>OZ012609.1:16114720-17401519 GCA_963942555.1 Aleiodes leptofemur
CCAATTCTTGATATTCTCACATCGGAGATGAGTGGTGAAAGAATCCACACATGCGTCGATTGTCCTCAGTCAAAAAACCAAGGGTGGGGAGGGTGGGAGGAGATGTATCTATCCTTGACACAGAAAGAGAGACCTTTCGGTGTTTCTAACCTGAGTTTACTTGGCTGCTGTTACATTTGTGATTCAAAATACCTATCTTAGACACTAGATGGGCTCTTGGGATACGAGGGAGGGAGTCACCTTGGTTTATTCACAGTTCCTCTCCTGAGAAATCATCCGTGCTGTAAGGATAACTATAATTGGTTACATGATATCCCAGAATCTCAGTGACCCTCAAGGACAATCAGAGAAAATTATACCCAAAGAATGGGGAGAAAAAAAATTGAGTGAATAAAAGATGAATTTAATGTTTTACATTATTTTATCTTGACAGGACGTGAAAGGGAATTTTTTCGTATTTTATAATTTGAAGGTGTTTGAGCATTCTAGATTGAAATAATGTCCCCTTCATCTGAAGATTTGACTCGAAAAGTTTAAAAAAAAAGTAGTGTTCGATCCAAATTTATTGACCCCTTCATTGACTATCACAAACATTGAATGACATCTTTGATGTATGAAAAGATGCATTCAAAATATGAAGGATGACTCACAGTGGTTCATTAAAACCCGGTATTAATATTATTATTGTTATTAAGCAGCTACTCCGAAATTACCCCTTCTTTTCTGTTAAAATGGCGATATGTAAAGTACATAGTTTTTATATCATTAAAAAAAATAACCGAATATCGTGGAGTTCATTATTTCTTGATACCAAAGAATCTCCTTCATTCACTCAAGACAGTACAATATTCTTCAAGAAGAAAAAAAATTAAACAGGCATTTTTGAATATTATTGGTATATTTCATATGTCCAATGCCGTGACTTGGCAGAGAAGAAATATCCATGATACGAATATCATCGATTAACCGGGTTACATGCAGATCCATATATTGCCCCAATGCCAAATGTCATGCGTTGTCTTTCATGACATATATTTACGTGATATCATTGTGAGTAAAGTTTTTCCAAATAATGTTAATGTCTGTAATCTAAGGAAAAATTGGAAATTCCTTGAGGAATTGATATTTGAACTGTGATAAAAAGTCGCGTCCATTGCTCGAGAGTTGAATTTGCTGATGAGGGTAAGAACGTGATGCTTGGAGTCCCAGGAGTGACTTTTACGTTTTTTTTTGTTATATTCTCATAGAAAATTCATGCCGACTCACCAATTGAGATCAAGGTCATGGGTCTACGACACTCGCAGAAGACAGACAGAGTGTGTGGGCATCTTGAAAACGTGTGTATTCCTGATTTTTTTTGTGTTTTACCTATATATATTTCCTTTGATTGATCGGCGACACTTGTGACCTATTCAGCAAATAGCGCTAAACCAGCTCTCGATTATTTCATAAAAATAGAGGATTCCTTTGAGGTTCCGTCATGGCCTAACTTCACAGTCATTCTTTAGAAAAAAGTCATAATGGAAAAATTAATACTTAAATTTTCAGAGATTCAATTGTTTTTCCATGTTCCTATCATTCATTTATCAGAAGTTAGAAAATGAAAATCAGTCATTTTTAATGAATCAATGTTTCAAAGAGTGATAATGGATAATATCATGGAAAATCTTTTGTAATCTGGTATGTTGATAGTATTAACGAGATTAGAGGCTGATATCAACATTGTTAATCAATAAATAAGATATTTCATTCATAAACGTAGACAATTGGTTGTCTTCCTTCTCTGATATTAATTGAATTTTAGTAAATATGTTTGCATTGAAGTGATCAAACAAAGTTTGAATAATGGAAAATTTTCATGATAATTGACTCCGATGAAAAGACACGAGAATTGCTTATCGAATTCTATAAATACAAAAGAATAAAATTAATGAACCGAATAACAGAAATTGTGTAAAAATTCATCCAAGGTTATCACGACATTTATCACCAATTGTACGACTGTCTTTTCAAGGAAATTATTCTTCAATGTCAATGTTATTCATCGAATACCTCAGAATATAGATATATCATCATTCAAATTTCCTCTTGAGACCATTGTTTTCGTGACAAATATTCATTGAAAATTAAGGGGAAAATAAGAAAATCAATATTCGGTCGTCTTATCTCGTTGAAAGAATGAAAACCAAAAAATCGATGGTGAAAAGAAGAACACCCATGGCTGCCCTTCAAGAGGTTTTTCGTGCCAATACAGTAGTAGACTTTCAATAAAGTTGCACCCATTGAAATCACTCTCTCGTTTAAGTTCCCAGGATTTATTATTCTTTACGTAGGTTTCGGCTTTGATTTAGCATGTACCAGTAAGCTCCCAGGATTCTTCCATTAACCCTTCAGCACTCTCACTAAAAGGCTGGCATATATTACTCTCGTGATGAGAGAAATTTTCACAGCTGTTAATACTTGTTAATCAAAACTTGAATTGCAAAAAAATAATTTTATTTTTCAAAAAGCCTTGTTCGAATAACACAAATGTTCTTAAAATGAGTTTTTTCATCACCTAATCGCAATTAATTTTGACACTCAATAAATATTGCATGTCAGGATCACCAGGCCACCATCATAGGAGAGAGGAAGATAGACTAAACGAAAATATCCGAATCGCGCCGAACGCATCCGAATCACCGAAATTCTCCCACCGACTTTACTCTCGCGATGAGAGAAATTCTAACAGTGCTGACAAAAATATTTATAAAAAAAATTTACAGAGCTCAAAAATTTTTTCATTGTCATAATCTGAAAGAGTATTTAATTTTGAACAGCTACAAAAAAATCAAGTAGCCATTCCATTTGAAATTTTAAAGTTATCGCCAATTTAGTGTCAGTGTCAGAGAATCTCTCATAGCGAGAGTGCTGAAGGGTTAAAGTTTCTCATTGCCACCCCCTCCCTCCTCCCAATTCTTTGGTAGGCCAATCCGAATTGAGTTTGAAAGTATGGCATTTCAACTTGAACTGCGCATAGGGGAATACCTCAAGGCGCATTGCGCTGCGCAGAGGGGGATGCTCTCCGCAAGAAGTTGAGATAAACTATGCAAGGGGAAAGTTTAAGCCTTAAACTTTGAGGTGCTTCTTCTCTTTTTTTTTTTGGACGTCTCAATCGGTTCGAGTCCGGGCTGTAATGCCTCGTTAGATTTGGACTTGACTTGAACCGCCAATACAGAATGAGATGAAATATTCTAGATTAGGGCCAGATGGAGAATTCAATACAGATCCAAAAAATTATATACATTAAACTATGAACTCAATATCGAAAAATATATTTTTTATTCATTTTTACATTATTTATACGCTAGATTCAACCATGAAATAACATTTTCTATTTGAAGCAGAAATTTCAATTTGGGAAATGAATTTACCACCTGGGTGGATTCGATACTAGAATCTTTCATACGCTAAATTGACACACTAACCACTAGACCACAGAGGAATTATATTATTAATCGTGCTGATAATCTCTATTAGCTTCTACCAGTTAATACCAAATCCAATATATGGATCATTTTATTTAATATTATAATGGTTCATAGGGATATTGGGAAAGTTATTAACGTCAAATTATTGTCAAATCGCGACTTTTCGCTGAACAATACCAGTTTCTTTAGACTCAGAATATTCGGCATATTCTATTGAATCCAGGAAATCTACCTATACTCTCCCTAAGTATTGATAGATTTTTGAATATAATGGATTTTTGGATAATGAATCTTTGAAGAGTTTAAGATGTTTCATTAGGTGTTTATGATGAAATTACGGGAAATGAACAAACAGTCGGGAAACTTGACAATGCTCTGATCATCTCCATTGCAGGATAGATTAATAAGACTTCATTTTTTCTTATAATCCTCGATCGGGTCGCCCAGATCCGGAAAATGTTAGGGCTATGTATGGAATCTATTTCGCAGAAAAAACGAAGTTCATTTTCTGCTCAGGGTGCTGGAAAAATGAGTTTCCAACCTCATTTCGCTCGGTTCAAAACACATTTTTCCAGCATCCTTGAGCAAAAATAGTACATTACGCACCTAGTGCGGAATAAATTTAATTTCAACAATATTTTCCTTCCGAGTAAAATTTAACCCTTTACCTTATCCACCCTAGGTGCGTAATGTACTATTTTCCATATGCTGAGACTAGTTAAAACTGGTTGAAGTTAACGTTTTTCCGGAGATTTCTTAATCAGGCTATCCTGATCTAATTGATTTCAAAACCGTCTATGGAAAATTAGTTATGTCAAAATGATCATGTGCACTTTTTTCCACCGGGCCACTCATTTAAATTCATGATGATTGCCAGATGCAATTTTTATATTTCCACAATAAGAGTATAATGATCAGTATTCTATCAGCTTCAGATTAGGGGTGCCGGATCACGGCTTTAACCTGGTCCGATTCTTATGTAACGTCAGGTCTACCTGACTAAATTATTAGTCAAGCTAATCATTTCTCCCGATTCTCCATTTTTCTTCTTCATAAAAGACACATGATGGGTCTTCTGCCGTACACAAGATTCTCTACTCAAATCCTCTCTCGACTGTTTTCTCTACGCTCACTCATTCCGAACAAAATAGAAAAAAGAATGTACGACAAATTTTTAGGCTTGTCTTCATTAATTCCAAAGACAATCTTTTTAAGCTTTCAGAGATTTTCTGAAAATTTGAACGAGAAGAAAGTTTTATAAACACGAAGCACATTCCAGAGCATTTGCTTCAAGGGTAAATGTTGGAACGAAAAATAAGAAACAAAATGTGAGAAAAAAGAATGAAATAATAACGTCGAAGTGCCGTATAAATTCGGGTACTTGATTGTCCTGTTTTGCCAACGATGATAGCGGAGGCGGTGGCCGCGTATTTTGTGACAAAATACTCTTGAGTTCTCTTTTTTCGCGTCGAAAGAGTGAGAGTGAGAGGCTGGTGTAGTGGGTATTGAAGGCAGGGGGATTTTAGAGTGATGGTATAATTCTGACCCGTGTATATGCGGAGGCGAGAAGATGTAGTGGGTTTTGTGACGGAAGCAAAGTGGTTTTCACTGAGAAAAGACAATGCACTCGGTATGTATGAGCCTCAAGAGGACTGAGATTCTTCAATGGATTTGCTACTATCAATTTGCAAGGCTTGGAACAATATTTTTCATGTGATTTCATCGTGGATTGATCTAGTTTTGATCATCACTCTCGTCAATAACTGTCATTCAGAAATTCAAATGTTCCCATCAAATCTCTTCCCATTGTTCTGTCATATATCGCTCTTGGGATTTAAATCCATTTTCCTGTACTATATACGATTTTTTTCACTATAATTTAATTACAGTATATTTCATACAAGCTGCAATTTGAAGATTTTTATTGTTTTATACTGATGGGAATTACGTGTTGAATAGTCATTAATCCTCCCATTATCATGAACTTGTCCAATTTAAAATTCTAATTATTTGAGAAAATGTGCTGGTTAGGGAAAATGTTTTATACTAAGAATTTTTCGATGAACATCACTTTATTCTGTGGCACGGCACAGTATGAAAATTAATAAAAGAGCTGCTTCCATTAAGCAGCTGCAGAGAGAATTTCATATTATTCTAGAAAACTATGAAGATTTTGATGCATTTTCTGACTATACCCCTTGAACTGAAATAGGTGCAACTGAACTATCGAGTGGTGTGTGATATCTCGAATTCAATGCAAATCCTCACATCGATTGATCGATCTGGGCAAATGATCGATGGGAAGCTGCAGTGACATTGTTTTTTTCATGTTATTTTCTCTTCAACTAAACCTGATGAAACGAAACTATCTGCTGATATGCGATATGTTCAATTTAGTACAAGAATATCGGATCGATTAATCGATGTTGGAGATTATCGATTTGAAGTTACTGTTTTTGGGGGAAAGGAACATTGTCCTCTCCAAGTAAAACAAGTGCGATGGAACTATCGAATGAAATGCGATGGATCCAATTTAATACGAGATTATCCCATCGATTAATCGATATTCGAAAATCACAGATCATAAGTTGATGTGATATTGTTGTTTTTGTGATCAAATTATGTTGAAACGTGGATGTTGTTTCTTTAACTGTTTTTCGCAGAAATTGATGCAGGTGCGAGTAGCGCGCTTTTAATTGCTAACAGACAATTACTAAAATGGAACGGTTCAATCATCCGATATTGAGCTCATTGCTGGTCGATGACACACAATTGAAACATAAGCTGAGGGAATGAAACTGAAGTTGATTGAGGTTCGAGACTGGAGGTCATTGTGTACTGGATCACTATTCTCATATGTATAAATCTGATTGGAGCCGAGGTGATACTGTCAATTCTAAGTTGATCAGAATAAAACACAGCCACATAATTCACTACCACCTCAGGGTTCATTCGAATATGATCTGATCATGTATTTCAATAGGGCAATAGAAAAATGAAATTGATACCGACAATCGATTGTAGCTTAGTTTGTCTCTAAGTCAATCTCACTATTTGGATCAATGCAACCTGTCCCTGAACATCCGATGCCAGCCCGAACCAAATTTACCTGAATTCATTATGTTTGATGTTGGTTTAACACTCAACTGGTTATCATTAACGACCTAACGATTTTGTTCGAGTCATGGAGAATTTCCTTTTTCGGTTGCGATGTTGCCGAATCCAGTCTATACAACCCGGGCTAGAGATGGGTGAGCTTCACATGCCGCTCCCCAAAACGGTCATATGACAGTCATGTGACGTCACGTCGCGGAATAGTACAGTGAAACCTCCCAATATTTCCTCGCTCGGGGGTCTCCGCTGGAAATATTAGGAGGTTTGAGCAATCCCCACTCTTCCCGAATGTCAGAGAGAAGGCAGATAGTGCCGGTCTCTTCTAACATCTGTGGTGGGGGTTGTCACGTGGCTGACTGTCTCTCTCTTATCATTTGACCATCTTTGTCACTTTGCGCATGTTCGGTCATGCGCAAGAAAACAAGGATGGATACAGATAGAGGGAGAAAGAGATAGTGAGACTGTGGAGTGGGGAACTGTATTTCTCCTCTCGCAGGAGAAATAGAAATATTGAGAGCGGAAATATTGGGAGGTTCTACTGTAGTGACCATGACAAAATTTGATCACAAAATTTCAGTGCTTGACGATTATGAAATACAAAAAAACAATGACCGTCACAAATGAAGGAGAGTGAATGATGATTATTTTAAATCTTCATAGATGTGTTTCACCATCATAAAAAATTTTCATTACCTAATTCATAGAATTAGTTGTAGAATTAGGTTTAAAAAAAATTAGTTGTGACCGTTACAAGACGGTTATTTTTTGGTCATTTGACGTCGACTGAAAAATGATTGTCGTTGTCCATCTCCATTCCAGGTACTTCTAGTGAGTTTCCGGTGAACTCGTTCACCGGGAAATTTCATTCAGCATGTGAAAATTTCTATTAACTACTAGAATTTATTCTATTTCTGCATCAACATTGCTGGATACGTCATTTGAAAAATACAATAGTGAGTCGAAAAATTCAATGAATAGAGTCGATTTTCAGAATTTTGCACTTAACCGATCGATCATAGAAAGAACAGAATGGTTATCAGAGTGGATATTCCAAGCTAGAGGAGAATCTATGCATTTGTAGTGAAAAAAAAATCGAAGGTCAATTTTTTGAATACATTCATACGTCAATGGATAATTTCCAAATGATTTCATGAATAGAGATGCAGCATGAGGAATCAATGTGTAAAATATACATCTTTAATTGATCATCTATATGAGCAGTTTTTTCTGCTTCTTCAGACATAAATTATTACTGAAACAAATGAATCTTGAATGATAAAATTAATGGATGGAAAATCATACATGCTGTTTTAGGTGCAACATACCGTTCATAAAGTATTTCCGTCTAAGATCCAGATAATTCACGCTCAAGGGCTGCTCAACAGTGAAAGATATTCATGTACAGATACATTGCTTTCTAATAAGTCTGATGGTAGTCGAGCATGCACTGAAAATAGCTTGGTCAGAAGACAGTTGAGTCGTTAAGTGTCTAGGAAGAGATGAAAGAAAGGAAACCTATAAATTCTCATTTATAATTAAAAACTTTCTTTCCAGTATTCGAATTACGAAGGAGAATCGGTGAATTCTATTTATTATTTGTTAATTATCACATGAACACACTGTATTATTACTACTTCATTATTAATTCATTAGTGGAGCGGTAAACCATTTTTGGAGAATATTTTAGAAACTAATGGAGATACACCTTTTTTGTTCACATTTATGTGAAGAGAATTTCAAGAGCTTCAAGGAAGAAGTACTGCAAAAAAAGGTGCATCTTCATTAGTTTCCAAAATATTCTCAAAATTCATTTTTTCTCACCTCTTTGCCACTCAATTATCATTGACCGTGCAAAACCAAATTCAATTTCATTCCCTGGGTTTTTTCGCTCTCAATTTCGTTCTTGGGAACGAAAAATAAAATAATGCGTTCTGGTTTTTTTTTCCATTAAAGTTCTCGATCTCTGATGATGAAGAAACAAAGTCATAAAATTATAGGCATGACAGAATAATCTTCGATCCTATATTCACTGTAACTCGCAAAAATTGTCAGAGTGAAAGTAATATACAAGTAATCTCTTCACTTTCTCTAGGGTCTCACGGGGCACCCCTCTACGGTATACAATGTATATGTCGTGTGCCAACATCATGAAAGCAGGCGTTGGCGAGAAGCGAGAGTAGACAATCTCGTTTTGAAGCCAATACAAGCAGCCCTGGCTTGCGTTATCTCACTCACTTCTCATCCTCTTCTCATTTCTCCGTGGGGTTACTGAAGTCTTGCCCCAGAATCCCAGATACAAACTCAGCGCATCTCGATTTCACTTGGTCCAAATAGATGCTTGATAATATAAATTTACTTACTAGACACTTTAATATTCAACAGTCAAAGCTAATTTACAATGATAAAATAGTTCCATTTACAGTTTCTTGGTGATTTCCAAAGGGAAAATTACACGAGTCAATTCAATATTTCATTTATAGAAAATTGAATCTACTGAAGGATTCAAACTTCCGTAGAAAAGGCTAAAATTCAATAAAAATAATTGCCTTCCATCTCCACCTAATATTTTCATATTTTGCCGGGTGAATTGAAGTAAGCAACAAGAAATCGGTATAATTGTGGAACCAATAAAGAAAGAATGCAAAGTGTCGTATCCTTTCTAAAATGGAGTTCATGCTAGAATTATGGAATGAATGATCTTTTGAACCGTTTAACATGAAAAATGGAATTCATGAGAAATAAATAATCAGAAATATTGAAGATCACAGAAGTGAGGAGGAATCATTAGTACAGACGTACTCATAAAGAAGCAGTTACCGGTACCTTTTGCAAGAGAAGTGTGACATGTAATAGCTGAAGTTTTTTTATGAAATCATTTCATATCCATAGTTAATCGTCGAGGATCTTCTAAAATAGCGTGAACGACCCATTGTGATTTCGACTTCGGACATCTATATTGGGTCTAATATCGGTCTGATAATACATGCCGATATTTGTTTCATGACGCAGAACTAATATTGCTTCGTATACATTGATATAATATTTAAAAGCTCGACATCAATAATACAGTAGACTTCCAAATAAATTCACCTCAATCAAGGATCTCTTGTTGAAGTTCCCAATTTCTCCTTACTCCCACTCTTAGCATAGAGCATTCTCATCTGTGCAGTTCAATGCGCAACATGTTGAAATCTGTCAAAAAGTATGTTTGAAATGCCTCGTTTCTAAACTTAATTCTGATGGGCTCATCAGAGAATCAAAGTGAGCCAATGGAGAACTTCAATCGAAAAATCTTGAGCTCTTTAACGAAAAAAGAACTTTAATGGGTCGAACTTTATTGGAAGTCTTTTGCAGTCAAATGATGGCCGGTTACACAAGTCAGATGAAGAAAGCTGGGATAAATAATACCACATTTACTCGATGAACAATCGGAGAATCATCTCCAACAGCATTGATCAGTGCTGATATTCGAATATCCTCTAGAAAGATAATTTATTCGAATTTCCTTATAAATGTCACTAGTTCCAATCTCCTATAGTCCGATTACCTAAAGTTTTACTTTTTTTAAACTTAGGTTAAATCCAGCTCAGATACGGCTTGGGTCTCCCGGAAAAGTAATTCTTTCAAAAATCAGACTACGGAATTAATCTAGAGATTAATCAATTAAATAGAGAATGAATCAAATCTACATTTCAATTTGAGAGAAGAACAAAAAATGCTAAAAATATGAAAGTTCTTCCCTGATTACATTGCAATGGTAATATATACCTTAGAATTATGTAGTCCCACGCTTTCACAAAGATTCAACGTGAACCATATCCCGTATCGGTATCCTATATATCTTGACTTCGAACTGCCACTTTTCACACACTATGGAAGCCACCTCGAGTCTTATTGTCTCGTAGCTTTCATATACTCTAGAGTGCTTATGCAAGTATCCCAAAACAATATGTGGGCTGCATGTGCTCGTTTATGTTTTTCTCTTTTGATCCAGTCTCCTTTACTACTACTAGATAGATCCAAGCCACCATTTTCTATGTTACGTCACTTTACCGACAGTTTGAGTGCATTAGCTCCGCGGGGTTGTTGTCCCCGTATGTGTGTAGCAACACTGCGACAGACATTTTATCATTTCCTCTTTATGCAAAATTATTGATAGCAATAGTAATGTAGGTGAGATTTCATTTTTTTTACTGTCTTGAATTTTGAAGATAAAAATTGAATAATATTTCAATATCATCAAATTATTCAATATTCCAATTCAATAACAAATAAATGATTTTTAAAGAATGGAAATATGCAAAATTAGAAAATTTAAAAATTTATAAATGCGGATTTTTTGAATATTTTTTTATGATTGATTTCTTCTTTAATGCACGAGATTGTTAGAGATCTGCTGATTTCATTATCATCGAAATGGTATCATAATACGTGAAAAAAGGGTATTCGAGGATACAGTCGCTCTCAACGAAATCGTTGAACAATTTTTAGCATATGAACTGTTTTGGTAAAGTTGACTGAATTTCTTTCTTTTTTTTTTTGTGAATATTTGATTTTGAGCTGTTATCAAACATTTTTATATTTCATGAATCACAATGATGATAATGGAATTACTTGTTGCTATTATTAGTTGAAGAAATGATGAAGAGAATAAAAAAATAAAATAGAGTGTCAATAGCTGGTACTCGGTCAATATCTTTAAAAATCAAATTATCGAATTTGAGACATTCTCTGCAGAATAATTTGTATATTCAATGAATCCAGAAATTAAAAAATATTTTTACGCAAAAATAATTAAAACGGAATTATTTTTCTTTAATTCTTGAAACAGTGTTCTCGAAATACGGAAAAAATCGTCTATACCATTTTCGTAAAGTTGGATGCGACCTATAAAAAATTCCTCAAAAAGTGTTATAGCTTTATTAGATAAATGAGAAATTATCCAAAAATTGACATTGAACATAGCTTAAATTCTCCAGATATTATTTCAAATTTTAATGTTCTACTGTAACGGATTATTCATTCCATCATCCATGGCTTCCTCAAATATCCCAAGGTCACTCGTTAAATTTGCTCACACTTGCGTATTACTTCTAGTCAAATATCATCCACGAATCTACAATAGACGAATTGAAATCCTTATCAATTGTTCTATTTAGCAGCAAGGTTATTCACATGTGCTTATCAAAAAAAAAAAATCGTCAATCCTATCGCTATTTGATATCAATTTATCGTCAGCACGTGTATTCATACTAACGCGTATTATCGCATTTCAGAAAAAAAAAAGAGGAAAAAGAAAAAACAGCATGAAAAAAAGAGGACAATGAAGTATTGAAAAATCGATATTAAACGCTGTATGTATACATATCTCTTGCGACGTCCTCGTGGCGCTCATTAGAGCATGATTACGACCTTCAACAATAATATCAAGCCGATCTATAAAAGTACTTTCACAAGAGACGAGAAGAAAAAAATGTATGATATCGCATAATTACACCACTCTAGTTACAATTTTGAAATCTCAACAAATCCTTCAAATGAAAAATAAAAATAGGGAAAAATTCAAATTAGAACTCCTACAACAGGTAATTGTACGAAAATCACAGCGGGGGATGGAATAAGCTCTTGTGAAATATAATTGATTTATATTACACTATACCTGTTAAATTGAATGCTGCTAACCCAATGTGAATTGCAAAAAAAAATGGGAAAAAACATATTTATGTACTGAAAGTGACCTTTTCAGTGTTACAACGTGACATCAAGAAGGAGAAGTCGATCTATTACTAAAGCATTTTTGAATTCTCTTCATGATGAAGATCGGTTTCACAAGTTGAAAATTTCTCTTTCTCTTTCTCTATTACTTTTTGCTGTTCAATGGGGTTGACACCGTGGGGTCACCCACGCCTCAATTGACTCTCGCATTTTATTCCAACAATTTTATTCACTAGTATTTTACTTGCGTCATCCTCGATCATACAGTAACAATTCAGATTTGTTGAATTTTCATAATATGCTATTCATAATTTAGGCTTTTTGTTTTCGCTGCTGAATAGGAGTATGAAAAAACTGTATACTGTTGATAATATTTAAAAAATATATAGCTGGATATATATGGCGGCAAGAAGATTCATATAAAGTCATTGATATTTTCATCGAAAATATTAATTTATCATGTTGATTTCATCGTCGTCACTTTGTTAGCATAACGTGGAGTTCTAGTACAGTCAATTACCTGCTGGTAACCTATACTGTAAAAATAAGTGTTTGAAATTAAGATACTTTTGTAGACACTTTCAAAACACTTTGGGGACGCTGTTGTTAGTGGATGGCAGTTTCAAGATATTTTTTGATTTCAAGATATTTTTTACCAACTGATATCTTAAATTGAGATACCTGTTTTTACATTGTACTCGTTAAAAGCCTCTTCTTCTTAATCAGTACGGAACAGCTTCCACTACTCCAGGTAGGAAACTTTGAGACTGACAATAGGTTCAGGCTTTGGCCCATTGTCAATCTCAGACTGGAATTCCAGTTGTCTGGTGCAGTGAATTGGACTGTAGATTCACATGCGAAAGACCAGGGTTCGAGTCCCGACTGGATGAAATTTGTGCAGCTCATAACAACAGGAAAACGTCTTTGAGCACTGTTCGTGACATAAAAATCAGTAAAATTAGTTAATTTTACTGATAACTTGGGGTACCGGGGCAAAATGGGGTCCGGGGGTATGTGCTTTAAAGTACCCCATTTTGCCCCTGTCCCCTATATAACTGATAACTGTTAATTTAACTGTATAACTTAATTGTTAAAGACCAGCTAAGCAAGCAGCACAAATAACAAACAAATCTCAGGCTGGAGACGCTCAAGCTTTGGGGAAGGCTGAGCTCCAGCATGGTCCAAGCCTTACATAAAGCCTCGGAACCGCGTGCTACCCCGAGTAAAAATATGCGATGGGGACAGATCTCTTACCAGATCCCACCGAAAGCTTATATCTACCTTCACTAATTTCAGAATGGATGCAATATATATGGCATTTATTTTGAGACTTGTTTCACGCCTGCTTGAGCCTACCTTTTGCAGGCCACTGCTTCGGAGGCTTGGATCAGCCTAGATTCCGTCTGAGATTATGAACGTCTTGTTATTCCTGCTTCGATCAGAAATTATGAATTATCAATATTTTGTTTGGATGATGTCTCGGTACAGACTTGGAACTGAAATTATGGATCGAAATAATCGAGATTGGAACAGTGGGAACACTTGATTTCACAATTCACCGCTAGGGGCGCAATGCAGTAATACTCGTCCGCAAGTCAAGTTTCGTCTTAGAAACCATATGTTCTAGAGAATGACCTAAGTCCAGTAAATTGTCCGTTCAAAGAAGTCTCAACTGTTCGGACCTTACTTTAGGTAATTACAAATGAAAAAGGATTGAATGAGAAATTTCATTGCACGAAGAAAAATAAATTAACTCAATTCCGGGAATCTCAGTAATTGAGGGGAACAACTGGAATACAATTGGAATATCGTATTTAGACAAAAGAGATGAGAACGGTTCATTACAAATACCCGAAAAAAATAATCAGGATAAACAAGCTTTGCCCGAATATTATTCCCAGCTAAAATAGAAAATTAATCATTCTCTACGTATTCATGCAATTAAAGTTTAGAAGGGAAATAATAATTGAGTCTTGTTCGAGGTCCAGTCAAGGCACCAAGCTCCAGACTCCTGATTCGGTGTCACGACTAAATATCACAGTCAAAATATCACACGACTAAATATCACTATGAAAATATCACACATCAAAATATCACATTGTCAAAATATCACTGTAAAAAAAATCACATTGTCATAATATCACATGGTCAAATTATCACAAGGTAAATTATCACATGGACAAAATATCACAAGGTAAATCATCAGCTATTTATATTAATCATGCACAAATTGGTAAATTTATTAATTGTTCAAAGAGTGAACAAGACTTCACTGAATTATCTATTAAGCAACAGGCTGTGGGGCGAATCGCTGTGAATACTAGACGTAAGAAGTATGTTAATTATGATATTCGTCTTAAAAATATTGTAGCTGATTATGATCCATCACAAATGCTCGATTTCCTACGTGGGTGTGGACACAATGTTGTCTTGTAATTTATGATTTTTGTAATTATGTTATTTTAATTATTTTAATTTCGATTTTGTATCATTTCAATAAAATTTAGTGATAATTTAACGTGTGATATTTTATTTTGTGATATTTTGGTCATGTGATATTGTATTTTGTGATATTTTGGCCTTGTGATATTTTGACCATGTGATATTCTGACGTGTGATATTTTGAATGTGATATTCTGTCGTGTGATATTTTGTCTGTGATATTTAGTCGTGTAACCCCTGATTCAATCTTGGTTGAAGCTCAGCGAAGGTCTTGCATACTCAGCCTGAGCTGGAAAGCCCTGGCGAGCTTTATTCGTGGTTATCATTCCAGGCTTTTACTAAGCCTGAATGAAAATAAAATAAAAAATAAATAAAAATAGTTTTAGAGGTACCATCAGCACCCAACGTCAACATCAGCCTGACCTGAGGCTGGTAGAGGCTCTGGCAGGGATCTGGGAAGGGCTGTCCCCATCGTATATCCTTACCTAGGACTCCATACCACTCAAGGTTTTTTCCACGCCACCCATGAGGCGCCTATAATAAATCGATCGGAATCGTTCAAAAACAAGTGGAAAAAGACGTTCTTTTCAGACAGCATAACAGTTTTGTTCATTTTACACCAATGAAAAATATAAAGTATATTTTTTAGGGAAAAAATGGAACATCAATATCAAATTAAGCTGCATATCTAATTTATTCCTGACAATGGATATTAACTCTCGGAGTACAAACCTCTGAACAGAACTTCGGAGCACACATGGGGTCGAATTGACCCCACTCCATTTTCGGAGTGCTATACCTCGAAAACTATGTATGTTTTCGGAATTCATGTTGTGAGGTTTTTTGTAGATAAAACAATGTACTTTCGAATACAATCATCATTAGTTTGATTTAACTATTTTTTGCTGGTGAAAAAATTAATCAAAATCGGACCTCTTTTCTAAAGTCGGCTAATTTAAATAAAGAAGCTTATAAGCGTCGGAGCCGAGTATTTCAAATATTTGCATGCATTTCATCATATTTTAAGGCAAAAAAAAATTTGTGGTCAAAATGACCCCCAGTGTACTCCGAGGGTTAATTCAGAAATGAAAAGAAAAACACTTAATTTCACTCGATGACTCACTGAAATATCTCGCTACCAGCTATACACTGAGAGAACGATTCGTTTGGCTGTAACGAGCCTCGTTAACTGTTAACTAATATTAGTTGGGATGGCAACCAAACTAATATTCGTTAATAGTTAACGAATGGCTCGTTCAGGGGGTTTCTGTTGAGGCACGCAAAAATTGCTACATTTTCCTCATTTTTCGAGGTTAGTTCGAAATACAGAAAGCAGTTTCTGTTCAAGTGTTATGGAATAATTTTCTTCTCTGAATTTCCATTGATTTTACTAATTGATTTCACTAAAACACAAAGAGAAAAACGTTCAGGCGGAAAATTTGCGAATTTATCGGTCAGGTGGCGCACGACGCCTCAAATGCGTATTAGTTAACAGTTAACTAATACGCTGTTGGGTCAACCGGGTGAAGTTTTTCGGTTCAACTCAATCCGTGAGTTAACTGTTAACGAATCGTTCTCTCAGTGTAGTGATCATAATTCGGGACTGAGAGCATCATCAGTTTCAAGCAGACTTCCCAAGAAATTGGGAAAAGATATGAGTAAATAAATCTTCAAGTGATTAAACAATGACTACAAGAGATAAGATAAAAAAAATGTAGGACCTCGTGGGTAGAGCCTTAAAGTCTCATTATTTAATGTATTAGAGTTACCTGAAAGGGCGCTATTTATCAGCTAAGTCGGCCTAAGCAAAAAACACTGCGGATCACGTAAGACGACCTTCTCGCTCTGACACTTCTCATGGATGAAATATAGACTATTGAAAGATGTGAAGTAAAAAAACTATTACGGTCGATTTTTTCGGATTACCAGAAAAGTTCATTTTATATTTCCTCTCATCAGACAAAAGAATCGGAACTTTTATCGAATTAAGAAAAAAATTCAACCATAGCGGTATGCTAAAAAAAATAACTCTCAATCGAAATTGATTAATCATGAATAATCGATAAAATCTCTACAGTGTCAATACTCCGTATCTCAGTTTAATTCGATTAGATTCACAATTGATTGAGAAACGGAAAACTCATTCATTAAAATAATTCAATCTGGTATAATTAATTGACACTTTGTCGATATTTAATGAGAATCTACTAATGGTAATTGCTATGATTCATTCATTTCCTTTTTATCTCAATTTTCATTGCTGTTTATTTAAAAAAAATTTATACTAGACTTAACGAACCATGAAAAAGATTCAAGCAAGTACTAGAGTTTAATAAACCAGTAGCATTGAATGGAAATTGTAGCTTGGGACGAGCGAAAGATAGTGAAATTGAAAGTTTCACTCGCTCTACTTTCCATTATACTGAGGCGAATAATCAGCGAGACATTTTTGTATTCACTTCCATTAAATTTATGTGAATATTTGGAATAATCAATCATTTATAATTTGTGAATTATGAAATTACTCGCATAATGTTAACGCCTATGATTATAAGTAACGTTCAATGCATAATTATGTAATTTCATGTGAGGAAATCGAGGAGAGCTGATTAAATGTATTTAAACGAAGAACTTTATGGTTATTTTCTTTCTCTCGTATTAAGCGAAATATGTAAGTCATTGGAAGATTTTGGTGGACTTTTCGAGAGAAAGAAAACCAATTCGTCGACAGTTTTTGTGGCATATAGGAGCAGAATACTCGAATAAGCCACCTGATGACAGTCTTGAAGTAAAAGTTTTTGCAGACTTGTGTGACCTGTACTTGTTCAACATCTCTAACAATCTACATAAAAATTCCCAAATTATGTAATTCTATGATTTTATGTCTCAGTAATAAGAAAAACAATAAAATTTTCTATTTTACAAAGTATGTAGCAATATTCGTAATTCAATATTTACTGAATTTAAAGAAGCAAATAAGAATGTCATGCATTTTTAGCATTGTGGGATTAGCAAGAGACACGAGAGATACATAACGCAATATAAACTGTTGAATCTAATGGGCCGTGCGGGGATCATTGCTACAACCAGGAAATGAAATGAACTGTGGCGAATTACACGTTTTCCCGTGATTACTGAAAGTGTGCCAGCGAGTGACTCCCTCGTAAATAGGAGGGGAAAAAAAAGTAACAATATCGTTATGGTATATACTGAGATAGATACTACCTGTTGCAATGCATGCGGCCACGACACGAAGAGGTGAAAGACCCTGTCGATTCACTCTTTTTTTTCTTCTTTTTCTTTTTTCTATCCAGTGAATTAAAATTTCCCCATCAAAGCATTTGAATTTTTTTCCTTTATTCTGTTTTCACTTTTCATCTACTTTCTTTTTCCACTGGAACGTGAGAAATTTATTGTATTGAAATTAGGTATGTTTTAAAAATAAAGAAAATTAGTTTCTAGTCTGATAAAATTGGAATTACCATTAATTTGTTGATGTAAATTAACTCAGAAATGGAGAAACAAATCAGAGTATTAAAAAAATTACAAAAAAAATAAAAATCAGAGGATTCATTTATTTTGATTTCTTCCTATTTCTCTTATTATCAATTGAAAGAAAATGAGTTTATATGGTGAAGTATCTAAAAAATTGTAATTATTCTTGAATTCCATTTATTGCTGAAGTAAACAATTCAATAATATTCAAAAAATTACTTTTTCTTTGCAAAGACGAATTCCTAATAATTTCCTATAAGCAATAGTTTCTGGTATATTTCCAAAAGTAAAAAAAATTCCATGATTAAAGTGAAATTGCAGTTATTATAAATTGATTGCTAAAAGTAACTAGACAATTAAAGGCAAGGATTTCAAAACGGGAAAAGTAGAGTAACAGGGAGTAGTGTACGTTTTCATCTTCTGCTGTTAGACTAGACCGAATGAACTCGGTTAAACTGCACTTTCTCCATTGAGAGAACTCGCTGTTTATCTGTCTCTACATTTTATATTTCAATATTTTCCTGTGTATATACACGTGGGATTTAATTTTTTTACAGATAAATATAGTGTGATTATTTTGTAACTTCAATTTTCACAGGAACTATGGAAGGTGAATTGAACTACTTACAGCCCTTGTATAGATTATAAAGACTTTCTCATGACAAAATATCTTTCATTTTTTACTAGAAAAATTTATGTGCACACTGAATTTGACAAACTGTGCGACTGGATTACTGAAAGAATAAGTTGACTAAACTGGTTCGCATGAAGGAGAAATTGAAATTGTCACTTCGATATTTATGCCGTTTATATTTTCATTTTCCGTGTTATTCTCAACGATAAGGGTAAATAGATTATGTTTAGCATATTATTGAATAAGTAACATACTTTTTTGGTAGATTTTAAAATTTTTCACGGCAAGAGTTGATAGCTAAAAGTTATATTTTTTCCATGACATTTCCTGCAAATTTGATGAAAAAATAAAATAAAGTCTAAAAGCTGGCAAATTTTTAGAATGCTAAATGAAATTCATAATCGGATTCATTTCCATGTATATAGTAATTAACTCACTTTTCACGGGATATTAGAAGTTTATAAATTATATTACTGAATCATTGTCAATTTGCGAGGTTTCGCTTATAATTTGAGCTTCTTTAGGCTCTGCAAGACAAAAATGTCTAAATAATCACTTACAGCTGAGAGTAGGGGGATCGAGAAAAGTGCAATAATATTTTATTAACAAGCAGGCATCCGCTCCTTATGCGTTATTTGAAAGTTTCAGTACTATGCTTAAATTTAATATTCTGCCAATGCAATTGGCAGAAAGCTTCCGAATGTCTCTACTCCCTTAGGTGGAAAAAATAGCACACACATCGGATGTATTCTTGCCTCCCTAGGTGTGTAATGTACTATTAGAACATTGTTTTTTATATTTTAATTCTACTTCAAAATTGGAATAGAGGCCTAAATATAATTTGTGCCCCTTAAATAATCGCCTTCCATGTAAAAAATCAATATTATACAAAAAATAAGATCATACGATGAAACTGGAGAATTTGAAAATTGAATTTCAGGTTTTAATTAGTCTTTTTCGTTGTCACAACGGGATGATAATGGGCTGATTTTTCAGTAAAAATTATCCACTTTTTAATTATCAAATAAAACATACTAGCGTTCCTCGAGAAAAATGGAGAAAAATTGAAATTTCTGAAAAAATGACTTATTTGAGCACTCGTATGGGAGAGTTCGATGGAAAAATCTGAAATGTGTCATCACATACACACATCCAAACATACATACATACATACATACATACATACGGACATTCCTTAAAAAATATTATTCTTCGACATTTTTGATCATTTGGAGTCATATTCTGATGAAATCTTAAATTCGAAAAAAATCACGTTTACAATGCTTCCCTTCGGAAGCAAAAAGGGAAAAAGTAATTGTGTATCAACCAATGAGATAATTTGCAATGTTATTGGGATTTCATGAATTTTCTTAGGATTAATTTGACAAAATACTAAAGATGTCAAGGTAATTTCATAGAATTTTGTGAATTATGAGTAAAAATTTTGAGATTTTTTTTTTTTTTTTTTATTATATAGCCTCCAGGCCGTTCAGGCCCATTCGGCAAAATTTTGAGATTGATTGCAGGAAATTTTCAAGAGAGTGAGGTTAATATCGAGGCTCTATTGATGTTATTGTATGTATGTATTATTCATTATTTTGTAAAAGTGATTAACTAGACATTTTTGTCTTGCGGAGCCTGAAAAAGCTTAAATTATAAGCGAAACGTCGCAATTTGACAATGATTTAGTATTGTAATTCATAACCTTCCAATTTCCCGTAGAAAATTGAGTTAATTGCTAAATGAAATTATCGAGCGAGCAACGTTGCTCTAAACTTGCTGAACGTGCTCGAGCAGTGTAGAGAGAATTCGGCAACGTTGCAGCCAAAATAATAGGGCGGTACACCGCCAATCACCCGACCAGAGTCATTAGGTCGCTTATGGTGACCAGTCTAGGATTAAATCTTGGGATATTTGAAGAAGAGCCTCCTTCAACCCCTTTGTCATTCTAATTATACTAGATAATATGATTTACAACCAATAATATGAATTTGCTCGAGTCACCATGACTTGTTGAAATATTTTCATAGTTTTGCGGAAATGTACATTTGTATGGTGACTTGAGAAGGTTTTATTTCTTGAAAGAGTTGACTGATTTTGAATAGGTATTGTTATTCGTCCAGCGTGGGAAGAATCGAGAGTGTTTGGTTTTTTTTTGTGACTACTCGTAAAAATTTTTTATCTCCGTTCCCTGTTACAACAGCCGATCCAGGACATTGGCAAAAATCAATACTCATTGGGATACTGAAGGCTCTATTTTTCTGAATGACTTGTGGAAAATTGAGATATAAACATATTCTAGGAAAATTTGGAGCAGCCATTTCAAGAGCATTTGTGAATTTCATTTCGAAATTCATTCTTCGAACTATTGTTGAGGTTTCACAGCAATATTCGTGGCTGTATTCAGAATGTCAAGGATAGTCCTGGAAGATAACATACAAATTCAATAGTATTCATCGAAAATGATGAAAATTTAAATCGAATCGAATTGATGGAGTGAAAAAAACTAACGGCGTGTGTCAATTAATTCTTTCTGATAAAAACACATTTCGAGATTCTAACTTTTCAGGATCTTGAAGTATATTTCTTTAGAAATATGATAAAAAATATTTCCTAGGTTATAAAAAAAAATATAACAAAAATTTCTCTTATTTGCAGTGAACTGTGTAAGGGAAGTTGAGAATTGCATCGAGATAAATATCGTCAGGAGCAAAGTTTTTCTCAGAACTGAAAAATATGCTAAGGGGAACTTGCATTTTTCAATTAAACGCACACTCAATTCAATTTTCATGGTGAATTTCATTTCCTTATCATCACGGAATCAATTGCCTACATCTCCTTCCTGTGTTGATTTAATCTTGTTAATATTTGCCATTAATATTTTCACGGGTAATTTTTATCAAGTCATAATGTATTTGCGCAAAATATGAAATCTTAGTCTGAACATGATCCAGTTTGGATCAATATCGAAATGTATTTTCCACAACCTTTTTTCTAAAAGGTTCATCTCATTAATTGATTAATTGATGTAAATATGTTCAAATTCATTCTAATCAGGTACGAGCATTCGTCCAAAACATGAATTTCTTAATCAGAAAAAATCCATTACCAAAAAAATTTAGGATTGACGCAAACTGCATAGTATTGCTTGTAAATATTCTTTTACCTCAGTAGGCATTTATTTCATTGGCACAAATGTTAGGGGAATTTTTTCAAAAAATCCACACTAAATAAATGCATTTCAAAAGTACCTCATGGTCTCATGATTAAAAAAATAAAGGAGTCTAATGAGAATGAATAAATTAAGAAGAAAATTATGCAAAAAAATTTGGCAGCTGTCCTATGCCCTTCTTGAATGGATTACTAGAAAAAGAACTACTGAAATCTCCAATAAAACTTTCGAAGTAAATGCACCAAGTTTTTCTCTTGATTTTCTCAATAGGTGTATTTTTTTAAGTGAATCTGAATACAGAAATTCCATAAGTCCATCAATTTCCATAATTATAAATGAATAATAAACACTATAAAAATGGCAAATACTAAAAAATCACAGAGGCGAATGAACAGCTATCTGTCCCCTCATAGTAAAATATTCTGAATCAGTTCATTGTAACAATCGCGCGTGTCCTTATCGCTCGCAATTTATGATCCAAATCTACAACTGAGTACAACGACCTGTGATGTGTTGTACATGGCAGTATATATACAGAACTCTTGAGCGCCACCAGTCAGCATTTCTCTCTGTGCCCAAGAGTCACGCTCGATTACTCTTCATATCTCTACTCTCAAGAATTGTTTTATTTTTATTTTCCCCTTCTTTACTCTTGCCTCTGCCCTTCTGAATCAGTTCAAGTGAAGAGTCAAGAGCATTTCTCTTTGTCTTGAAAGAGTCGAGGACAAATGAAGAGGATGCGCTTGTTTTGTTGATACATCCAGTGTGTTTCACCAAACGGTTACGCAGGGTGTATAGTAGAGCTAACCAGATACTGTTCGCGAGAGCCTGTCTCAAGGTCAAGTAAATGCAAGGGCAGCTATGGGATAGGTCTAGTCTCAGTCAATTTAACTCGTATAGCAAAACCGCGCCCTTCAAAAGTCCCTCTCCTACTCCATTCTCACTCCTCCACACGCACACACAAAATCTTAACTTTTATTTTTTTTTCTTATCCTTTTCTTCTTCAGTTTGTTTTTTTTTTATTTTTATTTTTTTTTACGGTGGATAATATGCCATCCAGCTTTAACCTTCAGGGCTAAGTGCCCCATGGATTGCCACGCTTCTTGGGCGCCCTCTTCAACCAACGAAGTATTTCAAAATGATTTTATCATTCAAATGTAGAAGCACTTCATGGACACTTGTTGTTTATGACATTGTAGTTTTTATTCATTGAAAGATAATTTTTTTTTCTCTCATTTTCTGTAATAAAATAAAATCAGTTGAGCAGCTTGAAGATAGTATGATTTATTTTTTATTCTCAAGATGAGAAGAAGTACCGAAAATTTTCCATGTCACTTGTTTGAAAGATTTCTTTTCTAGTATATTATTGACCTTACACAGACAATTCGAGAAATTTATTCAACGAGTTATGAAAGTGTTAGACACTTCAATATTGTCTTGGTGAAAGAAAAAAATTAAACGATATTTTCCTCACAATAAATTTTTTGGCTTGGAAAAAATTCAAGAATTTCAAAAATTTTGTTTATAAATCATAACACAGAAATCAACAATAAGTTTTCGTTTCTTTCAATCAAATGATCATGTTAAATTTTCAAGATTCTCAATTTTTTATCACCCAATTTTCAGACTGTTGGTTTTTTTCTCGTAATTGTTACGTCAACAGACTCTAAAATATTCCGATAAATTTTCAATGCAATTAAAATGAAATAAATAAATTACATATTTAATTGTTCAATCGTGCCTGGACATTTACATTGCAATTGAGAATCAATGTCATCACCAAATTGAGAATGTAAATGTACACACGTGATGTTGTTCAAATTTTTTTCATTCTTTACAATTGCAAATATAATAAACAAATGAAGGCAATTCATACGATATGAGGGACATTAAAAGCGTAGATAAAGAGACATTAAAAGAATGTGTGAGGTCAAGTTTGTCGTTGAAATTGAAATGAGAACTATTTTAAAAGTGAATTCACTGGTATAGGAAAGGTAAGAGGGTGATTTGCAAGTGGGCGTGCACAGGAGGTATACGCAGTATGAATGACCAAATAAAATTGTAGGCGAAGAGATAAGAAATGGGAAAAAAAAGCAATTAGATAAAAAAAAATAGTGAGTAAGAAAATTCCATTGTAGACAATTATTTATTGATGCAAAAACAAGATATAGAGTAACGTAGGTAAGTTGACGATTATTTATAGTCACATGGTGTATTTTCCATGCACATAGTGTCACGTACATTGTGCTTAAACATCAAAAGTTCATGGTCATGTACCCTCTGTTGTGATTACTCGAGTAAGTTAAGACAGAAATAAAGAATAAACATATGAATATTGTTTTGATTAAAAATCTTTATAGCCACACATTTTAACAATTCAACCCATCATTGAGATGATAATACGTTGTCATAATATTCTATGTCTTTTATTTTTTTATTATTTATTTTAAAACGCAGTTGGATATACCAAAATGCATTATGTCTACAGTAGTGTACACAATGTAAATCAGATGTTTCTCACCATGAATGTAACCTGTCTCGTTTGTTGTTCGTGTGCGAATAGTTTTTCTTTTTTTTTTGCCTCTCTCGCTCGTAATGCAATGATTTTAACACAGCCAAATGTGTTTATCTCTGACTAATAATATCTTGAGGGCTTGGGGGAAAAACAAAAATATGGGAAAAGTGGGTAGTTAAATTAATTCAATTTCTTTGGAAGTAATTTTATGCTTCAAAAGAAACACGGGATTTTTTTTCGTATTTTATGCAAGGATAGTGGGTAAATTAATTTTTGTTTATTGGAAAAATTAAATTGGTCATACAGCGTAAAACTAAATAAATTAAATCGTAATTAGACAATTTTGCATTTAAATGAAAAATAAATGGGTAATTTCAATTTTTTTTCGAAATAATTAATAGATAAGTTTGGATTTTATATTTTTAAAATAATTCAAGCCAATTTTCGAGGGCTGATTTCAAGGTTATCCAGACGGTCAAAGAATAAAGGGAGAATTGCAAAAGGAAGAAATACAAGAATGGGAAAGAAGGGATATAGGGCCCCTCCCCTCTTTCTCTCTTCTTGCGTGAAATGAAAGGGGAAAGAAGACGAAAAAAGAAAAGAATGAAGGAGATGAAGAGAGAGAGAAAGCAAGAAAGAAAAGGAGGCTGCCCTCCACCGACGTGCCGCACACGCTTCAACAGGGTTAACGTACTATGGTAGACGCAAAAATCCCTTCAAGGTCGATGCATCCCTGTTCTCCACCACGTCCTCCACCTATCTTGTGCATTTGAGTTCTTCTGGTATACACAGTCCTCAATTCGTTTTTATAACGCACACACTTCATCCAAGAGTGCGTTATATATTCACCCACGCAACCAATTGCAAATGAAAGGCCAACAAATCGAGAGCAGTTTCCGTTGTTTCTCCCTCTATCCAAATGTGTTATTGCAGAAATATTTTTAAAGGAAGTATCAAGAGTTCTTTCCAAGATAAATTGCATGAGTATAGTTATTTGTAAGGTTACCTTCTTTTCCTCTAGTCGTAGAAAATTTTCAAGTTTTTGTCAACCCAACTTTAGTAATTTGATTTGTATTCAAACAATGGTTTAGTTGCAGTCGATAATAAAGTTTAACGGAAACTTTACGCTTCTCTTATTTTATTCGGACACGAATCGTTCGTTCAATTTGAGAGAGTTGTGAACTACTTTGCAGTATGCTCTGCACGTGCAAGAAAGAGGAGCACATGTTTCACCCTTTGTGTGCTCGTGGCTCTTTCTCATTTCTCCTTCTAATAATTATCATTTTATCGCACGCCGTGTATAAAGTGCCACTTTACGTACGCTAGGCGTGCGGTTGGTGACATTTTGTACACTTTGTACAATAAAATACTGTGCCTTACACGTTCGGAAAGTATTTTCTGACTCGTGTCATTGCAAAAACCACCTTCGGCTGGTTTTGCAACCCAACACTCGTCAAAAAAAAACTTTTTCCGCACGCCATGCGGAAAGTAGCCACTCTTCACACGTTGTACATGAAAAACTGTAGCTTACACGTGCGATAAATATTTTCAGACTAGTGTGATTACAGAACTCGCCTTCGACTCGTTCTAAAACCTCACACTCGTCAGAAAAGTACTTTACCGCACTTGTTAGGTAATATACTATACCGCACTGGTTTGGTGATATACTATTTCGTGACATCACTTTTTAATAGCGTATTGATCAGAGAAGCGTCCGCTCATGAGATCAACCGAACATAAATGGAGAGAAGTCTCTTATAATAATTTGACAATGTTCCCTAAAGAGAGAGAGAAACGTCAACTATATGACTGACGATTGACGTAATACTTCGGCTTTTGACTATAACTATTAGAGGAATCGTGATCAGTCTCATTCCTAAATTATTATTATTATTATCATTATTCTCAGGTTGAGAGAAATATAAAATGAAGAATTCGGAATTCCAGTAAATTCAAAATGCTTATAATTTCTCAAGACTTCATGCAATGAATATTTCTGTCACACTATATCAAAAACCATTTGTCACATTGACAAATAAATGTTTCAAAACTATATGATTTAATAATTGCAGTATAAGATAATTTATTCTGTTATTAAACGAATTCTTGTTCATAAAGAGACAGAATTAAATGGCTTGAAAAATTCATATGCACAATAAAAATACGAAAGATAAAGGGATGCACATGTGAAATGGCTACTCCAACCAGCATTCAAGTATCATTATTTCACAAATTTAATGTGAATTAACGTTGCAATCAAGTCATGTCAATTAAATGTATGTATAACACTGTTTTGTATGTGGCATTCCATGAATTTTCCACAAAATATTTACGCCAGTGTGTCATATAAACATTTCAAACAGCTCCGTTAAAGTGCCACCGATAAAAACAGGCCAGTGATGAGTGATGATTTTTTTTTCTCTTCTTCTACTTCTCTCTTTTATACACCACAGAAGTTTGAAAATACTTATCGTATTCGCACTTCAAACAACTGAGATTAAACGGCCTCGTTTTATAATGATCCAGAACCCAAGAGGCCAAGAGAGGGGCCTATCTTATACGCCTGAAAATAAAAAGGAAGAGGATAAAAGGGAGAGAGAGAGAAAGAGAGGAGAAAAGAAGGGAAAAGAGAATTAGAGGGCACACACCATGCTGGTATGAAAGCCCATGGGTTTCGGCATATGAGGCCTCTTCTTTTCTGGAGGGTTGAACGACCGGCGATGCATCCAGACTGCAGACACCCAATAAAAATATCTTATATCGTCCTCCACCTCCTCCATTACTAAATTATTTTTATTGTCAGACTTTTGCCCACGAAATTTTTCCTTTTCCCAAGTCGCAAAAAAAAAACAGAAAATTCTCCCTCAAAACTTCTTTTTCATCAGTAATATTTTCTTTATTCAATACTTTTCAATTATTTTGTAACGAGCATCGTCTGTTTCATTCAGTTACAGTGTCATTCGAAATTTTTCGATGTTCACTCTCATTGTAGTGACGCGAAATTCGACATCCGTGAGAGACAGTATGTTGATACTTCGTGCGCGTTATCTTCTTTGTTGTTTGAAATGCCGTATGCGTGATGTTAGGGCAACGCACCCGGCAACTACATACTCGTCAGCCGGCAGACGTAAAAATACAAAGACGACGGAGGCTAAGTCGTGTGTGCATCCACATCTATTCCATGATTTCATTTTTTTTCTCTTCTTTACTGTATTACTTTGACTGTTGTTTTACTTAATTGACAATAACTTACTTCGTTTATCGGAATGCCTTTTTTTTTAGGATAATTTTCTTTTCTTGTTGGCGATGAGTGAAGGCTATTTTAATTAATTCAAAATATTTCATTTAATTTGAGTAAATGTCTCATTAATTATCCGAGATCATGCTTTAACATGGACTCTTGTTGCCTCGAATGTCATGCTTATACTTTACGTCTTGAAAACGATGCAGTTGGAAAGAATTGTGAATAAATGGGTCGTGCGGCATGAAATGAATCGTATCCCACCAGTCCTTCCTAATTGAAACATGGAAATAAGAGAAATAACATTAGAGTCATTCCACTTTTAAACTTAACGATATCCAAGTAGTTCTGGTATTTTTTTTTTCAATTTCAGTAATTTGCAATAGAGTAACATTAGAAGTTTTTTTGAAATTGATTCTACACCGTATTACCGAAAATTTGCAGCGAAAAATAATTTTTGAAAGAGAAAAAAAATCAACTCTAAACGTGGTACACACTCTAATTTTCACTAATTATTGTATCCATTGTTTGAATTCATTGTAAGAATTGAAAAAAAAAAAGTAGTGAGAAATGAATCTAATTGCTTGCAGTTAATGAATGAAAAAAAAGTCAGTTTAATCTCAAATAATTTGAGACTTAACCGAAAATCTCGAGATGGCGAGACTTGAACATTTTTTGAGATTTTTCGAGAAAAATAAATGAATAGCTCAAAATCACTGAAATATAAGGAGGTTAAAATATAATGAGTTTTACGAATGATCTTGACAATTATTTATTTGTAGAGAAATGAAACTTCCAGCCAAAATATTCTTTCATTGCTGATCTTAAGTCAGAAAACTATATTTCTCATATTTTTCTATAGAAGACAATATTTTTAGTTCATTTTACGAAATTTCCTCTCAATACCACAATTCTTCATCATGGAGATATTCTTTCACTGTGTTTATTGTTGGGATAATTGTATTCCTCCCTCACTAATAGAATTGTATGGTAAATTCTGTTTACTGTGTGTTCAGTTTCTAATTAATTGAATACTCAAGTTGGAACGTGACGCTTGTAACTATCAGATTTATTCAAAGCTCATAGTACATTCCATCCATACTAATGATGCGAAAACGTTTTCTGAAACGTCACTGACATTGTATAGTCACCTTAGAAACAAAAGGGTGTGAGTGCTGTGCTTCTACATAGCACTTACACCCCTTTGTTTCTAAGGAGACAATATCTAATGGAAATATTACAGGGTATTGTCAAAGGACCTGAATGTGATGGATTTATTGGCTGACCATTCGAGTAGATGATCTAAAGACCGGACATTCGAATCAATATCTCCATAATTGATGAAATTTTGTGACACAAAAAGTCGTTACTGTGTACTTTGTTCTGAAAAATCATAATTGTACAAAAAATGAAGGAATGTTGAAAGTGTTTCAAATTTTCCAAATCTCAAAGATGAATTATTCTATTAAGAACTGCAAAGAAATAATATCTTCTTAGAAGAGCGAACGTTTTGGACGATTTTTCGAGAACCAAGAAGGTATTTATTGTTCAAGGAGTAATAGGAAAAAAATGTTAATGAAAAGCACTTCATTTAGAATACAGTCGAACCTGGATAAGCGAGGGTTGAAGGGGACGGAAAATTTTTCTCTCTTATACAGGTTTCTCACTTATCCGAGTTTCTCACTTACAGAGGTATGAAAGAATGCGAGTACCAAATATGTAAATAAAACGTAATTATATTTCTTATTTGCATTGCAAGTATATAAACAATGTAATTTTGATTGATCCATTCTAAAAGATACTTCCCAACGTCAGGAAACTCAGACAGTCGGCTCCGCTCAATATTTCCATGTCCTTCAGAACACTGAGACTTAATAGAATCTTTGAACTTTATTATTTTATAAAAGGTAGACTCTGGCAAACCAAACTCATTGAGTATTTCCTTTCACGATTTGCCGGCCTCGAACGCATTTACAATTTTTAGTTTATCACTCAATGAATATGCTTTAATTTTGCGTTTCGGCATTTCAATAACGTAACAAACTTTCCTCAGCGAATGATACTCAGTAACTGTAATGAGTAATCAATAACTTGCAAAATAAACTACTATACATATTGTGTTCATGAAATTTACGAGACGTTGTAAGCAAAAGAAAACAACTTCATTCGACTCTCGCTTATAGAGGTAAAGGGCGAGAGATAGTCTCAATGATAGAGGTTTGGATATGGAACATGACTCTCTGATAAAGAGGTTTTTATTTCTCACTTTGTGTGATAGTTTCGAAATGGGAAAGACTTCGTAAAAACCATTTCTTAATTCAGAAATCTGCATCTGAATATGTTCATACTGCTCCAGTTTCAATATTTCAATGTTAACTATATGCTGAGGAAAAAATTTAGTGAAATGAGTAAAATGAACCTGCGGAGCGAAATGAATCGGAATTTTTTTTTGAGAGCAGGTCTCTACGAAAAGATTTGAAAAAAGTGTTCAATATTGTAGACCTATTGAAGCCTCTTCTCAAATTTCCTCAGACTTTCCCACAAAGCTTTTGACTTTGAAAAAAATTCCTGAATAATTTTGCACTGGAGGTCCACATTGCCCAGGTCTTCCCTATAATTTCTGATAGTCCCTTAGAAATCAGGAACTCCTTGCTGCAGTCCAAATGGTTCCCACCAATTTAAATCGTCGACCTAGACTAGAAAGAAGATAAAAAGATAGAAACTGCGTATAATTGACGTCTTCATCATTCGTGGTTGACGATATTCTCAAATTCATTGGAGTAATTAAAGAAAAGAAATTATTGACACGATAAAATCTATATTGTTTTCGAATTCTTATTATTCGTGGAAATGCAAGATATATCTTTTTCCATGGTGATCTATTCAATCCATGAAACAAGGAAACTCAAAAATTGACTAGGCCGTTAAAAAAGACTGGATCATGCATGAACCCATTCAACTATCACGTTAATTCAAAAGAAAAAAGAATGCATCTTTTGTCTACGAATTTATCAATTTTTTCGCTTCATCGATATTGTTAGAGTCCTTTTATAAACTTCTACCAATTGATAAATTGCGTTGCAGTACAGTACAACCAGACTTTGATGAAAATCCTATTTCGATAAAAATTGAACAATAGCGATTGCTACGGTGAGCAAATTCATTCTCGTACAATTCCAACAAATATTAAATTTTTTTTGTTTATTTCATCACCAATACATCCATAATACTTCTCAAAACAAAGCAGTAACAGTGTCAAAATATAAATTCAAAAGTGCCAATCAATACAAACATAAAACTTGTGTTAGAATTATGTGAAGATTCACATCACACTGATTTTGAATAATAACAATAAATTTGGACATTCATTAGACAGAAATTTCATTTAGGTGCGTGAGAAATATAAATTGCTGCTGTCTCGCTTTTTAATGATAAAGTTTAGTAAAGTCACAGAAGCACTGAGTTGTGGCCATTTATACAATAAAAAAATTTATTTTCGACAGATGCCCGAAAATATATCAACTACCGAAATACCAAATGTTCATTCACGTGCTGAATTTTCTATCTTTCTCATTTGTTTTCATTCCTTTCGACAAAAAAGAAAATCACAAAGTGTGATTCATTGGCAATAATCCGAATATATCCAAGTGTGTGCAGTGCATTGACGTACGCGTGCGCAAGGCCAAGGCCAGGGACAGACGGTTATTTATCATTGAATAAATTAAAACAATTGTCATTGGGCAATCCATGCATGAGGACATTCCAATGCGCGTAAAAACAATGAACCAGTGCATTGGTCAAACACCACTCTATTATTATCGTATTAATTTTGGAATGTGTTGGATATTTCATTCTCTCTTTATAGGACATACCATCACATTGAAATGCGCATCAACTTATTTAAATCCAAGTGCATTTTGATTTTTATACTTGCGGATCATATTATCATATGAATGGATTTGGTTGAGGACGAAACCATAATGTCATGACTAATTGATAACTATCGAGTCTTCTTGGAATCTCTCAATTTTACGTTACAAAACATGAGCAAGTGGAATTTCGAAATAGTTCACTTGAATTTCTCGCATTTCCCGAAATTCTCAACTTGAAGTAGTCGTAGTAGTATTCAAAATGAAAGTTTATATAAATCTGAAAAATCTGGTAAAGTTCCGAGCCAAATGACCGTTCTGGATGGTCAATAATAGTTAATATTGAATAATAATAATGCCAGATTTCAGAAAAATCCGAAAAATGCCTTAAAAAAGAAGAGAAATAAAAACAAAGATTTACGACCCAATACAAAAGTTATCAAACGCCTATTAACTTTGTAATAAATACTTTTGTTGTTGCTGTCTTGCCACAGACGGAAATATGTTAGTCAAATGGTATACTAGTACTGACCAGGACAGAATGCATCGCCAGAGTAAAATGATCCAAGATTTCTTTTAGAGTGAGAGACTTCGCAAAAAAAGCAGACAAAAAAATTCGAAAATGCCCTGATATATCTGCACTATCGGCTAGTTTTTTTTTTAATTTTGTCGTAGAGATCTTCATTGCCGAAAAAATACTGGTTCATTTTGCTCCAGTTCCTCTATTGTTCAGGTAATAATCCATGAATAATTAATATAATTCGCTAATTGTTCTTCGAACTCGCTTCTGATGTCAAGGAGGAATTTTTTAACTATCAATTACAATTTTTACTTTTTTTTCGTTCCTTTCTTCTCAGACACTCAGCGAATCAACTGTCTTTTGACCTTATTACTTCCATTAAGGTAGTTGCCTCCCTAATGACAAAGTTCAAGACTTGAAAATCGGGCTATAAATAATTAGATGCATAATGCATTTGATAATGGAATTTGAGAACGATGGTCCACAGCATATATGAGCTACTTGCAGTTGAAAATTACCGTTTATGTACAAGCAGCATGCGAGGAGCGTGGGAAAACTACGAATTTGATTTTTTTTCACGTTGAAAAAAAAGACCATCATTATGAAAAACTAACATCTATCAGAACTATAAATCTAGAATTATTTTTTAAAGAATGGAGATTATTGACCACATAGTTTCGGTGAATAATTAACAATAAAACCGTATTTTTACCAAATTCTCAGTGGAAGGGGTATCAAGATGGCCGTGCGAGCGCGTTGTGGGAGAACATTTCACATCTGTGTGTATTCATATAGAGGATACTACTGTGTGAGTGTACGGTCAAGTCGAAAATATATAGGTTTTTATAGTAGTACATTATCAACACATAGGGTGACGTCTCAGAGCCAAAACTTTTTAACTGGACGGTAGGGAGGCAACAACGTTAATATCGATAGCCCTTGAAATGGGAAAATGTGATAATATTATTAAACTATATGAATTATCACTTATATGAATTGAACTATGAGATCACACTTTCCGGAAAAGAATCCCAGTGAGCTCTTTCAACGAAACCCTTTCAGTGTTTACAGAATATTGTATATGAGGCATTCCACGCTATTTCACTCGATTTTGGGATGATGATTTTTGATTTTGTTCATTTTTGGATATGATGTTGGGATAGCTAATAGAAGGCATTTTCAATGGTGAAAAAAAAAAATTCAAAATTTACGTGCATTTTGAGTTTGGAAAAAATACTGTAGATACTAATTTCTCGCCTACTTCAGTTGCTCGCATTTCATTAAATATAAGTTCTATCAAAAAAGTGAAAGAATACTTTTTTGGAGGGAAAGAGCATGAAATTGCATTAAAAATTTTTCAAAAAATTAAATCACGATTTTCCTATTCTTCCTTAATTATTGAAATAAACAAATTAATGGCAATTATCCTCACGCACTCTTAAAAATCTGAAAAAATATATGTTGAAGATTGATTTATTTCCAATTTTTATATAAATTTTTGTGATCTCCATCGGACTATTCGAACAGCCATGCGCATGCGCACACCGTTCTAGTTGCGAATCACGTGGTCACTGGCGCGTAAATTGAGTGCTCTCTACTGTTGACTTTTTAGAGTCATCATTATAATTTTATGCGTAATCATAAAATTTGTAAAACAGGTATAATACTTCTCTAAATGATTCTTTCTAAAACAATTAATATTTTATCATGGTGAAATTGAAAATAGGCCCCAGTCACGCTTATTTCTGTGAGGCACTTCCATTATTTTTGCCCCTCCATAATCGAAATGAAATTGCACAATATTTTTTATTCTATCAATTTTATTGTATAATGAAATGATTTACAAATTTTGATAGAACTCATATTCATTGAGATTCGAGCAACTGAAGTAGGAGAGAAATTAGTATCCACTGTTTTTTTTTCCAAACTCAAAATGCACGTAAATTTTTTTTTTTTTTTTTGACCATTGAAAATCCCTTCTTTTAGCTATTTCAACATCATGTCTAAAAATGAACAAAATCAAAAATCATCATCCCAAAATTCAGTGAAATAGCGTGGAATGCCTCATATACTAATGATGAATAAAATGGAAGAAAAGATGGAGTAACTATGGTTTTCGTGACTCTGTCTTTCATTCGTCAGTTGTTAGAATATTTTAAGAAGGAGAACACGGTGGAATGAAACACAGTTCAATTACTTCTAACAATTATTATTAAAATATTATTCTTCATTCACCTGGCTTCTTATAGACCAAAAATTTATCTTGCTCAAGCTCTTAATGGTTCATTGTAAACCTAACAAGCTACTGAATGGTATTGTATCTTTGGAACTACGACAAACTGCAAATGACAGATTGTACAGACAAAAATTCACTGTTCGAAAGATTTCCGTACTTGATCAATCAGTATATAATCCATAAAGATGTATACGAGCGGATGTGATTCGACGAGAATAAATATCCGGTCTGGGTTTTCGACGCAAACCGCTTCAATTGATCATTCTCGAGGACAAGCGTCATATCGATAAGGGAAATGATTTCATTTTTACAGGAGATTGTTTTTGATGTAACAACTACGTTGTCGTAGATCATTGACGCACGTAAATTTCAATGGAAAATCCTCTTATGCGGATTCCAGGTGGCGTCATCCAAACATCAATATCTTTATCACCCTTTTCTCGTCACATTATTATTATTTCCAATGAAAGCTTGTTTATTCTAGATTGTAAGCAGTTTATTGGTTGAATTTTCTCGGAAATTTTTCTGTTGTTAGTCATATGACATAATCAATACGAAAAGCCACGATTATCATCGTGGATCGTTTCTATCAGTGTTATTGATGCAGTTTTACTGAGTTCACTCGTCGAGATTTTTCTGGACTTAATTTTCTTTATTGCATTGAAGCTCCATTGAATTTCTTGGTAATCAAGAATGATCAACAGTGGAATCCCTCTATATCTGACTCATCCGTTCAGGGCCATTCTCCATATTTGACACATTCTTTCATCCACACCACATCACTCTCATGTCTCAGATACATAGGTTTGCGAAGCCAAAGGCGCAATCAAAAAATTGAACTTTGAAAATTTAAATATGTTCGCCTAAACGCATTTTTTTTATTGGTCGTCCTGGTGGCCACAAAAAATCGTAATGGGGAACAGGATAGTCAAAAAAGAGCGATTCAGTCAAATATAAAGAGTGGCTGCATATTGAGTGGTCGAATATAGAGGAAGTCCACTGGAATTCAACAATGTTCCTAGAATAGAGGGCAAGAAGAATAACATTAAATATTTCATGAGATTATTTTAAAGCTCAGAAGAACGTTGGATGAAATCTTCTCTTCATTCATAAAAGAACTATCATATCAACGAATCAGGTAAATTAATACCGGAAAAATTGAATCAGTAACAGAAATAGAAACGAAGAAATTCACATTGTTCGAAAAATAAAGCAGAGCAAAATGATCCAATACATAATGCATTTCAGCCCACTCATTTATTGCATCTACTTCACCTTGCGGTCTGATAAAGTTGAAAATAAAAAAAAAGTGGATAGGTTATGTCCCCCAATGTGGATACTAGAGACGAGAGAGTGTGTTAGAAGTGCAGTATTACCTAGGTGAACGAGTGACCTTAACCCTCTGTGTATTTCCACCCCTTCAACTGCACTCCTCCCGGCGAAACTCCCCGCCCCCCCCCCCCTCTATTACCATCCCTCTCTCGCTGTCTTTCAGTGACCATGACCCTTGCATATAATGCTGCAGTAGCCTAGTACTACCTCCCCCTCTCTAACTGCCTCTCAACCCCTTTCGTACTCCGCCTTTTCTCACCCAAGATAGTTTCAAGTTCACGTAGTCCCTCAGGGTTGTATCTTATTTGTAAAAAAAAAACAGAGAGCAAGTAAGAAGAAGAAAAAAAAAACTAAGATTGTCATGCAATGCAGAATATAATCTAACTAAAGCCTTGCACTTTTAGATCTACTCGTTCTGTTATTCAATGATCCATGTAATTTAATGAATATTCATATTGACTGAAATAGATTTTTGTTACTACAAGAACGAGTTAACTTTGAATGAAGTTTACTCATTCGAGTTTTATTTTAAAGAGTGTCTTTTTTTCACCATCGATAACAACGCAGATGAACACATGTGTCTGATATGGAAAGCATTGGTCCTATTATGCGTTTGTAAGCGCTTTTTTCATCGAAAAAAAAGAAATAAAATAAAGTTTTCGACTCAAAATGTAGGAATTTGTTTCGAAATGATGTTGAAGGCGAAGAAGAAGAACGTCTGTAGTAGAACTGATAGCTGATCTGCTATAGATAGATCCTGTGGCATGCTTCTCAGTTCTTCGTATGATTGAGGGAGCCCACACGAGGCAAAACGGATTGGAGCGCCAAAATGAACCAGAATTCTTTCTGAAGTGAAAGTCTTCATGAAAAGAAATGGAAAAAACTCGATACATACCAAAAAGCCTTTGGCTATTGGCTACTTTTTTTTACAATTTTTCTATAGAGGCTTTCACTCCGAAAAAATTTTAGGTCTCTTCTTCATATATTCTTCTAAGTTCCAGTTTTCAAATTTGGACTAGCCTGCTCATTTTTTCTCATGCCTAAAAGTAAGAACCGTATGCGTGCACTAGTGTTTATTAACAAAATCAAATACATAGCGCGCTCTTCCTCATTGTCAATTCGCCAATATAAAAGAAGAAACCCAGAATGAACTCTATTTTAGGTTCTCAAATGTGTTGACAAGGAGCTTGCCTAAAGAGATGTTGAGAGCTCGAGATAATTCGCAAATAATGGAGCTGTACTGCTCATGCTTCGGTATCTGTTGTAGAGACAGCTCATGCACAAGGCAACTTTTCTGGCTATCACGAAAGGGATCATGGAAGATGATAATGAATATTTCACAAAATAGTGTTTTAATAGAGGACTAATTGTATTCTGTATGATTCTAAGACTTTGTATGAGGCATGTTCACTCTTCCCACAGAAACCTCTATTTAAGGCAGTTTACTTGAGACATTCGTAGACAAAAGTATAGCCCTGTCTAGTGGTTTAAACATATTGTTAGAGTACACGAGCTAGGAGGAAATTTGAAGCATTATTAGTGTAAAATAATTCTGTCGTATGAAAAAATAATAAATGGAAATGGTCTAACGACTGCAACTTTGCTAGGATGTGATCACAGTACTGTTAACGGTTCTGAAAAGACTAGACCATAAGGCGCGCACTTTGCGCATTGTGACTTCAACTCAACCAATATTTTGGTGTTCTCTCATACGTCATCATTCTTCAAAACTAAAAAGGAAATCCTTCTTCTCTTCAATCATAAATGATTGTTTCGATGAATGAGGAGAACTGTAACACATTACGCACGATATTTCAATACGAAACATTTATTTTTTGTTTTTCAGCGTTTAGGTAATTGAACCTCAAATATGAGGCAGAAGGGTAGCTCTGATTGTTCTTGCTAACAGATATTTTGTATTTTGAATATCCCGCGTAACTCGTCAGCCAATGAAATTTAGGCATTACGGGATTTTGATACATTGGATTTCGATCATCGCAGTTTGATGAAATCTCGCAATATTTCTTTTTAGAAAGGATTTGTGCTTTAAAAATTAACATTTTCGAAACAAATCGGTCAAAAAATTTATAGTTTTTTCCAAACAGATTTTTCACAGTTCTTTCCAAGAAGTTTTGGGAAAAAAACGCTAAGAACTGTTCTTAAGATGTATGGAAAACTATGCATTTTTTGAACTTGATTGGCCTCCAGCATGTTAATCATGGACATTTCCATTGTTAACATTTCGCTTCACAATTGATGAAAGAATCTCGTCTTTTCTCAATTAAATATAAGACACTTTCCTCCATTTCATATTTCAATTTCATCAAATTCCTAAGAAAAATCATTCAACTTTCATTTAAAAAAAGTTTCGAAGCTCCAAATAATTTTGAAATACTTCAAGCTCAAAAGAGAGGCAACATGAAAGCGTTTCACTACTATGTGAACGAAGTATGTTGAAATGAGGACAAGGATAGAACATATGAGATCATGATGAACTTGAAATTAGGAATAAATGTCGCTGAAGACATTTTTTTGTTAGTCTCGAAGCAAACGATCTTAAGTTAATCTATAATACCTTGGGAAACCAAATAGTCCTGGCAAAAAATAGAAGAACGGAAATTTCCATGGAAATATTAATATACCTTCACTAAACTCCCTTCTTAATGATGAGGACAATGTCATTGTGATAGAAAGTGTGATTGTCCAACCATGCTGATTATAGAATAGCAAATAATAAGGTCACCCCTGTTGGATGGGTGTGTGTTGGCGTCGAAGTTAATACGTTTTTATAAAGTGAATAGGTGGTAGTCAATATTTGCTTTAGCACCACCATTACTCTGTGTATGTAGATATAAATGAGTATAAAATCGATTGGGAGGGTCAGTGTCAATGTCAGAGGTAGAAGAGCTTAGCCTCGTTCTGGGTCTAGACTCTAATAGCTCCCAATGGGGTACCCTGTCTTGCATCAGCCCCACACTACCTAGACTCGTGGTACTGCGTCACACCTACGTCAGGGCATCCTTGAGCTTGACTGCACATACACAGTGCCAATAAGCTTGAATTTACCCTCCATAGTTAGTCAAGGTAGTTGAGTTCTTCTATAATCCCCACTCACTCACTACTTAGAAACCACGCAAGAGGGCTTTACGTCACGTAACCTGTTGATTTTGTTGGCAGCAAAACTTGTTTTTCAGTTTTGCGGGGAATAACAGACCTTAAACAAGCAATAAATTATACCCCCACCATCACTCCTTTGCTAAAAGCTTCAGGGAAAATCGATTTAACGTTAATTGTACGGATAGAATTGAAGGTTATAAGCTGAATAAAACCTCTTCAATAAATGACGTTGGAAACCGTTCGACCGATGAAGGACATTCGATGCTTTTTTTGCTCTATTTTCTGTTCTTCTCAAAAGTTGGCTGTTATCAATGACTGTATTACATGAAATGGAGATATTGTTTGGAAGGGAGATCTATAAAAATTCCTCGCTACAGTTGTATCAAGCTTTAAGCAATACATTCATGCGTATCATTTACGTTATTGACAGCTGGCAATGACGTAAAACTGTTCTTGTGTTTGAATTTATGGAATGAACGGGTAGAGAAAGGACATTGGCATTGAATGCTGCAAGCAGGGTTATATTCTTTCAATGTCCAATTATCAGAGCCTATTCATTAGCAGAAAGTGATCCAATAATTAGTCTCGTCCGTTGAATACAAAATATCAGTATATCAGTGGGTCAGGTTATGATGAATTTTAATGAAAATTGGGATAGAATTGATAGATGTTATAGATAGACATTAGTAGTGGTAATCTCATATAGGATTTCTTCTACTCAAATATAGGCTGGAAATGAGTCGGGAGAGTACTAACCATTGCCAATCATTTCCAACCTCGAAATGTTCTTTACTTCTCCGGTTTCCTTCAGGTGAATGATTAGAGATAGTGAAAAAAGTCATAGGAGCATTTTTGTAAAGTCTTAACTTTTCCACAAAAAAGTTCATGACAGCATTTTTTTTATATCAATATTTCAATCACAAGGAACATCTGAATGATGTATCACATAATTTTTAGATACGCTATAGCACATCCGACAATAATGGATCTAACTTAACGCAGCACTGTCACATTCGTCATACGACTCACTAAAGTCGATCAATCGATTGGTCCAACAAAGGGTTTACTGACTTGAATTGCTAACCTCTGAATAAAATATTTGATGTCCCTAATATCGAATGAGAATCTAAAAGGAGGAAAAAAAATACGAAAAGATTCATGGTTGCATTGGCAGACTCAGGCCATACACAGTGGCAATGAAAGGCAACCAACGAAAAGTGCAAGGACCGTAGAAGAGGAGAAAAAACAAAAGAACGCAGACAGCGAACAACGGCCACCCCCATCCAGACAACAAAGCTCCTCGCAGAGACAAAGAGAGTTAGTACCAATGGGAAACCAAAAAGGTATTACGATGCATGGGAGCTGGCTGCGAATACGATGTCCTTCATGAAGTTTCGCATTACCTAAGTTTCGTGTTGACGATAATTTCGGGTGGTCGTTGAAGAGAAAAAAAGAGAACTGCATGCAGAATGAAGTTCTGCATCATCTATAGATATTTCTCGATTGCATGTTCATAATAGAGGAGGGGCATGAAGCGAGTAATCTGAGATGAAGACAAGAAGCTTCATGTTTGGTATCAATATTCTTACTATCAGGTTCAGATCGACCACCTGCTAGAATTAGGGGTGAGTAGACGGGTCAATGGCTCTATTAAGATGCCTCAATGCAAGGTTTTGATAGGTCTTTGGTATTATCACCATTTGATTAGTGATGATGGCTTTCACAAAAAAATTTGAAATAATTTACCAAAAATGTAGTTTTCTTCTGAAAGCCTTCACTTCGAAAAAAAATTATTATACCCCATATGGGGTACAATGAACATAAGTATGTCGATTTTGCCCCGGTCTTTCCTATTTATGTTGAATTGTATGGTAATCGTGTTATTTCTCTTTTTTTATCGTGAAATATGTTGAATAATTCTGCAGAAAAATCCTTTATTCATAAAATTCACTATTTGAAAGATATCAGTAATTTATTCAATTTCGAAAATTATAAATGTTTGGGCATTTGAAAAATAGTTCTTCACATACATGGTGTATAATTCATTCATATATAATCTTCTCGTTTCAATTTGATTTTAAGGAGCTATTCAAGATATAAACTTCACCTGTCCTTCTCGTAATTACTGTTGCGTCAAGTATGAACCAGAAATGCGTACATTGTCCTTGCTGCAACTTGCTCCTGGTACGTTCTGCAATGTCTGATGAGGCCCTCAAGGTTCAGTAACTTTGGCGCAACTGGAAGGCGCTCTTGCTGTAAAACATCGGCAATAGCCAGGTGTACGCTAGGTCAATGAAACATTACAACCTCTTATTCTGGGTCGTCACGGCATATGGATACTCCGTGCTAACTCCACCATTTGGCACATGCCGAGGATAAAAGCTTTTTTTTTTATTTTACACATATTTTTTCTTCGAAATATAGGTCACAATGGATAAATTTTATGTGATTGAAAAGTAGTGATAGGGTCTATCCCTTCTTGTACTTGTCGATGGATATCTTCTTTCATTAACATTCCATTGTGTAGGATCTGTAAGAAGTTTAGGATTCAATTCTTGAGTTTCGCATTTGAATATTTTTTCTCTTAATTTATGATTGGACTAAAGATTTTTTTTTCACCGCAGAACCGAAATTTTTGGGTTTTTGAACCCAGAAAGAGAAATTCTCTGGCTCTTGTTGCTAAGCTCTTTCCCTAAGATTTCAATGGATATTCCCATGTAGGATTTTTATAACAGCTGTTATAAAAAGTCCACACGAGTAGTATTGATATTACAATGAAGAAAATTTGTGTACATGAAGACAATTGTGTTGGCACTTTTTAAACTCGACATTACAAAATTTTCGAAATTTATGAAACCGTTATGAGCAAGATAAAAAAATCGGATTCCTTCAGGCTGACAGCTTTGATAACTCATAAGGGATATTTGGGGCTGGGCAGGTGGTGAAGTGCAGGCGTACACCCGGCACTCATGCCCCGCGTCATATCGGCCACGCCACCTGCTCATTCTCAATGTTATTTTTTTTCCTTGGCTCTCTTCCACCTCCTTCTTCATCAGCCACATTCTAAAGGATTACATTCACACTTATAAAGTCGCTTGCCACTATACTTCTTTTTTTTTTTTTTTTTATCCGCACGATATGTAAACTGAGATGGTTTTGCGTGCCGGCCACGTGTCTACACAATCGATGCCCCAATAATGATAGCAAGGATATATTTTTTTGAATCGTACAGGGATTGTCCGGTTCTGTTATATATTATAGTTAGAAATTGGGAGTGTGCTGAGACAGGTGCGACCCCTTTTTGCAAGGTGAATAATACTTTCGAATTTTTTTTTTTAAACAGTTCCAATTGAATTGTATCTGTGAACAAAAGATTTTCGTTAATTATTGTGAATTAAATAATATATTGGATTTGAAACGAAAAATATGCAGTAATTTCGCAGAATTGGTAATACTATGATATCATTCGGGAGACTATATAATTCTTGGTGAATATCATTTGCCATTACTTCTTTACACCATCTGGAATAGATGAATTTCAAATAACAAATATTCATAGAGAATCTCCATCCATCGATGAATTGGAAGAAGAGTCAGTGTTCACAAAATTATTAGAAAAAAATGACCTAAATGTTCAACTTTGAAACCGTTGGAATTCATTAAATTAAAAGTAACACGGAAGTCATTAATGTTCTTTCCAGCCGTTTTAGGGTTGAAGACAAACTTCAGCGACATGTATGACTTCCGGTGTGAAATTGGGGCTTCAGCAATTTATCGGAAGTCCAGATCTGGGCAGTCGTTGACCGAAAGTCCTATACCATTATATTCCAACCTGTCACAAAGTGTGACGTAAAATGAATTAAGTTCTCAACTCATGAGTATACGGATGTTTAATGAAGTGTCAAAAATGCACTCAAGGTGTAAGTTTGCAGCAGTCACTTAATTTGATCCGGTTTTAGATTGATCTTCTTCAATGTATTCGCAACATTACATCGTTTTATTGAAGTTCAACACAATTTTATTTTGACATATGACTAAATAGCTCAATGTTGAATTAAGGGGTAACACCACTGTAGAATTTTCGGAAAATCGACTTTTTTTCTTGCTTTAAAAATTACTTTGGGCCTCGCAGGATACGGGCAAGAAAAGTTATCACCTGCAACCTATTTTTTCTCATGAAATTTTGAACTTTTACCGAGGCATTCCTTCATATTCATAGCCTAAGTCAAAACTTCAATCGTGTTTTTTTCGAAACATGATTTTTTTGAATTGGCACGCAGCATACCTACAATAATTTTCATTATTTTCATTTGAATATCCCAGAGCATCTCGAAAACAATATTTCGAACAGAAATACGTAGGGGATTTTCAAAAAATCGATTTGCACATTTTTTATTGATAAAAAATTACCGGTTTTTTGGTCGAATTTTGAATTTTTTCATTCAAATGGTCACCAATCACACAAAAAACAATATTTTTGAAATTCTCTACGCATTCCTGTAGCTATGTGTATCTAGACTGAGCCATTTTTTTTTCAATCGAAATTTGCACCAGTTACACTGCGTGCCGCAGAGTGTTTTAAATTCGAAGAGCCTGGCAAGAATGGCTCTTGTGTCGTCATTTTTCGGAATTTTTTGGTGAATTTTTTTTCCTGAAAATTCAAATATATGCTCAATCACTCCCTTAAATATCATTATTTTATTGTCACTTTTCCTATAGAAAAAAAAATATTCAAAAAACGCTTTTTTTTTAGACTCTTACAGTGTTACCCCTTAAGGTTTTTCGATTACATACATTCTCATTGAAATCAGTACATCAAGTAGTGACTTCCTCACTGCCACAACAAATTTAGCTAACAGCAGTGTCATGCACTCAGTTGGGATGTGTTGTGCTCTTCGACAGGAAAACCACAACAGGATGAAGGAAAATGAACGATAATGATAGCTCAACAAACATCAAGAAAATACCAATTTTTTTTCGACATAATAGTTGAAAATACTTTCCTTTAAATGGCTTAGAGACAGCTTCATCTTTATGGTCAAAAATTTTAAATCTAATTTTGACTTCATAGTTATAGGAGAAGCTTCACCCGTAGTGGCCTGGGTCAGTGTCTGTCCGGGGCTAAAAATAATGAATTTATACTGTTGGACGCCAGTTTATTGTATTACAAAATTAACAAAACAAGTTCAACAATTTTAACTGCATCAGGGTTCGACTGGGATGACTCACAAGAAGGTTGAATTCCCAAAAATAAATAGAGGTAATGCAAAAGAATAGACAAGTAATGTGAAAGAAGTACTTACACTGTAAGTCTTACAGTATCTTTGAATTTATGTCGAATCAATCCCTGTCAGTACAATATACTAGACGTTTATAATTATCCGTGTTGACAAATTCCATAATAATGAAGAATTCTTTCGATTTCATATGGTGTCATTATTATACAAATTTGACTATCGAAGCAGGAGTGAATGCCCTTTGTTTTACCGCATGGCCCGACGCTGTTGCTTTTCCCCGATTAGGTGCTCTCTTCTGTATCCGCAATTCACCTATAGGTGTTACCCATAATTATTATGGCGCTCTTGACGTTACACAAGTTCTCTATTTTGTCAACGTGAGAACTAATGAAATCTCGATTTTCGGAAGCTCCTTCTGCTACATTATTCAATGTCGATCAGCTACCGAATAACATCGGATCTTTAATTCTTTCGTTTGTCTTGTCACAACATATATTCCGCCTACACACTCCCCTCATTCAATAAGTACAAATTTTTCTTTCCTCAATTCATTTTGCGGTTATTTCTTCAGCACTTGACCTTTTTATCATTTTTTCCCCAGAAATGTGAACGTGGTTGAGTGAATAAATTGAATCAACACGTGCAAAAGGGCATAAGTTCAAGGTCTCACAATGTAAACAGGAACGATAATTCACGGAGGCTATTTTCGTAAGGCACAACAGAATATTTTAAGATTGTTACAATTCTAATGAAAGCGATTCAAATCTAAATTTAGTCTTTTTGCCCAATTTTTTTCATTATTCCGTCATGATCAACAGAAGATTGAGTGAGGTCTGGAATAATTGAGGTTTTCCAGAGGAGAGGTGAGGGAGCGACGCGACTGTCTCTTGATTAATTCGAACTTATAAGGTCAATTAATCCCGCGAGCATCCTTAGTGTAAATTATTAAGTACCTCGACACATGCCTCTACGGTTTTACATCCACAGTGATCCTTTTCTTGTCCTCATTCCCTCATTCCAGCCTTCTAATTTCAATTTTTTTTGAAGCAGAAGGCTTTATGAAAAAATCCTAAAAAATTTGGAAAGATGCTTCGACGTGTCTACATTGTTCGGTGATTTTTTCAAATTTTTCATGAATGTGTTCAGTCTTAAAAAAAAATTATTCTCTCAACTCCTCAGATCTGTTTTACCCCGATCCTCTATATAAAAAACTATTATAAATGAATTCAGTGTACATTCAATGTACATCCTTCTAATAGTTTTCTTCGTCATGGTAAATTATTGAAAAAGATCGAAATATCTCTTCTCTCCAGTCAAATGTCCCAATCTCGTTGAAGATTCGATTCTGTACATGTTTATACGTCAATTCTTAGCTTTTCGGTATATGACCGAAAATTTTGAGAGAATAACTTTAATATGATTATAGTCTATAAAAGAATAAATGATTGATGCAATAAAATTTCCATAAAAATTCATGTAATTCGTTTTCTTGTTTTCGTCTATAATATTGAATTGATTTTTCCGATTAATTGGAATATCGGACCAAATAAATTGTAAATGTTAATCTTTACATTTATTTCAAAATTCGCTTCACTCCTGATTAGAAGCAATTTTGAAATAAATGTGAAGATTGACATTTACAATTTATTTGGTCCGATATCCCAATTAACCTACAAATTCAATGCATATAATGTTTCTATACACATGTTAAAAACAAATTAAACATGTCACAGAACATGGAAACTACTGATGAAACACACACAGCAAAGATCTTCGATTCATATATAACCACATTTTCCCCTCATTTCTCATTCCACACTTCTCAGTGCTTTTTTTTCATCAGTTGTGTTCATAAAACTCATACTCTGAGGAAGATTTGTTTATGCAGAGGGATGAGTATAATTTACATAAATTCAAGAATTTTCACGCTTTGAAATTTTTTACATGCAAAATTAAAATATTTGTTCCCCGATTAACTATTCATCAAAATTTATCCTAAATTATTGAGAGGGCGAGGAAAAAAAAATAGTAATTCAACCTTTCTCATATGAAATTAATTCGTGTGGAATTTCATTATCCCATTCTATTAATGCAGCAATATCTCTCTGCCCTATGGGAAAAAGTTTTCCAATCAAATAAAATCAGATTATAGAATAAAGTTCATTCATGTGAAACAATTACTCTTTGAGTTGAATAGAAATATATTTACCCCAAGTAATTAAGTTCTCTTTCAATCTCCTACTTATTAACTTCAAGTGATGAATAAAAAGAATTTTTTATTACGATTCTAGATGAATTCTAGGAATCCTTGTACTTTCGTGTGTACCCTGCATGACTACATTATGAGTGAATCAGCCTGAGTCACTGAGAGCTTTTATGCAATGTTCCGCTACTGTAAAATCATCTTCTGAATCATGTGCATTCATAGTTGGATCCAGTTTACATGCAAGGTAAAGAATTCTATCATCAACATTATGAGGAAAGTGGTTGACATTTCAATTATTTTCTTCCATATTTAAAACTAATATAATCGTTTTGTTGTCTGCCACTGCAAATCCAGGGGTCTCATTTTGAGACCCCAAGGGTCTCATTTTGTAGACACTTTTGAGACCCCAAAAGGGTCTCATTCTGAGACAAAATGGCGGCCGAGCTGGGGAAGTTTGTCGATAATGCAGAGATAGAATTCCCCAGTTATGTAGGATAACGTTCAATGTTAATTATATAAAGAATTATAGAATTGAATTCTGAACTCCGCGTAATTATTTGTTGATATTCATCAAAAAATTCGAGACAAAATCTTGTGGCGTTCGCTAGAAAATTATGTTACCTTTTTCTCCATTCTCCTTTCCATTCAGAAAATCCTTCTATACATTATCTGAAAGAAGTTGAGAAAAAAAAGTGGTAAAAAACCTCAAATATTAGTTTTTCCATTGGTCAACTAATAATTAGAAAAATTGTTGGATTTACTGAATTTTGCTCATTTAAACAAATCAATTTTCTAAATTTATTCAATTTCGTTCATCTAAATAAATGAACTGTTTGAATAAACAAAATTCAATAACTTCTTTAACTATTTCGAAAAAATATTTTCTAAGGACCAATGGCACAAATATTTGAAATATTCGAAAAACTAATAGGTTTCAATTTTTCTATGTAACTTATCCTGTTGAAATTTTTTCTATAGAAATTTTTCGGCATAAGTTTCCTCTCCATTCTTTTTTCGTTTTTTATTGAGAACTTCAAACTAAACAAGCCAAGGATTTTCAGTCAAAGAATTTTCAGCAAAAAAAGAGACAGAATTAGTTGTATCGGAACCTCACACTATTAGTTTTTTTCTATTCAATTGCTTTATTATAAATGATGCTTGGGAGGATCGTAGCATTCTCAATAGAATTGATTTCGTACGATGACATTGATTGTCATCGTACAAACGAATTGATTTCGAATCCTGAAATATTTTTTTTTTTTTATTAAACCGGGATTATGAATATATTTCCTTCATTAAGAATGATTTTATTAGTTATTCTTTATGAACATTCAAAAGAAGCAATGTTAATTTCACAGCAAATTAAATGAAATACATTGCAATCTCAGAGGAAATGGATGAATATGAAGGGATCATTCTTGGAGAGATAGTGTCTTATATATTAATAGTAAGGGCGTTTTGTCTTAATAATAATTTATGTGTTCAGAAAAATGTAAAAAATTGTTCTATTTTTCTTTTTGTTATTCTTTTAATTTTTTTACTTTTTTCTACCCCAGTTAAAAAAGTTATTGAATTTTGTTTATCCAAACAGTTCATTTGTTTAGATGAACAAAATTTAATAAATTCAGAAAATTGATTTGTTTGAATGAGCCAAATTTTGTAAATCAAACAATTTTTCTAATTATTAGTTGACCAATGGAAAAACTAATATTTAATATTTTTTACCACTTTTTTCTCCTCAGTATATTTCAGATAATGTATAGAAGGATTCTCTGAATGGAAAAGAGAATGGAGAAAAAGGTAACATAATTTTCTAACGGATGCCACAAGATTTTGTCTCAAATTTTTTGATGAATATCAACAAATAATTATGCATAGTTCAGAATTCAATTCTATAATTCTTTATATTATTAACATCGAGCGTTATCCTAGATAGCTGGGGAATTCTATCCCTGCATTATCGACGAAATTCCCCAGCTCGGCCGCCATTGTGTCTCAGAATGAGACCCCTTTGGGGTCTCAAAAGTGTTTACAAAATGACACCCCTGGATTTGCAGTGTGTATTATCTCTGTTAATATTCATACTTGTGTCAGCTTTTTTCATCATAACTTTCAAAATTCGATAATAAGTGTAAAGAAATGGAGTTATTCATCCAGATTTATCCATCAGTGACATTTCAGATAATCTGTGACTTTTAAGAATCTTATAGGATTATAATAAGGGAGACCGGTGTGAAATGGACATCTAGGCCAAACAGATTTAGATATTTTTTTTTCTGAGTGAAGAACTCCATAAAAATTGAAAAAATGCTCCTGCATGTCGAAATTGTTGGCAAATGTCGTAACAATATTTCATAGAGTCCTTAACTCAAAGCGGAATCCCAAATCATTTTGCTCCGCAGATCCATTCTGCCCTGGTCTCCCCTATTATAAAATTATATGATAAAACTCAGAAGAGCGTATCAAAGTGATTTTTTTCGTTGAGCAATTCCAATTTTTGAATGGTTTTAGTGAAGTTGAATGAATTCGATTACTCCTTTTCCGCGAATATTTAATATTTCAAATGATCATCAAACTCTTTTACATGCAACAAATCGAAAAGATTGTTATGGAATCCAAGAACCGAAACTATCTTCGAGAAATGTTCCTAGTGATGTTTTTGAATATTAAACAAATGAACGGTAGAGGTAGAAGAGAAGTTCGGATGTAGATTAAATAAACCTAAATAATTTGAATCGAGTTATTTCACAAAATCCGCAAATAAAAATCATAACTTCCGAAAATTGACTATTTCATTGATTGTCAATTGATAGTTCATATTTGGACCATTTTCGTAACAATGATATTTTATTTATATTCAATCTATTTGCAAATGACTAAATTGTGTATTTTCTAGACGAAATCAGTATTCATATATTATACAAACATTTCCTAAGATTTCAATCAACTGCATATTCTGCTCTGTTGATTCAAACTTAGACCTCAAACTTGAGTTATTCATATAGAATGAATGGATATTTTTTCACCGGAAGTTAGAAGTTAACCCCAACAATTGACATTGAACTTCAATATGACACTGCTACTTCTTTTCAGCAAAGTCACATCACTAATTTGTAGAAACACAAAAACAGAAGAGAGAAATAATCGCTGAATCAGAATAAACACAATGTATTGTCTCAATAAATTTCTGGAAAAATGATGAACTGCATAATTTTATGTAAACTGTCTATGATGAGTAAATTTATGGAGATCTATGAAAAGTGTCGTCAACTGGCGTTTATTGATAGGAAAAACTGAACCTGTGAAAATACGATTATTATCAATTAATATCTACAAAAAAAATCTCACAGAAACATAATTGAAAACAACGAGGGTTAATAGGTAGTTTCACTCCACCAAATATAATAAAAATTTTAATGCTTTTTTGTAGATTTTTTCAACTAATCAGAAGAAATGAAATCTTGTGTTGGTCACAAGATTTCAAGGTTAATAGAGAAAATCCCAATCAGATCCCCATCAAATTTTTCAAAAAACCTACGAACTTTTTCTGGAAGTTTCCAACCAATGGAACTCAAAAAAAATATTAAATGGAATGGAGATTATCACCACGTTTCGCATAACCCAAGGCCACAATGAGGAGGTTGCGATGCATAGGCATCAGAGAAGAGTCTATCACGACCCATCCGATTAAGAACACTCGGGATTTTTGTTGAAGATATTATAAGGAAAATAAGTACTTCATGCACGTTGTGCTTTTGAGATTGTACTTTTTTTCCATGTCAATAACTTGTATACATCCCGTGGATCAATCTGAATTCATCCTGAGAACACTAGTATTTTGATTATTTCATCATTAGAAAGTTGACATTTTTTTCTACAGAATGAGCCCATTTTTATTTTAGCGAATAACACAACGAGAACGAATATGACAAGGAAAAAAGAATAGAAATACTGTTTGAAACCTGAAATTTAATTCTTCGATTTTGAAGTTTTATCGTAGGATTTTAGTTTTCACTTAATATTGAATTTTTATGTATCAAATGGCATTATTCAAATTAAAATGATTGACTTAAAGCTGAGATTTCAAGCCCCAAGTTGAGTTGAAGTATCGCAGGCTGAATCCTGAACAGATTGATACAGTCTAAAACAATATTTGTACGAATGCATGTGTACGTATTTATTGTGAAAATATTGTTTGTTTTTGAGCAATGGAAAAGATAAATAGCGATTTGATTAATTATGAGTAAAATTCCATTCGGCACTTCCAAAGCACTTTGCCCAAATAATCGATTAAATTGTCTTGAAGATGTAGCCTGTTTTCTGAGATCATTCTATGCAAATATCTCAGAGACTGCTGTACCAATTCTGCTCAGATTGAATATTAAACTTTGTGCTCATCAGATACATGAACTCACAAAATTTGAAGTCCAGTTCAATTATTCATCAAATTATGGTGATAACAAGATCTTTACAAAAAATTCTCAAAAGTTGAATACTGTTTAACTTATAAATCTGAGCTCCTGCCACATCGTGAGTGAAATGTGCATCTTATTTCCTCACTGAGAGTGGACGCTGAGATTTAATTTTTCATCGAGAAAAGTCGAAAAATGATTGTTTAATATTTCCATTTTCCTCAGGAACCGATTGAGCTCAAATTTCGGTGAGTACTTGGGGCACACATAGCGAACATACTGTCAAATTTTTAAATGACCAGCTAGCCCCGTTTCAGAATAAAGCGAAAAATGCGTCATCACACAAAAACAGGCGTGGCAGGTTTCCGATATCGATTATCAAAGTTCGACCAAATATTGCAATGTATTTTTTAGAAAGGATCACACTGTAGTGACCCTTTAATCTTGAACACTGGAATTTGATCGCTCTCACTTCACCTATGCTTCCAATAGAACCTTTCGAATCGATTTATCGAAATTCAAGGCTAAAGAATAATATCAATTCGTATTAGATGATGTAAAATAATGACTTTGATAGTTCTTCAACATTTATTACTTACCAAGCTTTAGAGAATGAGAGGCTCCGGTCAGACAATGAATATTCAACTGAAAAGAGAGTTAAGAATTTCCACTCATTCAGCTAATTGTTTTGACACTTTTTTTGTTATGTACATTGATAACAGCCTTCATTTATTTTTGTTCATACATTTATTATTAATCCGTCTCCTTGAAACAAGGAAAATTATGTAAAAATTTCTTGATATTTGTTAAAGGCAAAACGTATTAATAAACATTGAACATACTGATGTAAATGATAATCCAATGACATGCACCTGTATCTTCAATATAAATAAACTGTTGTCACTTTGATTGTCAGTCTACCAGGAAATTTGAAGGTAAAATCTACAATGAAGTTATTCACTAGCATTCTTTTTTTCCTAACAGTAGTAGCTCTCTACTTTGTAGCAGCGGGTAAGTGTAAAAATTACTTATTGAACGAACTTGAATTATACTTTTTTCCACTTTTTTTTAGGGAGCTCTTGTTACTATAAAGGACGCAGATTGCCTCCCGGTGTGCATACTGTAAATTGCACTAAGATACAGTGCTTCTCGAATGGGACTATTCACCAAGAATCGTGCGTGGAAAAATACTGTCAAGAGGAAAAGCTCTCTTGATTTCTATTTAAAACCTTTTAAATTTAGAAATATGATCAATAGCTCAATTTATCGATCATCTGTTCTTTTTTATGTTTCAGGTGTCCGATAATCTTGAGACAATGTATACGAGGTACTGTACTTGTAAATGGTCCAGTGAATAATAATCTGTCATATCCGGCGTGTTGTTCCACTCAAAGATGTGAGAGGAGCTGGCGAGCTCAGAACATTCATTCATGGTGATTTTCTAAAAGACTTGAACAATGAATGCATAACGATCTATGACACATACATATGTTGTGATGTCATGCATATATATTTCGATATTATATCTCATATTTATTTGGAGTCAATAATGAAAATGTATAGAATTAGATTATTTTACCACGTTTATGAATTACCGATTATTCTTCAAATTCATTCTTTGTAAAGCACTTGAATATACGTCTCCTAATTAATTGATGTTTTGAATTATTTTGTTTCATTATTTCACATGCTTGTCATATATGACTACAGGACTTCGTTCCAGTAAGCTTGTTTTTTTTGCTAATACTTGTGTCGTACTAGGAATGATCAATAGCGATCTTAGTGCAATTAAGCATAGCCATTGCAACAAAATATCTTGAAATTTCCTTCAACCAGCATCACTTACCTATGACCATGATTCGGCCCTATCCACTTGACAATTTGGAAATATTTAAAACTTACGAAGGGAAAGGAGAAAACGGACCTTGCGAGTGAAGCCGATCAAAGGTTAATTTTCTATGCATCATTACTTTTTTTTGTAAACAGATTCTGTCTCCATCATGGTTCCACAATACTGGGACAATGAATATGAGTTTTGGTAGTGAAATCTACACTTTGATGGCTTCAACTGACAATCAACTTTCCTATAAGTTGTTCAAGTTCCGGTCTCACTTTTCTCTTTCCTTTATGCTTTTGTAAATTTTTGGATGTGTTGTAATACTATTGCAGCTCTTACTTTTCAGAGTACAGTCCTCCCATTTTCCATTATTTTCTGCATCCAATAGTTCTGTATATTTCCGTATGTTCTCCCACGTGTAATGCAATTGGTCTCGCTTTCTTTTGCTGCGATTTTTCTCCTTGCTTATTCAGTTTCAAGTTTACATAGCATTAATTACATATGACTCATGAAGAAATATCTTTCTGTTATTCTTATTTTTATGCAACCTGTCTCTTTATGTATGTTTATTTTTGATTGATTTTGTTGATTGTAGCCTTATTTGTGTTATAACCAACTATACCTTTTTGTCCAACCTAACGAACAATGACAAAATATCTATCCATCTCAGACACGGGCAAACCGTAATCTTCTAGTTCCGAGCGTTCCTGAACTTTATCAGTACAGCCAATAGGGTGAGTCTGCTTTTCTTGCTACTCTTTTTTGCAAAATATCTTGGAATTTAAACGAGATAGCGTGATTTCCACTGAATATTTTTGTATAGAGGATCTAAAAATTGACAAAGAGGATTCTCTAGGAATTTTGCTATTCCATGGACTTTCCAAGATATCCAAAAAAAATAGATGGGAAAGAAAATAAACTTATCCATTTTCACCTCTTCACTTTTATATTGCTTTCAATTTTATTGTTTTGTGTCGTATGACATTTCAAATTAAAAACCCGTTGAATAAAGAGAAGAGTATTTTTCTTAAGAGAATATTCGTTAGTTTTTCGTTATAATGCTGCAAATCTGAAAAAATATGTGGAAATATGTTATTAATATTTTATGTAATAATATCGACCCTGAAATCAACTTTCATTTACGTTTCATGCAAGCTTTCGTCATTAATCTGTCCTCTCGGAACAAGGAAAATCAGTCCAAAAGCTTTAGATATTTGTCCAACAGTAAAGAATGAATAAACATTAGCATACGTGAGTGACAACCCAATGACATCCACACACGTTTTGTATATAAGTAGAGTGGTTTCATCTTAAACATCAGTTCACCAGGAGAATCAGAAGCACCATCTAAAATGAAAAGATTGATTTGTTTTCTTCTTGTTTCAATCATTGCTACCTCCTTCTTGGTAGCTGGAAGTAAGTTTAGAAATTACATATTGAAGAAAGTTCAAGTAAATTTTAATCTATAACTTTCCTCCAGGAAGAAGCTGTATATACCAGAGACGTAGGCTTTCGCCCGGTACGCATACCATTGAATGTGTGCAAGTAACATGCTATCGGAATGGGACTGTTAATGCTGAACCGTACGTTTAAAAATACTGTCAAAAGCGAAAATATTTTCAACTTATATTTTTAATTTCTCTGATTTGGAAATATTATCAGCATCTTCTGGTTCACTGGTTTTTAATTTCCATTAATGTTATTCTATATTCCAGGTGTCCTGAAATAAAAGTATCATGTGAGAGCAATACACATGCAGTGAACCGTCCGCAGGATAACTCTCTAGGTTATCCCGGTTGCTGTCCTTTCCCAATATGTGTGCCGGATGAATAAATTTGGATGATTAATTTGTAACGTCTTCCAAAAAAACTTCCATAAATCCTGGTATGAGAATGGCAAAATAGTGTATAATATGATTGAATAAATATTAGACTATTAGGCTGAATAGACCCAAGTAAGAATTCCGAAGCCGTAAATAAAAGAAACTGAAAAGAAAACTCAATTTATTCTTCTCGTTTAATGAAATTACAAGAAATGTTGATATTTAGACGATTCATTCCATGGTTTGTAGATATTGGCTACTTCCATGTGAATGAATGGAATTATGAAACGTATCTGAAAAATTCAGCAAAGTGAATGTTTCCTTTATTATTCTAAGAATCGTGAAGACCATGAATCTTGAGTACTTCTCCCGAGATAACATAACTAACGTATTGACATTAATTTTTTTGATAACAGTAACATCAATTTGGCGACTGATTCGTCTCGAAAAAAATAGACATATTCTTGGATTTAAACATTTGTTTAATTCAGATTCGATTCGATTAAGGAGGCTCACACAAATCTCATGGTTGATAAAAATTTCGACTTTGAGCCTTCAAATTTGATATTGTTAAAGAAAAATATATCATACACTCATCTTCCGAATTTCAATGCATCTCCTCTCTACTTAGTGAGAAAAAATGAGTAGAAATTAGATAAATTCAAATTTTCATACTCAGGCTCTTATGACAGAGGGAAAGTCACTAAAGATAATTTGTATTCATATCATTTGATCTATCCAACTCCGAATAACCAAAATGATTATAACAAAATATGGTATGTATAGAATAGAATGATTCATTCTCAACTTCTGGGTACTATTGAGAGCAAGTGAAAAAAATTTGAATGAATCATTCGTGCAGTTGACAGTTAATGGTGATATCGACAATGAAAGGCTTGGCAACCCTGCATGCACCAGCTGAATTTCTCAAATAATAAGAGAGTTGAAACAAAAAATTAATTTCACAGAATTATGTTTCACGCATATAAACTGAAAGATGCTGTTGCCAAATTCCATTCGACATTTCTACTAGGGAAGCAATTGAAATATTTTCATTGCATGAACATTAACTGATAAAAATGAGTAAACAGCACATAATTTTGATATTTAAAATGATAAATTTTCATTGTTTTTTAACTAAATGAATTTGCTTCTTTGATCCTAATATCAACGGAGCAAATTAATTTAATTCTTTTTTGAAGTCATATTGTGGACCTCATCAATTGAATTTCAAATCAAGTAGAAATAGCCAGATAGGACTCGTATGCCAAATTCCGAATTGCTGAGGAACCTGGATGGAACTCGGCCATTTTTATAAAGAATGCCACTAACCCTTAACAGTCACACCTCAGCCAGGCCACATAGCGGCTACATAGGGTAACTCATTACCCCACGCTGAAAAACCTAGTTGCCCGGGATGAAAAAATTCGAGTCTTTCAGTGGTCGAAAGACTCCTGTCCCGGTCTCTGACAAAGTCCCTATTCGCGCCATGGCAGGGACTTTCTAGAGACACCTTGCTGTCTCTCCGAACGGGACACATGTCTCTCTTACAGGGACTCTCAGTCCCTGCTCTACGAACCAGAGTCCTTACTTGAGAGACTCACAGTCTCTCAAATAAGAACTCCTCCAGTCTTTCTTCGAGAGCCATCAGTCTCTCAGATAAGGAATCCTCCAGTCTTCCTTCGGGAGCCATCAGTCTTTCTATTTTTCAAAAAAATATTTATTTTTATCCATATTTTTTTTTGTCAAAAAATACATTAATCAATATTTTAGATGATAATAGATTGTTGAATGCGACTTAGTTTTTAATAATCCTTAATATAGATCGATTCCAGTTTTAATTAACACAACTGCATGTTTTTCTTTAAATTTTCATAACTTTCTGTACGTCATCTATAAAAAAGTTTGATAATATAAACATCAAAACTCAAATATATCCATTTTACCCCTATGTCCGTTTCACTCCACTTTCCGCTAATATTGAGAATTTTCATTAAAGTCAAATATGAAAAAAATGATAACTCCACGCTTTGCAAAAATTATAAAAATTGAAAACTTAGAAATTATTAAGTTGAAATAAAAAAAAAAATTCATTTCTTGATCTCTCTCATAAGGACTTATGTCTTTGCAAAGATTTATGAATCTAATAAGAGCCCAGTAAAGATAGAAGTCCTTACGGGAGAGACACGCGAAGATAGGAGTCTTTATGGGAGAGACCAGCAAAGATAAAAGTCTTCATGGGAGAGACCCGAGAGACACTGTAGAGACAGTTGCGGGACTTGCGAGACACTCTAGAGACTGAAAAGTCTTTCTGGGAGTCTTTGAAGACCGTAAAAGACTCTCCAAAGACTCAAAAATTTTATCCCGGGTGTCCAAGACATATGGATGTTTCAAGGCTTCTAACCGATTGTTTTATGTTTGTTGAAGAGTTCTTCAACATTTCTAATGATTTTTATTGCTCCATTTATAGATGGCGTTCGAAAAACTGCACTGCAAAAAGAAGTGTCTGAATTTAAGACACTTTGGTAGTCACATATAAGACGTTTCGGTAGTAACTTTTGAGACGCTTTATATGTCTTTTTCCAAGACACTTAATGTGTCTTTTTTCAGTCACTTCATAGTCCAATAAAGAAGAGTTTTAATTCATCACTCGGCTACCAGCTTAATTTTTTTTAAATAAATTTGTTTCGATCTATGTTTTGATTATCTGTAATTGAAAAATCCCAAAAAAGTGGCGGAGGGGTAGAAAAAAATCAAAACCACCCCAAAAATGACTTTTCTTGCCAATATTTCGGAAATGGCAAATGATATGAAAAAAAGTTTCGAACAAAAGTTGAAGATATTAAAATTATCTACAAGATTGTTCTGAAACACTTTTTCCGCATTTGCAAAATGAACCGAAATATTAACAGTTGAAAATTTTTGTATACAGCTCACCCGCGAGAAAAATTCCGAAATCTTCAAAAAATTGTATAAATATGGAAAATACATATTTTTTAACTTTTTTTTAAACATATCTGCAACATATGGCGAATAATTTCTGAAAACCTAATTTTTTTTTCGCAGACTCACTCAAAAATAATTAATTAATTAATTGTTTAAACTTATTATTTTACTATTCAAATTGTATTTTAATTTTTTTTTCTATATATTTACATTCCCTGAGGTGTGCAATCAATTTTTGAAGATTTTTACAGGTTATTTTATTTATTCTACAAATTTCAATTTTTCTAGTCATTAATTTTTTCTAGTCAAACTTTTATCATTTTCAATCAATTTTAAATATTTTGACACTTTATGAATTTATTTTATTTTTATTTTTGAGAATTTTTAAGAGATCTTGAAATTTTTTGGAAATTTTTAATCAATTGAAAAAAACTCTGATGAATCAAGAATTTTTCATTTTTAATTTTTGACAGAATTCAATTTCGTTTGACTATATAGATTAAACGAGTTTTTGTGATACTTATTCTTAAAGAATACGATGATCTAATTATTTATTGTCCAATTTGAAGACTTTGTTGAAGGTACTATTGTTTGATTGATTTTGAACAGATAATTCCATCTTCAAATTCCCTTCACTCTCGTATCTGTCCAAGATGCTTTGAGGTTATCCATCAGTACGCCCATGGAAAAATAAAGACACGTGAGGCGTCTTGATTTTTCGTGTCTTTTTACTTTAAACCCGTCTTTGAGTCGAAGTGTCTTAGACTCCAAGTGTCTGATTGTAGTCTCACCGTCTTAAAATCAGACACTTTATGCATCTGACTTAAATGTCTTCAATTTTCAGACGGATTAAACGTCTTTATTTTTGTGAAGACACCTAAAGTGTCTAAATTTTTCATAAGACACTTATGCAAACGTCTTAATTTCAGACACAAGACACTATTGTGGTGACTTGTGTCTGAATCTAAGACACTTGATAAGACACTTCTTTTAGCAGTGTGGTCATATATGTGACCCATTTCTCGGCTTCCTATGTCATGGAGTCACATTTCACACTTTTCTACTACCGAAAGATGTAGTTACTTATATCAATTACCAAGTGTTTTAGACCTGTAATTTCACTTTTTCGATACTTGGAGTAACTAGTTACCTCGGGTGGCCGCTAAGGGTTGAACACGTAATTATATGGTGATTTAGAAGAAAACAAGGGAAACGGAGATTAATGCAGCAACTGGCTTGAAACGTCTCACACATCTGAATTCGGGATTGAAGAATATACTGTAAGAAAATTGAGTTGATGACAACCGCAGATCCGACAAAATTATTGAATAACTGCTAAAAAGTATGGGAAGTGCACGCGCAATCTGGGATCATGTCAGCGTCGTAAGTTTGTAATGCGTGGGGGTAGCGTGGCAATTACGGAGGGATCATCTGTTCGATCATTGCGCTTGATTCATAGTGCAAGGCAAGTAGGGAAGAGGAGATGGCTGCCTCTGAAATGTTGATAGCTATTGCTATTAATTTCTAACAGGAAAAAAGTTCTGTGTGCACCCTTGTAGCTTACTTTGAATCATAATCGAGATATTTTCTTATCAATCAATAATAGCTCTAGTGCATAATTTATGGCCGACAGCTTGAAACTGAAAAAATATATTTTTCGTATTCAGGAATTACAATTCTGCAGAAATACAATACCTGCGTCTCACCTTCTACATGCACCTCGCCCTGACATCCTTAAACTAATGATGGTTTTTTATTCGAATGACTTTCGATCAACCAGTAAAATTATGATGTACCGCCAAAGCACTACTCATAGGACGAGCTCCAACAAATATTGCGATAACTTGGTCTACAATAAATAATTTTCTGTTATTTCTTCAACTAAAGTTAAAACATAATATAACAACTTGGTATAATTCGTTTTATGAAATAAATTGAACTACTGACAACAAAATTTATTGAAAATACCCATTTTCTCATGTTGCTTATTCTCTCTTGACCCCTTGAAGGATTATCGAGGTATGGACCACCAAAATATCAAGTAAATACACAAACTGTTTCCCCGATTGACCAAAGATTAATAACTGATTCACTGGCAGCCATAGAGATGTCAGATTGGAATGAATATCATCGAACCAATATTCAATAATCATTAAATCAAGAAAGAAGCTCTTAAAGATTGGAATGAAAAATTGCAAAGTAGGAAAAAAAAATGGATTCTCTTGATACTTTTCCTCTCACAATATCATACACAATTCTGAGAGCTCATCGATCTCATTCAATGTATTCTTCCAATTGAATTTATCAAAACCATTCATCAAATTCCAAAGCAAATGAGTGTGACAGTTCATTTAACATTAATTATTCATTCGAATTAAATTCAAGGAATGAGCGCCTTTAATCAGGAAAGTTAACATGAAGAAAAGCTGATAATTTACCTACCTACAGCTTATTAATTGTTATTTCTTCAAATTATTCGAATAATTTTTTGTAATAATATCGACTCTGAAATCACATTTTTTTCACATTTCATGCACGCTTTTGTTATTGAACTGTCTCCTCAGAACAAGGAAAATTAGTCCATGAGCTTTAGATATTTGTTGAACAGAAACGAATGAATAAACATTAGCATGCATAAATGATAACCCAATGATATGCACACCCGTTTTGTATATAAGTAGAGTCATTTCATCTTAAACATCAGTTCACGAGGAGAATTCGAATCATCATCTGAAATGAAAAGCTTAATTAGCCTTCTTCTTCTCTCATTGATTGCTACTTCCTTCGTGGTCACAGCAGGTGAGTGTGGAAATTACATATTGCATGAAGTTGAAGTGAATTTAAATATATAATTTCTTCTTCAGGAGGATACTGTTGGTACCATGGACATGTACTTTCGACCGGTGTGCATACGATTGATTGTGTGAAAGTAACATGCGATTCAAATGGGACTGTTCACACTCTGGAGTACGTTGAAAGACTGTCAAAAATGACAATACTTCCAATTTATATTGCAAATTCCGCTGATTTAGGAATTACTATCACTAAATCAGAGGAGTTTTAAATTAATTTTGAATCAATTTTATTTTGACAGGCGACTAATCTGCATATTTACCATCTGAATTCTCTGGTTATTGTTTTTCATTAATCTCATTTTATATTTCAGGTGTCCTTTGATCAAAATAGAATGCGGCAACGGAACGCACGTCGTGAAACGGCTGCAGGATAATAGTAAACCATACTCCGATTGCTGTCCCTTACCACACTGTGTAAAAGATAATTAAATCCACACTATTAATTGCATTATTTTTTTTAATTGTATTATTTTTTAGGAAAATTTCCATAAATCTTAGTCTATAAATCTTAATATGATAATGGCAGAATAGTGCATAAGATCATTGAATGAATACTTAGACTTTTTTTCTCGTTTAATCGAATCAAAAAAACTGCTAATAACTTCCATGATTAATTTTATATTTTGCAGATATTGGCCATTTTTACGTAGATAAATAAAATGAAAAACGTATCTGAAAATTGTAACAAAGTGCATATTGCCTATCTCATTCCAAAAATCACAAAGACCATAAATCCTAAGTAGTTTTTCCGAGATGATAAATAATTAAAGTATAAAGCGTCATTTTTTGATGAAAGTAAACTAACTCAATTCCACGACTCATTTGTCTCAAAAAGAAGAGCAGTGAACTTTACACGATTAAGAAGGTTTAAACAAATTCTATAGTTGACGAGAATTCCAATTTTGAGCCTCGAAATTTAACTTTTCTGCTGAAAAATATATATTTCCAGAATGTTGATGTTTCTGTCGTGTAATTACTGAGAAAAGGATAATTAAGAATTACATAATGTAAAATTTTTTCCCTCAGACTCTTAAAAATTAGTTCAGTTGTTTTTTTGAATCATAAGTTTCTCGTGAACCTCGTTAATTGAGTTTCAAATCAGATACGAATAGCCAGATAGGAAGGAAGTCTGAATCTCAAGTTAAGATGGATAGATGGGGTAATTTTTTGACTTTCTCATTCTATGCGATTTTTAAAAATAATTGCTCAAACTTCACTTGTACAGAAGAGAAGGATGGGATAGTAGCATATGTTAGTACATATATTTGCGTAGAGATCGATACATAAGGAAAATTTAGTAAGCCAACATTACAAATGTCAGAATGAAACATAGAATATTTTCAATTTACAATCTGCCCACATATTCACTATCTAATTTTAAAGTTATCCCTATATTTTTGTTATTAGTTTCAAAATTCATGCTTTTCATGAGAATGGTAACAGATTACGTCGTTCTAATCAAGCTCTCTCACTTAATTTTTATAGTTCCAAAATTTATATATTTTCCTCAGTATTTTTCGGATTTGAGCGTACGCTACATCAAAATTAACATTGAAGCTAATATTTTAGCGAATAGTGAACACACAAACTATAGAATAATTAACCATATGTTTCAAAAAAAAAAACATATTCAATGCAAGCCACATCCCACTCCAACATTTTTGTGTTAGACGTTGAATGTCTAATGGTGTGATTTCAAAATTTGTTCAAACAGTGAATCATTTATCATGTGATAGTCATGCACGCCACATTTAAAGTTACCTATTTTAGTTCAGAAATCTACGAGAAGGTGATTCGTGGTCTATCATTCTAGGAAGAAGACCGTTTTTTTTTTACCGGAAGAATGTTTCTTAATATCTTCATCTTCGCAGTCTGTGTTCCAGCTTTTCTGGTAAGTAACTATGACAGTTTTTTAAAAGTTAATTTTATTCTAAACTTATGCTCTAGTCATATTTGTACGTAGACATCAATAAGTATTCCTTTCCCCAATTAATTGCGGCTTATGATTAGGCTTCGAACCATATAATCTTGTAAGTTCTGGAAAATCACTAGGGGAATCTGGGCAAAATGATCCAGAATTTTTTTTCCTAAGTGAAGGACTTTGCAAAAAAATGTAAAAGAATTCGAGGAGTTGATGCAGCATGTCCAATTATTGGATAACTTTTACAAATTTTTCTGAAGGGGCTTTCACTTTCAAAAACCAATCCCAGCTTATTTTGTCACACAGGTCCATTTAACCACGATTTCCCCTATTACTGCCACATCACATCACGTTGTTTTTTCCAGAACCTACTATATTTCTCAAGTCGTAGAGTTTTCCTCGTATGATTTATTATATGCGCTTCACACTACATTTTAGGAAACTACTATCTAAGAGATAAAGAAAACTGAATCGTTTAACAAACTCTGGTTAACTTAGGATTTTATTGAATTCATTCCCTGGAAATTCATCGGCGTAATTTTCATTAATTTTTTTTTTTTAAATGAATTAAATTTCAGAAAATGTATGAAAATTCGAGACACTATCGACTTTTTTTTATAAATAAAAAAATCAAGTTTATAATCATTTCGTGCTATTCATTTTTTATAACAATATTCAGGCAGCTGATAATACAATCTCCGACAGAGCTATGGAAGAGTGCAATAATCAATATAATATCACGGACAGCCGCAATGTAATGGAAATCACAAGATTCTACTCTTGTAAAATGGCTTGTGTTATGAAGAAAGTAGGAAATGTGAGTATTGAAAAACCTAGGGAATGAGTTATTTGATTCAGTAGAGAACATGAAATTTTAATTTTGGTCCGAGAAATATTGTCATTTTCGAAATAGTTCAGATGCTATGATGATGAAAGCTTCTTCTTGTAAAATCAATAAAAAAATTCCACTCTTCTTTCAGAAAACGACAAATTTAGTTGAGTAGAGCGCTAAAAAAAACTAATGTCAAACCTTTGTGCTCCTAGTTTCCTGCTATTTTTTTATTGGTTTAAATAATCGAAAAAATGGAAATACGATATTTCAACAGTTGGAACCATTCTCGTTGTCATTTTAAAAGTCGTTTTGAAGAGCGATATCTCGCGAACGATTCAATGAAGTTTCATGAAAATTTACAAAAAAATCGGAAATAAATTCATCTTCAGCATATATTTTTTTCAGATTTTTAAAAATGCGCATTCTATAATTGCGATTATTTTTTTTCATTCCAATAGTTAATAAAAAACTGAAATATTGCGATTGAACCATTGCAGAAAGTATTAATGTGATTTTGTACTCTTTCCCCACAAAAAGGATTCTTGCACTTTTTTCCATATAACTCATATTTCATGAGATACGAGCATTTGAATTCGGAAATTAATGAAGACTGTTTTCAGGTCGTGAAATTTTCTTTTGTAGGAATGAATTCTGGCATAATTTCCTTTTTATTTGCAGATGGGAGAAGATGGATCTTTTCTAGTGGAGAGAATGGTTGAAAGAATTTCACGAAAACACCCGGAATATCTTGAGGAAATTCCCAAATTTCGTATGTGCGCGAAGTTACCACGTATGTCCCTGAACTTCGAAAATTTAATCCCCTTTTTTTTTAGATTAATTTTTTGAATAATTTCTTTGTTTCAGTGGACAGAGATGAATGTATTACCGCTAGTAACCTATGGAGTTGCTTATTAAAGAATATGCTGTGTGGAGATTTTATGGAGTGCATTGCTAGATTTTATGCTCATTTGTTGATCGTTGATTAGGCTTTGAAAGATTCAATTATATGTATCAATCATCTAAAATGACGATTGCGATTTTACTTTGTCGTTTAATGTATTCTACTGTAACATAACCGATAATTTGGCTCATTGGCTCCCACAATGAATATTTTCATTTTTAAGAATCATATAATAACTAGATATTTTGTGTTTTATGAAATAAATTCAACTGCTGACAAAAAAAATATTCAAAATTCTCATTCTTTCATGCTGCTGACCCGGGATAAAATTTTTGAGTCTTTTGAGAGTCTTTTACGGTCTTCAAAGACTCCCAGAAAGACTTTTCAGTCTCTAGAGTGTCTCGCAAGTCCCGCAACTGTCTCTACAGTGTCTCTCGGGTCTCTCCCGTGAAGACTTTTATCTTTGTTGGTCTCTCCCGTAAGGACTTCTATCTTTACTGGGCTCTCATTAGATTCATAAATCTTTGCAAAGACATAAGTCCTTATGAGAGAGACCGAGAAATGAATTTTTTTTAAATTCCATCTTAATAATTTCTAAGTTGTCAATTTTTATAATTTTTGCAAAGCGTGGAATTATTATTTTTTTCATATTTGACTTTAATTAAAATTCTCAATATTAGCGGAAAGTGGAGTGAAACGGACATAGGGGTAAAATGGATATATTTGAGTTTTGATGTTTATAATATCAATCTTTTTTGAAATTTGACATTGTTCTTTTTTCTTTTATTCAATTGCTGGAAATGACTACTTCACTAAAACCTTAAAATAACGTCATCTAAGATTTCTTTACGTTTCAATAGTTTTTATAGATGACGTGCAGAAAGTTATGAAAATTTAAAGAAAAATATGCAGTTGTGTTAATTAAAATTGGAATCGATCTATATTAAGGATTATTAAAAACTAAGTCACATTCAACAATCTATTATCATCTAAAATATTGATTAATGTATTTTTTGACAAAAAAAAATATGGATAAAAATGAATATTTTTTTGAAAAATAGAAAGACTGATGGCTCCCGAAGCAAGACTGGAGGAGTCCTTACTTGAGAGACTGTGAGTCTCTCAAGTAAGGACTCTGGTTCGTTGAGCAAGGACTGAGAGTCCCTGTAGGAGAGACACGTGTCCCGTTCGGAGAGACAGCAAGGTGTCTCTAGAAAGTCCCTGCCATGGCGCGAATAGGGACTCTGTCAGAGACCGGGACAGGAGTCTTTCGACCGCTGAAAGACTCGAATTTTTTCATCCCGGGGACTACCCCTAACCTATTGACCCTTAGTGGCCACACCTCAGCCAGGCCACATAGCGGCCACATGGAGTAACTCATTACCCCATGCTGAAAAGCCTAGTTGTCCAAGACATATGGGTGTTTCAAGGCTTCTAACCGATTGTTTTATGTTTATTGAAGAGTTCTTTAACATTTCTAATGATTTTTCTTTGTCAATTTATAGATGGCGTTCAAAGAACTAGTCATTTATGTGACCCCTTTTTCGGCTTCCTATGTCATGGAGTCACATTTCACACTTTTCTACTATCGACAAATGTAATGACTTATCTCAATTTCGAAGTGTTTTAGACCTGTAATTTCACTTTTTCGATACTTGGGGTAACTAGTTACTCCGGGTGGCCGTTTAGGGTTAACGAGATTGACGCGTATCTCATGTAGATTGAAGATTGAAACTTTAAGGCTTCAAAATTAATTACTTGCAGAAAAATATACTATACATAAATTTTCTGAATTATTAATGCATCTACCGTCTAGTTATCAAAAAAAAATCGTAGAAATACATGATTTCAAATGCTTATACATAAGCTCTTATGGCAGAACAACTCGGCTGGCGATGATTTGTATTTTTTTTAGATTTACTTGCCGAAAATTTTCTCACCAAAAATCAATATCATAAAAATGGAATATATATAGAATCGAGTGCTTCCTTCAAGCCCTCGTTACCAGCCAAATAACTCAGAAAATGAAGCTGAAAAGATTATTTTTGTAGTGGACACGTAATGGTCGCAAAAACTATAGAGAGCTTGGCAACGCTGTTATGGGACGTTGTCCAAGTTATATATGTGGTATATGATACACATATACCGTACATATAAACTGAAACGCACTGTTGCCACATTTTCTTCGATCATTATACCACAGAAATATTTCAAATACTTTTATTATTAACATCAATTAATGAAAAAAAAGAAGCAATATATATTTTCTATAATTGAAATAGTTAATTTTTTTTAGTTTCTTCAGTAATAAAAAAAAAACGAAAAAATTATTTTGCTTTTTCGGATTAACGAGTTACACGTAAACCTCTCTAATGGCCTCGTTTAATTTAAATAGGTAGAAAAAAAATCCACTAATTTCAAGCACTTTTCAATTGATTATTCACAGTTTAAAGAAGATGATATCATTAAAAGCTGCGTACTTTATCTGAAGAATCCTTTCATTTACCAGCTTTTATTCAATTATCTCCTCCATTTTTCCACTCGTTGTACATGAAATGCACAACATTGAGCTTTTTTTTTTAATTATTTCCTCCACTCGTGAAATTTCCCATGTTCCATTCAATTTTCCTATAGAAATTTTCAAAGTTATTTTTTGTACTGCTCTAATGGTAGAAATCGGTTATCCATAGTCCTCTGAAATCAATTTGTCTCTTTTCTATTTTGAGACTATTGGATTGTGATTCAATTATTCAGCATAAATATTCGAAATGCCATACATTTGTTAATTTATCGATGTCTAGTAGCAATAATTCAATACACAATAAAACAAATTTCGGAATATCTATTGTGTGCAACATTACCGAATTAATTCGGTTCATTTTCACACTCATTGGTGAGAGTTTCATGTGGTTAACTGTTTGAAGTAAATCTGATTACCCGTGACAGAGACTCACAGTGGTTTTGAACTCTGATGGAATATAGGGTTTGTGTCGGAATGGAAGTGGGGAAATTGAGGGGATCAGAAGTTACTTCTGAGTGTTGGTTATGTTATGGGTAAAAGAGAGGGACATATATATTGTCGCCTACTCACGTGGCAGAGAGCGACCAAAGGTCACAGTGTCCTCGAGGGGTCCTTCTACAGCTGACAAGGACGCGTGAGGTCAGTGCGTGGGTTGTTGCACCGAGCGCGCGACGAGGAAACTAATAGTGGATCGATGCAGCCAGTTTACCAGGGGGTTCACAATCCAGGAGACACCAAAGGCGATCGTTATATATCCTTCCATATACTTCTCACTCCTCAGCCTTCAGCTCTCTCGTCGTTTCATCAAAGAACCATAGCAACAGGCTGCATTTATTTACCAACTCAATCACTGCAGCTACCAGTATCCTTTCATCGGCAAAATATCCACAATGTTCTGCTTCAAATTCATTGAAATGGACTCGTTCAAGTACTTCATGAGTTTTCCAACTTCCTATCCCACGAGGAGAGAAGTAATTTATTTATCGTTCTTCAATGAACCACAGAATACTTTTTTATGTGGTTAAAACTAATCCTGAGGAAAGTTGACACAAAAGAGAGATTAAATCTAAATCTCAATGATTGCCAAATCAGTCACGTGCAATTCTTCTGAAAACTCTAACTTTTTAGGAAAAAAAAAACTCTAATCTATCACTCAGAGGCTGATGGAAGATTTCCCGCTATCGAACTCGAGCTCGAGATGATGGGAAAATGTCCAGATAAATCTTGGAGAGAATAAATCCTTTGAGGAATAGCACGTGACAAATGTTCTTGTTTTCAGGACACCAATGGTGTAGCTTAAACTAAAGACATCAACCTATCATCAAATTTAAATTACATGATCCGTATCATGAAAATTGTTGAACTGCATTATGAGAGAATTGAGCGAAACAACATGCAGGGCAAAGGAACTATACGTAGTGTTAGATGAGATAGGTTGAAGGTTAATAGAATGATTGAAGCTGCCACGTGTGTTATTTTTTTTGCACTCATTCTTTTTCCCCTACTTTTATTCATTCACCTTCGTTTTATTTTCTCTACACGCGTCAAAGATTCCCAGGTATTTTCGTTTCATGGGAATAATCCAAGTCAATGCTTCTTCTAAAATATAATCGCCCACACACTCTTTTTTTAGCTGAAAAATCGATTCATCTAAGCCCTTTGATTTAGTAGACGTCATGAAATTCTGACTCGTTTGTTTACAGTCTTTCATACAAACTTCACGAATGAAAACTTCAGTAATTTTTTTTTTTTTTCTTTCATTTTGAGTAAAGCTATTTATGGAGGTAAATATGCAGATGGGCAGCCTGTCGAAATGAAATTATTTTGTTAAATTGCCTCAGAAAGGAAGGTGGAGAAAATAAGGTAATATGTCGGAATACAAAAATTTGAAGGTAAATATTGGAAATCACAGTAGCTCAGTTGGTAGAGCATCAGACTGATAATTCGAAGGATGTGAGTTCAAACCTCGCTTGCGCATTCCCTAGTCTTTTTCAAAATTTGATTCTGAGATTATCAAATTTTCTAAAATAGGTCCCTAATAGTCAGAATTACCCTTATGAATTTTGAAAATTCAATTTTCTTCGATAGAAAATTATATTGGAGAATCATTTCGAATAATATGAGGCATTGAAATTGTGGACGCAACGACAGGGTAGAAATTTTTGTGAAGGTCGGTGTCTCTCCCTGCGGTCCATTCATCTTGAATTATGCAAATAACTGCTTCCTAGAAATTCAAAATAAAGCAAGAGATCAAAAAAATATCCAATAATTGTTTATTCCAGTTGATCTCCTTATCGTCAAAATCTCAACAAATGGAATGAACGAATTATGTCATAGGGTGACTAGGGAAAAGTTCTGGGATCTTCTCTGACAGCCCCGTTATCTCACGCTAGCAAGTATTTCAAAGAATCTTGTTCATTGTATCCAAGTGAATCCAAACATCCACAATCCAAGCAACTAAGCTTCCGGAAAATACACAATAACTCCGTGGATCTAAAAATATAACTGTTGGATATCAAGGGATTCTTCAAATTCATTTTCATTCAGCTCCTGTTGAATATTCTTGAAACATCGATTTCTCCCCAGTTTCACGTAGGAGGCACTGGTTTCAGAATGAATCCACGATAGAAAATGAATACGGGATTTTTTCAGAGGTTTTGGTCGAAAAAAATTGAAAAAATTAGCCAACAATGATGGCATACTCGAGCATCCTTATAAATTTTGTTCCGATTTTTTCCTGAAGAACTTCACACTGAAAAGATCTTGGTTGATTCTTCCTCAGAGGACCGTTTTGCCCTGGAGCAAAATTCTTGCATCTCTTATTTGGATAATATTGTAATAAAAATTAATACCACGTAAGAATAGAATTATTCAAAATATGGTGGAATGGGGAGGGGGAAGGGGAAATGTAAGGAAATCATCAGGGAAATCATTTTTTCTCCTTTAAAAAATTCAGTTATATTCTAAACATTTTTTAGAAAAATTGTTATTATATTATTCCTTTTATGCGCAGTAGAGAAAAGCTGTACTGAATATTTAATTTTCAATCAGCCTTGCCGAAATCAAAAAGTTATCGATATTACATATTTCGAGACATCACTCATTTGCGCATCATGTAGTTTCTTACATATCTTGTGATATATCAAAAATTCAAATCGAAATTCCATATTTGTCTACAATTAAGGGTAAATTGATGACATAAGGTGTCACAAATAATGGTTACGAAAAGGGAACAATCAATCAATTCCTGACCATTTGAACTCCCATTCAGTATACTAAAATTATGGTTATTCTAAAAAGAAAAACACTACTCATTGTTAAAAGTATTGTTTCTCAACAAAAAAAAGGATCATTTTGCTTTAAACTCGACGATCATAAATGTTTCTTGAAGAGGAAATCTTTTCTTCAGGACTTCTGCAAGCTCCCTATTTGGCATGTTTTATCCACAACAGCTTCAAGTAGAGAAACCACAAGTTTAGTCAGACACTGCAAGTAGATGTGATATTGATGCATACTCCTTGTGCTAGTTGGAAGTAACGATAACACAGTTATTGGATGAACGACATAATGTGTACAGCCGAAGGGTGAAATAGTTTCTGTTGAGGTTAAGTGCAAAGGAGAGAGTGGAAACTTTAGCGTGGGGTTACTCGGGTCAGGGTGACTATCGTCAAGGGCAGAGCTCCATGCGCATGAAATGATGTAGCGGGGAAATGAAGCTAGAGACGGAGTATGATGGAATTGCCCCTCCAGTTTCCATCTTCGAACTATTTTCCTTGGTTCAAAGCTTTTTTTCTTGTTTCTTTTGACCTCTAAGGGTGACCCCAAGTTCATGCAAGTGCGTCGTTTTTTTTTACTATAGGGATATAATTTTTTTAGACGTAAATTGTGATGTTGCTTTTTTATTATATAATATATAGTATCGAAATAACTAAGAATCTGTATAAGAAATTTCTAATTTTTTCAATTTATTTATCTATTTGGATATGATTATTGTACTAGCCATAATTGATTAACTGGAATATCGAAGACTCTTCCATTTTTTAAAATAAATATCACGTAGATTGTCTCGAGTTTTTTTCAAGTTCTCAGAGAAAAGCTCACAAAAAAATTCTAACATCAAACTTTATCTCTACTCCCTTCACTAGAAAAACCCAAAAAAAAAAGTACTTTACCCACTTTCATTCACATCCAATTTAATACGAACCCCGAAGACTGTAGAACAAAAAAGACTATAAAAATAGCGTTATACTTGACGCTTTTCATCCACGAACGACATTTTTTCTCTCCGATAACTGTTTTACACATCTCCCTTCTCCATACGATGGAAAATTGTAAATCCTGACAGAGACAAGTGATGGCATTTCGTTCAAGCTAAATATGCACAGGTCAAGGTCGTCTACTGAAATCCGATGGACATGTTTCGCAGCCACTTGTAGTCATATACTCTCCCGAAGGACCTAACTCTTCCCTGTCCATGGGATCGGTTTACAGTAATCAACTTTCATCCCTCCCTTAAGCGTCTGAAATTGATGGCTATCATGGCAGTAATTGAGCCGTTCAATTAATCACACTTGGGAAAAAATTGTGAAAAACACAGATGCTTTTTTATTTAGCTGGAAGAGTTGAAGACAGTGGATGTCAATATTGTCGATTCTTTGAGTAGGTCACTATCAAATAAGGCAACTACCCGGAATTTGCCTCTCGTGAAGCATGATGATCGTCCTGACTCTTTCGCTCAAGTGAGCCGCTTCACATTTCATTCCCAATATTGTGAAGAAGGAAGAGGTATTGAAGGGAATGGGTAAAATTTGTTTATCCTTGGCGATTCATTTCTTGTATTATTAACAGGTCCAGACTTTTACGACATGCTAATGATCAATTATAGGAAAGTAATGATTAGGGGAGAATGAGGTATTTCCGGCCCCTTAACGTAGTACCACCGATACTGCCCTAGTCTGTGGTGATAGTGTCTCGTTCGATTCATGTAGTGATTACACACTAGATAGCGTTCCGAGTGAGTGAGAGAGAGAAAGAAAATATGAAAAATACAGTTTTCATAATTATTCACTAATTACTACTATTACATGCTTTGCAGCTGCATTTTCACGGGTTTGAAAGGTTCTATACATAATTTTCTATCATTCCCTTTTTTTTTATCCAAATCGGAACGATCAATTTTGTAAAATATGATAAAATGTGTGATTTTCCATAAGGCTCAATGTTAAACTCGTGAAACTTCAAGTGTCAATATCTTTTGACTCGTTCTCTGTAGCCATTTAAAAATTAAATTAGATCATTATCTAATCATGATCTACGAATTTACCAAATTCAAGGATTTTGGGAACTGTCAATCGCGTACCAGCCGCTCAAGGTACTACCTTAAGTGGCATTGAAGATATTTGCCATTCGATTGCACCTAAAATTTCGGAAAACAGGGAATTTGCAGGTCATTCATTTTCGATCAGCTTGTCAATAGTCCCTGAGATGTATACGTAATGAAATAATTGTTATTAAATTTACGAAAAAAGTTAACTTTGACCGAAAATACCTTCAACGCTCGGATATTATCGGACATGGTATGGGTAATTCCGCCCATACGATTTGAATGGGTGAGTAAGATATGTTTCAATATTCATCTCAAATTTCTCTATTAAATTTCCTTTGGAAAGTTATTAACAAGCAATTCAAACATTATAAGGAATACGAGGAAAAATACTGCATCATTGAATTATCTTAATTATTCAGTAGTGAAGTGGTCGACAAGGTTAAGTCATATAGGATTACCATATATACTTAACCTTGTTTACCACTTCACTACTGAATTATTGGTGGCATAAATGCATTCTTTTATGATGTTCATCACATCTCGTTCACATTAGCAACACTTTTCTCATATTCAGCATTTCTTTCCTCTCTGGTTGATTGCTTTTTTTAACACTCTTGGGTTCCTTTGGTATTTTACATGAATTTTCTGACCTGGCAGCTGTAATTTTTTCCTCTCCGCATTTTCAAGATCAGCTCTAACATGTGAGGCAATGAGAATGAGGAATTTTTACTTACATCTTTGCTGAAACGATCTAGCAATAAGTTCGATGACATCGGCATAATTGATTCTTGCTCTTCTGAGAATACTGATTTTGGACCTCTGTTTGATTCCACTGAAAGTTTTTCTTCGATTTTCCTTGGAAAGTGCTGTATGGGATTCTAAATTGTTGTGCAGCAAAAAGAATTGAAGTTTCATTATTCACTGCCTCCGCTGCTCGTGTCAAATCTTCTTTAGCCCAAACACCTTTCTTTTCAATTTTTGGAGAATTTTTACTCGTCTCCAACCGAAAGAAAAATTCACTCAATACAAAAAAACATTCAATACTCAATCTAACCTCAAACCTCGACTTTCTGATTACTTAAGTTTGAGGATGAAGTAGGGCTTGTCCCATTGGGAGAGACCTAGTAGATTGGTTGTCGGGATTTCATAGGGCAGATCCGACTGCATATCAGGAAATCATGAGGGAGTGCCTAGTCAGAAGTTCCCCGATGCACCCAGTATTGGGCTTTACTAAGGCTTACCTGATTGTGGTTTCGTCTGATAAATTAATCATCAGGAACTTATAGGGCCATCTTCTTTGTGTCCTCGATCTGGTACTCGAGATGAATTCCCCACTAGGAAGCATTGAGGATAAACCTAGCATCAACAAAACACTTAGTTCTACAATTCGTCACCATGTGGCGTCCTGTAGCGATCTTGTTCCCAAGTGAAGTTTCGTTCTAGAAACCATAAGTTCTACGCGAAACGGCGGGTTCCAGTACCAAACGATGACTGAAACAAGTAAAATAAAAAATGAAAAGAGTAAACCGACATAGGCAGGAATCTAAGAAATACCAAATATTATTTTCTGATTATTGTAAACAACTCTGTTCAAACAAAATGGTATCAATAAAATACATTTGAACTTGGTTCAAGTACTTGGTACGTTCAAAAAAAAATTACCTATTCCAATTAGGAACCCATCTAAGGGGCCAATTGAGAATTGAGACCTCGCAACAAGGGCTACCAGACCTCACGGGTAAGAAACATTAAACGGGTCAGACTTGACCCAAGTCCACTCTTGGTACACTACTCTGGGGTGAAACTCGGCCGATCTACGCTACTCTAGACCGAGGCTCGACTGATCTATCAGTATTAGCCTTTCTGCCCGGGCTAGTTGTCTAGCACAGTGGATTGTATTGTCGATTCATGTCTAAAAGACCCGTGTTTGAGTCCCGACTAAATAGAAGTTGAGTAGCTCATAACAACAGGAAAAAGTTTCAGAGCACAGTTTGTGGCATAAAAATCAGTAAAAATTTGCTATATAACTTAATAGTTGAAAGCTAGCTGCACCAGCAACACAAGTAAAAAAAAATAACGCGGGCAATTGGGCAGAGTTCACTATAATAAGATCGTCTTACGAGTAGGCTTGAGACATCTTCTCCCCTCATCAGTTTTCAATAAATTCACATCTCTCTATCGAATAATTCCACACAAATGTTCAAAATCCCCATAATTCTATTTTATTCAGACGCAGAAATGTATGAACAAGTTATCACTAGGAAATTCGTTGAGCAAATCTTAGCACAGCAATAAATCCCCAATCCTTCAAACATTTGTATTTTATGACAAAAGTAATGATCAAAATGTTTGGTTTCCTCCTCTCCTCAACATCTGAATAATTTTTTTTGACATCCTATCAATTTATATTATTCTAGTTTCCATTGTATAGAGAACAAATCAGATGACAGAAATGAGAAAAACTTGAAGGAGAGATAACAACCATTACATGAAATACTCTCGTATGATCACATTTAGTAATTCTTCCTTTCAACATTTATCCTTCTCTCTTCACATCACTTCTTTTCCCTCACTTTATGAGTAGCCTTGAATTTTTTTTCTTTCGTATATACACCACGATTATTCTGTGTGATATCGTAAAGGAAAAAAAAGGCACACGTGAAAAAATTTGGAGACAATTCTACGAGCCTTCAAGTCACCTCCAAAATCCCAGACTTCAGTCTGTTATATTTTTTTATTGTATTATACGTATCTTAAAAAATATAGGTATAAATATTAATGATTCTCATGAGTAAAGAAAAAAAAAATTTATAGACTTGTTTTCTTTTCAATGTTATCATTTATAATTGATTCCAGGGACACAGAAAACGTTACGACCCGTTATCTGTACGTTAGGTCAGAAAGCGTCAGAAATGGACTGGAAGAATGAAAAAAAAAACAATTATGATTGAAAAGAACAAAGGTAAACAAAATACTTCATCAATGCCAAATTTTATGTTCAAATCGATGATAATAAAAATGATTTTGAATGATAATGAAGAAAAACGAATAATTTAACCTTGAAGCTAACCTTATACAATTTCCGGGAGTGTTTGGATAAACATTTTGTCGTACGATAATATTATTATCTTGGGAATGTTATGCATATCTCAATCGATAAATGTATAATATTCGTTTTTTTTTATAGAACTTCTCAGTTAATTCCATATGAAAATTACTGAAAAATTCCAATAATTATACGTAGGAGAGACCAGGAGAAAATGAACCAGCACTTTTTTAAGTATTGGTCTCTACGAAACAATTCGAATGAATTACCTAACAATGTAAACACGTTGAAGCGTTTTTTCCCATTTTTTTCCATTTTTTCACGAAGTGCTTCATTCTGAAAAAAAAAAATCCCGTATCATTTTTTCTCGCAGATTCATTTTGCCCCCGTCTTCCACATACATATCCTTGCCTTAGGAACAAAATGGCCTAAGTGCTATGATCATACATAGCACTTACACCACTTTGTTTCCAAGGCAACGATATGTAAGTGCTATGCTTATACATAGCACTTACGCCACTTTATTTCTGAGGTGACGATATAAAAATAAATAATGATATTCCAAAGATTAAGAGAGATTCAATCTATGGATAAAAAAAATTAAAAAATTTAATCCACGTTGAAGACTGAAAAAAACACGCGTATGCAGAAATCAAATCATCATAATCATCATGCGTTATGACCTTGGATTTTACGAAGAGAGGAAAAATACGTTACCACCTCTCCACACTTCCATTTGTAAATTACTAAACGAATATACACACGAATGAAACATAGTGTTATCAATCGTGTGGCAGGGATATGGAAGTGGCCTAGACTACGTCGTGCCAAGTTCAAGGATACGGAAAACGTGACTGCGTATTTGTCCTCATGGTTAGGTGAAAAAGTTACGATAGACGATAAATAATATAATAGAAAATTATTGGAATTATAAAAAATCTAAAACTAAAATTTACATTGAATTAAAAAATATTTTGTTAAGAAATATGAAATGAGAAATGGGATTTTTTTAATTTCCAAATTAACACGATGAGGAAATATATTTTCAGATAAATTATAGTAAGAGAATAAGCAATCAAATTCATAAGGACAATGAATAATTAACTATTTTCTGAATTCAAGAACATGGGCTCAATTATTCATCCTAAAAAAATGAAGATTATTTCAAGAAAACTCAATATTTGGAATGTATACAGTGCCTTCTAGCAATTCAACCTCATCGTTTTTATTGCTCCATTAATTTTTAGTAGTTTTAGCTATTACAATATTAGTCTTCAGTTTAACCTGAATTCGTAGAAGGACAAAACTCTATACTATTCAAAAAAAAATTTCGACTTCAACCAGAAAAAATTGGAATATTCGACAATTTTTCGTTCAGTGGAAATTTTATGGACTTTATTCTTTGACAATTTATTTGAGTATGAAACTCATCAAATGACTTGTAAAATTTGGTGCCAAATCATCAGTCAAATTTTTATCAAGTTTTTATTTTTTGAATATATTCATAGTGAATTATCGTTAAATCAATGAAATTATAGGCAATTATTCATAAGAATTCATTTTGTTGAAATGTTGCCAATTTTGAATTGAATTCTAGAATCACTACTTCAAATGTATAGTAAAATGAAGATGGATCTGATTTTTCCAATTAAATTTTCTCTCAAATTACCTTGAAATATATTGTGCAAATTGCGCCTTAAATATGTACTGAAATTGTAACAGAAAATTAAAATTTTCGGATAAAAAGTAAGAACATTATATGAATTTGAATTTCCTTTCCCCTGAAATATAAAACTGACAGCCCATTGAATATTCGCGAAATATTGCAAATTATTCAATACATCTCCAAATGAGGTAAATTTTCCATGAAAATTTAATGTAAACTCTAATTCTTTAGATGTTATCATTTTTCATCGACGAATTTTGAAAGATAATTTCTAACCAGTATGCGTCCTCAATTCAATTCATTGAGAGACTTCATAATCATTTTAGATTCACATGCTCATGATTAATGATGAAAAAAATGTCATCATGGACCATGAACTTTTATTGCTTTGTTTCCAATTGTAATATCCAATTGACTTTAATTGAAGAAATTGCATTATTGAATCATGCATTATCGCAATAGACCTCGAATTGAAAAGTGGAGTCGTGTGAGAAGATCAAATGTGGGATAGCATTCTCTGCATCATTTTGAAGTATAATTTTGAGAGCTTGAGGTAGGCTGTCTACTACACGTATCTCTTCACCGAAATTTCTCCACTCACTTCTGACATCACCGCAGAGATTCAGGTTGAAAATGAGCCTGGAGCGCACTATTCGACTTTCAGCACCAAAATAATTTTTGCCCCTTCGAGTTGGCCCGGATAAACCATGAGAAACAACGGGAAAAGCAAGAACAAAAACATTCAGAAAAAGTTACAGAACATTTCCAGTTGTCAGAGGAAATTTTAATCATAAACGAAAAATTCCTGAAAAATTACAGTAATTTGAACAAGAAAAAATAATTTTTGATTGAAAGAATATTTATCCTATTCTCTCAAATTAGATAAATATTGTTTCAATCAATTTCATTTGAATTTCTGGAAAATCTTCTTTATTTTCACAGTCTTGCTAATCAGTTTTTATTACGTGGTTCAGAGATTTTTAGCCACCATCAAAATGTCTCGTGATTGTTGAAAAGATTCAGAAATTTTGGAAGGAAAATTCTCTCCATATGGGGAGACTTCTCATTAGAACCAGAAATTCTCTAAAAAATGATCAGTGATGTAAGTTTAATGATACAATTGACGTTAATCATTAATCATTTCCATTTAAGTCGTAGAATTTGAGTATAAAATAATAAACCTCGACTAACTAATCATCGTCATAAATTTTTCTGAAAAATTCTTAGTGTATTGTTAGATAAAACTTAGAAAATTTGTTGTGACTTTGAACATTCCAAGAATTGAAACTGTAATTTGGGTTCTCCTTGAAAAAAACTATTGTAGAATGACTGATAAAACATTTAGTTATCATTCGTGGAGTATTTTTCATGTGATATTGGTTGATTTATCATTTTAGAATAGTAGATTACCTGAAACCCAATGTTAGAACGTATCAATAAATTTTAATTCAATCACAGAAAAATCGTATTTTCTGTGGATTATCGGCGCAAATATGGATCTGAGTCCGAATTACAAATACAGCTTTTCAAATCAGTTCCTTTGAGGGGAGTGGAGATCAATTTCTACTTGAAAAAATGGCTATGGAGGGTTTCCATTGAAGATTTTTATAGATTCATTCTGTAGAGAATCTTATAGGTTTGTCGCATGTGATGTTGGGATATTTTCTGTAGGTATTGGTCAAGTTAATGAAACAAGCACAAAGAGCTCTCAAACTTTTATCCTAAAATCCACTTATCGTTTGAAATTACCAATTGCTATTTTACATGCAAAATTAATTTTTTCACAAAAATGTTTTAATGCAATTGCATGCTCTCTCCCCACGAAAAAATATCTTCCACTTTTTTCATATAACTGATATTTGATGAGATATGAACATCTGAAGGTGGACGGAAATGGGCATTCACAGCGTTTTTTCAAATTGAAAATGTTCGTAGATTAAAAGAAAAAAATTCTTTCCATAGGAAAGGACTTTTCTCAAGCATTTCAACACCATATTAAAAAATGAACAAAATCAAAAATCATCACCTCAAAAGTGACCGAAATAGTGTAGAATGCCTCATATATAATATCCAACTGAAGAGCAACCCATAGCAGAAATGATTCCGAATCATGGACACAAACGCTACCCCTGACATCTAACCTGTAAAGTCCTGTCAAGGTCGAATTACATGATTAGTTATTTGCATGCTTCTAGTACTTATCAATATTATACCACGTATGTGCACAAGTATAGGTGTGTTGTATGTGAACTTGACATTGACCTAACAGAATAAGACAAAAAAAAATATTATGAAACAAACAGCTTAAGTTAAGTATCCCTCTTGATGTATAATGGTGCACTCATTTTTCTTTGATTTGTAGTATTTTATCGTTGTTTTCTTCTCATTATAAAAGTGTGAACTAATTTTTAAATTATCACAAATTTCTTGAGATACAAAACGTCTTGCTTGTAATCTCTAAGGCGAGTCATTAAACACTTAACTTGAGTACTCATTAATGTACACGCAGCACTTTCAATTCTTCTTCTGTATTCTCTGTAGTTAAAATCACATGGAATTTCTTTTGCGTGACTATAATCATACGATTACTCTCACTCTTCGTGTGGTCACTTGCAGTTTTCGTCGGGGAATAATTTAACGCTCTGTTAATTTGCATGTTGAATATTTGGAAATCATTGCTGTTTGGCAGTAGTTAATTTTTTTTTCTCTCATATTATTGCCGATGGTAGGTCTTTGTACACGCAATAATGTAATATGCTCATTTTGTTGTGGGTTGTTAGTAGAGGTAATGGAAAATTTATTTGAATTATGTAAATGTTGATAATTATCAATGTAGTTGAGTAATTTTACTGAGTATCATGTTATACAAAAGTAATTAAGATGTTCATTTCTACCATAAGATTTATTTACTTTCTAATAATTTGTATTACAGTAAGAATTATACTCAGTGTTATGAATGACGTTAAATAATTGAATGAATCTCCATTGAAATTTCTTAACAATTGGTTCTCATGAGAAACAGACAAACTATTTTTCCAATTGCTCCATGGAAATTATTATTATTATTTATTGAATTTAACATCGTATTTTCTTCAATTTTGAGTGAACTGTTCACTGATTGATTAGAAAGAATAGAGAGGAACGGGACAAAGTGAACTGGGATTTTTTTTTACAGTAAAAGCCTCTATACAAAAATTTTCATTTTTGTCACATTTTTCTGATAAGCTCTATTTCACTCCGTGAAAGGTCCATTTTGCCCACTACTCATTTCATCATTTTTTTATTTAATGCAGCTTGAAGTATCAATTTATCGTCCCGATACATCTCATTACAATGAAGATTTTAGTTTTCAAATGAAATGAATTTATTTTCCAGTCAATCCATTATTGTTCAATTCTATCATTTTTGAGTCTCATCAATTCACAATTGTCTATTCATCTCTTCTGATTGCAACTCAATGTACGTTCAATTTAGCAAGTTATATGAAATTTAATAAAATATCAGTCTCAGCAATTGAGATCTTACGCGAACCAACTTGTCAATTTGACCGTGGTACGTCGAACGAGCAGTCAAGGACGCGAGATCTCGTTTGAATATGAATTGCATCAATTAGGCTCACCTTTATTCGCGGTACGTCTGTTTGTTCACTGATTGGTCAGGATTACATGCTGTATTTTCTAAGTATTCTCTTGTGTGCGACTGATTATTCTATCCAATATTATTTGTGTACTGAGGTCAACTTGGAATATCTTGAAGGGCATGCAGAACAGAAAATGCGTCATTTTGATAATTCAATATCCAGAGTCCTTTTGAATTACTAAAATTATGATAATTAATACAGATTAATTCAATGATATTCTATTCAGCAGAGGCATTGAACTTTGATCATCAAGTTCATAAATGATAATTGACGTAATTCCAGATGTACAAATTATGCAAATGAACAGAGATACAATTGATGACGCTTTTAAGGTCTTTGGGAGAATAAGTTAAATAAGTCTGAAATATCCTCAAATTTTAGAGAATCTAGATTGATTTTTAATTATTCGATCTGTGGAATCACATTGGACTTCTGCAATGGTTCTCTCAAAAAATGATCATGAGCTTCTTCTGGCCTCAGAATGGAGGCATTTCTGTCTCCTTCCTTAATAACTAAATCTGATAATGAATACAGATTATTAATTCAACTCAAAATGAAAATCATGCAATGTATAGAATGTCATTGATGCTGTATACTTACTCTGTCATTAATTCAAATGTCAGAAATTTCAATGCTATTCTACCTCGCTGTTCGAGGCATCTAATACTCATTTCAATTGCGCAGCTACTTCGAGCATTTACTGCTTGGTGCCCTTTCAGCTCACTCGCTAGACTTCACACCATGCCTCATTTTCCCAATTCCTCACGAGGAAACGCCAGTAGACTGTAGAAGTTTTTTTTTTTATTAGACAGAGACTGTAGAAGTAAAATATGATATGCATAACAATATGTAAAATATGTAAAATGCATATCAAAAAATTGGCAGCAATCATTGAACTAATTCCGGCATTACTAATAAAACTTACAGGAAATTCAGCTCCCATCGGCTTTCACAATCATGTATAAGACATTTATGTTGATAGGTCTAAACGAAGTTATAGTCACATCGGTGCAGTGGAACTTTGCCAAGTGTCACATCATGGTGATAAAAAATTTGTTAAATAAAATCATTTGAATTTCAAATCAATTGTTCTTTTCAAGATAAACAGATGCATAGTGTTTTTTAAATATTGACGATTTGCTACAATATTTATCTTCCTTATAAATAGTTCTTCTTCATGCTACGCGAAATTGAACATATTGATATTATTTATTTTTGATCACAGTCCCACATTTCTCCACAAAAGTAATGTACTTTATGTCAATTTTCAATAATTGACTTCTTTAAAATATCAACGGTTACCTACCCTGAAATTTCAACGGTTCAATTTTTTGAGAAGAAATCGATTCATCGAGAAATTTCGAGCACTCAAATCGAAAATTGGGTTCATGCTCATACATCCTTAATCAAATTCGATTCGTCATTCTTTAATAATTGAGTAATGAAAAACGGTACATTTCCTTCATCCAGTCTAACGCAGAAAATATTAGAGGTTAGTTCTTTTACACAAATCGTTGATGCATTCTTCACCTCTTTGTACCACTCAATTAATTGCTCACCACACTCTCTTGCAGAACTGACGTTCGTCTTCATATGAATCAAATGAAATTGTTCGTTTTCTACATTATTTTCCTATAACCCCTAATCTTAATGTCCTTTTCCATGGGAAAAAGGTTTCCTCATTTCGAAATTCTCTACCTCAAGTATAAAAAAAATCCCAGTAAAATTTGATACACCGATCTAAAAGAATTCATACCCAATAAAGCAGAAAGAATATTTTTTTCCTAATGAATAAACGTAACGGTATTCCTCTTCAGGGCTGCATTAAATAACAAATCAACCAATGCAAGGTCACTGAAGGACACACAAGTGAGAGGCTTCAACAGTATCCACTTAACATCATAGTAATCCATTGAGTGATTCACACCAGTTCAATAGCGAGGACTCACCGACACGTATTATCCCCAAGGTCCTAACCGAGAAAATAGAAGATATTGACAATTGTCCTTAAGTTCATATCTGCAGCTTTCCATTACCCAATACAACGAGCAATCTGGATCAAATTGAATCTATATACCCGTGGATATGGACACTCTAGTACAAGGACAGATTCTGTACACCAGCAAATGGGGATATCGATTTGATAGATATTTAATCAGGACAGGGTCAGTTCATTGGTCAGCAATGGGTCAACTAGGATATCTAAGGCATCAAATTGTTTCATCAATTTATTTAAAGAACCTATTGCATTTTTCCATCACACAAGCATCACAATTTTTTTTTGCTTCGATAACAATCATTTATGTCGTGCCAGTTATATCACAAGGTCATGATCAACTGGTTTTCCGGTTGTACATTATTTTTCTTCATCGAATGGTCAGTTTTTTTTTGTTTTAATTTTCATAGTCATTGTATTAATGTCAATGCTACGACTCTGGAAATTATGAAATTCTTCGTGATTTCCATCGATTGAAAATTTGGGATTTCGTAATGTTATTACGTTACATGTCGGTCCATAATTGCTCACAACTAACGGTGAATTATTCGATTCTCATAATCATTGTATGATCTTCCCAAAGGATAAGTATAGTGGGTATTTCAGAAATTACTGAAGACCTTCATTAAAATAACGAAAATGTATTTAATGTTCTTCTACGTTTGTAGTTACAAAATTAACTGGGGAACTTTTAGGGAAAATCCAGTCATAAACCGCAAACAATAGAAAAATTTGAAATTTTTCCCCCAGTTCTCGCGATTCTACATTATTGTATCGTGATGAATGTTGAACATCAATGAATTTTAATTGCATAATAGTTCAACAAGCTAATATTTGGGGAAATTTGTAAACATAATAGGATAATGAATTTTTTCGAATTTCATTATCGAGTTTTAGTTTGAAGCACTGATGGAATGATAAGTCACGAGTAAAAGAAAAGAAATGAAATTTTTCATACGTGCATAAATAATACATTTTTCCTTTACGTATCAATGCAAATTGCCGAGAAAAGTGTCTACTCGCATTTCACGTTAATTATCAATGAATATCCTTGGTGTATTTCAACAAGGTCAGAGAACAGACAAAAAGCACGGTAATCTTGGTATAAAAAAGTTACCCAGAAATACAAACAAAAGGGAGACAAAAGCCGGTACACTAGGCACGTATTATATGAGAAGATAACGGAATAAAGAATTGGAATATTCAATAAGAATACACAATCGTGAATTACGCAACACGTGGTAGAAACTGGAATAGCGGGAACTGGTTTGACGATATCATTTTCCGGGAGGCAAAAGAGCACAGACATCTTGAATCTTTAGACACGTGTGTGCAATACGTCCTTCACATCGGAGAAAATACTTTTTTTTTCTTCTCTTTCCTTTTCAATCAAATACCCAGTAAAAGAGCATTTATTTAATCGTATAAATACTATCAATTTTGAGGTATGTAAAATATGAATACTACTTGAAATTTATGTTTCAAGTTCAATTGGCTCACATAACTGCTTGGTAAATTTAATGCCTCAACGACCTTGCTTCTGTACGCTCTGGATTTGTGAGAGGGTCGTTCGCATGAAGATGTACTATAGCACTACACATCACCCCACACACTTTCAACCAGCTTGGTATTTGTTTTTGAGAAATACAGTAAAACGTCTAATCCCACTTACAATCGTAAAACTGACGATCTAACAAGATGTACAGCTATGAGAGTAAAGGAAAAAAAAAAAAGTGCCCACGTGCAATTGTCCAAACGGGACCAAACGTCAAAAGACGAGGCAAATTAGAGTGCCCAAGGTTCATACGTGAACAAATAGACCAGACGACATAACTCCTGCTTAGCGATACCATAAACTCTGGATTAGAGCCCTGAAACGAAGAGGATCGCAAGAAATGGCAAAGTGTTTTTACCTTCGTAAGACAACGCGAAATGTTTCATGTTATTGGAAGTAAAGAGATATGGAGGCGAAAAAGAGAAGAGAAAATACGAAAAAAATAACAATAAAAACACAAATACATGTGTATGTAGGGCAATTCAAGGCCATACATGTTTAACCTCTTTGTTTCCTTGAACGGATGGGACACCCTTTTATTTTCTTTCTTTTTTTTTTTTTTTAAAGTAAATAAGTGGACCGGAGAAAACAGATTACTTTCGCGCATTTGTTAACTTCCGGAGAATAATACACACTAAGAAGCTTAAATGTTCAAATGGTAATTTTAATCAATAGTTGCTTTTGTCGGTATTACAATAGCAAACCATCCGACTCTCTTCCTTTCTCAATTCCCCTCTCCGAACCACTTCTTTTTTTATTTTTTTTTTTATGCTTCCTTTATGATTTCCATACAGGATGGGTGTGGATATATAATACCGCTGTATGATGACGCGCGGTCAGTTGACCCTGACTTTATTTATGTTTCCCCATAGTTATACAAAGTCGTATAAAAGTCACATATTGTATTGGCTGAAGGACAATTCTATTCCACAATTTTTTTTTCCTTCTTCTAATGATTATGGTTTATCATATTGAAAAGATATCGTGTTACTTGGGTGGTGTCTAACAAACGATTGATTCAAATTGCTCATTTCATTATCATCTAGGAAATGAACTTAATCCATCCTTGCTTAACTCTGTCCTTGGACTAAAAAATACTTATTTCATTGACAGTCAAGGCTTCATTTGGATGGTAGCATCACGTGTTTTATTTACATTAGCATTATTGCACGCAATAATTGATAGCAGTACACGAACTCATGCACGTGCACTTGAGTGCTCAGTGCAGGCATTGAACGACATTTTCCGATTGATTGAGTATATGAACGAAAATAGGTTCAATACGACAGCCATAATTCATGTGACCTAACAAAATCCATGAAAATGCTTTGGAAAATTTATAATCTACTATGAACTAGAAATAGGATTATAGAAGGTAAGCTTTGAGTAATATAGCGTCGAGGTATTATGTGATTGTAAAGTGTCAAAACATCAATTTTGCAGGATTTTTTCAAATGTATTTTTGCTCTGATTTCAGAAAAAATGCGCTAAGAATTATGGGGAATTTTCTCTATTGAGAAGAACAAAAAATTGACATTAATATTTAGCAGGACTAATGCACAATAATTTCCCATAATATCAATTCATTAGATGGAACAGAGATTCTGTGCAGTTGTAATGATGATGGTTGTAAAAACTACGGTCCTCTTCGAGGTAATAATTTGTTCAAAACTCGACTTTGCTATTTGTAATTGCCAGTCCAACATCTTTCATTTTCTCGCCATGGAGCTTGCAATAAATCGCAGGACCCCCGGAGTATTCACGCATGCGTATGCAGAACAAACGGACTGAGTAGAGTGCGCTAAATTTGCATTCAACGATCTTAAGCTTCCTGCTCCCTTTAAAAAATCTCACAATAAAAATCCAGGAAAACATTCCCTTTTCGATCATCTCGCGGAAAAAAATTCCCCTTTTGAAAATTACATTTTCGTAAATCTCTCCAAGAAATCTGCTCTCGGGAAAGGAAACAGATTTCTACAAGATAAATTAAAATATTTTTCATTATCATCTGGAGTGACACATTTCATTGAACACGAAAAATTCCATCACAATTAACATGAATTGTTATCAAATGAAGAAACGAAGAACCAATACAGCAAAACAATAATATTGCATATTTTTCATTGTTCTGGCAGATGCATGAAAAAATACGTAATAATTCGAATTTAATAATAAAATTGAATAGTGGAATTGGATGAGAAAATTGAATAACAATTAGAATTAAATAATAAAAATTCAATACAAAAAAATGTTTCCGGGCAGACCAATGAAAAGAAATGTAATAATTATGATCTCAGAGAAGAAAAATCTTAATACACGAAAATAATCTCGGATTTTTTCCGGGGATCTTTTTTAGGAGATCTTTTCTGGAGAGCAAGATTCCGTTCACCGCAATTTGCAGACTGAAAAACTTGCAGGTTCACGACATTCAGCTATGGATTTCCTTGCATTGTAAAATTTATAATCAGTACTGAAGCTAGACTTAATAGAGCTAGAGAATTAGATCAGAGATGGGCAAGTTTCAGGTAGTCGGGATCCCAAAGCCTTAATCCCATTAATACTCCCAGTACCTGAGACGATAAACTGCCCCCCTCCCAATTATATAATTATGCATATTTCTAAGCACCGAATGTCGGTGACGAATCGTGCGGGCTGACGTGCATTATTTCTTTTTTTCTCGCGAGAAATTACGTTGGAAAAACAGAAAATGAAAACATATTTCGCTTTGTTCCCGGGATATTCTTAAAAAAATGAAAGAAGAAGAGATTTTCAGACAAATCGATTTTATTCCATTTATTTTTCTCAAATATTTCGAAAACCATGCAAAATAGAACGATTTTACCCAAAGCTGTTTTTTTAGAGAATTTCGAGAGCTACAAAAGGAAATCAGGGCAAAATAGCGCTATTTCACTTAGTGTCCAAGATGCTCCTAAAAATCTGATGCAGAACTCGAGAATTTGCAAAATAAGGGATTTCAGACAAATCGATTCTATTCCATCAGCTCTTCTCAAATATCTCAGAAATCAAGCGAGATAGAGCGCAGTTACTTCAATTTTTTTTTGTATCTCTTAAAATTCTCTACAAAACATTCTTAGTGCAAAACCGCGCTATCTTGCTTAGTTCCCGGCATATTGAAACAAAACTAATGTCGAAAAATAAAAGATATAGAACAAGTCTATTTTTTTTTGTCATCAGTTTTTTAGAAATATCTTGGAAACCAAGTGAGATAGCGCGATTTCATCCACAGCTACTTTTGTAGCTCTTAAAACTCTCAATAAAACCACCCAACAGAAAAATATTTTGACAAAATGACGCCATTTTACTTAGTTTTCGAAACATTATCAAAAAACTGATTAAAAACTCGAAAAATCAAGAAAGAAATAAAGATATTCAGATGAATCGATTTTATTCCATCAGTTTTTCTCAAATATTTCAGAAATAAAGCGAGATAAAGCGAATTTACTCCAATGCTTTTTTATAGCTCTTGAAATTTTCTACAAAACATTTCTCGAGCAAAATCGCTCTATCTCGCTTAGTTTCTGAAATATTAAAGAAAACTAGTGTCGAAAAATTAAAAGATATAAAACAAGTCAATTTTTTTTGTCATCAGTTTTTTCGAGATATCTTGGAAACTAAGTGAGATCGCGCTATTTTACCCGAATCTACTTTGGTAGCTCTTGAAATTCTCTATAAAACCAGCTGAGGGCAAAATTGCGCTATCTCCTTCAGTTTCCAAGATATTAAAAAAAAAACTGTAAAAAAATTGACTTTCACCTCTTCACTACTGAATTAAAAGAAGGTGGGGGAAATGTTTGTGAGGTGCAATTTTTGGGGGACTGCACTCGACCCAGGTAACAGGATTAACGCCGAGCATTGTCCCCCCTAATGAAGGTCGGGAGCCCAAGGATCCCAAAGATCCGGATTTGCCCATCTCTGAATTAGATGATCGCCCTTGCCCAGTTCACTTCTTTCCTGGAAATGCTAACCAGGATTCTCAATAGCGACATGACCCAAACAAGTTTCAAAAATATTACAGTTCATCGAGCAGAATGTGGAAAAAATCCTTCCTTAGACAATTTCTGCGGTATTGGAAAATACCAGAGCGAAACAGACCTGCGGGGCGAAATGAACCACATTCTTTTGGAGTGAAAACCATCACGGAAAATTCTAAAAAATTGAATAGGTGCTTCAGTAGGTCTATATTATTGATGATGTTGATTTCCTTTCAATTTTCGTAGATGCCTTGTCTTGACTTTGAAAAAAACATCCGGTTAGTTTTGCCCTGCAGGTCCATTAGGCCCCTATACTTATACTAAAGAAAGGTATAACGCAATCATAATAAAATCCAATTGATTTCTCAATTCGAACATAAGAATAATTTCATTAAATACAGTGCTCCCTTTCTGACGTCAGTGTTTACAAATATGGATGTTATGAAACACGAGGAAATTGATGAAATATGCCCAGTGATATGTGGGTCATTCTGGTGTTTGGAATGGAGTTTAAAAATTTCACCGACGACCTCAACTAAGGAAAATAACCGAATGTGAAACGTTCACTTTCCCATTCATGTGACTCTTCTTGTCTCCTGTGAAATCGGGTCAAGAAGGATCGAGATGTACTGGAGAAAGTGAAAGTTTCACATTTTCTGTCTCACAAAAGTTTGAGGGTGAATTTGTTATAACCCATGTTATTTATCTGTCATTATCACTTTGTAGATTGCAACTCTATTTCGAGAATTATCAATTTATATTCTTGATAAATAAAGTCTTCCTGGTTGCCCTTATCCACTTATCGAGGACAGTTCATACCAAGTTTCTAATTCTGAATTTCTAATTTACGTAATTTTCGCGGTGAGAGTGTATCCAGTTAGTGTGACGAGGTCAAGAATCACTGTATCGTGATTGTTGAGTTTTTAGAAAGATGAATCCTTCTTGGAGAGAAGAAAAGGAATACTGAGAATATCCGAATGGTTGCTACTATCCCATCTATTCAGTCTAATTTGAAATCACCTCACATAATTATTCTTCAAATTTCTAGAAAATCATTGTCAGCCTATTCAAGAATATGGAAGATAGCTCACGTGTAAAATGACTTTTCTTAGGAATTTGATGAAATTGAAATATGAAATAGAGCAAAGTGTCTTATATTTAATTGACAAAAAATAAAATTTTTCCACCAATTGTGAAGTGAGATATTGATAATGAGAATATGCATAGATAGCATGCTGGAGGGCAATCAAGTATTGAAAAACGCATAGTTTACTGTATATCTCGAAATAGTTCTTAGCATTTTTTCCCAAAACTACTGCATTGTGAATCAAAAATCAGATAAATTTTGGAAGGTGCTATGAATTCTTTAACCAATTCGTTTAGAAAATGATAATTTTCAAAACACAAATTCTTCCAATATAGTTAACGCGTGTTCGAGGTATTGTAATTACATCTTGGCAACATTGCAGTCATTGAATGATTTCAATTTATTATGATTTTAAGTGAAAGAATTTTTCTGCACTTGCAATATTACAAAGTCTTTCCTATCTTGTGTAATTCAACAATCCGAAAAGCTGTCAAAATTCTTAATTTTGTATAGATCCCATAGATACATGCATACTGTTATCTGTATTTCCTTTACTTTTTGCCGAATGGGCTTGAAGGCCTGGAGGCTATACAATAAAAAAAATAAATTCAACAATCCTCAGAACTACAGTTTTGGCTAGGAGTGTTGCAGGTAAGCTACCTTAACTAAAATGAAAGTGAAAATTCGACCAGTTCATAGAGTAAGGCACCCATTCGATAACAAGAAATTTGAATTCTGACAAAGAGGCTAGAAAAAATATGAATATGAACAATAATCGAGAATCTACGGTCATAAATCAAATTCGTCATGGCATCAAAACATGTTTTGAGAACAAAAAAGTCAATGAGTTCAACGAAAGTGAAAGAAGCTTATTTTCATACCAAAGAATATTGTCTCACTTTCTTAATAGAATGTTCAAACAGTCAAAAAATTGGCACTTTTATTAATCAACAATTTTATATGTTTAATATAATGAAAACCCACGTAATTTTTAACGCAATGAGGCTCTTACGATGACTTTCTATATATCAATATTTTGAAGAATGAAAGGCCATCGGGTGCTTGTTGACCCAATTACCCACTTACTTCTTTCCACCGGAACCTTTTATTGTGATGAAATAGAAATGAGAATAACATCTATGCTCTGATGAATTGAAGAACAAAAATTAGAATGAATTTAAAGAAAATCATAATTGAATAGAAATAACAAACTTTCGAAAATTCTCAGTGTATGAAACTTAGCTTGGCACAATTTGTCGAATGCTGAACAATGCACGAGACACTTTTGTGACCCTTGGCCCAAGTGGTAAACTGTCACGCTAAGCCTGAAACGAACAGTTTTTCTCGTTTCTCACTGTACCAAGTTTATTGCTCATTCAGTGAAGGGCATTTTTGGATCATGACCCACTTTTCAAATTCTCTACTAAAATATATATGAGATTCACCTCGCACGACTGCTACACATACGAGCACTAGAAATTCGACGGTTATCACCTACAAAATGAGGTGCCGTAGATAATATACTGGAGGAAATAGGAGTACTATTACTGTAGAAATGACCAGAAGAATTTACTGATAGTCTCATTGGGGAAAAATCATTATTTATGGATTGAAATCCATGGATGATTTTTTTTTTCATCTTCAATATGGAGAAAGTTAACATGTTAATCTTCAAAGTGGGTTATTCATATGAAGTTTGAAAAATATCTTTAGATAGTCTGTACCAATTATGCCACACAGATCATGACCTATTCCTCTTAAGTCTGAAGTGCATGTGATTAGTGCAAGTCATCCTGGCACATTTTTAAATATACATCTTCAAAATAGAAATGCTTTATCTACAAAATTTCCAATATTAATTGCCTGATGATGGAATAATTAAGTTTATCTATGTTTCCACAGGTAAAAAATGCGATGAACTCTCCAGCCCTAATTAATATTTTCTTTTCATTTCCTTTTGTTTTCATTGCTATTCAATGTTCTTTCTTCAGCCTCTCTAAACCATAAATAATATCCCTTATCACGAAAAATTTATTTTTTATTTATTTATTTATACCTGACTTATAGAGTCTGCACCCTATATCAGGAGGGTTACATTTTTGAACATTATTAACATTTATATGTTAAAAAATAACTTAACTAGTTTCTTCACTATTTCATCAACATCTCTCTATTATTCTTCAATTATTTACTTACTCGCGGAGTATTCCGAGTTTTTTCACTCAAATTCAGATACAACTATGTTTTTGTTTCTTTTTCAATTCCATTTACCATTTCTTTCAATTTCAATTTTCTAAGTGGAAGCGCCTAATTTTCAATGAATTAATGAGATAAAAATGCAGACTCATCAATAAGTCACTGGTCTTATCACGAAAAATCGTCAACTAAATATTTTATCTATTGAAAATTTCGTGTCCTATTACAACCTGTTTAATTGCTTTCAAATTTCCATTCAATGTGATATTTCAACAATCGAATAGTTGAGTCTAAATATATTCCCAACTCGTTCAACAGGTTAGTCAATTAGTTCCATTGCCCGAAACAAAAAGGATGGCTTCCGTGCCCTGTTCTTTGTAATTCAATCTTTCATTTCGATAAAATCGTATCAGTGAACAAAAAAAAAAAGTAACACAGAGAAACAAATCGACAACGGCTCTAGGTCGAATCGATCTCGCCTCAGTGAGACAGACACGCGGGGGCGTTAGCATTTCCGTTTTTACGAGGTCCGAGCGTGGCCCTCGCGTGCCTACTATTTTTATTCTTTTTCTCTTTCTCTCTCTCTCTCTCTTCCTCACATAGCAGCAAGGTCATAGTGCCGGTGAGTGTGTTGTCCCAGAGCCTTTTACAGTTTTATTCATTTACGATTATTGCCATGGCTCTGATTCCAACCGATAGTTCAGGTATTACGCTAGGCAAAACCCATACGCTTTTGAGCTTTTCAACGTTCTTCTTTTGCCTTACACAATTTTTACTGTTCACTGCGTATATTTATTGTGTACGCGTGGATGAGTCCTTGTTGGGGGAACTCAGGTAAATAAATAGGTGAGCACAGATGCTTATATTGCCCTTACCCATATTATTTAACTCGCACGCGTCCCTACAGTTAGGGACCTACACATGTTTCTTGTTTGAAAATGAAACTCTCACTTTTTCACAGCAATTTAGTTCTTTGAGTTACTGCTACTCAAGATCCTGAATGAATGAGCCTTTCCAAATTCGTTCGTGCACATAAATCAGTTATTTTCTAGCTCTTAAGGTAGTTTCATCACTGCACGAATTTAATGATTAAAATATGAAATAAATATTAAATGAAAATTTATAGGAATCTGAATTATCTGGTAAAATTTCAAGTCGATTGACTTTTTCGTATTGTCAAAAATAAATAGACAAGCAATGAAAATAACACGACTTCTTACGGGCCAATGCAAGATTTTTGCGCTTTTAATTTAAGCAAAAGATTAATATCTGGGAAATGTCTTCCAAAAAAGGAAGAAGAAACCAAAACTTATGATCCAATATGAAAATTATTGACCGTCTAATAACTTTGTGATAAATAATTGTTGTTGCTGTGCAGGGAAAGACGTGCATACGCTAATCAAATGGCATACTATTAGTTAAGTAATAAATCACAAATAATTCATGTAGTGCACTAATTCTTCTTTGAATTCGATTTTAATGCCAGAAAATAGGTTTTCAATCATGAATATTAACTTTCGGATGTTTTTCCTTCTTTTGTTCCTTACAACACATTCAACGACTAGTCCGACATGAGATCAAACTACTTCATGTCGTGGATTTATGAATAAATGCAAATGTTAATCTAATTTTGATAATCCTTGTATGATTTTTTCAGTCTGCAATTCCAACAATACACGTCATTTACACACATCGATAACAATTGATAATGTAGACGTGGAACTGACAGGCGGTGGATTCAATGGAGCACATCTACCCAGTTATTCTAACATAATTTTAATCAATCCCCCAAGAGGAGTACAATATTGCCGAATATTTAGCTTCAATGCTGATGAAAAATCTCAATTTCTGTCTCTATGAATTTCAAAAGGAGAATCAATTTTCAATCAGTTCAAACACGTAATTACTTCGAGCGATTATATCATATTCTCCGTTATCATCATTGAATTATTGAAATGGTCGTTAAATTTAGAGGCAGTAAATTTTAATGAATACGTCGGTGAACACAAGTATTTTTTTTCGAATCTCATTGAACTACATAACTGGAGGAGTTTAGGATTAACATTAAATTGATAAACTCTTGGAGTAACGTGGTGGCCCCAGTTTCTGACAGCCTAAATCGAACGCACCAACTGTTTGTTTATTGAATGTAATTTAATCAGATTTATACATATTTGTTGCACTAAACGAGTTCAGCAAGTGAATATTAAACAATATATTGTACATTTGCATATAATGAGAAATTTGCCAAAATTGTCAGTTACTGGGGCATTGTCAGAAACCAGAGCCATCACGATATCGTCGGATATTCTCATTTTTTCATATTCTCCTGCCCAATTTTTCTTTAATTCTACAATGACTATTTTCACGAACAGAATCGAAGAAATGCTATATCTGATGTTTTGTATCCCCATGAATAGAAAAATGATGAAAATTTTGTTTTCCATGCAATTCAATTTTTATAATAAATCCTAGTTATCTCTATAATCAATTGCCTTTAGCTGATCTCTTATCATTTATTTTTTTTTACAATGTCATGAAAGGTGAAAGCAGCAGTTATTGCAACACACTATTAACTGAAATACATGCACGTTTGTAGTACAAGATAACATGGAAGGTGGGATGAAAAAAAAATACTCACATATATGAAACAGAAGTGGTACAGGCTCTCGAAAATGCCTGTGTATCCTCCAGGTTCAACGTGGGCATACAGTAGAAATGAAAAAAAAGGAAGTGAAGAGGTCGAGCGTGGTAGACTCTTTGTTATTCCCAGTGGCCCAGAAACCTCATTATTTTTTTTTGTTTCTTCCGTTCAATATATAAAACGCATGGAGAAGTGTCTCGGGGTGAAAGTAAAGGAAGTTGGCAAAAGTAAAAGCTGCTTCCGGGGTATTTGCACGGTTAATTTTTCTGTAAATCTGTGCTGATAGAGAGAGCAAATTACATAAGATATTATAATTAAAAGAATTTTTTCCTTTAGATTAGAAGAAATTCTCAATGATTGATAAAAAATAATTCTGCAAAAAATTCAACATTATTTCTCTAATTTCTCAATGGAATTATGGGCATCAACTGAAGTTCACAAATGATCTGCTGGGCGCCACTGTCCAGCGTTGAATTTGTATAAACTCAGGCCAGAGTGCGTTTTTACACTGAACGAAATGTACAAACGAAAGGAAGAAGAAGGAAAGTAGAACACGGCCAGTGACCCAATGGTCTCATGACCTACATTTTTCCATTTCACTAACGAAAGTGAAAAGAAACGTCTCCTCCCCACTTCCAAGAGCTGCCTTTCAAAATCTTTATAAGTGAAAAGGAGCAAGAAATTTATGATTACTGGTACCCGGGTATGTTTGAGCAACCAAATATAATACCTGACAATTGCTAAATCGTTTTCCACGAAAGTCCTTCTCCTGGCACTTTTTTTTCTTGTATCCGTATGCCCTCTCAGAGTTTCAACATAGATCGAATCATTGTCGGCTCTGAGAGATTATGTTGCCTTTTTTTTTTTGTTGAACTCAGTGATTGAGTAAAAGGAAAGGCCTAGGCTTCTTTGTTGAATTGTATTTCATAAAGAGTCTAAGGAAAATATTCGACAATTTCTTTGGGTGAATAATTTTCGATCTCATAATTTCATCTTCATAGCAAATTCATAGTAATTCATGAGCTCAAACATTATTTCGACAGAGATTCAATGATACAGACTAAGAGAATTATCTCGAATGCTTAACATGTAAATAAGGAAATACAGTATTGGATGCGAATCTAATATAATTAAAAATTGATAAAGGCAGAACTAAGTTCAGAAGTTTGTCTATCGAAAGAACATATTCCAGGAAAGGAGTGGAAAATACACAAGTTTTCCTTAATGAATAGAGTGATATTCTTCTCACATTTCTGATGTTATCGGAATAATCAATAACATTTAACCCTTCAACATTGTGTTCAAACATAGTTAAGCATTATTAATCTCGTGATAAGAAGACATCTAACGCTTTAGCACATGCATCATACCGCAAAATTTTGAAATTACTAAAAAATGAATCTCAGAACTTACGATCCAGAAATGATGAAAACTTAGCTGGCAAATTTATCATTAATTGCAACTAGCTTCAAAAAATTCACCGAATGACGAATATTTTTTAAAGTATTTTCTAACTTTAAAATTATTTTAGATTGATACATTTTTGAGCAGCATCAAATCTTATGTGCATAGGAAAAATTTGGAGTTATCATTCTATTCAAAATTATCGGGATAAAAAGGTTTAAAATAAAGCCTGAGAAAAAAAATCATAGCGAGGGTGTTGAAGGGTTCAATTAATAGAATCAATAAAAATATCCATAATCATACGGTAAACCAAGCCGATCTATCTATCAGTGTCACGTGGAACTCAACAACATAAATCAGAGATAATTGTTTTGACAAGAAACTATCCCTTCCTTCTATAACAAGCTCATATATTACAGCATAATATACTAAGGGTTAAAAAGAGTTAGTCCTTCTCGACCTTCCGAAAATTAACGGTGCAAACAATAGGGGGGCCACTGCTCTGCATTAGATTTACGACATTCCTCAAAACCTGAGGCTTCCTCGTTGAACTACTTTTACCTCTATTCCCGTTTATATCGGTAACTTACCCATAAAGCCCAAATATTTGTAACAACTAACGTAACGGTTCAATATTTTACTCCGTTTAAATTTGAGAACAATTGGCATTTTGAACCCCTTTTACCTTTTAGAGAAAGCAGAAGTAGTAGACTCTGAGGCGTGAAATTGTAAGTCAACTATGGGTTTTTAACATTAAAATTGGAATTTTCCTTTTACTTCTACTACCTCAATGTCAAATAAATACAGTGTTTTTCACAAACGTCTCCAGGGGTTTTTGGGTAGAAATCCATTCGAGGTCTGTTCTACATCATCGACTAGAGGTGTGGTGAAAACGCTCGTCGACTTTCCTTTTGTGTGACAGACCCAGAGCTCATGACTTTCAATAACACTTCTCTTTACAAAGAAAAAAAGAAAAAAAAAAAAAAGGAAAAAATCCTTCAGGGTAATATTCTTTTGCCCACCAACTGTGAATACGATTTTGACCCTGAAAACTTTGGGAGACCTTGGGAATATAGAATACTCTCATGATAAAGCAAATCAGAAACTTTAACTGTGAATTTCGTCAACGATACTTGAAACTTATAACAATTATTGACATTCTTCGTAATGACATTGTTTTGGTTTAATTCCTAGATGTCAAAATAAATTGTTAGAAATGAAATGTATGTATAAAAATATCACAATATATTTGTGTTTTTAACCGATTAAATTAATTATTATTAGGAAAATTCTCTTTGCGGTCATTTGATAAAACTCAGTTTATTGAAATTGAATTTTTATTGTCAATGTTTCGGCTCATTGAACATGAGTTCTCATCAGGCCAATAGTTTTTTTTTATAATTTCATGCAAATATCAGTGAAATGCATGAATTTCCAAAAAATTGTCAAGTGATACATAGAAAAAAATCTAGAGAAATACTTTTCCGGTGTAACATCTGTGCTGCAGACAATGGTATTAGAAGTGAAAATTAGAAAACAAGATCACATGCTGTGTCCATGTGAAAGTGCATGCTAATATGTTCTGCATAATTACGGAAATGCATGTATGTGGGGGTCACGGAACGGCAGACACTGAAGCAATTGAGGGTCATTAAAAAGACAGTTTGTTTGATGACAATAACATGACCCAGGCTATTGTCAGACAACTTATACAAACATATGTGTTCAGTCTACCCTTTCACCTTGGTTAAACTGAATGGTCTCACTCTAGCTGCACCCTTGACTCCGTTTCGTTCCATGGAATCGAGAACACGTAGGCGTTCCCTTGCTTTTGTCGATGCCTGCCTCGGGTTACATCTGTATTTCCCTACATACGTGTAATTATCCATGATTTTTTTTTCTTCTTTTATTTTGCGCCCACACAAAGAATGCTTTGCTGTCCAAGAAGTAAGGATAAATGGCATATATGAAAGTGGAATAAGTATCTTTCGTTTTATGTACAATGTAGTTGGGCAAAAATACATTCATTGGTAATTAATTAATCATTTAGTTTTCATTGTCTTACAATGTCGTTTGGGATTCATTTTTTCAACTTGTTTAAGCTTCGCCAACGAATAAATCTTTTCTAAGACATATTTTCATTGTTCAGTCTTGAACACAATAATTCTCTAGATTGAGAGAAACAGCGGATAAATTATGGATATTTAATCTTGAGTTTTAGATGATTGAGGAAGTGAGAAATATTTATTTTGCAAGTGATGATTCATCTGAATTTAAATGTTTTTCTCATTAATCAATCAATCCAGTCAACACTTTTAATTGAACAATTATGTATTTCGGTCTGTTGATGAGAAAATTCATTGAAATTAAGTTCCTTTACATTCATAATGCCAAAATGTTATTGTTAAGAAAATTCAAGTAGCAGGTCCAAATGATCTACTTTCCTTTTCTCTTCTAAGTTATCATGATTATTCTAATTATTTCGATTTTTTAACATTTTACCGATGTTTAATCTCGTTTATGGCATTCAGTGTTAATTTTATTTTTTTTCCAAAATTATTTCTAGTTGAAAATATCTGGTAACACGATGTAAAATTGATCTCCAAAAAATCTCCTCATGTTACTCCATCGTGAATGATCAAAATTGAAAAGAAGAAAGAATTACCGGAATCACTTGCATACCCTTAGTTTTCAAAAATGCATTGCAATCAAAAAAATAAAGCCAGTAATTTAGAAATTAACACATCGTAAGCTCATCTAAATCATTTAGTTAAGTCCAGTATATTATAAGCTATCAAAGCGCCAACTTTGTTGCAAAATCTGAAGAAATTATCATGCATAGCAAAATATTTTTGGCAGAAGCAAGGAAAACATTTACAATGTATCAAATATGTCATGAAATTTAACATTAATGAAAATTAATAGTGATATTTTTATTCTAATCTGCGGTATTGTCTGCCAAATAAGCATTAACCTCAGTTAACTTGTGGTAATTCACTAATAGCGAGAATTATTCATCTCGTGATCCGCCTATAACTTATATAGAATATGGAGGAAAATGTCTCTATTAATAGTCCGAAAATGTGGAAGTTGACCTCGAAAGGAATGTTGTGAAGATTTTTGAATGGAATGTTCAGAATTCTAAAGATGGCGCCATCTTGACAGTAACTATTTCCCCTTAAACATAAGTATTACATTCCTTCAGGCATTTCCTTTGTTTTTCAAAACCATTTTTGCTTTCACGCCAACTGCCTAATAAGTATCAAAAGCAAACTGTTTTACTAATGCGCAAATAAGAGCTTAATTATCAGTATATGATCTCTTCCATACTCATGGTAGAACTTAAAGTCTCCCAAAGTTTTTCATTATTTCGAAGCAAATAGAAACATTTCACAAAATAACTTGGTTAACCTTCATGTGACCTTAGCCATCGGAAAATTTATCCGTGAAAATACCGAAAAAATTATGTTATTGCCAACCATTCGATAGGTCACTAATGAAATGAACGCAAATTCACGGAATTATAAAAGGCAAATGGCGTCAACATACAAGAGCATTATGCAAGACTTTTGGCAGTGAAATACCAGAGCGACTAGAACCAGCGTACAATTTACTTCCTCGTTGCACATATTTGTCGAAGGTCATAACGTCCCCCGCAACTAATATATGATATGCAATCGAGGCACTTTAAAATGACGACTAGATAAGGTACTATTTTAGTAGCTCCATCTAAGTTGATGATTTCATTTTTTTTATTCCGACTCATCCACTTCCTCAATGAAATTTATCGACGATTTATTAATGATTCGTTTCAATATTGAATTTTATTAACTATTTTAATTGTTACATGATTCATCAGTTGACTCAGACTGATGATAAATTGAAATGATTTAATATTGTTACACAACTTACCAATCAAATGAGGTATTAAATTCAATAATCATGACCTTTACAGGTTATTATTAAAGGCAAAAAGGGCATCTTTTTTGTACAATAGCCTTTGGTCCTTTACCTCACTCAAAATATCATAAAAAAATAAGTACTGTTGCATAACATCGTCACAACTATTACACCAGTACTATTTGGAACAGGAGTATCCTGCTGTTATATGTTTCCTTGAGAAGAAAAATGCGGAAGAGAAAAAAAATGTAATCTCGGACAAATGTCTCATGACCTTTTATTGATTTACAGTCAGTCCAGGAGCTCTGTTATACTACCCAGTGTCAACAAATAATAACGTAACGATATTTCGCAACGCCTCTCTTGTCAAAAACATGGGGCGGACCGACTTCCTCATAACAGAAAAAGGTGATTTATGAATTTTCATTTTTTTTCTCTTCTTCATCATTCATCCTGTTCTATTCCAATGGGATGGAAAAAATATGTTCATACTTTTGGTGTTGGGTAATTTTTGGAGTTTATGGAGTGTTACGAGGTCTCAAAAATTGTGTCCTCCCAAATTGAGAATTTATAAAAATTTATGATGATTGCACTTAGTTGTATAGTTGGGCGCGTGGCCTTCGGATGGTATACTTTTTTTTACTGTCTGTATCTAGTTTGGAGTATTAACAGCTCTTTGAGATGAATGAAAGAGGAATCATCGTAATTAAATCAATCAAAAATATTGGATGTGAAAAGGGGAGGAATTTGGATAATTCTTCGGTTCAAATAATTGATAATTCATTTGAAAGATTTCCTGAGAAACATTTTTTTTATCTAAAACTTGATGAGAATTCAATGTATTTTTTATTCTTAGTGTTACAAGAGTGTTACGTCATTTGTCACGTGTCTCATACACAAAAATTTAAAAAATTTAAAAAATTTTAGACTAAGAAAATTAACACTTTTTATCGCTGATCCAATTGAGAGCTTAAGGTGGAAAAAATCTATCATAACTTTGATTTTCACAGATATTATATTTAACAAAAATTTATGATCATTGCCTCCATAAAATAATACACCTAGGTGCGTAGCCTTCGAGTGACCCTTCTCCGAGCCTCGTGTCCGGAAAGACGTAACAGTTTCCATAGGACATATCAAAAATTGTTTGGGCCTCATCAAAAAACAAAAAGTGCTAAGCGAGTTGAGAAAGAATGGTAATAAATTGATAGAATCAACTGAATTGTGACTATAATATCATAATAAAAATCGATGAATTTTTTGCATTTTTCCACACATAAATTATCACAAAAAAAATATTTGAAAAATTTACACTTGTAATTTTTTCGAACTTTCTACATGTGCATACTTTTTCTTTTTTTTTCTTAATAATTTAATTTTTAAGAAAAAAAAGAACTAAAAATGGTCAGATGTCTGTTATTTTCACTATCATAAAATTATTCAAGAATAGTTTAAACACAATACATATGCATTATTCGACTAAAGGTTTATACAGTAGTTTAATGCTCAGATCAAGACTTTGTGTCTTTAATTAGAGTTACAATTGCTCCTACTAATTCTTTAAACTTTAATATCACACTGCTTCAAAAAATCGTATATTAGGAATAGAGTACTCAATTCCGCTAGTGAGTCAGTACTCCAAACTGATTGATAAAAGGCCGAGTTTCAAATTCAATAATTTATTGACGAGTGTATTTTCGATGTCTATTGATTTGATGATCATAAAGATCGTTTCAGTATTTAGCAAAAAAGACAAGTTTTCATGTTCGACATACGGCATCCCTCCCAATTCCCCATAACGGCCTGTGTCCACGATCAAAGATTTCCATCCAAGTTTTAGTTCCGAGAAAAAGTAACTAGAACTTGGATCGTCGACACGGACAACTTGCATAAAAATGGCGGAAGAAAATCTCTGACGAAAAAACGCTGCACGTTCAATTTTTTCATCCAAGTTGATAAGTTCACATGAGAGATAGTGCGAATAACCAACCTCTACAGCTCACGCAATTAATTGCAATATTATAAGTGATATTGGAAAACACTGGAAATTGAAATTGAAGGTATAATTTAATATTTAATGGATTCAATTTCATGAAGTTAGGGTTAACCCTAACTCCATCTGCAGTTAGCGGAGAGCAAACAATTTGCAGAGGAAAGCTCTTCCCGAGAACTTGGATTGGGACTTGGATCGTGGACACAAGCCTTAAGTGCAGTGGAAAACAAAAATAGGAGAACAACGACAAGTCTACGTAAAGTCTTGAATGCCAAGGTCACAATTGACGTTAATCCAGTGTACCTAACTATAGTCTGACTATCATGTCGTGAATGATCATATTACGATAAAAATAGTTTTCAATAGAATCCACCATGTGACTCCTATTTGTTGCATTAAGGTATCCATTCACGCTGTGAAGGAGGACTGCAATGCATTGAGATATCAATTTCAATGGGAAATACTTCAATTTTTCACGTTTCAGCTTACAAACGAGTAGTGAAATAATAATTGGAATATTGCATGAAAGATTTCCAATAGAAAAATATTCTGAGTTCAAAATCCAATTTATTGACGCATTAAATAATTGAACGTAGAAATCTTCAATCAATCAGAAGACGAAGAAGAATTCAACAATTGACATAATCACTCATTATTCATGCAAAATATTATGACAATTATGATAATGTAAAGCTTGAATAAACATTTTTCATTATGAAAATTGATGAAATTATTTCTCAGACACTGACATAAAGAATGAAATATTGATGCGTCATGAATTGCAGAGAATAGAGAAATTTATTTATTTTGAGTCAAGTCTCTTTTTACGTAAAACGATAAAAATAAGAACTAATGAATGTTGAAGAAATAAGCCAAGGGAACAAAAAAGCGCATTAGAGTGAAAGAAAAATCTTCAAAAGGCAATTAATGTCAAATTAGAAAATTCGAAACTAAGACCATCTAACGTAATGAATAAAGCAAAATTATATAAACAAAATCTCTAACTATGCAAATGTAGAGCATAACATATTTTCAAGCCCGATTTAAGGTCGATTGCCGTGACGTCAGCGGATCGTGAGATGAAGTTCAAGGTTACCGCGCTTGAATGCACAGCCCACGCGGACGTGGAAAATAGCAAAAGAGGGGCAAATGGATTTTCCCCTGCCCTCACTTCCTTTTTCCTTCCCGTTTTTTTTTTAAATCACAACAACGAATCAAGGTGGAACACGTCACAGACGAAACCCAGAGCTATTTCATTTACACAATGTACCGCGTCTCTTCTTCAATCAGACCCCCCCCCCGCCCACCCCCTCCTCCCCCTCTATTATGTCTCCAGCTTGACGGTTCCTTCGGTGAATGAAGTCATCATAAACTTTCGTGATTGAATTCATGGATTCTTATAATTACCCGATGTTATTGGGTGATCATGAAAATTATTTATTAATTAATCACGAGTTTTGATGTCAATGAAATTTGAAAAAAAATTCAAACAGAATTGAAGATTTTTGTATGAAATGTTCTTGACTCAGCTGAGTTTCGTTGATTCATTAATCCATTAAATAAAATTGATTGAAATTCATGTTATGCATGATGGATGATGTTTGCATCAGTTGATGTGTTTGCTAATCGGGTAATCTAATCATTTTTTTCATCCTTTTCCTCAATAATAAATAGGAAAATCCAAGAGGAAAAAAATCCGTTTTGTTTTTGTTATCGACAAATGAATGAAGATGCATCAACATTTTTTCGAAATTTGATATTGTATTTTGATACTCCAATAGTGAAGAAGCAGAAGGAATTGAGTTGACATCATTTTGCTGTTCATTTCTGCAAAATATCTCAGGTTCAATGTAAGATGGTCAAAGTTTTGAAAAAGACTTTTTTAGAAAAAAAAAAAAACAAAATCAGTCTAATGTTAAACAATTTGAGATTCAACCATAAATCTCGAAATGTCAAGATATCGAGATTTTTCGAAAAATTTCTCGAAGAAATCAATTTTTTGATCGAATAAAATGCTCTATAAAGAACATTTCATAGAAAAAATTGTTATTTCCATTATTTTGCAAAGCATATTCCAAGAAATCCTATTCTCTCATTCTTTGAAATGAATAAATATTTATTGACTCGGGCAAATTTCATTAGAAAAAAAAAGAGTCTATCATCCAATTAAAAATATCCTCCTTCCATCATGTGACATTTTTGTGACGCTATTAATGTCACTCATGTCGAACGAATATTTTCGAGTCACCGATGTAATCACTTTCAGATTCACATTAATTCATATCACTATAACCTTTACATTAACCATTTATCCTTTCCCTCATGATGCACTTGCATAAAGTCGTAAAAACAGTTTAAAATCATAATAACAATAATAGAATGAAAAAAAAACTGTATCATCCATGATTACGACGAAACTGGCTGATTCACGAGACATAGGAAGGACATTTCAACTATAATAGAATGATTGTACATCATCTATTCACGTGGAGATTTGTCGATCATATTCCGAGAAATCAGTGATAATGCGCGTTAGATCAAGGTTTGGTTTTTCAACGAAAAAAAAAAAAAAAAAAAAAACCGAAACGCCAACACAATAAGCTACTCTGATTAAATGAAATATTCAGATAAAAAAAGAAAAATAATACTTTGTTTTTAATCCACCACCCACTGAATTCCATTGAAATTTACGACCTCAAACGATAAAATTAAGCGCTCATTAAATTTTCAAACATTCGTATGTAACTTTTGTAATTCAATTTTAACGACAAATAATTCACTACTTATTCAATGTTAAAGCAGATTGTTTCAATTTATTGCATCTCATCTCGCAATAGTTCTTCTTTAAAAAAGAATTGAACGAGACAAGCAAAATGAGACGAATCAATCAACTTTCATTGATGAAATTAATAAAGTGAGAAGTATATTGAGCATTTAGTTTCAATAATTGTTGCCAAAAATGGAGGAAAAAAATAAGAAAATTATCATTTTTTTTTTTCAAGTTTTCACGTGACCCTGAATGTTCTACAACTAAAAAAGCTTCAAATTGAAAGCCAGCTGTGTAATGGTATTTGGGTTGGCACGCCCGGACGTGGCCCAAACAGCACGGCCTTGAACTTGTCCACCCCTTCACCAACCCCTTGCCAACTCTCTCTCTCTCTCCCTCTAATTTTCTTTCTTTCTCTAGTGAAAGAAGATAAACCGTACATATTTCCCCCACTACTTTCCCCGAGGTCCTCCGATACGCTCTACATTCACCAATGAGAATGTCTCTTCTACTAGCACAAGTTGATCACAAATAGACACACACACACACACACACACACACACACACACACACACACACACACACACACACACACACACACACACACATCAGCTGATAGTGCTGCTGCAACTCGACGAGTTCATAACTGACCTAGAGCAAAAAAATTTTTGAACAAAAAGAGAAATGGAATTTGTGCTGTAATCATATGACCTTATTTGCAATTTTCTTTTTTTTAAAATCAATTATAATTTTTTTTCCATTTTTTTTTCTTTTTTCTTTTTCATCACTTTTGGGATGAAATGAAGCAGAAGGAGGAGGACAAAGAGGAAGCAGTAGTTGATGTATGATATTTTCAAGGTGAGAATCAACGTCATCAAAGCACAGAACTTGGTCTGTTCTTGTTAAAGAAAAAAAAAAAAAAAAAGGTTAAACGAAGTTGATATGTACCTATTTCAAAATTCACAAGAATACACAAGGTTTTTTTTTTCTCTCTTTTCTAAGTTAATTCTTGAGTATACCCACTTGCGTTGTGTTATGAAAGAAACAAACTCTAGGTCAGTCTGACCCTCGTGTTTCTCATTAAAAACAGAAAGAAGTGGAAAATGTAATAAAATGGAATTTTTGAAATAATATAATTAGCCTTTGAATTTCATTTTATCACGATAAATAATAGCTTATAAACTACAATTATAATTTATGAAACAGAGATGTTAATTGATGAACAATTAATTAATATAATTTAAAGGCGAGAAATTCCTTCAAATTCGCAAGAATCAAATCAAAATTGTAAAAATTTACAAGTTTTTTTTTTTTTAATTACTTTCTCATTAATTAATTTATACAAATTTTCTACAATATATTATTAATACTTTTATATTATCTAGATTCGCACCAACAACAAATTAAGAATAATGAAACAATCAGAGAGAAAGAGTGTATCTTCGACCTTTCCGCACAAACTATTTTCCCATAAAAATGCCTTTAATTTAAAGCTTGGAGGAACCCATTTGACCCAATTTTCCCCGTGATATAGTACTTATAGACTGTTCACCGTGACCTTATAGAAGACACAGGGACTCGCTCCAGCAAATCCATTTCGAGTCCTCGTGTGTTTTATGTGTTTTTTTTCTCTTTTTGCTCTTTTCAAATTAAAGAGAAAATAAGAAAAGCGTAGGGAAAAGGGGAAAGAAAATAAGGAGAGCAAGAAAAAACTGGAGAAATACGAGTTAAGATAAAGCAGAGAGTAGAAAAAGTTGATGCACCTGTATACCTTGGTCTGAGAGAGACAGAGAAATTGAGAGAGAGAACGAGTGGGAGCTTCGAATATAATAAACGTTTGCCCGTGACCGGCAGAGATCTTGGCCATGGCTTGGCAAAGAGGGAAAAACTACAGATGCAACGCAGGCGCCAAAGACGCGCGCATACCGTTCGATGCGACGAAAATTACATACAAACACACATAACATATGTACAATTTAAACGTATTTAATTGTATTGGTGTATGACGTGATAGGGAAGTGAAATGTAGAGAGGAGTACTGAGGGGTCCTCAGCCTTGACCTTATCCTCTTGCCCCCTGGCCATGCACAATTCTCCTCCCATACACTTCGCATTTCGCCCGGTCGAAGGTCATTATGTGCACTTGGAAAATGCTCGACCATTGTCGATGACCCTGTTCGAGGTTTATATCGGACGTCCACCTTTTTTTTCATTTATTCTGTCATTTCTATTTTTTTTTGGTTGAAAATATTTTGACTGCATTATTTGTCACAAGTATGACTATTAATTGCAATGAGGAGGATAAAATCGTCTCTATTGCATCATGTTTTTTCTAATAATGTTTATTTATCTGCTAAAGCCTGAGTACAATGTTGGGTATTACATGTCGTCAATACACGAACGATAACATTAGAAAGTTGCGGTTTTACAAAAAAGTCGTATGTACGACATGCATTGTTAGACAGTTATGGTGTTTTTTCCAAAGAATTAACTGAGTATTGATAGGGTGTTTTTGTTTTTATCTTTTCTTTTGCGCGATTCGAAATGGAAAGGCTCCATAAAACCATTTCTTCAGTTATTGCATCATGTCATGTTCTTGAAATGATCAATTTTCTTCGTGGATCAAAGAAAATAGTTTTCCTAATGCAACGGATCTGATAAAACTTGTTAAGAGCTTACGGACTGGAGGGACAATTTTTCTGAGAATTCTCATCACCTCATTACTGCTTCTATTTGATTTCATCCTCTACCTCCACTATAAGCTTGTTATCAAGTATACGGTTTCGAGTGTTGGGAGTGCAAGTGAACAATTTAATTATTAACTGATAAGTGATTTAAATTTGTGTTTATAGACATTGATATCAATTCATGAGCAATAAATCTGATTTGATTCGACATTTATTCAATTATTATTCCCTAAAAAATTGATTATATTCTTAATTTGTGAAATCACTCATACTTTTATGCCACATAAATATTAATTTATGAGCAATAAATCTGATTTCATTCGACATTTATTCAATTATTTTCGTCCAAATTTTTATTTTTTTAAATAAAATTTTTTATTAACATGAATCGAAAATATAAATTACAACAATGATAATAATAACGAGTTGTGCAATGTCTACATGTGAATAGGGGGATAATGGTCCCAGCCCTCAGGCTTTTACATAATATGGAAGCTTAAGGTATTTCGAGCGCTGCACCTCGTACCTAGCAAGGGTACAATGGGGGCAAAAGAAGCATGGCCATATTATGTTATAAATTGATCAACAGGTTTTTTTATCTAGAGAAACATGTTGTTCAACATTTATTTTCTCGGTAGAATCCATAAAATAAACTGAATATGTAGATTCGTCGATATTTTTTCTTTTTTTAATTTTTTCTCAATAAAATTTAGAGACGTCCCTGGCGTAATACACTCAAACGCAGTGTGTATGTATATACACGTACACGGGCTCGTGTGTGTGTACGCACGAGCCTGCGTTTGTGTATGTGTCTTTTTTCCAATTTTTCATATTTCAACATTTTTCTTCTCGTAAACTAAATGGGCACATGTATTTTTTTTTTTTTGTAAATATTTCTAACAACTGACACTATCACTGGGATTTTTTTCTTCGAAATCTCAATTATTTTGAAGAAGTTATTGGGAAAAATATGACTAAATTGACGAATCTCCATGTTATCAAGGGGGGAAAAGGCCAAGCTTTAAGGGCCGATATCTCTGTTTCCAGATGTGCAGGTTGATTTTTGGGTCATAACAAACATTTTTTATTTTTTTTTATCTACATTTTGAGCCTACTTAGAAAAAATTCTCAATTAAAGTGATACCGCGCTCGAAATACCTTAAGGTAATCCTAGTGGTTCGGGCAATCTATTTTTCCTTTTCGATTTTGGTCACTTTCGATAGAATAGCATGAGGAGATTTTTTTTAAATTTAGTTTACCCCATGTTACCGGACAAATAAGGCTGAAATTAATTTTTGAAAATAATTAAATCAACATTGAAACTCTATAAGCGAGGTTCAGTTTCAGTTTCACTGCGAAAATTCACGATCACAGACCTATTTTTTGCTTATATAACCTTATATGTTTTTCTTTCGTCAGAATGTGTATTAATTTTTGAAATCATGAAAAATGCATGTTCCCGGACATATAGCGACAATCAATTCAATTAATTACATGAAAAAATCAACGGCGGCCATATTGGTATTTGAAATTCAAGAATCCTCCAATCCCAGTCCTCGATGCTGGGACAGCGTCAGTCAAATTCGGATAAATGTTGAATATTTAGGATATTATTTATTAACAATTTATCCTCTTGGACATTGTTCTAGTATCGGTAAAATGTTGAAAAATCGAAATAGTTATAGTAATTATAATAACTAAAAGGTAAGTATAATAACTAAAAGGAAAAAAAAAAATCATTCGTTTGAACCTGCCACTAGGATTACCTTAAGAGTTATGCGAAACGGAACTGAGTCAGTATTTGATGTGGAATGAGATGTATGAATAGAGAAAAGCAGATGGAAAACCATAATTCTTGATGAATTCCCAAAAAATAGATTATATTCTTGATTTGTGAACAAATTTATCCTTTTTACATACTTACGATGGAATAATTCGATAAGTAATATGTCGTTGGGAGGTATTTTTTCCAATTGTTTACAAAAAATTGACTCGAGGCTTATAAAGGAGTGCGTAAAACAAACCTTGAGAGAGGTGTTCAGAGGGAAAAATGGTTTTGATTGAGGGGAAGGGACTTCTTAGCAATAGGCTCTTTGATAATAGATACTCGACTATAATCTGATAGTCAGTCCTCGAATAAAGAAACACCAAAAATGGGTATTTTTTTTCCTTAATTGCAATTGAGGTTTTTCTAAATTTGTTATTCTTAGAAATACTTTTTTCACGAAAGAATGAAGTAGTAGCGACCGATTGTTACAGAGATTTCATATCTGCGTACGAAAATCGAGGTCAATAATGACGTAGGTGCATACATGGTGCATTTCATGAAGATAAACGAAGGGAAAACTTCACACTGTATGCTGATAACATTAGGTTCGGGAAATGAACATCCTGAAAAACTTTGATTTTCCCTAATTCCGAGGTGAAAAATCCATTGATTATCTTCCTCGTACTCAAAATTTATTTTTCCATTATTATTAATAATGCAAGTATTCATTTGAATTTTCTGGGAAAATCGTTGAAGAAAACGAGGCAAAGTATGAAAGGAAATAGTATTGTGGTTTTCAAAACGAATACATTTTATCACTAAAGTTTTTCCTGATTTCGAAGAGAAAAAATCTAATGAAAAAAATTAAATCATCAAGAACAATAAAAATTCTTCAGAGCCATTTTCATTATGTAGATGAACGATGAGTTATTATTATCATAGCTGAATTTCATTAGTTCTGATTATCCTGCACTTGAAATTTATTACAATTACACATTATTCCAGATAATCCAATAACTCAAGGTACTTGAATTACACGATCAGAATTATCATGATGTTTTACGTGCTTGAGTAATAGTCCAAGATATTCCTGACCTTGTCAATATTGCATTCATTGTTTCATTAGAGTGTACTCATTTAATTTATCATCACTCGTCACTTGCGTCTGCTATTGTACTATTACGTGCGTACTGTTCTTGCTATTCTACACTGAAAATAATTTTTTTCTTTAATCAATAAAAATAGTGTCAATAAATTTATGTTACTTGAAATTAGGGTGGAACAGAAAAAGAATTATTTCATCCAAAGAATATTTTTAAAAACTATTGAAGATAATTTATGAAAAATTTAACAAAATATGAAAATAGAGAAAATAGACGCTTCCACTTAGAGAATTGATAATAAAAAAAGAGGTTAAATCTAAATTGAAGTAAAACAACTCGAAAAACTCCGCGAATAGGTTGAATAATTAATGAACAACAGAAATATGTGAGCAAAGTAGGGTAAAAAATGAAACAAAATAGTAGGAGCAACAAGTGAAGATAGTTGACTATGTAAAATGTTAATAATGCAAAAAAATTACCCCTCTTGATGTAGGGCGTAGCCCCGAAAGTTTAGGTATACAAATGAAAAAAACAAAAAAATGATTGAACTATTGAATTAATAAAGGATTTTGATCAATTCCATTCTGCTAATTTTTCCCTTCTTTTAGATTTCAAATTACACTATTTTTGATTGAATGAATGTAGGGAAAGTTCCAAGAAATCATATTTGAAAATATTATCTCATCTTAAAGAGAATAGGTTGCTATAGAATAGAGATACCGTGAAGGCACCAGTTACCGGATGGTTAAGGTAATGGTACTGATTCCTGGACAAGTTAGAATTAAATTATTAAAGTGATATAAAATTTCAATTAAATAAATCAAACAATTTATTTGATAGCTAATTCAACATTTTTCAAATATTGAAAAACTAGATTTTTTCTCTTGAATATTAATGATTAGTATTTTTTGCTGCAGTATCCGGAAACTGGGACCCGTCCGGTAACCCCGGGTCCACCATGGTATTCTCAAGAAACTGTTCCAATAGTGAAATAGTGGAGAAGAAAGAACCGAAAAATCGCATAGACTTTTTGTTGCGAGTACTTCAACGAAAAATAAACGATTTCTAATAAATTTCCTAACTTCGTTATAAATTTCAGTTTCATTTTCATTACAATTTCAATTCCAAAAAGAGAAAAATCATAGTTCCAACTCTGATTTCGCATTAAACCAATTTAACGGAGAATTTATATTATTTATTTAAAAAATTCGGTAATTTAGCAGTATAGCTCTGCCAACTGAAAATTAGTGTTCTGAGCGTTTTCTTTACAATTTTTTTTCTGCCGTGCTTAGTGTGCCTATTCTAGGCTCGCATTGAGTTTGGATTTAGAAAATTATGATTTTATAATTTTTTTTGCAAAATAAGTTGAGTTGTTAATTTTGAGTCAAAAAAATCGAATTAATTCATTGTGTTCAACAACTCAATGAATATAATATTCTAACTTTATTAAAATTTTATTTCAGAGTAATGTAGAAAAATAATAAATTCAAGAAGAGAGTAGAGTTCAATGTTTTGATTGATTGGGGAGAGGGAGCGGGATGAGAGGTGAGGCAGTCATGAAATAATCGATTTTTTCCTGACAAAGACAGTTGGTGTGAAAACACAATGATAAACAGAGACCAATGATCTTGAGAAAACGGCAAATTTGGTAATTCAACCACATGAGCCTTTTCTAGGCCAGTTCGATTTTGGTTGTCTGCAGTGAAACATCAAAACTGTGTGTTTCGTATTAAAAGTTGGTTGCCACCACTGCGGGCGATTTTTCTTGGAAAATCCAGATTTCAGATGAGTATTTCGAAGTTTTCATTTAATCCGTATTAAATTTATTGAGGTTTTCTTTTCGCTTTGGTTTTTTTTTCGTTTTCAATTTATATGAGGTATTTTTTGATTGATATTGTCCCACGCGATGTGTAAAAGTTATTGACTAAAGAAAAAAGTACGCATTTTAATGCTCTATGTACTTGTTTTCTTAATAAGTTGAAAAATTAAAATTTTTAATGCTCAATGAAGGTGGGCGGTGTTTGAGTCAATAAATTTCTTCATCAAAATCCCGAGTGTCGCATAGGATAGGTCGTGATAGGTTTTTTCGAGGCCTGTGCACCACTACGTCCCCGTCGTGGCCTTGGGTTACGCAAAACGTGATGATAATCTCAATTTCATTTAATTGTTGTTTTTTTTGGTTATACTGGTTACTGACTTCCAACAAAAGTTCGTTGTTTTTTGGTAAAATTTAATCAGGAGTTTGCTTCCGACCATCAAGTCAATTTAAAAAATTTCGGAAAAATCATTAAAATTTTTATAATATTTGGCAGAGTGAAACTGATGAATTACCAAAAATTCCCCAATTTTCAAACCTAATAAAAAAAAATGAAAACAACTGTTAATCACAAAATGTTGACATTTTTCACATTGTTTACTTTTGATTCGTTATCACTAGTAATTAAAAGGAAAAGGAAAAATTGAAGAAAAAAACCGCGGATTTACTCTGTTGAACGGTTATATGAGAGATATGATATAGCGGTGGGTAACCTTGGCCTTGACATCGACCGCAGCGTCCCAACGCTACGCAGTTGCATCAGAGTGCGCTGTGACAGTCGCGATAGACGGAACGAGAAGAGAGAGAGAGGGGTGGGGGGATATAATAAATATATGCCATGTGCCAAGAGAAGAGTGCAACCGCGGACAGGTGGGCGTTGCATTCTATAGATAAAAGTTCTTCACTGACACTCAGGCGACAATCTATATTGGTCATTAATTTTTACCTACACATCTCAAATAGAAATAAAACTGAAAAAAAAAAATAGATAACAGCATATATATTTGTACTTGATACTGTCTTCTTTCTCTCATGGATTGTAATCTCAACAATGATATCATTCAATTAACATTGTCACAATAGTCAAAAATTCACCTCCAGGGTTTAGTTTGAAAAACACTACAAATGTACACATATATCGTTGCCTCAGAAATAAAAGGGTGTAAGTGCTATGCTTATGCGTAGGGTGAATTGACCAGTGTTCGAATTCGTCCAGTGATCGAACTATTCAATGTATTTATTCTGGAAAAAATTGGTAATTCAGTGAAATATCATTTTTTTTATCTTCGAAACACAATATGAAGTTCAACAACTCAAATTAAAGCCTATGAAATTATTAAATATATCAGTTATTATGGAGTTTCTTGTGTTCGATCACTGGTGTCTGACGAGTCTTATCCGTTCGACCACTGGACCACTCACCCTAGTACTTACGCTCCTTTATTTCTAAGGTGATTATATAACTCAATTAGAAACTGACCTCTCGAACATTTCATTACGTTTGTTTCATTGTTTCTTGTTTTCTTTTTCGTTTTTTTTTCTCTTCACTTGAATTTTTCATCTTATTTAACAGAAGATCAAGTTACGTACAAAGCCGATTGGCGTTTATATATATAAATAAATAAATAAATTTTCATAAACTCTTGGGATGCATTTGTTATTTTTACAGCGCCCATTGATTTTTCTATTTTCTAAGAGCTGAATGAAATTTTCTCGCTGGTTGTTTTATTCAAGAAATTCTTGGAATAAATGTTTGAGATAGAATGACTACTGAGAAGCACTATTATTCAAATACACTGAATTATTTTCATAGCTTTATGTTTAAGCATTATGTGCAATAGTTATATTTAAGCTTCTAACTACTTGCTGATATTCCTATTTTCAGAATTGAACAAATGAAATGTTTTTCAAATTTTTCGTATAAACACAAAATGATTTTCTTCTAGTTGTTAATTTTTGATTGGGAATTCAATTCAATTTTCATTACTGTTGAATTGAAGAAAAATGATATAAAGATGAGTTGAATCAGTTTCGCTTCTTGATGTAAAATTGTATTTCTTGAAATTATTGGTAATTGATTCAACAACTGATTTTTATTTAATAGCTCAGAAAATAATTGAGATATAAAAATTTTTGTTAAAACTTTTTTTTGTTTAAAAAAATTAAGACTATAAGAAATATCTAAATAAAAAAAATTCCACTCCTCAAATTTCGAGAGTTCTCCCAAAAACTCATGCTATCATCTCATCAATCATCTACAAGAATATTTTCTTCTGTAGTTACAATTGATGAATGGGAAAATGGATGGATTTTACTAGATTAATCCAATTCTAAATTCTCACTTGCTGATATGAAAATGTTCGTTCACTCCAAAGATTTTCGTGAGTGAATAGAAGCAGAAAAAATCTGGAAAAAATATACTGCAAGTGCCTCAGCATAAAAATCATCATAGAAAAATCAATTGAAACAGCAAAAATCAATCAAGCAATAAAAAAAAGGAAAATAATCCGTAGTTATCAATAAAGTCTTGCTCGTGATGAGTTCAAGGTATTGTTGGCTGAGGCCAGTGTCAAGTTTACAAGCCAATGGGGATTAGAATATTTTTTTTTGTATATGTATAAAAATCATATCCGTGAATACATCGTCATTTATACATGTAGGGTTGCCTGAAATAAAAACAAGGTCAAGTTCAACCAAGGCCACGTGCCGATAGGTGTATCGGCCCCAGTAAAATGTAATAAAACAATTTATGTATGCACCCCTCATGTATCTACCAATAAACGCTTCCAGATAACGATTCTTATTTTTTTTCTCCTCAAATTTTTATGTCTGAGAAAACATTTTATAAAAATTAAAAAACAAGAAAAATTCTTAATTTAATCAACAAAACGGAAAAAATATATTTAAAACCTTGTTGGTCGTTTTAATATCGTTTATTCGAAAAACATGTGACGCTACTTGTATCTTCTTTTGACTCACTCAACCTTGAAGTGCACTGGAGTATAAGTTAGTTGTGATACGAAGTCAAAGTGCAAGGTGATATTGCAAGAATAAAATAACATATTATACTTTTATAACCAACGTTTCAATTGAATTATCAGTTGAATTTTCAATTAAATATATACGACAAAATTTTTATTGGATGAAATTATACATCAAGTCACCTTCATGAATTGAGTATAGTGCAACGAAAAATTGGCAACAAAACCCGGATAATGAAATTAGTTACACGACAAAAAGTGTGCCAAATGAGTGAAAAATAGAAAATAAGTATATAAATTTTAATATAGACAAGTTTAAGGTCATAACTATCAAAAAAAAAGTGAATAATCACATGATTTGGCTGGTAATTACTACCAATAAATTTATTACTTAAAAAAAAGGGAAATATTCAAATGCTTATGTACATTTCCATAATTTCTGTTATTGAATTTATCAATTGAACAGTATTTTCGTTTAGTTCAATTAATAAAATTATTTTTTACTTTTCCCAGTTTTTCCTTTGGGTTTGCGATTTCGTTGTGGCTTAACTCCAGCTTTCTTGCCACGACCCTTGGTCTTTTCTTTAGCCTTGGCAGCACGCAAATCTTTTTTCATTCTTGGATCAACGACTTTGTAACGTCCCTTAACACCCGCTGGCCTGGCTACTCTTTTCGTTGCACCACTTTTCTTCGCTACAACGTACGTCACTTCTTTCCTTGGCTCTTTCTTCGCATTTTTGTATAATCTAAAGTCAGAAAAAAAAGACATTGGATTAAATTAAGATTGTCTATTCGAAGAATTCATGTGAAGGCTTTCTTGTGTCTCATGAAATTCTCTATAAAAAAAAAAGTTTCCGACAAGTTTTTCCTAAATCTATTTAATTGCAAGATTTTCCAAGAAAAACTTCTTACTTGCAAGAAAATCTAACATCGAAAGAAACCAAAGAATAATAAATGAAGAAAAACTTACGCATTAACTTGCTTCGCTTTTTCCCGATCAGTCATATCACCATTATCCATCAGAGCCTCAACTTTTTTCTTTGCTTTTTCAAGTTTCTTCATAGCTCTCCTCTTCTTTCTTCCTTTAGCCTCGAGTACTTTCTTTATTGGTCGTACATTCAAATCCTCTACTCTCTTCTTATATTCATCAACTAATTCCTTGGGTACTGGTGCCTCCTTCTTCATGTGTTTCTCCTCATCCTGAGCAAACCAATCCGGTAAATTAACATCATTAAATGCATATCTATTCCAAGCTCCATCAATCAAATCTCTTCGTGATTTTTTGCTCTGAACTAGCAGAGATCCTAATGCCAAATCTTCATCATTCAATTTCCTTTTCGATGATTTCTTTGTGTCTTCTTTAGATACAACCTCAAATCCATCCTTTCCCATAGTCTTTTTGCTTTTTTTCTCAGGTTTACCTGAACTCATCAAGTCCTCAACATCATAATCAGAATCAGAATCAGAGTCATTCTCTTCTTCTGTTTTCTTTAATTTTTTATTTTTCTTTGCTTTTTCATTATCATCATTTGATGCCACTGATTCTTCACCAATCACTGTTCCACCTTTTTTCTTAATTTCATCCACCATTCTGTCCAATTCATAATCCTCATCAGTTTCTTTCTCTAAATCTTTGAAAGCATCTCTTTCAAACCACATCTCAGCTTTCTGAATTCTCCTCGTTCTACTGTCTCTATTGTCCAAAGTTTTGATCAATGGATTTGACGAATCATCTTCGAATTTAACTTTCTTCTTTACAGTTTTCTCAACAGATTCTTTTTCATCATCAGATTCATTGAAACCGAGTCCAGATTTATCACTCTCTGATTCATCATCAGATTTCTCTGATTCACTGTCATCACTCTTATAATAGAGCCCAGAGCTGTCTAAATGACCATATTCTTTATCATATTTGTGTTTATTCGATTTTTTAACTTCATTGTCAGAATCAACATCACTGTCAGCAACAATTTCTGGTGCTGAGTTAGTTAAATTCTCCAATTGTTCCTTAGTTTGTATTTCTTTCAAATTAAACATATCATCACCTTCTAATTTTGGTCCTTCATCACCTTTGTGCACCATCTTAAGATTCAAACGTTCATTCAATTTTTGTCGTTCTTTGGCTGCTTTCTTTTTCTTTCGCTTCAATTCACGTGCATTTTCAGCTCTCAATTCTTGAATCTCTTTGTCAATTTCTTCCTCTTCCTTTTCATCTTCATCGATTTCTGCTGCTGGCTCTGATGGCTTTTCAATATTTTCCTCATTCTCCTTATTTTCAGCATCTGGTTTTCCATGGAATTCAGTATGCAAAGTCTTCCACCAAGTAATCAAAGATCTCAAATCCTTTCTGCCCAAAACTTTGATATCCTTGCAGCATTCACGTATTTCAATCGTTGTTTTTGGATGAGTTGCTATTTTATCATCGTCAATTAGAATTTCCGAGGCATGCTGAAGTGCCTCAATAGCGTCATCACGAGCAATGAAATCGGCGACTGACATTGTGTGATGAAGAGTGTAATCGTTCTCTGGATAACCCTCTGCTTTAAGTTTTTTCTTGATCTCTGGATGGAATATGTTCAACTTATTCTTTGATTCGAGTTCCAATTCTGAAAATACGTATTTAGGATCGAAGAATTTTGGATCTAACTTGTCTGGAGCTATGTAGTATTGGCAGACTACGAAAATTTCAGCTGATTCATTACGAGATGCTTGCGGCTTTGTGGCATGAACCTGGGAAAAAAAAAATCAGATAATTCTGGGAAGTGGTAAAGAGAGATGAACGAGAAAATTGTTGCATTTTTTTTGTGAATGTCTTCGAAACGAGTAGGTTTAAAGGAAATTGACGAGACACTTTTTAGGAAAAAATTTTGTGGTCTACAAAAAAGGTTTCTTGATAAATTCTAGTAAATCTCATTATTTTTGGAATATTTCCAGAATGAACCAGGTATGAGTCTTCGGTTCGTCCTATCTGATCAATTTTTCATTGCACCAACTTGATATTTAAATGCAAAGGTTGAATATTTACTAACTACAAGTATTTATTAATTGAATCATTAAAAATTAACGCTCTAGTGTTACTGAAAAAAAATAATAGGTATTTCAATCTTAAATTCCTTCAATCCCAGCAAATGGCAGTAGGAAAGTAATATAGATCGATTGTACTTTTGCATTAATTTATATTTCAAAAAACTCAGAATCAGAGCGATGAATGAATTTGAATTTCATTGACAAAAGAAATTTCGAAAAATTTTCATATTCCTTTTAGGTAACGAAATATTTCTCAAAATAAACTGTAAATGAAATTCGTTCCCCTATTCAACAAGTATCAATCAAAATTTAAAGTTTCTAGATAAAATAGCTCTCAAATGAAATATATTGCATTTTATTATTGATGGGAATGATGAAAATAAAAATAGCACACATCCAACAAGTTCTTAGATTTTTTTTTGAACAACCAAATTATTATAAAAGAAAAAATCTGAATTCGCACTTATAATTTCTTGATTTTCTTACATGTGCATTTTTTTCTAAGTAATTTATTTGTTGGAAGAAAAAAAATGAAAATTAGCAGATGTCTGCTATGTTTAGTATCATTGGGAATTTCTATATTCATGGAAACAATGAGAGTATGAATTTATTGTCAATTAAAAAATAATTACCTTCTTAAAGAGTTGTTTCAGTACCCATATAAGAGGATGATAGTCTTTAGATCTGAAAACTTTGGTAATAAACCATCCACCTGGTCTCAAAAAATTTGATGCAAGTTTGAGAGCAGCTAATGCTAATACAACCTGCTGATAAGCATCGTGGAGCCAGTTTTTACCAACATTTGGTGCACCATCATTGAGTACAACATCAGCTTTCCATGTTTTGAGTTCTCTCTGAATAGCTACTTTACATTTATCTGTTGTGATATCTTCTGTCAAGCCTATACAGCCAGGTATTTGTTTTATTGGGAATAAATCTACACCAATTACAATTGATGATACAGGCATATTTTGCCTTGCAACTTGCATCCATCCACCAGGTGCTGCACACAAATCTATGCATACTCTTGATTTTTGAAGAAATTCAAATTTTCGATTTAATTGTATTAATTTGAAGGCCGCACGAGATCTGAAACCTGTTTTTTAATATTTTAAAAATAGGTTATGAAAGATACATTGAAAATATTCACTAGCAACAAATAATAAACAATAAATTATGACCAAAAATTGAAATTATAACTTGAAAAAAAAAACAAATAATGTTGTTAAATAATTCAAAATCATTAAAACTTAATTTTTCATGAATTTAATTAATTATATTTTTCAGTTTGTTTCAAGAGTTGTGAATTTGCTTTTTGATTGAATTTTTAAGGAGACAAATTATAATATGATTAAATCGAATTTATATACCTGTTTCCTTGGCTAATTGATAAAACTTATCCTTCCTCTGTTTTCCAATTTTTGCTTTTTTACCCATTTTTAGAGTTATTTATTTACAGATTTTCCGAGCGAATAAAGTGAACAGCTATTGTTGAACATAACCTACACTTTGTGGAACTCAATGCGCGCACGTGGAGAGAGAGACGTGCTGTTGGTAATAATGTAAAATGACCGTTAGTATTCGATTTGAAGAAATTTGTCTGATAAGTTACGAGAGAGCGAGAATTTGATTTTCCATGAAGAAATCAAAGAGGATACTTTGTTTGCGGATTTTTTGGACATTCGACTGATTTGGCTCAGAATTGAGGGAAAAATCTGATTTTTTCTGGAATATCTTGGAAACTAAGCGAGATAACGTATTTTTTTGTAGGAGCCTTTTCTGTAGCTCTCATTCTCTTCTACGAAATGGTCTGAAAAAATTCCTCTGTCTTGTTGAGTTTCAGAGATATTCCACATAGCCCTTCGAAAAATGCTATTAGCTCAGTTTCCTCCATTATTTTCCTATTAAATTTCCAAAGTTTCATTATTAATCAACCGCAAACGATAATTAAAATAATTTCCTATCATTTCATTTTATGAAATAATAAAGGGCACTCATTGTTGCACTCTCTTGTACAAGACCCTTAACTTGATTTATGTCTAATTGTTGAAGAAATTTATTTATTTAAATAGAAAAAACCATTCATTAGTGGATGTAAAAGGGAATAGTTGTAAATTAACAAATAAAGTAAAATGTATTTTGTGAAATCTTTCATTAATTTCATACTTGCTCGAACACGAGTATTATGAAGCGCAATTTGTAAATTGCAGTGAGATTCGATTGATAATTTTGTATAGTTTCAGATGGAAAAACCACAGGATTTTGCTTCCGAGATACACATATCTGACTCATTAATTCAAATAATCAAAACAGAATGAATTCTATTCATATTTTCGTAATATTATCAATTACTGTAATTAATTCCAATGGGAAAGAAAAAATTCCAATGGAGTGAAGAAAGAAGAACAGGTCAAGTCGATTTTTTTATCATTAATTTCTGTTTGTATACCTCGGAAACTGAAAGAGATAGGAAAACTCCCCATTTAATTACTCAATTATCCGATGATTAATTGACCGTAGCAACGAATGGCCCAGCAATAGGGAGTACTGATACAAGTGGTAATTCAGAAGCTGCACTTGTGCTAAACCTGAGCACTTTGATTTGAATCCATCTTAATCCAAGAATTGGATCAGACCTCTGATAGATCCTTTTTCTTGATTCATTGGCAAAGACCAGTACTTCCTCATCCTTCCTCGACTCCTTGGTATTAGCAACAGTGAAGAAGTGGTGCTAAACCCATAATATTTAAGAATGAGAACAAGAATATCAGAATCAAAGCTTTCATTAGCGAAAATCTTCAATCAAATACCATTTTTTACTCACAGCTCACTCCACCCGATTTTTTCAAAAATTATCTAATATAATCTTAGTAAATACTTGTATGAGAAGGTATAATGAATGAGTCAAACTCAAGAATAAAACTCCACAATCCAATAAAATAGAGATATCATTGATCCCTATTTTTTAATTTTTAGCTCATAGAAAGTGAAAAAATGCTCAAGAACTAATTTGATCTCCATTCTATCAAGATCGTGCTCTGAGATTGCATGGTTTTTCGAAAATTTTATTTATTAGTGCTTCGGAAATTAATTAATCCGTCTTTTTCGTAGCGCGTATTTTTTTAGCTGGTAATGGCTTCTGGGATCTGAGAACTGCACTGGCACGTCGAAGGGCAGCCTGCAAATGAGAAGGATCTCCATTAATCATTATTTAAAAGAAAATATTGATAATGAGAGGAAAAAATATGGTTTTCTGGATTCACCTTAGTAAGATCACGCCTATACTTGGTAGATGACAGGAGTGCCTTCAATTTGTAGAGGGAACGACGAGCTCCAGCCTTCATGGTACGTTTGATCGTGGACTTTGCTGGTTTGTTGGCGATTCTGCCTTTTTTATAGACGATAGTGAAGCCTTTCTTGTCAGGGGTATCAACAACTCCAACTGTTTTACGATGAACCAGCCCAGAGTACCGGTAACTGCTCAAGTTGGTCAAGTTGCTTGCTTCCTGTTAATTTAAAATTTGTCTATTAGTCTTAAAAATAGAGAGACAATAATAGTAATTCAATTTTAAGAACTTACAGTTGAAAATGGTTTACTAATGTTCCTTTTTTTGAGAAGAAAAGCATTGTTATTCCGAATAATCATCCAATTCAAATGTGACGACATGATGAAAATCCTGAAAAAAATGGTCTATTAGATTTGGAGGTTAAATTGTGGGTAATGCTGAGTGAGATATGTGTCCAGTGTAGAAGAGGTGTTCCAATGGGTAACAATGCTCGGCTGCTAAACAATTTGTTGATAATGCAGAGAATGTAAGTTATCGGTTTACCTTTGTAGTTTGCTGATGAAACTCATGGACTGTGCTACATGCGGATATTCTGAAAAATGTAATGAAAGGAGTGATGAAATTACATGGCAGAAACCTTCACTATTATAAAAAAAACATGCAACTTACTATACGTTCCACTGTCGTTCCCTCAATTCATTGGCAAATTTATTTCTTGATGCTCTTTTTTTCTCCTGAGTTCTTTGGCGCTTCTTAGCCGATCCTTCTTGTCCTTTTGAATCTCCACATCTCTTTCTTCTTCTTTACTCTGCTTGTTTTTTTAATTTTCATTTTTTTTTAATTCTTCAGGTCCCCCTTCGAATCGGTGCTCACTCAGGCCATGGTACAGGGCTCATTTAGAACGTGGTACGGGGCTCATTCAGTATGCGTCACAGGGCTCATTCAGAACGTGGTACAGGGCTCGTTCAGAACGTGGTACAGGGCTCATTTAGAACGTGGTACGGGGCTCATTTAAGAGGTGATACGGGGCTTATTCAGAATGAAGTACAGGGCTCATTCAGAACGTGATACGGGGTCTCAGGGGATGTCTTCTGCAGAGCTACGCTCCTCTATTTTCGTCTTCTTTTCTTTTTGGGACAGTTATAACCACGACGGGAGTGGATGTTTCGCACCATCGATTGCTCTTCTTCACTTATAAGGCTGCAAGCTTCACTCTGATGCTCCGGGTTCATCTCGTACAGCACTTGCGGTGCTGTGGACGCGTAGACGGGAGGTGGAGTTGAAGCAGATTCGCTCGAGAAGATGATTGGGGGTGTGGGTTCGGTTGGGAAGTACCAATCGATTGCCTTAGTCGCTGTGAAGGCTGTCCGGCTCGTTGTGCTCATGGTTGGAGTTGGTGGTGGGCTTATACTTTGGGGTGGTGCTGTGGTTCTGTAGGGATGTAGAACTGGGGGTGGAAGGATTCTCAGGTCCATTAATGGCTTCGGGGCTGCTGGTGGGATTGGTGCGTGTGGAACTTGGGGAACGTCCGCGGAATTCATTGAGGTTGAGATCAGAGCTGGGTTGCGAGTAAACACCCCCCTCTGCCATTGTTTGTGCATAATGGTCCATTTGCACTTGTATGTGGACGTACCTACTGCACCACACAAGTGGCAATAGGAATCGGGACGCGGATTGGGACACTTGCCACGAATGTGTCCAATCTGGTGACATGCGAAGCACCATCTCTCATTGGGGTAGTCTGGATCAAATACAGGACCAGGCCAAGGGATGTAGGTTCCTGTGGGGTAACGGGGTGATTTCTTTTGCGAGAATTTTTTGGATTGAGGGATGTTTGGGGTGGGAGCGACGTTGTTTTGGGCTGTTGTAACGGCTGGGATAGATGTGGTGATTGTGGGGGAGCTTACAGTTGTGGAGAAAAATTTGATACAGTTTCCTTTCTTCATTGTCGGGAGAAAAGGATCTGGAATAAAAGTTTCAGCTCTCTGGTTTGGAGCTTCTACTCTAATCTGGGGTAGAGTGCTCAGGGGGGAAGTTGTCATTTCAGCTTCACTTGAAACTGAATGTAGGTCCAAAACTTCTTCGTCAAGGTGGATCGCTGTTGTTGTCTTCAGTAGATTTTTCGAAGGGGAAGCTGCCATGTTAAGATCACTAGAAAGTGGGTGGAGTTCCAGGATATCTTCTACGGGGTAAGTCTCCGCTGGTGTTTTGGATAAAGGTTTCAGGGGAGATAGTGTCATTTCAAATTCACTGAAATGTGGATGAAGATCTAGAATGTCTTCTTCGGGATAAGTCTCTGTTCCTGTCTTGGGTGGAGTTTTCAGAAGACAAGCTGTTATTTCAATTTCATCGGAATGTGGGTGTAGGTCCAAGACTTCTTTGAGATGAATCTCCGTTGGTGACATGGGTGAACTTTTCAGAGGGGAATGTGTCATATCAACTTCACTGGAATGTGGGTGTAGGTCTAGGACGTCTTCTTCGGGGTGAGTCTCCGTTGGTGTCTTGGCTGGAATTTCCAGGAGGGAAGTTGTCATGTCCACTTCACTGGGATGTGGATAGAGGTCCAGAACATCCTCTTCGTAGTGAGTCTCCGTTTGAATTATGGTCTCAGACAAGGCTGGGACATCTGAAGCTGTGTGGGTCGAGTTTTCCGGGTGGGTCTGGCTGTTAGCGGGTCCAGTGCGAAATGGGGCAGGTATTTGCATCGTTTGGAGCACGTAGAGAATCAAGGTCTCTAGGGTATTTACTAACCCAGGGCGATGGTTTTCAATGACCCACAGATATTTGATATATGGCTCCAGGCGTGTCCTGAAGTTGAGGTAGCTTGTTGAGGCTGTCACTGCTGGGTCATCGTTTGGGGTAAGCGGAGGAGTGGGCTGTAGCTTCTCCATCTCAAGGGGATCTCCTCGTTCTCCTTCGGCTTCTCCAAGACCAGCTTCTCCTTCCGACGGTCCCTACGATTATAAATAGAAAATTAATTTGCGTTCCTTTTTTTCTATGTGTTATAGTGTGAAGTGACATTTTGTCCTGTAGGATGGAATGCCACTACGCCATTCTTCCCTTCACCTTCTTATAATTTTTCTATAATTGAAAACCGAATACTGGACACCAGATAGTTTTTAACGGAACCGCATTTTTAATAATAAACCAATACGGTGATTTTGCCATATAATCAAAAAGTAGAATTCCACGAGAATTATATAAAACAAATTGAAAAAAATACAAAATTGAAATTGAAATCATTGAAAAATACGTAATTGAAATCAGACTACAATAACCGTCCTGAGGCATGTTAAATTTTCCAGGAATTTGTAGTATACACGAGTCGTGTGTTACGCTGGAAGGTGGGAGGGGGGGGGGGCTATTGTTGGATTACGTTTGCGTCCATTGTGGCTTCACCCTAACTGGTGTGATACCGACCGCATGGTTCTCCACTCGTGTTACACCAGAAGTATTAGAATAGACATTCGACACGGGAAAAAAGGGAGAAGACTACACCAGGGGACGTTATCATGAAGGTACAGGCTAATTTGGGACGTTTGACGAGGTTAGTTGGAGATATCTACAGAATGAATAAACCAAATAAGTTACGACAAGCTGACTCACCAGATTATCTGGCATCAGATCGCCCGGTACTTTTTCCTGTGACTCTATTCTCCTCTCCCTTCCCAGCTGGTCTCTGGACCCTATTAATCCTTCGGATTCCTTCGAAATTTTGCTTTTATTAATTCTCATCCCACTGCCTCGAAATTATTGAGGAAAAAACAACCAAGCGTGCGCAAAAAAATCACTCTACTCGGCACGTGTTTACTCGTGCGTTGGCGCGCATTGAATTCTTACGTTCGATCACGATCGCGTTCGCCGTCTCCCGCGAGACGTGACGTCAACCAATCGATAGAGTGGCTGTATTGACTCTACTTCTACTCGGTAGATCGCGTCTGATTCTCAGTTCCAATTCTAGGGGCTATCCCTATTGAGTCTCCTAAAACGTTGTTAATAAATAATTATACGTTCTATTCGACATTTGTCTATAAATATTCACAACAGAATTCTTCAATTAGGAGTATTTCATAGGATGTTTTTGGTATTTCCATTTTTTTCTTCTTTTAGGGAAATGACAAGACGCTTTCCCGAGCTTCGAGGAAAATGGTACGATTTGGAATGGGATATCAGTCTAAAATTTGGTCAAATCCTGAATCTCACCATAAGTGGGAGAGAGAGACAGCACTAACAACACGGGCCGGTGGACAGTCATTAGTATGCGTGGCTCATTATTGAGCGTTCTATTCCATCGAGGACTTCTTCATTTTAATTATAGGTTTTGGCTATTTGCACACTATTTGGTATATTATACTGTTGCGTGACTATTATATGCAGTGTACAAATAGCGTGAACCTTAATTATATTTACCTTCGGACGAATAATTTCACTCAGGGCAAAGGTTTAATCATGAAAAATTGAAACAAACTTCACGCACTGAGAGATATTAATCAGAAACAGTGGAAACGAATAACGAACTTACCATAGCTTTACTTGATGTGTCTCCCATGACTTCAGTTCCTTTCATTCGAAAATACTCTCTACAAAAAAAAAACAAAGCTGTTATTAGACTCGGAGATTGCACTCGTTCGTTTCACTCAGTCTGAATTTACCTCGAAAAATTACTACTATTCTCTACAATTTTCTCTGTATATAACAAAGTTTACGTGGTTTCGCGTCTGTTGTTGGTAGTAGCCTACGGCACACTTTCGGATCTACCTCGCTCTGCTGTGCAACTTCACATGACGTCATTGCGATCAAGTCGACAGTGTTTATCATGTCTATACATTTGAAAAGACTCAGGGGTTCTCAACATTTTATTCTTCACTTTTTTTCACTCATGGATTTTCAACGGGTTTTTCTCGTTTTCGTTCATGAATATACTTATGAAGGAAAATGGGATTCCGAATGCCGGATTTCCGTACAATTTATAAAAATTGAAGTTCTCTATCAATAAACTATTGAATATATTGAAATTATCTTCTTTTCCATCGGTTATGAGAGTTTCATAGCGATTATGAGTCTCTTTTTCCTCAACTACATAATTATTATGTGTCTTTCTTTTACATTTCACATTCTCAATATCACTTTGTAAGAAGTAATTGATTAGACAGTTATTGTCAATCATAATTTCTATTCATCACAGTACTCTCACGAGATTCTTCGTGGTCTGATCTTCTAGTGAAATTGTTAAGAAAAAAAAGGGAATCGAACTTCGAAAAGAAAACACGATTTTCAAACTACAGTCAATTTTCTATATAAGAGAGTTACATACATTTGAATGATTTTTTGAGTATAATTTTTCGATATTGCAGATCGTTTCAAATTATTACAACAATGCTTTCATGCGGAGATAAAACGAGCTGGAAATGTATGAATTGCGTCCATGGACAATTTCTATGAGGTAATTATGGTACAAATTAATTGAAGAATAGAAATAGGAAAAATAATTTAAACGGCTCATCAAAGAATATGTAAATACTCATTTATGCATCACACGAAATGATGATTTTCATGGACGAAAATCGATTAATAAATGTGGTAAAATCTAATTTGCTAATGTGTGATAAATACGGTTAACATTGAATTTTGTAATAAATGAGCACCGATATTGAGTGTGATTATTAATTCGATGTCTCGCAAAATATTCCTAGGATAACTGGAACCCTGGTTAAAACAGACCAGCAGGGTAAAATGAACCGAATTTTCATTTAGAATGCAGGCCTTTACGAGAAAATTCATAAACGTGACCATAAAGATGGTCTTCTTCTTCTTATTTATGTTATGCTGTGCATAGAGGAATAAGAAGAATTGGGAATATATATGGAACTATGGTATAGAAATGAAAAAAAATTTCTAATTTTTTCAAACTATTTTTGGTTAAAAAAAGATGCATACTCCTTATATCAACATGTGGATATATACCAGGCCATTTGGGGTAGAAAGAACGATTCCAGTATGAAAAGAAGTATTACAAATTCTGTTTTTCTAAAATTGATTATATTTCTACTGAAATACATTTTGAATTAAATACACTTTTTAATCGATCATTTTTGGCCTTCATAAGTACACAGCTGTTAGGTTATCGACCCGAGAAATTCGAAGGCTCACTCCTTCTATTATATCATAATTAAAAGATATCGCCACCAGTGCGGAATATTCATAGATTCTAGCCATGAACATCGCCATGACTTTTTTTCTACGTCAACGGCCTCTTCTGATGCAAGAACCACAAATTGAGTATCAAGCTTTTACGATATTTATCAGCTTCGTTAAACATTTCGCGGCACTTTAGAGTGCTTTTAACGATGGAAATTGTCGTACCATAATGAAGACGTATATCTGATGCTTATGAAAGTCATTATGAAATTTTTCCAGAATTTATCGAAGCTAGAATAATGTCTGTGATTAGCTTGTTTGCTAAAAAAAAAATCTAGGAACAACAATCGAATGCATAGCAGTTTATCACGAAACATACTTTCACGGATTCTGATATGATTCATGAAATCTCATTTCATAATGACATTGGCCCTTTTCGTTTATAAAGCTTATTCATTCAGTTTTTTTCCATTCACCATTAATTACATAAGTTTAATTTAGAAAACACAAGATATTTCCAGAATTGTTTGATTCTCCTCATAATTCTCACATGACATGTGTCAATACAATTGGTACGAATCAACATCTGGTTAATTGCCAATTATATTTTTAGTGGACTTAGCTGATAATCCACGTGTCACCAGTCATGAATAAAGATTCATCGCTCATTCCTACATTAGTTTCCACGCGAAGGATTGAAATAACGTCGAAGACATAAATTAACAGTGCAAATGTTATTATATCTTGAAAGTTCGTCTATTATTGGTGATTAATCAATTCAAAAAGTAAATTTCCACTATAAATTGATTACATAAACGACTAATTCGGTCATTCCTTCGCATTTCATCTTCACGTTCTCCCCAAGATATTGTCTCTTCAAAGCAATGTTTTCGAAAATATTATTATTACTCTCCAGTTTGATAATTTTCTGCCAACTGGGATCTGTAGCTGTAAAGTATCTAAATTTTTAATGAGTAAAAAATGTAAAAACTTCCAAATTTCAACGATTTTTGTATTTTTTATTCCAGTCAAGACTGCAAAATTGCAATGACGGAGAAAAATACTGGTGTTTATCGGACTTCACTGCTAAGGAATGCGAGGTAAGTTAGGAAAATTATTACAATTCCTAATTATTTACATAATTGCCGAAATATAATTTCTCATTCTACATCAATACTAGAAAGAAGCCCATTGCCGAGAAAAGTTGAATATTCCTTCGAAGCCTACCACGAAGGTAGTGCAAGCAACTCCTGTACAACAACTACCTGTGCAAGTTGTAGATTGGTATTTTCGTCATGGAATACGTCTTCACGAAACGCTCATTAGGAGCGCTCATTAGAATGCATAACTTTATGAATATATACGATTCATGAGAATATAATCAATAGTTACAATGTGAAACAGAATGATGAAATTGAGAGTTTGATTGTATTTTACAATAGATTTTCATTGAATTTTTACAATATATGGATGGTGGATGTTTTTTCTCATTAATTCTCTATGCCGTGTTCTTTCGAAATAGATTGAAATGATATCTCAGGCATATTTTTCCCTTGAGGGAAAATAATCATCCAATAAATGTTTTCATCCAATTTTTTATCTATTTCATCATTACGTTTTAATGATTTCTTACCAGTTCAGAATCAGGTGTTACGAGACCGATTGCGCGCTACGCGCGCAGGATTTATATCTGATGGTTCGAATATATAAGAAAAAAAATGCGAAGATCTGCGACATGCATTTGTCGAAATCCTGCCGATGAGAGAAATTATTTTTTCTGAATTGACCAATGAGAAATTGGTCTTACACATTTCGATATATTTCCAACTCTCGACTATGTTCATTTATATGTATGCTGTATTCTAAATAGGATTCGAATTGGTTGAAGTTGTTCATATTTTTTTGCTCTGCTTTCGAAATCTGTTCAGAGATCATTTGTTCATCCAAAAACTGTCACTTTTCATGAAGATAATTCCGCTCATATGATATTTGTTCATTCTTAAGTGAATTAGAGAAAGATAATGTAATTCATTTAATATGACTGAAGGTATGTTCTCCATTGACATTATAACGATATATGATTATTATATTTATTTTCTAATTGAAGAGGAAAAAATTGAAATTGATAAAAAAATTTATTCATTTTCCTCAATGTGGAGATCAATGTAATACAAAAGTATAGTAAGTATTTAAAGCGGGCTCACAATCGAATTTTTTTTTGTTTTTTTTTCTAAATATTTATTCAACGTCCCCATTCTAGTACTAAGGGTATGCTAATCAACGACAGGGGCTCGTGGTGTATCTGTGGACAAAGCACATGTAAGAATATTACAGTGGTGCTTTTGTAATTCGACAGAAACCAGAGATTGAACCCAGAAACCGTAGACCCCTAATCAAAAATTCATCTTATTAAGAAGGTTCACGCGTGGCTTCATTTTTCCTCCTAAATAATTCGTTCGTTTTTGGAGAATATCTCAAAAACTAAACGAGACAAAGTGATTTTGCCACAATCGTTTTTTGCGACTCTTAAAATTCTGTACAAAAAAGGATTAGGTTAAAATCGTTCTATATCGCTCAGTTTCCCTGCTTCGTTACTTTTAATTTTTCTCACAAACAATTTTGTGTATACAAAGTTTAAAGCAATGTTCTACTTGTGAAGAAATTCTAGAACGATCGTATCATATGTAAAAAAATTAAAAAATAATTTTTATATGGGGTGTGCGTGAACCTCGTTAATACACCATTGTTGGAATTTTTCATGACTCAGAAATTTAATTTTCACATTTACTTTCTACCCTCCTGTACTAACTAGAAGATATTATCTATACAAAGATTCATAATAAAAAAAACTAATTCCTTACAACTTTTTGTTACAGTTAATGACTTATGCAATAAATAAATTTCTATAACTATAATACAATTGAGTAAAAATAATATTATCAGCTCCGAATCTTCATAATATTAGCACTAAAATACTCTTATAATTACAATAATCATCACTAGTGAAAGGGCTTGAGGAAGAATTACGTACGAGGAACTAGCTGAAGAAGATAAGTACCCCAAATTTTGCAGATTTATACCTTCAATCCAAGAGATTTCTGTACCTGAAACTTCATTATTGTCAATACTTCCAGTTGTAGAGGTAGAAGGAACGATTTCCGGAGGACCTGTGGGCTTCCAATCTCCACAGTGTGGAAAATTCTGAGGTACCGGCAACATTTCTTCGTGTTCTCCCACTTTGAATACCAAAGCCATACCTATCTCCACGTGAAATTCAATATGGCAATGAAATAACCAGTATCCTGAATGAAAAAAAAATCCGTTAACTTTCATTTCTTGAGTAATTAATAATTCTACTCTTAGCAAATTTGGGAATAATACTTTTCTATCGGCTGTCTTACTGAATTTTCACACTCAATTACGAAATAAAAAATTCGAAGAAATTGAAGATACTATAAATTTCTCGAACTGCCTATTGTTGTATTCTTTTTGTAGATAAATATAATATTTTTTCACGAATAAATGATTCTATTCGAAAATTCAGAACATCTTTTTTTCAATAATTTTTTTTCAAAAATCAAGTTTTCTTCAATTTTACGAGAATTTTTCACCATGAAAACAATTACTCATTGGAAAAAACTTTTAATTTACCTGGATTATCAGCGTAAAATCTAACAATTGTGTAACCACCATCAGGCACAGTAACAGTGTCCTTCAGTGGTGCATTCTTAAGTCTTCTTTCAATTAAACCTGCAGCATCTAACTCCCTGACCTCATCAACAGTAACACTTTTATTAACTCGTGCCATTGAAATAACTCGGAATGCATGTCCATGTAAATGGAACGGATGATTAGCATCATAGGTGACTCCTTCGTCTACCAAAACTAATTCAACTACACTACCAAGTTTGACTTGAAGTACGTGAGTACATGCACAGTATTTATCTTTGCAATTTTTCACTGTACTTGAATTACAAAATTGATTCGACGTGATTGCATCTCTTTGAGACAGTAATGGAAAACTTGGTAATTTCATTGAGATGTGATTTAGTTGAGGAGTAAAAAGTTGCATTCGACTATCTTTAACTGTAACAGAATATTATAATTTTGAGAATAAAGAAATTAACTTAGAAAACTATTTTTAAAAAAATATATACATTTTTAACAACTTACTCTGATGAAATCCATAAATATTTTCAAGATGAAAATTGGGATTGTTTTTGTCATAAAAATCATATGACAAGTAAAATTGATAATCAGGTTCTAGTGTATTGGCCTCGTCGTCATGTTCCATAGATTTCATGAGAGGAATACTCACAGTATCATTTGATTCTGTTCCTTTATTCAATGGATTTACTTGCTACAATTCCAGAGAAAGAATAATTATTAATAACAAATTGAGGAGGTTCAATTGCTGCACATGAATAAAGTGTAGTACCCGAAATTTAACGATCTGATTCAAAATATTCATAAAAAATGATGTAATCTAAAAATAAATAGTTGGCAAGGCATTCATCATTGAAATCGGAAATATGATTCAAAAAGAATAATTAAAGACAACGTTGCCAGACATTTCGACTGCATTTTAAAGCAGATTAATCTTGAATTCGATGTCATTTTTTTTATTAATTCAGTGAATTTCATAAATTTCATCAGAGGGTCGTGGGTTCAAATCCTGCTTGCGCATTACATATTTTTTTCCAAAATTTGATTCTCTTAAAAAAAAAAAAATTTATTAATAAAAATTAATTTATTAATAAGTTTATTTGTTTAATGGCGACATTGCCTCGTGGATGGGAGGTGGAGAAAAGATGTGAGAATCAAAATTCGAAGGTAAATATAGTAACTCGCAATAGCTCAGTGGTCAGAGCACCTGACATGTAATCAGAGGGTCGTGGGTTCAAATCCTGCTTGCGCATTACATATTTTTTCCGAAATTTGATTCTCTTAAAAAAAATTTATTAATAAAAATTAATTTATTAATAAGTTTATTTGTTTAATGGCGACATTGCCTCGTGGATGGGAGGTGGAGAAAAGATGTGAGAATCAAAATTCGAAGGTAAATATAGTAACTCGCAATAGCTCAGTGGTCAGAGCACCTGACATGTAATCAGAGGGTCGTGGGTTCAAATCCTGCTTGCGCATTACATATTTTTTCCGAAATTTGATTCTCTTAAAAAAAAAAATTTATTAATAAAAATTAATTTATTAATAAGTTTATTTGTTTAATGGCCATTAAACAAATAAATTTATTAATAAATTAATTTTTATTAATAAATTTTTTAGGAGAATCAAATTTCGGAAAAAATATGTAATGCGCAAGCAGGATTTGAACCCGCGACCCTCTGATTACATGTCAGGTGCTCTGACCACTGAGCTATTGCGAGTTACTATATTTACCTTCGAATTTTGATTCTCACATCTTTTCTCCACCTCCCATCCACGAGGCAAGTTAAATATTTGTTTTTGTAGAAAAAGAAATTTGTATATTTCGAAAAGCTAATTCTCAGTGTAATTCGAAACAAAGTGCCATGATCCTAATTTCCCATAAGACTCTCTAAAAAATTTCACATTTTTGAGAATATAATTCTCAGAAATTTAGACGATAACGTTAATCAAAATTCCATGATAGTATAGATAACAACTTGATCTATTATAAGAAAATTGACTTTCATCATTATCTAATATTTCTTATTCAGCATGAGCAACAATTGGATTTTTTTGAATTGCCTTACTAAAAAAATTAATCCCAAAATTTAACTGACCATAGCCACTTCATCATAATCATCACTATTATGCACGAAATTCCTCCAATATTCATTCTCTTCAGGATCCTCATCAGGAGCTCCATTATATCTCAATATCGAACGTTGACGAGCATTCAGGAATCTCTCGTCACAATCCATTAGTCCTCGAAAACGCATCCAATAGTTGTTTACCGGTTGATTCATTTCAACGATAATGTCAAACCTTTCACCTGCGTAACTGACCAATGAACTCGCTAGGGAAAAACATGAAGAAGTTATGATGAAGACCGGTTATTATGTAGAGAAATTAAATGAATTTTATTTAGGAAAAAAAATTAATTCTATTACAAACCTTTCACAGGCTCGATGTCATTTCCATCGGTACTCACGATGTACATTGTATGATTATCAATTGACATTTCGATTGGACAATTCAGAAATTCGGCATTGATAAGACGGAAGCGATATCTTAAACCCTAAAAATTAATACAATAAACCCAGTAATGAAGAGGTAATAAAGAATACATTCATGAGTTGCAATCGTTTTATGTGAATTTTTCAGGCAATTTATCGAAAACAATTAAATTGGGGAAAATACATCCAGAGATCCTTTTTGTAATTTACGAAATGCTTTTCGAAAAAAGTCTCTGGCATTATTCTATAAATCATCTTGCAAAAGATATTTATAAAAAAATTTACTAGAGATACTTTGATTATTTTTTTTTCCATAAAAATTCTTTTCTATTTTTTTCATTATGAACATCCAGAAATTCAAGGAAATTATGGAAAATCTGTATAAAACGGAATCAGTCTGTCAAGCAGAATCAGTAGTACGAACAAGCTCGACAGTGAACTTCTCCGTTTAAAAACTTCTCTCGTTTCAATTTCTTCTTATACCTTCCATCCCCACCATTAACTCAGAAGTCGAGTATGTACTTTCATACGTAAGAATCCTAGTTAATAATCTCATGTTTTACAGTAAAATCTCTCTAAAGTTGGCATGTCCATACAGAATTATTCCCTAAATTTGGGCTTACTCCTCATTTCTATTTTTCACATGGAGTATTCTTCTAAGCGCAGACCGTTAGAATATATGGGTCATTCCATGTCAAATCACCACATTTTAAAAATTGACATATGTTTTGGTACGTATCAAAGTATGCCTAACACTAAATTTTGAGCCTTTAATTTCCAAAAGTCTTGGAAATGAAAATGGACACATGAATTTATGAAAATCGCAAAAAAAAAACGATATGGTAATTTTTAAATATTCATATCTCCTGATTAAATTATCGTAACCACATTTTACGGCGGCTATTTTCTTTGTTTTGGAATGTAGTTTTCAGAAAAAAAATATGAAACAAAAGAATATTTAAAAAAAAAAACATTTTTTTTTCACCGTTTTTTCTTAACTTTTAACTTAAATTTTTACTCTTTTTGAAAAGCGACTTTTTTTTTTTTTTTTGAAAAAAATATATGTTATACTAGGCTATAATCACACGAGTCTGAAAATATTCACTGCACGTTGAAGGTACATTTTTTCTATGTACAACGTGTGAAAAGCGCCACTGACCGCATGCGTATTGTCCAGAAAATATAAATTTGCAATACAGCACTTCTAAACTTAAGTCTCATTCGCTCTCAACAGAAATTGATACAAAGACTGTGCCCTAGTCCCTAAAAGTTGAAACAAGGGTAGCTCTCCTATAAATAAATTTTTTCTATTTTCCTTGGATTCAGAAAAAAAATACAAAAAAATAATTACATACTGGATTGAATTTTGTCATCATCTTTACTCCTAATAAGATATAATATTATTTTCATGTTAAATTACCTTGTCTACAATGAATCTAGCAAAAGGCATATCCTTGACATTACTGACGTCACTCTGATTCGATTCATAACGACCAAGACCATTCACAAGAATATTTGGTGGCTTGTTATTTCCATCAGAATGATGATGAGCGAGAAATTTATCGGTACCGCTTTCATGGTCCCAATCCAGTACGACAATTACATGTTCATCGACGTCATAAAGATCTCTATGGTGATCTTTGCTAACTTGAGGCCGGACAATCAACGCACCAAAGACTCCATCACCTCTTTGAAAACCTGTGGGATTGTTGGCATTATTATTCAATATTTACTGATTCGAAATAATTCATGTACATAATTGTGTAAATTCTTATTTCATGGTTGAATTAATACGGTAACAAGTGATTGAATCTTGACGCATTGATGCGGACCGGAGCAAAATGAACTGGGGTTTCCTTGCAGAATGTAGGAAGCTACGAAAAAAATTGGAAAAATTACCCAACAATGTAGACATGTTCGAGCATCTTCTCAGTTTTTTCTTACATTTTTTTCGCGTAGTCCTTCCCTCTGAAAAGAAATCCCGGATACATTTTGCTCTGGAGGTCCATTTTGCACCGGTCTTCTCTACTATTTTCTCAACATTATTTCACTGAATGACGCTTCAATAAAAACAAAATGAAACAACACTGAGTAGAATTTTTTTGAATTAAGTGGCTTTGTGGTCATAGAGAGGGCGCGTTTGTTGACGAAAATCATCTGTGTCGATGGAGGGAGAGGTCCCAAATAAAATTTGTAGAATTTTCCTCCCACCCCTTCAGTTAAATGACGAGACTCGAATTATCGCGTGAAAATGATGGAATAATTAAATTAATTGATTTAATTTTAAGAATTAAATCAATTTTAAAATTTATGCACAAATTTCTGAAAAAAATTGAAGAGTTCAGTATTCGTTTATTTGGGACCTCTCCCTCCATCGGAACAGATGATTTTCGTCAACAAACGCGCCCTCTCTATGACCGCAAAGCCACTTAATTCAAAAATCTTAATATTGAACGGTCGATAAAAACAAATTCTAACTGAGTAGAATTTTAACCCTAGACTGATCTCCCTATGAGGTATTCGCTGGCTTCCGCTGTTTTCATTTTTTCATAATCATTTAGCTGAGCGTAAAATCCTGAAAAAATCATATTTGTTCATTGAAATGTTTAACAAACTATTATATTTTTTAAACTATATATTCTGCAAATTTGATAGCGAAATGAAATAAATTCTAGAACCCAGTAAACGGAAGCATAATTAGCGCTAATTCCGTGTTAGCTTAATTCAATTTTGCGCCTCAAATCACTAATCACGGGTTAACTTGATTCGAAATTAGAGTTAATACAGGTGAAAATATCAGTGTTACCATGCCCTCCGTTATAATTCTCAATCCTGATCACCGCTATTTTTGTCCTCTCTCGTAAATCCGCCGTTAACGAAATGCGCTCGAAAAACAAAATTAAATTAACACGGAGTTAACGCTAATTCTGGCTCCGTTTACCGGGCTTAGGAGCCGGCAAAATTTTCCCAATGCTAAATGCAATTGTTCAGTGAGCGACGTTGCCGAAAACTCGGTGAACGCGCTCAGGCAGTTTAGAGGGAATTCGGCAACGTCGCAGCCAAAATAACACTGCAGCGAATTCATCATGACGAGACCAAAGTCGTAGGGGTGCGTTGGATGATCAGCCTAGGTTTAACAGAAAAAGAAAAATCAATTACCCGAGTGTGAATGCCAAAAATGTGTTCCAGCAGTAGCTGCAGTGTAATGATAACGAAATGTGGAACCAGGTGGAATTGGACACTGCGTGACGTAAGGAACACCATCCATGTAAGGTGATGCACGATGATGTTGACCATGCCAGTGCATTGTTGTACTCTCAGCGAGCATGAGATTCGTTACATCAACGATAAGTCTGTCACCTTGGCAAACCTAATGAAATCCTTTTAATTATATAACGGCAATTATTATTCGTGCGAAGTGTGCCGTTTAACTAGCGAATTATTTCATTATTTGTTCACGGAAATAGATAATGATGATATTACAATTGCACAGAAGTAAATGTATTGAACTATTATATTACAGCTATTAATCATTCATTCACTTCTGAGCAATATACCTGGTAAGATTCTTCATCATGAAAACTAGGTAATTGATCAATTTATTCTGTAATTCCGTAAAGCAGCATAGGTGATAACACAAGGATGTAGAATTTTTTTTCTTTTTCTTGGATATTCGTAATTAATTCACAGATAAATAGAGTAATTTTGAAAATTTCCTGTAACAAGGGAAATAATAAAAAAAAATGAGAGCCACCTATTGTTCATGCCAAAAGTAGCATAAACATATTTGTCACGTCAATTTGACGTTGAAATAACGGTACAATTCTTCACCTATCTATACATCAAGTTTTTTCTCACTTCATGATTTTTTCTATTTTTTTTTCTATGCATTCATAAAAAATAATGAACTTATTAATCATTCATTAGACTGCGATGGATGAATTTTTTCAATCAAACATTCTCTTCATCAAATCAATGTCAGAGAATGACTCACATTAATCAGAGAAGTCCCATTGAATTAAGTGAAGAAAATTTAAGAAAAACATTGTTGATGAATGTTTTTTTTGTTGATCAAATTGATGAGAAAAGAATTAAGAATAGGCCAAGGGTAGAGTCAGTAAAAGTGTGTATGATGTTATCTCCCTCCTGCTGTTATGTGATGATTGCTCTTTTGGTGAAAATTGGTTATTTACGCAATTACAATGTAATCATTTCGTGATTACACTGTAATTTTGAACTCTCCTCACACAACTCAATGCAAATGACACTAGTGGCCAATGGTGAATGGCTTTTTTCTCGCTCGTGATCTACACTTCATTAAATTCAACGATCACGAGATTTTTCATCAAGGACATGCCTTGCGCACGCGTTCACTTCTTCTTTTTTTTTTTCATTATTTTTATTTCTTTTGAATTTCTTGTTCCGTTTCACAAGCAACTGGATAAACGTGTACAATAAATTCAGTATTAAGTTATTACATAAAAGAGCTTCCACAATAGCTAATGCAGTGAATGCAAGCTTATATTTTCGAAGAATTACAACAAAGTGTCTCTAATAGTAATGAAAAAATGGGAACTCCAATCACAGGGGCAACAAGAGACGGGAATGTTTTTCAAAATAAAGACCTTTATGAGAAAATCTGAAAAAAAAAATTGTGACGATGCTCCAGCATATTTAGATTGTTGCCGCATTTTTTCAATTTTTTTTTATTAAGACCTGCACTTTCAGGAAATCCCAGTTTATTTCACCCTACCGGTTTGTTTTACTCCAATTCCTTCAATGAATTCTTATTATTTTATAATCGTCATAATCGAACATGATGAGAGACTGGGGGGCAATTATCCGGTGGAGAGTCTTGGTATGGAGCATTGATTCAAATCTACGAAACCACTATCCGGTCGCTGTCTGATCAATGGTTCACGAGATATCAATGATTAAAGACGAAAGGCTTTCTTCCTCGTTCAACTGTCGATATCTCACTGATAAATGGCCATACAGAGGGAAAAATAACAAACTGGAGCTGAAGAATTCGGCTAAATGACTACGGACATTGGTTAAGTAAAAAACAAAAATTTGGAACCCATGGACCATTTTGAAAATTCGAGAAGAAATGATTTTTTGAGAAAAAAAAAGAATTTTTATTTGCATTTATTGCTGTTTTCGCGGCATAAGTAATGTCCAAAAGGAAAATTCTTCAAAGAATTTCAAAATTGGACATTTTAAGCTTCAATTTTGTTTTTTTTCATCTTGATTCGATCATCTTTGACAAAGTTACAGCCCATTAAAAATCACTGAAAAAAGTTTCAAAAAGTTCTGCACCTTTAATATTTTTGCTGGTTGTATTATTCTTTCTAAGCAAAAAAATTGAGTACAGATTTTTTGATAGTCGAATCACATTCATTACTGCATTCTGTTTGTGTCATGACCATTATGGAAGCTCCTTTACATTCTTATTTCATACCTCAATAGTAGGTCCCGGCATCTGTCGATTAACTACTTGCAGCGATCGCTTACGTCCATCTGCCGGAATACAGTGAGGTAAAAAGCAGTCTGTAATGTTCGATGGACAATTGTAACAGGCTTTGCTCATTGTACGATAGGACTCTACTTTGAATGAGTAGAAACATTCCATTGGTCCAGTAGAATTGTCATCACATGTACGCCGGCACGGATGCTTCGACAAGTCAAAAAGTTCCGGACTTTCACCGAAAATATCCGGTGTGTAGAATATTGAATTTAGGTGTTCCTCTCCACTTGGTGCATTGATTATCACTGATGCTGTAAAAATATGCGTTTCTTTTGTAATTATTGACACAGTAAATGAGGGAAAAATAAGGAAAATTGAGATTGCACTTGATTGCAACTGTTTTACAATGATCCGTGACACGGAATTCATTAGTGTACTCGACTACGCATTCTGCGACACGTGTAACAGCATAACTCACTCATTAGAAACTAGAAGAGTTTCAAAGATTTTTTTCTTCTCTCGTTATTTTTCATTATCCTGATGACAATTCTAATCCACCAGCCATGATTAATTACAGATAAATTACCTCAATAAATTGGACTGACTGCATGAGTTCAATATCTAATTCAGATTTGTCATTTAGCGAGAATATTTACTCAAAAATAGGGGAGAAATTGATTTATCTTAATGGAGGGATTTTTTTTTCTAATCGTGATGACATTTGTAGCTCTAATTGTCTTCAGGATTACTTTGTACACTCGTTTTTCTCAAACTATTATCTATAGATCTACATATAACTCCGTCTATTAATTTTCGTCGTCAATAAATTCCTAAATCACTCGGAAGTTTTATCGAGGATTCCAAATCATCGTGGAAACAATCTATTCGATTTTATGATTTTTTTCATCACAGTCTCTCTACTTGCTGAAAGGGTTCTTCCATTATAGGAAATGGTCAATAATTCTGCTATACAGCTTCACAAACAGATATTGTGATAATATCTTCCTCATTCAATTAAATCATCGATTTTTTTCACGATTCGATTCAGGGATTTTTTCGCGTCAATTATTCAGAGGAATTAATTCTTAAATTGAAATCATAACTAGGACCTAGACGTTGGTGTAAGGTTTGATCTAGGCTGAAGTTGCCTATGAATCAAACCCATTTTAAATGATTATTGATGCCAAATTGACATTCATAAACGTTGAACTGACTTTATAAACGTTAAAGAATTCAGGTTTCCCAATAATTTAAAGAATTGGTCAGCATTTGGATATTATTATTCATCGTGATGAGTTACTCTACGAGTTCCCTGGAAAGTTCCTCTGGAAGTTCCCCTAAAAGTTCCTCTGAGAGTATCCCTAAGAGTTTTGAACGCTCATAAAGTCAGTTTGATGTTTATAAATGTCAGTTTAACATTCATAATCATTCACAATGTGTTTGATTCAGAGGCAGCTTCAGCCTAGACTAAACCGTACACCAACGTCTCGGCCCTAATCATAATTCATAAGAGTCTCTGTTAGAGTAATAGCTCCTTCATTTATTCTTGAAGATCTGCAAATTATACCATACATACTTTTGTTAATAGTAAACCACAAGGAACATTTGCGAAATCACGAGGAAAATTTAAAGAAAATCCCTATCACTTTCCTGTAAACTGGTATATAGTTAATTCTTTGAAATCATATGAGAATTACTTTTGTATGTTCCTCTAGTAGTTGAGGAAAGAATACAAGAACTTCCTCTGAAAATTTATTTCCTTTGACTCTTACAATGACTAAACTTCCTTAATATTCTTTCATCAAAAGTTCTTTTCCCTGCATTCTATAGAAAATATTGGTTCTCTCATTAAATTAGGAAAAAATATTCCTGCCTCCTCTGAATGCAAACGAATGGAAAAATTATAACATTGTAAGCGTTTAAGCTCTTTCTGCTTCATGAAAAATAAATGAGGTAGTAAAATTTTATAACTCGCAAGACACTACGAATAGAAACAATTTTCATTATCATTTTCCATTCACCTGAAGATAATATTTTCTGAGCGTTTTTTTTTCCACGTGTTGAATTTCATTCAATTTATTCAATTGTTGTCATTATCGCTTCTACTCATCACGAACTGAATCATTGGATAATTGCGTGAGAATTGGTTAATAAGGAAAAACTAGTGTCTTTATAATTAATGATATAGATAAAACAACATTGTTGCAGTGAACTTCTCTAAAAACAAGAATAATAAGAATCCGATGACATTTCAAAATTCAACTATTTCCATTGATGATCAATTTGTCTGTCATTCTTATCTTTTTATGCACATAAAACGCACAATAAATGTGAATACTCAAGATTTAGACTATATTATGATGTCTGATAACACTACACTGACATTGGGAAATAAAGTAAACCAAATGTTTTTAAAAATTTGTTTCTCCGAAACTTTAATGATTCAAAATTTGAAACAGGACAAAAACACATTACCCCAATTTTTTTCTCCTAATTTTTTTTTATGCAAGAAAAACTCCACTCTTTGGAAACAATCGTTTATAATACATGAAAACTCACCCTCGATCAAGAAATAATTCCTCAGGTTCAATGAAAAAAGTACAAATACAATGACACTCATGCGCATGATCCAAACAAACATTTTTGCAATCATAATTTATTGCCCCAAAAATAAATAAATAAAAAAACACAAACACCAAACAGATAAAAAAATGTCACTAATCATCTGATAATCATCACTAACTACCAAACTGATGCATGGAACTTCAGTGATGAAGAGATGATGTTACACTGTTCGATGTATGTTTTGGATAAGTGAGTTAGCCGTTTGGATAACGAAGCTGCTGGATTTTCCATGAGGCACAGGTATTCCCCCATTCATCCAACATATCTTGTCTTTCACCGTACAAAAACGTCATCTACCTCTGACGAACAACTGTAACACTCTCATTTTGATACGCTCAATTTGATCATTATTTAAACTGTAAATAAGTGACTGATAAGAATTATTTCAACTCATCACGTGCTTATAAAATTTATCAGTAAATCTTTTAATACCAGTTGATCTTCTTGATATTTCGTGAATTAGAAAAATTTTGTTGGTGATTAATTGAATGATAATGTAACATAATGCAACAACCGGAATATTTGATAAGAAATTGAAAATATATGTATAATCAAAAAATATGATAATGAAATTGGCACACATCTGATAATTTTTTGGATTATTTTAGACAAATAAATTTTTTTTTTTAATATGTAAAAAATTTGTAGTTATACTTTTTGAATTGTCTATATGTGCATATTTTATATTTTTTTCAAATAGTTTATTTGTCAAGAAAAAATGATTAGCCATTCGCTATTTTTAATTTTATCAAAAAATTGTTTTATTCGACCAAATTGTCTTCAATGAGGATCCTTAGGGAAGGATTTAATTGTAAAGTCCATAATTTTTGTTTGAAGTTTTAAAAATTTTTTACGGTCAATTTGAATAAATCGTTGAGAAACTTGTTTTAGTGTCATCACACGCAATGAGCGAAAGCAGACACAGTTTAATCATGTTAGCGTAATACTTACTCAACAACACTTATGGTAATTTTACGTAATCTGACATTGTCAATCCCTTTCGTTTCGACCAGAGTCATGTGTGTCTCGGAATGTTTTTTTTTTTTTTTTTTTAGTACTGAAAATAAATAGTCAACATTACTGCATATAATTAGAAATTGATTTATTTTATTATTTAATTCGAAAATTTCTATGACGTACTTGGTCATTCTCAGTTACTACCTATGAAACAAGTGAAATCAGTTCCACAAAAGAGGAAAATTGGAAAATTTACTTTGTAATACATGATTGTCTTCAAAGAAATATCTAGAAAAAAAAAAGAATGAAAAAATGATTTAAAATGCAAATCCTTTGAGTTCATCTTGGAAATAAAAATGATTAATATCACCATTAATTTAATCATTTTTTTTAATTGGAAGTGACAAGAGATGTCTCGCCGTTGCGATAATTTCAAGGACTCATGAAGAGGAGAGTTTTAAAAAAAATGACAAAATGTAGGAGTACTTGAAAGAAGATGATGAGACTTTCAATAATCATTATGAAAGAAGTGGTAAAATCAATTAAGGTTGACACATTATTATTTTTACTCATTGGCAATAATCTTCCATGGAAAACTCAACAAAAGCATTGATCTGGTTATAATAATTGATGGATGAAATTCGACAAAATAAACGCGAATTTTTTTCTGAATGCTAAAGTTTTTACGAGAATTTTCAAAAAAAAGGACAATAATGTTGACTATTTGAGCATCTTTACAATTTTTCCAGATTCTTCAGGCAAAATCTCAAAAAAAAAATCCTGATTCATTTTTGAGATTGGAACGAGCCCAAAAAATTTTGACTTGGGATATAATTTTAACTTACTTGAATAAATTCTTGTATTTTTTCTTCACTTTGTGTATTATCTCTCAAAAAAAAAAATTACAATCGTTCAGCTATAAATTCATGCATTCTGGGTTATCCCACTTAAAAAATCCTTTTCAAAGTATAGATTATGATATAGAAATCATCAACGGAACTAAACATTTATAACAATAGGAAATTCCGACGAAATTTAGCTGAGAGGACTTGCTGGCGTATTTCATGTATCCTAATCCAATATAGCGGTCCTGATTAGTAACCTCAACATTATGATTCTGAGTGCCATTACTAATTGTATAGTTCGTTTCGACCATGACTAAATAATAATACAATCGGAAGCAAAACGAGCCATCTCCACAGCTATCCGATGCACACTATCAATAGATAGTCATGCCCGTATGAAAAAATCCCGTCAGTGTGAAGAAGTTCTGATTCACAGGTTCAGTTCTAGATACTCTTCTCTCAATTGACAGGAAAATCCGTAGGAAATATCTCTTATTCATGTGCATAATTTACTGGGATTCCCGGCAAACTTCAATTAATCAATTGTTTTGTATTTTCACAGGTTTTCCGGGGAAATTTTCATGAAATTTATCATAATCTTGAATCGAGAGGAAAAGAAGAAGATGAATAATTACTGCATACGTAAACACTTGAAGATTATGAATTTTTAAACGATTCAGAAGCTTTATTATAATTGTCGTATCTTCCATTGATATTTATGCAAAATTAATTGAGAAATTGTTCTTCTGTCATCATCATTACGGTAGTAAATGAACCAAAGATGAGAGAATCTTTTTTGAATGTATTATGGAAAGATTCTTTGATTTTTCGACATCATGGCAAGTGTTCATTTTGACCAGGTTCGATTTATCAATTCCTTAAATTTTTCTTTCTTTCAGCCCACAATTAAAAGCGCGCTACGCGCGCCTCCATTAATATTTCTTTCTTTCTTCCCGAAACACCAGCTTCCGAATGATCATTTTCAAATATCGATTAATCGATGCAATATATTGCATTGAATTCGAGATATCGCATATGATTCCATAGTTCCGTTTTACCTGTTTTACTTTCAAGGGACTAGCAAATAAAAGCGCGATACGCGCGCCTTCATTAATTTTTCTTCCACAAATATAATAGCAATTAAATTAAAGGCGCGCTGCGCGCGCCTGTGGGATTTTTTCTTGCACCAACTTCCGATTGTCATTTTTTCACATATTCGATTAATCGCATTCCAATTCGATATATCGCAACTTCCGTAACACCTCTTTTAGTATATAGGGACTAGCAAATAAAAGCGCGCTACGCGCGCCTTCATTAATTTTTCTTCCACAAATATAATAGCAATCAAATTAAAGGCGCGCTGCGCGTGCCTGTGGGATTCTTTCTTGCAACAACAACTTCCGATCGTCATTTTTTCACATATTCGATTAATCGCATTTAAATTCAAAATATCGCAACTTCCGTAACACCAGTTTTAGTATGAAGGGATTAGTTCCCAATCGCTCAATTGCAATATTTCGATCAATCGATGTTAGAATTCGATTAATCGAATTCTGGATCGATCGATAATTCCATTCCATTTTATCTGTTTCAGTTGAAGGGAGAAAAAACAATATCACGTCAACTTCTGATCGATCATTTTCAAAAATCGATTAATCGATGCGATATCTCGTATTAAATTCCAGATATCACATATGGTTCGATAGCTTCGTTCCGGCAGTCTGAGTTCAAGGGGATTATTTTTTCAACCCTGGACTGGTCAACATGAGTGACCCAACGACTCTGGTCGAGTATCACTCGACGAATGATGAGAGATTCACCCGCGTGTTATTTTGGCTGTGACGGTGCAGAATCCCCTCTACACTACCCACGCAACGTCTCTCACCGGATAATTCAATTTAGCATTGGTAAAATTTTACCATCTCCTAGAATTTATTTTATTTCTCTTCCAAATGTTTCAGGATACGTAATTTAAAAAATATGCTAATTTCCTAAAAACTTCAACAATAAAATTCAATTTTTTTTAGAATTTTCCACTCAACTGATTGATCATAAAAAATATAAAAACAGCGGAGCGTGGCGTCACGCTCATAGGTTGACCAGTCTAGGGTTAATAAATTCGTTCGAGAAAGTCATCAAGCCTTAATATTTATTGATTGTATTTTGTTGAATTTTCCTTTATTTTCTTCCAAAATTATTTTCCTGTGTAATTTGGAGAGGGTGTGGCTTATTAGAATTTTTGTCCTGACATCAATTTTTGAAAGATCATTTTATCAGGAATAATTTCTTTGGAAATAAAATGACATGGATCCATTTTGATGTTGCTTAAAATCTTTAATTCATGAATTATGTGCTACATCCACTCCTCTCGATCCAAATCCCATCAATGTCTACTGAAAGTTTCCGAGAATAATATTGAACTGCTCCCAGTTTCAGTAGAATCTCATGCTTGATCGATTTGAGGCCCCAGACTAGCAAAAATATTTTAATTCACCTGTAAGAAAAAAAACGAATGTCCTTGAGGAGCAGGATATCACCTTCAATAATTTTTTGACACCCGGAAATCAAGGACAAAGCGAAAGGCTACATCCTTGACAACTCTGAGATGGAGCGAAAGGCAACATCCTTGACTGTGTGCAATCAAACAATTCTACACTGTGTTTCAAGAACAGTCTGTACTTGTCGTATAATTAGAATATTCCATTTCAAGGAATTAACTCATGATTTCATGCATCAAGCTCCAATTACACTGTACAATTGGTGAATAATCAAATGAAATCCAATGACTTGTAGGAAGAATAAAACTCAACAAAATGAGTATGATATGTTAGTTTCATAAATACATATTTACTAATCTTTTACATCTTTTTTTTAACGTCCTGAATTCTTTCAAACTTCCAGCAATACATTCCTCCTTCTGACGTCAATCACATTGCCAAAAAAACCCCAATCCTGTTGATATCTGTTGATTCTAAAGATAACTTGACATTTCTGGCATCACTCTCTCTCTCTCTTTCTCTCTCTTAATAAGTTACTCTCCGTTTCAATACAAAGTTGTTGATCCCACAAATTTACATGGAGCTCAAAAGTCCTCATGGAATACTGCATGAGCCCGGAATAAAAAAAATTTGCGTCTTTGGGTGTACAAGAAACTAGTGTTTCAGCCCCTGATAGAGTCCCTATTTGCGCTAAGGCAAGGACTTTGTAATTAGTCTTAGTCCATTACCTAACGCGTGCGATATTAGTACATTAGTACATTAGTACATTGCTCAACAAGTGCGGTAAACTATTTTCTGACGAGAAGGAGGTTGCAAAACGAGCCGTAAGCGAGTTTTGTAGTCACAGGAGCCTAAAACCTTATTCCAAACGCCGTGCGGAAAGAGCCTACTTTCCTCACGTTGCGCATAAAAAAACAGTACCTCATACGTGCGGTAAAGATTTTCAGACTCGTGTGATTACAAACAACCTCACACTTGTCAGAATAAGTACTTTACCGCACTTGTTAGGTAATATACTATATCGCACGTGGTAGGTACATTCTTTTTATGTTCAACGTGTGTAACGTGCCACTGACCACACGCGAAGCGTTCGGAAAGTGGATACTTTCTGCACGGCATGCGGAAATAGTATATTATGCACCGAGGGAGTAAAGAAGCCAACGTGGCCGAAAATTTGACCATGAGTTGACTTTATCAACGATTAATTAAGATCTCAGATTAACAGCTCAGAAAATAATTAATATCTTTCCATTACAGAGTTATATTAACTGACAAATAATGGCTTCTATTCTCCAATGATATCATGGTACAGGAATGATGTATGGATGAAGAAGGCTTTGCGCTTGTACTGGTGCGTTGATGGGGCTGCTTTAGATAAGAGCAAATGGCATCGCGAAGTAGACTGCACACCAAATGCGCAGTTTGCAATTGATAGGTCAATACATGATGATGAAGAAGAGAGTTTTAATGTCCTTGATGATCTTAGAATCCCCCTCAATCAGGAGTCATCGATTTCTGATGAGAAAAAGTTTGAAGAGGAAGCTTCTGAAAATGAGAAAATTGATATGGTGACAGGGAATCAAAAGTTATCCATTACTGACACAATACTGGGTGCTGGGGCCAAGAGCAGGGTATTCAAAGGAAAGTACGGCAGTACCGACGTCGCTATCAGAACCATCAAGTTTCCTGGTACTGCATTAGTGCTGGAAGCTGATGAAATTCAGCAATTGAGATGCATCAATCATGCAAATGAAGGACGTTCTTGAAGATGGTAAATATCTCCCCATTGTAATACCTCTCTTTTTGAGTCATGCTCTGGCTGATATTTTATTCAAGCAAATGTATTGTCTCATATTGGAGATGAAGAATAATATTGGTGATCAAGTTTGCAAGGCCTTAGCATACCTGCATCTCCAGCAGGCTCCAATTTTTCATGGAGATCTGGATTCAGGTCATATTCTAGTGAATATTCAAGGTTCAGTGAAGTTATCTGACTTGACTCCTTGTGCTCTGTCGAAAATGGCTGAAGTTATGGATGATAATGTAGTTATTCATATCTCCTTGGACTTAATGATGTTTCTGGCTCCAGAATTAATGACGCGAGCATCGGTCATGAAGACAATATTCTCAGACATGTGAGCTACGGGTTGCACATTTGTGGAAATGTATTCTGAAGAATATGTTTGGAATCTTGGGAACCATGATTGAAAGAAGACTCTACAAACTTCGCTGGTGGCCAACGCTATGCCAGATGCAACTCCGATTCCAGAGGTATTACGGGGGGTTATTCTTCGTTGCTTTGAACTAGAACCCGGGCTTTGTTCATCAGTGGGAGAAATACAGTCTTTGTATGCTTTTATAAATGAAGATTTTTGAGCTTTCAGGATTTAGGGGGAGAAATTTCTGAATTTGTAATTTCTTCTAAATTTATATTCATCTAATTTTTGGGCAACTAATGCATTTACATTTCGAAAAGAAGCTCTGTGGAATATTGATTCAACTTCTATTAACACTGAGAGTTACAACGATTAGATTCCACTCTTCAATGCTCACAATCTCAAAAGTACTGGTAATATTGAACTAGAATAATTAATGAAGTTATGAAGGGCTCAAAGTATTGAGAAAAAAATGAGATGAATGATTTCATTCCGATAGATTCTTAATGAAGTTCTGAAAAGTTCAAAATATTGAGTTAGAAACTTTATAAATAATTTTTCTTGAATAGACACTTGTTTAAAAAAAAAATTGCAGTAAAAACGATTCAGTACTGTGATGTAAGATATATTGATAATTGAAAGTTTATCTCGAGATAATAAGCACTGAAATGTAAAGCACTGTGATGCGCATACAATACAAGTGATATGTTTGTATTCAAAAAGTACTTAATGAGTCAATTCATACTGCTAAGCATACACGTGTCATCTGAAATCTCAATAATCAAGATTGAGATCAATAATAAACAAGCAGGAGCCCCACTACTTGTGCGTAATTTGAACATCTTACATTTATCATTCTGCCAATGCAATTGGCAGAAAGCTTCCGAATGGATTTTTCAATTTTAGATCTACCATCACTGATCTCTGCATAGAGTGGGCAAACCAAATAGGCCTCAGAGGGTTAAGTTCATCCCAAATCTAATCAATTGAATAGTTCTGAAGATATAGCTTGCTTTTTCGGATGTTTCTAGGCCAATATCTAAAAAAAACTACTGGACCGACTCCGCTCAGTTTCGATACCAGACTTCGTGCTCATCAGATGTATAACCTCACAAAGTTTGAGGTCTCCAGCTCAATTATTTATCAAATTGTGGTGGAATCAAGATTTTTACGAAAAATGTCCCAAAAGTTTAATACTGAATAAACTAAAAATCTGAGCTCCCACCACCCTAGGTGTCAAAGATGCAGCTCTTGGACGCGCATCTCCTCGCTGAGAGTGGACGCTGTGATTCCATTTTTCATCCAGAAAAGTCGAAAAAACGATATTTCGACATTTTCATTTAGCTGAAATTTCTGTGAGAGCTTGGGGCACGCATGGCAAACATATGGCAAAATTTTCAGATCGCTAGCTAGCCCCATTTCAGAGTAAAGCGGATAATGCGTTATCACACACACACACACACACACACACCCCAAACATACACATAGACATTTTTAAAAAACGGCGGTTCTTGACGTTTTGGGTCATTTGCAGTCATATTATGATAAAATCTCAAACTCGAAAAAAATTACGATTCTAAAGCTTCCATTCGGAAGCAAAAGTTTCAATTCCTTATAAAAAAATATTCTTCATAAAGTACTTTCGTACGTGAAGCGGAATAGAGGAGAGTCCAGCACAGATTTGCAAGGGATGCGAGGGACACTGAAAAGGTGGTGGCGACAAGGGGGAAACATTGGAGAAACCCAAACAGCTCTTCAGCTCGGAGAAATTCCGAGTAATACTAATTTCGTTTATAGAATCATCCATAATTCATGAACTTCTCATTAGACTGAATTCAATTAATTTATTATTTCCTTGAATGAGTCCGATTTATCGAAGATTTATAGTAGTATGATCAAATGACACTTCAGTCGTTGAATGTTTGAGGCGAAAAGAACGAAAGAAGCAGATACATAAATATTATTATTCCTATTCAAAAATTTTCTTGTTAACATCAAAAACAAATGAGAAGAAGAAGTAGTGAATTATAATCATTCGTCAATTATTACTCAAACAATGGGATGCCATTTGACTAGCGTTATTAACTAATAACAGTTATTCATTAAAGGATTATCAGACGGTTAGTAATTGTTAAATTGAATCGCGAATTTTTTTTCCCCTCATTTTTTGCGACGTTTTTCATATTTTAGTCTTTTTCTTGACATAAAGCCTGAAATCTGGTATTAACCAGTGAAACACTGGGTTTTTACGCTGAGAAAAAAAAATCTTGTTGCAAGAAAATTGCCTTTTAACAAAATTTCCCTTCACAATTTTTATATCTATATATGCTGAAATTTTCTGGAGTGAAGTAAACTTTCCTCAACTGAGTAAATTCTCTTACAAAATTTTTTTTTCTCCGTGTACTATTCCATTATTAATCATCATTGATCAGATGTTTATCATATTAATTATAGGAGAATGAAAGAAAAAAAATATTTAAAAGCGTCTCCTCGTTCCCGGAATCATCACTTGACAATGTTAATACTGTATTTGATTGCTACTATACACTTTCCTCCCTGCAATTAAGAAATGAATAGCGTCATTACTAGAGCAAAATAAAATCAGCAAGCAAGTATTTTATAGTTGATTTACGTTCTAATAACACTTTCAGTATAAAAACATATATTATCGAAGTCTGATTATGTTTTTTTTTCACAAAAAAAAGTTGTCATCTCATTGTTACAAAAAGGTTTATTTTTTGAATGAAGCATAGAAAAGGATGAATCTAAAAGTCGATTATAGATTCACCAGAGCTTTTGAAGAGAATTTTTCTGTAGCTCATAAAATTCTTTGTTAAAAATTCTTTTAATAATTAGGACAATTAGGATTTGATTAGGCCAGTGTTTATAGATTATCCTTGCGGATTTGGAGAAGCTATTGAAACAATTGGATTTAAAAATTGCAATTAAGATTGCAGTAGTTGTGTCGCATGTATATGGTATATCATGTGCAAGTTTGAGCTGGAAATGCATCATTTTGAATACGAATATTGGCCATCATCATTTGACATAAACATCGTAGCAATTAAATAGAGTTGGTCTCTGACTCATACCCAACGAAAGGGAAAAAAATGATCATCGTAGTGTTTCTTGATATCAATGGTCGATAACTCATTTTTGCACGGTTTCTAGACCGAGTAAATACCATATGTACACCAACAGGATAGCGTAGTTATACTGAAGATAACCGTCGCTATACTATTCGTCTTTCATTCAGAATACTAAATTCATCAACAACTTTCAGTAACTCATAGCTATATCAAATCATGAAAGGAGAATTTCGTCAACATAGGTTGTCATTACGTGGATTAAGACGTGAAAAATAAAAGTTGTTTTGATGAAAATGATTTTTTTTATAGTCGCGCGTCATAACTGATACGTATGGCCCAATTCCATAACTTTCCTTAACATTCATTATAAGAGATAGTGGAATACACCTTTCAGTTGAACGACTTGGTATAAAAGAATAAAGGCTTCCCGGACAAACTAAGGAAGTTCCCAATGAAAAACACATCCCGCAATTGATTATTTTTCAAATAAATGAATTAAATTTACAATCATATCCAACGAGGTTTCACGTGTGACAATTGCTTATGTCAGCGGGAATGGAGAAAATTTCTTAGTAAAAATTGCAGAACGTTTTCAGTAAACTAGAGACATTTTAATGACAAGAGGAAAATGTCTGAACCACATACAGCATCTCCATGTACCAGATACTGAAAATTGAAGGAACTCTTCGTGATTCCTGGGAATTCGAATGACGATGCTCCTAGTTACATCTTCATTCTAAATTGTATTCGTAAACTTCATGGAAACCACTCGTTTCCATCACTCTACGTCTCTCGAATGAGGCAAACTTATTAAAATTTTGTTTATCTCCATAACTCCAGAATATTATTAGAGATGGCTGCATAGTTGAAAGACTATGAATTATCTGAAAAATTACTTCTTCGTGCCGTTCGAATGCATATCTCAGCTGATTTACTAGGAATAACTCTCTTTTTAATCCTTCTACATTCGGTACAGCACAAAAAAGAGCAAGAGAAAAGCAAGAAGCAGCTATTGTGAGTTACAAAACGTAACGCTTCGGTGGATTCGGCTCTACAATACATATACATATTTGAAAACATGCAGGAGCCCCATTACTTGTTCGTAATTCAAACATATTACATTTAATATCCTGCCAATATCATTGGCAGTAAACTTCCGAATTAAATTTTCCAATTTTAAATCTAGTATAACTGATGTCATTCACATTAATCCCTTCAATCTACGTTTTCTTCAAAAAAGTCTTGAAGTTGAAGTTGGATCTCATCAGATCGAATCGGATTAGATCTGATCAGGTCCAATTAGATCTAGTTTTCTTGAATGCTAAACTGAAATTGAAATTAATTGAAATTAATTGAAATAATCAATTTGATTTTTATTAATGAAAAAATAATTTTTTTTTGGAAATGACTTTGTTTGCGATCCTCTCACTTGAGAATTGAAACCTCTATGTGAATATTATGTTTTTCACTCAAATAATATCACTTGATACAGAAAAATCAAATATTACGCTGAGACTGTGATCCCATAATGAAATACGAAAATGAAAAAATTGAAGCTCAGTTTTCAAACAGTCTTCATACTTCTTATTGCTGTCATATTGAAATGACAGTAGGCTCATTTTGTAGAAAATACTGGCTACTTTCGAATGGTAAAATGAAAAATATTAGTGTTCTTCGGGAAAACATGGAGAAAAATAGTGACTTTTGAGGAAACTAATGTACGGAATATTCTTATAAGAATCTTACTGTGGAGAATATGAAATTGTGAGCCTTAGTAGGACTCATTGAGATGAATCTGGTTGACATCTTATACTATACGAGAAAAAAAAAAATTTGAATCCATTTTACAATAATTCGTCACTGATTTATGCAGTCAAGCTGGAGCCTTAGAAAAGGTGGCAAGGTACGTCTAGAGGCTGTTGTAGTGATCTGAACCGAAAAATTCGAAATGATTAATGCTGAGTAGGCTCACTGCTATTACCCAAACTAGGGTATTTCATTTCTATGCATAATTGACAGAATGGCGGACATTGAACAAAAAAAATCGTTTCAAAAAAAGAGAGTTACACAATACACATTTACATTAAGAACGGAGCTCTAAAAGTTATCTACAGCTAAAAATACATAGGAAGTTAATCTTGGAAGATCAATATTATCACAGCTGTGGTGAATTTCATTCTTTCTCCAGCACAATCCCATATAAATAGTCACTGACATTTTTTAACTCATAGTTCTAGTACTGTAATCAGAGCATAAAACTTATTATAATTAAAGAATATGCTGCTGGAAGTCTTACTCATCACATTATCTGCTTGTGTGCTAGCACAGGGAGCACCAAGTGGTATATGGGAAAACTCAGTGGAATACGCTAAAGTAAGAAACTTGAATTAGCTTCCTTGAATATTTCAGGATCGAAGACGGGATCTCCGTGTGATAAATTCTTTGTTTCGTAGAAAAATGTTTTCCAAAATAATTTTTTTATATCAAAATAGCAAACAAAATATCCAAATATTTTATGTCGATGGCACTGATAATAATTTGATAAAATTGATGGCTAAAAGGCAGATAAATAAAGAAATAAACATTTTGCACCAAATATTCGAGTCAAATATAATATTTTCAATAAAAGTATTGAGTGGAAAAATAATACAAAAAATAATTGAAAATCCAATGAAATAATATAATAACATTTTTCAATGCTTGTTTAATTTTACACATAATTGTAGTCAAATAAGAAGAATTGTCGTCAAATAATATTCGAAATATAATGAAAATACTTCGTTCGTGAAAATAGAGATTGCAATAGAATATAAAGATAATAGTTTGACCCTCGATTATTCATTTTTGTTTTAATTCACCTGTATTAATTCTCCTTTCATCAGTCGATGAACTTAATTTCTACATCATTCATTTCAAATTCTCACATTCGGCTTCCTTTTCGCAACTATTTCCAAAGAAATGAATAAGAAGAAAAGTATCCTCATCTCATTCCATTTCTTCACTATTGAATTATGCGATCAATAGTTAATCAAATTAACGAATTAACATTTTATGCAAATCACCTATCGACTTCTAGGAAGGCCTTGAGCGAATCCCTATCAAAGGCTACAATATCTTTACTAGCTGGGGAAATGCTCTTCAAGAAGTATTGGATGAGGATGTTGCCATCTTCAAAGAAAATTCGAAGACTGACGGACGGCCTATTGGAACACGTCTTGAAAACTTTCTTATGACTATGTTCACCGCGATGACGACCCCCATCAGAATTGGATTCCGAACAATCGGCAACATAAGCTAAGAGTCTTAGAAAAACAGAATGCATTAATAATGACTTTGCTGATTGCTGCTATCAGTAGATTTTTTGGAATATTACAGCGGCTGGATAATAATCTCTAATTTGTTTATTTCATTTTATGATGTATCGAATATCAAAACAGATGAACAAAAATAAAAAAAATGATTAACGAATACAAGAAAAGATGAAGAAATATTCTGATTGAAACCAAACCAATCATTTTGTATAATTTCAAAATATTATTCAAATTTCCCTCGTTTCCAGAGTTATATTGATGATTTTCAACAACAATGTGAAGATAAATGTTGTTCTTTCTGTGAAAATCGTAAAATTGTTTCGATTTTCTCGTCAAAGAATCGTTTTGGAGTTGTAGTTATCTGAAAAAAGCAAGGAAAGATATGTCAGTCTGAATGCAATGAAAACTTTCGTGGAAAATGAAATGTATGATATATATTTACAAAATTCAAATAATTGTATACTCAAACAATTTTCCAGTAAAAAAAAACAACACTAGATTACGTAATAGATAAAAGGAAGAATACTTTTTTCTATCATCTGTAAGTATTATATGAGGCATGATTGTCTAAAATTGACCCGGAAATTACGATGAAATGGAGTAAACACTTGTCGAGTGCATACACGAGACCGCCTCCAACGATACACTACAAACAAAGGTTGGTTTGAGACTTAATTTCGAATGTTTTTTCATCTTGCGAATTGATAAAGGTGGGGAGGGTAAGGAGAGAAGATATATCTCGCCATAAAAACAGGGAAAACCTAATGAACAAAAAAAAGGGTACATACTGCACTGAGAGAACGATTCGTTAACAGTTAACTCACGGATTGAGTTGAACCGAAAAACTTCACCCGGTTGACCCAACAGCGTATTAGTTAACTGTTAACTAATACGCATTTGAGGCGTCGTGCGCCACCTGACCGATAAATTCGCAAATTTTCCGCCTGAACGTTATTCTCTTTGTGTTTTAGTGAAATCAATTAGTAAAATCAATTGAAATTCAGAGAAGAAAATTATTCCATAACACTTGAACAGAAACTGCTTTCTGTATTTCGAACTAACCTCGAAAAATGAGGAAAATGTAGCAATTTTTGCGTGCCTCAACAGAAACCCCCTGAACGAGCCATTCGTTAACTATTAACGAATATTAGTTTGGTTGCCATCCCAACTAATATTAGTTAACAGTTAACGAGGCTCGTTACAGCCAAACGAATCGTTCTCTCAGTGTGGTGCACTTTTACCATTTCGGATTCGATTACCTCGTCATGATTTGTAACAACTAGTCAACTATTTTGATCGTTTTTGTCGATTTATCGTTCTGAATCTTCATCATGGTGGTGTGAATATCTTCAGAAAGAAGGCTCGACGACATAGACAACGATGCTTCAGAAACGAATTTTCAATAAAAAAAATTGAAAGAAGAATTTTTTGAAGACTTGGAACTTATTATATTTATTTTTGAATATTCACAATAGCTTCAGACATTTATGCTTCTGAACACCTCAAATGCTGATGTCCTCCATATCTTATCATACTTTCATTTTCAGAAACATCTAGAGAATAAGTTGGTGCTTCCAGCTGAAAGACTTCGACGCAGAAGTGATTATTTACTCAGATTGAATCTATGGTTACCGATTATGAATATTGTGAATATGTTGGTAGCTAAGTCGAATATATTATCAAAACACCTATTTAAATATTTATCTGGCTATTGACATGATTCGATTGACGAATTAATTATAGAAAATAGTGAAGAGGTAAAAGAGAATAAATCCACTTTTTGTCTGGTTTTTTCGAAAAAATTTCATAGTATAAACGAGATAGAGATATTTTACCTCCGAGCTTTTTTTGTAGCTCTTGGAATTCTCTACAAAGCAAGAATGAAGGCAATATTGCGTTATCTCGCTTAGTTTCTTAGATATTTTAGAGAAACTAATGACAAAAAGAAGGGAAAAGGTGAAATAGAATGAATCACGCGCTACATAGTTGTTCTAAAAATTATTTTCACGTTGAAAAAAAGGGGCAGACGGGATAGGGAAAGGGGTTTAGATATCTTTCACTTGACTCTGTGGGTTATTTTTTCCGTGGACTATTATTACCGGTCTATTTTTCTCGCCTCTCGTCAAAAATTGGTCAGACCTTTTCTGTAGAAAATTTAATTTTCCGCAACAGATGATTCAAGATTAATTCTTATAAGGATCTATAATCTGTGATATAAAACGGATACCCAATTTTATCCTCGAAAGGCTAACGAATAATTGAAAAAAAAAATGTGAATCGGATCAAAATTGTGGTCCATGGGGCATTATCAAGATAAAGCCGGATAATGATGTTTTGTCTTGAAACACGGGGCAAAATGGACTGTGTTCGATATTTTTTAGGTTTCATAACACATCCCTCGATGGATCCCTTCATCAACCAAAGACTTTTAAATTTCACCGTGGTCCCCCCTCAAAAAAATTCTATTTTCTACCTAGATTTCTCCCTCTGCTCGTCGAGATGCTAGTCCATCCCACGAATTCCCTGCAATTCGAAGAAAACTTTCATCAATGTGCTGAAAGATTTCCATGAAAAAGTCAGTTTTTGTATACATTTCAATAACGATAAGGTACACTATTATCAGACTATGTCCCAGGAAAGCTTCTTTTCAAGGACAAAGTCTATTGATTTTCCGCTGGTACGAGGTTCTAGAAGGTACCAAACAGAGCTCCTCGATAGTCTGCAGTCAGTCATGAATGAAACAGTATTTTTTCTAAAACTATGTCAGAAATTGATGATATCTCCAGAAAATCATCGATTCACGTGTTGTGCAATGAGATGCTGGAAAAAATATTTTATCACCTAGACGTTTTGGATAGAATAACGTGGGAAGAAGGTAAAAGTGCGTCATTATTTTTTGAATCACATATTCAATTTGGGAGTAGAGAAATAGATCCAGAATTAAATGTCAGGAAGACCAGGGCAAAATGAACCTGTAGGAGAGATCAGCTGGATTTTTTTTCAGTGTGAAGGGCTGTGTGAAGAAGAATCTGGCAAAATCGAACAATAATGTAGACAAGCTAGAGCATTTCCATGATTTTTGCATTTTTTTTTGTTAAGGCTTTCATTTCGAAAAAAGTTTTAATTCATTTTGCCTCGTGGGTCCATTTTTCCCTGATCTCAGAAATAATAGGGCTTAGAAGAATTTATCAAGTTGGCTTTTCTTATAGCTCATTAAAATTTTTACAAAAAAAGTCACTTGAAAATTTCCCCTTAATCTACTCATTCCGGAATAATTCACAAAGAAATAAATTTTTCAAGTTCCATCATGAACCATTAAATTCTTCAGTTTGTAAACGTTGGAGAGACTTGAGTCAGAGTGGCTGGTCAGATGTTCAGGAGATAGACTGGTCGAGGTGTCGTAGCCCACCGAGTATCTTCATGCAGTTGAGAAGAGGTGGTTGCTACGTAAAAACACTGAAGATATGTCATCAATGCAGTCAGCCTCTGCCTCTGGATTTGAAGCAGCTCTTGAAGAATTTCGTGAATCTCGAAACATTTGAATATTCCAGTTGTCACACACACTTGGATGAAAGAAGGTGGGAGAGACCGGTCGTAACAAATGATGACTTAGAGGCATTGAGTCGGAATTCATTGGAAATAATTGTCATGAAGGATTTCAGTATGCCCCTTTGTTTGGTGAGATCAATTCATTAGCTTCAAAGGAAAAACAGGATTAGTCTATTTTTCAAACCCATTGTTTTTTTAAAATATCTCAAAAACCAAGGAAAAATATGCATTTTTCACTAGAACCTTTTATAGAAAGAAGTATTTTCGGGAAATATAATTTATTTCCAAATAAACATGCAGACAAAGGTGAATGGCTCAAGTTCAACTTGACAAAATTTCAACAAAAAAAAATTATTTCCGAAGCAATTTCGAATATTCTGGAAAATCTCAAATTGGAAAATATAACTGATTTTTTTCTCATTACTAAATAATATTCCCAGAACGATGCGAGATAGTACATTTTCCAATAAAACCTCTTCATAGAGGATTTCGATGACTACACTGAGGAAAAAAAATTCTTGTAACAAGAAAATTGTCTTTTAACTAAATTTTCCTTCACAATTTCGATATCTATATGGGGCATTCCACGCCAAATCGGACAGCTTTCCAACTTTGCATCTTTGATTTCCTCTATTTTTTTGACATTTTCTTGTATCTATCGAAACACACTTTTCGGCCAAATTTGAGATTTTTTTGATCATCGGTTCAAAAGATATCGAATTTTGCAAAAACAGCTGTTTTTACGGTTTTTCGCTCATAACTTCCATAAAATGGTCCAAATTCAGCGTTTTTTTTTGAAAATTCTCGTTTTTTCATGTACTTTTCGAAAAAAAATACGAAAAGATTATGCCAAGTGTTTTTCCGTATGATTTCTGGAATCAAAGATTTAAATTGCGATTTTAGAACTGTTTGTGTTCTTTAATTTTTTTGACATTTTTTTATGTTAAACTTCTATCAATTCTCGAAATTTTGAGCCCCGGTTGATCGTGGGCCTCTGAAAATTACTATTTTTTTTTTATTTTTGAAAATTTCGAAAAAAAAATTCCGGTCTTATCCATTTCTAAAATTATTTTTTGTTATTGTTTACTCTTTTTCGAGTAATTTTGAATTAATTTCTATCATCAATCGGAGTTTTAAAAAAAATTAACAGTCTTAGTTTGAAAAAATCGCAAAGAATGTTATTTATTTATTTTATTTTATTATGGGGGAGGGTGGGGCAAAATGGAACGCTGGGGAAAAGTGGAACGGTGGGGCAATGTGGAACGTGGGGGCAAAGTGGAACGATATTATAATATGAAGGGTTACATATAAAAAATATATGGAGGCTCGAAAAGCAGAAAGTCATATGCACCAAAATGGCCATTTCTATAGCAAAAGGTCGTATGTGTAGGACATACGACCTTCTGCTTTAAGTGCGAAACTGAATAATCTATTCCTCAATTCTCATATTGCATTTCAAGAGCGAAGAGGTAAAACAGGAGAATCCTATTTTTTTTTATTCGTTTCGTGAAAATATCTTGGAAATGAATTGAGATACGCCATTCTTGCTTTGATACTCTTTTGTAGCTCTTAAAATTCCCTATAGAAAAGGATGGAAACAGAATTGCGCTATCTCAATCAGTTTCCAAGATATTCAGCAAAAACAAGTAATAGAAAAATAGGATTATCTTCGCAATCGAGCAACTTACGACGATTCTATTGGAAACCTTCTTTGTAAAGAAGGGTAGAAAATTTCAAGAATTACAAGAGGATATAAAAGTGACATTGCACCATCTCACTTAGTTTTCGAGATATTCCCAAATAGTAATGACAAAAAAAAGAACCCTCTCTATTCACTTTGAACCTTCACTGAGTTATTAAGAGGATGTTTTTTGGGTTGAGGAAAGAATCCAATTACCAAATCAGCTAAGCTACAAGGTAAATAGAAAAGGTTCATTCTTTATCATTAATGCTATTTTTTTATCCCTTGTGTTGCTCAATATTTTGGAAACTGATTGAGATAGCACAATTCCCTTTCCATCCTTTCCTGTAGAAAATTTCGAGAACTACAAAAAAGTAGGAGAGCAAGAATGGCGTATCTCCATTAATTTCTAAGATATTCTCAAAAACGAATATAGAAAAGATTCAATTTTGCATTGAAAGCAGAAGGTCGTATGTCTTATGCATATGACTTTTTACCATAGCAATGCTCATTTTGGCATGTACGATTTTCTGCTTTTCGACCCTCGATATATTTTTTATATGTAACCTTTGATATTATAATAGCGTTCCACATTGCCCCGCCGTTTCACTTTGCCCCACCCTCCCCTATCATGAAATAGAATAAATGAATAACATTTTTTGTGATTTTTTTCAACTAAAACTGTTGCTTTTTTAAAACTCCGTTTAATGATAGAAATCAATTCAAAATTACTCAAAAAAGAGTAAACAATAACAAAAAATAGTTTCAATAATGGATAAGACCGGAAATTTTTTTTCGAAATTTTCAAAAATCGAAAAAAATAGTAATTTCCCGAGGCCCACGATCAACTGGGGCTCAAAATTTCGAGAATTGATAGAAGTTTAACATAAAACAATTTCAAAAAAATTAAAGGACACGAACAGTTTTAAAATTGCAATTTAAATCTTTAATTTCAGAAATCATACAGAAAAACACTTGGCATAATTTTTTCGTATTTTTTTTTCGAAAAGTACATGAAAAACGAGAATTTAAAAAAAAAAAAGCTGAATTTGGACCATTTTTATGAAAGTTATGAGCAAAAAACCGTAAAAACAGCTGTTTTTTCAAAATTCGATATCTTTTGAACCGATGATCAGAAAAATCTCAAATTTGGCCGAAAAGTGTGTTTCGATAGATACAAGAAAATGTCAGAAAATAGAGGAAATCAAAAATGCAAAGTTGGAAAACTGTCCGATTTGGCGTGGAATGCCCCATATATATTGAAATTTTCTGGAGTGAAGTAGATTTTCTTCAACTATGTGAATTTTCTTACAACAAAATTTTTTTTCACAGTGTATAAAAAAAATTGTGACAGAAATTCCTCTATTTCCTTTAGTTTCCAAGAAATTTTTGAAGAATTAATAACACGAAAAATAGACATTCTGTTTCACTTCTACACCGCTGAATCTTATTTCTGAATTTTTCGTCGATTACTCGAAATCTGAGGAAGATAGAGAATTTTCTTCATGAGAACCTTTTTCTGGGTCTGAATCAGTCCCACACAAACGGTCTCTATTCTGGAAATCCCTGCATCTTGATCAGATTCCGCGATATTCCCACATAAACGTAGATGTTCTTTTTTCAGGATTTATCAAGGTTCACTGCTCTGCATTCGATTGAGTTCTCTTATTTGACGATTCATGAGGGTAGTCTACGTGGCTTGAGAGTATTACACACTTTGAAACGGTTGTGCCTCATGAGAAACAATATGCCCGACAGCTATTATTACGATATAAGTTTTTTAACGAATCTTGAGGATTTAACGATATTGAATCAACCACTCAACGACAAACACTTACTTGCAATATGTGAAAATTGTCAGAAAATTAAACTATTGATGCTGATGTGTGAGTCTCAATTTCATCGTCACACTGAGAAAAAAATAGTGGTGAAAGCTATCAAATATTGGTGCCATTAATCCTTAGCAAATATTTTTGTGAAATAATTTAAAAAAAGTTGTTGAATTTCCTGAATTTAGTTAAATCGAACAAATTAACTTGTTGAATTGACTGAATTTTGTAAATTCAACAGCTTTTTTAACTAAAATATTAAGGAAAAATATTTGCTAAGGACTAATCACATCAATATTTTATAGTTATTACCACTTGTTTTTTCTCAGTGCAGAATCTTAGTCATCAAGGGAGGACTTTCATTGCAGTAATGAAGAGGTAAAACAAGACGAGTCAATTTTTTCGAAAAACCAAAAAAAAAAAAATTGGAGAAACCGGGGCAAAATAGACCTGCAGTTCAGAATGAGTCGAATTTTTTTTTGGGATTGAGGGCATCTACGAAAATACTTGAAAAAATTCATCAACAATGTGCACGTATTGGAGCATCTTTTCAATTTTTTTCAAATTTTTTCAGAAAGTGCTTCACATCGAAAAGAATCCTGGATCATGTTGCCATGGAAGTCCATTTTGTCCCACTCTTCCCTATTTCGATAAACCGCAAATTGAGCCAAAATTGACTCAAACTCTTTTACCACTTCATTACTGAAATAACAATACCAATTACCTTACGTAATTCATGAATATTAATTTTTCAGATGTGACTGATCTCACGGAAAATTGTTTCGATCACATTGGAAAATTGAAGAATCTCAAAAAATTCCAAATGCACGAAGTGCCTTTTTCTGCTGAAAAAATCAGTAATTTCTATCACTTGGAGGAATTATGGGGCGATTACTGGCATATGTCTCATCAAGAGATCAAGTTATTTCTAGAGAATGCGAATAATCTCACGAAGCTTCATATCCAAGATATGGAAGTAGTCGGATATGATTTTTTCAATGACATCAGTAATTTGTTGCAGGAACGTAAGAATCAGCGTTCGTTGGATCTCACTGTACTCAGATGGGAGAGACCGCAAATTGGCTCAGTCAAGAATGTGTGTTTTCCATTGTTGAAAATAAATGTGATGATTGGATGAATTTTGGAGTTCACTCCTCAAAATATAATGATAATGAAATTAGCACACATCTAATAATTTTTTGGATTTTTTTAAACCAATAAATTATTATTAAAAAAATATTTGAAAAATTTGCACTTGCAGTTTTTTTGAATTTTGTATATGTATATATTTCCATATTTCTGGTTAAATCTCAAATTGTTCGAGATAAACTGATTTTTAATTCTTTAAGTGGCAAAGGAAGGTGGTCAGAGTTAGATTTCAGAGAAATTTACATCTAAACAAATCAAGTTTATTTGAAAAAATAATTAAGAAAGTTGTGTTATATTCGGCAGAGTGAAACCGACCATTCACCGAAATTTCGAGAAAAACTTGAAAAAATATACAATTTACCAAGAATCTCGAAAAGTCTCAAAAAATTAAAAAATAAAGAAATTTCTAGATTCCTGGTTAAATCTCGAATCCTTTCATTTTATAATCCATTTATTAAGAAAAAAACGAAAAATTGTCTCAGTATCATAAAATATAAACTTTGAAATCCTGCAAAGTGTTGATTAAAGTAAAGACCCTCATTATTGTCAGGGTACCAATTATCGACAACCTGCTTAATTTCATTGTTTACATAATGATTTTTTCTTTATTAAAAAAACTAATGATTAATTCCGTAATAATCTTTGCCATTTATTGAACAGGAAAAGCTGAATAGTAGCTCAAAATTGTACATATCTGTGAAAAGAGAAAAATCAATAATAAACGCATTTGGATAAATCACCTTTTCATTTTCATCATTAAATTTAGAGAAATTAGCCCAAAAAAAAGTAGATTACAAAAGTAAAAATATCAATAAAGACAAAATGATCAATTCTATTAACATTAAATATGATTAAAAAATTAAAATATTGAGGATATTCTTCATACACGTACGAAAGTGCTTTATAAAGAATATTTTTTGATAAGGAATTGAAACTTTTTTTTATAAAGAATTGAAAATTTTTTATAAAGGCTTTATAAAGACGTTATAAAGTTCTTATAAAGTATTTTCGTATGTGTAGTATCAATGACGCGATCTTTCGCGTTATTTTAATTCAGAATTAATTTTCAAATGATAATCGATGCCACAAGAATTCGCGCCTCGCCTTTCTAAATACCTGCGCATGCGCAAGCATCACCAACTAATTTCCAAATATCTTTTACTTCAACTTCTCGCCGCAATCTCCATCAAATGGCGTTGCGATTCACTTCCCCAAGTCGTCAGGGACCCACGATTCTTTTCCGTTTAGGTATCCAAGATGGTAAGTTTGCTTCGTTTTGTCAACACTAAATCCAGTTGCATCCACTCGAAAGGATACCAATATGTTTCAACGTTTAGTGTCAATTGATCATAATTATCTAAAGTGTATATTCATATGTGTATTTTTGTTTAAAAGTTTGGAAAGTTCATGGATAATTGGAGATAGGTTGAGCGTGCTCTGCTCGTGGTATTTTTGCCTTTGACATTTATTTACCCAATAATGCAATAAACAAAAGTTCATTTCATTCGATTCTTGCCACTTTAGTAGTGAACAATAACAAACATGATAATTATTTATATTAAACAATTCATTACTGTTGTACTCCAAACGACATAACCTAAAAATTCAAAATTTTGTATCATCACGTGTAATATAATGATTAAAACTTTTTTATTCTAGGCTCGTGGACCTAAAAAGCACTTGAAGCGTCTCAATGCCCCAAAGGCATGGATGTTGGACAAATTGGGGGGTGTTTATGCTCCTCGTCCATCAACTGGACCACACAAACTACGCGAGTGCTTGCCGCTCGTTATTTTCCTACGTAACAGGTTGAAGTATGCTCTTACCAACTCCGAGGTCACGAAAATCGTTATGCAGCGTTTGATAAAAGTTGATGGTAAAGTCCGTACTGATCCCAACTATCCAGCTGGATTCATGGGTGAGTTATGGAATTTTCTTTTTTTTTTTGTTTTTCATTACAGAGAGGCCTTATCGAAGCTATAACTTTTTTTTTATTGAATTGTTGTAGTCAATTCTAGGCCAATAGTGAAGAAAATCCTCCTTTATGGTCACTTATTGGGTTTATATAAAATATTCTTTGAGTATTACCCAAGGAGGATACACTTTTATCATACATGAAGATTTAATTTTTCGAGTCCTCAATGAGTTGCCAATTTTATTAGAGATTTTTTGATGAATATCTTGGAAATGGATGAGTTGAATTAAATTTTTTAAGACAATTTTTGGTAAAAATTCAATGGACTATGGATGGTGTGCAGAATTTTTACTCTTATCGCTTCCAAGATATTTTGAATAAATAACTTGACGTCAGTTTCAGACACATCCAACTCTTCCATTTCCTGACTCAGTTATCCGAAAATCAATTTTGAAATGATTTTCCAAAAATTGTTTATGGATTGGGGGAAAACTGCAAATTTTTCATAATTCTAAGAAATAAATTGATTATTCCAATTATTTTTACTTAATTATGAATTTTTATTAATTTCCAGATGTCGTCCAAATCGAGAAGACTGACGAAAATTTCAGATTGATCTATGACGTTAAGGGACGTTTCACCATCCACAGAATCAGTGTCGAAGAAGCTAAAGTAATTGAAATTATTAATTATATTTGAGTCGAGGTTATTGTTTTTCTTTTCTTTAAATAATAAATAATGAATTGTTTTTGTTTAGTACAAATTATGCAAGGTCAGGCGTGTTCAGACTGGTCCAAAAGGTGTCCCATTCTTGGTAACACACGATGGCAAAACTCTTCGTTATCCAGATCCAGTTATCAAGGTCAATGACACCATTCAATTGGAAATTGCTACCAGCAAAATTCTGGATTCAATCCGTTTCGATTCAGGCAATCTCTGTATGATCACTGGAGGTAGAAATTTGGGTCGTGTTGGAACTGTTGTCAGTCGGGAACGTCATCCAGGATCCTTCGACATTTGTCACATCAAGGATTCTCAAGGACACATTTTCGCCACTAGGTAAAGATTTTTTCGATCATATATTTTTTTGCCCTTTCGTCACCCATAGGCAGTACAGAATTTAGCAGAAGAACTTATTTAAAATTTTTGGATTTTCCAAGAAAATTTAAAGGAAATATTTCGATTCCTTCAAATTTCGAATATAAAAATTAAAAGTAAAATCTCAAGATAAGAAACAGACTAATTAATTTTTTTCAATAACTTTGGCAATTTCGAAGCTGTTGTGAATTTATTCTATATTTACCGCAGTCAAAAATTGGCCAAGAGTGAATCCTCTCCTATAAGGTCACTGATTGAGCCCTGTGGTCTCTCAGTATCACCCAAGGAGAGTACAAACCCTTCACATTCAAAAATATATTTTTTCAAAAATAAGGAGTTTTCAAGGATTAGATTGTAATTGAATTTTCGTTATTTCCAGATTACACAACGTGTTCATCATCGGCAAAGGATCCAAGGCATACGTCAGCTTGCCAAAGGGCAAAGGTGTCAAGCTTTCCATTGCTGAAGAGCGTGACAAGAGGCTGGCCGCCAAGGGCGTCAACTAATTTTTAATTATACAACGCTAAAAAAAAACAATAAACCAATTTTCCTTGGTGAAGTTTTCGTAGAAGGTTTTTCTTTTTTGTTCATTATTCGCATCCTCAAACAAATACACTAGCCTAATCGACCCAAATCCTGAACAGCATCTGTCTCCACGACTAAAAAAATCTGAAAGGAAAGTTCAGCATTTCATACTTTTTGGTTACTCCAATCTTTTGTTCTCTTGCAGAAGAGTTTACACAAGAGTTGCTCTTCATCTTTCAAGACAGCTCATTTTATATTGATAATAAGTTGTATAAATTGTTAGAGCAGAAGAATTGAATTTATTTTTTCTTCAAGAATGATAATTTTTTCAAAATTCAGTGGTGAGTTTAGAATAATTCGAGAATTAATATCATATATACATTTTGGAAAAAATTGAGAACACGAAATTGTGATGAACACCGTGAGGTATAAATGTACGTGGCAATTAATATGTAGATAGTGTCATTTATCAGGCAGCCAAACTTCAGTTGTCAGCTCTAATTCTCTTCTAAGAAGTTCATTGCATCGTACATCACCTTCTTTTCCAAATTCACGATTAATGTCTTTTGCAACTTTTATGAATCTGTGAACAAACAGTTCATTTATGTTGCATTGTTTCTACGTGCAGTTGTGGAATTTTGAAATGAGATGAGGTAATTTTGATTCTTTATTATTTTTGTGGACAACTGAAGATCGAAGGGACTTACCATGAAGGCACCAGTTATCGGACAGTTAAGGGAATAGCACTAGTATCCGGACAGTGAGAATTAAATTATTAAAATGATTAAAAAATTCACTTGAGTGAATCAAACAATTAAGTTGATTTTTATTTTGACACTTTGCAAGTATAGAAAAATCTGGTTCTCTCACTTGAATATTAATAATTTGTATATCTTGTCGCTACGTCTGTAAACTGGGATATGTCCGGTAACTGGGTCTACCATAGTACACGTTAATAAACTTCAAAATCGTTTTCCATTATCACTTTTCTCAAAAATTTCAAAAAAAATGCAAAATAACGAAAACTATTCAATTTCATTCATGAATCCGAGTTCAATGGACTCCAAAAAAAAGTTTTCAACACATCGTGGCCTTAGAAACAAAGGGGCGTAAGTGTTATGTTCATACACAGCACTTACGTCACTTCGTTTCTAAGTTGACGATATTTAAAAAGTAAGCTGCACGTAATCATTAGACGAGTCGTCTTTCGTCATTTTTTACTCTCGAATTAATTCCAAAATAAAATCAACTCATCTCGTTTCATCTCCATTAATTAACGATTATTCTATCTACTTTTGAATGCAAAGAACACTGTTCTTAATTTCTCTTTCAATAGCCCTTGGTTCTCCAGGACTCGGTTTATTTTGTATCTCCATATTTTCCACTGATTTTTTGCTCATAAATGGATAAGTCCTTATCCATCCACCTTCTCGTGTCTTTGGATTATTCCAGTCTCTACCGTTGTCCCAAATGAGTCCATTCGTGTGGTCTGCCTTATTGGTACCTTTGAAACCTCTTCGTAGATTTTTTTCGACGCATAGTGGAACGTATCTTGAACAGTCGTCTGGTGCTGAACGTCGAAACTGCAATTATTGATTTTTTAAATTGATTTCGTGGGTAATTGTGAGAACAACGGGATGTACTTGACAAATCATGCAAGCTAACTCTCAGTCGGGAAAGAAAACAAAATAAAGTAAATTTCAGTAATTCGTTGAAACTTTGATAATAAAAAATAATAATAATATTAAAGAAATTAACAAGAATTAAGGATGACACAAAAAAATTCGTGTACATTCCTCTGTAAATGTTTTCGAAATAATCAGGTTTCGGGGAAATCTTTAAGAAGACCTTTTTTGTAGGCAATTTCACAGGCTACAAAAAAAGTCCTCTAATGAATCCTCTTAAACATTGTTTTCTCAGGATAATGTACGCTTGACTTTTCTGAATTAAGTAGTATAAAGGCGAAAAAACAAGTCGATTTATTTCTGCGATTATTATTGTTAAGAATGTACTGCCACTATTGGTCATTTTTAATTTTTTTCTAGAAAAGAATTTTTCACAAACTATTGAACGGATTGCTGCGTAAAAATATAATAGTTTTTTAATGCATTATTATTCATCAGTTCACAAAATTTACCGTACGCAGATTTTTCTTGCAAACTTCTGTGAATTTTCATGAAAATGCAAAAAAATGGGTGTATGCTGATGAAACTTTGCAAATCGATAAATAATGATGACAACGAAAAAACGTTATATTTTTACGCATCAATCAGATTAATTGTGTATAAAAAAATCTCCAATAAATGATGAACAATCAGTCATAGCGGTACACCCTTAAAGAGATAACGGGAGATCCAGTAAATTTCAAATTTTTAAATTCATTGTTCAGCAATAATTATGATTTTTTCTATGAAATAACAGAAGCATCGACTTTTTTATTTCTTTCCTCAGTTATTGCCACTTTTTTATGACAAAATTATCAATAAATATCGTCAAGTAATTGGTTCAAACATTCAATACACAAAAGGCCTTCAGTTTCCCCTTAGGCGAATATGTCTGAAACTGAGCGATAAATTATAATTACAAAGAAGGTCCTCAAAGAATGACACTATCTCGCTTAGTTTCCAGGATATCGCAAAAAAATGAATGATGAAAAAATCAACTCATTCTGTTTCACCTCTTTACTATTTAATCATTTGTATTCCACAAGTTTACTACTAAATAATGTAAAAATTTCTTGATTCAAACCATATTTCCACTGGTTGGACGTGAATTAACATAAGCAACAGAGTCATCAACTCTGCAACGTCGTTTAGAACACCGTGGTTGATAATACTTGGAAGCACAGTAATTGTCATCGCAGTGGCCAACAATTGGACTTGATGCAGACCAAATTTTAAACAATGAGAGTCCGGTATTACACACTGGTAGACCAAGTAAATCAAATAGATCATGAAGTAGTGGCTTCTTAACTTCAGAGTCAACTTCACAGTCATTACCAAGTGCTGGACTCACGTTAACTTCAAGAAGCCATGGCTTTAGTGTTGCATCGATTAAAACATCGAAACCAAAGAATTCAAAACAATTTGAGGATTTTGGTATCCCGGCAGTTTGACTTAGTACAGTTAAGGTAATTAAACTGGCAATACGTTGCCAGAGAAACCAGTCGTAGAAGCCCGATTGATCCATGTATCTTCTTAATTGACGAAAACTCCATTTCGAACCTTTAATCAAACACTCAAGTCGTCATTACACATTATTGTGAATTTCTCAGGAAGGGTGAGATTTAGGAGAATTTGTCAAGAACTCTTTCTTTTTGTAGCGAATGTTATAGAGTCCAAAAAAAGTACTTGATTTACTATAAATCTACTTATTTCGGAGATAATATTCTATTTTTTTTTTCAAGAGAAATTTTTTTTGTAGCTCCTTACATTTTTTACAAAAAAAAGTCTTTTGACATTGTTCTTTACGTCTGCTCAATACGAAGGTATATTTGTATTGAGTGGAGTTTTGTAATTATGAAAGAAATCCCATGCGATACTTCAACTTGAGGGGTAGCAGAAGACCCAGTAAATTTGAAATTTTCAAATACATTGTTCAGCAATAATTATGATTTTTCCTATGAAATAACAGGAGCATTGACTTTCTAATTTCCTTCTCCAGTCTTGACACTTTTCTATGATCAAAATATTAATAAATATCGTCAAATAATTGATTTGAAATTTACTGGATGGTCCGGTTCCCCTTGAGGCGTCAGTCTACTTTGAACGTTCAAAAAAACGGCTATTTTTCGGATTTTTTTCTGAACATGCTGTAAAAGATATCAATTTAAAATTTCGAATGGTGAAACATAAAGTCTTGGAATACTTAAAGAACAATTCAATCCCTTTTATCTAATTTTTTATATTCAAAAATCGTAGCGAAACCTCACTCCTTAAAGCTACGATTCGCTAAGATTTTTGAATATAGAAAATTGGATAAAATTGACTTGTTTTTTATGTATTTCAAGACTTCATTTGTCACCGCTCAAAATTTCATATCGATATCTTTGATAAGATGCTCTGAAAAAATTCCGGAAATAGCTTATTTTTTGAGCGTTCAAAGAAGACTGACGCCTTAAGGGGTAACGGAAGGCCCAATAAATTTCAAATTTTCAAATCCATTGTTTAGTAATAATTATGATTTTTTGCATTAAATATCAGAAGCAACGACTTTCCAATTACCTTCTGCAGTCGTTGCCACTTTTCTATGATAAAAATCTTAATAAATATTGTCAAACAATTAGTTTGAAAATTCAATAAATATGAGGCATTCCGTTACCCCTTGATGCCCAATTATAAATCAACTTCAGCAATATACCTGCGCCAATTCGCTCTTTCTTCTGCGAGTACCCAGGTCCCAGTTTATTGAGCGCAAAATTGGTCAAATGTCGAAATGGATCATCAAGATTTTCGAGTGAAAATTTTTCCGTAGCGAATCTAGCAAGCCCCTCATTATAGAGATAAATCGTTAATGGCCGGAATGATGGAACACAGACGTAGAGTCTCAGGTCAAATTTGTAGCCACCAATTAAAAGTGGCTTCTCGATATATCTCTGAACAACAGCGGCACTATCATAACTAAGATCGCTCAATCTCTGCAAGAAATAACATCGCTCACTAAACAATTTCATTTAGCATTGGAAAAATTGCGCCAGCTTCTAGAATTCATTCCATTTTTCATCAAACTTGCAGAATATGTAATTTAAAAAATACAATAGTTTTTTAAACATTTTAATGAACAAATTCGAATTTTTTCAGAATTTTTCGTTCAGCCAAATGTTTATAAAAAAATGAAAATGGTGAAATCCGGTGAATTCCTCATAGGAGGACTAGTCTAGGATTCATTGAATTGAAACAATTACCCTGAATAAAAAAATTCCACGTCCTTGACTCTGTCCAACAGGCTTGCATATCCAAACTCTGTCATCCTTCTCAGATCGACTGCAATCAGCTGCTAGTCTCGTGTACTCAGACGGTAAATTATAGCCTGGAGGACTGATGTCAATAATCGTTAAGCAATAAATCATAAAATACATATAACAACTTTATGACGTTTAGGTGCTTGTACAAGAGGGAAAAATATACCTGATGTCATAGATGGATCCATAAACTTGGCGCATACACTTCAAGTGCCTCACGAGATTATCCTTTCTGCATATCGAGCTACCTTTTGGTATTCTGTTTATGAATTGCCACGGCAATAGACTTTTGTAGTGTGACGTAGGAAATCCACCAGATTTCCACCACAAATTCCAACGATCCTTGAATGGATTATTATTGTCCCCGGCGTATTCTCTCCATCCACGTTCTGTACATACCTTGAATTGATTTTTTTTTAACGAACTACCTCCAGACTTATTTCAGCCCATTTGGCATAGAAAAGAATGAAACACAGAGCATAAAAAGTATTAACAACGAGGGGCTATTCATTTGTGAAATCACTGCGTCACTCAGGACTGAAATCACATGAAATCAGTTGAAGTCAATTGAAATTAGTGAAATCCTGGGATTTCATCGATTTCAGGTGATTTCAATTGGAATCACTTGCAATCGATGAAATAACATGAACTACTAATCAGTTCAATTATCCACGTTTAGCTCGGTCAAAGTCACAAGTTGCACGGAAGTTTGATCTCCCAGAAATCCATGACACTATACAAACGATTGAAGTAGCTAGAAAAGATGCTTTTGGAGCAGTCAAGAAAATAGATATGGAGGTAGAGATAGCTGATTGCTTGAAAATGCCTGTTAAATCGCTAGATACTGAAGAATTTGTTGTGGAGGAGTTTGATGATGACGATGAATCTGAGAATGCAGAAGAGGACAAGAATTTGGAGGATCAAAATTTCGACTCAAAAGAGGATTCAAATGCATTGATGCACGATTTGACCATTCTCTCCGATATTAGAGATCCCCTAAAAAGACTTTTTGTAATTTTTCTAATTTTAACGCTCGTTCATTACTGATAAGAGTAGAGTTCAGTTTATTTGGTTGAATGTATGAATTGTACGTTGTTCTTCATTTTATCGAATAAATAGATATTTCATCAAATGAATGAAAAAAAAAATTATTCCAGTCTCACCGTTTCAATCTTATGACATCATCCATTGATTCACCTTCCTTATAAAAACTAGTATGCTTGACCCCTTTTGCAGTAATATAATGCGTTCCTTTCCTCCCAAGTCCCACTCATATTCCCCCCTCCCCTATCCCTCCATCTTACACTAGATAGATGAAATCAAAAATTTTAAATCACTTGAAATGATTTGAAATCGTGAAATAACCAAAGAATCTCATGCAATCACATGAAATCGATGATTGCATGAAATCGCGTGAAATCACGCTGAAATCAGGTGAAATCAATAATCACTATGTCACCGGATTTCCTAATGAATAGCCCCTTGATTAACAAAGTAAAAACAAAATTCAAAATTATGATGCAGTCAAGAAGAAGAGGCTGAACTCTAGGGTGAAGCTTCGAGTGGGGCGGACTTACACTTTTATATTACAATTTCGAAGAAACTGAAGACAATTGATTGAATTTCCATGTTTGATGAAGCAATTAATAATGATACCTCAAATTGATTTTCTCCCTTCCCCCCTTTTTTTAACGACTTTATGGATGATTCGTTGAGAGCGAAATTCGCGTCTCTTGGGATTTTCTCTACACCTAGTAGAGATGCGAAATTTTTTGTGGAGAGGTTTCTTTGTAGGTTTCATTCTCTCGTCCAAAAAAAGTCTCTACAAAAATTAGGGTAGGTCTAATAAGTTTTTTCGAGGCCTATGCACCACTACGTCCCCGTCGTGGCCTTGGGTTACGCAAAACGTGATGATAATCTCAATTTCATTTAATTGTTGTTTTTTTTTGTTAAATTGGTTAGTGACTTCCAACAAAAGTTCGTTGTTTTTGGTGAAAATTTAATTAGGATTTTGTCTGCTTGCCTCGAAATCTTGCTACCGATCTCTACTACATCAAAACACTTCAAGTCAATTCAAAAAATTTGGTAAAATAAATCAAAATTTTTTAATATTTTTGGCATAGTGAAACTGACCATTTACCAAAATTTCCCTATCTTGAATCGAATCTGGAATATTTTTCAAAAAGGAGAAAAGTTGTGTTGAAGACAAGCCCAATTTTTTTTGTTAATTTTCTTTGCGAATATTTCGGGAATGAGTGCGCTTAGAAGAAATGTTCCTTATAGAGAATTTTATAGACTTCAAAAGGGTGTCTTGGTAAATTTTCCTAAGCCTCATCGTTTCTGAGATTCTCTCAAAATAATGAAAAATGAAAATTCAACCAAAATTCATCATTTTTTTTCAAATAACGACACAAGAGATGAATTATACTCTGTACACCAACCGAAAGCTATTTCCTAAACTAAAGCTTAAAAGTTGAGTACCCACAGCGGGTTAACGACTAATTTACTCTGGAACCTTGATTTTTCACGTGTCATCATCACATTAACAAAGTAAAAATTCGTTTTTTTTTTCATTCTTTCTTCCCTCCCGCGTTTCTCGAACAAACAGAATGCCAAAATATCTATCGGCCAACCTTCCAGCTCTATGTAATTACAATTAAATCAGCAAACTGTTGTATCAGGAATAGCCTACTTTGCCAAATCACGAAAGCTCAATGCCTCCCCCCTGCCTCCTCCTCTCACTCCATTCACTTCCTTCCGACAAATCGTTAATGAGAAACTTGCGACCTCGAGACACGGATTCCAAATAATCAACGCATTCCATGTTTCATATTATCTCTCATTATTTCCTTTATTTGCGAATTCTTCAGTGTAATAAGAATGTTTTCTTGAAAATTCTACTATCATTGGTCATTTTCAATGAATTTAATAATTTTCTCTTCATTTCTCTAATTATTTATCGTTTTAGTGATGGAGAAAGCGTGATTAGCTTTAAACAGCTGCAAACCATTGAGGTTTTCAATTTTCATTCAAAAAATGATGAAATTAATTTGAATAAAATGAAATTAGCACACATCTGTCAATTCTTTGAATTTTTTAAAGAAATGAATTATTATAAAAAGAAATTGCGATTGTAGTTTTTTCAATTTTTTACAAGTGCATATTCTTCATTTAATTGAATAATTCATATGTTGAGGAGATGAAGAAAGCTAAAAATTCTCAGATTTGTGCTATTTTCAGTATCATTTTTAAAAAACCTTAATTTTCTAAATTTGAACGAATCTCTGCAAATTTGAAATTATTTTTTTCTGAACTTATGTTTCTGAATGTTCAACAAACTAATCTTGAATTTGAGTTACCTGGACGAGAAGATGAGGAGCACTGCCATTGTCATTGAGTCTGAAGACAAATGGTCCATCGAGGCAACTCTCCATTCCACCAGTATCTCAACTCAGATGATAAATCTCGCTCCGTTACCTGCAATTTCGTTGCAAAATTTCGATTGCATATCACAAAAGAAATCAACCTTTTTTTCATTTCCCTCAAGAGGGAACGGAAGAGATTATATTTAGTAAATTGCTGAATTCATTTTTCACTCGGAGTTACTTATGGAAAAATAAACAATGACAATTTCGATAAATATAATACTTTTCCCTGTCCCTTAAGATTGTGATGGATGAAAATACTCTTCATCCACACGGCAAAAATGAAAATAAAAATTGTCCCTCTACTCGAAATTAAATCGACCTAATTTTCGAGAAATTTAACAAATATGCATAATGTGGGAATTTCTATGATAATGAGATGAGCACACATCTGACATTCATTTGAATTTTTCTAAACAAATAAATTATTATTTAAAAAATATTTGAAAAATTCGCACTCATAGTTTATAGAATTTTCTACACGTGCATATTTTCCATTTTTTTTTTTAAATAATTGATTTGTTAAAAGAAAAAGAAATCTAAAAATTGTCAGATATTTGCTATTTTCAGTATCAAGAATTTCTGAAAATCATAATTGATTTGATAAAGATTTATTTTCTCCCTTCTTCTGTTGTGACAATCAGAACCGGAAATATTCGAAAACTGAGAAAGTTCGAAAGATGTGGGATACCATGCGTAATGCTTTCTCGCGTGATTCTCAGCTATTTGGACGAAGAGGGGTGAACTCCTTGTTCGTTGAAAATATGCGCGAATTGGTTGCTTTGAGATAACACACTTGTAGATCTAATTTACTCGAGTGATGGAATTAAAAGAAAAAAAAAACAAAACGTTCTGCTATTTTGATGAAATCAGAATAATCTAATAATGTAGTCAGAATTATGAGCTGAAGCTAGGGAAATTAGATTTGAAGCACGATTCGCTCGTTACTAACCTGAAGCGGAAGTCAGCTAGTTTCCGGACATGCCAGAAGCACTGAGAAAAGAGTAATAGAATCTGCCTTGATAAATTAAATAACAGAGCTGTTAAAATTAATCATTTGTTTCTAGGTTGAGGATTAACTTGCCGTGTAGTTCACGCTGGTTTATAATTTTCATTGAAATAGAGAGGTGAGAAAATTTTTTGAAGATTTTTTTAATGGAAAAAGCCATACAAAAAAAAGATTTTGAGACAAATTATAATGTTGAACAATTCTGTGTAGATTATTTCAAGAATAACTCTGGTACTAATGGACTTAGAGGAAAATATCTGGAGACATTCTTTGTAAATTCTAAGATTTTCTTTGAACAAGATGTCTTGATAATTTGCGATAAACTTATTCATTTCGGGGATATTTTCAAATTAATCTACCCGTGATTTTTCGACATTTTCGATTTCACTGAAAATTTAGCGTGTTTCATTATTTCGAAAATAATTTTCAAGATTTTTAGTGTTGTTCGAAACTTTCTCAAGTTAAACTCCAGCAACCTTCCTTTGCCCACATATTTTCTTAAAAATCAGTTATATTCCACTATTCGTGATTTTCCAGAATTTTCGAAATTATTTTCAAAATTATTTTCGATATTTTTTTTCTCGAAATTTCCTCAAATTCAACGTCGTTTATTTTGAAAATATTCTTAAAGCCAGTAACTTTATCAAAATTTGTCAGGCGACATTTTTTGTTCAAAATTCCATGAACAACAAAAAAAAATTCTCTCCAAGAATTTCCGTAAACCCAATACTTTTGCGAGATATTCTGCAAATAATTCGTACTTGATTTTCAAACTCATTTTTTTTACCACTTTACCACAAAAATATCGAAACACTAATCATATAAATTCAATTTTTATGGTGAAAGGTCACTTGTATATTTAAATAGTTTAACTAAAAAATGTACAACACATATAAAACGGAGAACATCTGTAAAAAGTGTAAAATTATACAGTGGAAATAAACTATTCATTCACTTTTTATGGTGTTATCAAATAAAAACCATTGACAGATGAATTTTCATCCGATCAAAAAAAAAAACAAGCTTCAAACAATAAGTCACTCATTGTCCATCGGCATCATGAGAACAGACATTTCTTTTTAAGCCTCTTCACTTTTCTACTCCTATAAAACATTTTGAAAGACCCACAAAACGAGGACAAAAAGATGAAATACACGCGAAACAATGCAAGCTCAATATTATTCACTCTCTTGATTTTACAGTCAAATCGCGCCGCGTCTCTTGTAGACACGCAATTGCCTTCTATCAAGACTAGAGAGGGCTTTCAAACCGTCAAGGTCCGTTTTTGTGTGTCGAGCATTTGAGTCAGTTTAGTTTTGAGACTCTGGCGTGTTTGTAACTGGAAATTTGCAGTGGATTGTGTGTTAAAGTTGAACTATCAAGGGGAAAATGGAGAAGAAAGATAGGTGACAAACATTTTTAACCAGTGAACAAGGATTTTTTTTTTTTTTTGAAAAACAAATAAACGAAACGTATATTATGTGTTGCGCTTTCTTCGGGCCAAGGATTGTAGACACGAAGAGCATAACTTTGCATGCTGGAATACCCGATATATTCATACATGTATGAAATACTCCTTCCTCTTTATCTTCATGTAACTCTTTTTTTCCCATTTATTATTCCTCTACTTTCCGCTATTTCTGAATATTTAACTCAGTCCTAGTTTATGTGACTTTGCGTGGAGATAGATATCAGGGAACTTGGAATCGAGATGAATAGAATTGTCGTGCGGATAAATATGTGAATACCATGGTGGTCCCGGTTTTTGGCACTTTGGAGCTAGTTTTTGACAGCATAAATCGAAGAACGACTATTTGCTTATTGAATGAAATTTGATTAAATTAATACATATTTGTTGCGCTAAATGAGCTCAGCAATTGAATATTCAACAATATATTGTACATCTAAATATAACCGAGAAATACTATTCAATTTTTCAAATTCATTGTACAACACCAATTTCATCTACTATCCTGATAATAAAATAATAAATGAATTTGGCAAAATAATGCACAACTCTCCATCTGATTGGACTTTAACTTGCGCGCTAAAAGTAGATTTACGGACTTGCACTATTCTGATTTCGTATTTTTTTTGCAATAAAATCAGGGCTCGTACTTGTCGACGTTTTTTCTCAAAATGCACGAGCATTTTTTTCCTAGCCGTTAATTGTACATTTAAATATAACTGAAAGATTTGCAAATATAGTCAGTTACTAGGCCACTGTCAGAAACAGGGGCCACCACGGTAAAAACAATGTAAATACAGTGAAAGAAGCGAAAACAGAAAAGAACAATTAAATTCAAAAGAAATTAAAGGACTTCAAACCTTTAGTTAATTGTGCAAATTCTGTTTTCCACGATGTTAAGCACTTTCAATAGGATTCCCATGTATGCTCATTTCTGTTGAGAATTTCAAAGAGTCAGAAAATAGAAAATGAACATAAAAAAAAGGAAATGAAAGAAATGGTACTCTTTGCGTGTTTATATGTCCTCGTTGTGACGCATTTGGATAAAAAAAAGGAGGCAGAGTGCCAAAAATAAGAGCGCAAGGTAAAGGCTAAAGGTAAAGGTAAAGAATCGATGTTAAATATTTTGCCATTATCCCAGCAAAAAAAAAAAAAAAATTATGAAAATAAAGTGTAAAGATAAATAAAATATATTTTAGCAAGTCAAAACAGAACTTAAAACACTTCCTTACTCCAACGCAATGTATGCCTGACTGAGTTGACGTTGGTAAAGACTGTCGCCGGGGTAGTCTCTCGTGCCGGCATAAGACCTCCCTCGCACACGCATTCCAGGTGACTCCAGACAATCATAAAACCCATGCCTTAATATAATGATCGAGGCAGAGATATTATTGCCCCTCTACTGGGTAAGCTCACTACTGTGGCCGCAATTTTCCGCATATTTTATTTACTTTTTTTTCTTTGCTTACAATTTCAGCGACAATTGCTATTTTATTGATCCAAATGTTGGATTTTTTTTGCTGGTATGACAAGCGAATAAATGGATATTTCCTGGAGTTTGATTATCAAGATTGTAATTGAGAAAACGTGAATCCACTGGGGGAAGGATAAATCGCAAAATTACATGAGCTTATTATTCTTGAAAATATCTCAGAAATCCCATAAAAGATAGCCCATTAAAGTTTCCAAAAAAAAAAGTCTCCTGCTAATTTTTTCTAAGCCCACATGCTAGGAAAAAATATCCGCAACATAATCTGAATCGAAATTAATACTCGAAATACTATTTAAGCTGTTCGGTAACACTGGAAAGCTACTAATTATCTGAAATTCACGCAGAACTATTTAAATTATGAAGTAAAGTACCTAATAACTGCTCAGGAACTAGCTACCTGCTAACTTCATGTATTTGTATATCTACATCTATAAATTATTCATGAATATAGATATACAAACAAGTGAGTGAGCAGCTTTTGGGTACCTTACCTTACTATTATTATCTAATTGTAAGATTTTTTGATCGTATTCTTGATTCAATATTTTCTTCTTGTCCCACCAATAACTCGGTCAATCGGTGTTGAATTAATTTTTAGTCAATCATTTTGTTTAATCCAGCTGACATTTCGAGCACCAAGGTCCTCGTCTTCAGGGTCCTTCATTCTTGATTGTCTCTTAGTCAAATTTAAAAATGATAATATGATTGTAAATGACAATATAACATGACACTGAAAATAGTAGACATCTGACAATTTTCAAATTCTTTTTCTTTCAACAAATAAATTATTCCAAAAAAATATGCATATATAGTAAATTTAAAGAACAAATGCAAATTTTTTAAACATTTTTTTAAATAATAATTCATTTGTCCAGAAAAATCCCAAAAATTGTCAGATGTCTGCTGATTTCATGATAATCAATATAATTGTCATTAATAATTTTCAATAAGAGACAATAAAAAAAAAAAGAGTCCTGAAGATGACTACCTTAAGAAGAAGAAAAAAATGAATAATACTATTATTATCTCAAAGAATAATGAGTACTGCTCAACTACTATTGCGATAAGATATGATAAAATTTATAATTTTATCGCCTCCAAATTAAAGAGGCGTAAGCAATATGCTTATATACAGCACTTACGCCACTTCGTTACTAAAGCAACGATATATTATGTATCTTCATTTGGATTTTATAGGCATTTTGCCTAGAGTCACAATGCAAATAAATTACAATTACAATTACAATTGAATATTATGATTCACCTTGGACCACAACTTCGCTACTAAATTCTTATTATCATGAAAGACTATTCAATTCGACCTTGCTAGTAGTAAAATGTTCATTGAGTTGTGCATTGAGACTCAATGAAATTGAACTTTTCATTGTCAACATGAAACCACGAGTTATGTATTGGGATATATCAACATTGAATCATATCTAGTGAGCTAAATTGTTTTTATTTTTAAATTTGAGACGTATGGAATTTTGTCGTTCACATTGAGAACTTAAAAATAAATATGAAAATCTATATTTGGTCACAGTATTACGTAATTCAACTGTGGAGCTTTGAATGATATCTACTAATAGAATTCAGTAGTTGTCATTTTTTGGGGGAATATCTCGGAATTTAAGCGAGATACAAAGATTTTTGTGGAGACTTTTTTTATACAAGAAACTTTGTATCTCTAATAGTTTTCGTGATATTTAGAAAATATTAATTTCAAATCTGCAGTAAAGAGTCAAAAGAAGACGTCGATTTTTCTCCAATTTATTTTTGACAAATATCTTGGAAACTAAAAGAAAAAGCGTAATTTCAGTGAAAACCTTTTTTGTAGGTGAGCATTTTTCTTTAGTGCTTCAAAAAGGTCTTTACGATGAAAAATGTATCTTAACAAAAATAGATCCAATTCGTTTTTTTTTTTAGGAATAGAAAATAATTTTAGCATTTAGTGTCTAATCAATTTATTTTTAAGCAACACAAGTCTACAAATATTTCTATCCACAGACCTTTTTAATTTATTCCTCCCAATCGAAATCTTGGATAATTTAAGAAGCTCCTTTCAATCTGATCTCCAAAATTGAGGGATAATAATAATATCACATGCTTTCATTCTCTCTTCACATTTTTCACAAAAAAAATATATATATATATTCTTGCACACATTTTGCTGTTTTTTATTCCAGATTAAAATAATTTCATTAAAATTCTTCAGTAAATTTAATTATTATTAAGTTTATTTCATTACATTTAAAATTCATTAAATTAACTTTTCTTCATTATGTGTGTCGTCCAAAGATTTTGATAATAAAGCTTCAATTATGACTGTTTTTTTCTCCTCCATCAACACACAATTCAACAATAAATGGCACAAAGACAAGAAAAGAAAATATTTTAAGATGAAAATTCGGAAGTGAAAAAACAATTTTCATTTATTCTTCCTTCACGGTTTAACAATTGTCACGATTCGCTTGATATCAATAATTTCACAGTTGATTTATTCAAACTCAAACGATAATCCTATCGTATTACCAATTTATATAATTTCGTAGTTATTTGTCATTGCTAGTAGTTAAAATCGTTACTGGCACGTTTATTAAAGTCTCGAGCCAAGATAGGATTATGCCAGGTCTCTCCCCCCTTTTCCCCTCTTTCTCTGCAATAAAATTTCTTTCTTCCATCGTCCTCGATCAATCATTTGTAATATTGAACCAACGAATTTTTTTCTTTTTTTTTAATCATAGATTGATTACGTTGAAATAATTTAATCATTATTCCAAGTACAATTGTTAAAAATAGAAATTTACTTATCGCAACTTTTGGCACAGCTGAAGGATAATTACAGTCAAAGAAGAAGAAAAAAAATTAAAAATTTTTACATTCCTCCTTGACCTGTTCTGGTATTAATTGTAATTGTATCCTCTGATAATAAATCATTTTACTTAATTAGACAATTAAAAAATTTATTTTTTTCCAAACAATTGTTGATAAGTTATTGTGATCTCATGAGTATGGTTAATTAGTTGGATTTTGTTTAAACGTTAATATGTAATTGCCACAGTGACCTTTGCGTGATCCACTGTGAAATGGTTTTCTCGTTGATAACTCATTGGTGAGGGTTGTAAAGAGAGAGAGAGAGAGAGGGGGGAGAGGAGAGGGTTGCAACAACACGCTCATTTCAAATCGTGCCTCAATCCTACTAAATAACTTTATTGTTGTTCATTTTTACTATATTTTTTTTTCCATTCAGCAAATTCATAAATTAAACAACACGAAAATACACAATTAATTATTATGTATTATTGTCTATTTATTGTTTACTCTACATCGTATCACCGTGAAATTATTTTTTTATATTTTTGTGCTCGTTTTTCTTATTGTTATTATTTTTATTATTTTACCTTTATCAGTAATGTTGGCGAATGATCACGGACGATGCAATCACACGTTTCGTGATTAAAGCCAGAAAAAAAAAAAAGAAATGAAATAAAATAGTTTATATCTCTTATTTTGAGGATACCTCAAGCTCACTGCAATTTAAGCATTAAATTATTTTAAATTGAAATTCAACGAGACTCGTAATATACTTATCGTTTATTTGGGTTAGTGAAGATTCACATCGATTCTCGTAAGAATGAGAAGAGAAAAAAAAAGAAAAAAAATTAAAAGTTTAAATATACGCTTCTTTTATCGTTGTTATTTCATTTCAAGTTTATGAATATTCTTCTTTTTCTCTTCTTTTTTTTTTCTTCTTAAAATTCGTTGATTATGTCGAGTTTGGCTGCTGCTTAACGCGCGTGATTTTTGCAGAAGGGACGACCGCCCTTTGCGTAGAAGCTCTGTCCCTCAAGATTCTTTTTGCACATCTGGAATAATTGAGATTTTGAAAGATTGATTAACTGAAGAAGAATTCTAAGGAATTTTTCAGTTAAAAAAAAAAAAAGTTGAGGATCATCATTGAACGCTTTTTTCTTCTTTTAATCGTTGAGTTAAAATTCCTGATATATATGTTTTCCTTTCATATTTTGAAATCTAACGGAGATATCGATTTTTTCGTACGAACATTTTTTCAATTCCCTTTTTGTTCTATAAAAAAAGAGCTCAAATGACATTTTTTACATTTTGCTCAGATTTTGAACTATCGCGTCCGGGAATGACTTCAAGATTGAACCTGAATTTGTGCAATTTGGTTGTTGAAAGCTGAACAGGATAAGTCGATCCTGAGCCGATATTTTGTCAAGGATACCTCAGGACATGAGCGAGATAGCGGCAGTTTCATTCAACTTTTCATTTCTTCGAGAATTTCAAAAATCCAAAAAAAAAATTCGCTAAATCACTGCATCTCTGAGACATTTTCGACAAATTCGCAACAAAAAAAAGGCGACTCGTCCTATTTTACCTCTCTTCTGCTGAATTAATTTTTCAACAATTATTTATAAATAAGAGATACATACTGTGCAGTTGAAGCATTGACTGTGATAATTATTATTGAGAGCCTCTACCCAGCGATCGCCAGCTTCAACTGGGAAACCACAGGCAAAGCATTTTGTCGTAAAGAGCTCGTTCCAATCTGTAATATACATATAAATTGGAAGAAAAAGGGGGAAAAAAACAAAACAATATAAGAATAAAAATTCTAATATCAAATATCCAGTATTGATAAAACATATTGTCAATTTTGCTTCGAAAATAAACATAAAAAGAAGAATTCCCATTGAGTATATCGATTATTTTTGTGTTGACTTATTGCTTACCAGTCTCGCAGTATGGTAGACCCTCCTCAAGGAAGAACGGACTGTTGCCAAATAATTTGCCACAGTATGCACAATTGAAGCACTCTGGATGATAGTGTTTGCCAATTGCATTTAAGCAATCACCCTTGATCTTGTTGTTACACTTGTTGCATGATGGAGCGATGAAACGTTCAAAACAGTATTCACAATAGAGTTGACCCTTCTCCTCGACAAAGCCAATGTCTTGTAGATGACGACGACATTGAGTATTCACGCAAACAAAGTGCTCTGGACACCAGATTTGTCCGAGTGCAGTGATGAATGGACCTCTGTTGGAAGACAGATTAAATTTATTTATGAAGATGATTCAAAGAAAATTCAATTATCAGCTATGAAAGAAATCTGTACATTTGTGGGGAGAAAATATTTGAATATTCACTTTTCACAGAATATCTCGGAGAATAAGCGAGATAGTATAATATTATTGTTGGGATCTTTTTTTTAGAGGAAACTCGGTTACAAATGAAAATCTTCATCAAAATTTCGCTATCTCGCTTAGTTTCCGAGATATTCTATTAAAAATGTCCACCTCTTTACTTTTAATTTATTACGGATTTTTTTGTAAATATTTTCAAAATGAGTGGTTCGAGAAAAATTTTTTTAGAGACCTTTTTTGCAAAAAATGTAATAATGTATATAAAAAAAAAGGTTCACACAATGTTAAGATTTCTTTCAACAAATTTCTAGCAACAAAAAGCACATGAATACATCATACCTCGTGATTTCTTTGTCACAACAGCAGCAAATTGGCTTCAAACTTTGACCATTCGCAATGCTGTTAGTAAAGTCTTCATTAGCTGTCAAAAACATGCGCAAATTGTTAGAATAAAGAAATTCACTCGAAAATCCAAACATAATTCTAATTAAGTCAATAGCTAGAAAAAAAAAATAATATTATTGCAGTGACGATAATAGTCTGCAAATGATAATGAAACAATCCATGCAGAAACAAGCAAAAACACATTGACAGGGCAAACAAACTCGATTAAAGCCTGTCTACCTGACAGTAGAATGACAGTGTCCACAGATAGCTTGACGTCCAGTTGTTGCTTGATTGAGTATACCTCGTCCACGTTTTGGTGCTGTACTACCAGCAAATTTTCCATTTTTTCCACCAAGACCACCAACTCCGCTACCTAAATCCGGTTGGGACGACAAATTCGGTGGATCTACTGAGTTTTGGGTTTTACTAAATGGTTTAGGGGCATAGGGTGTGCGCGATGGGGTTGATTCAGTGCGATATTGCTCTGGTTCACAGTGTAAACCGTCTTTACAAGTGCTATTACGTGGCTCACAGTGTAAACCGTCTGTACACGTGCTGTTACGTGGCTCACAGTGCAAGCCATCATCACACTGCTCTGCTAAATCACTCTTTGACTTAAATAATTGAACAACTTGCTTGTCACGTTTTACTGTCATGCATGTAAGCTGTTGGCTCAAAGTAGTGCGAGGCTGTTTATTTATTGGCTGAAAGCATTCTTTAGGTTTTTCCTCGATTTTTAGAGGACAAACATCGCAGGGTTTGATCTCTGGTTCATTGGGCAAAGGAATATGAGGATAGGGAACGGGTTTTGCTATTGGGCATTTTGGTTTTAAAATTGGTTTTGGACACGGTACAGAAGAGACTCCGGGTACTTTGCATGGTGACACGCAGACTGAGCCATCAGCACAGGTTCCAACACGAACACCAGAAGCTGGACAATTGCCAATGTCTATTTCACAGCCACCAGATCTCATTCCCTTGTCTCCAGTGCATTTGGCAGCTGATCTGCCATGTGTAGCTGGAGATACGCAGAGGCCAGACCTATCTGCTGTTGGTGTTACGCAAATTCCAGCACGAGGACATGTCTCCGAGGTTTCTGCACCATCACAAGGAATAATAACAACTCCACTCCTGCTTGTACCTGATCCAGTGACTGCTCGACAGGGCAAAACAGTCACTCCAGTATTAGCACATGTGCTTTCTTCTCTCTGAGAACTGTAAGACTTTGTATTACGCTCCTGATGACAAACTCTGCGGGTCTCTGATACTTGGGATGATGTACCAGAGCCCATGGGACATGGCGGAAGGACTTTAACTCCTTGTCTCTGAATTCTGTCAGATACGGCAGAATGAGCTGATTGCGACTGGGTTATTTGGCTTCGATCGCACGACGAAGAAGAGTAAGCTTCCGTATTTTGGCTGCGATCATATGCTGCAGCTTGTGTTATTGGACAGCGAAGAGATGGTGGGGTAGAAGAAATTTTGGAGATACCACATGTTTCTGCCTCGTCTGATGACTCTTCGCGGCGTGATCGTCTCTCCTCGATGCGTCTTTCTTCAACTTTTTGGTACTGCTTGGAGTAACATTGTGACTCCTGTTGCGATTCTTCATACGAACGAGAACCCATGAAGTCCTGAGTCTTGTGAGCCTTGGGAGTGTCTTCTTCCATGTGATATGAGACTTTTTCCCAGTTACTGGGTGGTTGACTGGGTGCTCGACGACAAACTTGAGGAGGATCTTCACGGATTCTTGGAGCATGAGCTCGGGTATAGCATGCTGGAGGTGGTGGAGGTCCTGGGGCTGGGGACTTGCGATGGGGAGTTGGGGATCGGCTGGGAACATATGCCAAACTCTCGATTGCATCCTGCTCAATTGCAACAAGATGCTTCTGATAGAATGGTATCGTGTCAGGCTTCTTCAGGCCACCTGGATAAGTTTTCGGATCTCTGGGTGTTTCACAGCGTGAAAGAGATCTCGCAGGCGATGGAGAAGTGTCTCTGAATTTGTAGTCTGGAGGTGGAGTTGGCAGAGGTCTTGGACCCTCGACTTTTCTCAGGGAACGTTCTCTCGTTCGTGATTGACGTGTTGTGGCATCTGTGTAGAGGATCTCAGCAGGATGACAGTAGCCTTGCTCTTCTTTATTTACTGGAGTTTCTGGTCTGTCACGACAGACGACTCGTTCAGTGGCCACTCGCTCCTCTCCAAGGGGAGTGTAAGCACGATCTGGAGCTATAGTCATAGCCTCAGTGAATGGCGAAACAGGTCTTTCGTAAGGACCACCATAACACTGTTGCTGAGGAGGAGGAGGATTCGAGATCTCTTGATACCTAATTTCGGTTGAGTAATGTCGAGTTTCTTCTGTTTTACCAACACCAGGATGGAAGGGTGAGAATGGTCTTGCTGGAGCGGTTGTTAGTGCATCGCACATGGACGATTTCCATTCCTTTGCAGTTGCATTTTTGATCGTCGATGGTGGCAGTGGACGGACTCCTTCTTCTGACCCAGTCATGAATTGGACATGCTTCCTTTGACAGACAGGTTCTTCGATAGCTGCTTGTGCACATTCCTCGGCGCTCGGTGGCCTGAATCTTTTAGCTAAACGACGTTCCTGAAGACTTGCATGACGCTCCGGTGTTTGCTGTTGGCGAAGATTCTTGTGTACCTCTACCTGTTCCCTCAAATTCTGACGCTGTTCGTCTTCGATCTGGCTCGAAGTTTTCTGGACTCTGTACTCTTCTTTCATTGATTGATAGCATTCAGATCTTTGTGCACAACATTCACCATTATTCTTCTCCTCACGAACATATTCCCTTCTTTGGTAGACATCTTCGCGCTGGGGCTGAGCAACAGGTTGACGCTCCGAAAAACTGATGTGCTTGCCTTTACGTTCCTCTTCCTCTAAACGACAATGTTTCTCAGTTTGTCGTCTCGCCTCTTCCATCCTCCGCTCTTTAGCTTCTTTTTCCTCTCGTAAAAGCCTGAGACGATTCTCCTCTCGGCGCTTGATCTCCTCCTCTTCTCTTATTATTCTCTCCTGCTCCATTCTACACTCTTCTTCATAACGACGTTGTGCTTCCTCCTGTTCCTTTCGCAATTCTTCCATCTGTCGATTTGTCTCAATCGCCGAAGAGATAACACTCGCCGCTTCAACGCACTCTTGACGACCAGAGAAACCAGCTACTTCTCGATCCATCGACGTTGTCGATTGTCGACCACCTTCCTCATCACCAGCTGGTGAACCAGCACGATCTGGCGATACAACCTCAACAGTTTTTTCATAAATCGTTGTCTTCTTTATATGTATATTTCCTTCATCTTTCTCCATTGTCTCAGTATACATATTGTGTTGACTTCCTACGCCCTTAGGACATATAGCAACATCCTCAGGAACAACTCTCGATAGATCAACCGTTTCATTGTCAGGCTCTTCGCAAACGACTTCCTCAATCTCTTCCTCCTGTTGATACTGACAAACTGGTTCAGGCTCGGGTTCTGGCTCAGGTGGTGGTGGATTACAGAGTTCACAAATGATCTGATGATAGTGGTGCTCCTGTTCGTGCTCAGGACCAGCAGGACCAGATGTTTTTTCGCAGACAATTCGGCAGGTACAAACTTTTTGACAAATCGGTGGATCAGGAACTTGAGGTGCTTCTACATGTGAATAAGCACCACCACTAACCGTTGCAGTCCAGGGTTTCGGTGTTGGTTGATTGATACGCGTTGGAGTCAAGGATCTTCTACTGTCAGCTGATTCAGGACGTATTTGACTGGATGAACGACACTCCTTTCGTGTCTCCATGCACTCGGTCTTGCGGTAAAATGGAGCATTGCACTTTGGCTTCTCCATGATTTTCTCCTCACCCCAACAGACAGATTCTCTCTCGTATTCACGGTCCTCGGTACGACTGACGCTCTGACTTCTGCAGCAGGCTTCTTGCAAGCTGACGCGTTTTTCTTTGATATTCTGTTTTGGTGCACGATGGAGAACAGGATTTGGATCTATCCAAATGGGACTTGCGGTTGGATAAGTCACGTCCTCTAAGGACTTTATCGGTGGCCAATTGAGACACTTGCCCTTTACCGAGGACGGGGGCCTCGAGTGCTCTTCTTGACGAGAACGAGGCTCGTCTATCGTCTCCTCGTAATAATCACACTCGTAAGATTCTTTTTATGTTCAGGTATTTTTTTTTTTTTTTTTTTTTTTTAGGAAAAAGGGGGAAATTGGAGGAGTTAGCAATTGCGATTGATTGAGGCCAATTAGTATGCACAGAAGAAGAGAAAGAAAAGAAAATTTATGTTAGATTAAGCATTTGGAGTAAGCAAAGCTGAGAATAATTCATTGCTAGCAGCATCTGCATCAAACTTTTCGATTTCAAATGTATAATAGTTGAGATGAATTACTCAACAATAATTATTGATAAAGATGCTGCTAATGCTCAAGATTTTTTTAGATTAATATTAAAATTCTTTCGTTATTGAAATCATCATTTCACACATTTTCCATTGAAATAATTCATTTGGTTACGCTAAACGTTTCAAGTATACTGAGAAAAAAAAAATACTGGTCTCAAAGAGATGTATTTTGTGCCAGTAAATATGAAGAGTTTGTCTCAAAAAAGCATTGATCATCGGTATCTATATTTATAGAAATTTAATATATTTACTTGCATGAGATACATCTCTTTGAGACCAGAAATTTTTGTTCACAGTGTAGATTGTTCATGATTCACGCTTTTTAAAATTTTTAAATAATCAATTGGACGGACAACGCTCCACTCTCCACTCTGGACTCACTATTTATATACTTAAAACACAGTTAATGAATAAGCGAGTGTCAATGTCTCTGAGATGAAAACCAATGGGTAAAGAGTCGTCTCTGCATCATGATGTGAATTGTACTGGAGGATGAGATGAATGAAATAATTCCTAGACAATCGTACTTTTTTTTTATAATCATAATGATAATTTTGTATATTTTATTTTCACGTGATCATACGAGAGTTAAAATAGAAATTTCAATTGAAATAATTTAATGTGAATTTTTGATTGAAAGAAAAAAAGAAAATGATAATAATAATAATAAAGTGATAGAAGAAAATTTGATACGATCAAGTTGAGATTTAAGCCTTCTAGTGATGATTACGAAGGCAACGAGGACGACGAAATCGCGTTTAGAGCTGCCTGTATATGCTCATGCTAGGGTAAGGGAGAAGGGTCTGGGCTTTGGGTTGAAAGATGGAGCTGAAAAAAAAAGATAAGAAAAAGAATTTTTGCATTATGCGAGAAAAAAAAGACTGGTAGAGTGATGATAAGTTCGCCTCAGACTGGAGTTAATTTTCCTAAATTAATGCATTTAGCCGCATTCAGTTGTTTAAGAGAATTTACGAATAGGTTTGGTATCGAAGATGTAAAATGAGATGAGTCAATTTTTTTTATATATCTATCTCGTAATCTGACAGAACCTTTCTTTCAGATAGTTTCGATTTTTTTTTCTGACAGACCGCTGAATTGAAAGAAATGAAAAAATTCACGGAACTCCTGAGCTATATCCAGAGTATCACTGATTTTTTTCGGAATTTTTGGAGGAATATTTTGGGCAGGGAAAATCTGAGAAGATGCTTCTTTCCCGAATCATAAGAAACGAGAGCTCAGTGCTCTCGAATTGCCCCCCACGAAATTACTGTCTAGAAAAATCTGAAAAAATTTAGGAAACTTCAAAACCGATTTCCGGATATCCCTGAATTTTTCCATAATTTTAGTACAAATACTTGAACCAGGAAAATTCTGCACTTTCCAAAAGCTCCGAAAAATTCCCCAAAAACTAAATTAAAATTGACTCATTTCATCACTTCGCTATCGATTTGATCGTTTAAACGTGGGCCACCGGATCGGCAGCTCACTACGCCTTCGTTGTCGGCGTTGCTTCGCAAGAAATTATAGCAGTGAGCATGTTATGAAGTGAATAATTAAAATCCCCCAAAATGATTGTGAATGATGATTGTGCTTGATTTCTTTGAATAATTCATTTTTTTTTCAACTAAGCTCTGGTAATCAATCTACTCTGATCCTCGTACCTTTTAAGGGGAAACCTTTTGGCAGGCCAGTGTAACGACCTAATCACACAGAAGCCCAATTTAACAATAATGGACTGTGTCAAGTGTTGATCTCAATTTATTTTGTGAGATCGCAATGAGGAAACTTGAAATTATGTCTTTGTACATTCAATTTCCTCAAAACAATCTTGCAAATGTATTTTTTCTTTTGCGAATCTGATCGTATTACTTTAGACTAGTTGCTTATGTTTTAAGTAATATCATATTTACAGTTTTATCTTTTAAAATGGAAAAATAAACTTACCAGTAACTGTCTGACTCTGGGGACGATTGAAGTTGTTTATTGCTGGAGTTGAGGCTGGAGGTGATGAGTAGTTCGATGGAGCTACGTTGAAGCTACCAAAGGGCTTGGGACCTCCAAAATTGCTCGATGGTGTCTGAGATGATCAAAAAAAAAAAATATACATTATTTTTGAGAATGAAGTTTTAATGATAATATATTATTTCCTGAGCTCAATCTTTTGTCATCGCGATTTCAATGATTCTCTTGAAAATTTCTCTGGATTAAGTGGGCTTGAAAGAAATCATGAGAAAACCTTTTTTGTAGGAAATTTTGCTGATTACAGAAAAGATCTGTTGATAAATTTTTGGAAAATCCCAGTTTTATTCAAGACATTTTCCAAATAAACAAGTGATTTTAGGACTTTTTCACTATTTCACTACCGATATTCATTCTGCTCTTTAGAAAAGTATCTACAAAAATTTTCGTACTCCATGATAATGAAATTAACACACATCTCCCAATTTTTGACATTTTTTTTAAATAATTAAATTATTATGATGCAAATAATTTTAAAAATTGCACTTGTCATCTTACAAACTTTCTACATGTACATATTTTTTTTTTTTTTTTATAATTCTTTTTGTGGAGAAAATAAAAATTATAAGACTTGTTAGATGTCTGGTATCTTCAGTATTATCGTATTTCCCTTTAATTCTAATATATTTTCAACATAAACTCCAATATAATTTCTTTTTCCTCAATAAATTTCAATTTTTTTAAATGTTCTCAAAGTAAAAAAAAAAAATGACATTTTAGAATCGCCTATACTTCACGTAAATTCACAGAATTCACTCATTAATAAAACTACAATTTACCCTTATCTCAAATGACAATACTCAACATGAAATTACAACGATAAATCCCGATGACTAAAGAGCAAATTCAGTAGCACATCACGCACATACGGGAACGTTACCTGGACTGGATGAAAACTGGGTGTATCGATGGGCGGAATGCCAAACTGATTGGGCTGCAAATACGACACAACAATCACGTGCTTATATCACACACAATTAGCCAAATTGCGACAACATTATTAGTAAAGCAATTAAAAATAACTCATATAAGAAGAAGAAAAAAAAAGATTAAACAAAAAAAAATTGTTATCGCACCCGTGTTGTGATTGGTGGTGTTGGTGACGAAGATATCGAGGAGGATGACGAGTCTGGGGGCGTTGTTGGTGATGCTGGCAGAGTTTCAGGATGAGTAGCACGATGAGCAAGGAGAAAAGTAGCTAAGGAACTTGAGGACGTTTGAAAACCAATTGGAGTTGAATGATTGATCTCATTATTTGTTTTTAGTCTATTATTACAAGACGTGTACTTTGACATTGTATTATTATTAATACCGGAAGTTGTATTTTGCCTTGAATTGCCATTTAATTTTTCATCATTACCATTTGTTAATGCTGATATAACTTGGCAAAATTTTAATTTGTGATTATTCAAATGTAAATTGTAATTTTTTGGATCTACTAATAAATCAGTCTTTGATTTGTCTGTTGTGTCTTTTCCATTGAATTCACTTTTTTCATGATTATTTTGTATGTTCTTCGATGGATAAGAGGTAAATGCTGGTGTATTAGTACGATAATTTGTTATTGGATAACGGGGAACAGCATAAGTACCAACAACAATTTTCTCATTCTTTTCATCACTTATAACAGGATCAAAAACAATTGGCGATGATTTATTATCCTCAATGAGTAGTACTGGTGTTAACTGGCTCGTTACAACATATTTTTTGTTAGTTTTATTTTCATTATCATCGTGACACTCTTCTTTATTTCCAACCTCGCTCCCAGTTCTGATTGTTATTGTGCTTGTATATGTTTTTTCATCATAAACATCTTTTTCTATATAATTTCCATCTCCATTGTTTGATGTATATTCACTGGGACGACAGTAGCCCTTTGCTAGTCTACCAAGATCCGAATTTGGACGACGATTCTGAAAATAATATTAGTCGCAAAAATGCACACACTTTTGTTAATTTTTCATTTTTTTTTTTTTAATTAAAAAGAATAAATATATATTTACGTTATTTTAAGCTAGAATTATGATAAAATTTTATGCTCAATACTTGTAAAGCACAAACGAATATTAATTTTTTTTTTGCAACAAAAATATGAAGGATTACCGAGAATGGAGGCTGCACGCTGTTACCATTGAGCGGTGGAGACATTGGAGAATTTGACAAATTTCCTAGAGCAGCTGAGATTGTACCAGCTGGTGCCTTCCCACATCTGTAATCATTTCAGTGATAAATTAAATTTCTTCGAATTTTTTTTTTCCTGACAATTCCAATGATAATGAAATTAACACACATCTAACAATTTTTTCGATTTTTTTAAAACAAATAAATTATTATAAAAAAAAATATTTGAAAAATTTGCACTTGTAGTTCTTCAAGTTTACTGCAAGTGCATATTTCTCATTCCATTTATGATTTATTCGTTGAAAAAAATAAAAAAATCTAAAAATTATCAGATTTTTGCTATTTTCAATATCATCAATTTCAGATATATTCTATTAATTTTTTTTTTTTGGGTCATATTATAGAATTTAGTGAAAATCCAAAAATTTTCATAAAGACTTGTTCTGTGGGTCTTGATTTTCACCACAAATGAGAAATCCATGAAAATTTTTGTAGTGTTCTTACATTCTGAAATATCCATCAAACATTTGAATTGGAAAAAATTAAGAATTGGTAAGAGAAGGTGATTCGAAAAATTCCTTGTCAATTCTTTTCTCAATATCTTCAAAAAGCGAGGATTCAGTGCAAATCTTCAGGAGACTTTTTTTGTGAATCATGAAATTTTCAACAGAAAAAGCCTCTTGATAAATTTTCATGCACCTCATATTTTCCAAGATATTTTCAAATCAGGCTACATGAAATTTTTCAATTCATCCTCTCTCATAAATTCACTATTTCATTGATAACTAATAACTGATGTCATTAATTGAGAAAGCAGCTCACGCAAATTGCATATGTAATGAATTAATTAAAAATATTGTGATGAATAATGTACGAATGAATTTGCTTGAAATGATTCAAAAAATGACGGAAAATTCAAACTCTCATTAGAATTAAATTTTTTTAATAAAATCAACTCTTTTTTTTTTCTAAATTAATTTGATTAATTAAACTTACGGTGGCACTGTTATTGGTACATAACCAGCTGGTGCCTGTTGTCTAGCAACAAGTTTTGCATGTATGTCACAGTACAGCTTATTATTGATGTTGTAGTATCCAACGTTCTTGAGTGAAGTGCCACACGTTGAACACTTGAAGCACTCAACATGAAGATTCTTCTCCTTGATCCTTACAAAGACTCCTCTGTATCATCAGAGATTTAAATCAATCACAAATGTGCACATCAATGTTTTCTCTTAAAATCTTTTTTTTCCATCACACAAATAAATGATTTTAATTTTATAACAATTATAGTAAAAATATTTAAAGCGAACATATCATCCATTTGCATTTATGTGGAGTAAAATATGACAAAAAAACATCAATTCTACATTAAAACATTAATTAAAAAAATGAGGCAACAAGGCCAGTGACGCATTCAAATGGCATTCAGCATGTAAAACATTAAAATTAAAAAAAAAAAAAGTAGAGGAAAAAATAAATAAATGAACAAAGATTTTGATTATTGCTATGAAGAGTCGGCAACAGTAAAGTCAGTGTGCTGAAATAAAGAGGCTTCTCTCATTGGTTTTTCAGTTTGCTCGGAGAAAATCTTCTCACTGAGTTGTTTTTTTTTTCATTTTTTTCATGAAAAAAAAAAAAAATACAACATCGAAAAAGAATAACATAAAACAGAGAAAAAGAGAAGCATGAAATGGAAAAGAACATCGATGATGAGTCAGTGCTGAGTCAACTGGCTTCATGTGCGTAGGAAAAAGAAAGTAATCGAAAAGTCATGAAGTAAAAGAAAAAAAAGAAAAAAAAGAAAAGATGAAAGGAACACATTGAGAAAATAAACGGTTTTTTTTTGGCATAGTCTTTTGAAAACAAAGTATGAAGAAAAAAAAAAGTGAAACAGAAAAACAAAAATGAGTAAATATTGACTCCATCGAAAGCTAAACAGCAGTAACCGCTTGAGATACTGAATTGAAATATTTTTTATTTTTTTCGGAAATTTTTTTTTTTGCTCAAAGCTCTCATTTTTAGAGCTATCAGTGATAATTACACGATTGGCCTGTCGCAACCATGGCAAAGTGTCGTCTCGTATGTGTCACGTCTGTCTGACGTAGATGAGGCCCGTGATGACTGGCTAATACGTAGCTGCTCATCGTAGATATTATGATCATCACGTATTGTAATAGATGATGATGGTGATGCAGGATTTCCGTAGCCCATTGCACGACCAATGGGTGTAGGTGAACGTGGTGATGTTGCATGTCCACCAATGGCTTTACTAACCGTTGAATAATACTCCGTCCTTGAAGAAACTGTGACAATTATGTGATAAATTTGAAAATACGCCATTTTTTAAGAACTGAATTATCATATTTTTGATTTTTTTTGGTTTTTCATGAATATCTCGGAATCTAAAGTCAGATACAGAAATTTTTATAGTCCTAAATCTGTTCTACAAAAAAATCTTGTATCTCCACTAATTCTCGTGATATTTCAAGAAAATCCTTCTCAATCAAAATTGGCTTTTTTCTGATTTTTTTTATCAGTCATTTAAATTTGCTGAAAATAAATAGTGACACATCGTGCACATGTTTCTAACACAAAATTGAAATAATTCAAATAATTCATAAGTAGAAATGAAACATTGAATGCGCCCCTGGCCCCCATCTCTTGGCTCGCCAAACAGTTGACATTGTTCACTTGTGTGTCTCTCCACACATATAAAATTTTATAAATTCTGAAAAAAATAATGTGGGAAGAAAAATATATATTACAAAAAAAATTCTTACACGATGAGTCTTTCACACTCGGCACAAATATTCTGACCAGGTGGAAGGCTGCTCTGTGGTGTTGTTGGCTGGGGTTTTGTCTCTGGGGCGGACACCGACCTCAATCCAGTCAGGGCTGGTGATGATGGCGTCACTACACCGCTACTGTGTACTGGCTCAGCTAATATTTTTGTTTTTTTTTTGTTTTTTTTTTCTTTAGTTATTTAACTTTTTAACATCCAATTATTACATAGTCACATACACGTGCAAATGATGTTTTTTTTTAAACACTTGCGTGAAACTACCAGATTGAGAATATTTATGTAAAATTAATCTGTTTACTAACCAGGCTCCGGGGACTTTGGCTCTTTGTCAGCCTCCTGGACCATTTTGAATACCTCGCTGTTCGTTGGAGTATAATTCTTCTCATTTTTCTTGAAATTTACACTGAAAAAAAAAGAGAAAAATGATAGGATTATTTTTTTTAAAATAAAAAATTCGTTTAAAAAGCAACAGTTGGTAAAAAAATTACACTTAAATTTATTTGACTTACCCAAGTACACCACCTGCCAATACTTCAGCCTGTGCTGAGAGTGTCTCGGCAATTGTCTGCTCGCTGTAGATGCCAACTGGGCTGTTGTACTGCTTGTTTACGATTGACTTTATGGCTCCAGAGTCACTGTTACCATTCAACTGCAATCAAATTGTATATTTACATCGACGAAAAATGATAAAATAAAAAATATAACGGGAATAAATGAACGAAAGGGGGTAGGATTTTTTTTTTGGACAAAATGATCTGATGCTGTTGAGATATTCTTGGGTATTTCATGCCGATAGAATCGATTTTATTCATGTGTCTGGATAGTTGAAGGTAAATGTTTATGGGTACATTATAAATTCAATTGTGGAATGTTAAAGTAGGATAACACGATTTTACTCTCGAAATATCTCGAAAACTTACAAGTTTACGAGAATTTAACAAGAGACATTTCTTGTAGCCCCTCGAATTTTCTACAAAAAAAGTACCTTGATATTTTCTTCTAAACTCAATAGTTTCAAAGATATTTTTTCTTAATTCTTCTGAATGAACTTACAAATGGCTTTGGACTGAAATTATGACCGCTGCCAATATGAGGCCCTTCTTGTTTTTTATGAGCCAACGAAGTTTTTGTAACTGGTGAAACATTGCCCATGGGTGCATGCGGCTGTGGTGAAGGAATTGAAGGTGTAACAGGTGAAACACTTGGCCTCCATGTGCTTCCACCCCTAGAAAAACAATTGAAATTGCGATAAAAATCTGCATACGAAAGTATTTTTAAAGCACAAGAAAGGCGGAGAACAATAAAAAAAGAAAATAAAAAAAATGTTACTGACCTTTGTACAGTCAGTTCAAAACTGTTACCAGCTCTGACAATGACATCCTGGGCGTCTTTGTGCCTCAGATTGAACATTTCCGTATTGTTTACTTTAATGACTGCATCACCGGCATGTAGACCTGCCACCTCCGCTGGCGATCCATTATTCACCTGAAATTTATAAAAAAAAAAATAAAAAAGGAGAAGGATTTGCCATCACTTTCACCAGAAAATTTCTTTTTTCATGATAATGATGCAATTAGTACACATCTGACAATTTTTTCCATTTTTTTTTCAAAGAAATTGTTGTAAAGAGAATATTGGAAAAATTTGTAGTTACAGTTTTTCGAATTTTCCACATGTTCATATTTTTCATTTTTTCTTTTTTCATAATTTATTTGTTGAGAAATGAAAATTGAAAATAATCATATGTCCGCTATTTTCAGTATCATTTTATGCCTTATCTGTTTAATTTATTTGTCATCGTGTAGTGTATTCATTATTTATTTATTTATTTACTCTGTGTACACGATTTGTTGCAATGAAAGAGAGAGTGGAAGACTGCTTGTTGGTCCATATTATGGAAAGTAATTTTAAATCGACTAGACATCAATAATGTCAAGAGTCTGAGGAAGCTGGCATTGTGCAGCGAAAGGTCACGATTTGACAATAATTTGATGTTGTTAATTATTTTCCCAATATTCCTATGAACAATTAATGCTCAAACATTTCATGCAATACATTTGGAAATGAATCCAATAATAAATATCTGAACAATATTTTATTGTTCGGAATTAATGCGAGATACGGAAATTTTTTTTGAAGACTTCTTTTGTCGGGCAAAATACGGCCTTAAAAAAAAAGGTTTTTTCAAAAATCACGCATTTCTATTATATTCCGAGTTATTCTCAATCAATTGAGGTGAATATCTATTGAAAAAACAATTGATAATTCACTTGGAAAATGTTTTCCTTTTCCCAGCAGCAATAGAATTCTATTATTACCAGTAATTTTTTTTATTTCCTTTTTAATTCATAATTTATTGTGAGAATTATAGAGGGAAAAAAAAACATGCAAATTGCCCTGTTACTTCACAGTTGAATATTCTTTTTTTCTCTCTTCAGTCTACAATTTTCGACGCGTGATTTCTCACCCCGATGGACTAACTTATCTGGCATTATGCCAAATTGTCCAGAATGTATGAGCTTACGCCTGTGTGGCCGTAAAATGCTTCCGTTCAGCCGTTATTTCTCTTCCTCCAATGCAATGCAAATTTTAACAAACATTATCTTTTTATTTTCATTCCTTTCAATTTTTTTCTTGTTTCTTTTATTATTTCATTTACAGATTTATATCGTGTTATTTGCCGATTTTTTTTACTCTCATTTTATTCCATTAATTTTGCTACTGTATTGCCTTTGAAATGCGCTTTAGCTACTTGTTCAGTCAGTCAGGCTTAAATGGTTACGTGAAAAATAGATTGTTGCGTCAAATGTTGATTTGATAGTCCTCTGTAGTAGTGTGTGTGTGTGTGTGTTAGTGCCGGCTGCTGGCTTTTTCGTGAACAATTTTAAAGTATCTATTTTTGGGGGATACCTCTTAACATTCAAACACTGTAAATACTTCCGTTTAACATGACGTTTTATTTTTTAATATTTCAATACTTTTTATTATTTTATTATTCGAAAAGATTTTTCGGTAGTTTTTTATTGTTGGAAAGCTGGAGAAAGTTCGTTTATTCAGGTGAAACTCAATAAGTCAATATTCATTTTTAAATGGTGAGGTAAAATATTAGAATTTTGAATATTTGTCTTTTAGGTAGTATTTACGTTATCTCTTCTGCAAACTCGTTATTTTCTTCAATTTATATTAAAAAATTCCACTTCATTTTCTTCATGAACGAAATATTATTGTTAATAGTCCGTCAATTTTTTTTTTATCATATATTCAAAAAAAATTCGACTATCTTTGATTAAGAAATATATGTAGATTGTTGATGAAAATAGACATTTTATTTCCTGAATAAAATTATCCTTTTGACACGATTTTCATGTATTTTACCACTTCCGTAAGAAAATAACTTCATTTTCCTGAACAGGAAATTTCTGAAAAAAGTACATTTTTTCAAGTGCAACCTGAATAGGATTGTTTTAATCGAAAAATTTTCAATTTAAAATTTGATTCAATGCAATTCCATAAAACGGAAATGAACAAAATAATAGTGAAAGGCCGGAAAAAAATTAACATTAATTACTCAATGTACTGAGTAGACAGATAATTTATTCAGAGAGACTTCTCTCTACATTCAAATCAAGAGATTCAAAAATTATCAGAAGCGTAAAATTACGCACAAACAATTTATTTACCGTGACTTGTGTATTTAATCCACTTTATTTTCGCTGGGTTTAATTGATGTAAATAAATTTCAACAGGTGGTGTGAAACTTCAAACTTTAATTGATAGTTAACGTCGCAGAGGCATATGACTCCCAAGATCGTTTGATTCTATTTTAAATACGTTCTTGGACGGAGCTTAAACTTGCTATATATATATATATATACATTTCTATTTGTTTGCTTCACTTGTGCATCCTACCAAAACGTTATAGTATATTTAAATGCACTATATCAAAAGAAACGAGAGAAGACTGCCTTCATTCATACAGAGTCACGCGTTCCTCGTACTCCACTGAATTCATTGGAGAAAAAAAAACGAGAGAAAAAAAAATTTAATAAGTTATAATGATTTTAAAAAAATTCGAAATGCATGTATGATGAGGAGAAAAGATTTATCAACGATATGGGATTTTTTATAAGTGAGTGAAGAGTGTCTTGGAACGACCTCGATTCTCTGTGAACATATCTTCGAGCATAATTAATGGTGTCTGCCCAATCGAACACACAATCAACCCGCAAGCGACTGTTTTATAAATAACTTGAGTACTTTTTTTCTTCGTCGCAACTCTTTCGTGGTTCAAATTCTTGGAAAAAAAAATATAAATATAAAGAATGGAGGGGAGAGAGGAGAGGTAGAGTTATCAACAATAGACTGATGCGCAAGAAAAACATGGAGAGACGTTTTTCAGAGAGAACTTCATGGGCTCCAAAAGAGATTTCTTGATAAATTCTCGCAAACTTCATTGATTCAGAGATCTTCCAGAACTTAACTGCACGTGATTTTCCGTAATTTGATTACTGAGCTGTGTGAGAAGCTGCGAGAAATGTTTTGTTGCTTTAATTGTCGATTCCAAAATATTGTGCCACAGTTCCAAAAATTCTCTTATCTTGACACATGTTTCATTTCGTGATTTCATTTTTTTCCGAGATAAAAATGATTACCATTAGTAGCCTGGTTTAAGGGGGGTCTTTGGTAGGGAAAATATTTCTGGGAATTTTCATCCCTCCAAAACTACTTTCCTTTAATGCTACAAATCGTCACCTTAGAGTCAAAGAGGCGTACGTCCTGGATACCATCATAGTACTTACACCCCATTAATCCTAAGGCGACGAAATGATTTCATTGCATTTACACTACTATCCTCGTGTCTCTATCAATATCTTCATTAACGTGATGATCCTGGTTTCTGACACTTTGAAGCTAGTTCCTGACCGCATAAATCGCAGAACAACTATTTGCTTATTGAATGTAATTCAATTTAATTGATACAGATTTATGGCGCTGAACGAGATCAGCAATTGAATATTAAACAATATAGTGTACATTTAAATATAACTAAGAAATTTGCAGAAACTGTCAGTTACTGGAGCACTGTCAGAAACCGGAGCCACCACAATGTATAATCAATTTGGACTAAATAAATTAGCTCTATTTCGCTTAGTTTCCAAGATATTTCAGTGAGATTGATAGCACAGATGAGCAGATTTGTCCTTTTTTGCTTCTTCACTACTGAGTCGATTTCAATTGATAAGAAAATGATAGAAATTAAAATGATATACATATGTTGATATACGAAATTTCTAAATTCTAAATCCGAATAAATTTTGCAGGTCGAGCTGAAATAGGGTTTTTTCCCAATTAATTTTCCCTATCTCAAACCCTCCATGATTGCCCCCCCCCCCTACCATTCACTCCCATTACCCCGTACACTCACTTAAAAATATGTAATTGCCCACAAGCAGAAGCTATGTAACATAAAAATATGTTTAACGTGTAAATAATTGTACATTGTATCTAGTCATGTTAATAAACTCTTTAAACTGTAAACTGTGAAAACTACAGGTCGAGCTGATGCGGTGGCTTATGAGAACTCTGAGAATTGTAATTGGATTCTTCATTCAGTAATAACAATAATATTAATAGTAATAGTAATGTTTTTCCGAATGAACTTTTATCTAATTTCTAATGAAGCTTCAAATTCACTAGAAAATATTGATCTGAGAGCAAATAATGTTGAATACTGCTATACTAGCAATCTAAATCCAAAAGACGACACATATTGCAATATTCTATTTTCATTTATTTACAATATGTTGCGTCCATTATCGACTAGTTCTCTTAATCCGTCTCACACTTCATCTAACCCAGACCTGGGCAAATCGAGATCTTTGGGCTCCCGGTGCTCTCGACCTTCATTAGTACGGACAATGCCGGACGGTAATCCTGTTACTTGGGCCCGTCCGATTCTCCCCTCTCCTTCAGTAATGAGTAGGGACCGTCGATTTTTCACTTTTCCGTCATTTTTTTTTGCATTGAAAATACCAATGCTGGAACTAGAGCCGAGAACATCTTATTCTTTCTGCGAAAACCGTTTCTTAACCGACTTTAAATAAGTGAATTTGATTATCATTTTTCTGCGAGAACATGGCCTAATCTGAGTGCAGTAGCGCAATTAATTCATCCAATTCAATCATCAAATAAGAAAACCGAATACTTCTTTTCCGCAGTTTTTCCTCACAATATTTCTTCGATTTTGAAAAATTGGGAGGAATTGCTGAATAGGGGAGACCGGGGCAAAGTGGGGTACCCGGGGCAAAGTGGGGTACCTACTTTTTGGGAGCAATTTTTTTTTTTTTTTTTTTTTAATCAAAAATGTTTGCTGGAGTGCTCATTCGTTATGGCATAAGGGAAATGGGGGCAAAGTAGGGTACCCGGGGCAAAGTGGGGTACCAGTTTTTTTGGAATTTTTTTTTTTTTTTTTTCAGTCAAAAATGGTTGTTCGAGTGCTCATTCTTTATTGAGTGAGGGAAATTGGGGGGAAGTGCAGTATTTTTGAAGTTGAATTTTCTTTAGCCAAAATGCGTCAATATAGACAATAATTGGTTTTATTCAACAACGGTTGTGTTTACCTTTAAGTTTTCATTATAAACAATGATTTCTCGTCTGGGCACGAGATAAATCAATCAATAGGGGAGACCGGGACAAAGTGGGGTACCAACTTTTTAAGGCACTTTTTTTTTATTTGAGCAATGAACGTATGCTCCAGTGTTCATTTTGATGACGTTCTGGGCATTAGTGATGGCGCAGAAAAGGAATGAAAGTGAAGAAAAAGAAGCAAGAAAAATTCAATTTTTCAAAATGGTGCATGGTCTTTCAAATTTTTTTTTGACTTGACCGGTGTCTTATATAGTATAAGATATTTTTTTTCCCTGAATGGTCAGAATTGTAGCGAAAATGAAAGGAACGCTTCTTTGATTCTTAAACATCAATTAATGATGATCAGGAACGGAGATTTTCTTCTTTCGTAATTTCTTATTCACCCCATCCACACCTTCCTTACTCACTCACCATCCACACATAGAAAATCACGGAAAGATAATGAAAAAAAAACATCTTTGGTCTTTGTCAGAAAAACGGTCCAACCGATCGGCTTCAAAATTTACGGGCCGTTTAGGTACAGATGAAGCTGAGAAAAAACATTAAAACATTTGCACTTTTTGCAAAACTAGCAATGTTCAGCTTAATTAGAGAAAAAAATACTTCATTTTTTGTTTTCTTTTGAACAGAATAATCAACTATTGAAAAAAAAAAATCTTCACTTCTTATAAAATTTCAATTATTTTTCATGTACCCCACTTCGCCCAAAATGCGATAGAAACGAACTATGTCGGCAAAAATGCTCCAAATACTCAGCAGAATGATCAATTACTAAAAAAATAAAAATCTCAACTTTTTATAAAATTTCAATTTTTTTTTTGGTACCCCACTTTGCCCCAAACTGCGATAAGAATGGACCATCTCTCCCAAAAATGCTTCAAATACTCAACAGAATGATCAATTACTAAAAAAAAATAAAATCTCAACTTTTAATAAAATTTCAATTTTTTTTGGGTACCCCACTCTGCCCCAATCGGTTCAACATGATCGACGTGACTTCATTGATTGAAAAATCAAAAAGATAGGTAAAAATAGAGCTGACATCAAATTTTGGGCCCTGAAAGCCCTCTCCTTCCCATAGGTACCCCACTTTGCCCCGGTCTCCCCTATATTTTCTTTTCTTCTTTTCTGAAGATTTATGTAAGACAGAGACAAAGATTGCGGAAGAGATGCTTCTTTTTCAATTATTAGAGAGAGTTACCCCCTATTTAACTAAAAATCCTGAAAATTGTAATGGCTCATCCCCAAATCAGTGCTTGCGGACCAATGACGAGCTTCGGTTAATGAAGTTTGTGATTGTGGGAGGGGGGAGGGAGAATTTTGCATATGTGGTTTCCATTGAGTAGCATTGATAAAATGTTAGCCAAGAGTAGGCAAAATTATAATTAGAAAATAACATCTTTAAATTTCAAAAAAGTTGAATAATTCCTTGCCACCATTTCTCGGAGGATATCTTCTGAATTCAGCGAGATAGCACAACTATCACGAGTTTCTTACGCGTGTTGAATGGAAATATATCTAAAAAACTTGAAGTTATGCGCGTACTCGCACTCAGCTCCCTTTCCAAAATATCGTCGCACCGAAATATTTTCAATTGAAGAATTGGAGGGGGCTACGGTTTATGACCGGATTAGGCTTCAGGCAGAAAGAGTGGTAATGGGATTAAAGCCCGGAGCTCCCGACTACCTGAAATATGCCCAGGTCTGATCTAACCTCCAATAAGCGGTCCCAAAGTTTTAATCCTCTAATCCCTCATCGGGTCCTCAATAATCATAGGTCCCAAACAAACTATCCCAAATACCAAATTTTCCATTACTGAAAAATCCCTGCAATAGAATGTATCTATACAAGGAAATAGAAATAATTACGGAAAAACTCAAATAATCTAAACGTCTACTTATTCCCCTTCATTACTACTCAAATTTCGCAATATATAAACCATTGCCCTTCCAAAATTCCCCAGTTTGAGATACTGATAAGGTTTTTTTTATGAGATTTTTCCTAAAAAGGCATGTACATTCATCAAACGAAAAACAGAAATCTATGGTAATCACTAATTAATTTCATTGTCAAATTTGAAGTGAGCCCATGAGAACCGTGAGCAGGAATCAAATATCACCACACACTGTACTATTATTTATTCTCTCCTGGAATATAAAACTAATCGAGTGCAATAAAAACGTTCAAAGTTGAATTTCTCAGTAATAATAGTTATAACTCTAAAGTAGAATCATTCCAAGTAATTGGTAGAAATGAATATAAAAAGTACGTTACGTTTGAAAATAGAGTATTTCTAGAAAACTAAACGGTTTTAGTTATTGGAAACACAACATGAATCTCCGATAATTCTACACTTGTTCCATTTTTTAAAAAAATGTAGCATATATTTTTATTGTAAACTTATTTATATTTATTATCAGCGGAGAATGGAGAAACTGTTACATCTAAACAAGACGTCATTCTTCCGCTTGTCTCCGAGCGATTTCGATGGATTTACTAGTATAGAGGCTACAAACAGGTAATCGACTGTAGAAATAAAATACCGTAATGAGAATTCCCGAAACAGATGAAATTCCCTTATTAACATGGAATGGTGTTACTTCATTATGCTTTATCTCTCTAATAATTAATCTAACTCAACGAAATCCCCAGATTTCTAACTTTCGAAAAAGACGTGATTTGAGCAGAGCGATAAAACTACCAAAATTCAGGAAAGAATAAAAAAAAAAGAATCGAGATGAAATTTTCCATTCATTCGATTCTCCGACTAATGAAGCATGAAAAAAGAAGATTCTCAAAGAATCCTACCAGCCAAAAATCCACCACAAATGCAGTCCCCCTGATATATGGAGGCCCACCAGGACGATGAGGTACTTGGATTTTGTGTGTATGTGCCATGAAAAGAGCTAAAAATAATCTGGGACCAGTCTAAAAATACATTATTGGTCCTTGCCCCCACTGCTCTCTCTGATCTCGTTGGACCAGAGAGAGAGAGAAAGAGCGAAAGAGAGGGCATAGCGAGAAAGGCAGAATACCAAAGGTGTGCAAGGTACGCATTCCAATGTTCGAGTTATCACAGATGGATCCATCCCACCATCCAAACGCTGGAGGAATGCATCTGCCCTGCAGAATCTTTTTGCTCTTCCTTTATTCTCAATATTTATTTGCCCTCTCTATCTCTCTCTTCTCCTGAACAATCCGCGGAAAAATCGAGTCAATAGAACAGAGTTTTGTTGATTTCTGAAAAAACAGTAATTAAGTGCTGCATAATTAATAATTGAAGATTTAAAAGCATTTGTAATGTTGTGAAATGAGTTGATGGCTTAGAAACAAAGTGGCGTAAGTGCTATGCTTATACATAGCACTTACGCCACTTTGTTTCTAAGAAAATACAAAATTAACAGAATAAAATTAATTGAGAAAAGCTTAATAATTTTTTTCACAGCTTATTATTAAACCTTTTATAATCTTGTTATAATAAATGTACAAGGGTGCATATTCGCCATTTTATAATTATGATTATTCTCAATACACTCCTCAGTCGAAAACCTAAGAAATTTCTCTTCCATTTATTCATCTTTATTTCTCTCTCTATCTCTTTTGCCTCATTTACAGGACTTAACCGTGTCACCGCAATTCAAAATTAATTTAACATTAAATTTTGAATGAGCCCCGTACAATTGCGAGTTAATGACCCGAATGATGGGGATAAAAACTTCTGCAGTCGATTGTACCATGTATCGACCTTGGAGGCATCGTGTGCAATTATTTTGGTGTACACGGTGCGTTGGGAGACTCACTAACCGCTCACATACACAATTGTATGTTTCACACAATCTTATATGCTACATTATTTTCACTACGTAAAGCCAATTTAGCCAATTTCTTGTGGCTATTAAATTATTTTTTATTTAATGTCACTCCTTTAGTTCCATAATTCATATACTTTTAATAATTTTGTAATGAGTAGTATCATGAATGATTTCAATGAAAATTCCTTTTACTCTCAAATTGTGGTAAATGCCAGTTGCGCTTGTTGAAGTGAAAAATGAGAATCAATGTTTACAAGCAGACATTGGCTAGACAAACAGGAATGTTAGGGAAATAAACGAGTGCAAAAGAGAAAGCAAATAAAATTGTTCACGTTTATCAGAATTCCTTATTTTCTCAGCATTACTTTTTTCCTCGTTCTTTTTTTTTCTTTTCTCCTCATTCTTTATGAAGTGAATCACTCGACAAATCCATTCATCTGTAATCTTCATGAATTCTTCTGTAGTTACTAGTTCTTTAGATTTAAAGATTCATGAGAAAAGAATTCAGGAGATTCGATCAAGATAAAAAAATATTCAAATGACGATAAATAACAAGTCAATCATATTGATCCAACTTATTGCGGAATATTGAATCCAGTTTACTTTTTAGTTCATATCTTGAAATTTAAGTGACATACAGAGTCTCAAAATGGTTTATGTCTTGAAAATGGTTTTATGATGAAGCCTTTTCATCATTTGGAAATGCACAAAGAATGATCACAGAAAAACCCAATATATGAATAAGATAACTAAATTTTTTTTAAATATGCATCGAAATAATTTTAGCAAAGCAGATTATTTATCGAATTTTCAGTAATTTCCGAATCTCATAAATCTTCACTCCACGACTTGTCTATTGGTGTGATTGTAATTCTTTTAATTGTACCCTAGCTCATTTTTCCTTTGATATTTGATATTTATTGATAAGACTCCAGGCTAGAAAGCTCCTCGGAACCATTTAAACAATACGAATCACATTAAAAGAAATTTCGTCACACTGAACTTGCATGATAGAATAATTATACAGATTGCGCTAAACTTCAAAAATAAAATGCAAAGAGGCAAAAAGGTATCACAGACAAAGTATCAGTTATTTAGTACAAAGCAAATTCACTTTGAATTAAAAATTCACATGAAATTATGCTTTTTAAAAAACAACAATAATAGTTGATTAATTTATTAATTACAGCACCATTATTCACATCTCCTTTTCAACATGAGCATCTAAAAAAAAGGAGATACAGAAATTTTTATGCATACCTCTTTTGTAGAGCGTATTCTTCTCTACAAAAAAGGTCTAAATGAAAAATTTCTCTATCTGCTTCAAATTCCTAGATATCACCTCCTAAAAATGAAGAACAAAGTCAAGCCTCTCGTCTCACTCTACCTCTTTCTCCCGCTGTAACAATGTCCGGATAAAAGTGCACATGAAAGAAAGATGAATAGAAAAAGAGAGAAAAGATATCAAACGTGATTCACCTATGAGCGATGATGACGACGATGATTCGACCGGCCGTGCCACATTCTCCAGTAGATAAAGACACGAGACACAAGAAAGAAGGTAAAAAAAAAACAAAGTAGATAAAGGGGAAAAAGGGGTTGTCACGGATCCGTGAACAGATACGTGAGATGTCGTATCTTCGGTGAAGGTCACCGACTTGGTCCTTGAGATTGAAGAACAAATGTACAAAGTTGAATTAACTTTGTGTACAAAAATTACGTTGAAAAAAAAAAAAAAATAATATGAACAATTCAGTAGAGAAGAGTCAAACAGGATATGTTGATTTTTCTAAAATTATTTATTCTTTTCGAATATCTCGGAAAACAAACGAGATAAGACAATTTTCACTGCTGCATTTTTCCCAGAAAATTTCAAGAGCTCGAAGAAATTCATTATCTCATTTACACTCCGAGATATTTTCCAAAATCAATAAGAAACAAAGACTTATCTTGTTTCATATCACCACTACTGAATTGATACAATGAAAGAAAGGAAGTCTATATTTTCAGTTGGATGAGTCACTGACTAAAATTTCCAACGAAAATCCATTGAGGAATATAAAAACGGAAGGAAAGACGCAAGGATATCCGTAGCAATGTGAAAGACTCATTCATACCAAGAATCAGTGACGCTCATTGTTGCGAGAGTCACTCGATCCTTCTAGGATCACACGACTAGAGATGGGCAATGACGGTCATTTTTGGACCGACGTCATATGACCAAAAAATGACCGTCTTGTGACGGTCACATGACGTCACAAAATTTCAAATGAAAAATGACAGTCATAATTAAATTTATGCTTGTCCAAGACTGGAAAATGAGTGAGATAGTAAAATACATCTATATAGATGTAAAATGACCGTCATTAAATTTCTTTCTTCTGTGACGGTCATTTTTTTCAGTCAATTTGAAAAATCAGTATATATTCAATACATTTGATTGCAATATGAATTTTCTGTTTTTCAATTCAAACGGATTTCAATTGAGTCTTTCATAACCAAATTCATTTACACTTGCCAAGGAATGAAAAATAATTGATGCTAAAACATCTATATAGATGTAAAATGACCGTCATTAAATTTTTTCAATTTATGACGGTCATTTATTCAGTTAATTTTATAAATCTGTGGGAATTTGATACACTTGATTTGAATGACGGTCATAATTTATTTTCCTTTTACGACCGTCATTCAGTGAAATTTTGTGACCGCATTCTGTCACGGTCACAACTACTTCGTCGTGTGACGTCACATGACCGTCATATGACCGTCTTGTGACGCGTCATGTGACGGGCGCCCATCTCTACACACGACCAGTAGATGAACACTGACCAAAAAATGGACGGTTTCTATTATCGAGGATTTTCACAAATAAATGAATGATTCTTATACTTTTCCCGTCAATTCCTGATTATTACATTCATGTGGATTTATAAACTCTTTATTACATACCGATTGATCGAAATTTAAAATCATACCACTGCAAATATACAACTGTCCATCTATTGGTGGTTTAAGTTATTTTCCAGTTTTTTCTTGATTTTCTTCAATTATTTCTACATTATTCAAGTTTAATTGATTTTTAGTCGATTCACTGTATATTTTTCTGTACATAATTCTTTTCTCCAACTTCTTAACGTGATTTGCCTATTTCATATGAATTAATAAAGTCTAATATTTCCTTAACCGTCCATCTATTGGTCATGTTACCCTACCATAAGACTGGTCAGATTTTTTTTTTCAACTGTAAATTTTGCGTAAAAATGAAGTTCAAGGACAGTGCGTTTATTATTGTCCATTTATCTTTCATGCGGGGGATTTAGGCGCCAAAAATTCACTTGAATACATATATATATATATATATGTTTCATTGGCTTTAAAGTTGGCATTGTGACGTGCGCACGCGCTTTTCACACACGCACTAACGCATGTGGTGTCGCATTACGTGTATACCGGGTTTTCTTTTCCCTTTCTTTTTGTAATACGAGAGCGTCCGCGCGTGCTGCGCACGCGCTTTTTCATCCAATGGTGTAAAGAAAAAAAAATCATTCAATATAAATGACACCAGATGTCGCGTCGGTTTCGGTCTTACGCATTTTCGATATTTTCGATATATATCGATATGAAACTCCTCTTCTCCTTTTTAATATAGGACAGCGGTAATTCAATGAACGTCATTACTTTCACGCATGATTATTCTGCGGGTTTATTTTGTAATAGTCTCGATGCACTGAGGGTTTTCCCCAACAATTTTATTTCATTTGGATCGATTACTTGGTGAATTTAGTAATAATGAGGGGAAATGGCACAAGTCAATTTTGTGGTCGAAATGATTTTTTAAAAATATATATATAGAAATTGATACTTTCTTCATAGAGCGAAATAGGACCCATGAAAAATGTTTCCACAAAAAAAAAACTACATTCAATTAATTTTTGAGATATTCCCAAAATCCTAATACTGAATCGAATAATTTTATTGTTTCATCATCCGGTGATAAATTTTTTTAGATAAACAATGAGCGAGGTAGAATCGATCATAAACATTCATCATCATTTACCGAGAAAAAAAAATGATCAATTGCCTAATTAATATGAAATTAAATACCTATTAAAATTCCTCGAGTATGAGATTTCATATTGATTGTCTTTATTTCGCACTTCAAAGAATTTAAATTGTTTGTGTTTTGAATGAAATTCACATTCATTTAAATTGCTTTTTTTTTTTTTTTTTTCTTTTCTGAAAATTCAAAATCAAATTCAGACATGTGAGAGGAGGCAAAATAAAGTATATTTTTATATCCAACAAGCATATATATATACATATATACAAACTGGCTACTGTGAACCGGGGCCTCGGTCTCTATTAATATCCGTGGAGCCCGAGAGTGCTTCTAGCTCGCTATCCCTTTTGGACGACTTATACTTCTGGTCTTTACGGATATCTCGTTGTAAAAAAGTAGCATAATCATTTGAAAAAAAAAAAAATTGAAAAAAAAATGAAACTCAAACATTAGAGCATTTAAAAAAAAATGAGATTTAGGCGGAAGTCATAAACGCTTTGCTCTTATCGAAGAATGAAATTCTTAAAATTTTCAAATTAATTAAAAAATAGTTTTCACATTGTTTCGTAAATTCTAAAAATATAAAGCAATTTTGTCACTTGACCCTGACACAGTGATCGTTAAAATTGTAGGTGGTAACTTGTGTCCTCAGTTGAAATGAGGTCGTATAGTTAGGATTTTTCAATAAAATGTATTTCTATTAATTTTTAAATATAAAATTCTTGCCAATGACGAATGTGAGATACCAGAGCCCCCTCGGTGCCGTGCGCAATAAACTAGAATTCGTATAACGCGATTCTTGGTCATCCATTGCGTCGTTGTTGATAGGCGCGTCAACCTGGCTGGTAGAACACCCACGCATAGGTTTCATTTAACAGATAAACACTGTAAATGTGACGCGTTCGAGTCATCATGATCATCATCTTGGCATGGGATAGAAATAATACCGGTGAATTTTCAATGGCCATGTCATTTACACACTGCCGCAATACCGTCAACATACTTGGAGAACAGAGCTTGTAATGTTCTTTGAGAAGCAAACGTTGTAAATTATTTTTCACCACGAATAATTCATCTCCGCTCATTTTTCCAGAGATGAATGTCTTACACGTCATTTCGTTGAATACGGAGTTAAACAAAAAAACAGATGCAGACCATTTTTCTTTAATTTTTAAAGTTTAGACCAGTTGATCACAATTTTCTGAAATCTTATCGAATATAGGCAGATTTGCTGATATCTGCTGGAATCTGTACGGATCTGCAGTAATCTGCACAATTCTGCTGAAATTTACTACACTTGGCATATTTTCCAGAATATGCTTGGATATACTTGCATCTGGTGGAATCTGCGCGAATCCGCTCAAATCTATCTTAATCTAGTCAGAGCCTGAACAATCCTACTGAAATTTGCTACAATTTGTCTGAATCTGCTCAAATGTGCTAACATGTGCTAGAATCTGTGCAGATCTAGTCGAATCTGCCTTAATCTGATCAATTTACTGAAATCTGCTTAAATCTGCCCAAATCTGCTCGACTGACTGAAATTTGCTGCGATTTGCCCAAATATGCTCAAATATGTTGACATCTGCTGAAATCTGTTTAAATCTGCCTTAATCTACTCACATCTACACGATTTGGCCACAATTTGCAATGATTCTTCCAAATTCCCCAGAATATGCTCAAATGTATTGACATCTGCTAGAATTTGGATATATCTGCCCAAATCGAACACTACCTTTCTTGTAGCAGCTTGAAAATGACAAAATAGTACTTTCAGCTTTTCAATTTTTCCCAAATTCTTCCGAATTTGTTCTAATCTGCGTTAAATGCTCGACAATTACTAGTCATCAATCATACATGAGAATTTTGAGAAATTTCGGCGTTTTTTTTCGTGTGACAGAAATTTACTAGTAAAATGACGAAGCAAGATAAGTCTCTAATGATGACAGAAAGCTTATTTTTAAGATATCTCAAAAATTATAGAGTTTAAGAGAATTTGTCACAGAATCTTTTTTTCAGCTCCTGAAATTCCCATGAATGAATAGAATTCGATCTCCTGAAAGTGTCTACAGAGAGAACTTTTTTATGAATCTGTGCAAAACCCAATAATTGTAGAGATATTCGAAGAAGAATTTCTGTACGAAATCAACTTCTTCCAATATTTTTTTTTCCATTGAATTTTCCCTTAACTTCTTCTGCATTCCGTAAAATTTTCAAATCCAATTACCAGTTATCAGCAGTCATTACAAAACTTTACGTCTCGTTCATTATTTTTTTCATGCATAGAAATGGAATTTCTCGAATGAGTCACTTTTTTGTAGCAACAAAACTGTCAATTCCTTTGCTTTCACGAACTTAAAAAAAAAGACAATAAATTTGACATTTTATTTCAAATTCTTTTTAATCAATAAAAAATATTCATGCAAAGTTAGCAAATATGTATTTGTATCAAAGAATAATTGAAACCCTAAAAGCAACGATGAACGATTTTCCTAATCTCTTTAAGACTTAATCTAAAAAAATTCTCCACGTGACACAAAAAAAAATCACTGAAATTTCTATTTCCGTACTTGTTTACCCGTTATATTTATAGTTGCATAACACAGTGTCCTCTTCTCGGCTCAAAGAATCCGTTGAAAGAAAATAAGAGAAGAAGAAAAAATAAGAAAATCCCTCAGTAAACATGAGAAAAAAGTTTAAATCGAAATAGTATGTAAATTGTTTCTCGTATCGTATTGTCGTTTAGAGATGGCCCGCATAAAATAAGAAAAGCGATAGTTATCGTAAGACAAGGTACATATAGTCTCCCTCGTGGTCGACCATAGAGAGACAGAATCATTGCGCTGACCAGTGTATGAGTATCATATTGACATTTGTTCCGGGTGGTTTGGGTCAGACCTGGTAAACTGAAATCCATACTATTTATGCTCTATGGGAAAGTACAATTTTTACTGCTTTATAGTTTACAACAAAAAAGATAAAAGAACGTGTATTTATCATAAATGCATAAAATGCATTAACGGAGGTAGGTACAACGATTACGACAAATAACTGTGTCACAATACACAATATGTGAAAATTAATTCAGTTGAGAGGTCAATTTCTGATCATCTTGAAAATAACAGACATCTGAAAAGCTCTATTATTTTTGATTTTTTTAACACATAAATCATTATTTTTTCAAATTAAAAATATGTACATGTAGAAAATTCCTAAAACTACAAGTGCAATTTTTTAAATAATAATTGATCTGTTCAAAAAAATGCAAAACATTGTTGGATGTGTGATAATTCCATAATTATCAATCTTGTTATATAGCGAATGTCTCTGAATTTGAGCAAAATCTAAAAATTATCAATGGAAGCTTTTTTTTTGGAGAGAGGAATAAGATCTACAAAAAATCCCGTGAAAACGTCTGAATGACAATTTTACAGCTTAAAAACAAATAGAAGAAACACATAATCGATGAAAATTTCAAATTCTTTGGAGTGAATTTAAAAAATGTAAGTGTGAATGATAAAGAAATATTTCTATCAGAAAAGTAGGTCTTTTCGTCCCTACGTTCTTCCGGTCACACTCAACGAGGCTTTAAAAGAAAAAAAAACACCCGTAGAAGTGCTGCGTTATCGCAAATTACTGAGCTTCGCACGATCCCATTGCAATGCAGTATTTATGTGGATGAGGCCTTGCCGAGTTTCGCGATAATAACGTTCGCCACAACGGCTATCATCGTTTGTTCTAAAACGTCAAACTCGTATATATATATATATATATGTGTGCTCTTTCGCTACTTAGAATAAGCCAATTGGTATTTCACGGTTAAAATAATGTAGAATAATGCATTTTTCAGTCTCGTGTTTTATTTATCATTTTTAGCGAACGTCGACAGTTCATCGGCAAAAATAATTTTGCATTATTAGTTATACTTGCCTCGACAAGAAATAATTAGTTGAAAGGTAAAAGCATGAGTCAATTCCATTCCGGTATTTATTTTTGGTCAATCTTTTGGATTTGGAGCAAAATAACGAGGTTTCTGCAGAGACCCTTTTTGTAGGGTGGAGAGACTTATCAGAGAGGTTCTTACTAAAAATTTCGTCTCTCCTCTATTTCTCGAGGTTTCAATATTTTTCTTACTAGAACCATGTCTTGGAATTTTCGACGAATTGATTCACTATTAACCCTCGGAGTACACACCTCTGAACAGAACTTCGGAACACACACGAGGTCAAATTGACCCCACTCCATTTTCTGAGTGCTGCATCTCAAAAACTATGCATTTTTTTCGGAATTTATTTTATGAGGTTTTTTGTAGATAAAACAATGTACTTTCGAAGACAATCATCATTGGTTTGATTTAACTATTTTATAATGGAGAAAAAATTAATCGAAATCAGACCTCTTTTCTAAAGTCGGCTAATTTTAATAAAAGAGCTTATAAGTATCGGAGCCGAGTATTTCGAATATTTTTATTCATTTCATCATATTTTAGGGCAAAAAATTTTTTGCGGCCAAAATGACTCCTAGTGTACTTCGAGGATAAACAACGCATGTTAAAATAGTGAATTATTGAATTTATATGCTACATTGACTCCAAATTTCAGAAGGAGAAAAAGAGACATTACACACATTGGTATAAGAGCCTGGCCAGCGTTGAAGTTTATGTGGAGCTCTCCGTGTGGTTTCGCAAAGGCACCTTCTCGAAATAGAACACCCAAATAATTTGCCTCGGATTACCAGTGACGCCGTCTCTATAACCCCCCACTTAATGTTTCGTTATATTCTGTGAAAAAAAAAGGGAACTATTCCCAACTCAACTGTTCAAGGCGGGAAAATCTATGAACCTTTAAAATCTCCACTTGAAAGAGAAAAAAAAAGAGTGAAATACACGAGCCCTCGAATGTACAGTACTTGAGACGTGTTTTGATTATAATACACTTCCGGTCCAACTTCACTCTCAGAAGAAAAAAAAGAAGAAGCATTATCAAAAATTTTATCAGACATTCAACAGATGACGCCATAAATTCCGGAAGCTGTCAAGATAATGAAAAAAAAAAATGAAAATAATGACTTTTTTTTGCTTTTTTCTTTTTTTTCGGCATCATGAAGTAATGAAAGAAAAATTGGAAATGTCGTGAATTCGGAGGATCTCGAGTTACCATAGTTCGGGTTGACGTCTCGTTTCGATGCCAAAAACTTTGGTCTCTCGAAGAAAAAGCCCACTACTTCAAGCGTAGTTGGCAGCGATTTCTGTCGATGCGCGTGAAATTTGGCTTTCGTATCTGTTCTTATGTAATACTTTTTTTTTTTATTTTCTTTTCAATTCACTATTAAATACAGTTAGAAGTGTGTGTGTGTATGTGTACTTAACAGCATTACTCGAGTAACATTTTCGTGCACATTCCTAATGCCTGACGGTTTTTTGGCAAATTCAATTATTGTTTACCGTAAACGTTTAAAGTGGCTATCATATTTCCACTAAATTTATTTTCGCAGTTAAATTTACTTTCTTAATTTCATTCAATATAATCAATGATCATTTGTTAATAACAACAATAGGGACAAACCTTTTGGACAATTAGGGGTGTTCCAAAATCCTTTCCACCTTGCAGACGAAATCCCCAAGGTGATCCATCGAATCTCGACAACTTGACGCTTATCAGCTGTGCCATTACCACTCCACCCAATTATCTCTGAATTGAAAGAGGAAAAGAAGAAGAAGAGAAAAAAAAACAAAAAGAAATAATCAATTTGCTGAATTCTTTTTTTTTGCACGTCAACTCCAATCTCTTCCAATGTTCAAAACTTCATGTGAAACAATATTCAAAAAAAAAAAAAAAAATTGATGTCACTCTAAATAAATTTAAACTTCAATTATTGATATCAAAATATACTCGAAACTCGTTGTTTTTTTCTTTTTTTTTTCTGTTCTCGTTCGTAAAACTCCAGTGATAAATCGTTTACGCGCACAACTATTAACGCGTGGGATTACTTGCAAATATAAATTGTAAGAGTTATAAATAAATATTATTTTTTTTTGTTTTAAACTGCAATGTGAATTTTTTTTTGTTAAAAATATTTCATAAAGTAGCCACGAAATGCGATAGTTACTTCGTTAAACGCGAAAATCGAAGTAAAGTTAAAAGAGCCTGGTCAGTCGGGCAGGAGGCTTTTTCCACGCGAGATTTGAAACCGAGGCGAACGGTACGAAAGAGCGCGTGCGTCTGTTTCACCCGGAGGGGGAATTGGTGGTGGTAGGTTTAAGGTGGGTAACCAAATGGTTGATGGTGGTAGTGGTGGTGGTGGTGGTGGTACGAGAGATGCCAGGCTACGGCATTCTCAACATTTCACTCCATCCCTACCCATTTGGTCCTCTCTCCTCATCCTCTTCCTTTTCTCATCTTCTTCCTCTCCTCGTACGCTCATTTTTTTTCACTCATTTTCTCTTTACTTGGCGTTCGTTTTGTTTGCTCGTTTCCTCTTTTTTTTTCTCTTTTCTCTCCTCCACCTCCGTAAACTTGTGCAAGAAGGTCTTAAAATGCCCTCCCTCTCCCCCTCCCCCTCTTCGCCGATACCATACGGGTCCATTGTCAGCCATTCGCACTCTTACCCATAAATATTTATGTCAGGATGTATATGACTCGGTACGAAATACACTAAATTCATGCAAACTCACGTACTAACCAGGGGTTGTTTACATTTTATTATTTGTCCAGATACCAGGTAAATGTTGCATTATACATGCACCTGTAAATCTTTATGAATAATTTTTCACTATTTTCAAGTATGAAAAATGAAGAAATTATCGTTATTTTTATTGTGATACTGAAAATAACAGACATCTGACAATTTCTTTTTTTTTTCTTAAACAATAAATGATTCTGTAAAAAATAAAAAAATATGCACTTGTAGAAAATTTGAAAAACTATGAGCTCAAATATTTCAAATATTTTTTTTGTGATAATTTATTTATTTAAAAAAATCAAAAAAAAATTTCTGTATGCTAATTTTATGATAATTTTTTATTGGTGCTTCCTTTTCTCCTTGAAATTAATATTCAATTTTTTTTCTTTCAAGTGGCAAGTCATGAAATTTCATCGCTGAAATTTAATTTTATAAAAATCATCTAAGCCTTCCGGTTAGCTAGTAATATTTCTCTGAGCATTCTAAGAAAAAAGGCACTTTGTTAATTTCCGGAAAGAGTGATTTTGTCCGAAGATAGTGGAGGAGTAATGTGCATTGATTGTCGATGTATTTGAATGCCCTTTAAACACATGTATGATTGAACAAAAAAATTAAAATGGATTTCAATGATGTATAAAAAAAAAATGAGATAAACAAGATGCAGTACAAGGTTTACAGTTGTCTTGCTCCTTCCTTTTCTCTTTTCCCTTTCACTTACTTTCCAATCTTCTCGAGTTCCATCCGTCTCATGTACTTTACATGGGAAGAGTAGTTCACTGCTATATATGCATTTCTACTCAGTTTGCTCCGACCTCGTGGCAAGGTCTTTTCCTGGATTTATCAACGAACGAAAAGAACACAAACGCAGACATACATAAATTGATAAAAATATCATCTCTTTTCTCTTGCGCTTCTTTATTTCTCATATATACATACATATATATATATGTATTTATTTTGTTTGAGTGCAAGCAAAATCATCCACGACTTTCCCTCGTGTCATGAGTAATACGAGCACACTCCTCAAATAATGTCTTTTCCCCTCTCTTTTACCTCCTCTTTGTTTATTTAATTATCCAAGCTGTATGAAACTGAGTGAATTATGCGAGACACTCTACGGGTGGCGAAGAATGAAAGGCAACACCTGGCAAAAGATGCGGAAGCATCATCATCATCATCATCAAAACACAAGGCGCACCCATGCGGACCACCTACCATTATATACCTTCGAACTTATTATTTTCATAAATCTCGAAATAAAAGAGGCGAATTTAAGGAAGCCCCGCTTATCGTCGATTCATCTGCGAAGAATTGCCAATTATTCATCAAGAAAATTATGGCTTTACCAGGAGAATTCCGCTGTTTTTCGAGGGAGTCAAGTCAAGGAAATGCAGCTATTTTTTTTCGGCCAATTCTCCTTCGACTATTTCTTAGAGGATTGAATTGAGAGGGAACTGTCAGGAATCTTATGAATTCATCAGAATTTCACGATTGTCATCAAATCTTTTTATTCATCCTTTAAATGCACTCGAGAATGCCTAAAAACGAATGCAATAGCGTATGTTTTACTCTTTTTTCTTGGAGAATATCTCGGAAACTCAGAGAGATAAGGCGATTTTGTCTAACTCCTTTTCGTTTGTAGAAAATTTTGAGAACTGCAAAAAAGAATTACGATAAAACCGTTCTACCCCACTTAATTTCTGGGATATTCTTCAAAAATGAAGATTGCGAAAAAATCATGAAACTGAAATTTTTAGATTCTTTTTTCTTTTAAAAAATGCATTATTTAAAAAAAAATTAAAATATGTACATATGTAACAAATTCAAAAAACAATAAATGCAAATTTAGAAAAAAAAATATTATAAAAGATTATTTCTTCAAGAAAAATCTAAAATAAATTGTCAAATCTGTGCTATTTTCATTATCATAAAAAATCGCCTTATCTCATTTTACCCCCTTTGCTACTGAATTGTATTATTTCTTTGTATCTACGAATGAAAAAAACATATACTCGAAACAATAACAAAATAAAATGTTTCTCAATAGTATAAAATGAAAAACATTAATTTGTTTACATGATGATACATGAAAATTGTAGGTGGATGAGAAATATTTTGATTGAAGATTAAGCCTGCATCATATAATGTGCCCATGGCGATCACGAGTACGCAAACTAGTTCGTGAATCATGCCTAGAATACTTTACATAAATTGTTTTGAGTCTACGTCACGCTCTCCTCTTGGTGCATGGCCTGCGGGGGCACTATGGAAATTAAAAAGAAAAAAACGACGAGAATTGGTTGGTGGCTGGACTTTTCAGAGCGGATTACACGGTGAGACTAGCGCCTTGTGTTGGAGAAGAATGAAAAATCCACTTGTAATGAATGTGTGTGAGAGCTCGTGTGTGTGACTCAACTATGTGAGTTAGTTACGATGTTTGATACATCATTTGGGTCCACAAGAATCATTCTACTGGTGCTAATGGTACGACCCACTTTTTTTTCCATTCGTCATCAACCAAAATTCATCCGGAAGAATGGAGCTGCGTCATCATGTGACTTATCAAGAATTTTAAAAAAATGTGAGATGGAAATTCCTGAACACCTAATACCGTTGAATCGTGTTGATTTAATGATTACTTTTTTTATTCAACAGGGGAATGAACTGAATATTTCTTGGAGATGCTTAGAAGAAATTATGTCAGGGAATTTTGGAGTCATTCTTTGCGACTCCAAAATCAGAAGGAGAATCAGATAATCATAATGAAATTAGCGCACATCTTATAATTTTCTGAATTTTTTTTTTATAAACTTTTATAAAAAAAAAATATTAAGAAAAATTGCACTTGTAGTTTTTTGAATTTTCTGCATGTGCACATTTTTTATTTCTCAAAGAAATAATTCATTTGTTGAAAAAAATAAAAATTAAGAAAATTGTTCGATCTTTGATATTTTTATTGTCATATTAGGTATTAATATTAATGATAATTTGTTTTACCTCTTTGTTACAGAATTTATCAGTGAAGAGGTGAAATAGAGATGAGTAAAAATATCGAATATCAACTTTTTTTGGAAATACATTTGAATTGAGTAGATTTAGAGAAAAGATCCAAGTGATTTTTTTTGTACAGAATTTTATAAACTACAAAAAAAGTCTGTTCATAAATTCTCCCGAATTTCGTTATTTTCGAGTCAATTTTAAAACAATTGGTCTTATCATGTCAACTTCAATTACATTTCTCGAAAATTAATTTTCTCAATTTGCAATCACAATTATCTTTTGAACAAGATAAATAAAATTCAAATGACATCATTTCCCACTTGATCTTGAGTTAATTTACACCAAAATCTTGATATATTCAATGAGATAAATAACAAGCGATGCGTTAATTTCAAACATATTTTATTAAATTTCAATGAATTCTCTCAATTTTTCACATTACAACAGATCAAATCTAAATATTATAAAACATCCTGTATGATTTCTCGATTTCTCATGATTTATCTTCTCTTTAGTCGCATGAATTATTTCGTCTCGTTACATTTCTTTTTTTTCCCATTAATAACTTAAATTTACGTATAAATAAGATTCACAAAAAAAAATTGTTAAGTGAGAAAATTCATGGTTGGACGATTTTTAAAATGAATTTCCTTTTTTCCATTGATGGAGAATCCCTTTTGTGTTAAATTCAAGCTGGAGTTTTCTGAAACATGACAACATCGTGGAATTAAATTATTTTTTTTTATTCTGTTTTTACTGAAATCGATAATGATTATCTCTGATACTAGAAGAGTTTCAGATAAGAAACAAAGTATTATTATCGTAGGAGCTTACAACTCTCTCGAGTATGTCTTCAGCAGCAACGACCTTGGGTGGCCGAGCAGGAATTCCAGTTTTTGGCTCACGTTCCATCTTGTGCAGCATCTTGTATACACTCGAGTTCATTAAATGATCGTAATTCGGTAGCCATGCTTTCTCATATTTTTTGAAATTAACCCTGATAAATTGAGCATTAAAAAAAATATTTGATTATTAATTATTATCTCATAAATAACACGATAAGATTTTATCTATCTGTTTCATTGGATTAAATTTTTGTGTAAATGCATTTTTTTAAAGTTATGTCTTTTTTTGGGCAAGAGAAGAAAAAATAAATTTCACAGTTTTGCATTTTTTTCTTGGAATGGATTGAACAGTTAAATTGCTTCGTTGAAATCTCATTATGAAGCTTGAATATTCAGTTTTTATGATATAGATGAACAATGAGTGATTGTTTCTGTCCCTCTGCAGATTAGCTGCAAATTTATCCTCCAATCGTTCAGATAATCATACAAAAGATGCGCTTGAAAATTGTATGCAGATTCCATTGAAAATATTTCGGGAAATACTGTATTTACAGAATTTTATCAAGATACCTTTTTTGTAGCTCATAAATTTTTTCACAAAAAAGGCCTTTTTTTACAAAAAAATGATTAAAAAATTATCCAGCAATGGAGACATGCTGGGCAATGCTCCCAAATGTTTCGAAATTTTTGTAGCAAGTTCGTCACTCCGAAAAGGAAAATGTTAATAAAATTAGCAGACATCGGACAATTTTTTCGATCAACTAAATTACTATCAAAGAAATATTCGAAAAAAATTCGCACTTGTAGCTTCTCAAATTTTCTACATGTGCATATTTTTTCTTTTTTTCAAAATAATCTCTCTGTTAAAAGAAAGATAAATCTAAAAATTTCCATTTGTTATTTTTATTACCATAAAAAAATCTGGGTCATTTTTTTCCAATCTCTCCTATTAAAACTATAACTTTTCCCCACAGATTGTGATGGAAAATGGAGCACTCACCCAAGTGCCCGTCCACGAATAACTTCCGCCTGTCCTGACAATACCTCAGCAATCATTTCATCATTGAAGAAATCATTTGGACACCTCCATCTACGTCCATAAGTTAGTTCCAACTGTTTAGCCTGGGGCCAGAGATCGTGCGAGCGTTTTCTTCCTCCCCTTTGCTGCCGGATCGAACGATAGTTTTAATTGCTTGTCAATCACACAATCATTCAGTTCTTCTGTTTCTTATTTAAATGCTTATTTTTTTTTTCGCTTGTAATTTCTCGAACAGGTTTCAATGTCAGTGAGGATTCAGAGCGTTTTACAATCGGTGACAGGAACGAAATTACATGCATTATCACATTCTTCTTTTTCATCAAAGGAAAACATCAGAAATTGAAGGATAAAAAATAGGACAGAGGAGTAGACATACTGTAACAGAATGAAACATTGTGAATAATTTTTATAATTTATATGAATCACATTGTGAATGGAAAATTTGTGTGCAACTGTGACGTGCACGAGACGTGTAATCATGCTGAAAAAAAGAATGATAATATTTAACAAAATTATAGGGAAGTAAATATTTTCATGAGAATTAGAGACACATGGGCATATCCCATTGAAGATGATCGCAAAACTGTCACAAGGTCGGATATTATTTTATATTATTGGTATCAACGACCATGGTACCTTCAGTTCCTGTATAACTTGATCTTTCGCTGACAGATTTGGATCCGGTTCGTAACTTCCTATTTTTTTAAAAAAAGGAATTAATATGAATTTCAGTAGCAAAGTCATTTAATTTTGAATGACTTTTTTTTAATATTTCGAAACATGAAGGAGATACAAAAATTATCGTGAAAACCTTCTTGTAGCTCTAATTTCGCTCTACAAAAAAAGTCTCTACAGCAATTCCTTCATCTCGCTTCAATTCCGAGATATTCGCCTAAAATAAAGGAGGACTTCTAGAATAATTCAGCGAAAACCTTGAAAATTTTTTTATTAATTATTAACAAAAAAGAAAAAAATGTAGAAAATTTTGAGCGATAGTTCATTGAACTGTATATATTTTCTCTGATTAATTCTCGTCGTTGAAAATTTCCTAAATCTTTCGGAAATCATGTCACGAGCATAATAATTGTGATTTTTATCAATAAATTATCGAAATCCTTACCATGAGAAGGAGCAGGACTTGGATCTCTCGATCTAAAAACTTTCGTTTCATAGGAGGCAACATACTTCTTCACTCGATGCTCATCATCCATGATAGTAACTTCCATCTCACTTTTTTCTGGTTCTCCAACTTGTTCCATTTCCGGTTCAGGCTCAACAATAGATGGTGTACCACTTATAACTGTAGCAGGTGATGACCTGGCCTCAAATTCCGAATTCTCATCTCTACTCTCTTCTTCATCTGGGCTTGCTCTCTCTATCACACTGACCGGGCTCTCTGCTTTCTTAGTCTCCTGATCTGTAATATTAAACCAAATAATATTAATCAAAAAAACCACGTTCAATATTAGAATCCAAGGGTAAGTGCCAAGTTACTATACTAATACATTAGCTACATGTGGGCGGATTTTTTTTTATAGCACACAAGCCTTGACGTGTGTCTTATAATCTGTTAAATAAAATATATTCAAGTTTTTCACTCTGTTTATATTTGGAGCGATACGATTTCTCTTAATTGTCCGAAATTCCATTGGGCTATTAATTCATGGATGAAGAAGAGATACAGTAGCTAAATCTTACATATTTTTTTTCTGATCAAATAATTCATTCAAAAATTCTGGTAAAAATCAAGAATATTCTGGAGTCGATTTAGTAATTCTCTAAATTTTTTTCAGATTTCTACAAACAATAATTTCGTCGTGAAAAAAATTTTCCTGCTCGAATCATAATACTTATCCGAAAATTCTATAAAAAAAATGAGGGATATTCTGGAGATAATCTACTAGTTTTCTGTGTGAAAACCAAGATTTCATTTAAAATAAAAAATAAGAATCAGCTCGAAACTTACCAGAAGAACCACGACGCGAGGCATTTTCACTTTGTACACCGCTCAATTCCATAATTTTGTGCAACTGTTCCGAAACAATTCTCAAGTGATTTTCAATCTCACTTGGTAATTGTTTCAGTGCTAGTAATTGATTTTGAACACTCTCCAATTGCTTTTCCAAACTGATTTCAGTTGATACAAGTGCCTTGACCTTCTCCTTATCGAATATCAATGGCTGTACTGGCGGTGTAGGCTCTCGTACTTCTTCCCTGCTCTCACATCGCGTAGAACATCTCGATTCTTGACTCTGCTCATCAGTGCAAGGATGACTTGATGCCTTTGATGATGGACGTCCTTCAACTTCAATTGGGATCTCGACAATTCTTGGTCCTGACATTGCTGATTCTGGTCGTGATAATTGATTTGGCTCTGGTGTTGCTGCTGGTGTAGGAACTGCCGATTGTTCTGCTTGATATTGTGGCTCTGGTGTTTTTAATAGACCTCGTTCAGTAAGCTTTTCACGGACGCTCTTTTTCGGCTGCTTTTTAATTACAACTTTGTAGCCCTCACTCTGTTGACACTCGTCTTCCTTCTTTTTCGGAATTGGTCTTTCTGGCTTCTGTAGAAATGTCGATTTGTGCTTCAGCTCTTGAACCCTTGGAGGCTCGGCCACTGCTATTTTCTGAAGTTCCTCCAGGACCTTCGATTCACGAAGGAGTGGAGCACGGGGTCGGATCTTGTTGAAATTGACTCTATTAATGAGAAGAAAAAAAATAGGTAAAATGGGATATTTTTATGGGAATTCTTGGCAGATCTTGAAAACGAGTATATTCATTAGAGAATGACAAAAAAATACTCAAGAAGCTTCTTATGCCGTTCATAAAATTCTCTACCAGAAAAATATCTCAATAAATTATCCTGAACCTCTGCGTTTCCTTCAAATAATCCACATGATGGGAAAAAAAACTATAATTTGGAAAAATTTCATGCAGATTCCAATTGCAAATATTTCTGAACCGGGTAGGTTTAGGGGAGTATATCGTCACCTTAGAAACAAAGGGGCGTAAGTGTTATACACGAGCATAGCACTTACCCCACTGTTTTTCTAAGGCGACTATAAATGCCTTTTTTTCAAAAAAATTTGAGAGATACAAAAAAAGTTTCAACATAAATCTCGCTATTTCGCTTAATTCTAGATTAATTTGATTAAACATAGTCACGAAGCTCAATCGATTTGTATTCTTTAATTCCTTTACTACTTAAATTGAGTTGAATCATTACCCAAGAACTGCTTTATCCTCAACTTCCAGTAATTCTTCCTCTTCCACAAGTAGCTCAGCTATTTCTTCTTCAGTGAGATTTTTATTAGGCACAGGTTCAACATTTGGATCTCTTCTTGTATTCGGTGGTGATGGCTCTTTAACTTCTATAATTTCAGGTGATTTTTCATGTTCTATAATTGGCCTTGATTCCTCTTCTTCGTCAGATTTTGGCTCTAATGATGGACCATCAAGTGGTGGCAGTTCATCTGGATCCCTCAAATCTTCAACGAGTTCTCTCAATGCTCTAACTTCATCAATCTACACAACAATAGATTGCTTTAAATTATTCAATCAGAGGAAGAAAATCTAATTGGTGGAATAAAGAAGAGAGAGAGAGAGAAAAGAAATTCGAAAAAATAGGTTTTAACCATTTCTATTGAGCTCAACTAGTACATGAAGATTTCATCGTAACAGAGTTATTAAACAACTGGATAAATATTCGAAATTGAGATGAAAGAAGAAAAAAAAGGCTTGAAAATATCATTTATTTGATACATTTCCATTTCTTTCAGTGGGAGAAAAACTCACTGGTTTGTAGGGTACGATATTATCCTCCTGAATTGTCTCAGCTACTTGACGAGCACCCTCTTCAGTTCTGCACGACAGTGGAAAATTTTAAATTGATAGAAGCCAGCAAACAAAAAGATAAAAAAAGAATGAAATAAAATGCAAAAAAAAAACAAAAAAATAAAGACTTAATCACACGATTGTCTTGATTGATTGAGCAAAATGATGGAACTAAAGTGGCCAATGTAAAAAGGCAACTTATTAAAAGTAATTATTGGCTTGGAATGAATTGATTTGCCAAGTTGTATATTTACGGTCAAGGTCGAGACATTTCAAGGTACAAAAGCCAATGATTTTTATTGTTATTTATTCGTTCAAAATAGCATCCTGTCCTCTCACTCATTCTATTGCTATATATATATATTATTTATCTTTGTATTTTATGTCTGAGTACAAGGTAAGCAAGACAGAGTTCACAAAAAAATACGAAATAACTTTGAAATTTTCCATCGAAAATTGTCGACAATTTCCTTTTTTTTTATTATCATTACATTTCATTAAATGATTTACCTGTTAACCGCCAAAGTAAAATTATTTCCAGCTTGTATAAGTGCCTCGTGTGCCTCTCCATGTGTCAGATTACTCACAGGCTCGTCGTTTAGACGTACAACAACATCACCAACTCTGAGGCCCATGCATTCCGCAAGACTATCCTCAGCTACCTAGAGAAAAAAAAGGATGAGTACACAACATGGCCTCGATGAAATTCTCAACAAATTACATGTTTATTAAGGGGAATTTTGTAATTGTTCTTGTTAACATACCCTTATGACGGTCAATGGCTGAACAAAATCACTGCCACCCACTAGACGAAAGCCCCATGGTGTATTATCGAATTTTGAAAATTTTAAGTTGATGATCGACATTTCTTCTACATCTGGAAAATTCCATTAATCAAATTAGGGATAATACATTTGGTTAAATTTCATCATAGGATTAATTGACCAGTGTTCGAAGTGGTCCAGTGATCGAACTATTTAACGTATTTATCATGATAAAAATTGGTAGTCCAGCGAAATATCATTTTCATAATTTTCGAAACACATATATGATGTTCATCAACTCATTCTCAAGCCTATAAAACTGTTAAATATAGGGGAGATGGGAGAAAATGGACCTGGATGTTAAAATGATCCGTGATCTTTCTGTAAGAGGGAGAAGTCTTCAAGAAATTTGGAAAAATTCACAAACATTGTTCACATATTGAAGCAGTTTCTCGAATTTTTTTAGATTTTTTCATGAAGTACTTCACTCTGAAAAAAAAAAAATCCTAAATCATGGTGCCACGGAAATCCATTTTGCCCCACTATCCCTTAGTAGTAATTATCCAATTTCTTATGTTCGATCACTGGACCACTCATCCTACTGAAAACAGCAGATATCTGACAATTTTTTGGATTTTTTTGAACAGGAAAATTATCACAAATTTTTTTTTTCAATTTGCACTTATAGTTTCTTTAAATTTTCTACATGTGTATATTTTTCATTTTTTTGAAAATAATTTATATGTTAAGGAAAGAACAGACTCAAAATTGACAAATTTCGTTAGAATTTTCCGAAATTAGTTATTTTCATGTCGAGTTTTTGGAATTAATGATTATCAAATTTTTAATTATTTACGAATTGAGAAATGATCTCAATCATCCGTTTATAAATCCACTCCAATAGAATTGGAGATGATTACAATAATATCTCGTTTCGTTGAATTTTTGTATAACGTTTCAGTGAAGCGCGCGAAGACTGGCGCGAGCCAATGATAAGCAACGACGTAAGATCGACCAATGATGAGCGAACGTGACACTTTTCAGCGTTACGTATGTCTCTTTTAGAACAGGAATCTCGGAATTGGAACAAGACACGGAAATTCCCTTTTTTTAGAGCAGAATACATTCTACAAAAAAGCGTTCTGAAGAAATAAAAATCTTCTCAATTAGATTCCAAGACACATTTCCGAGAAATTGGGGCTTGAAAATCGATTCATCTCGTTTTATCACTTCACTGCTAGATTCAATCACTAATTCCAAAAAGCGGTAATGAGAATTACGTAATTCCCCAACATTTTTCACATTTAAATAGCAAAATTAGTTTATTCTCAATCGATATGCGTTATTAAATTTTAAAGTAGATGAAAATCCATTTCCACTCAATCCAATGATATTTTGAAATTACAAAGAATTACATAATGAAAAACAATACGCAGAAAAAGTAGATGATAAAATATTATGAACCATTGGTCAATGAACTGATTAAATTATTTTGAGGATGAAAATAATTTTGCAAACACGGAAGTGTTAGACGTTTGTATTACCTTGATGTTATCTCATTGTGACCTCAACAATTGAATGCACATATATATATGCTATATGCACAATTAAATGTGTTGTAATAGAAATTATACTTGCCAGTAAAATTTTGTTAATCAACATTGAGCTGGTTGTAATTTTCTGATGGTCAATAACCATCGAAAATTATTAATAATCAAATGAAAATCGAAAAAAAAATGCAATTATTATTGAATTAATTAAAACAATTTTATATTGAAGTGAAGAAGAAATGAATTTTCTTCTCCTTTACACCACCAAACTAAACGTAATAATGCACTGAATTTGATTGCACAGAGGTAATGGAAGAGAAGAGAGATTTTCTGTGGCGCTTCACTCGCTGAATAAAAGTGAAATGGTGTCACCGATAATCTCTGCCAAAGACAATTCATTATACCACTTTAAAATCCTTAACACAATCTATCTCACTTTCGACAACCAAATATATCACATTAAACGTTAGGAATCGTAATGCGTCCATTACCCCTGTAGTGAAAGAGAGAAACGATAGATTGGCTCAATCTATTTACTGATCGTTTCTATTTACGATCATGCCTAGATCTTGTTATTCACACCCCGTGACATGTACGCTGTCAGGCATTTGAATAACTTTTTTTTTTATTTTTCGTATTTTTCCATTTGACTGTATATATTTTATTTATTTATTTTTTATTTTTCTTTTAAGTCATAAATGGTACATTCAGATTTTTAATGCCACTGCCAATGTACATAGAGCCATAATGAGGTGATTCTATCGTGTGATAGAATGTCATGCCTGGCCAATAAAGATTCTGCAGGATCAACAAACGGCCACCCAAGTACTTCTCCATATTCCAGCACTCTAGAAGATTATTTGAAAATCGAGTAAATTAAAGATAGACAAGATCATTTTTGATTTCTTAGAAATATCCAAGAGTCTATGGGAGATATGAAAAAATATTAGACCTTTTTTGCAGCTCTTGTCCTGACCTATAAAAAAAGGTTTCTACAAAAAAAATGGATCTCACTTGGATCTCGAGATATTTTCCAAAAACTGATATCACCCCTGAATTTTTTTATTTCCACTGGTGAATTTGCTTTTTTTTTTCTTTTAATATCTCAAGATCCACCGGAGATATGATAATCAAGATAGCAGACATCTGACAATTCTTTGGATTTTTTGAAATAAGTAAATTATTTTAAAAAAAATATAAAAAAAATTGCATTTTTAGTTTTTTAAATTTTCTACATGTGCATATTTTTTATTTCTTCGAAAATAATTTATTTGTTAAGAAGAAAAAAGACTAAAAATGATTAAATGTCTGTTATTTTCGGTATCATGTGGAGATAGAAGATTTTTCATAAGAGCCTTTCTTTGGAGCTCTTATTCTCTACGAAAAAGGTCTCCACGATTTTTTTTCGCATTTCCCATTAAATCCGAGATATCTAACAAAATGTCGGAAAAAAAACACATTTCATTCACCTCTTGGAATATCATTTTCTGCTGTATCTAAAAAGTCCATTGAGTAGTTGTAATCGTCTCTCGTCAAAAGATTCTTCGTCCACTTTTCCTGCGGAAGTCTTGCATGAAGATAGGATTTTAATTCCAGGCATTCGAGACTGTCAAGACCCTCGAATGCTACGTTTTCTGCTACTGAACCATCTGGATGCTTAAACCAGGCTCCTCTCGGGATCAATTGAGCTTCTGATGTGATGATATCGATTGTTGATGATAAACGATCCTCTTCCTTCAAGTACTGAGGTACTGATCCCTTCAAGAACAAACGAAATTACTAAATTTAATAATCACTGAAAACATAATTTTTTATGATAATGAAATCAGCAGAAATCTGACAACTTTTGGGTTTTTTTTAATCAAATAAATTGGTATAAATAAAAAAATATTAAAAAAATTTGCACTTATAATTCTTTAATTTTCGTGCAAGTGCATATTTTCTATTTTTTAGAATACTTTATTTTTTGAAAGGAGTAGAAAAATTCAAGAATTGTCAGATGTCTGCTAATTTCAATATCATATTTTTTTTTTTTTTTTCATTATCAATAGTATCGATTGGAAATACGTGAAAAAATTCAGAAGCATCTTCATCTGGTGGAAACGGAGGATTGGTATTGGAAACATTCGTGACAATTGATGGATTTCCTTCGAATAATGTTGTAGCCAATGGTGTCAAAAATTTGCTACATTTATCTGACTTTGGTAGCAATAACCATTCCAGAGCATCCACACTTTGGTGAGAAAGAACAAAAAAAATTAATTATCTGATTCATTTTCATGATTAAATATTTTACTTTTTCTAATTGTTCATAGGGATATTGAAAAAAATTGTTAACAACACCGAAATATTGTCAAATTGATACAATATTGCAGCAATTTGACAATATTTTTGTGTGTTAACAATTTTTTTTAATATCCCTATGAACAACTAGAAAAGAGTAAAAAAAATAATTTAGGAGACTTTTTTTCATATCCTTTTTTTTTCATTATCTTTCAGTATTATTTTGTTTTCAGAGCAGAGCGATGATGTAAAAATATAAAAAATGTAAAATGAAAAGATGTGACGGACTAGGAGTGAGGCAAATGAAAAAAACGATGTGAAACAAATAATTTTGTAACTCAAAGTCATAAAATTCAATTTAATAAATTACGAGACGAGATAAATAGATTGTAAAAACAGAGCACTATACTGATATATTAGTCGATACCTTTTTTGAAGGGGAGAACAAAAACTGCAAAAAAAATTTTTGAAAAAATTTCATATCTTTGATCGATTATCAGATATTTTCGAAAAATTGAAGCATCATTACCTGTAAAAGAACGTTCGATCCTTTAGACAATCTTTTTCATAACCATAAGCGATGTGGTAGTCATTCTCAAGGCCATTGATTCTACCCCAATAATAAGTTTTACGAAAGTGATTCTCTTTTTGCAATATTAATAAGGAATTCTTGAGGATCAACGCGTTCTCAGCTCCAATGCATACACCATTGTAACCAATTCTCTCTGTACTTTCTAGTAATTTAGTGCACTCCATGTACTTTTATTTCTGAAGATTTCTGTGAGCTCTTAATTGTGAAGGGAGTTGAAAATAAAAGAAAATCATGTATTGGAGAGAGATATAATTGGATTTTTTTTTTAGGAAGAGTAGAATTGTCCTCGACGCTCGGATGACCTAATGGTTCGAGCCATAACAAAGAAGAAGAAGAATTATCATGGATTTTTGCCTAGTTTGTGAAGAGAACAATGTGATGTAGAAGAAGATTATCTTCATAAAACAGGAGACGTCTAACGATTTTTTTAGCTTCCCTACTGAAAAAATATGGGTATAAAATATAGTTATTATTATACTTATTATTTTGAGAATAGAAAAGTATGCACAGCCGAAAAGTTAAAAAAACTATAAGTGCAATTTTCTTTAATGTTTTGTTTTACAATAATTTAATTATTCCAATAATTTTTATTCTAAAAATTCGAAAAATTGATAGATTTATGCGAATTTTATTAGAATTTAACTTCCATATTATCTTTCAAGCTAACAGAAGAATAGAAAAGATTCGGGCAAAACCGACCTGCGGGGAAAAACAAATAAGGACTCAATTTCAAAGTTCTTTATGGGAAAATCTGAAAAAATTGTAAAAGAGTGCTTCATCATGTGGATATCGCTAATTTCTTTCGAAATTGTATCCATTAAACCATTCACTCTGAAAAAAACCTAGCTCATTTTGATCCTTGACTTCAATTTAATTTTTCACTCCATCCTCTTCCACATCATGACCTGTCGGAATTGCGAATAAGCATTAGATTCAATGATAAAAAAATAAATAGGGTCACACGACCAATAGATGGGCACTGACCAAAAGATGGACGGTTTCTATTATCGAGGATTTTCATAAATGAATGAATGATTCTTATACTTGTCACGTCAATTCCTGATTATTACATTCATATAGATTTATAAACTATTTATTTCATACCGATTGATCGAAATTCAAAATCATACCACTACAAATATGCAACTGTTCATCTATTGGGGGTTTAAGTTATTTTACAGTTTTGCCTTGATTTCCTTCAATTATTTCTATATTATTCAAGTTTAATTGATTTTTTGTCGATTCACTGTATATTTTTCTGTACATCATTCTTTTCTGAAACTCTTTAACGTGATTTGCCTATTCCATATGAATTAATAAAGTCTAATATTTTCTCAACCGTCCATCTATTGGTCATGTTACCCTACTTACAATTAAAAAAAACAGACGTTTTACTTCATAAATAAGCAGGATTACAAAAACTCATTGTGTACTTCAACATTCGAATTATTTGCGCGTCTCAAAAAAAGGCGGCAAAGAACAATTATCCAATCCTCTTTCGATGCAATTCTAGAAGCCTCACATGGATCCGGTTCGTTCGGCGTTCCAGTCCTTCCACATCTAGCGAACGAAGGTTATCCTCATCTAGAATTGACGTGGAAAATTACTCCTAAAAATAAAAGCTAAGGCATTAAAGTATCGGGAAGTCATGTCTTCCGATGAAGAAAATGATGAGATTCAAGATCTCGAGGAAATTAGAGACAAATTCATGAGTTTACCACGTACTGAACGAATGCAGGTTAGTGCTTGGGAGGATGACAACGAGGGCATAGACTCACAACGAAATCCAGAAGGTTCAATATTTTTATTCCAAACAATTTAGTAGTGAAGAGGCGAAATTTTAAAACGAAAATTTAAAATTTTTCATCTTGTCCAAAATGAAATTGGCATTTTCACCTCTTTGCTACTGAATTGGAATCTTTTAACGAAAATTGAATAAAAATAAAATTAGTGCACATCTGACAAGCTTTTTTGAATTTTTTAAACACATAAATTATCATTGAAACTTTTTTTTTAATTTACAGTTACCGAGTTGGCCCCGGTTTCTGACAGTGTCCCAGTAACTGAGAAAATTTTCATAGATTTCCCAGCTATATTTAAATGTACAATATATTGTTTAATATTCAATTGCTGAGCTCATTTAGCACAAAAAAAATGTATTGATATAATTAAATTACATTTAATATGCAAATAGTTGTTGCCTTTGATTAATGGTGTCAGAAACTAGCTCTAAAGTGTCAGAAACCAGACCACCATGGTATAGTTCTTTGAATTTTCTACTCGTGCATATTTTTCATTCCATTAAAATATTCTATTTTTTTAAGAAAAATGGAAAATTACTAAAAATTGTTAGATGTCTGCTATTTTCAATATAAAATTGAGAGGTGGAACAAAATTTTTTTTTTCTTATTATTCAGATGACGACTCGAGGGGAATATTGACAGCAGCAGAAAAAGGGAGAACTGAACGATTGAGAATGCTCTTGGATAAAAATCCAGAATTGGTAAATGTCACTGATAAAGATGGATATACACCACTTCACAGAGCCTGTTACGCAAACCATGTCAATATTATTGAAGTAAGTGCTTCATTACGCATTTAGGATGAGATCTATGTAAATTTCAAATAATATGAAATTTCCAGACAAATTGCTTCTATTTTGTCATGAGTTTTCTCAGGATATCTCGAAATCTAACAGATATGGGAATTTAGCCTGCAGCCTTTTTGTAAAGAATCCCAAGAGCTACAGAGAAGGATCCGAATCGCTCTATTCCGCTTAGTTTCCAAGATACCCTGAAAAAAAAGACAGCACAAATCGCCCTATCTTGCTTACGTTCCGAAATATTCTCAAAAAAATTAATGACGAAGAAAATAGAATTATCCTTTCTTTACCGAATTTAAAAATTCAGTGAAGAAAAGCTAGTTTTTCTCTACCGAATTGTTAAACCTTGTTTTTGACATTTTGCTCTACAATTATTCCAATTGGAGACGTTTCAATATCAAAATTATCAATAGCCTGATAACTTTATAAAAATAGTTTTTGTTACTCTATTACCAAAGACGTGCATACCCTAGTAAAACGACTAATTCTTCTTAGAATTTACTTCCAATATCAAGAAGAAAGTTTTCATTAATCAATAATAATGATAATAATTTTTAAGTGCTTCTTTTCTTCTCTTCTTCCCAGACACTAAATGAATAAAATTATTGAATTTTCAGTATCTATTATTAAAAGGCGCAAAACTTGATACAAGAACACTGGATGGCTGGCACCCTCTGCATTCAGCCTGCTGTTGGAACAATGTCGACAGTATTTCAATGCTCATTTCAAATGGTGCAGATGTCAATGCCCTCACCAATGGCAATCAAACACCACTCCATTTAGCCTGCGCTAGTTCTCACAATTCACCAGCTCTTCAGCTTCTCCTGCTGCATCCAGACACTAAAAAAACCGTGGTTAATTCAAGCGGTGATACTCCTCAGATGATTGCGACGAGAACTGGAAAGTATTACCCAATTTTCGAGATGATTGAGCCTTGTATAAATGAGATTTAAAGCAATTTTTTGATAAACTTCTGCTTAAAAAAAAGTGTGATGTAAAATTGTAACATAACGAGTAAATACAGTATTTTTTTTTAATTAAAAAAAATGTATTTATTTATTGCCACTCTCATGTTGATAAATATTTTCATTGAGGATTAGGTTTTTTCCATACTCTGAATATCGTACAGTATAAAAATATATTATAATAAAGTATTTATAAAACTATCACTAGAGGCATCATCACGAGTATTGATGTATAGAACATAATTATAAAATAATACTATTATAGTACATTAATCATCTTTTTTCTATAGTTTACAATTCGGCAATAAAGCTGTGAAAGAGGATAAATGAGAAAGAATTATAGCAGATTTTTTTTGTGAATAGCTTTGAAATGACTAAATTCAAAAGAAAAAAACTTCAACACAGATTTTTCACCCGAACCACATAATTTCCAAGCCATTCTCAAACTAAACTAAATATAATATTTTACATTTATGCTTTTTCACTACTGAATTATTTCAAATATGACTCTCATTATAGTCAACAATTGCAAAATTTCTTTATATTCTAATTTGAAGTATTCAACAATCGTTAAATTCCAACAATTACCCTTTGGCATTTCTCTATACTAATTAATAATTCGGACATGAATTGATAAAAATTAATCAGTACATGATTAATTGATTGTTAAAAATACATTGAGATAAAAAAAATTGATTTCGTGGATGATTATTAAAAAATGATATGAAAATTAAAAAAAAAAGTGGAAAATAAATCCGATCGATTAACTGGTCGGTAATATTTTAAAAAACTAAAATTATTTTATATTTCTGAAATATCACGAAACTTTTGACTTCTGCTGCTTAACCAAATGAATTATCATTTCAGAGTGACGTTAAATGTACAAATTTTGGTGTTCCATTGCTAAGTCGTCTCATACCCTCCCAGATTAATACAGTTGAGTCTTCAGTAGCTGCATAAAGATGATGCTGATCCAGTGCCCAAGCAATTGCAATAATAGCACCACATCCTTTACCGCCATTAACAATTTCCCGAACAAGTTTGAGATCCCAACTGCTCCAAAGTCTTATGATACCATTATCAAGGCCAGTAGCAATTACATTAACTGATACCCCCTCTGGTGCATTACTATAGCATAGTGCAGTTATTCTTCTTCTTGATAAAACTGTACCAACTGGTCTGGCATTAATCGTAAACACACGTAATTCTGAACAATGATCATTGCAATTATCATTATTCTTCAATTCACAGGTAACAGCAATATCGCCGAGTGTTTCGCTTATCGATAAAAGACGTATCGTATGTGTATAATCACAAACTATTGATCTAACATAAGACAAACTGTTCAAATCCCAGATAACAATAACACCAACAGTATCACCAGTAACAGCAATGCTAAATGCACGTGAAAGTGAAATAACTTTGACGCTAGACCTGTGCGCAAGTAGTACAGAAGCTGGACCATTGCTAAATTCAATTTTACCAGCATGCTCAACATTGTAAGAGTGCACAGTTATTCTCCCAGATAAGTGTCCAATCCATAACTGTCCACAATCAGCAGCGGATCCTAGGATAGTAACTGGATCAAAGCCAGATGATTTGATCAATGGTCTCGGTGGCTGTTCCTTCTTTGATTTGAGCCTGGCAATACCATCAGTCGCACCCCATGATGCTAGTGCAGCTCCCAAAATTGATGTACCACTCAACATATTGCTGCTGCCTTTTTCCTTCGTGTAGCCCAACAGCAGAGTTGTACAAATTGGTAATCCAAAGACATCACCAGTTAACAGGGGAACCATTGATGCAACTGGTGAACGATGCTTGTGCTTCCAGCATAGTACTGGCTCATTACCAGGTGCTCCAACGTAATTGCCCCATTTAATACCATCAACACCATCAATAACTTGTGGTATATTTGATGGAATTGTGCTCATTACATTGGGTAATGCCAATGGATGAGATGCTCTAAATAATTGTGCTGGTGTTTGTCCATAAGTTTTGACCATTGTCTCCCATGCCTGTCTCACTAGAGGATCCTCAATTTGATCAACATTAAAACCATAATATGTCGCTGGATGAAAGACATTTATAGCCTCAACTGCTGGTTTACCAGTTTGCCTGAAGCCAAAAACTAAATCAATCCAGTATGGTAATGATTCACGTACAATATCAGTCTCCAATGCTGCTCTATGAGCTAGTATAAATAAACGTGCATCACCACCACACCATGGTGGTAATTCAACATCACTAACTCTGTGGCCATTCTGTCGAACGCCAAAATTAAATCCCTCGAAATTTAACAAAAATTCGGGTAAATAAAAGAATTCAGGTATCAGTTCTTTAACGTCAGTCGTTGAATCACAACTTGTTAATCTCCATGTTGTTGCTAATGCATGAAATGTACGATCTGGTATATCAAAATTATCATCTTGATAGCATAAAAACATGCTTGTAAATGGTGGTAAACGTACGAGGAAATGTAAAACAGTACCAGAATTACTGTAGTGTGATCCATAATGAAATGGCTCTTGATTCAGTGCATTGAGATTTAAACCTTCAGCCAATGCTTGTTTGAGATAATTATAATTATTTATGTAATGCTGTTCATTTTTTTTATCTTGTACTGCCATTGGTCTTTGAAAATTACGATAAATCTTTGAATTATTCAGATCAATTTTTTCATTAATATAATCAGCAAGTACAAAAGGAAAGACTGGATATTGCATTAAATCATTGTAGGATCTACCAGCTAATTTGTTCAAACACGTAATGTACTCCCAGTTTGTTAATGTACCACTTCTCCATAGTGCAAGAGCCTCACCTAAATCATCACCAGGTACTCTTCTTGGTAAATTGCAAGTTGATAATTCAGTGGTAAATTCATCACGTTCTTTGCTCGAATTAAAGGCTAATAAATAAGTTCTTCCTGTTACCAAAAATATTTCAATTGCTCTCTCCTGCAATTGATATCTTCTCCTGTGTAATTCCCGAATGTCCTCCAGTCTCCAGGCAGTACCACCTGCCATAGCTAGATCTAATCCACCAAGTGCAATGTCACCGTGTAAAGGCATATCTGGATTATCAGGAACAAAGTACAAACAAGTTTCTCCAATAAGTGCCTCACCAGGTAATTCAGCATGTGGTGTTACAACACGTGCCTGTGACATTTTCCTGATTCTCTCGCTCGTGTGAAGTCGTTCAATGAGAGCAGTTGCATTAGCATCTTGCCTAACATTATTGAATAAATATGAAAGAGGACTTTCCATGTTAGCTGCTTCCAATTTTTCCTGATGCTCTTTGGTGAAGAATCTTTTATCAATCTTCAAATGGCATCTCTGCATTCTTATTCTAACTCTAGCTGGACCCTCTGTCGGATCTAACTCCCAACTTCTCGGATAGCATTCAGGAAAGTACCATGGTGCTCTCTCATGCGTCAATCTTCTCGCTAGATCTCTCCATCTCGCCATAGCTTGTGCCTCCATGGCCCTCGAGTGCTTCAATTTCTCCATTAGAACTTTTCTCTCACGATTCTGCTCCTCGACAACGCATCTTGTTATTCCCATTGCACTCTCTGTCATTTGTTTAGCTAAAATATCAAATTTATTACCAATTCGTTGAATTGCTGGAAGACTGTTTTCTATCCAAATATCACGATCTCTCATTAATTCACGACGAAGCAGAGCAAGTTCCTCACCCCAGAGTCCAGGTGTTGCTCTCTCAATTCCTTTCACAAGATTCCAAATGCTTAAAGCTTCTTTTAATTCAGAGCATACTCTAGCATCGGCACTTGGCATTTCGTCTTGTTTCTGCAAGAGATCCCAAAAAAATACTGTAAATTTTTGTTCAACCTGAGGATGAATTTCCAATAATGACGACAATATTTCACGTCCCCTAGGCTCTTCCATCAATGATCTAACAGCATAAACTCTGGTATTGTTGCTCTGATGTGGTCCCAGAAGCCAGACCATTATTCTAGCAGTATTTTTACGCAATGTTGGCCTCGACGACCACGTACCGACCCAGTAACTTTTTCTATCCGATGGACTACTTGATAATCCATGTAACAACATTGAAAACAATCTTTTAGTCAATTGCAATTCACTTGTTGATGGTGCATGATCAGCAGTTGTTAAAAACTCAACGGCTCTGATGATAATTGTCTTGAATCTCTCATTTATTTCACTTCTTCCAGGCTCCTTCAATAAATTACCAGAGCTATGAAGACTACCGTAACTAGATGATCTAGACTCATGATCGCTCTGTTCACTTGAAGTTGTTAAAACTGAGGTAAGATAAGATGCTGATGCTAAATAAGAGGCAGTACTTCTGAGTCTAAATCCAGCGTGTGTCGACACTTTGGCCATTAAAAAATCAAGTTCACCATCAAAAAGAACAACTTGTGCATCACGAACAACTGAAACACATGAATTACCCGATCCACATTGATTTCTCTCATACAGCTCAACATGATTTAAAATCAGATGTAAATCAGAAATTGCCTGCATGTGATGACTTCCGGGTGATTCCAAGAGTTTCGTGGAAATAGCAACGAGAAGTACATGGATATCATTGAAGAGAGACGCTGAATTTCCCTTGTGAGCACCACCAACTAGTGCACGAGCCAACGACTCGGCCAAGCCTTGATCGAGTAAAATTTTCAGAGTACTCGGATTTTTTCCAATCACGTCTGTGACGAATGATACCATGGGCCTTGCAATATTTGGATCAGTCGCAGATGCTTTTGCCAGGACTGCTAGTAGTGGTGGCATAGCAGCTAATGTTGGTCCTCTAGTTGCCAAACTCTCGAGAACCATAGCTAGTTGCTCGGATGCTGGATACAGAGCAATTTGATTAGCCAAATGTATGAAATACTTTTGTTTTATGAATTTGTTGATGTCCTCGTCACTCGCACGCTGCAAATAAGCTTGAACGACTTTGATCAGCGCAGTTCGCACTCTTGTGTCTGGATTATTAGCTAGAACTAGTAATAATTCAGCTCGAAGAACGTGCTTGAGTACAGATCCAACTTGGCTGTCTGGAAGAACTCTCACGGCATCTCTTAGAAGAAGAAGAAGTCCCTCGCATACTAAACCTTGACAGGCACGTTTTTCATCTGTCCAAGACACATTTTTTTCACTCAATTGATGATTAGAACCATCACTAGCAGCAATACCCGAATCCTCACCACCGCTTGTTTCTTTGTTAATTCCATTTCTTCTTTCGCGTCTTCTCGTTGCTCTGTCTCTCTGTATCTGTACATTAGCCAGTGCTTTATTCAACTTAGTTATCTCCAATGTATCAATTGACTCATCTGATGAACTGCCAGTTGTTGTTGTCGTTGTTGCACTCGTTGTTGTCGTAGATAATCTCATTTTTATGTTGGATTTTTTATTTTTATCATCCAAAGGTGGTAACAAGAAATAGATATTATGACGCGAATGCGTGACGTAAGTCTCTGATGCCTGATGAACTAGAATAAGATAATCCGTAATTGCAACTAAATGCGCAAATTCTGGCGGTGCTCCCATGAGTGCTCTAATCAGCTCAACAACTGCACTACCACTTGTTGGATCAAGTAATGTACGTTCATAAGAATCCTCGTACATAAAGTGTTCTTTGCAAAGTAGTAATATTATCTCTACAATATCAACGCGATTTAATTGTGAAGAATTAAATTCACGCTGTGAATGCTGATCTCTCAGGAGTATGAGAATAGCTTGAAGAAATAGATTGAGTGAATCATATCTAGCCCATGTTCTCCAGGCACTCAGAGATACTTTGATAAGTTCAGGATCAGTAACAACTGCTTCACAATTTTGAGATATCGTATGATTTCCATTGCTGATATCCTTGATCAGGATAGAACTGTCACAAGCAGCATCCAATATTGCTTTTAATATGTGTCTACCTGCGTGACATCTTGGACTCTCAAGAACTCTCAGCAGCAGTGATGGACCACCCTCGGATCTGTACTGATTCAACAGTTCTGAATCACTACGCGCAAGATTTAGAACAATTGATAATGCAAGAGCCTGCTCCTCCTCGGTTGACTTTAATTCCACGACTCTTGCAAATAGATAGAGAAAAACTGGCATGCCTCCAATTAAACTTGCTGCAGGAACTAGTCCTCTGTACTCTTGGCATTCTAGGGTTGATGTAGCTATTGGTGGTACTGATAACGGTGGCTGTTGCGAGACACGATGCTCTGGTGCTGATACAACACGAAATCCTGGTTGTCCTGGGAAAAAGTTTCTCACTACTGTATTTGGATTGGCAACTGCTTGTGGATATAAATGTACTAAATTTGGAGTCTGTGCCTCGTAACTTATTAAAATATTGTCCTGGAGTTCGCACAAGTGGGAATTTGTAGCGTCCATTACTGTGTCCCAGTCGATTTTCGAGTCTGAGACCTTTGTCTCGATTACGTGCCTCAAATAAGTGCCTCCGTACGATTTTCTTCGGTTCAAATCAAACTTTCCAGCCTCAAACTTGACCTCACGGACTCCATTCAATGCACCGGAAGCGATGAGCGGTGCAAAATCGGGCTTGACTGAATCCAAAATGCACTCAGCTAAATTCGTGTAGTTCGGCCCGAGACTGGCTAAGTACAAGGCTCGTTCCTTGGTGAATACAGGACATCTGAAGACCATCAAATTGCCCAAGTACCAGGCTCCACTGCCACAAGGACCGACTTGACCAACCAAAACGCAGGTTGTTCCTGGCTTTCGAATTAGAAGGCCGTCGAAGGGAAGTTGGGCACTTGCCTCGCGCCAACCATCCACCCAAATTGTCACCTCCACCACTGCACTCTTCTTATTCAGTACTGTGTCCTTGAAGTTGAGAGCGAGATGATGCCATCTTCCTGATGGCAGTAAGCCGTTTATGGAAGCCTCGGAGATAGTGCGATTCGTCTTGTCATCTGGACGAGTCAGCCGAAGGATTAGTTTATCTGTAATATTTATATCAATATTGAGAGATTAATGGAGAGTTCATGGGTATAATAAAGCTGATAATTTTAATTCGAGGCATTTTTTTTCAAGTTATTTGTGTCTTATTAAGTTTTTATTGATTAGTGTGAGGATTTCCTTTTTTTTTTTTCTTTTTCATTAGAATGGTTTCAATAAAATATCTAGAGAAATAATTGTAACGAATATTTTGAAATAAGAAAAAAAAATCGAATGAATCTGTCGTTCTTTTATTTTACCAGGAATTCAATGCAATGATGATCGAAAAATTTATGCTTCATCTGGCGTTGAAAAATAATTTAATTGTATGACATCTCAACTCTACTTCAGAAGATGGAGATTTAAGTATTAAAGAGTAATAATGCAGCTCATTTAAAATATGAATGTCACAACAAATGTGAAAGTTAAATTTAAAATTTATCATTTTAGCTGATCAGGATCATACTGTGTTAAATCAGTAGTCAGAGCTGTGATAAATACTACAACAAGATAAAATACGATTTCATCACCTGATCTTAAATCGAGCCATGTTTCTAAAACAAGAGATTCAAATCCAACAGACATCAGATGAATAATTGTAGCTGGAGCTGGTGGTGATGCTGATCCAGCAACAACTGACGATCATGCAAAAAAACAATGATAATTAATTTCCAAAACGAAAATAATTGGTGCAGATACTTTCGAGAATATCTTTGAAACGAATAGGTATGGAAATTATCAAGAAACCTTTTTTATAGAGAATTTCGTGAACTACAAAAAAAGTCTCTTTATTGATAAATTGTCTTAAATCTTATCGTTTTCAAAATATTTACGAAATAATTATATATATATTTTTTTTCATTATTCAACTCACCTTCACGACTCCAATTGTCTGACAAGAGTCCCCATTCAGAGAGGCTCTCACTGTCCGAGTCAAGAAGTGGTACAGCAGAGAGTGTATTACCTCTTCCACTTATTCCTGATCCTCTTTCTACTCTCAGCCACATTGAAGCAGAGCAGCCATGTAGCCAAACTGGCCAAGAGAGTTCTGGTCCAACAGGAAGACACATTGCATGCACCGACCACGGACTACATACTGCAGCAGCCAAATGCTTTCTTCTGAAGTTGTTAACAAGATTCTTGACTTTCTCAGTATTTTTCGGTTCTTCATGAGCGATTTTAATTGGTATTTTGACTTCATAAATTATTGGAAATGAAAGGATAAAATTTGGCTGTGGCCTAGAAGTTGCAACCAATCTGTATAATGGTTCTAATAATTCCAAAAGTGGTGGTGATCGAACTTTGAATAAAGAGAGATATGCCACCAATTCAGTGGGTGAAATTGATTGTGTTGCTAGCAATGTAAATACTTCAAGAACAGCATGTTGGAGATCCTGATGCTCTGGATTTTTGCTCATTAATATTGTCTCGAAGCCATTCAATAATTTTGTTATAACACCAGATCCTGCAAGTGCTGCACAGCTTGATGCACTTTCTCTACATGTCACTGCAACTTTTCGTAATCCTCCACTCACTATTGCACCTCTTCCACCATCTAAACCTCTGAAATAATTTTATAAAATATATGTTTCCATGAAAATTCAGTAATTTTTTACATTTTTCGAGTACTCAGACGTTTATTTCTGAGTTTTGGAGTCAATTATTTGAAGATATCTCGGAAACGAAATACGATACAGATATTTTTATCGATACTTTTCTTGCAGAATAGACTGAAGTAAAAAAAAAAATTTATTTCAAGGAAAAGAGAATCTTTTCTGATTCTGTCGATAATTACAAATAAATTTTCGAAGATAAAGAATAAAATTAGTGGAAAAGATTCTTCCAGCTCCTTAACAAGAAAAACTCATGATTGAAACGTAGAAGAAATTGAATCTCATGAGATTACCTTCAACTACTGAGCGATTTTAAAAAATCAACAACTATTAACAACAAATAACAAGGTTAATCCCGACTTACTGCTCACTGAAGTGAATAAGTAGGTCAACAGCTAATGAGCACAGCGCTGGATGAGCATTAGCATGTCCCCTTGGTTCAATAACAGGGCCCAATGAATTAGTTCTCCTCGGTAAATTATTAATTGGGCTTTTTCCTTGTGCCTCAACATCAGCCTCATAGCCATCATCAGCAGTGACATATTCACCGGTGCTGCTGTCTTCACCACCGCAATCTGGCAGTGTGTCCAAGGTCATTGTCGGTAGCTAAATTGAATGTTTTCGTTTTGAATGACCAGGCATTTGCCATTGGGTGAAGCAGATGGAATAACATTGTTTTAATCTGATTAATTTTCAATAGAGATAAGTTGAAAAATTTCTCGATGATTCTATTGCGCATATTTTCTGAAACGCGTAGGTTCGGAAAAATATTGCTAGAAATCTATTCTATAGGAAAATTAACTAACAATGAAAAAAGTCTCGTAATAAATTTTCCTAAACCTCATCGATTCCGAAAAATTTATTTAAAAAATGCGAACAAGAAGAAATATTATGAATATTTTTTTTCTATTTTATAGAAATATCTCGGAAACTAAGTGAGATAGTGAAATTACTATAGAAATCATTTTCTAGAGAAAAAAGAGAACAGAAAAAAATTCTCTCAAACATTTCACTATTTAACTTAGTTTTCGAGATATCTTACTTCTTCATTACTGAATTATTGATCAATTCTTTATAAAATCAATACTTACCCTTGGTCTCGTTGGTTGCGGTGTTGTTTGTTCTCGACTTGGTCTCAACATTGATACTCTGAGTAGTGCTTCAACTAGCATTGCAATTCCACGGCCCAATTTAACTCCAGCACTCATCAATGCTTTACCAAGTTCAGTTATCACATCACGATCACCTGTACCACAAATCATATTAACTTGATAATTTGAAAAAAAATTATTTTACAATTTGTGAAACAATAAAATTCGATGGAAAAACTATTTCCATGAAATTGCACAAATAATCAGAGAAACAAGTTAAGTGATAATAATTCAGCGTGGGAAAATAGATTTTCACCACATGGAAAAAATTAAAAGATAATGAAAACGTTTAACAATCTATCGTCCATAGATTTCTTCTCTTACTGTATCAAATGCTGGGAATGATGATCGAGAGGCATTGAGTAACTTTTTTTTTTTAAACTTAATCCACAGGTGGTTGTATCAAGAGTTATCGAGTTTAATAACGATCGCGTATTTAAATCATTTGTTCCCCACTCTATTTTCTTGTCATTTTATTTGCATTTACGTATGTAACATAAATTCAGTATTATGGAATGAAGAAAAAGGGATTGACTTACACAACGGAGATGTCAAGCAGCATGTGATTAACGCCTCGAGGAGTCGATGGGCCGATTTACTGGCGTCTAAACAAATTAATGATATTTATGTATTTTTATGGTTCTTATTTTTTTTCTCATTCTCTATTTTTCTGTCTAATATGTATCATAAATCTATTAGATTACAAAAAATAATAAATGTTTCTAATGCTCTATCTCTGACAATTCAAAAACGATATTTTACAGAGGATTGCGACATCCATTTTTTTTTTGTCATTATATTTTATATAAAATTGTAAAATAGTGAAGAAAATGAGTCGATAAATTGCATTGAGATTCTATTAAAAATATCTCGGAAATAATAACTTAATTTAAGAGAATTTAAGTTTAAGGAAATTTGCCACGAGTTCTTTTCTATAGATCATAAAATTTTATACGAAAAAAGTCTCTTGTAATTTTTTTTTTCAATCTACTCGTTCCAAAGATATCTACTAAAAAATCTGCACGAAAATTTCCGACTCATCTTCTTTTACTTTGAAATGTTCCCTCACCTTTGATGCGATCAGTTGCAATACAAATAGCGAGAATTTTGAATAATTTCAGTGATTTGTCAGCAACTGAATTTTTCGACAGTTCAATCCTGAATTGCGGACTACAAAGGGCAACTCCTGCAGCAGCCCTCCATACTGAGCTCGCTTGAAATAAACTGGTTTTCTGTAATTCTTCGGTAAAGTCACCTTCAACAATAGCCTCGATGGTATTTAAATAGTCCTCCTTGACACAATTTTCACTATCCACTGGATCTATTTTGTATTTTCCTTTGGATTTCGACTGACTAGCTGGAACACATTCCTCGAGGACCTCTTCGAAATGTTCTTCCTTGATGATTTCGAATAAATTCAATAGCCCTGTAGTTTCTCTATCCAAAGCCTCAAAGATAGCACTCAAAGCAGTTGCATCAGTGAGTTCAAAGCTATCACACTCATCACCAATTAATTTTCCAATTTCCATTATGACAGAAACTTCAAGTAGACTATAAACATTTCGAGTGAATAAAGGGCTTGGTAAGAGCTTTAGGGCCTCATTTAATCCATTAATTTCCATGAATCTCTCACACATCGGTTCATTGACAATCAGACTCGAGATAATCGAGAGACACGACTGAATAATAAAATCAGTCGTAGCATTGCTGCCATTCTTCTCAAAGCTCTTTCTCGCACTGAGAAAGGTTGGATAGAAGACTCTGAAAAGCAGCTCACGTCTCACATGAAAGGCGCAATTGGGCGTGACTTTTATCAAATGTGCCATAATTGCATAACACAAATTTGGATCATCCGGTGTTAATAAACTCGCATATAACTCAACAAAGTCCCAAAAATAATTAGACGGTTTTGTGCAAGTATTGCAAGTATCGTAACCTGGGAATCCCCCGAGTTCTTTGAACAAGCATCTTTCCAAAAGAGCAACTGATGGCGCATAAGTTTGACAATTTCCTTTTTTCAGAAAAGCTACGACATTTGATAGAAGAATTTTTGGTGGAAAACAGCAGCAAGTACCAGCAGCTGTTATGACTTTTAAAAGTCTCACTTGAAGCTCAACATGACATGATATTGATTCTTTCATCAATGATGTTAATGTCATGAATAGCGAGGAAATACAGCACATTTGTTGTGTCAATGTTCCAACAGTTGGTTGACAATATGCTGTACCAAGTATATCAAAATGATGATAAGCCTCAACTGCATTAGCACAAGCTCTGTGTTTCGGTCTGTGACACTGTCCCATATGACAAAGATCCTGTCGAACTCGCTTTAGTGCACTCATTAGTGCACCAATCATGTCGACGACCTTTCGCGCACGAGTAATTGATCTCTTCTGATCGATACTCGGTAGATCAACAATAGCGAGAATAGTTCTTTCAACTAATTTACCATCCTGGCTCTCCGTAAATAATTGAAATAATTCTAAAAAATCCTTGAGCTTCTCGGCAGTCCCACGCTGATGAAGTAGACAGTATAAAAACGTTATTATGCCATAAGTTGTTGCAAATATGAATTCCTGGAGTAGAGAACCTTCCTCTGGTGTTAAAACAACAACTGGCTTACTACATGCATCTTCCAGTAATCTCAGTGTCATTGGTAATAGACCATTGTGTATGACGGCAGTTGTTGGCTCATCAGCTCGTAGTACACGTTCTAATGCACCAAGCATCAATCTAGCAGCTGCTGCTTTTAGTGTTGCGCATTCTGTTCCAGATAAATGTGCACCGTCTATGCCGAATTGAAGTGACCAGAGTGTATCGAGTGCAAATTTTAGTACTTGAACTGCTGGTGTTTGTTCAGCTGGTGTCTCGTAATCTCGGAGTCCTTGGAGTAGCTGGATGATCAAAAGACTCGTCTCGAAGTGACTTATTTTTGTCTCAAGCACTGATTTTATCCGCTCGTCTATGAAGTCCTGGGGAATTATACGGGCTGGACGCAGCGGTGGCTCGTACAGTGCTGGCCCCCATTTATTCTCCTCTTCGCTGCGCACTACCGATGTAAAATACTCGAAATCCATTGGATTTAGGCGTATTTTTAGTGTCAGCGATCGTGCTTGATCAATTCCATCAGTCAGAATCTCCGATTCACTGCTCGCATTTTCAATTTTTTCACTACTCTTTTGTCCAATAGCTTGTGATATTCTCGTATACGTTCCACTTGGTTTTCTCACTCTCTTACGTGAAACGTGAGAATCACTGGTTGTGCATGAACGAGTACGTAATTTTTTTTTACTCGTGTGTGGAATAATTTCAACTGTGTCAACTGTGTCGTCGTTGCAATGGAATTTTATGTATGAATTGTGGGGTACTGGCGAGGGAGATTCTTGATATGATACAGGATAGAGGGCTACAAGTAGTGCAACCAGTTCTCGACCACAGGATAAACCGCGAACACCGAGAAGATGAAGTACTGCTAGAGATCTCCAGCCACGACCCTGGACCAAGTATCTGCGTAACTCGAATAATTCACCACCATCGTTACGGGCAGCACACAAATCGTGGACATCGGAGAGCAATTCACAGGCTACTAAAGTTGACACTCCACCGCCACCCACTGAGCTGTGGATTAAAAGTTTTTTTTTCATGAGAAGAAGAAATATTGAGTGGATTCTTCTTTCATCCTTCATTATTGAGTGGGTTGTGGAAACGAATTTTATTGATGCAAATCAATAAAAAGTGGGAATTAATTGGGAAATATTCCAAACACCGTGAGGCTCACGAGAATTTAGGAAGAGACCTTTTTTATGCCCTCTAAAATTGTCTACATAAAAGGTCTTTTGATATTTTCTCCTCAATTCACTCATTCCCGGGATTTTCATGAAATGTAACACAAGATAAATCAATTTCTTTGATCAATAATTTCTTGAGAATATCACGGAAATTGAGCGAGACAGTAGAAAATTTCATGGAGACCTGCTTCGTGGTTCTTAAAATTTTCTATCAACAAGCGTCCACCCAAACACGTATGAAAAATCCCTATGGAAAATTTCTATAGACTCATTCTATCGATAATCCGATAGGTTTATCGTATATGATATTGGTATATTTTTTATAGGCACAGGTAAAGTTGGAAAAATAGGCACAAAAAGCACACAGACATTTTTCTTATAGATACAAAATTTCATTGTATCGTTATAAACATGCAACTCCATTTGTTTAGGAACAATTGTTATAGAAACAATACCTATACGAAATATCCCAATATCGTATACGATAAACCTATAGAATTCCCTATAGAATGAATCTATAGAAAAATTCTCTATAGGAATTTTTCACACGTAAAATTACGCTATTTCGCTCAATTTCCGAAATATTTCTCAAAAAAGAATGGCAAAGAAATTGACTTATCGTATTTTCCCCTATCATCATTGAATTGTTAAAAAAAATGAATGAAAGAAAGATTACTTTGCTTTTTTAAAAATAAAAAAATAGAAGAAGATTGTCGCCGCAAAAACAACAAAGTTTCCGTTGTTCTAAGTACCAGAGTTGGTACATTTGAGAAAAACATCAAATTTAATGATCAATTGTGTGAGTTATGAATAACAAACTCTGGGGGCACGATTGATTTTTTCTCTGTCAAAGTACCGTGGAAAGTTACGTCGACTTGTCTTATCGTCGCAAACCCAGCTCGTATTATCTCTACTATTCTTCATGCAACTGCTAGGACAATACATCGAGTAAACACACATTAACACGTACACAACCGATTACCCGTAAATGCGTCAAGTCAGCTGTGTTGAATCTTAGTATTTATTTTTCATAGCTTCGAGAGAGAAAAAAAAACTCAAATCATGTTGTTTAATATGAAACTAAGAAATCTGTCAACTAATGGTAACAAAACTTTATATCTTTTGATATTATCATGCAAGAATGTGAATTTACTTTTATGATATTTGAGATAGGTCAAGATACGGTGTGATAGTGAATGAATGCTTGTTGAAAAATGATTAATGAATTTTTAAATGATTAATTCATTATGTGTTAACTGCTATAATTGATATTTGGTTATAAGCGAATTAGGCATCTTCGTTCATTACGTCGATGTCAGTCAGAATCATCAATCATTGTCGAATAATTATCACAATTGATTTCACACATCACGTGAGTTGATTCGATTTTCGATTATAGTTTTTCGACGATCAAATATGATATCAAAAGAGAATGCGAAATGTGTTTTTTGAGAGCTTTTTTTGTAGACGAAATGAAAGCTACAAAAAAGGTTCTGGCAGAAAAATTGGATCTCGATTATTTACTGCGATATTTTTAAAGGCTGAATTTGATTCTAAATATTCTTATTGGTTCGCTGCTGAAACATCAATTTTCTACACTAATTAGAAGAAATAAATTATTACAAATCGATTTTAGGAAAATCATGTTATCTTTTATAACAGCCGAACGTAAACAATCATTTCATATTAATAAATGAATAATTAAATTATAATTTAATGAAATTTTGAATGATAATGAAATTAGCACACACGTGACAATTCTTTCGATTTTTTTAAACAAATAAACTATTTTTTTGTTAAATTTGCACTTGCAGTTTTTCGAATTTTCGACTTGTGCATATTTTTTATTCTGTAATGAATAATTTATTTGTTGAGAAAAAAAACATGAAAATTGTGAGATGTCCACTTTTTTTCATTATTATAATTTTGTTTGCCATCAATTGAGTTTTTACATTTTCAGTAAATCTTATTGAATTTCAAACTTACCAAAATGATAAAACATCTTTAATGTCTTTTCCATCGTGTACTTGGGCGAGCAATTCAGCAAGGAAGATATCTAGCCAAGACGATTTCTGAAAGCAGTAATTAAGAGTCATAAACAATAATTTTAAAAAAATCATAGAGAAAATATTTCCAATTAAAATGTGATTGATACAATAGAAGCTTTGATTCATGATTTAATAATCGTAATAAAGATTTCGATCTATATTTAAATTATCAACAAGATTATTCGTCAATACCCTCAAGCATTATTTATTATTGATAATTAAAGAGTGTCAATCTTTGAATTTTTGTATGAGGAAAAATAATAAGCGAAAATTACGTCTTAATTCAATATGTTTACATCAGTTCATCATAAATCTGTAACGTGATACCTCAGAGGTGCAACGCAATCGTTGAAGGTAAGTATATAAAGTAAAAGTTGAGGAATAGAGTTTCAAATTGTGTCTCGATTCGCTCATCTACCATTTCAATAATTTTATTCATTTTATTTTTTCTCCCAACTTTTTTTTTAACCTCAGTATTTTGTGTGTTTTCATTCACCCTAAAAAAAGCCTCACTGCTAAACTTGTAAGTCATCCACATGCAGTAAAATTGGCTCTCTCATTTTTCAGGCTTTTGCATGTAGAATTGAAATTCTTTTTTATTGATTGAATTAATGTAGAAAAAATAATAAGAACAGCAGTAAGACCAAATGAAAATGAGTGAAAATTGTCCTTGGAGATTCTTCCACAAATATCTCTGAAATAATTACGTTTAGAGGAAAATGTCCTCTTTTGGGAAGAAAAAAAATCAGTTACATTTCCCGATTTGAGATTTTCCTGAATTTTTGAAATTATCTGGAAATATCTTAAAGAAATGTTCCATTTTTTTTCTTGAAATTTTCCCAAGATTTTTCTCAAATTCAGACCTTTTTTTTTGTAGAAAATTTCGTGATTTACTAATGAAGTTCTCTTGAGATTTGTCGTATCTCCAATAGTTTCCCAGCATATTCACCAAAAACTGGGCATAAACCGAATTAATTATAGAAAAATCAGGAAATAATTTTGTAGCGAAAAGGTAAAACGCAGTAATTCATTTTTTTTTATAATTCAGTTTTTTAACGATATCTAGGAAACAAAGCGAGATAGGACGATTTTACTCAAATCTTTGTTCTTGTAAATTATCTACAAAAAAAATTGAGGGTTTGCCCTATTCCACCTCGTTACTACTGAATTCTAATTACACAAAATATAATTAAAAAAAAAAAAATTACCTCATAACTTTGTGGCTCAGCATGTATGAAATTATCCCAAAGTAATTGAAGTCTATTCGATGATATCGAAGACATTGCCAAATACGGAAATGCAATTCTCTTCACCTCCTCACTCGAATTATTCAAATCAACAATAGTTTCATTCTCATAATTTTCAACATCCTCAATGTCACTGGTAGTTCTTTCTGTCCAAGTTGTCCAATCTTCCTCCTGTTTTTTCACTGGATAATCATCCAATAAACGAGAAGATTCAATTGTTCCTGACGATTGTTCTACTCGCAATGACGAATGTTCACTGAAAGATAATACCGTATTTTCAAACCTGTTACTCTCTCCCTCCTGCCAATACTTTTCCTTCTCCACTTCATCTTTATCTCTCTCTATCATTGGTACAAGCTTGTAAAAATCCTGTCGCCTTTAATTAAAGGCTTAAAAATTCGTGAAGCCCTAAAAATCACGTCAACCCTCAGCAATATTTGCAGGAAAAAAAAAAGAAATAGAGCTGTTTCTACGGACGAAACATCTCAGTACAAGAAACGAAGGAGAAATCCATTGAGAAAGAAAGATTCGGAGTGAAAATAATCATCTTTATGCTTTTAATGTGTGAGTTTAAATGACGAACAATCTCTTATCTTTTTGAGGGAGGAGCGTGTGACGATAGACATTAAAAAAAATGAAAGAATATACAATGATAGAGAGAAGATGTCACAAACGTTTAATAAAAATTTGTTATTTTTTCTTAAACTCATTCCTTGACTCAATTACATAATATGAATTTTTTTTAAATGACAATTAAAAAATTTTCTTACTTTGTTTCATGAATAATCATTGGATAACTGAATTGAATGATTGAAACATACGATGATGTATTCGTGGAGAGTTACACGAGACGACTGAGGTATTTGTGCAGAAATAAGTGCAAGAATAAGGAAGAATTAGAAGCAAAGAAACCTGAAAGGGAGAACGTGAGGGATGACATGCTCACATTCACTGAAATTGGAGTGGGAGACAATGGGGATTCGTGAGTTTTGTTGTAGCTCAGGTTGTATGGAATTGATGAATCATCCCATTCATGTTATAAATAATGCCGTTAATTACAAACAGAGGGACGTAAAACCCACTTTTTTGAGGGTCAAAAAAAATTCAAAGCAATAGTTTTAAAGAAATTAGAAATTTAAATAATTTTAAAAAATTATTTAAATTTATCAATTTTAAGATAATTTAAAATTAGGCCAAATCCCTTCAACTTCGTTTCAGTAATAAGGCGAACATTAAAAAAATATTTTGGATAAAATGGCCTAAGACAATTTGTTTAGAAAAAAAAAGACATTCGCTAAATACATTTTTTATTCATCTTTAAAGTCGATATTCATATTTTCCTTGTGAATAAACGAACATGGAAATGACTGGGAAACTACGAGATTTTTCAAATATTGCACTCCATATTATTAAGCCTATGAATGCTTGATAGTTTTTCTTGAATCTCCTTGAATGATTGAATTTTTCTGATTAGCGTTATTGTGTCATTAAGAATTATTAGTCACTTTTTTTCAAGTTATTGATGATTAATATTAGTGGAGATTTATCAATAATTCATGAGAATTGTGGTAAAGATGAATGGACCGGAAAATATCTTCTCCATTTCTTTGAAGTTATTTCAAAAACCGTGAGTTGCAAGAAAATTTGTCAAGACACCTCTTTTTTAGTGGATGAAATTCTCTACAAAAAAGGCCTTCTGGCATATTTCCTCGAACTTGTTTGTTTCAAAGATATTTGCAAAAGCATTCAGTAAAAAAAAGGTAGAACAGGAAAAGTTTTTTTTCCGAAAATATCTCGGAAATTAAGCGAGATAGAGCAATTTTATTCGAATTTCTTTCTTGTTGCTCCTGAAATTCGTGATAAGAAAGGATTCGAGATAAATTGCTCTATTTCGGTAACTTTCCTAGATATTTATTTTCTTCCTAGAAGAAAATGGATTCATCAGAAATCGCATGAAAAGAACGAATAAATGATGGAGGTCGGAAATTTCCGTAATTGTTGGGTCGAATTCCCTTATCATGTGAAGCATTTGAAGCAGATGATCATCGGCAATATTTTGTTCTATTGTATTAAAACCCCACAACGAATTTTTTTTTCCCACGACGAAATTTGCAATTTTATTTCTGATTTGTGCTTACCAAAACATTGGATAATGATGGCCTTGACTCGTTTCAGCCCGTTCGATCCGCATTTGCATTCTTTAATCACTGTGTGACAATCATTAATGATTTTGAAATTTTTATATGAAAGTGAGTTGGAATTTCACATAAATTTCATTAGAACAATTTTTAGTAGTTCATGTTTTTGAATTTATCTCAGAATACTTTTTTATGGAGGACATTGAGCCCTACAAAAAAAGGCTATCACGAACAATTTCGCATCATTGCGGATCTCGATAGATATTTCCCAAAAAATGAAGATAAAATCAGCAATGGATTAAAAATGTAAGGTGAATGAAGAAATTACGTCTCGATTATTTCGTGAATATCTCAGAAGCCATGAGATTCATGAGAATTCATCAGGAGACCTTTTTTGTAGCCCATAAAATTGTAGCTCTATAAAAAAATGTCTTAAATTTTTCTGTTGAAGCAACTCGTTTTGAAGATAATAGTGAAAGAATAAACAGAAAATAATTGAATAATTTCTACCACTTGACAAGTATGAAGAAAAATAAAAATTTCACATATATGTAAAAAAATTATTTCTCGAAATTAGTTATATTGCTTATCCTTGATTCTCAATATTTGTTCGAGAATCTTTGAAAAATCGTTAATAGAAAGAAAACAATAATGATAACAATTATTGAACACGTGCTAACAACTCAAATCATTTGAAACAAAAAAAGAAAATTAAAAATGCAATAATAACTTATAATACAGTTCAATAAAGAACTCTCGATCACGCCGAATCATGTGGTACATAAATTTCCCTCATTATCTCATGCAACTTTTTCCTTTCTCCTCTCTCTCTTTCTCTTAATGTTTTCCACTGCCGATAATAAAAATATAATGATGGAAAAAAAGTTAATTGTGTTCGCTGCAATCTAAGAAAGAATGGGGGCCCATTTATACTAATCATTTTCGCTTCAATAATGTGCACACTCTTGTTTTTGAAATACAAACCACCACTCACTCCGATTCTTAATTATCCCTCCATAATTGTTGTCATACTATGTAATGAGATTATCAGCAAGTATTTGTCACGTTATTAATCTATCAATAACTCTCGACAAAAAAATATGAAAAAAAAAAGGAAAAGTTAAAATGAACTTTTGATCTCTCACACTAATAATAATGATACATTGAGATTTGCTGATGTTCAAGTAATTAAATTTTATTAATTTTTCAAACCTGAGTTTCTCGGATCGAAGTAAATAATTGCTCAATTCTCACTGATACGATGAGATGAAATGAAAATAAAGAAGAAGAGCAAAGTTGCCCTATAACATGAGCAATTCTTGGCTAATGAATTGCCTTGCTGAGAGTGGGGGAAGAGGAGAGGGGAAACAAAGTGAGGAAAATTTTCAGCAGTCAAAAGATTGAACCTTCTCTAATTTTCCAATTTTTCAAGTTTCACCGCAATCGTTGATTCATATTAACATGTCAACCTCTCCATTTGTGGCACTTGCCCCCCTAGGGGATATAGCCAGATGGAATAAGAAGAAGAACCTCTCCATTTGCAACTGAACTCCCCCCCCCCCCCCCCCCCCCATCCGTTACAACCCCCCACTGCAACCTTCGTGTGTGATTTCCCCTCTTTTGATGCCTAGGAGCTTAATGCGCATGCGCTATTGCCTATCGCTGAACGCGATTGGGGGCTAGTCCCAAGCTACGAATGAAAGTGATGCGGGCGATTTGATGAGTTTGCCCCTCTCTCGCTTTCTGCAACTATCGAAACAGAGGAGTGGGGGATACACCCGAAGACAAATTTTAAGGGATTAAGGGGTTTGGGGACTCTTTTTTGTTTATATGGCATTGCTGTGAAATTCATACAGGACATTCTTAATGTTATGCTCATTACGTACAATTTTTCCCTACCATCTGAGTTAGTAACAAAGATCTTGTGCTAAGACAGATTGGATGCATAAGAGCTCATGCCTAAGACGCAATTTTGATTGTTAAATACTTTAAAACCGTGTACATAAAAATTTAGGAAAGAATTGTACGTAATAAGCATATCATTAAGAACGTCCTGTATGAATTTCACAATAATATCATATAAGCGAAAAAAGGCCCTAAGCTCCTTCATTCTCTGGGATCTTCAATATTAGGAAAACTTATTAGAGAAAAACATAATATGAAAAGGGAACTGGCATGAATCTCATGTTTATGAAGACTTCTGATAATTCGATGTCACTCTATCAAGTTTTTGCAAATAGCTCAGAAACTAAGCGAGATAAAGCGATTTTACCCTTATCTTCTTTTGAAGCTTTTCAAAGTCTTTGTGAAAGAGGATTTAAGAAAAATCATTCCATCTCGTAAATTCCGGGATCTTTCAAACAAAACTGGTGTCAAAATCAAATCAATTTGTCTGAAAACTTCAGATTCTTCGAAAATTGAGGGAGATAAGATCAATCAGTCTGCAATAAAAGAGAAATTTGAACAAAATGAATGAAATATTGTTTTTCAATAAAAAATCGTCAATATCTATAATCAAAAATTTCTTATCACAAAAACTACGCAATATTTTATCCAATATCAATTTTTTCCTCTCTAATTTCAATCATTCAAGATTGTTTAGCCTCAAGATCACAGTGCCTAAAAATAATTTTGGTAACAAATTCATGATAAGAGCGAGAGAAGAAAAAACTGATATGACACAAACGTCATTATCAAAGCTTAGGTAATCAGTTTCACAGAAATATATTACGAAATTTTGCTCATGACAAGTATCTGATTAAAGATTCGTACTAATGTTAAAAAAAATTAATTTCTTCAATCTTTGAAACAAATTCTCATTTTCTAACTTTTATGGAGATGAACTTTGTATTAATATTTCTTTGTTCGAAAAAGAATTCAAAAATTGGAGCCTGATGAAAAAAGAAAACTCTCAATCTGATTCCCAAATAAAAATTTAGAGTATCCACTCAAATAAGTCAAGTATCTGAAATATTTTGCTCAATATAAGCCAATTTCCCTTGAATTAATTTATCATATTAAAAATACCATAAATCTTACACTTTTTATTATTTTCGTTTTTTTAGCAAATAAATTATTTTTTTAAAAACAAAAAATAATGCATACGTAGAAAATTTAGAAAACTACAAGTGCAATTTTTAGAAATATTTTCATATTAATAATTTATTTGTTAAAAAAAATCCAAAACATTGTCATAATTTTATGAATGATAATTTCATAATCATATTAATTTTCAGTAATGACATCGTAATGGATTGGTCCTTTAAAATCGCCATTGATCCAAAGAAAATCTCTTCAATCAGTCGAAAAAATTGCTCATTATTTTTAAAAATTCAACAATGTAACCGAGAATTTCCTCAAAATGTATTTAAAAAAAGAGGTAAGCAATCCAGGAATCACATAATTCATAACATTGATAAAACGACCGTAGAATGTTACGTCACAAAATCCCGCCAATGCCTCCACATGTGTTCAACCGTCAAATTTTTCATGAGTTCATTGAACCATATTAAAATATGAAACTGCATTGCCAATTCCAACCTCCACCACACATCGAAACATTGTTAAAAGAATCCAGTACTAATTATTACCTTTCTCTCTCTTTTTTCATCAGGTGAAATATTTAAAACACTAAAAAATAAAAAAATAAAAAAAACACAACATTGTTTACTTGATTCTACTCGAAGCGAGAATAATCAACAATCCGACAGCAAACAAAACGGATTTTCTCTCCCCAAATATTATTATTATTATTGAGCTAATGAAACACAGATGGCGGTAATTTTCAATTGACTTTTTTCTTTTTTTTTCAGTCGGTCTATATCTGTCAAAGTCGATCATAACCTAACGCAAGAATGCTGTTACTGCCCACCACCTAACCTTTCCCCGAAAAAGAAATAAAAATTTGTCATTACAAAAATCCAAAAGTGGAATACAAAACATTAATAATATTATTAAAAAGTATTTGAAGTGTTGTAATGTCAGAGAACAAAGAAAACATGAAGGATTTACAAAAACTGGAGGAAGAAGCCAAAGCAACAGCTACAAAGCATGTAATAAATATGCTACAGCGTCCAGGTCAGTTGGAAAAAGTTGAGCAATATAAACGTAGAATTGGACGTAAAAAAGCATCAGTTGAAACAATGCTTAAAACAGCAATGCAGAGTCAATTGGATGGAGTTAGGGTAGGTTTTGATCAATTACAAAATTCACTGGAGAGTATTAAAAGTATTAAATCAGAGCTTGAATTAATTGGTAAATCATTTGGTTCAGCACTTGAATTATCATCGAAACTACAAGCTGTACAGGATGAAAATATGCGTCATTCACAGTATGTTACAGCTAAGGAAAATTTGAAGCATATATTTACTGTACCAGAGAGTGTAGAGAAGACAAAACAATGGATCAATGAGGGTAAATTACTTCATGCGCATCAGAGCTTGATGGATCTTGAAAATTCACGTGATGATTTACTTTATGAGCTTCATAAATTGCCAAATCAATCTATACCAGATAAAGTTATGCTCAAAGCTTATTTTGAAGATGTTGAGACATTGTCACAGCTGATGGAGAAACAGATACGTTTAGTTTTGAGTAGAACATTGAATACTGTTAGAAAAGAACCGACTGTTATTGTAACAGCACTGAGAATTATTGAGAGGGAAGAGAAAGCTGATAATTTTGCCAGTGAAAGACATCGACAGAGTGGCTTTATGCCACCTGGTAGACCAAAAAAATGGAAGGAAATGGCTATTAAAGTCTTGGAAAAATCAGTAGAGGAGAGAATTGAGGGTACACAGGCTGAGGATCGTCGTGGTAATAAAATGTGGCTAGTTAGGTTTTTAGAATTAACTAGACAGTTAATATTAGAGGATTTGAGAGTTGTTAAGACACTATGTGGTCCCTGTTTTCCACCAAAGTACGATATTATCAATAAGTTTGTTAAAATGTATCATACGAGTTTGTCACTGCATCTAAAAGATCTTATTATCAATGGACTCGAGGGTAATGAGTATGTTTCACTGCTTGCATGGATTTTAAATACTTACACTGGGCCAGATCTCATGCAGCATCCAGAATTGAATATTGATACAACGGAAATTGGTCCATTGCTTAGTCCTGAAATTCTTAATGATCTGCAAGAAAAGTATCTGAGAAATATGTGTCAAAATTATGAAGACTGGATGAAGAAGACAGTTGAAACGGAGAAAGTAGAGTGGTGGAGTGGAATGTTAAAAGATTCAAGTACACAAGACACTTACTATCATACATCAGCACCAGTTATTATATTTCAAATGATAGATCAGAATCTTCAAGTTACCAAGACAATTAGCACGGATTTAACTGCCAAAGCACTTGTTGTTTGCATTGAACAAGTCACAAAATATGGCTACATGTACAGACAGGCAATACTTGAATTTAAAGCAAAACATTTTGAAGACAGAAGCCAAGTACCTTACTTCACTCATCACATGATAACTGTTGTTAATAATTGTCTTCAGTATATTGAACTTGCCCAGCAGATGAAGCAATTGTATTGGGTGACAAATGCAAGTGGTGATGCTGCTGTTAAATTTGAGACACTTCTTGGACATTATCAGCAATTGAGAAATGAAGCTGCTGCTATTTTATTGGAAGAATCATTTTTGGATCTTGAGCCACAATTTACAGATTTACTTACTCCAAAATGGCTAAATTCACCAATTCCAGTTGAGACAATTTGCGTTACACTTGAGGACTACTTTCAGGATTATAATCATCTGAGAACTAAGAATTTTGAGTATATTATTACTGAGGCACAGAATTTAATTGCCAAGAGATACATTGCTGCTATATTGCAGAGAAAAATATCGTTGAAAACTTATGATGAATGCTTAACTTGCACTTCGAAGATCATGACTGAAGCTGATAAATTGAAGAATTTTTTCGTCAGAATAGCACCGAAAGTTGGTAATTTTGATTCACCATTTGAGATTATTAAGAGACTTGCTGAGGTTTTGAGGTGTGAGGATGCGGAAATTTTGTCATTGGATTTGCATTCACTGGTTGAGAAGTATCCTGATATGACTGAGGATCACTTGGTGCGTCTGTTGAGCTTGAGGGGTGATATTTCGAGGAGTGAGGCTAAAGAGAAGGTCAGTTATATTCTGGAAGCACAGAGAAACAGGAGAACATCGCAGACTATTAGTAACAGTATATTCAAGTACATTGTGCTGCAGGATAGTTTTTTGAGTTGGAAACCTTGAGGATAGAAGCCCAACAACACGACTTTACGAGTTGAATTCTTTGGAAAGAATACCAGTGTTTGCCTTAAATATGTAAAGAGAAGAATTGTTCATAATTAATTCGTTGTCATTTGAATTCGGATTTATCAAAGACTGGAGTTGTTGGAAGGGACGAGCTGAAGAAGTTATTGGGAATTCTTTTGGTAATATCTTAAAAAAAATGGATTTAGAGAAAATCTCTGAGAAACTGCGTTTGTAGAGGATTTAATGGACTATAAGAAAGATTTTTTAATGAATTCTCATGATCCTAATTTTTTTTTCAAAGATATTTCTAGTGTAAATTACATAAATTTTTTGACTCATGGTTTTTCAGTACTTTGATACTGAATCGGGAATAATTTGATGTATTCTAAAACAACTTGCATAATGCCACTTTGTTCTTCACAGTTTCAGATTATTTATGGCAGAAGGGAAATCATTTAATTAATTTGGGGGAAGATAAAAATAAATCTTTCAATTTAATGATGAATTGATAGAAGGAAGAGCGCGAAAATTGGTTAAAGACTATTTTGTGAATATTTCAAGAAATTTTTTTTTGTAAAAACATTAATAGGCTACAGAAAAAGTCTCTTGATAAATCCCCGTGAACTTCATTATTTCCGAGATATTTTCGGAATAATCTGCACAAGATTCTCGGAAAAAACACTCAAAAGGGGAAAAAATTTAATTAGTTCTCTTTTTACACCAAATTATGTAAATTGCTTTAATGCACAGAGATAAATTATTAGGGACAATTTATAAGAGTAGTGTTCAAAAATAGAGAATGCAACAGAAACAATTCCATAATAATTGTAAATAACACGTTAATAGAGTAAAAATAAAGAAATTGTTATTTGTAATATATAACAGGTGAATCATGTCTTTTCAATTTGAAGTCCTTTTCAAATTTCCCTCGTATTCCTGTCATTTTGAAATCCTTTCGAAGTACTGGAGAGTGCTGCCTCAAACGGAATTCTCGAGGAACTATTTTAGTTGATTATGTGCAGCGATCTTCTGTGTTGGAAAAATGATTAGAGTAACTCGTCTTTTTATTCAGTAATTATTAATCGAATTATTGAGCTCCAAAATTAAAATAGTGTTGATTGTGGGAGGAGATTGAAGGACAAATGTTTCCAACGAGACAACTTCTGTTGTCATTTCGTAGAGTGGTGCGTGATCAAATCCGGAGATCTCTAACCTCTGAAACTGCTCCAGCACCAGAGAATAATGAGGAATCAAATGCCGGTATTTATTTGAAAGGATTTATATTGAAATATAATAATTAGTTGAGTTAATTCAGGAGCGAGAGGTAAAGGGAAATTAGTTGGTTTGAATCTAAAAATTTTCTGACGATACTAGGAAATTTAATAGAAATACAACTTTTATCATTTCTTTTGCAGGTCCCCATGAAAATTTGTGGAAATGGGGTGAAATGGAAATTAGAGACAAAATGAGCATATTTGCTTGTTCTTTTGACGATTCCATGGAAAACCCGATAAAATTTATAATTGAATACTTGTGTCAGAATTGATTGTTAAGGATGACATGAAAATTCGGCGGTTTGGGGAAAAAATTTAGGGCTTTTCTCTTTCTTTTTTCAATCTCTTCAACTTTTTACGAATGACTCCGGTTTTAGTTGTAGTACAGGAAATGAAAATGCAATTAAAAGTGTAGCTCATTTTTCATTCATGTCGATGGTTTTAAATTGAAATTTCATAATTTTTTAGGTAAAAATGAAGGAAGAATGGATTTTTATTGAATGAGCTAGAATTTTCTCAAAAATGTTTTGAAAATCCTCAAATGGTAGAGGATTGAAGTTTTCTTTTTTGAAAAAAAAGACGAACTCTTAAAAATATTACCAAAAATGAATTTTAACTTATGTTTTAAATCAAAAATCCCCCCAGTTTCTCGATAGATTTATAGAAAACATTCTAACTTGAAACATTTCATTGGAATATCGATGTTAACCCACTCTCTTCATCTCATCTCATTCTATTTCTTTCCTTATTTTCTAAAATTTCAATAATTATAGTTTTATTTCGTTTTCTACCATAACAAAAGTTTTAAATAAATTTCCTTGATTTTTTCTCTTATTACTTCATTATCTAATAGTTGATGGACAGTCTTTACACAATTTTCCAGCTTTAGTATTTTTTTGGCTCGATAGACACTGTTACGTCCAAGTGTTGGGGGTAATTCCAACCAAATTATAAATTTAATTGAATGATGATTATTGGCCCCGAACACTGAGGAGTACGTGGAGATGCGACTCAGCCTCCGTTTTCGCCCTAACCTTTCGGTTAATAGACTGGATTGGAGAAATGCTGAAAGGGTTTTAGTTGTGACTGAATTAAAATGAACAATTAACCGTTTGATTTAAACTGGCCTGAGTTGCCTATATTTAAGTATCCAAAAATCAATTCCACAACATAAACAGATATAAGTTTGCCAACTTACGGTAGTTGAGTCGTTTTAAAAGAAATGTGCCATTACCATATCCTACCAAAATTATCAATGACTTGGTCTTCTTGACTCTTTTACTCTTTATTTTTGGCGTTCCCTTCTTTTGAAACCACTCTTTTCTTACAATTTGTTCTCTCAATGAAATTGGAGAGGATTTTTCAAAAGTATAACAACGTTACAGAAATGCGAGTAACTATCTCGGATAGTTAATTTAATTCATTCAAATTGACATGAACTAGATATAGATAGAATTGACTGGACTAACTCAAAGTTATAAAATAAAACTATCGCCACACAAGCGGGCAGAGATTCGGTGTTGACAACGTAAGATTGAGAATTGGACTGCCTCTAGTTCACAAATTTTCTCCCTTATATAGCAGTTTTTGGTAGGGTCACTCATATTCTGTCCTTTTCCATTTTTTTATGATAGTCCAAATGATTCCCCTTTTCCAAGTAATTGAATGAGTCCGATTATATTCTGTCCTTTTCCAATTTTCAAGATAGTCCAGGTGGTTACTATCATAAACTCTCTTGTTCCTGGAATCCATGTCGTGATCGCTTGAATGTCCAGAGTTTAACGATTCATCGGCCAATGAGGTTTCGTCAATTTAATAGGGGAGAGTTAGAATTGTATCATTTTTCCGATGCGTATGGGTCGGATTATTTCTTTGCTTTTATTCTAGTTCAACCAAATGAAATTAAGTTCTTTTTCCATTTACTATCCAGTCGCGTGATACATTTGGTTAATTGTACCACTTCTTTTGAGGGTTGCATTTATCCCTTGCCCATTTTATCTTTCTACCTTAATTTTCATCCTTCACTCTCAATTCATTTAGTTTCTATATTACTTAAAATTCTACTCAAGCATATAACATTAGTCTCAACTCAATATGTAAGAAATTAATTGAAGTTTTTCATTAGTATAGCACTTTGCTTCGGGAATGCCCGTTCTTCCTTCCACAATTATTTTAACCCTTAATTATTCTAATTCGAGTTATTCTTGGTCAGAAATGCTTGTGAATTCTCATCGATTGATTAAATAAATTTAGAGAAGAAAAGAAACAATTAAAAACAGACGGATGTCACAACACATTATCCTGAATCTTCAACAAATGATGTAGTCAGCAATTTCCCCTATTCCTTTTTTTAGTTTCCAAAAGCGTTCAAAATCTGTTGGGAAAATTCTTTTTCATCATTTTTGTAGGTCTCATCTCGCCTTATAGAATTGTCTCAATGAAAATTTCCGTATCTCGCTCCAATTCCACAACACTTTTCGAAAAACACCTGCAAAATGTAACAGATTTCATTATTCCGTGTTTCTTTTCCAGAGAAATCAATTGTTATTACTCAAGTTGGATCAATCAGGTTATTCGGCTTAAATAGACCGAATAAAAAGAATGCATTGGATAGTGCAGCGGCACAGGAACTGGCCGAAGCACTGGATCAATTTGATGAAGATGAGGAATCACATATTGGAGTAATACATGGACATGGTGGGAACTTTTGTTCAGGATTTGATTTAGAAGAAATTGCCAAATCGGAGGGTGATTCCGATAAATTACCACATTTTGGTGCATTGGTGAGTATCTTGAAATATTTTACTTGAGACTGATTATTCTATGGGTGAGACATTTTTTTCAATTACAGCCAGAGGATTCTCTAAATTTATTGGTGGAAAAATGCATCTAGTCCTTGTAAACTCTGAGAATTTTTGATAACTTTTCGAAATGCAGTAAAAATCGTAGAATGGCATGAAAAAGAAAATTGAACGGAAGAATTTCTGGTTCGGAGCATTTTTTCCATCACTTGATGAGAAAAACTATTTCAATGGTGAATGATGAGTCTCGAGTTTATTTATTTATCTATTTTGATCTGTAATATTCTTAACAAATCGAATTATTTATCAGTGCACCAGACAACAGTTATCGAAGAAGCCACTGATTGCGTCAATAGCTGGATACGCAATTGGTGCAGGCTTTGAATTGGCATTGATGTGCGACTTGAGGATCATTGAGGAGAAATCACGAATGGGTTTTTTAAATAGAAGATTTGGAATTCCGATAATGTGCGGTGGAACTATCAGATTGCCAGCTATGGTGGGATACTCAAGAGCGATGGATTTAATATTGAGTGGAAGAGACATCAGTGGAGAAGAAGCGTATACTTGGGGATTGGGTGCACGTTTAGTTGCCTGCGGTTCAGGTATTTCCTCGAAATGTTTAATTATTTTTTTTTAGAAACTTATATTTTAGTTCAGATTTTCTGATGATTATTCGTGAAAATTGACTTCGAAGATAGACTTCGAGAAAATTATCAAGAATTTTTTTTTGTATGGAGTTTCGTGATGCAAGAAAAAAGTCTCTCCCTAAATTTCTGTAAAATTCCTCATTTTCGAGATATCTTCAAAATAATCTGCTTATAATGATCTATCTTCTGAATTATCCAATCATTGAAAATTGAGTTTCTAAAAATATCAATATCTTAGTAGAGTGAAGGACCGTAATAGCTGCCCCCTAACGTATTTGTATATCTATATTTATAGAATAATTTATAAATATAGATATACGAATACGTAGGGTGAGCAGGTACTAGTTCCTGAACAGTTACTGGGTACTTTACCTTAATTAATGAGAAGAAAGATTTTGACTTGAACAATGTACTTCAGCTCTAGGTCAATGTATTACTTTGGCCCAATCGATTGCTAAATATCCTCAAGCAGCATTATTGGCCGATCGTACGTCCATGGACTATGCGACATTCGGTGGAAAGCCGATAGAAGAAGCTCTGGAATTTGAAAAAGGTAACGCAACGGATTCTCTTCTTGATGATGGAATTAAAGGAGCTCAACGTTTCGTTGATGGTTTTGGGAGACACGGAAAATCCACGAATTTAACAAAAACTGATACTAGTTTCCGAGCACTCGACGATGATTTAGTGTGATTGTCTGATGGAGAGAAAAAAAATTGAAACTAGTCAATAAGATCGTTTTTTTTCGTCAATTAAATAATGATTTCAAGATATTTTTAAACAATTAAAATAAATAAGATTCTCATTATTGTGTGTCTTTTTTTACATTACCAATTCACTTTTCTTTTCTGTGGAATTTAGAAAGTAGACGGAGAAGCGATTTTCTTAAATTCTTTATGAACTTTTCACGTTCATCTCTATGAAATAATTTTATTTCACTTTTCCAATGTGTAATTTACATTACCGGAAGTATAATACCTAAGTATATTAGAGAAAAAGAGAAAATTGAATAATGTATTAGATTTAAAATGATCCGAGAGAACTTTTACTTATGGAATCATCATTCAACAATTGGAGACGTATGAGAAGTAATTATAGGAAGAAGAAGAATTCTTGTTATAGATGATTCTATTACTAAGAGAGATCCAATCCAGCTTGTGTCTGTTTTTACCTGTAGAATTGATTGTTAATTACGGGAAGAACAGTATAAACTTCCCTATGTCGCAACGTGGATTCTCTGACGTAATCGTTCGTATTTCCTCGGGGACAATCCATAATGATCGGTATTTCTGCTTCAACCTGGAAGTTATGTTGAGACTATTATCACGACTGTAGCCTTTATGTGATTTAAGGACGAAGTGGGATGACATGAGTCCTGAAATATTGAGTGATTTTTTTTCGGCTTCATCTTGGGAAGGAGCAAGTTTATAGGGAAATTGCAAAAAACATTCTTTGTAGATCTCCAAGGATTTTTTCAGAATTCGAGAGAATTTCTAATTTTTGTTTGGTTTCATAGGGAGAAATATGGAACCAAAATTTCTGATAGTAAACAGAAATTAAGCCTAATAGTTGTTGAAAAATTGAAGAATGAAATTACATTCACTTCAAAAGGCTATGAGGTGTAATTTGTTGTATCTCCTTAAAAATTGATGTAGAAATTCAGAATCTCTTTGAGCAGGCCAAGCTAAAATGAACCTGGTTGTAACTGGAAACTCGAAGAGGGACTTCTGCTTTTGGACAAAAATAAGAAAATGTACCAGGGTTTTAAAGCCTCGTGAACAAGGTCATGGCATATTGTAATAACTAGCGAAAGAATCGACATCAGTTTTCTATCGTCGCTTTCTAGATTCATTTCCGTATTGATAACGTTTCTAGAATTTCCAGCAGTGCATTTTTTGCAAGTCGTAAAATTTATATAGAGAAAAAAAAATAATCTTAAATGTGAAAAATATGAAATTGGAGCTTATCATTTTTTACTTCACATTAGAATTGATAAAGTCACCTCAGATTAAAAATAACTCTTCATAAGTCGTCATTTCGTCTTTAAATATGACGATGAAAAATTCTTCTCGATGAAAATCATAAAATTATCGAAGACTTTCAACATCAAAAAATCATCTTGTGGTCGCAATGACTCTAAAATGTAATGATGACAATAAAGTATCTCCCTATGTCCTCAATATTTGCTATAGATAGTGAAACTCGTCTTATTCCAGTTGTCGTTGGAAGTTTTCATTTCGATGACCCTGGGAAGATATATATCTGTATTTCTTCAATTTCTTCGGTATTTGGAATGGTATGGGTCTATGCGGATGAAAATCGGAGCCCGCCTCTTGAAAATGCAATACTAAGTATTTGGGAGGAAATAAAATGCATAACATTCATTACCAAAATTCAAATAAATGTGTACTTAAACAACTCTTCAGTGAGAAAAGAAAATAACAGAATATTACATAACAGCCGCAAAGCAAATTTTCTTCTTTCCCTTTCCAACCCGATGGATCATATATCTTGTAAGTTCGGTTAGAAGAATGATTGTCTAAAATCGACGCAGACATCATGATGAATGAATTCAACATTTTAAAAATGCGTGCACGGGATTGGCGTTAACGACACTCGGATTGATTCGAGACTTAATTCCAAACGCTTTTCGTGTTTCGAATTGGGAAAGATGATTCAATTTTAAGAGGAATTGATCGAAAAATACTGTGAGCTATTGCATGGAGGAATAAATATTTTCAATTCAATTATTCCGTTCAATTTAGTTTCAGTTTGCAGCATCATTTCCACATTGATAACAAATTTCTAGAATTTTCCATCAATGCATTTTTCACAAGTCATAAAACACAGGTCAGCAATGAAATGACAATCTTGAAAGTGAGGAATTTGGCATCGGGGTTCATCACAGAACAACAAACATTATTTGATTCTGACCGGAAAAATGGACATTCTTCCTATCTATTTCGTTGAAAAATAAAAAATAGTAACATATAGGCGTAAGTACCACTGACTAATAACAAAGGGGCGTAAGTGCCGGAGATACGCCTCTTTGCTTTTAGTGTTTCCATTGAATTTTCTCTAATCATAGGAAAAAAATGAAAAACAAGAAGGCGTAAGTGCCATAGTTTAGATACAAATCGTTCAAAACAAAAAGGCGTAAGTGCCAAATTTCGGATGAAAAATCCTAAAAACAAAAGGGCGTAACTCAAAATATTCTCATGAAATAACGAAAATTATAAAAACAAAGAGGCGTCAGTGTTCGAAGTTCAGTAAAAAAATAAGAGAAAAATGGACTGGGAAATTAGGAGTTGATGAAATCGAGAAAATAATTAAACACTGCACTGAATATTTAATATTGGTCAAAGTTGCATTTTTATTCCGTAAAACTTATGACGATTTTTACACCGTAAAAGTCAATTGTTCTTTGGAAGCACTTCACCTTGACCGGCTGATTGTACCGTGGATTTAATACCGAATTAACCGAATTAATAATGATTATTTAATCCGTGAAGGTAGCCGTAAAAGTAACGAGAAACGTCAACCGTTAAGAAACGTGCGATGTAGCCTTGTTAAACGTTTGTACCGAAGATGTTGATAATGCACCCGTTGAATTAACCCATTAGTTGATAAAAGAGTAGCATCGTGGGATTGAATGTAATGTCGCGTCACCGTGGATTTATTGCCGATTACCGTTGACGGGTCCAAAACCCCCGCGAACTCATTGAGACCCCAATAAGAACTGAACAGTTCACACCTGGAGGGAAGTAATTCAGAAAATGCCTTGGTTTGTCGCGTTTCCCGCCAATCGGTTATTTAGCGCCTAAACTTTGAGTGTCAATTTCCAACAGTAAGCGCGGAGATCACTCCTAGCGCCAAAATCGCCCAATTCGTGTCCTTAAGACTCTATTCTATAGGTTGCAATGTGGCAAGGGCCATTTCACATCGACTCTGGAATAGATATGTACACTGGGAAGTGCAAAATATATTCGCCCATTGGGCACTTCCTGTTCCTCCACTGATTAACCCCTCAAGTAGGGGACCTCAGCGAGCGAAACTGTCCCAGCGGCCGGCGCCTTGTGGCATGTGAAATCAGAAGTTTGAAAAAAAAACGAATTCCTCAAAAATTAATTAGTTAAAATCGAATTAATTGTTTTTGAAAGGTTGCATATCAAACTTGAATTATCCACCTTCACGAAGCATTTTGCAAAATCTGAAAATATTAAAAATTGTAAGAGATATTGAAATTTTGGTAATTCATCAGTTTCACTCTGCCAAATATTATAAATTTTTTAGGATTATTTCGCCTAGTTTCACTTCTAATGACGCCTGTAAGTGTACGACAACCCTAATGAACAACCTCTAACAACTTTTTTGAATAACAAGCGAAACGAAACCAGGAAATGTACTACTCTTAGCTGTACCCAGGACCACGGCGAGGGCGTAGTAGTGCGACGGTCCCAAAAGAAGACCTCCGCAACCATTCACCTAACCAACTGGGTAATTGCTGATGAATTTAGCAAGAATTCAACCTAACACCGCTCACCTTCATTGAGCATTAAAAATTTTGAATTATTTTTATACATTTCTACAGACTACCTTTTCACACTCATAACGTACACATGCGTTGATGAGTAAATTGTGAGAAGCAGTATGCCGGTCAAATTCAACACAACTAATAGTAGAATTTCAAGAATCCAGAACAAGTACATAAACTAGTTATCATCAGGTAGTAAATCAAGATCTTCATGGAAGCTGATCAAGTCAAGAAAAGCGTTCATACGTTCAAAAACAGGGTGAGTCCTGAAAAAGAGGAATTTAGCCACTCTTCCAAGGCACTTAGCCGGTTTCCTCCCGTATTTAGGAATAGCAGCCTTCAGCTTTCTCCAGGTCCGATCGATGCTTTGCGTGTTAGCTTTGTTATAGGGATTAACGTGGTGTACTTTATGATTGACTCTGATATGGTAGTAGCCATAACAGTACAATCTTTTGTACGCCCTCCCGCAATCGGTACGGATAACTGAACCCGGTCTTACGTATTTGCGGATGATTGGTATAAGTGTTTCAGCCTTCTGATTGGGAATCGGAACGATGACTAGTCGTCCAGAGTCCTTCTCAAGAATGCCTAGCACCCACACCGCACCCTTGAACGGTCTGCCTCTAGCTAGCTGTTTCCCGCCTAGTCTTGTTTTATCAACCTCAATTACTCGTCCTACACCTCCTATTTGTTCATTATTGGTTTCACTAGTCCATTGTACGAGTCTTTCGTTAATTTTCTTAACCCAGAACCGTACCGTGTTCTCAGACAATTGAGTCTCAAAACACAGAAGACTCAAGGTGATTGTATTATTATTCATGTATAGACTGATGAGCCTCAAGATGCTCTGAATTTTCGCCTTTCGCCCTGTGAACCACGATTCATCATAAATACTTAAGTACGTTGAACATCTAACTCGGACCCTATGACGATGGTTGTCCCTCTCATAGTGTGAGCCATTGCACACAAAACCCGTAAGCTGCTTGTTAATTATCATCAAACTCCCACACTTTTCACATAAAGCTTGGGTCTTGATTATATCATGTTCTCTCAGAAACATGATAGCATCAGCTTTACTCCGGGTGCGGTGACAAACCTCATCATACCTCATTTTGAGCGTTAGAATGTGGTATTTGGGTGGAATAAGGTGTCTACTATCAAATCTCTATAATTCACAGAATTTCACCGAACGAACTTTGATGCGAGCCCAGAAACTACCCAAAGAATCAGTCTAGTCAAAAAAACCGGAACAAAAACTCTAATTTCACTATTTTTCAGTTGGCAGAGCTATACTGCGGAATTACCGAAATTTTTATGCAACGTGGTGAGGGTCTCTATGACATACCAGCCGGTGGGACAGGCACGAGGGTCCATATACGAATTTTTTACTTTGAGGACCTCCAGACCTTAATTTTTCCATGAAAAATCGATGAATTCCCCTTCTCTAGGTCCTAGAGGTACTCAAAGTAAAGGGAAAATCATTATTTTTGATGATTTTCTATGGAAAAGCCCCATAAGAAGTGAAATTGAACCATTACCCACGATGTTTTGGGAAAGGGGACCTCAGATCATTCTGATTAGGGCTGCGCGAGCTACGGGTTTCGATGTTTTCATCTAAAATCGGTTGATTTCCCTCCCCTAGGTCCTGGAGGTCCTCAAAGTAAAGAGGGAAATACTATTTTTAATGATTTTCCATGAAACAGTCCGGCAAGGGGTGAAGTTGACCCACTACCCATGATATTCTGGAAGGGGGGACCTCATATTATCCTAATTGGGGAAACGAGAGAGAGAGGAGAAGATGAAAACAATTAATGGTTTTTTTACTATTCATTAAGGGGGCGGGGGTTAAGGGTTTACGCATGAAAAAAAACGTTTTTTTTACAAATTTTTTTTAGACGTATGGATTGAGCAACTTTGTTGAAACCTTTTGAACATTATTGAGTATGGATTCAACAACATGAAGTAATTTTTTCCTAAATAAAAAAAAGCATGGCCTTTTTTCATGTCACCGCGGGACGCTATGCATTCATAATATATGTATATAATATATATGGATATATATATATATATATATAATATATATACATATATGTATATATATATTATATACATATATTATGAATGCAAAGCGTTTTGCGGTCACCTCCGTTCGGACTCCTTAGAAGGCATATTGAGTGATTTGGAGGGGGAGAGACAAGAACAGAGAGAGGGAATGCTTCAAATCCGATGACATAATGTCCTACAGCTGGGAAAAGTCACCTGCATTAGTCCATGCTTACTACTCATTGAAAGTTTTATGGAAAATCGACTCGGATCCTAATTTCCACTTCCTGCATAAAAGTTCGGACTCCTTAGGAGGCATATTGAGTGATTTGAAGGGGGAGGGATAAGAACAGAGAGAGGGAATGCTCCAAATCCCATGAAGTAAGGTCCTCCAGCTGGAAAAAGTCGCCTGCATTAGTCCATGCTTACCACACATTGAAAGTTTTATGGAAAATCGACTCGGATCCTAATTTCCACTTCCTGCATAAAAGTTCGGACTCCATAGAAGGCATATTGAGTGATTTAAAAGGGGAAAGATGAAAACAGAGAGAGGGAATGCTCCAAATCCCATGAAATAAGGTCCTCCAGCTGGAAAAAATCGCCTGCATTAGTCCATGCTAACTACACATTGAAAGTTTTATGGAAAATCGACTCGGATCCTAATTTCAACTTCCTGCATAAAGGTTCGGACTCCTTAGAAGGCATATTGAATGAATTGGAGGAAGAAAGACGAAAACAGAGAGAGGGAATGCTCCAAATCCCATGAAATAAGATCCTCCAGCTGGAAAAAGTCACCTACAGTGGTCCATGCTTACTACACATTGGAAGTTTTATGGAAAATCGCCTCGGATCCTAATTTCCACTGCCTGCATAAAAGTTTGGACTCCTTAGAAGGCATATTGAATGAATTGGAGGAAGAAAGACGAAAACAGAGAGAGGGAATGCTCCAAATCCCATGAAATAAGATCCTCCAGCTGGAAAAAGTCACCTACAGTGGTCCATGCTTACTACACATTGAAAGTTTTATGGAAAATCGACTCGGATCCTAATTTCCACTGCCTGCATAAAAGTTGGGACTCCTTAGGAGGCATATTGAGTGATTTGAAGGGGGAGAGATAAAAACAGAGAGAGGGAATGCTCCAAATCCCATGAAATAAGGTCCTCCAGCTGGAAAAAGTCGCCTGCATTAGTCCATGCTTACTACACATTGAAAGTTTTATGGAAAATCGACTCGGATCCTAATTTCCACTGCCTGCATAAAAGTTTGGACTCCTTAGAAGGCATATCGAATGAATTGGAGGAAGAAAGACGAAAACAGAGAAAGGGAATGCTCCAAATCCCATGAAATAAGATCCTCCAGCTGGAAAAAGTCACCTACAGTGGTCCATGCTTACTACACATTGAAAGTTCTATGGAAAATCGACTCGGATCCTAATTTCCACGCCCTGCATAAAGGTTTGGACTCCTTAGAAGGCATATTGAGTTATTTAAAGGGGGAAAGATGAAAACAGAGAGAGGGAATGCTCCAAATCCCATGAAATAATGTCCTCCAGCTGGGAAAAGTCGCCTGCATTAGTCCATGCTTACTACACATTGAAAGTTTTATGGAAAATCGACTCGGATCCTAATTTCCACTTCCTGCATAAAGGTTCGGACTCCTTAGAAGGCATATTGAATGAATTGGAGGAAGAAAGACGAAAACAGAGAGAGGGAATGCTCCAAATCCCATGAAATAAGATCCTCCAGCTGGAAAAAGTCACCTACAGTGGTCCATGCTTACTACACATTGAAAGTTTTATGGAAAATCGACTCGGATCCTAATTTCCACTTCCTGCATAAAAGTTCGGACTCCTTAGGAGGCATATTGAGTGATTTGAAGGGGGAGGGATAAGAACAGAGAGAGGGAATGCTCCAAATCCCATGAAGTAAGGTCCTCCAGCTGGAAAAAGTCGCCTGCATTAGTCCATGCTTACCACACATTGAAAGTTTTATGGAAAATCGACTCGGATCCTAATTTCCACTTCCTGCATAAAAGTTCGGACTCCATAGAAGGCATATTGAGTGATTTAAAAGGGGAAAGATGAAAACAGAGAGAGGGAATGCTCCAAATCCCATGAAATAAGGTCCTCCAGCTGGAAAAAATCGCCTGCATTAGTCCATGCTAACTACACATTGAAAGTTTTATGGAAAATCGACTCGGATCCTATTTTCCACTTCCTGCATAAAAGTTCGGACTCCTTAGGAGGCATATTGAGTGATTTAAAAGGGGAAAGATAAAAACAGAGAGAGGGAATGCTCCAAATCCGATGACATAAGATCCTCCAGCTGGAAAAAGTCACCTACAGTGGTCCATGCTTACTACACATTGAAAGTTTCATGGAAAATCGACTCGGATCCTAATTTCCACTTCCTGCATAAAGGTTCGGACTCTTTAGAAGGCATATTGAATGAATTGGAGGAAGAAAGACGAAAACAGAGAGAGGGAATGCTCCAAATCCGATGACATAAGATCCTCCAGCTGGAAAAAGTCACCTACAGTGGTCCATGCTTACTACACATTGAAAGTTTTATGGAAAATCGACTCGGATCCTAATTTCCACTTCCTGCATAAAAGTTCGGACTCCATAGAAGGCATATTGAGTGATTTAAAAGGGGAAAGATGAAAACAGAGAGAAGGAATGCTCCAAATCCCATGAAATAAGGTCCTACAGCTGGAAAAAGTCGCCTGCATTAGTCCATGCTAACTACACATTGAAAGTTTTATGGAAAATCGACTCGGATCCTAATTTCCACTGCCTGCATAAAAGTTCGGACTCCTTAGGAGGCATATTGAGTGATTTAAAAGGGGAAAGATAAAAACAGAGAGAGGGAATGCTCCAAATCCGATGACATAAGATCCTCCAGCTGGAAAAAGTCACCTACAGTGGTCCATGCTTACTACACATTGAAAGTTTCATGGAAAATCGACTCGGATCCTAATTTCCACTTCCTGCATAAAGGTTCGGACTCTTTAGAAGGCATATTGAATGAATTGGAGGAAGAAAGACGAAAACAGAGAGAGGGAATGCTCCAAATCCGATGACATAAGATCCTCCAGCTGGAAAAAGTCACCTACAGTGGTCCATGCTTACTACACATTGAAAGTTTTATGGAAAATCGACTCGGATCCTAATTTCCACTTCCTGCATAAAAGTTCGGACTCCATAGAAGGCATATTGAGTGATTTAAAAGGGGAAAGATGAAAACAGAGAGAAGGAATGCTCCAAATCCCATGAAATAAGGTCCTACAGCTGGAAAAAGTCGCCTGCATTAGTCCATGCTTACTACACATTGAAAGTTTTATGGAAAATCGACTCGGATCCTAATTTCCACTGCCTGCATAAAAGTTTGGACTCCTCAGAAGGCATATCGAATGAATTGGAGAAAGAAAGACGAAAACAGAGAGAGAAAATGCTCCAAATCCCATGAAATAAGATCCTCCAGCTGGAAAAAGTCACCTACAGTGGTCCATGCTTACTACACATTGAAAGTTCTATGGAAAATCGACTCGGATCCTAATTTCCACGCCCTGCATAAAGGTTCGGACTCCTTAGAAGGCATATTGAGTTATTTAAAGGGGGAAAGATGAAAACAGAGAGAGGGAATGCTCCAAATCCGATGAAATAAGGTCCTACAGCTGGAAAAAGTCACCTGCAGTAATCCATGCTTACTACACATTGAAAGTTTCATGGAAAATCGACTCGGATCCTAATTTCCACTTCCTGCATAAAAGTTCGGACTCCTTAGGAGGCATATTGAGTGATTTGAAGGGGGAGAGATAAAAACAGAGAGAGGGAATGCTCCAAATCCCATGAAATAAGGTCCTCCAGCTGGAAAAAGTCGCCTGCATTAGTCCATGCTTACTACACATTGAAAGTTTTATGGAAAATCGACTCGGATCCTAATTTCCACTTCCTGCATAAAAGTTCGGACTCCATAGAAGGCATATTGAGTGGTTTAAAAGGGGAAACATAAAAACAGAGAGAGGGAATGCTTCGAATCCGATGAAATAAGGTCCTACAGCTGAAAAAAGTCACCTGCAGTAATCCATGATTACCACACATCGAAACTTTTATGGAAAATCGACTCGGATCCTAATTTCCACTTCCTGCATAAAAGTTCGGACTCCTTAGAAGGCATATTGAGTGATTTGAAGGGGAAAAGTTAAAAACAGAGAGAACAGTTTTTTTAAGGATTCCGCTAAATAATGGAGATATGCCCTTTTTGCTCTAATAATGTTTTGTAGAGAATTTTAAGAGCTACACAAAAGAATTCCCGCAAAATTGTTCTATCTTACTCGATTTCTGAAATATTCCTGAAAATAGGAAATCCTAAATAAGAAAAAGCATGGCCTGTTTCGTGTCACCGCAAAACGCTATTGTAATTCATTCGAATCAATTCTCTTTTGTCGACAGTTTTTTGAAATGATTCTGCTAAATAATGGAAATACTCCCTTTTTGTCCTAAGGATATCTTGAAATTAGATAATTTCGAGAATCCGTTGATTGTTAATGCTAATATCTAATGAAATTTTATAGACATAAATTTTTGCAATTTTGTTTGGAGACAATTTTTTTAAAAAGATCTTGTTAAATACTAGAGATACGCCCTTTTTGCTCTAAGAATGTTTTATAGGGAAATTTGAGAGCTACAAGAAAGAATTCTTGCAAAATTGGTTTATCCCATTTAGTTTCTGATAATATAGAATTTTGAAATATAATTTATTTGAATTAATTCCATTCTGTCCACAATTTACTAGAGGATTCCGCTAAATAATAGAGATACGCCCTTTCCCCCCTAAGGACGTTTTGTAGAGAATTTCGAAGATCTGTTGATTGTTAATGCTAACGTCTGATCGAATTTCATAGACAAAAATTCATGCAATTTTGTTAAGAAACAATTTTTGTTTTTAAATCCTGGTAAAGAATAATAGAGATATGCCCTTTCTACCCTGAAAATGTTTTGTAGAGAATTTCAAGAGCTACACAAAAGAATCCCAGCAGATTGCTCTATCTCACTTAGTCACTGAGATATTCCGAAAAATAGGATGTATGTAATTTATTTGAATTAATTCGAATTCGAATAGAGAATTCTTATATAATAAAAATTCTCTTTAATTAACAAAACCTGTTTTTTTATCAATATATTAAGGGTAAAAAGACAATTCATCGATTAAGTAGACTATTATTAGGCTGTATTCTTAATTTATACATACATGCTTCGGCTGGCGCCTCAAGGAAAGTAATACGCGTGCGTAGCGCGCGAAACAGCCTAGTATACGAAAATATCCACAACAAGCCGGTGACGGAGCTTTTCCAAGAACGTTTCTTAGAAATAGACGATTTGCGGTGATCACTGTATCTCAGCTAAAAATTATCAGAAATAAAAATCCATTGAATCTTAGTTAAAGTATCATCAAATCCTCCCCCCAACGTTCTCTGATTATTTTTTTTTTTCATTTTCCAATTTTTGGTGGTCATTTAAAGTAAAAACTGCTATTTTTCACGAAAAATTGCGCCATTTCGTGGCACAATTTTGGTAGAAAACCCCTTTAATGTAAAAAAAAAAAAAACAGAGAACGTTGGGGGGAGGATTCAATGATACTTTGACTAAATTTCAATGGTTTTTTATTTCTGATAATTTCCAGCTGAGATACAGTGATCACCGCAAATCGTCTATTTCAAAGGAACGTTCTTGGAAAAGCTCCGTTGTTAGTGGATATTTTTGCATAAAAAAATTACTCAACGTTGTTCAATCCATGCTTAATAATGTTCAAAAGGTTTCAATAAATCTGCTTAATCTATACGTCTTAAAAAAAATCGTAAAAAAAGTGTTTTTTTCTCCACGCGTAAACCCTTACCCCCGCCTTAAGATTATGCCGTTGAAAATTATTGAAAGTAATGAAGGCGGACAGATGTTGGTGCTTGATGGTTATTTGTATTATAAACATGGAGTATTTGAAGAATGTGGCTGATATCTTATCTATTCATTAATTCAAGGGGGAGAATAAATATGAATTTAAAAAAATCGCCAATATTTTGAAAGAAATTAATATTTTCAATACCGAAAAAAATGTGTGATGATTATTTTTTTTATATTAATAAATAATTTTCATAATGTACTATGTTACTAAATTTCCCATACCCGATCAATGAATTGAGAACATTTTATTCAATGGAACTATTTCCTGAGGAATTTTTGTAGAGGGGATTTTTGTCGGGGGGATTTTTGTCGAGGGGATTTTTCCCGGGAAATTTTTTCCGAAGGGATTTTGTCCAGAGAATTTATTCCTAGAACCCGTAAAATGTATTTATGTTGAGTAAGATCGTGGAAATGTGGTACAGCACTCATTATGCGAGTTAAATCGTTGACTCAATTTCTCCCAAACGTTGTCAGCCTTCATGATTTCTGTCATGTCTTTTTATCTTGATTAGAAATACATTTCGTTACTATCTTGTGATGTAGCAACGTCCAATTTCATTTAACGCAGGCGGCACATCACTCGATGAATGATGTCGGGCAACTGAGCGCGAGTGATGAAGGGTTAAAGATAGAAAAAAATTTGGAAGCTTCACTTCGATGTTCGTTCTGCCCCCCTTTCTTTGGATACAAAACTGTAAATGTATTCTACCCGATTCAATGTTCACTCAATAAAAAAAAATCATGCAGAAAAAAAGAAAGTTTATTTTGCCCCGGGGTCCATTTCACCCCGGGGATCCGTTTTGCCCCACCTCCCCCTATTTATATTTGGATACGCATTATGCATTACAGGAATTTCCACTACCTCTTTACAGATCGATTGACAACGAAGCCAGATGGCAAGAAGCCGTCAATTTGTCGATAAATTGCCTTATTCAAGTACACACAGGTTGTCGTCCATTTCTTCGACGAAGATTACATGCAAATATTGCTGCATTCTAGCTGAGAATTGTTGATGTATATTTGCAGCCAAACAAAAGGCAACTTTGAAGCAAAATTTGCTGAAATCTTGTTGCGGAGCGAAAATGTTATTGTAATTTTACGAATGGAATTTTCATCCAAGTTTCTTAAGGGGTAACGGAAGCGATGACAAGCGATGGATCGATATTTCGAGGCCGATAATGTAGGTCTGACGTGGTATTGCAGTTATTCCAGTGAATACTTGCAATACCACTCAATTCATTCAAAAAAATATAATGTCTTCTAATCAATCTAAAAAATATGGAAAACCGGAAAACAAACCATTTTCAGAGTCAATAATCATAAGATCAGCCACAGGAAAGTGTGACAGTTGAATTTTTGAAGAAATTCAACGACTCTATTCTTTGCATGCACAAATTATACCATTCGGATTTATTCTATCATTTTCGAACTCTTTACTGTCCAATAAAATAATGCTATCTCTTTAAAAAACAATCCTTACAGTCAATTACCCTCCGATAAGTCATGAAAAAGTATAACAGTTGAATTACCGAAATAATCCAACGACTGTAACTTTTTCATACAAATTTTTTTTGCTGAACGTATTTAATCAATTTGGTACCTTTTATAGTACAAAAAATAATACACTAACCACGAAGAATGAATTTGAGTCAATAATCTAGCGATTGGTCACAGAAGGGAGTGACAGTGGAATTTTTAGAAGAATTCAACGACTCTTTTTTCACGTGCACAATTCATATCATTTGGATTCATTTCATTATTTCCGAACTCTTGACAGTTCAATAAAATAACAGAATCTCTCAGAAAAAAACATTACTCACAGTCAATTATCCAAAGATAAGTCATTACAAAGTAAGACAGCTGAATTACCTGAATAATTCAACAACTGTAATTGTTACAAGCAAACTTTTCTTCCCTGAACTTATTTGACCAAGTCAGTAGCGTGTAGAATACAAAAAATAATAGAATACCCACGAAGAATGAATTTTAGAGTCGATAATCTTACGATTAGTCACAAAAAAGTGTGACAGTTGAATTTTTAGAAAAAACCCACGACTCTATTTTTTACATGCACAATTCATATTACTTCGATTCATTTAATTATTTTCGAACTTTTACAGTTCAATAAAATAACGCAATCTATTTAAAAAGAATAATCTTTCCAGTCAATTATCGGAAGATAAGTCATAAAAACGTATGACACTTGAATTACCAAAATAATTCAACGACTGTAATTTTCCCATGCAAATTTTTCTTTCCTGGACGTATTTAATCAATTCAGTACTCTGTAGAGTATGAAAAATAATAGAATACCCACGAAAAATGAATGTTAGAGTCAATCATCTTACGATTAATCACAAAAAAGTCTAACAGTTGAATTTTTAGAAGAATTCAACGACTCTAAGTTTCACATGTACAATTTACATTATTTTCACTCAATTCACATAACTCTTTACAATTCAATGGAATAACGAAATTCCATTGAAAGATTTCTTCATGCAGACAACTCAATTTCAGTTATTACTGAACTTGCAAACCGGTTTCCAAAATAATGGTATAAATACGGTGTTCCTTCACATTGATATTTTATTATAATATCACTCTTATAGCCTGGGGCAGCTTCAATTCTTAATTAATATAGGATGTGAAATAATGTTGCATCTGAGGGATTATTCCCATGTGAAGAAAAGACGTTGGCATCGGTTGCTGTACTACAGTCCATGGTGAGGCATGGGTTGGGACTAGCACGACTGGTGGCAATACTACTGCTGGTGCCACGTGTCCTACGTGTGTAACGTTGAGTTGCCCATCTCTTGGTTGCTTCTTGATTCTCTGAAAATGGAAAGGATGATTAATATAAATGCGCCATCCCTATAATCACGATCAGACTAAGCTCTTGTTGGTATTTCGTTTATGGATAATTATTGTGAAGCGTAGAACGACATATTTACTCTTTCTAGCTGATTGACTCTTCTGGATAACCTCCATGCTCCTTTCTGTTTTTGACGGTACCATTCCTTTTTCATTTCTCTCGCTGTAATCCCTAGTCCTGCAGTTGTTTCTCTTTTTTTAAACTTTAAATTCCGGATACTTTGTGGCCTTGCAGGACTTTCCATTCTGAGACACCTTGGTTTGAGGACTGTGGAATAGAAAAAAAAATAATCTTGAAGGGATATGACAATTGTATCTCTTCACACTTGTATCTGTACAATCATTATCCTGACCATCTACTATTTATTTGCTACCAAAAAAACCTAGTCAGAAAGATTCCAACAGCTTTTCCTATGTGAAACTAACTTACTTTCTTGAGAAATAACTTACTCTTATTGGGGACAAAGTAGGAGAGATATCCAGCAAATTCACAAATTGCAACACACCTGAAATTTATGTGAACAAAACTGACAGAAAATGGATTGGTCTCGCTTGCATTCGTATTTGATGAATTGATAGATCTGTATCATTTTGTCGAATTTATGATTATCTAAGCTATGACTACATACCACACTTCGTATTCTCTTTCTTCGGTGTAGGATAGTGCCCTCCCAATTCAGGGGCACTATTCTCTGATGCCTTCCCCGACTTTTTGCCACAATTTTGAGCTGAAAGAAAAACTGCCGAGTTAATTTCCAACTATTCTCTGAAAATTAATCAAATGTGATGAAATGAAATAATCCGAAAAAATTAGCTACATTATATGTTGGGTGCAGAGGAAAATATGGAGACGCCTTTCTCATAAAAAAATTCATAAGGTATCAAAAATTCGTATAAACCTGGGATACAATGAGAATAATAAATGATTCCTAGGATATACGGAAATGAATTAATTGGCAATTTCGAGAATTGACTTCACTCGTGGCTTCTTTACGGGAAAATAATATGAAACGCTATCACGTCTCTCGAGAATTATCAAAGGATAGTTTCTAATTTTCATTAATTTCGTCCCATCATTGCTAATCTTTAAGATTCGCTTGGCTAATCAATTGACGGCTATTCTGGACATCTTCTTGGCGGATCTTCAACCAATTCACCGTACACTGTGTTCAAAATGCCCCCGAGATTTTTTTAAATTTGACAAGCCGAAGATAGATCTGAAGGATATTTCAGACATCAGCTCAATAAAAATTATCAACGATTTTATCATACCTTTTGTCTAAAACGTCACCTCATACTCTCTTCTGCACTTGTTTAGCTGAAGGAAGTATTGAAGAATATACTGGACACCAGTTTGGTGAATCTCCAATCAATTCATCCTATCTTTTGTTCAAAATATTCCCCCGGACTCTTTTCTCAACTTTTCTAGCTGGAGAGTGCATTGGAAAATATTCTGTACATCAATTTGGTCAATGACGATATCTTTTGTCAAAAATATTCACTAATACGCTCTCCCCAACTCCAGTAGAGGATATAGCAGACACTAGTTTAGTAAATTACTAAACTAATTTCCAGAATATCTTTCGATGCAGTCTTCAGCTAATCAAGTTGGGTGGAGAGTATTTTGAGGCATTTCGGATAGGAAGTGAGATGAATTGATTGATAATTTACCAGATTATTGTTCAAGATATTCCTCAATGCTCCTGTTAACTTTTAATAGATCAAAAGAGTGCTCGACAACGTATTAAATAACAGGTCTGGTAAATTATTGAGAATTCACCAGCTTCAATCATACTTGAATTAATAGTAACGCGTGTGAGAATTTCCGATCAAATTGCTATGGTAAAAATCGTAGACTAGGCCGCACACGTGACTATAGATTTTCTATAGACTTGACAAATCAGGAGAATCATCAGAACGTTCAGAAAACTTCAAGTCATGTTCAAGAAATCGATTCATAATTGAATTTACAAATTAAATTCACAATTGAATTTAGAAATTGTCCATGGAACCGCCATGGCAAATCCATGAACTCCGCCGTAGATGTGGCCATTGATTTTCCATAGCTTGATCTTCATTTTTTCAGAACTTTCTCATAGACGAATACGAATCATATTTTTCATTCATTTTTCATGACTTTTTTCCAAGAATTCTGGCTATGAACAAAGGTTCGTCCATATCCAGAATTCATTTTAAAAAAGTCATGAAAAATGAATGACAGGTGATCAATCTATTACCACATAGGACTGAGTTTATGGATTTTCTACAACAGTTTTATAGGCAATTTATATACTTAAACTTAATTATGAATCAATTTCCTGGAAATTGAAAGTGAAAGAACTGAACCCAGTTTTGAGACTTTGTTCACTTCACTGTCAGAATCAGGAGGGCATTAATCAAAATAAATTATCGATCATTACCGAAAATGCGTTCTTCTCGAACTATGCTGCATTGTTTTCCATCATCCTAATGATTGGCTAATTCTTAGCTATTCTAGTATGATGAGAGCCCCTTTCATAATGAAGTGACCAAAGCAATCCGCCATTGTTCTCATTCTATCTGTCTTACCTTGAGTTGACTCGACGGTCGATTTTCGAAATTGAGTTCTCTTCGGCGTTTGACTCTTATTACTGGCCGATAATTGCACTGTCACTTTTTTGGGAAATTGAAGATTACGTGCCATATTAGTCAATCACTTTTTCAATTGCTATCACGAATATCACTGTATCACGTCTACAACTAGTCAAAAGACGCAGGGCAACTGACGCATTGCGGACCCAAAGCGCGGCAACGGACGCACTGCGGGCCCAAAGCGCCCCTGACGGTTGCCCTCAGCATCAACCTGTCAACGGAGACATTCAGTATCAGGGCACAAAGATAACTTACGCACAGGCCAGCTGTGCGTAAGCGTAGCACGGCAAAGCAGAAGAATGAGTCCCAGGGTAGTGCCTCCATGAAGAATGGAATCATGAATCCCAAGACGCTTCATTTCAATACCCTTCAACATTCATTGAAAGTGTTATAAAATGAGTTTTTTCATCTTGAGGTTTTTTTGAGGGATATCATGAGTAGTTGCGTGATAATGACATTAGCTCATTCCGTTTTAATTTTCTTGAAGGAATTGATGGAAAATTGACATAGATTTATCACATAAGACGTCTTCACTGGACTATCTTTTTTGATTCTTAACAATTCGTCAATATCTTCAAAAGTATTGGAGCGATAAAAATTTGTCAATAAAAATTTGTCGTAGTCCTTCGATTTTCTGACGAAAAAGCATTGTTACCTTAGAATTGTTTTCTAAATGTACTCACTTCAAAGATATACCCAAAAGAAATAACAATAATTATTTCACTTTATCTTCTTTAGAAACTTCATTCATGAAATATAGATTATTTCGAAAGTATCTCAGCACGTCCAAAGCTAAATTGGAGAATGGTGGTTTGGAATGAGAGGAGGTAAAAGGAAAAGATATTGAAACTTTTAAAATTTCATTAATTTCTTTATTCCAGAATCGTTCATCCAATGAGAAGAATTATTTCATTTGATAATAGAAAATTAGGATTAATTCAAAATAACCTTCAGAGAAGTAACAATAGACAATTGCTGAGTATAAATTAATTTGGAGTTATGGAGAAAAAAAACAATCAAACATGGTGGTCTACGTGAGATTCTACCGAGTAATTCTAGAATTAATCACTTCTATTTGCTAGATTATGTTCGAATGTAAACCATTTGTAGTGTAGGAATTATGAAAATTCTGCTGAGATATATCTCCACTGGGGAGGTTCACTTCCTTACCTATGGAATAATGAAAATATTAGTTAGTATAACTTTCAAAGTGATATGAATTCCCAATTGGTGATATGAAATTGATCAGCACGTGGTGGAAAATCACATAGTTTCGAAGAAAAGAATATAAAGTTTTCAGGCAGATCGATTTTAGTTTATCATCAATTTTTTTTTGAATATCTCAAAATCCAAGCAAAACAGAGTGATTTCACACTAATCCTTGGGTGATAAGCACGGAGTTTCGCTTCTGCCACCCGATATATCACGCAGCCTTTTCTTCTTCAAATGATTTTTATAAAATTTACTACCATGTTACCGGACAAATCAAGCCAAAAATAATTTTCATCAAAAATAACATTAACGTTAAAACTTCACAAGCGAAATTCAGCTTCAGTCTAACTGCAACAATTCATGATCGCAGACCGAACATGAGTCAAATTTGGAACAATAGTGGATGATGATAATATTATTTAATGACAATATATTATCGTAGATATCGTTTCAATTTCTTTCAAATCTTAAAAAATTGGAACAATCAGAATATTTATGATAATTTCAGAAAATAAAAAAAGAAAAATGAATCATTTGAATTTGCTACTTGGATATCCTCAATTCTTTCTGAAGTTAATTTTGTCAATACCCAGTGCTATTATGAAGGAAACGTGGTGATACGAATAGCTGCAATTATGATAAATTAGGTTTCACTTTCTTCTAACGTTCGGACGAATGTCCTCAAGATTTCAAACTCCGAAAAGTGTCAGTTCATTGGCATATGGAAAGTTTTGTTTTATGTTTGACGAAAGTATTTATAACGGAAATAAGGAAGCTCTATCCTAATGAAGAAGTAAATGAATGAATGAATGATTGAGTGAGGCGCCTAGAATATAAAAAGTTTTATAATTGACTAGATTACGTTCGACTAAAATAGCACAGGTCTAGATGACCGAATAAATAAATTTCATGGATTAGTAAGTGAATGAATAAATAGATCCATGAATGAATGAATAACTTGATAACTAAACAAAAAATTCTGGACCATTCTCGGATGGAATGGACGATTCTCATCATTTACCTAATATCTCGACTAGTTCTCCTATTTCATCTCGAAAAAATCACAGCTTCTTTTCAGTTAAAAAAGTCCAGCTTTTCCTGTTGAAAAACGAGTGTTCAAAAAAGTTTTCATGTTAGAGCACTAGAGAACTCATTCCATGTAACATTGAGTTATTAGGAAAATCAGTTAATTGCTGCTGTTCTATGATCCAACGTGCACATTCTCGCATATCTTGAGCAATCACTGAGTACTTGAGCACTGCTGGATCTTGCTTACGTGCCAAACTTGTTGCAACTGCAAGCGCGTAAATCCCACAACTTACGAGATCTGGCTGTTGTGTTATGGGAATCTTCTTTAATGAATGAGCATAATGAGGGTAACGCTTTTTTATATAAGTGGATTCCTCAATTCCTAGTTCTTCCTGATTCAGACTATCATACAAGGTGAGTTTACCGTCATCGAAGTACAAGCACATCCAGTGTTGTTCTCTATTACCTCCTATTATGTGCAGATCACGTCTTGTCTGAGATGGTTGAGTATACTGGGGGTATGGGAAGTAACTTGTCCAAAATACTTCAATGTCCGGTGTACAGCCCTTCAATACCTTCAAGAAGTAGTTGATCGCATCACTGTCAAGTTTACGATCAGCATCAATGATAGAACGTAGAGCGTCATTCTTTTCAATAGCTGATATTTCCAGTTCTACTACCGCATCAAACTCTTCTTGCGTATGAATGTGTGCGCCATCGTTGATCACGTGAAATGCTGGTTCTACCTCTTCGTTCTCGTAGGGCCTCTGTGCATCCCCTCCATTTTTACCGGGAGATTCAGAGTCCATTGCTCCTCCTTCCGGCTCGGCTTCGTTTCCTGAGCTCGGTTCACATCTCTTTCCATGTTCTTCATCGGATTTCTGTTTGATTTTGATATTTTTTTCATACCTCTGGCGCGCTTCTTGTATGTAATCTGGCTCTTGAAAATCACTCAATTTCTTACGATAAATTTTTTTATCAACAAGTTCTCGTAAGATACATTGTAGATAGAAGCGTTTCAGCTTTGGTTCCATTTTCGTAGCCCAGAAATCATCATCTCTTTCTACTCGAGTGCTTTTAATTCCAAGAGGAGTCCAAATTGCGAAAATACAATAATGCCGCTGCGTTATGTGCAGTTGTCCTTGAACTTGATAATAATAATTGTGATTCGGATTCATTTGCCCATCGCTCTTGAATATTCCATTATGTGGCTTTTTCTTTATTGCCTCTTCTGGGGTCAAGTCTCTTGCAGAAGAGAGGCATTTAACCTCAACGCAACCATCTTCGTCTATATCTCCATCTGGGCTAGCACCTAAATATGGCTCCACCTCATCGATGTATAACCCACATGGTCGGATTTCTTTCTGGATCTTGGCTGCTAAATCCTTCAATGCTTTAGCCTCATTAGTTTTGCCAAAATTAATATGTTCGGTATGAAGAGCGCCTGAGTATAAAATTCGTCGCACCATAGATACGCAAGAAGTTCTTGGTTGCATCTTACAAACTGGTCCGAAGTTAGAAGCAGTAAGCATATTTTCCCTACAACGATGCCAGAGAGAGGACTCACTCTGTTGTATTGTATCTCTTTCAATTTCCAGTCGATTCGTTTGATTTTCTTTGAGAACTTCAAGAATGAGAGCTTTCCTAGTTCTGCATTCTTCCTCAGTGAGATCCGCTTGATCAGCATTCGTACCATAATGGTTGTCCTCTCCGCGTCCTCCTCGATGGCGGATTCTGTGATGTTCAGCCCTAGAACGCGCAGTGCGCACTGCTTGTTGCTCCTTTTTTTCTTCCATCGCTGTAACCGCCTGAGGAATGGCTCCACATTCTTCATGCAATTCGCTAAGCGCATGGTGTGAATTAAATTGCACTGCTGCGCAGTATTGTCGCAGGGTGTAATCGTTGCTTGCACTGTGATTAACTCTACGGCCGCCCAATACCTTATTACCGATGGAGTGAACTCCTTCAGCCGCATTTGTGGTCATTCTCAGCAATAAACTTTTCGCATTCGTCTGCAAGCGTTTTCCAGCTTCCAGTAAAGGGATGCGCCACCTTACTTTGTCAAGTTCTGCCATGATATCAGGCTGCGTGTCGTCACATTCAGCCCCTCGTGAAGGGCACTGGGAATGCTCTCCAAAGTGATGGTGAATGATATTTGGGATATCAGCTGATAGCCCTACAATTTTCGCGTCTTCAGGGAGGTCTTTTCCTAACCAGTCATCAACCGACGCTTCAACTAGTTTGCGTATCTTTGCACCACTGTCTTTCACTCTCGTGCGGAATCGCAATACAGTCCCGTGTGGCAATAGGCCATTCGGTATGCTGAACTCTGAGATTTCTTGTATATGCTTTGAGAATCGTCGATATAAGTGGTTGGTGCACTCAATTTTTTCCACACGGACGCCGTATTGAGCGTATGGCCGAAAATTACAAATAGCACTGTACACACTACTGTCACCATCACCTATAATATACCTGTAAATGAGGCCATTTTCTTTCACACTTTCTTTGAAACCTTCTAGGAGTATATCTGCTTCCATTGAAGTTGACGCTTCATTGCGAGAAAAATTCTTCGTACATTCAGGACCACATGGTCCCGGTTCTGAGCTGTTCTTGTTGGCCACTTCACAGTGTTTGCAATATTTGTTTCTTGTTTTAACGTACAGGACTCTGCCAGTTCGTTTACCAATAATCACCGCAACTCCTGATAACGCATCATACCTCCCCCCTTTATAAGATCGTTTACTCCAAGCACCGTCTACGACAACCGTGATGAATGGAATGTCATCAATTACATCTCCAGCTTCTCTAGCTAACCGTATCTCTTCGCGTACTGCTTCTTGGACACTTGCTTTTGTAACATCAACGACAGTCTTAGCTAGATGTTTTCGTGTTAAACGATAAGTCTTGTCTGACATGCATAGCACGTTCATCGAAGCTAATATTTCTCGCATTACGTTGTAGCCAGCGCCAGCTGTCATGGTACCTAAGACGATCGCGTCATGTAAGGCGGTGTTGCTATGTGCCGCATCACTTATCACCTTGAATATGAAATTGCAGCCTGTGCATGTCCAAGTGTACATTTCTCGCATTCCTTGTGAACTGACACCAATCAGTCGCATATGTTTGAATGGTTGTTTGAGTGGACATTGCAGCCAATGATAATTCAAATATCCCATGAGTGTGATAAAGAAATGTCGAGGGTCAAAAATCACTCGCCCTTTGAGATCAACGTTAGAAACATATTCATCAGTGAATTGTTTTTCAATTCCTTCTGCTTCTTTTTTGCTATATCTTTTACGCTCCGTTTGATTTCTTTTTTTATTTATCCTCTTTTTCTTACATTTTTTTTTTTTCCTCTGCTTCATAGTTGACTGCAGTTCATCCCTAAATTTTGCTCTCCTTTCTCTTGCTTCAATTCCAGACGCATTTGAAGATGCATCGCTCCAAACGTCGATATTTCCCGGTTCGTCTGAAGATGCGTCGCTCCAAACATCGATATTTTCCGGTTCGTCTGAACATGCATCGCTCCAAATGTCAATATCATCAGCTCCATTTAGAAATGCATCATTCCAACAAGGGATGTCATCGGCTTCATCTGAAGAAGCATCGTTCCAGTATTCGAATAAATTCTGTTGCTGTTCACTTGGAACAGAGCTTTCAGCACTGCATTCATCTCCTAATAAATCCGCACAAGTGATATCAACAGATTCTTTTAAAGATGTGTCCATATTCTCACTTGTGTTGTCTTCGGAATATCCATTGTGACATTGGAATGTCTCCTCTGGTGGGTCCAGGCATACACTGCGATCCATATCATGAACCATCCCCTCTGAGATGTCAAATCCAAAACCAGAGTCTCCAGATATGTGATGCGTTTCCACATCAAGTTCCGTTTGGTGGTTATCAGTAGCGTCTTCATCTTCTCCTACTTGAATTGTTTTGATAATGACTTCGGTCATATCATCCAACTCAGATATGTCCTCTCCCCTCGAACGCCTCGAGTTTGGGATATCTGTATTAGCAACTTGTGGTTCTTTCCTGTTGGATGTTTCTTTCATCACACGCCTATGGAATTAACAAAAACTTACATTAAAATCGAATGATGTAGTTCGCTCATTCAAAATTTGATCTATTTTTTTTATTCTTTAAAAATTCGTTTTTTGTCAGAATATCTCGGAAAGTAAGCAAGATGACGAAACTTTTCTGAAGACCGTTTGACAGGTACTTCTGGTAAAAGATAAAGGGGTTCCTTTAGAGTAGGAAAGTCCAATTTGACTTTCCTCTCAGATAAACCCCTACGAAGATATGAAGGAGGAAGCTGGGCCGAGGAGGGCCCACCGATAGAGGGCCAAATATCTGTGAAAAAATCAGAAATGTATTGGTGCGTCCCCACCTCAATCACCGAGAAAGAAAGAGAAGAGAATGGTACCGTCTCTTTCACTCTCATGGTGACTTGGAGGGGATCGGCAATCGTCTAAGGTCGCACGAGCCGACAGGGACCAGCACTTCGGGAGGGGGAAAAAGAAAAGAGCCGAAAAGTGAAAAAAAGATAAGGGCAAAACCCGGATTTTCAAAAATGCAAAATCAAGAATTTTTACACTTATTCTTCTTGTTTTCTAAACGAGAAACGATGAACGATGAACGATGAACGATCGATGCTGAAGAGAGAGGAAGGGGAAAATTATCGAGAAAAAAGGAAAAGCTTTAAAAAAAAAATTTTCTGCCTAAAAAATCTGGGATTTTTTCTGCCTAAAAAATCTGGGATTTTTTTTTCATTTGCTCGTATTTTCCACTGATCATTCCCCTCTCTCCAGCAACGATGAAAATCATTGTTAAAGAGAGGGGAACAGTCAGATTGAGGAAAAAAATTGAAAAAAAATCATGGTTGAGAGGCCCTGCCTTTCCTACTATCTTTTCAATTTTTTTTTCACCTATTCCCCTGTCTCAAAGCATTCCCGTCTCCTCAGTAACGATGAAAATTATTACTGAAGAGAGGGGGACGCGTCAGGGCAAGGAAACAGTTTAAAATTTTTTTTCAAATGCGGAAGAGTCCTGGACTCTGCTATTCAATAATTTTTTTAATAACTCTTTGCCTCAATTTGACCGTTTTCCTCTCTTCAGAAATGATTTCTATCATTGCTGGAGAGAGGGGAACGTGTCAAGGCAAGGGAATAGGTTAAAAAAAATGAAAAATAGTAGAAAATGCCGGGCCTCTCAGCCATGATTTCATTTCAATTTTTTTCCTCAATTCGACTGTTCCCCTCTCTTCAACAGTAATTTTCATCGTTGCTGGAAAGGGGGAATAGTCAATGAAAGATACGAGAAAGAAGAAAAAAAAATCCCGGATTTTTTTTGCATAAAATTTTTTTTTCAAAGTTTTCCCATTCTTTTTGATTATTTTTTCAATCACAATTTCGACCACTAGGAGCAAGGGATTTGACATCACGTGGTGTTTATTATTTCGATCATTTTCGGTAATACCACGGCTGTTGTTAAGCAGCAAACAAAAGTTTTTAAACAAATTCCAACCCACTTTATCCCACGAAAATGTCAAATCCATACACCTATTCGCCAAAATGAGAATAAAAAAAATAATCCCCCGAATACCCCTCGTGCTTGAAAATTAATTGGGTATTTCCCCCAAGTTTACCCGCTCAGCAACGTGTGCGTTCAGTTTGTCACAAAATCACTCGCGCCCGAGCGCTCGGGATTTTGTTACTGCCAAACTTCACGCACGTGTTACTGAGCAACAAAACTTTGGTGAAATACCCGATAATTTTCAAGCACTCGGGGTATTACAAGTGATAATTCTCCCCTCCCTCTCTGCAGCATTGATCTTTCATCGTTTATCTTTCCTTGTTTAAAAAACAATGAAGATACGTGTGAAAATACCGGATTTTCTATTTAAAAAATGCAGGTTTTTCCTCTCATCTTTTTTCCTTCTCTTTTCGGTTGTTTTCTTTTTTTCCCTCTGGAAGCGCTCGTCGTTCCTGTCGGCTCATCCGACATTAGACGATCGCCGATCCCCTCCAAGTTACCGTGAGAGTGAGAGAAACCGCATTATTCTGTTTCTCTCTCGGTGATTGAGGTGGGGACGCACCAATACATCTGTGATTTTCTCATAGATGTTGGGCCGTCTATCAGTGGACTCTCATTGGCCCAACTGCCTACCCTCATATCTTCGTAGGGGTTCATTGGAGAGAAAAATCGAAGAGGACTTTTTTTACTCTAAATGAAACCCTTTACCTTGTATTTCAGGGAGTACCTGTACTTCTGGTACACCCTGTCTATCGATATGTTCATTCAGTTGATCTTCCATTGGTCACTGGTCAATACAAATTCTTAAATTTTTTGAAAAATGGAGATAAACCGCTTTAGACAGGTGGCAACAGTCAATCGTTTCTAGTTTTCAAAGATTTCAGAATTCATATCGACCATTAGCGGATGAAACATCGGCTCAATGAACATATCAATATGAGTATACGACCAACAATAAAGAGCTCAACAACAGGTATGCAAGGGAAATCTAATAGAGATACACCCTTTTTGATTTAATCTCTTTGGAAGCACATAGGGAGTGCTATGTGCCGAAATGCTGATTCTGGAAGGTTGAAGTGATAGGAAGTTGAATCTACTAGTGAGACGGGCGTAATTGCAGAAAATAAAATTAAATTGCCGAAGTGCAATATTGTTATTATTTTGAAAATTGAATTTCAGAGTTTGATATTCATCCTGGTGGTTATTCAGGGTGGCGACTGAAAACTAATTTCAAAATTCCCTGACTTTTCCATGACTTTTCCCTGACTGAAAATAAAAATTTCAGGACGCACAAAAAAAACTATTATTTAAATATCGGGGAAGATGGGGCAATACGGACATGAGGGGTAAAATGGCCACATTTGAGTTTTTATGCATATATTATGAAAAAATCCTTAAAAGAATGAAAATATTGGAGATGGATTTTTTTAAATGATTCCATCGGAAAGCTGAGGAAATTTTCGTCCAGAAATATGTGCCAGAATTGATTTTTTTCGATTATTTGAGAATTCGATATATTTTGTCTTTTTTGAGGGGTTAAAAGCCTTTCGATTTTCGAGCAAATTCAGGTTTTTGAAAATATCTCTGGTTCTATTGGTCGTGGCAACCTGGAACCGATTTTAAATGAAAGGTGAGATCATTTCCCATCGATTTATGGGGTTTTGAATTTGAAAATATCGATTTTTCAGATAGTTATGGGAACTTCCGTGAAAAATTATGATCATGGATTTTTGTCCCATGACTATCTGGAAAATCGATATTTTCAAATTCAAAACCCCATAAATCGATAGGAAATGATCTCACCTTCCATTTAAAAACGGTTCCAGGTTGCTACAACCAATAGAACCAGAAATATTCCCAAAAAACTGAATTTGCTCAAGAATCGAAAGGCTCTTACCCTTCAAAAATGCCAGAAAATATCGAATTCTCAAAAAATTAAATAAAATTAATTCTGGCACTTGTTTCTCGACTCAAATTCCCTCAGCTTCCCGATGAAATAATTAAGAGAAATCCATCTACAATATTTATATTACAATGTCCATTTTGCCTTAGGTTTCCCTACGTTAAAATTCTTAGTTATTCTTAAAAACAATTTTTTTATCAGAATTTTCCGATAAACCCCAAAATTGCGTTAAATTTTCATAATTGTGATTTTTCGTGAACCTTTTTGCAGATTTCAAACTGATGGAAAAGTTCGATTTTTCGATTAAATTTCTATCAATATTAAAAATATGGAGATAATAAAAAATAAACCATGAAATTCCCTGAATTTTCCCTGACTATTCCAGGAATTTCAAATTCCCTGACTTTTCCAGGTTTTCCAGGTCGATCGCCACCCTGATTATTTCACTCATAAATTAAAGAAATAACCTTCCGTATCTCATGTAAAAAAATAGGGCAACTCCAAAAATAATGAATTTTTAGATCAAACTTGGAGAGTTATACTAGTGAGTTTTTTTACAATGTCGAAATTACTCAAAAAACTTTGAGATTAAAAAATTATGTTACAGGAGATGTTATATTTTTCACGGTTCCCATTCAAAGTTTATAAGATTTGACATTGACCTCTACATACTTTCGTAGCTAGAAATAGAAGAATTCGTAGAAAACTGAAATTTTTCAAAAAGAAAAAGCACTATGGCTCCAGTGAGCCACCGAAAAAAAGTAGTAATTATTGACTAATTAAATCAGATTCCTTACCTTTTCTTCCAAGCATAATTCTTCGAATGCTTTCTCACTTTCTTCCTCTTGTCCGCCATATCACTCTAATCATAAGCACTTTTCACTTTTTGCAAAACACCAGATAACAAAATAATATTGTTAATAACTCCGTTAATATACTCGTTTCGAATTGATCAATCTGTCAAATAGATATTCTCTCTTCTGAGTAAATGAACAGAATGACGGGAAATACTTTTTGACCATCCAAGAAAATTTGGCATTATTCGAAGAAGGGCGTAAATAGAGTTGGAGGGGGTGAGGGTGCTAATAAAATGGTCAGCGAGTGCTAGGTAGAAAAACATTACTCTGGTGATAGAGGAAGTCTATTAGGGATATTCAAAAATGACCCTCAAATAAAGTAAATTCTACATTGTTCCAAATGACTAAAGAAATTCAAGTCGACCGGCGGTTAAAACCTGACACACATGCGCCTTGTCGAAACTGCATGTGCTAAAATGAACGATTTTGAATTACTTTCTCATCGAAATCATGAACTTTGAAAATATGCTGTCTCTGTTTTTTTTTGTCAACAGTGTTGTATCTCACAAATATTGTTTCATGCCTTTTTCTCCCTCATGCTCTGTTTTTCCGCGGCGAGTGATGACAAATTGAAAGACCATTCTCAGTAGTAATAATAATCCTTATTCAGTGATCAAAAATATCTCTAATCTATTCCATCAAAAACAGATTTAATCCCTTCCAGTAAAGGAAATGCAATGGTGTGCCCTAGAATGTAGTAGTAGTAGATTTTATGAGTTCATCTGCAAAGAGCTGAACTCAATATCAGTGAGTTCAATATTTATAATAAATAATCAGTATCACGTTGCAATGTTAGTGAACGTGTATCAATGAGACGGTGAGTCAAAGAGTACGTGAAGTAAGCTCCCGGGATGAAAAAAATCGAGTCTTTCAGTGGTCAAAAGACTCCTGTCCCGGTCTCTAACAGAGTCCCTATTCGCGCCATGGCAGGGACTTTCTAGAGACATCTTGCTGACCTTCCGTACGGGACATGTGTCTCTTCTACAGGGACTCTCAATCCTTGCTTGACGAACCGGAGTTCTTACTTGAGAGACTCACAGTCTCTCAAATAAGGACTCCTTCAGTCTTTTTTTGAGAGCCATCAGTCTTTCTATTTTTCAAAAAAATATTTATTTTTATACATATTTGTTTTATTAAAAAATACATTAATCAATATTTTAGATGTTAATAGATTGTTGAATGCGACTTAGTTTTTGATAAAACTCAAATATATCCATTTTACCCCTATGTCCGTTTTACTCCACTTTCCGCTAATATTGAGAATTGTAATCAAAGTCAAATACGAAAAAAATAATGATTCCACGTGTTCCAAAAACTATAAAAATTGAGAACTTGAAAATTATTAAGTTAAAATGAAAAAATTATTAATTTCTTGGTCTCTCTCATAAGTACTTAGGTCTTTGCAAATCTTTATGAATTTACTGAGAGCCGAGTAAAGATAGAAGTTCTCACGGGAGAGACCAGCAAAGATAAAAGTCCTTACGGGAGAGACACGAGGGACACTGTAGAGACAGTGGCGGGACTTGCGAGACACTCCAGAGACCGAAAAGTCTTTCTGGGAGTCTTTGAAGACCGTAAAAGACTCTCAAAAGACTCAAAAATTTTAGCCCGGGCTGAACTCATTAATGTGCTCGACTTCTCCACTGCAGTAATGATATAATATGGGAATCTTGAATAATATTTTTAGGGCATAACTCAATGAGTATTCCAAATCGAGGTTACAATGCCAATTTATAGTAATTTGAATTTTAAGTTTTTCTTACCCTTCGAATATTTTTCATGATCATCATTCGGACTGGATGAGAAAACATTGTAAAAGACAACTTCGAAAAGATGTCTACAAATTTGTGAAAAACATTTTTACTTTTTGGGAAAACCCCAGGATAGTCGTAAAAAATACATAAATTCTTTTGTCAATCAGTACAATGCTGAAATAAACTTGGATAGGGTGAACAGAAGAGCAAGAAAAATTGAGAGGTCGGCGTCTCCATTGTTTAGCATTTATGACCCACACTGGTGGTAGCTGAGTACCTGAGGTTAAATCAGGCAGGGGATTCCCCGTCACAATTTTGAATGACCGTTTCAAAAGGGGAAAATTTTCCCCTAATTAACACAAATAAAAATAATTGTTTGTATTTTGGATTCAAAAAGAAATGACTCCGAAATTCAAGCATCTCAGTTGTTATTAACAATAAAACTGATTTCCAACGCGTCCAATTTTTTCTCAATTTTAATCCTTTTAATGTTATGTACAGGATATTTAATTATTTGAAACATCGCTTAATTCGAAATTATTCGAATTATTCGAAAGGTTCTCGATTAATTCCCGATCACGAGGGATGCTCAGAGGAAAATTCTTGATCTGAATTTTAGCCAATAAAAATATAGTTTCCGAGGTTCCCATGGGCTGAAGATAAGTTAGGATTGAGATAGAAAAAATAATCAAGGGAATTAATATTCAGAGGACTAAATGGAAAACCGTGTACTTTTTATTTCATCTCTTTCCGATCAATCGTTTGGCAGAGAATTGATGTTTTTTGCGTCAATCGCCTATCATTACTATTAATTCATTTATTTTCCATTTTTAGACTCGACGAATAAAGGTGATCCAGGGTGGCAATTGACCTGGAAAACCTGGAAAAGTCAGGGAATTTAAAATTTCTGGAATAGTCAGGGAAAAGTCGGGGAATTTTAATCATAGTCAGGGAAATTTGTAGTTTACTGTTCATTATCTCCATATTACTAAAAGTTATAGATATTTATAGTTGGAAAGATTTGAATTTTGAGATTAGTCGGAAATCTGCAGAAAAATTAACAGAAAATCATAGTTCTAAAAATTTAACGCAGTTTGAATATTATTTTTGAATTCTAATTAAAAAAGCAATTTTCAGAAAAAATTAAGAATTTCAACGTAGGGGAAGGACCTAAGGGGTAAAAGGGACACGGGTTATTTTGAGTGTTTCATCCTATGAAAATCATTCGAAATGGATGGGAATATTGGAGATAGTTTTTTTCTGACGATTCCATTGAAAAGATGAAGAAATTTCTCATGAAAATCATATGTCAGAAGTTATTTTTTGGAATTCCTCAAAAATTTCATTTTTCGCGCAAGATTTGAAGGTAAAAACCTTCTGTTCTAAAGAAAATTTCAGTTCTTCGAGGATATCTCTGGTTCTATTGATTGTAGCGACCTGGGGTTGATCTGAAATCGAAGGTGAGGTCATTTCCCATCGATTTATGGGATTAAAAAAAATATAGCAATTTTTTCAAGTACTTATAGGGCTAACCTGATTTTCAGGAAATGGCGTACCAATATTTGAAAAATTTATTTAAAAAAATTTTGAATTGCATAAATCGACCAGAAATGAGCTCACCTTATATTTTAGATGAACCCCAGGTCACGACAATCAATAGAACCAGGGATATCCTCGAAGAACTGAAATTTTTTCTAATACAGAAGGTTTTTACCTTCAAAAGTTGGCCATAGAAGTAAATTTTCCCAAAAATTGAAAAAATGGAAATTTGACACATGTTTCCTGCCTAAAATTTTCTCAGCTTTCCAATGGAATGATTAGAAAATATTCATCTCGGATCTTTGGAATTTTATCTCTAGTTAGGGAAAAGTCAGGGAATTTTAAAATTAGTTCTCAATCGCCACCCCGTAATAGAAATCCGGTTCGAGTCATAGATTTTTTGTTTCACAATATTTTCATCCTCTTAATTTACCGCGAAAATCATCGTAAGAAAATCTCCGAAAAGATAGCTGTTTGCTGGAGATACTTCTCTCTGATTTTATTTATAAAAATGTAACTGCACTTCAAAACCAAAAGCCTAAAATGTTGGAGATACGACCCTTCCATTTTGCTAATTTCTTCAGATAAATGAAATTGGACGTAGAAACAGAAAAGACGTAAGTGCTGGATTTACGACTCTTTGTTACTCTCAGTGGCACTTAAGATTGTTTGTTTTGAATGGTTTTTTTTTCAAGTTTCGTTTAAAAAATCCCATAACACCGATTAGAATAAGAAAAAAAAGATACGACTTTTTGATATTTCCAATATGAAGAAATCGAAAAAATGGCACTTACGTCCCTTTGTTACTAAGGTGACGATATATCGTCACCTTAGAGTGAAAGGGGCGTAAGCGCCAAAAATACGAAATTCTGGTGTGAAAGAGGCGTATGTCCACTCCAAAATGTTTTTTATGGTCTCTGGAACAATATTTGGGCAATTGAAAATTAAAATAACAAAGTGGCGTAACTACCAATCTTAAAATGAAAGGGACGTATCTCCACACTTACGCCCCTTTGTTATTTTCTTTTTAAACGCCATATAATTGTTAATGTTAAAGTGAAAAGGACGTATCTCCGCACTTACGCCTCTTTGTTTTTGTAATTTTCTCATCTCATGAAAATATTTGAAGTTACGCCCTTCTCTTTTTAGGATTTCTCCTCTAAATTTTGGCACATACGCCTTTTTGTTTCTCTTATTTTTTTTATAGCATATGAGAATTTTTGGAGTTACACCCTTTTGTTTTTTGCGATTTTTATCTAAATTATGGCACTTACGCCTCTTTGTTTTTAAGTTTTTTATTAAATTATTTTTCCGGATTTAAACCTCTTTGTTATTAGTATTTTTCCAATGATTAGGAAAAATTCAATTAAAAAAACTAAAAACAAAGAGGCGTATCTCCGGCACTTACACCCCTTCTTTATTACCCGGGATAAAATTTTCGAGTCTTTTGAGAGTCTTTCACGGTCTTCAAAGACTCCCAGAAAGACTTTTCGGTCTCTGGAGTGTCTCGCAAGTCCCGCAACTGTCTCTACAGTGTCCCTCGTGTCTCTCCCGTAAGGACTTTTATCTTTGCTGGTCTCTCCCGTGAGGACTTCTATCTTTACTGGGCTCTCAGTAGATTCATAAAGATTTGCAAAGACATAAGTCCTTATGAGAGAGACCGAGAAATGAATCATTTTTTTCATTCTAACTTAATAATTTTCAAGTTCTCAATTTTTATAATTTTTGGAAAACGTGGAATCCTTATTTTTTTCGTATTTGACTTTGATTAAAATTCTCAATATTAGCGGAAAGTGGAGTAAAACGGACATAGGGGTAAAATGGATATATTTGAGTTTTATTAAAAACTAAGTCGCATTCAACAATCTATTATCATCTAAATATGTATAAAGATAAATGTTTTTTTGAAAAATAGAAAGACTGATGGCTCTCGGAGAAAAACTGGAGGAGTCCTTATTTGAGGGACTGATGGCTCTCAAAGAAAGACTGAAGGAGTCCTTATTTGAGAGACTGTGAGTTTCTCAAGTAAGGACTCCGATTCGTCGAGCAAGGATTGAGAGTCCCTGTAGAAGAGACACATGTCCCGTACGGGAGGTCAGCTAGATGTCTCTAGAAAGTCTCTGCCATGGCGCGAATAGGGACTCTGTCAGAGACCGGGACAGGAGTCTGTCGACCACTGAAAGACTCGATTTTTTTCATCCTGGGTAGTCTTTCTCCAATAGTTTGGGAAAATTCAATAGAAACGCTGAAAACATAGAGGCGTATCTCCGGTACTTATGCCCGTTTGTTATTAGTGGGTGGTACTTACGCCTATATGTTATCATTTTTTATTTTTTTGCTAATATTGCGTAAAAAGCCTTGGAAAGCTTATTGGAGCAATGATGGCGAAGATACGCCTCTTTGTTATTTTGAAGAAAAAAAAACAGAAAAAATGGCACTCACGCCTCTTTCACTCTAAGGCGACGATATCATTTCATGTCTCTAAAAGCTGAATAGATTAAATCACTTCGAGAATCATGTTCAAGTATGTGAAGCAATTGGGCCTCACTGCACCAAAAATCCAACGCTACGCGCACCATCTATTGAATCTCAGTGTTACTAATCTTGCAATGACGCGCACATTGTAGATAGTTGTTACCATGCTGTTATCATTTCATCAGCAGAAACAATTGTTTGCAAAACTGGCTCAAAAATTTGATATTCCGATACACAAGGCATCTACTTTTCAAGTTTATGCAGCACCCCTAACTATGGAAATCGTGATTAATTCGACTGTAGGGCCAAATAATTGAGTTTGCTGGAATTTTTACGTGGCAGATCCCTGTAATCGATTTTTCTGAAATTGTTGCTCGAAAATCTATAAAATTTTTAATGAAAAATCCAAACATGAATAGTCACAGGTGCTAGATGCCAACACCCACAATACTTGTATTCATTTATAGAAAATTCCGTTGAGTAGAATTCGAGAATAATTGTTTCTTAAATCAACTGTTTGCGCTCGGTTCCGTTGCCCCTTAAAGATAGCCTCTTCTCAATATATGAATGTAGATGGTGTTGAGTTAATAATCTTGTAGCCCATTTTATTTTTATGCATGAAATGAAATATGTATAATCCAGTCAAATGAGGAAATAAAATGCATCAACTTTCCAGTGATCAAAATAATTTGAAACAATCATGAATGGCTAGGTTTTGGAGTGGAAAGCAGGCGTTCAAAAGGCTTCTAGGGGCAAACCATTTTTTTTGTTTAAGAAAAATGTTGAAGTTCGGCAGATTGCTTTTTTCCGTTAGTCAAATGAAGGGCGGTTTCGAATCTTCATTCGCATGATTAGTTTCATTTTTTCCTTCGGATAAGTTGGTTTTGATCCATATTCTGACGATCTCTAATTGAACAATTGCAAAAGCATGACATAGGCGTAAAAAAATCAAAACTACCCCAGGAATGAGTTTTATACTAAATCTCGGAAATAGCAAACAATATGGGAAAAAATCGGAGCAAAAGTTGAAGATATCGAAATGATCTACAGAATTGTTTCAATGCACTTTTTGCGTATTTGCAAAATTAACCGACATATTTACCATTAAATTTTTCGTAAACGGCTCAAACGTGTGAAATATCCTAAAATCTTGAAGAAAATGTGAAAATGTAAAAAATTTATATTGTTTAATACTTGTTCTTCTCAAACATATCTACGAAATATAGAAAATGAATTCCCATATCCCAATCCATAACCCGTTTTTAAGGCCACATACACTATCCAACAGAGTTGGTCAACTCATAAAAATTTATGGTTTGACCAATTAAGTTGGCCAGTTTGAGAGGCGCACCAACCGAGTTTATCCAACCGAGGAGGATGGACTGGGGATGGGAGCCAAAAGTGACGGTCATTCGACCGTCAGTGACCAATTGGCCATACCTGACAATTTTGGTCAAAAAATAATGACCAAATCGTGGGTCAGAAAATTGATCAAACATAGTTTTGACAGTGAAATTCCATCTGAATAGACCAGAGACCATTTCCTGATCGAAAATATATAATTCCACTAGGAATGACCAAAAAATGACCCGAGAACAAATTGACGGTCGTTTTCCATCTAAGAGTTGGATTTGAATATCGATTTTGAGTCTTTATTCTTGAAGTGGGTATTTTAATCGCGGATATTTTACCAAAAATGAGAAATACTGCACGACTTTTGGGAATAAATGTTTTCTATGAGCGGGATCAGGAGGTCAATCAGAACGAGATAATTATCAATATCGACACCAGGGGTAATTTGGAGGATCACACCGGCGTAGTCCCACAAATCATTCTACTCGTCGCGTGGAACTTAGTGAGTGAAGTTCTTCTACTACGGTAGCCGCCAACGAGGCAACACCTTGGCATGCGAAACTCATCGAGTGGAGATCATCATGATCTTAATAACTATCAAGCAACTATCGTGGAACTGATAATAGGAGAGGTTCGATAGAACCGGTTGGATCCGCTGAGTTGACAATCGAGTCAGTGATCGGCATAACGGTTGAATAACGATTTACGCCTGGTATTAAATGCAGTGTGCAGTGTTGAAATAATCACGAAATTAGAGACGATCAAATCATAGAGACAACATCTAGAATCAGTGCGATCAAAGTATCAAAGAGTGTATTCTAGTCAAATCATTGGAGAGTTTATATTTTTATACAAATCACGTGTTCCGATCATTGTGAAAACCTATATAAATCCATCCACTGAGAAATATCCTTTATCCCATGAAGGATAACTCATCAAATATACAGTCCACTAAAACGAGAAAATCAACAGGAAGACCATGGTGAGTTGCATCGAGTTTTCCTCCGTAGAAATCGACCCGAAAATTGAAATGATTTTTAACATTGGCATAAAATTTTAAAAAAGCATGAAAATGACCGAAAGAGCCACTGAACATAAAATTGACGGTCAATTTTCATCTATATAGATGAATTTTGCCATTTATTTCTCTTGACTGACCATTTAAATTTTTGACGGTCAATTTCTAACGAAATTTACGATCAAGTCAGATATGGTCACAAAACGGTCAGTTGACGACTGACCTGACCAATTTCGAAATTGACCGTCATTATACATCCCTAGAACGGACCAGGTTTTCAAGATGGTTTGAAAACTTAGTTGCTGAAGGCTCGAGTTGGATAGTGTGTGGGGAGCACCAACTCGGTTGGACCAACTTCAACGCCGGACGCATGTGCATTGCAGTTGAATGAATTCTATTCCTAATCTTGAACCCATTAATTTTTATAATACAAATACTTTCTTAAATTTCGTCTTGTTCATGATGATAATGAACAACAGATGAAAGGAAGAAATTTCACGTACTTTTCATAGTATTGTTCAAAATGCTAGGAGTGGGGGGGGGGGGGGGGGGGTCTTAAAATTTGTGACATCACAAACGTCAGATTTTAAATATTAAAAGAATTTGAAATGGAGTGTTGAGATTTCACGCTGTCATCATTTCAACTACAGTGTATGATATGTTGAATTTAGAAAAATAACGAAAATTTTTTTTTTCTCTTCTGTAATCTCATAAATCTCGTAAATGCAAAAGTGTTTGAGTTGACGCTTGTTTGAATTTCGTGAATAAATACTGACAGCTTATTAATACAAACATTTCGACTCAGGTGACTATCAATGTTAATGTTAATTTTTTACACGTGTTTCATGACTTACAAAAAGTCTAGTGGTGGAAAATACTAGAAACATATTATTAATATGAAAATGAATCAGAGAAACAAACAAAATTGAACGGAATAATTGAATTAATAATAATTGTTCCTTCACGCAATGACTGACACCTTTTGCCGAAAAATAGGGGAGGGTGCGGCAAAGTGGAAAGGTGGGGCAATGTGGAACGTAGGGGCAAAGTGGAACGATATTATTATGATAAGGGCTACATTTAAAAAATATATTGAGGGTCTAAAAGCAGAACGTCGTATGCGCCAAAATGGGAATTTTTCCGGCAAAAAGTCGACATACGATCTTGTGCTTTGAGTGCAAAATTCAATAATGTTCTCATTAATTTTCAAATCACACTTCAGGAGCGAACTGGTAAAACCGGAGAATTCTAATTTTTTCTTCATTTGTTTCTTAAGATTATCTTAGAAATGAAGGGAGATACGCCATTATTGCTCTCATACTTCTTTGTAGATCTTGAAATTTGAAGAGAATTGCGCTATCTCAATTACTTTTCAAGATATTCAGCAAAAAAAAGTGATAGAAAAAGAAAGTTATCCAAAATAGACTTTTTATTTCAATAATTTTTCGAGAATATCTCCAAATCAAGCAATACGATGAGTTTATTTGAATCCTCCTCTGTGAAGAATTTTAAGAGCTATGAAAGAATATGAAAGTGGCATGGTACTATCTCGCTTAACTTCCGAGATATTCCCAAAAAATGTCATGATAAGAAAATAAATCTTTCCTATTCACCTTGTAGCTTCATTGGATTGCTGAGAGGATTTTTTCAGGGTGAAGGGGTTGAGGAAAAATTCTCTCACCAATTCAACGAAGCTACAAGGTAAATAGAAGAGGTTCATTTTTTTATCATTACTTTTTTGGGAGTATCTCAAAAGCTAAGCGAGGAAGTGCAATGTCACTTTCATACTCTTTTGTGGCTCTTAAAATTCTCTACAGAAAAGGGATCGAATAAAATCTTCGTATCTCGCTTGATTTCAGAGATAGTCTCAAAAAATTATTGAAATCCAAAATCTTTCTACACTGAGAAAAAAAATAGTGGTCAAAACAATTAAATATTGAGTCCACTGGTTCTCAGCAAATATTTTTTTGAAATAATCAAAACAAGCAGGCGTCCGCTCCTTATGCGTTATTTGAAAGTTTCAGTACTATGCTTAAATTTAATATTCTGCCAATGCAATTGGCAGAAAGCTTCCGAATGGAATTCTTAATTTCATAATCTGCTAATAACTACCCTCGCTTCGCTTGGTCAGAAACTCAATTCTTTACTCCCTTTGGTGGAAAAAATAGCATACACACCGGATGTATTCTCGCCTCCCTAGGTGTGTGATGTACTATTAGAATATTGTTTGTTATATTTTAATTCTACTTCAGAATTGGAAAAGAGGCCTAAATATAATCTGGGCACCTTAAATAATCACATTTCATGGAAAAAATCAATATTATACAAAAAATAAGATCATACGATGAAACTGGAAAATTTGAAAATTGAATTTCAGGTCTTAATTAGTCTTTTTCGTTGTCACAACGGGATGACAATGGGCTCATTTTTTAGGAAAAATTGTCTACTTTTCAATTATCAAATAAAAAATACTATCGTTCCTAGAGAAAAAATGGAGAAAAATTGAAATTTCTGAAGAAAAGACTTATTTGAGCATTCATATGAGAGAAGTCGAAGGAAAAATCTGAAATTATCAGCATTTGTTAAGCTCGTCTAAGCGAATATTTTAAGCTAAACTTGGGCGAAATCGGTCCAGTAGTTCCAGAGATAGAGTGTCTATTCATTTAATGGTTTATCAAGGATATCTCAGGAACTACTGGACCGATTCCGCCCAGATTCAATCCCAAAGGTCTCACTCATAAGATATACAAACCCACGAAATTGGAAGTTTCTAACTCAAATATATTTTTAGTTATCGTGTTGCCCAGGATTTTCACATGTAATACCACAAGAGCTTCAAAATTATCGGGTTTTTTCTGAAAAACTTGACGACTTCGTTTGTTTGCAGGGAACCTAGAGGAAAATTACCCGATTAATTTTGAAGCTCGAGTGGTATTCGGCGGATTATTTTTTCATCCAAATTTGGGCCAATAGAATTGCACCATGAGACAAATTCTCAGTTAGAAATTCAAAATTTAGAGTCACATGGATTGACAAATCGTTTGTTTTTTATATATAGGCAACATGAAACATTTCCAGTGGAATTTCCAAAAATTTCCAGTGAAATATCGTGTAGGCGTTATTTTGTTTCGTCGAATGGTGCAATTCTATTGGTCGAAATTTGGATGGAAAAAATAATCAAAAAAATACATGTTTGTTAAAATACCAGATAAACCAAAAATTTGAGCGCTCGCCACCTCCAGGGTTTAATGTGCGCCTTATCAATGCGCATCTCCTCGCAGAGGATGGATGCTGTGAAATAATTTTTCGCAGAGAAAACTCGAAAAAATCTTTTTTCAATCATTCGCTTTTTCTCGGGAACCATCCAGTCGATTGAGCTGAAATTTCTGTGAGCACATGGCGCACACGTGGTGAATATACCGTAAAATTTTCAAGTCGATACATACAGCCGTTATTGAGAAAAGCGATGGAATGTGTCATCACACACACACACACATACATACGGACATACATACAGACGACCCTTAAAAAATATCATTTTTCGACATTTTTCATCATTTGGAGTCATATTTCGATGAAATCTCAAATTCGAAAAAAATCACGATTACAATGCTTCCATTCGGAAGCAAAATAGTTAAATTTACTGTTTGAATTTTGTTAATTCAGTACATTCAACCATTTTTCGAATTATTTAAAAAAAATATCTCCTAAGGAGCAGTGGACTCAATATTTTGATCGTTTTGACCACTATTTTTCTTCTCAGTCTAGGATAATTCTATTTTTCTATCACTTTTTTTTGCTGAATATCGTGGAAAGTAATTGAGATTGCACTATTCTCTTCCATCTTTTCTTATGGAAAATTTTAAGATGTACAAAAAGGTATGAGAGCAACAATGGCGAATCTCCATTAATTTCTAAGATACTCTTAAAAAACAAATGGAGAAAAAATTAGAATTGTTCGCTCCTGAAGTGCGATTTGAAAATTAATGAAAAAATTATGGAATTTTGCACTAAAAGCAGGAAAAAAAAAACTGAAAAATCAGTTTATATTTCCCTTATAGGGGCCAGAATTGGACATTTGATAATATGAGATTATATGCATATAATACGATATATCGCATAGAAAAAATTAATATTTCTCGAAAATTTCAAAATTTGAGATTAAAAATTCATTTTTTCTTGCCAGAAAAATTCTCATTGAGGCGCATACGACATTCTGCTTTTAGACCCTCGATATATTTTTGAAATGTAACCCTTAATATAATAATATCGTTCCATTTTGCCCCACCTTTCCACTTTGCCTCACTCTCCCCTATGTAAATGAAAATAGTAAGATATATATATTTCCTCACAGGGCGTAATCAGTAAAATCCTGTTGAAATTTGAGGTTGCGCTGATGGGCTTTGATCAGGAAAATGGCTTTGAATTTCTGCATGGAACAATAACGAATACTAGACAAAGGAAAAATCGTGAAAATTAGATTCGAAAATCTCCTCGACGAATAATTGAAACTTCAATGTTCATAAAAGTCTGAAACTTGCAGTTGGATTTTAACCCTCTGAAGACAAACTCCGTCTCCCCACCACTGAATCAGACCGAAGGGTGAGTGACTCGGCCCTATGGTGGGGCGCAACATCCAGTGCCGGCGTATCGCACGGGGGGCCGGGCGAATCACTGCTTAAAAAAAATACAACCAACCGGGAAAAATAAATAAAAGATGGATCGGTTTTGAGACAGCGGACTCTTTTAAAACATGTATTTTCTTCGATTTCGACGAAGAAGGATTTTTGATGGAATTTTTTTCGTTCTTCACTTCTATAACTGGAAGAATTTTTGCAGATGAATTTTTTTTAATTTCCGTTTTGGTTGACGCGTCTCCATTATTTCTTCTCCAGTAAATAGTATTTTTAAATCAAACGCTTTTTTCTTACTCTAAACAATTCTATCATAAATTTCTATTTTTATTATGAACTTGGAAACGAGAAAAAATATAAGAAAAATCGTAACCGGCCAGGACCCACACGTTCACGAGCTCTTTACGGGCATGGGATAGTAGGAGAGGGGGCAGCCATCTCATGACGTCACGCACTAACACAGTGAACGCGTGCCCACGATTGGCTATTCCCTCTCTCTAGTTCACACGACGGGGATTGCTAGGAGTTTGTCTTCAGAGGGTTAAAAAACCGAAAAATTCAGTTTCTCTGTTGTAGAATCTTCTACGTAATCGGTCGTTTTCGTTTTCTACTGAATAATTGTTTGACGTTACGATTGGATTTCGTGAACAAATACTGGCGACTTATCGAGACTAATGTTAAATGAAATATGTTCTGCGGAAAAAAATCCAACAATTTTGTGATAACTTCGAATGTTACGTCCCAACCCAGATAGCAAAAGTTGCCGATGACTCTAAATTTTGTTTCAAATTTTAGAGTATAAATTGTCGGAAACTTCAGTGTGAATTGTCGCCATTTTACCGTCAAATATTGACGATAACCGGAGAAAGTTATCGGAGGATTTCGCTTGAAATATGCTGCAAAGATAATCTCCAAACTACGTCCAATCTGCAGCAATTCTTCAGCAAATGAGAGGCAAATTTCTCGATAAGAGCTCCGACCATAACTCTGCATGTGCAATTCTATTATTAATTCCAGTAGCAAGTTTCTTACATTTAAAATCGTCTTTCTTCCTACACGCTTTACACACGCAGCAATTTTAGATAATCATCTCTCTAATAATTGTTTCTTCACGTAATGATTCACACTTTTTGCTGAAATATATGTAAATGAAAATAGTAAGATATATATATTCCTTCAAAGGGCGTAATCGGTGAAATTCTGTTGTAATTTAAGGTTGTCGTGATAGGTTTTGATCAGGAAAATGGCCTTGAATTTCTGCATGGAACAATAATGAATATTGGAGAAAGGAAAAATCGTGAAAATTAGATTCGAAAATCTCCCCGACGAATAAAAGTCTGAAACTTGTAGTTGGATTTTAAAAAACCGAAAAAATTCAGTTTTTCTGTTGAAGATTTTTTGACGTTATCAGTTAATTTCGTTTTCTACTGAATAATTGTTTGACGTCACGATTGTTTGAATTTCGTGGACAAATACTGACGACTTATCGAGACCTATGTTAAATGAAACATTTTCTGTGGAAAAGAATTAAACAGTTTTATGATAACCTTGAATATCGTGTGCCTGAATTCGACATTATCTTTTTATTTTTTGGACACGTTTTACGAGTTATAAAAAATCCACTAGTGGCAAATTCTAATAACGGGTTATGGACTGAGATATGGGAATTCATTTTCTATGTTTTGTAGATATATTTGAGAGGAAGAAATATTAGAAAATATTCATTTTTCATATTTTCACGCTTTCTCGAAGATCTTAGGATATTTTGGACGCCTGAGCCGTATACGACAAGTAAATGGTGAATATCTCGGTTAATTTTTCGAATACGCCAAAAATGCACTGGAATAATCTTGTAGATTATTCTGATATCTTCAACTTTTGTTCCGAAATTTTTTCCATATTGTTTGTTATTTCCGAGATATTAGCATAAAACTCATTCCTGGTGTAGTTTTGATTTTTTTCCTAACCCTTCGTCACACTTTGGGCATTTTTCAACTAGAGATGGTCAAAATATGGATCAAAACGAACTTATCCAAAAGAAGAAATGAAACTGATCATGCGAATGAAGATTTAAAACCGCCCTTTACTTGGCTAAAGTAAAGGACACAATTCGCCGAACTTTGATAGTTTTCATAAACAAAAAGAAATGGTTCGCCCCTAGAAGCTGTTTAAACGTTTGCTTTTCACTCCAAAATCTAGCAATTCGTAATTTAAAAAAAGAATTTTGAGCACTGGAAAATTGATGCATTTTGCTTCCTCATTCGACGGGACTATACATATTTCTTTTTTAGTGTTTCGAACTATTATAGTTGGCTCAGCAAAATTCTCATATATAGCTGTATCGACAATTCTTCTCACATTTTTTGCGGATAATTTTCCGATAATTTTACTGATAACTCTGATGTTTGATATTTTTATGATATCTCAGTTGCAGCAATATTGTCCGCAATTTTGTCGACAATTCTACAGCAACATTTCAGATCTCATGTCAACAATTGTTCGACAATATGCCGGCTATTTGTTTTATGGGAAAATTCAACATTATCTTTTAATCCTTTAGACATGTTCTACGAGTTATAAAAAATCCACTAGTGGGAAAACCTGAATGAGCTCGCATACGCTGCACTTCATGTCATGAATGTGATCGTAGAATGGGAAAAACAAAAGTCACCTGGGAAGGCTGGGAAATAATTCTATTCAACAATTAGTTTCTTTGCATTTCGATGAAGATGACCAAATTCGTCATCTTTTCATTAGTTTTGAACAAAAATTTGTTTGCAATTACAAAATTTTTTGAGGACTCTTGAAAAAATCCATTCAATTATTTGAACTAACTTTTTTTTGAAGTGTTATCATGAAATTATGATTTTACATATTTCGACTTTTACGATGAATAGGTCTGTTTTGAGAGATAAAGTACGTCAAGCGTTAACGATGGAGCATATATTTATCCTGTCAGAGCTTACTCTACCTTTGTAGAGCAAACAGGAGAGAGATCGGTTATTTGGTCTCGTTAAATAATATATTAATTTTTTTGCGGAATACTCCATATCAGACATTTGTTAGAGCTACGATAAGAACAGTCTTTGAGATATATATCCAAAAACACCCAATTTACACTTAGGATTTGAGTATATATTGAGCCAGTTTTTCTAAAATCTCAGTTATTCATCCAGAGCTAGACCGACGCATCTTTGATGAGGTAAGTTTGAAGGATTCGGAGTTATTAAACAATTTCCTCTGATAATCTAATAGAACATTCGGTTCTACCTAAATAATTGGACATTGAAAATCAATTTTCTTTCCCAAATGTGCCTACCCCATACACATGAAGTGATGACATTCTCAATGAAAAAATATTTAATGAAGCATACAACTTCCCTATCTAGTCAAGGAAGATAAGTGGAATTCGTGATCAATCCTCGAATTGAATACTTAAACTACGAAAAGGTTCTGCAAATATTCAAGGCACTCTCCGATGGTATAAAACGGGGAGCATAGACTATTACTGAACAGTCAATATTCAATCATTTTTCCAACTATTCTAAGAATTTTCAAGAATTCAGAAACCTCCAAAAATGAAAATTTTATTATTCTTCATTCTTTCAACTGCGGCATTGATCAGTGGTATGTTTTTTTATTTCTCTAACTATTCGTATTTCCATCTTGTTTTCAAATTGAAATTTAATGATAATAGGCCAGAATCGGCTAGATGGAAATTATGGCGAGCTCGCAATTCCGAACCAATTCAAATTTGCTGCAACAATATACCATTATTTTCAACGTGTATGTAATGGTGCTATCATCTCCGAATTTTACATAATAACAGCAGCCCACTGTATTGAAAATGAAAGGGCAGATGCTTTTAAAGTGATAGTTGGGAGTATTTTGCCATGTCCACAATTCCGTCGAGTACGAAATACTTACCTACACGGTGGATATCATCCAGATGAATACGGAAATGATATTGGTTTCATTGAGGCAAGTTAATTCATTCAAATCATTATATTCTTGATAGTATAGAAGATCAGAGTAAAATGAACAAAAATTTCTTTTGGAAGGCGGAACTGCAGTAGAGCTCCCCTTGTATCAACTCGTCGGAACGAGGTCCCTTCTCTTATTTCAACTTCTCCTCAATCTTTCACCTGAGAGTCTTGACGCATGCGCAGTTTGCAAAATGGGGTTATGAACACTGATGTATCGATGCGCAATAAGGACCAGTTTTCGGGAGTTAAAGTAGCGCTAACGTGGGTTTAGCTTAATATTGGTTCAGCTTAAACCACGGTTACCGTAGCTCTGGCTTAACAAGAAAAATAGAGGAACAACAGTGATACCACCACTGATTGCAGCTGTCAATGGTGTTGCTCATAACCTCATCGCTAAAAGCTCACTGTCTATAATGAAGTTTGAATGTTTTCGTTGTGGTACTACTGATACCGCCATCTTTCTTTTCCAAACGAGAGTTACGCTAACTGTGGTTCACATTAAACCAGAGCTAAGCTGACCCGCAGTTAGTGCTCATTTTACTCCCGGAAACTAGGACTAAGTTGTGCACTAGACCTCCGAACTGGTAGTGAGGATGAAGGGAATGAGGAGAAACTGACTCAAGGGAAACAAAAAAGTCGAAATGCGGAGTCATTTGATACAAGGCGAGCTTACATACCGGGAGCTCTAGTGTACAGGGAAAATTATGAAAAAAATTGTTCTATGATGAAAAGGTGCTAAAGTGTCGTCCCTAATTTCCCTATATTTCCTCAAGTGCCTCATGGAAAAGAAACATTTTCACGCATCGAATTAATATTTTCAATTAGTCAAAAAAAAATTTATTTTTTATTTAGCTCATGGAATCATTGGTGTATAATGCTAGGATTCAGCCCATTGCTTATGAAACTCAAGAAAGTTCTGTCTATTACTTGAATTGTACGATGGTTCGATTCAAAGGCAAAGATCCTACTGGATCATTATGGCACCAGAGAGTCGTTATAACTACCCATGATGAATGTAAAGAACTATATTCTGATCTCGATACTAATGAGCGATGCACTCTTACTCCATTTGATCCTGTCCGAAGCCCACGTCCGGTAAGTATCTTTTTGCATTATATGAATTATGGGAGGGATGAAATAAGATATGTCGATTTTTTCGATATTCTCTCCTTGGAGATATCTCGGAAATTGTGTGAGAAAGCATAATTTTTTATAATGTTCTGAGGCTTTCGTGGTCATTGTCATTACTAATATGTTCGACTTCCGGATGGAATCTGCATTGCATCTTAGCGTTGTGACATTTCACAAACGTTGCAGTTTGCATCTTCAGGGCTACACGGAGAGGAAAAAATAAGAAAAATTATAGAGAAAATCTAAGAAAAATTAACATGCAGCATTGTAATTCTGTAGCGTTTGGACTGTACGAGAAAATTTAGTCTTCGTATAAGAAATTTTAACAGATTCTCTCAATATTTTTTAATCGGCTTGCCTTAAAATTTCGGATACTATTCACATAGAAATTTATGCTGAGAATAGTAAAATATACTTTTCGGAAAATAAAAAGTAAGAGCTCGAATTGCATTAACTGACGTTGGCACTACAAAAATTCTTATGCCAGAACCGTAAATTTTACTAACCTCACCCTACTTTCAAGCGTCGCCTGTTTCATACTTTGCATCGTTGCATCATAAATTTTCTTAGAAAAATCACGAAAATTCCGTGTTTACATTGAAGAGATATATTTGTGCACTGTTAATAATTAATCAGTTAACTTATTAATTGAAAAATGATAGGCAGGGTCAGAAAGAAAACATTATATGAGGTTTTTGATTTTTTTTTATTTGAACAAATTATGATTATCTACATTGATCACCACCAGTTTTTGATAATAACTTTGTCTTTCATGCGCCTGACTCAATTCGTTATCGAGCGCCCAAAAAAATCTTCTTCAGCCAAAGTGGCCCGTTCATCCACACTTTCACTAGTATTATGTACAGAAATAATCAGTCCATTTCTTAGAAATTTCTCGTTCAGTTCATATGCTATAATTTTTCTTGTAGGTTATGAATAGATTAATTTTACCATGTTGATCACAAGCTGGAAATAAAAAAAAAATGAATTTCGCACAATGAAACCACAAGCAAATATTTGAGGTTATCATTCGGGATTGGAGATGGAATCACGTGGTTAGACAACTATTTCCATCCATTTTGTGGAACAATGAACCATCCTAATTGTGAGATATTAATAAGACTGGATTTCTGAGCATTTTACAGAGTGTATAATATGTCTTCTAGGAAAGTTAAAAACCACAAATCACCCTCGTGGAAATCGAGTCGACAGATTCTGTAGAAAAATGACAGAAGCTGCAGAATTCTATAGAAATTCATCAAAACTGATGACAATTAATGTCATATTTCTTCAAAATTCAGTTAGAATCGGACATATTTGGACCATATTTGACACTCTCGATCAAAAATTGACGATTTCTATCCGTAAATTAGAACGAGCCGGTCGTCATATTTTATCAGGAAAAAAATCTCATAATTCGATCTCATGATCTGTCAAAACTCGGGTGGACATAGGAATGGAAATTTTGTCAAAAAATGTAATATTCTGATGAAACTTCCAAAGGAATTACGCCATGATGTGAAGTATTTTCACCGAATCTATCATAAAATGTCATACTTTGTCTTTTTTTTTGTTGTCAAAATATGACAATATTTCATCATCAATTGGGACATCATGTGATATTTTGTCAAATTTTTCCACCGAAAATTGTATCATAATTTAATATTCCATAAGGGAGGCTAACAAACTAGTAGTATTCTTTTATGCCGTAGGGGAGCACCCAGACGGATAATATCAGAAATGCGGCGATCGTGTTGCCTAGCACGATCCTTGCACGATCGAGTTGTCACAGAAAACGGGCTCGCCGGTTTGAATTTATGACTCCCAAAACGATAGTGGGCTTGGGGACTAGTTTTCTATCATGCGCGCTCTAGCGGCGCCTTCGGAACCACCAGTTCCACGCATACGCATATAATAGTTACCGTTTTCTAGTTTGCCAGTTTCAATACGTAGTTGGATTTCAATTAATTTCTTTACCATATTCCTTTCTTTGTTTCTGTCAATTATATTAGTTTCAATTAATTTTCTTTGTTCATTTATTATTTATAATTTTATGATATATTATGACATTTAGTATTATACTATCTCTAACAATTTCTCATTACATGTTATCTTATGCCATCATTCATAATGTCTTCACATTATCCAACAAAACTCAGAAGACTGGACATTGTATGAATATAGCATTATATGACATATTATGATACTTAGAAGATGACATAATCTGTCATGATTTGACATTATAGATTCTAATTCCATCACTTTTCATCATGATTTTGCATTTTCCAACTTGCCTGCAAGGTTTACTGTTTGTCCGAAAATGACATTATATGACATATTACGATAGGAAATATTTGACGAAATTTGAAATATGCTGACATTATTCTTGATATTTTGTCATTCGTCGGCCAATTCTGAGGGTTTATAAAACGCCATAAACTGTTGAAAAATGACAGAGGAATAGAGGTGATATTATGACAAAGATTGTCATTTTCCGATATATTTGGACGTTATATGACACGGTGAAAAATGTCATAGAACGATAATGAAAGTTTATGATTTTATGTGAATGAATGACATCTTCGGACATGACGATGACATAAAGGGTCAAATAATGACAATATATGTCATCTAATCGATTTGTCGTAGTATGATACTCTCTGTCAAAATTCGTCATAAAAATTCTGACGAAACTCTAAGAATTATGTCGAATTGCACACTATTATTTCATTATCTGTTGAATTTCTCATTTTATGACATCTTTCGTAATTGTTTGACATTATTTGTCAAAATCTGACGACTCGATTTCCACGAGGGTAGTGAGAAAAAAATAGCTAGCCTCTAAACCACATGCTTCGATCCAAATATTAATATTGAATGATTGAAAAATATATCTGATACTTACGAAAATAAACCAGCTGTCACAATTAATTGTTTCCTGTATCTCTCTTTCACTCAATTTCACGTTGTCTATCAATCGCGAATCACTACAACATGCACTAAAACTGCAGCCGTTAATCATGATTTCATACGACTATTCTCGAATATTTCCGACTGCCACACGATCGATCACGAATATTTCCGACTATTTCCGAATGCATAGTTCGGCATTGGGAAAAATATGAGTGTGTTAGTAATTTTTATGGTTCATCATAGCAGAAATTTCAAGTACCATAGCAAAATATTTGGTTTGTGCACAGACATTTCAACGGTATTTGGAAAACAGAAGTTCAAAGATTCATTCTAATAAAATGTAACATCAGTCCAGTGAAGATTAATAGAGTATGTAGAATTTGTCGGAATGATTCATACGATTTCTGACAGACGTATTATAAAATGTATTCAGAATGGAAGAAATTACGGTTCGCACATTAAAAAGTACTCAACCGAAATCATGATATTAATCGTTCAGATCTCAATTATTCTTATGTTTTTTTACATAATTGGCCAGAAATTCTGACCAATACAGCATTACTGTTCTGGAATGGTAATTTTTCCAATAATTTTCTCTCCGTGTATGAGCTTTGTCGTCAGAGGGTAGTCTATTTATTCCCCTTCTGGTCGCTGGAAGGGGAGATGCTAACTGTAACGTTCATGAAACTTCGGCGTAGTGCTAAAACCGAACGTGGTATCTATTCGGAAGCCGAACATGTTAATAATTTTTGTGATTGTTTTCCAAGGTTTCGCAATTTGCTATAAGAAATGTCCGTGAAAATTGGGCTATCTCGCTTAGTTTCCGAGGCTTTTCTCAAGAACGAAGAATAAACAGAAGACATATTCTGTTTTACTCGTTAACTACTGATGAATCAATTGTTTGTTTTTTATTTGTGCTGCTTGTGCAGCTGGCCTTCAACAAATCTATGTTATACAGCCAATGTTACTAATTTTTTTTTATGCGACAAACTGTGCTCAGAGACTTCTTTCTGTTGTTATGAGCTACACAACTCTATCCAGTCGGGCTCGAACCCGGGTCTACCGCATGTGAATCTACAGTCCAATCCACTGCGCCAGACAACTGGATTGATGAATCAATTGATGTTTGGAATTTATTTCTTTTTCCTCTTTCAGGGAGACAGTGGCGCGCCAATTGTGTGTGATGGAAAATTGACTGCGATACTTGGTACTTCTATGACAACTACAATAGATATGGCGGCAACAGTAGTAATGGTAGCTCCCTACCAGAGTTGGATTGCAAACAGGATTTATTAACTTCAAATTGAAAAAATTAAGATACCGTCATCGTGGGCTGGGCTACAAATTCTTAATTTTTAGGGTAGTCGTAGGGACTTTGCATTAGCTTCAGAAAATATAATTTTCTGTACACTGGGACGAAAGTGAGACTTTCGGCCCTCGCTGCGCTCGGGCGTAAGCTCACTTCTGTCCCAGTGTGCAGAAAAATCGTATACACACCTTGGGCAGTAAGTAAGAAAGCCTCAGAGCACATGTTTGTTGACCTCGGCTTCGCCTCAGCCAACAATTACATGTGCTCTGAGACATTTCTTACATTACTGCCTTAGGCATGTAATATACTATTCTTCCTCGTAATTGTTTATGCTGCATTAATAATTTTACATTTATTCTCATAGTTAAATGGGGGAAAAGATTGGCTCTCATCGCTATCTGGTGTAATGACGTTACTGTCGATTTTAGAATGATCAGAAATTTTGATTCTTCACTTGCTTTTAGTGCAAAGTTAATGAAAAGAAAAAATTTCTTCTCCATTTCAGTTTATCCCGGACTTAATTTAATATCTTTGGAAGAAAAAAAATGAAAAATTACACAAGTTCTCTGTTGTACAAATTAGAAGGAGTAGGATGAGTTCGAACGCGCTGACTGAGGTTTTCCGCAGTTTTCCACAGTACTAGTGTAAATGCAGGCGTGAGGAGGATAGAATGGACTCTGCGGAGTCATATGGGGGTAAAATGATCAAGAGGTCATACAATGGATAAATGAAGAGTTAATTGATAATATTCTTGATAAAAATTTGTTAATTCATACGTTGTCATCATTTATAATGTTCAAATAAGCTTAAATGCATTATTCATTCAAATATTCCTAATGTGAGTAATAAACAATGAAAAATAAAATTTAAATGGTTATATCTTCTTCACGAGTGTCTGAGTTCATCCCCATGCGTTTAAGATCAAATTCTCCAGCGATACTTGAATTGAGAGAATAAATTGCAAGGACGTCGTAACGAATGCCAGCATTGTGTGAGAATACATTTTTTCTAGGGTTTTCGTGAAAATGGTACAAATGTACTAGTGTCAAATTTGTAATATGTCTTTTTCATGACGCTGTCCTCAGAGCTCTGCAGACGTATTCACCTGGAACATAGTTACAAGAGTTTTCTGCAGGGAATGAGTTCCTCAGTAACGATGAAAGTATGATTCAATAATGAACAAACGCAATAATGAATCAATAACTTAGTGGTGAAAAGGTACTACAAAGTATGTTTTCTTGGCCATTCATTTATGAGGAGTATCTCGGTAAATAGTAGAGATAAAGTAAAGGAGATTCTACAATGGCCGCGCCGCAAGCGCAACGCGCGGCAAATGCGTGTGGCATGCTCACGTTTTGAAAAAATTTCGAATGGCAACGAATGCTCTTCAACTGTCAAACAAATAACCGTAACCTCATTTTGATTCAGCGAAAATTATATGATTTTCTTAATCAATAGTATACGTGACACAGTCTCAGATCGCCTCTGCGGATCTACCAAGTTAAGCAGGCAGTGCGTGGATACTACGACAATTAAGGTTGCAATCATTCTTTTAGGTAGTTAAAGAGCATTTGTTGACGTACGGAATTTTTTCAAAACTCGAGCATGCCGCGCGTTGCGCTTGCGGCGCGGCCATTGTAGAATCTCCTCAATGTTTATGAGAACTTTTTTTTGTAACAAAAAATCAGAGTTTGTAGCAATTGTCGAATAATACACGTGCTCGCACGTGGATAGGAAACAGAACTATTCAGACAAAATCACGCGTTGGACCAAATTCATCAGCACGAGGGAACTCGTTATCTCTTCTTTATTTAATTCTCTCCCTCTGGGCAATTGTTAGGCTTTTCCTCCTATATTCTCTCTTTAGGCAGATATTTGTAGATATTCTAAATGTAAAATAATAGCTAGTTCTGCAGGAGACGTGACACGTTTCGTAATATTTCATTTTTGTACTGCATCTCGTTCAGTACACGGAGAGAAGAGTCCCGGAGTCCCCAGAGATGTAAATGGAGAGAATAGCTCTGTCAACTAAAAAATTGGAATGTCAGCGTTTTATCTTCAAAAAATTTTATTCAGTTGATGCAATGTGCCAATTCTAGGGCCGCACTGAGGTTAGTTCGGGAAAAATTTGATTTGAGATGAACAATGAGTTGAGATGTTTAATTCGAGCCAAAAAACTTGAAGTAATTCATTGTTTTCAACAACTCAATGAATAACTTTCAACATTTCTTGAAATTTTCTTTCAGAAATATTATGAGTAGGTTCGGGTGGGGCGAAATGGGCCCCCGGGGAAAAGAGGAAACGCAGCGCAAAATGAACTCTTCAATTTTTTTTTGTATCTAATTTTACTTCTATTGAGTGAACATTGAGTACGATAGAATACGCCCACGTTTTCGTAATTAGATAAAGATGGATCTATACCCGAGAGAAAAAATAAGGCGGGCTAGAGGCAGCGTTTTGGCATTTCCAAATGGCAGCCTAGTGGCAGTTTTCATGCCACTTTTCTGGCGGCGAACTGGCGGGATTTGCACCAAAAGCTGCCTTTAAACTGCCACTTGCCACAAGCAGGTACGGGCAGCTAGAGAGCAGCCTTTTGGCAGATGCCACATGCCAGTACCCTGCCTTTAGACTGCTATTTTGATAATGCCTTATTTCATTGGTTAATTAATTGTACTGATAAGTACATCTAATTTTCTGCGGTAAATTCAGAAATTATGGCCATCATTTGCAGTTTTTGACGCAGATCACACCGATATAAAAAAAAACGGATCGGTCGCGCCGTTCCTGAGATATTACGTTTTTTTTTTCTGGGACCGGGACTCGAACCTAGACTGCTCTGGTTGATCTTCCTTCTCTGGATGTTCACTTAGTCCGCACGGCTATTCTGTAATACTTGAGAGTATATATTTTTATTCTGGTTTATGAATATCTATTTTTCCACGGCAATTTTTTAATGAATAAATTGTATGTATGATAAAAGCACGTGAATTATTCAATGGAGGGAACTGTTCGTTTATTTTAAATGAGAGGATAGTCTACCAAATGATTATTAATTATTGAAAACTGGAGACTCTAAAAAAATTATAAATAGATAAGAAAGTAATCGAACATAGCAAATATTTTTTTGACATAATTAAAAAAGTTGTTGAATTTACTCAATTTAATTGAATCAAAAATATCAATTCGTTGAATTGACTTAAATCAGTACATTCAACAGTTATTTTTAGGTATTTCGAAAAATATTTGCTAAGGACCATTTGCCTCGATATTTAATTCTTTTCACCATTATTATTTCGCAGGATACCTTAAGGTGTTGAAATCATTTGTTTGCCGATTGAAAAAATTGAATTGCAAAATTGAATGATCAACCGAGCCGCCGAAGGCGGCGAGGTTTGATCTAGATTATACGAGTGTCTCGCCCGAGAGGTTACAGGTGTAGTAACGTCAGTTTCATGCCTATAAGCCACAAGTTTCAGAGCAATTAATATAACAAAAAAACAGAAAACATCTGAATTGTGAGTTCTCCTTGGTGATACTCCTTCATATTTTTTCTCTCATTCCTTTTGGAGCCGTTTGGAGCAAAAAAAAAAAAAAATTTTAAACCTTTGAGGGAAGAAAAAATCTGGAATAACCCTTTTTGAAGATTTTTTGGGTTGAATAATAAGGGTGGGTAATCTCTCCGGCGAGACACTCGTATAATCTAGATCAAACCTCGCCGCCTTCGGCGGGGTTGATGATTCCATTATACTTCGTGTCTCACCCTTCGAAATTACAAGTGTAGATCTTTAGAGCCAAAATTTTTTTTTTTTTTTTTTCTTTTATATCATTATTTCGTTTTTATCAAGACTGTTGATGCGAAACTTTCTTCTCGAATTATTATTGGTCTCTGATAATAACCCGCAAACACTTTGGATTTCTGGCTCCAACCAGCTACTCGTCTGATTTCCTCCACACTGACTCCTTTTTCTGCAGCTTTTGATGTAGAAGCATGCCTTGTGCTGTGTGCAGAGAACTTTTTATCCACCCCCAATTCATGTAAACATGTTTTTATCCATCTTGCTAATGTGTCTTCTTTAACTCGTTTGTGTGGTTTGGTAAATGAAATGAATAACGATTGTTCATCTTTCCTCAACTCCTCCGTGATTTTTAAATATTGTGCTAAAGTTTGAGAAATACAGAGTGCCGGATGATCTTTAAAATATGGTAATTTGAGAATAGGCTGTACGCCCCGGGCCTTTGATGTTTTAATACGATCAGGAATCTTTATTTCTGTTCCATGATGAGTCTTCACAATATTCTCAATTTTGATTGCTGCTAATGTCTGCACTCTATGAGCAGTCCCCAAGGCTAGCGGAACCACCAATTTGTATGATAATCTTTTTAAATTCAATGAGTCTAAGGGGAACCATGACTCAAGCTGATCCAAAACTGGATCGACATCCCAAGTATTATCATAACGTGGTTTACTAGGTCTTATTTTGGAGCAACCCTTAACAAATCTTGAAATTGCCCTATTATTACCCAAATCTTCTGATGAGATCAATGAAAGTGCAGCTCTTGCAGAGTTTATTATTCCATAACCACTACCTCTCTTGAATTTTTCTGATAGAAATTGTAAAACTTTACTCGGAGAAACATCTAGAGGGTCTTCTTGATTTTTCATGTTAACTTCCCACCAAAGCTTCAATGTACCATTATATTGTTTCAAAGTGGAGTCTTGGAGTGAAGAAAGCATAATTTCTATAGCATCTTCTGGAGAATTTTTTCTTCTGAATGCTGCCCTGATAACCTCGCGGCAACCAGGGTAAGTTTGGATGCTAGAGGGTGCAATTTTAATCTGCAAGGAGATAATAATAATTGAGGATTTGGTGGAAAAATTAATTCTTTACCAATAATCATTTTTCGAAACATAGGGAACCATGTCTGACTATTCCATAATGGAACCACTACTATACCCGAGGCCTGATCATTTTTTATTTTCCTTAGAACTCTTGATATAACCGCGAAGGGTGGAAATGCATGAAAATTTTTGTTTGACCAATTGATTGTAAAAGCATCTGAAGCTATCGCCTCTGGGTCACGACCCCATGCACTAAAAACTTGGCATTTTTTATTAATTCTAGATGCGAATAAGTCTATTTCTATGATACCGAAGGTCTCTTGAATCTTTCTGAAAGCGTATTCAGCAAGTTCCCATTCTGCATCATCATTAATTTCTCTAGAAAAAGAATCAGCCTCTACATTCTCTTTTGAAGGAATGTAAGCCGCCCAAACCCAAAGATTTCTGTCCTCACACTAATTCCAAAACTCTTTTGCGAGATCATGTAAACTTTGAAATTTCACTCCCCCCATCTTATTAATATAAGCTGAAGCCGTTGTATTATCAACTCTTAGTAGGATCGCACAGTCTCTCAAATCCTCTGCGAAAGTTTTCAGTGCCAGAAAGGCAGCCTTTAATTCGAGATGATTGATATCTAAATTCCTCTCTTCAAAATTCCATAATCCCTGCGATCCTAGACCGTCACAAAAAGCTCCCCACCCTGATAAACATGCATCCGAAAAAATTTCCTTCTTATACTGAAAAAATCCAATTTGTCTAACAGATGTAGGAATCCTCTTTATCCACCATTGGATATCCTCTCGTACATAATGAGGAATAACCATTTTTTTTGAAAAATCCATCTGATTTAATCTTAAAGATCTAGTTTTTGCTCTTTCCAGAGATTTGCAATGTAGTGGGCCATATTCAATTCCTGGACAACAGGATACCAGGGTGCCAATGAATTTGGCAAAATCTATAATTGTACAATTTTTTAAAAATTGAAACTTATTCAAAAGAGATAAAATTGTAGTTCTTTTTTCCACCGGTAATTCAATTGTCATTTTTTTTTGAATCAATAATAAATCCCAAGTATCTACAGCGAATATTGGGAATCAATTGAGATTTTTCCCAATTAATAATGAACCCTAGATCTTGCAAGAATGAACAAGTAACCCTTAAATTAGTTTCACAAGCTTCAAAAGATTCTCCTGAAGTCAGTATGTCATCTAGATAAGTGACTGACAAGTATCGTCTTGATCGTAACCAACTAACCACTGGTCTCATTAATTTTGTGAATACAAAGGGACTCGAAGATAGTCCAAAAGGCAAACAGGTAAATTGGTATGAAATACCCTGAAAAGAGAATCTAAGGTATTTTCTGAAGCTATTGTGGACTGGAATTAAAAAATAAGCGTCCTTTAAATCCAAGGTACTCATTAACATGCCTTCATCAAGAAATTTACACGCTGATCTTAGGTCTTCAAGCTTAAAGTGATCAGTTAGAACGAATTCATTAAGATCTTTCAAGTTAAGAATGAATCTACGTGAACCATCTGGTTTAGGGATCAAAAAATAACCAGAAATGAATTGATCTTTTTCTGCGAGGCACGATTCAATGGCACCAATACCCAGAAGTCTGTCTATTTCCTTTTGAATATCTGACAACTCTTGTGAATGCCACTTTCGTTCATGTACGAAGTTCTGAACTGGAGCTCTTTCAAAAGGTATCTCATAGCCTCGAATATATTGCAAGATAGTCTTGTTAGATGTGATCTTTTTCCATGCAGTCAAAAAATTGGCTAGTCTACCTGCATGTTGAGTTACCTGAGTTGGAGACAATGAATCTGTTGATGCAATTGACTCTGTGTTCATTGAACACGACGGGGTGGGTGATTTTGTTGACGATATTGGGCTGATCTGGGATATTCTTTTTGTCGGGGAGTGAATTTTGAGGTCGACTGTCTTGAAGGAGTTTTCTTGAAGCTCGTCTGCGTTGTCGACCTTCTGGATACCGACGAGCTCTTCGAGTTTAATGGATTTGATTGATTGTTGGATCTTTTAATTGGTTGGACCTTGATCTCTTGTCCAATCTTTTCCATTATTTTTAATTCCTTAATTTTTCCACCGAGTTTATCTCCAAAGAGGAAATTATCTGTTTCTCTCTTTTCTAAGGCTGAAGCCACTTGTTTTGATAAGCTTGGTAATATGTAAGCTCTACGAGCTACTGATTGAGAATGATGAATTTCTGCTAAGAATCTACTTGCATTCCAAACATCCTCAAGTAATGCTTTTGACTCAGTGGTTTTGTCTTTAACCAACACAGTGATGACTGGAGCCGAAGCTGCTAATGCTGAACCTGCTAGGTTTTGAATGGATGAAAAATATTTGTCTCTCTTAATCGAACTCTTATTGAGAGATGTGACTAGTTCTGGATTCAGCATTGGGGCCTCCAATTGACAGTCTCCACCTCTGGGATATTTTTTAAATAGATCCTCTTTTATTTCTATTTTCATTCCTGAATTTAACCGAACATTCCACCTCTTTTGCAGCTGGTTCCTCGCCCATAATAAGTAGAGTATCCTCATCTAACTCTAAAGGAACTTCCTGATCCATTTCTTCAAGTTTGTCTTCATTATTCATAGAACTGTTATTATCCATAATAGTGTCACCATCTTCTTCCTGGTTTGTCAGTGTACTATCCGACTGGATCGATGGATCAGTTGTCTTATGAGTAGATTCATCTGTATTTTTTTCAGCTCCTAGGAGACAAGAAAACAAAATACAACATCTCCACCTTTTGTTGGCATCCATTAATTTTTGGTCATGTCTTACCTCTCGTGTAAGCTCGACCAATGTAAATAAATTACTCGAATATTGACTTATCTCTCGTATAAGCTCATCCGATCTATTTTTTTTTTTTTATTTAAATAGACGTACCCTTGGTTTTTTCCACTTTTTCTGTTGTTTCTTGATTTGATGGGATAGACTGTGGTGGCGGCAGACGATCCAGAATTAAATCCTCAATTTTCTTTATTCCATTCCATAAACGCTCATTTTCTTTATCTCTGCTTCGAGATCTTGAGTGAGATCTCTTTTTTGCTTCCGAATGGAAGCTTTACTTTCGTCAAAATTTTCGACTTCAATTTTTTGGCTGGAAATGACCTAAAATGATCTGAAAAGTCCAAAAATCGTATTTAGAAAAAATATCTGTGGGTATGTGTGTGTGTATTGTAACGGTCAAAAAAGACCAGAAATAAACGCGGAGACATGAAGAGTGGGGGGGGGGAGAAACAAGCGCGCCTCCTATTGGCTGAGGGACAGTGAGTGGGGGTAAACGGTTGACTGCGGGCCGCGCGGCAGGGATATAAGGAGCCCACAGCACGGACCGCAGTCACTTCTCCTCTGCCAGCAGTAGTGGAAGGACCTCTCCTATCCGACGAGCTAAACACTCCTAGGATTCCCTTCCTCTGAACCTAAGCGATACGACGGCGAACAGCCCTAGTGAAGTGAAGGTGACTCCTCACGACGGCGCAAGCCCTAGTGAACCTTCCAGGCGACGAGGCAACTCCTAGCCTAAAAATCCTGACATCATCCAAAGAACATCGAGGCAGCCGCCGGAGCCCAGCAGCCAATCAGAAGTCCAGAACGCAGCAGCCAATCAACGCCGAGCCTAGCCGAGAAGGAAGGGGAAACCGCAGAGTGGGGGATCGGAGCCGCTGACTACATCGGGCATATAAAGAGCCCACCACGACTAGAAAACTCAGTTCGCTTCTGCCAGCCACGGCAGTAACAACTCAACGTTCCGACGAGCTCTCGCAGCTCCTAGGACTTCCTTTCCTTTATTTATCCTGGACGACGGTGTATAACCCTAGTCCTACAAAAAATCCGATCCTTCACGACGGCGAAAGGCCCTAGTGACCCAAGCGACGAGCCACGAGCTCCTAGCACTAATAAAAACTTTCCTCCACAGAAAGGAACGAGACGTGTTAAGCCCGTAGACCTCTCCCTCGAAGGAAGACCCAGGTGAGGACGAGGACCAGGATTACGAGGATACGGGCCTTCAACGTGGAGGACTTCATCATCGCCAAAACTCTACCAAATAAAGAAACATCGTTTATTTAATTTTTAATAAAGAAATTTCCGTCATTGACTTTAATAAAGAGAAAAAAACTTTCGTATTCCATTAGCCATAAGATTATAAAAATAAATATAATATAAGAACAAGAATTATTGTAGAGAGGATAAATGCTCCTCCTTCTAAAAAGAAATCAAATTGTTAAAAAGGAAAATAAATCAGTTTCTTTTGAGCATAAAACTCGCTGGTGTCGACTACCTTCTTCAATACTTTAAATATAAGTCTCTCTGGTTCGTGGACAAAGACCCATCCACTCCTTTCGTTCTTTCGTACAAAAGTGGTACGTTACAGTATGTATGTGACACTTTTTGTAACTTCAAATATTTTTTCTTTAACCCTCTTTCTCGCAAGTCGGACTAACTCGTACTTTTTCTGGCAGAGTGGGGTTAGCCAATCATGTGCAACGCTGTCCCCCCACTCCATGGCTATCTACGCCAGCGGCAAGCGGGAACCGGTCGACGCTCGGAAAAACTGGTACCTCGGGACCCCAGTATTTTGAGATAGATTATATGCGATTTTTTCCAAAATTTTGATTAATATTAATATAAGATATTCTATCATCGGATTAGTGTTCATAACGATAGATCATTGAACTCGATATAAATCAACGCCACATTCTTACATAACCGTTTTTCATCAGTGGCATTATTCTTTGTCTCTTTAGCAAAAACAAACATCTCCCCCATGTTTTTGCTTCCGAATGGAAGCATTGTAAACGCGATTTTTTTCCATCTCGAGATTTCATCGGAATATGACTCAGAATGTTCCAAAACGTCGAGAAATGACATTTTTAAAAAATGTCTGTATGTATGTGTGTGTGTGTGTGTGTGTGTTTGTGTGACAGATATCAGCTCATTGCTCCGGAACGGTAATACTTGGTGACCTGAAAATTCAACAGTACTTTTTCTCCCCATGCAAATTGCTCTCCGTGAAATTTGAGCCAAATCGGTTGAGTACTTTTCGAGAAAAATCAAATTTTCGTAAAATCGTTTTTTCGATTTTTTTCCACGAAAAATTGATTCACAGCCCCCACTCTCAGCGATGAAATTCATCTCATTTGAACACACAATTTTCACTCGGGGTAAATTTTGCTGCGATTTTTCGTTTGCGGATAATTTCAATTGCAGTGTTTTTTATCCTGAATTTTGTATACACGATAGCTCAAAAACTATTTGAGTTAGAGACTCGAAATTTCGTGGGTTTGTGCATCTAATGAACGAAAAGTTTGGTATTGAAATTGGGCGAAATCGGTCTAGTAGTTTCTGAGATATTGCACAAAAACCATTTTATGAAAAGAGGTTATATCTCGAAAACTACTGGAGCGATTTCGCCCAAGTTCAGCTTAAAAGATTCATCTCAATGAGCCCCACAAATGGTGAGAATTTCAGATTTTTCAGAGGCAGTTTCTTGTAAGAGTTTTCGATACCATAGTTTTTTCAAAAATCACGGTTTTTCTTAGCTTCCTCCCTAGGAACACTACTATTTTTTATTTCACCATTCGAAAGTAGACAATTTTTTCTACAAAATGATGACAATCGGAAAGAATAGAAATCCTATTTGGAACCTGAACTTCAATTTTTCAGATTTGTCGTACGATCATCCATTTATGATTGAAAAATTGATGGTTTTTTTTGTGGAAACAATGAATAAATAAAGTTCACCAAAGATCAAACCATCATTGAATTTGTCCTCATAAGTACATATTTGTTGAGAAGATCATATTTTGTTACGGCATTTGGAATAATGAGAGATATAAATAGTAATTTCATGAATACCGTATTAAATTTCATTCGGAAGCATTTTGCCAATTGAATTGGCAAAATATTAAATGTCGCATAAGGAGTGGGGTTTGCAAATAACGCACAGGATATAACGCCTCTGCTTGTTAAAAAATGTCTGTATGTATGTGTGTGTGTGTGTGTGTGTGTGTGTTTGTGTGACAGATATCAGCTCATTGCTCCGGAACGGTAATACTTGGTGACCTGAAAATTTAACAGTACTTTTTCTCCCCATGCAAATTGCTCTCCGTGAAATTTGAGCGAAATCGGTTGAGTACTTTTCGAGAAAAATCAAATTTTCGAAAAATCGTTTTTTCGATTTTTCTCCGCGAAAAATTGATTCACAGCCCCCACTCTCAGCGATGAAATTCATCTCATTTGAACACACAATTTTCACTCGGGGTAAATTTTGCTGCGATTTTTCGTTTGCGGATAATTTCAATTACAGTGTTTTTTATCCTGAATTTTGTATACACGATAGCTCAAAAACCATTTGAGTTAGAGACTCCAAATTTCGTGGGTTTGTGCATCTAATGAACGAAAAGTTTGGTATTGAAATTGGGCGAAATCGGTCAAGTAGTTTCTGAGATATTGCACGAAAACCATTTTATGAAAAGAGGTTATATCTCGAAAACTACTGGAGCGATTTCACCCAAGTTCAGCTTAAAAGATTCATCTCAATGAGCCCCACAAATGGTGAGAATTTCAGATTTTTCAGAGGCAGTATCTTGTAAGAGTTTTCGATAACTTAGTTTTTTCAAAAATCACGGTTTTTCTTAGCTTTCTCCCTAGGAACACTTCTATTTTTTATTTCACCATTCGAAAGTAGACAATTTTTTCTACCAAATGAGAACATTTTCTTCTGACGACAATCGGAAAGAATAGGAATCCTATTTGAAACCTGAACTTCAATTTTTAAGTTTTATCGTAGGATCTCAGTTTTCATCTAATATTGAAAATTTATGTATCATATGACATTATTGCAATTTAATCGATTCTTGTAAGCTAGGACTGCAGGTCCTAAGATTGAATCCTGAACAGATCGATACGGTCTGGAACAATATTCGTAGGAATTTTTAAGTGCGAATTTGTCGTAAAAATGATGTTATTTGTTTGAGCAATGGAATACATGAATAGCGATTTGATGAAATTCCATTCGGAAGCATTTTGCCAATCGAATTGGCAACATATTAAATGTCGCACAAGGAGTGGGGCTTGCCAGTAACGCACAAAGAGTAGCACTTCTGCTTGTTTATCTTCAATCATCAATAATAATTTTTGTGTTCAATTAAAATGAATTTTTTAGGTTTTTCAAATTTGCAATGAGTGCTAGAATGTTAAAAAAAAGCCTGTGTCAAAGCAGCAAAATTCAGACGATGATTATGTAAGTGACAAGTTGACAAGTGACAAGTGACTAATTTTGATGAACAACTAAAAATGAAGTCTAGAAGATAAATTGTGTAATTATTTTGAATTCAATTATTGAACCCAGTTATTACGCTCCTGGCTGGCACGCTCGAGTCAGCCACTGCCGTATGCTTGCTAGTGTCGAAGCTCACACCCAGTGAGCCGGCCGCAAAGTGGGGGAAACGCCCATATGAGAAAGAGGGTTAAAAGGGTAAAAGTTCAACCTAGGAATCTCATATTTCTACTGTATATTTCTTGTGATGCAATCTTTCGTTTTAGACCTTATTTATTGAAATCGGTCCAGTGGTTTTTGAGAAATAATCGATTTTTGAAATTAAAAAAAAAAATTATTTCTCAAGATATTCTCAATCGATTTGATTTATATTTCACAATAATATCACACATAATGTCATCTAACTATGTGAATTTTTTCAGATTTTTCTGGTACTTGGTTTTCAAGTTATTTTGATTTTTATGATTTTTTCATGGAAAATGTTGTACCCACGATAACGACCAAAATAATAGAGATAACAACTTCAAATTTGGCTTATATATTGGTTCTTTGAAGTTAAAGAGGCGTATTGTTGATGGATCATATTGATGGAAAATTTTCTGAGTTGTGAATTATCTTCAAAATTTGAATTTTTCGTTTTTCTTGAAAATTAGGATAAGTTCTAAATTGATTGAGTCCAAATTAATACATGACATTTGGCATCACATTATGCAATTGCGTGAATATTTTCAGATTTTTCTGGTACTTGGTTTTTTAGTTATTTTGATTTTTATGATTTTTCTATGGAAAATGTTGTACCCACGATAACGACCAAAATAATAGTGATAACAACTTCAAATTTGGCTGTTATATTGGTTCTTTGGAGCTCAGGAAGCGTATTAATAATGGATCATATCGATGGAAAATTTCCCGAGATACGAATGATTTCCGAAATTTACGTTTTTTTTTATTTTCTTGAAGACCTTCCGACATGACGTTTCATCAGATATAGAAAATAAAGTTTATTGAGAATTGGTCACCAAGGAAACGTAAAAAATGGAATAAATCAATCGATATCTACATAACATAATAATGGAATGCGCAATGAAATAGCAATTTGAATAAAAATCATTGAATGATTCAGATCAGCTTATTAATACTTTTCTCTTTGAAATTTAAACAAAAATGGAAATTTATATGAAACGATTTAGTAAAGTGGAGAAGAATAAATGCATTCGGAAGCGACTTGCTAATAAATTAGCAGATAAAGCTATAATGATGTGGATAATGATGCAAGTTTCCACTTGTTTATGTTTTCTCATTTCAATAAATTACTTTTGGAAAAAATTATTATTAATGAATAATTTTCACAACTGAAGCTCAACCGTGCGACTTGTTCGGCACAAGAAAAACGAATGAGAGAAAAAATATGAAGGAGTATCACCAAGGAGAACTCACAATTCAGATGTTTTCTGTATTTTTGTTATATTAATTGCTCTGAAACTTGTGGCTTATAGGCATGAAACTGACGTTACTACACCTGTAATCTCGAAGGGCGAGACATGAAGTATAATAATCAGTCATCGTAGCCATCGTAATACCAAATTTTTTGTCCTAGCAATAAATTGTTTTAAGAAAAATCGAATCCATACAAACGATCGGTGTGAATCTGAAATGATTTAAATTAGTAACAAAACCGCCAATTAATACTACAATTACGAGAGATAGACAATTATGGAGAAAGGCAGTCAAACAACCGCAGCAAGGCAGATTCATGGCAGCATGTACGAGCAGGCAAGTGGCATCATGAAAGCGGTTTGTATAAATGGCGGTCTTCTGGCAGCTCCAACACAGCACACCGATGACGTTATCGGAAAACTGTGCTTGAGCTGCCAGATGACGGCGTTTTCTGTTGACCGCTCTTGTGCTGCCATTTTCCCGCTTGTAGGTACTGCCAAGAAGCTGTCTCTTCACGGTTAATATACTGCCATTCCTCCAATCCACCAAGTGATCTGCCTTTACGCTGCCTGTAAACTGCTTGCCACTTTTCAATAAAAATAATGAAACTGCCATGTGCTGCTAGGAGCACGCCAGTTATCCGCTGCTTTCCGTCAAATCTGCCTCTAGTCCGCCTGAATCCGGTTCGTTGCCCGCCTTAATTTTTCTCTCGGGATGAAAGTGGATTGTATAAATGGTGGTCTTCTGGCAGCTCCAACACAGCACACCGATGACGTTATCGAAAAACTATGCTTGAGCTGCCAGATGACGGCATTTTCTGTTGACCGCTCTTGTGCTGCCATTTTCCCGCTTGTAGGTACTGCCAAGAAGCTGTCTCTTCACGGTTAATATACTGCCATTCCTCCAATCCACCAAGTGATCTGCCTTTATGCTGCCTGTAAACTGCTTGCCACTTTTCAATAAAAATAATGAAACTGCCATGTGCTGCTAGGAGCACGCCAGTCATCCGCTGCTTTCCGTCAAATCTGCCTCTAGTCCGCCTGAATCCGGTTCCACAAACTAACAGAGGATTTTAGTGACTCTAAAACACAAAAAATGGCCACAGCAAGCCAAACTGAACTAAGAAATCAAGTCCTTTCGCCACAAGATATCCCTCTGATCAATCCTCCCGAGTTATACAGAGCTATCCGCCGCTTGAAGCCCAAAAAAGCTCCCGGAGAAGATGGCATACAAAATATCATTATTAAAAATCTCCCCAAAAAAATGCTAATACAAATACTCTACATTTTCAATGCTTGTCTCATGCATGGCTTCTTCCCCTCACAGTGGAAAACCGCAAAAATCTTAGCTTTTCACAAGCCAGGTAAAGATAAGCTTTTTCCACAAAATTACAGACCCATCAGCCTCCTCCCAACCCTGGGCAAACTCCTGGAGGTAATTATCAACAAACGTCTAGTGAATTTCCTAGCTTCCAACAAACTACTAATCAAAGAACAATTCGGCTTTCGCAGTAACCACAGCACAGTACAACAACTCGCTCGCCTGACTGATTTCATAAGCACCAATTTCAATGTCAATAAAAGCACCAGCCTCCTTTTACTTGACATTGACAAAGCTTTTGACACAGTTTGGCACGCTGCACTCATACAGAAAATGCGAGGCCTTAAAATCCCTCCTTACCTGACAAAATTTGTTGATGGCTACCTCAGGAACCGCAATTTCCACGTCTCTGTCGATAATGATAAGAGCACAATCCGTCCAATAGCAGCGGGAGTTCCGCAAGGTTCAATCGCGGGCCCCACATTGTTCTTGATCTTCATTAACGATGTACCAAAACACCCTAAAACGAACATCGCACTGTTTGCAGACGACACAGCAATTTATAATGCATCCTGGCAAAAAGACACAGCTCTTAAATATATCCAGGAACATATAAATCTGCTGGAAACATATTTCACAAAATGGAAGATCAAGATCAATGTGGCAAAGACCGACCTTATCATATTTTCCCACCAAATAAAGAAACCGTCTGTAATGATCAAAATGTTCAATCAAACACTCAACCTCACCGACAAAGTTAAGTATCTAGGACTCACCCTTGACACGAAACTGTCTTTCTCGAAACATATCAAAGAAATCCTGGGCAAAGCCAACGCAGGGGTCAGCATTCTCTATCCCCTCATTTGTCGGAACAGCTACGTTAGCCTCAGAAACAAAAACAAGCAGAGGCGTTATATCCTGTGCGTTATTTACAAACCCCACTCCTTATGCGACATTTAATATTTTGCCAATTCAATTGGCAAAATGCTTCCGAATGAAATTTAATACGGTATTCATGAAATTACTATTTATATCTCTCATTATTCCAAATGCCGTAACAAAATATGATCTTCTCAACAAATATGTACTTATGGGGACAAATTCAATGATGGTTTGATCTTTGGTGAACTTTATTTATTCATTGTTTCCACAAAAAAAAACCATCAATTTTTCAATCATAAATGGATGATCGTACGACAAATCTGAAAAATTGAAGTTCAGGTTCCAAATAGGGTTTCTATTCTTTCCGATTGTCATCATTTTGTAGAAACAATTGTCTACTTTCGAATGGTGAAATAAAAAATAGTAGTGTTCCTAGGGAGGAAGCTAAGAAAAACCGTGATTTTTGAAAAAACTAAGTTCTCGAAAACTCTTACAAGAGACTGCCTCTGAAAAATCTGAAATTCTCACCATTTGTGGGGCTCATTGAGATGAATCTTTTAAGCTGAACTTGGGCGAAATCGCTACAGTAGTTTTCGAGATATAACCTCTTTTCATGAAATGGTTTTTGTGCAATATCTCAGAAACTACTGAACTGATTTCGCCCAATTTCAATACCAAACTTTTCGTTCATTAGATGCACAAACCCACGAAATTTCGAGTCTCTAACTCAAATAGTTTTTGAGCTATCGTGTATACAAAATTCAGGATAAAAAACACTGTAATTGAAATTATCCGCAAACGAAAAATCGCAGCAAAATTTACCCCGAGTGAAAATTGTGTGTTCAAATGAGATGAATTTCATCACTGAGAGTGGGGGCTGTGAATCAATTTTTCGCGGAGAAAAATCGAAAAAACGATTTTACGAAAATTTGATTTTTCTCGAAAAGTACTCAACCGATTTCGCTCAAATTTCACGGAGAGCAATTTGCATGGGGCGAGAAAGTACTGTTAAATTTTCAGGTCACCAAGTATTATCGTTCCGGAGCAATGAGCTGATATCTGTCACACAAACACACACACACACATACATACAGACATTTTTTAAAAATGTCATTTCTCGACGTTTTGGAACATTCTGAGTCATATTCCGATGAAATCTCGAGATCGAAAAAAATCGCGTTTACAATGCTTCCATTCGGAAGCAAAAAAACAATCTATTCTATGTGTATCAGGCCCATAATAACATATGCCTCTCCAATATGGAGCAATACCTGTAAGTCAAACCTGAAAAAACTACAAATCATCCAAAATAAATGCCTTAGAATGATTTCTAATGCTAGCCCTAAGGAAAAAAATTGTGATATTCATAAAAAACTTAATGTACCCTATTTACTTGAAAAAATAAAGGAATACTCTATTGATTTCTATATGAATAAAATGAATGATCTAGAAATTCTGAAAAATATATGTAAAAGGGGAAAAAATCCCCACGATAAATATAAACTCCCTCAACAAATTTTGTTAGACAACTAAATCAAGGAGCTGGACCTCCAAATTCTTATAATTTGTTAATTAGTTTTAAGCATGTAATATTAAGGCAGCATATAAAATTACTAATTAGGTTTTCACCTATACGAATTTTTTCCTAAAAACCACTCATTATCTATTGAACAAAGAAGCACAGATTTAATTTAGACCATAACCAGTATCATTTTCGAATTTGAGTTAAGCCGCTAAGGCAGGAATCAAATAATATCACCCACTGTTCTTTTATATTTTTTATTTCTGTAATTGTAAAATGAATTGAGATCAATAAAAATCTTAAAAACTGAAAACTGAATCCGGTTCGTTGCCCGCCTTAATTTTTCTCTCGGGTAAATGGACATTGAAATGAAAATTGTAACCATAGAGCTTTTCACGAAAATTATTTTTTCTTACGCGGAAAAACGAAGCAATTAATTTCAATTCTTTCCAAAATTCGGTTCTTTGCGAATATATTGTTTTCTATTTGTCGGAGCGATTTGGGGTTATGCTCAAATGAGAGCTGGCATCGTTCCCCATAAATTTTACCTGGTAGCAATTGATTGCTGCCTATTTTCAATGAAGATATGGGCCCTTTCCTGTAAATCATTTTTTTTCCTCATGAGGTAAGGATCCCGAGTCGAAAAATTTCGTTAGTTTTTAATCTAAAACACGTGAAAATGAGCGGGAAAAGGTCTAAAAATTGCATTCTACGAACTAAAACGTAAAGTCGAAATACGGCGAAAGGAAGGTGAGATTCTGGCGGGACTTCTTAGACATCGAAGAAATGTACCTTGAAAGTAAGTTGGAAGTCGAAATGTAGGGTGAACGAGCCCAAAAATTTTGACTTGGGATATAATTTTAACTTACTTGAATATATTCTTGTATTTTTTCTTCACTTTGTGTATTATCACTCTCAACAAAAATAATTACAATCGTTCAGCTATAAATTCATGTATTCTGGGTTATCCCAGTTCAAAAATCCTTTTCATCGTATAGATTATGATATAGTAATCATCAACGGAACTAAACATTTATAACAATAAGAAATTCCGGCGGAATTTAGGTGAGAGGACTTGCTGGAGTATTTCATGTATCCTAATTCAATATAGCGGTCCTGATTAGTAACCTCAACATTATGATTCTGAGTGCCATTACTAATTGTATAGTTAGTTTCGACCATGACTAAATAATAATACAATCGGAAACAAAACGAGCCATCTCCGCAGCTATCCGATGCACACTATCAATAGATAGTCATGCCTGTATGAAAAAATCCCCTCAGTTTTCTTGAGAAGTAATTTTCTTTTGAAAAAAATCCAAAATTCGTCATATCTCAAAAAATATTGAATGAGTTCCAAGTAACGAGGTCTCAGAAGAAAACATTTATCACTAAAAGCGACCAACCGGAGATGACCAAGTCGGTTTCAAGTCCATTCCTTTTTTCCGATGAGTTCGTCGTCTCCACTGACTTTCAAGGGAAGACCAAATACCGACGAAAACAAGAGTCTGTGGGTGCTGAAATTTTTCTAAGTTCTTCACAAACTTGGAAAAATTTCGTCACTGCGGATTTTTCTTCTAAGTTCTTCAAGCTTGTCCAATTTTATGTCAATTTTTTCAAAGTCCAAATTGACTTATTTCTCTTTCTCCTTTACATTTTTAGGAAAGTAGATCATCGCTTTACATAATTAATATCTCACGCTGAATGAAAAAGATCATAGCACTTCAGCGATTAATATTACGCATATCCCATAACGAATTGATTCCCTAAATTGATTGAAATATATGAATAGTATATTTTTAATTGAATTCAATTAATCTCAGCTCTGTTATAGCGAGTTCATTGAAGATAGTGAAGATTTTCTCTGATTGTCATTTCTATGATTTAAATTATATTTGATATCAATTTACAATAAAGAGTAAAAAGGAGATGTAAAATTATTGTATAAATTTTGAGCAGTGGAAAAATGGGTATTTCCCAAAACTGTAATAAATGCCCTTTTCCCTCGATCGAGTAAGCCAGAGTAATACAACAACACCTGTTGCCTCCGGTAGGCTTCGTTATTCTGATCTTTCTCTCTCTCTCCCACAATTTTTTTTGAGTAACTCACTGAAAATTGCTTGCTCTTTCTCTGTTACTCATCAGCTTTCAGTTGAAATTCGAAGAAAATTTTTTTCAATTCAACGTCAACCATCGGTGGACGTACCTCTTGAGGTTCCAAGTGATATTCAGTGACGCGCAGAGTTTTCAGTATTATCTGCGCTAGGGCCCTGGCGATTCGGTTCCCACGGAATAGCGTGGTAGATGTGTGGACTCGTGTGGTAGTCTTATTTAGCCCCAGAGAACGTAAAAAAAGATTATATTCCGTAGAAGATGGAATATGAGTGCTGAAATATAATCATTTTTGTTTAAAAAGGTACTCTGAGGCATAATAAGCAATAAATCAATACATTTTGAGAGGAGGTAAAACAGTAGGAATGGATTGGTGCAGCCATCTAACGGAGACATAAGAAGTGCCAACTTTTGTGGAGCCGATTGATGGCGTCAATGTCTTCGAAAAATGGTAAGCAGTGGTTCTCTATCAGCGCATTTCTCCTTCAATTAAAAAAAGGACGGTTTTTTGATTATTCCGGTGATAGGAAAAGGATCAATTCAAGTTTTTTGGATATAATAATATCCTAAAACTTGATCATTCATCTTTGTTCGTATTTATATTGTCGTGGAAAGAAATCATGCATGTTTCTTCAAAAATAAAAATGTACCAAAATTTAAGTTTTCTTTATCTGAATAGGGAATTTGTTCTGAAAAAATTTGGAAAAATTTCGAATTTGAGACGTTTCTAGTTTGCTCTAAAAATTGTAGATTTTTTTTTTTACAAAATTACGGATGTGCGAATAATTTGAAATTTTTGAAGAATTTGAAGTTTTCAAATAATTCATTTATTTACTTTCAACTTTTTTCCAATTATTCTCTTGCCTTCACGCATTTCTTTCTCTTCAGCAACGATGAAAATCATTGCTGAAGAGAGGGAACCGGTCAAATTGGGAGAAAAAGTTGAAATTTTTTATTTAATGAATCCAGGCCTCTTCCGCTTAAATTTTTTTTTTTCACTCTTTCCTTGCCTCGCCACATTCCCCTCTCTTCAGCAAAGATGGAAATCATTGTTGAAAAGAGTGGAACAGTCAAATTGAGGGAAAAAATTTGAAAAAAATGGCTGAAAGACTCGGCATTTCCTACTATTTTTTTTCATCTTTTTTCACCTGTTCCCTTGCCTTGACGTATTCCCCTCTCTCCACCAAACGATGAAAATCATTGCAGTAAAAAGGGGCACGGTTGAATTGAAAGAAAAGATTCAAAAAAATGGCAGAGAGGCCCGGCCTTTTGTACTATTTTTTTTAAATTTTTTCTTCCAACTATTCCCTTGACGTATTGCTCTCTCCAGCAAGAATGGAAATCATTGCTAAGGAGAGGGGAACAGTCTAACTGACGAATAAAATTGAAAGAAAATATAAGAAAGAGTGACAGAGAGTCCCGGCATTTTCTACCACTCTTTTATTTTGTTTTTCAATTATTCCCTTGTCTCGACGCATTTCCCTCTCTTCAGCAAGAATAGAAATCATTGCTGAACAGGAGGAAACGGGGAAATTGCAGGAAAAAATTGAACAAAAAAAAATTCAAAAAAATTGCAGAGAGTCCAATCCTTTTCCGCAATTAAAATTTTTTTTAACTGTTTGCTTACCTTGACGCATTCCTTTCTCTCCAGCAATGATGAAAATCAGTGCTGAGGTGAGGAGAACGGCCGAATTGAGGGGAAAAATTGGATGAAAGAATAAGAATGAATGGCAGAGAAGCCCGGCCTTTTGTACTACAGTCGAACCTGGATAAGCGAGAGTTGAAGGGGACGGGAAATTTTTCTCTCTTATAGAGGTTTCTCACTTATCCGAGTTTCTCACTTACAGAGGTGCAGGAGAAATTTCTCTCACTTACAGAGGTATGAAAAAATGCGGGTGCCAAATATGTAAATAAAACGTAATTATATTTCTTATTTGCATTGCAAGTATATAAACAATGTAATTTTGATTGATCCATTCTAAAAGACAGTTCTCAACGTCAGGAAACTCAGACAGTCGCTTAATATTTTCATATCCTCCAGACCACTGAGATTTAACAGAATCTTTGAACTTTATTATTCTATAAAAGGTAGACTCTGGCAAATCAGACTCATTAAGTACAGTCGAACCTGGATAAGCGAGACCTGGATAAGCGAGAAAACTGGATAAGTGAGAATAATTAGCGGGTCCCTTCATTTCCACCCACGAAAACCTCCTTAAGTGAGAAATAAAAACCTCTTTATCAGAGAGTCATTTTCCATATCCAAACCTCTATAATTGAGACTATCTCTCGCCCTTTACCTCTATAAGCGAGAGTCAAATGAATTTGTTTTCTTTTGCTTAAAACGTCTCGTAAATTTCATGAACACAATGTGTATAGTAGTTTATTTTGCAAGTTATTGATTACTCATTACAGTTACTGAGTATCATTCGCTGAGGAAAGTTTGTTACGTTATTGAAATGCCGAAACGCAAAATTAAAGCATATTCAATGAGTGATAAACTAAAAATTGTAAATGCGTTCGAGGCCGGCAAATTGCGAAAGGAAATACTTAATGAGTCTGATTTGCCAGAGTCTACCTTTTATAGAATAATAAAGTTCAAAGATTCTGTTAAATCTCAGTGGTCTGGAGGATATGAAAATATTAAGCGACTGTCTGAGTTTCCTGACGTTGAGAACTGTCTTTTAGAATGGATCAATCAAAATTACATTGTTTATATACTTGCAATGCAAATAAGAAATATAATTACGTTTTATTTACATATTTGGCACCCGCATTTTTTCATACCTCTGTAAGTGAGAGAAATTTCTCCTGCACCTCTGTAAGTGAGAAACTCGGATAAGTGAGAAACCTCTATAAGAGAGAAAAATTTCCCGTCCCCTTCAACTCTCGCTTATCCAGGTTCGACTGTATTTCCTTTCGCAATTTGCCGGCCTCGAACGCATTTACAATTTTTAGTTTATCACTCATTGAATATGCTTTAATTTTGCGTTTCGGCATTTCAATAACGTAACAAACTTTCCTCAGCGAATGATACTCAGTAACTGTAATGAGTAATCAATAACTTGCAAAATAAACTACTATACACATTGTGTTCATGAAATTTACGAGACGTTTTAAGCAAAAGAAAACAAATTCATTTGACTCTCGCTTATAGAGGTAAAGGGCGAGAGATAGTCTCAATTATAGAGGTTTGGATATGGAAAATGACTCTCTGATAAAGAGGTTTTTATTTCTCACTTAAGGAGGTTTTCGTGGGTGGAAATGAAGGGACCCGCTAATTATTCTCACTTATCCAGTTTTCTCGCTTATCCAGGTCTCGCTTATCCAGGTTCGACTGTATTTAAAAAAAAATTTCTTTCAACTATTCCTTGGCCTCGACGCATTCCCCTATCGTCAGCAACTATGAAAATCCTTGCTGAAGAGAAGAAAACGGTCAAATTGAGAGAGAAAATCGAAAAAAAAAAAATTTCAAATGGCAGAAAGACCAGGCCTCTTTCACATTTTCGAATTTTTTTTCAACTGTTCACTTGCCTTGACGCACTTCCCTCTCTTCAGCACTGGTGAAGATTATTGTTGAGCAGAGGGGTACGGCCAAATTGAGGGGAAAAATTGGATGAAGAAATATAAGGAAGAAGAACAGCAGAGAGGCCCGGCCTTTTCTGCTACTATTTTTTTTTCCAATTATTCCCTTGCCTTGACGCATTCCTCTCTCTCTCTAGCAATGATGAAAATCATTGCTGGAGAGAGGGGAACTGTCAAATTGAGGGGAAGAGTTGCAAAAAAATTGTGAAAAAATGGCAAAGAGTCCAGGCTCCTTCCACACTTTTTTTTCAACTATTTGCTTGCCTTGACGCATTCTCCTCTCTTCAGCAACGATGAAAATCATTGCTGAAGAGAGGGTGACAGTTAAATTGAGGGAAAAAATTGAAAGAAAAAATAATGGCAGAGAGTCCAGGCCTCTTCCACATTTTCAAATTTTCATTTTTTAATTGTTTCCTTACCTTCACGCCTTTTTTTCTCTTCAGAAATGAGAGAGAGTTCAGGCCTCTTCCACACTTTCAAAAAAAATCTTTCAACTGTTTTCTTGCCTTGACGCATTCCTCTCTCTTCAGCAATGATGAAAATCATTGCTGAGGAGAGGGGCACGGTCAAATTACAGGAAAGATTTCAAAAAAATCGACAATTGGCAGAGAGAACCGACCCTTTCTACTATTCGTAAATAATTTTTTTTCAACTATTCCCTTGCCTTGACGCATTCCCCTCTCTCTAGAGAAAATCATTGCTGAAGAGAGGGAAACAGTTGAATTGAAGGAGAAATTGACAAAACAAAATAATGATAATGGCTGAGAGGCATGGCCTTTTCCGTTATTTTTTCGATTTTTTTTCACCCATTCCCTTGCGTCGACGCATCCACCTCTCCAGCAACGATTAAAATCGTTGCTGAAGGGAGGAAAACTGTCAAATTGAGGGAACAAATTGAAAAAGAAAATTGAATAACATAGTAGAAAAGGCCCGGCTGTCTGCCATGAAAAAATTTTTCTTTTAATTTTTCCTGCAATTTGACCGTGCCCCTCTTTTCGGCAATGATTTTCTTTGTTGCTGCAGAGACGGGAATGCGTCAAGGCAAGAAAACAGTTGAAAGATTTTTTTTGAAAATGTGGAAGAGGCCTGGACTCTCTGTTATTTTTTTCCCAATTTATTGTCAACTCTTTCCTTCAACTTGACCATTCCCTTCTCTTCAAAAATGATTTTCATCGTTGCTGAAGAGGAGGGAAGCGTCAAAGGCTAGGAAATAATTGAAAAAAAAAATAGTAGAAAGAGCCGGGTCTCTCTGCCATTCTTCCTTATTTTTTCATCCTATTTCTACCCTCAATTTGGCGGTTCCTCTCTCCTCAGCAATGATTTTTATCATTGCTGAAGAGGAAGAAATGCGTTGAGGCGAGAAAAAAGTGGGAAGGATTTTTTTTCAACATAGTAGAAAAGGGTGGGCGTCTCAGCCAGTTTTCTTATTTTTTCCTTCAATTTTTCCCTGCAATTTGACCGTTTTCCTCTCTTCAGCAATGATTTTCATTGTTGCTGAAGAGAGTGGAATGCCTCAAGGCAAGAGAAAGATTGAAAAAAAATAAACAAAAAAAAGTAGTAGAAAAGGCCGGGTTTCTCGGCCATTTTTTTAAATTTTCTCCCCTAATTCGACCGTGCCCCTCTCTTCAGCAATGATTTCCATCGTTGCTGAAGAGAAGGGAAGCGTCAAGGCTAGGAAATAATTGAAAAAAGGAAAATAGTAGCAAAGGCTGGGCCTCTCTGCCATTTTTTTAATTTTTTCATCCTATTCTTCAGCTCAATTTGGCCGTTCTCCTCAGCCCCCCCCCCCCCCCCCCCCCCCCCCCCAGCCATGAGGATAAACAAAAAAAAAGTAGAAAAGACCGGGTTTCTCGGCCATTTTTTCAATTTTCTTCCCCAATTCGACCGTGCCCCTCTCTTCAGCAATGATTTTCATTCATGAAGAGGAAAATGCGTGAAGACAAGGAAATAGTTAAAAAAGAAAAATTTGAAAATGTGGAAGAGGCTTGGACACGCTGTAACAATTTTTTTTTTTTCAACTTTTTCCCTCAATTTGACCGTTTTCCTCTCTCCAGTTATGATTTCCATCGTTGTTGGAGAGAGGGAAATGCGTCAAAGCAAGGAAAAAATTAAGAAAAATAAACAAAAAAAATTGTAGAAAAGGCCGGGACTCTCGGCCATTTTTTCAATTTCTTGGCTCAATTCGACTGCGGCCTTCTCTTCAGCAATGATTTTCATCGTTGCTGGAGAGAGGAGAATGCGTCAAGGCGAGAAAAGAGTTAAATTTTCTATTTTTTTTTCACATAGTAGAAAAGGCCGATTTTGTTCAATATTTCTCTGCAATTTGACCCTTTTCCCCCCTTCAGCAATGATTTCCATTGTTGCTGAAGAGAGAGGAATGCGACAAGGCAAGGGAATAATCGAACAAGAAATAGAAAAAAGTAGTAGAAAAGGCCGGGCCTCTCTGTCACTCTTTCTTATATTTTCTTTCAATTTTCTTCGTCAGTTTGACTGTTCCCCTCTTCTCAGCAATGATTTCCGGCGTTGCTGGAGAAAAGAGAATACATCAGGGCAAAGATACGGTTAAAAAAACAAATTTTAAAATTGCGGAAGAGGCTCGGACTCGCTGTAATTAATTTTTTTTTCAATTCTTTCCCTCAATTTGGCCATTCCCCTCTCCGAAGCAATAATTTTCACCATTGCTGCAGAGAGGCGAATGCGTCAAGGCAAGAAAAGAGTGAAAAAAAAAATTTAAGCGGAAGAGGCCTGGACTGTCATGAAAAAAAAATCAACTTTTTCTCCCAATTTGACCGTTTCCCTCTCTTCAGCAATGATTTTCATCGTTTCTGAAGGGAGAGAAATGCGTCAAGGTAAGGGAATAATTGGAAAAAAGTTGGAAGGAAATGATTGAATCATTCGAAAACTTGAAATTATTCGAAAACTTCGAATTATTCGAAGACTACGAATTATTCGAAAACTTCGACTTATTCGAAAACTACGAATTATTCGATTCAAATGTCGAATATTAATATTCGGTTCGACATGAATAATTTGCCCGTGTGAATTATTCACACATCCCTAATTTTGACAAAAAAAAATCTACAATTTTTATGGCAAAATAGAAATGTCTCAAATTTGAAATTTTTCTAAATTTTATCAAAACAGACTCCCCATTCAGATAAGGAAAACTTCAATTCTGGTACATTTTCATTTTTGAAGAAACATGCATGATTTCTTTTCACTACAATATAAATACGAGCAAAGATGAATGATCAAGTCTTAGGACTATTTCTACTGAATATAATCTTTTTTTCACGTTCTCTGAGGCTAAATCAAACTACCACACAAGTCCACGCATCTACCACGCTATTCCGTGGTAATAACGTAGAGATTGAATCGCCAGGGTATATCAACATTCGAATTTCTCCTCAAATCACTCCCAGAAATGGACAATTTAGACTTGAGCAAATCGGATCTTCTCCTCTTATTTTTGATGAAAATGAAACTAGGACTGTTGTTTACGTGTTTAGGGGTCTTTTTTAATGTCCACTTCGTCCCAGAAATCTTCGGGAAGGTCCTGAGGTTTTTGGCGAGAGAATTATCAAAATTCACTTTCTGGCCGAAACGGCAGACGGTTCAGGAGAGTCTTCCAGGGGCTTTTAGAGACAATTATAAAAACTGCGGAGTCGTTATTGATTGTCTAGAATTCAAGATTGAGACTCCGGTTACATTGAGAGATAAAAATTTGACTTGGTCCGCGAATAAGAGGATTTATACGTTTAAGGTGCTGGTGGGCCGCACACCGAGTGGTTTTATCAGTTTTGCATCGAAGTCTTATACTGGGGGGATGAGTGACAATTTTGTTGCGAGTGACTGCGAATTGCTGGATAAGTTGGAGGGCAATGATCTCGTGATGGTGAGCAAAAAGTTGAAAGGAATTGAAATGAAGGGATAAAAAGAAGAAGATTTCTGTTGTTTCAATGCCGAGTTTTCTTCCGAAAATTTAGGGATTTCAGAGAATCAAACAGATTCATATATTTAAGCTTATTACTGAAGATTTATTTCCGCACGTTGATGACATGGTCACAGTCGCTTGTGGACTTGTGAATCTTGAAATTTCTGGTGATTTAGACAAAGAAAAAAAGATTTCTTTCCTTTTTCAGTTAATGAAAACAAATGATTGAGAGGGCGTTGTCAGGCGTTTTTGAAGAATATCTCGGTAAATAAGTGAGATATGACGATTTTGCACTGGGGCTTTTTTGTAGCTCATGAGATTCTCTACAAAAAAGGTTTCTTGATATTTTTTTGATAAACTTGGTAGTTCTAGAAATATTTTACAGAAGAAGGTGGAAGTAATTTTTTGAGTTATTAGGAGTCAATTGCTCTTGATCGTTTTTAAAGAATATCTCGGAGACTAAGCAGGATAGAGCTTTTTTACCCTCCTCCTTTTTATAGTTCTTGAAAATTCTTCACAGAAAAGGATTCCAGCAAAATCGCTCTATTTCTCTCATTGTCCGAGATATTCTCAAAAAAAAAAAAAAAAAAAATCTTATTCTTATTTTTTATTTTTTTTCACAATTTATTTTGGGGAATATCTCGAAAACTAGACGAGGTAGCCCAATTCTACTCATATCCTTTTCTTCAGCTCTTCAAATTCTCTACGAAAAAGTATGATGGTCAAATCACGTTATTTCGCTTACATTCCAGAGTATTTCCAAAAAACAAATGACCTCATCCTGTTTTCTCCAAAACTAATTGACTAATTGGATAAATGTAAATAAATACGTTGTAATACTTGTTTCTTATAATAAAAAAAATTTATTTTGTAAAAAAATCTCTCAAAAACTCCAATTATCCAACAATTATTTCAATTATATCGCTATGTTATTATTCAACAAATATTTTAATTATTTCGATTGTTTTGTTACAGACAAAGTGGCGAAAGTGCTATGTATAAGCATACATAGCACTCACTTCTTCTTTTTTGGGCCGCGATTAAACGCTGGCTGGCCTTCAGCCTCATCAAGCTATACAGCCAATAGAACACATAGCACTCACGCCTCTTTGTTTCTGAGGCAACGGATCATATTCTAGCCTAATTTTTGTTTCTCAGAGAGACGTTAGATGGCAGATAAATCGTTCTGAAATAAAAAATGGTGATTATTTGTGTTTACTGAATTTCTGCAAAGGTAAGAATCGAAAAATTCTCTTACTGAAACATAAAAATTGAATAATTATCATTGATAATAACTCTTAATTACTTCGCAGATGATTTTCAAGTCTTCATTAATCAAATCACTCCGTACTTTCTCAAGTGCGAGAGTGAACTACAGCAGTACTCCGAAGGAACTCGTGTTTTGCATGGATAATATGATAGTCTGCTGGCACCCAGAGCAAAAGTTTCCCTACGAATGCTCAAAGCCACTGCCAGTACCTGCACCAGAGCCTGATTCAGTCCTGAAGATCTCAGAGAAAGAGACATATAAAGTATTTCGACCACCAGAACAACGAGCGCTAGTCGCCAAGGAACTCGCAAAGGAAACCCACACTACGAAACACATATGGTTCCCTAGAGCGAGAGACAAGAAAGCGAAGAAAACGAAACCTGATAGGCCATATTTGTAAATTTTTATTATTAAAGATTCAATAGTGAAAAAAACGTGCTTTTTCTATATTTTTTTGATTTTTCTCAGAAACTAATGAGGATTCGCTCTGCTTGCCCTATTTCACTTCAATAGCTCTTGAAATCCTATATTAAAAAGGCTTTGGATGAAATCGCTCTATCTCGCTTAGTTTCTGAAATATTTTGGAAAAAATATTGGCGGAAAATTGATGTTTTTCTCATTTCGTTTTTTTCCAATATTTTTTTTGAGAATATCTCCAAAACTAAATGAGATAGCAAAATTTTTCTGTAGCTCTTGAAATTCTTTACAAAAAAGGATTGAGGTAAAACTACTTCATTTCGCTTACTTTCCAAGATTTTTCTTCTGAAATGAGGAAAAAATAGAATTCCTGTTTCATGTTATTCATTTCTTTCGAAATATTTTGGAAGAGAATTAGAGCGATTCTATCATAGTCATCTTTTTGTAGAGAATTTCAAGAGCTACAAAAAAAGATTTAGATGAGATATTTTGTTTTACTTTTTCACTACTGATTTATTTGCTGAGAATACCTCGGAAACTAAGCGAGATAGAGCGATTTTGATGGAATCCTTTTTCGTACAGAATTTCAAGAGTTACGAACGAAGATTCGGCTAAAGAAGGCATATCTCCATTAGTTTTTTGAGATATTTTTGGAGAATGCGAAAAAAATCGGATTATCTATTATCAAAAAATAAATACAAGCTGTTGTTCAATCGAATGAAAGGTGATAAGTTCAGTGACTCCAAAATTTCGTCAAAATATTATATTTCTTTATTCAATATCGTTTATCACTTACAATTGCTATTTTCTTGGTTGAGAAAAGTCTCAATCAAACATTTTATCATTCAACTCACAAAAAATTAGTTTTTTTATCACAAGATCAGTCGTCATTCAATTACTCAATTAACGTAAATTTCACTATTTACAATTGCAAAAATTTCACCTAAGTAATCCGCTATTAAAGCTGCTCAATCACATTTTGTATCTAATTAATTGCAAAATTAGCAGTCAATCAATTCGGTAGTGAAAAAAATAGTAAAAAGGGACGAATCGGCTTGTCTTTTCAATCATTGGAATACCTCGAAAACTGAAGGAAATACGCCCTTTTCACCATGATCCTTTTTTATAGAGAATTCAAAGAGCTCTAAAAGAGGATTAGGAGAAAATCATGTTATCTCGCTTAATTTCCGAGATATCTTCCAAAAACAAGTGGTAAAAAATAAAAAATTTTACATTTTTCCTTCTAATTGTTTTTTTTCGAATATCTCGGAAACTAATAGAGATACGCCACTTTTAGTCTAGTATTTCTTTGTAGCGAATTTCAAGAGTTACAAATGAAGAATCGAAATAGAAAGGGCGTATCTCCATTGGTTTCGAGATATTCTCAAAAAAAAAAAAACATTGAGGGAGTGTTCCGATATTCACTGCCAGTACTGAAAATGTACGGTTTCTGTCACTGAAACTGTACATTTTCAGTACTGGCAGTGAATATCGGAACACTCCTTCAATCTAGCTTGACCGCCCCACTACCGAATTATTTCATAAAACTAAATTCATTCCACATGTTTCGGGAATAACTGTCGTTCCCCCTCGTGCATCAATATCTCCATAGCTTTGTAGAGCAAGAATTTTCCAAGTAATCTCTTTTCCTCTAAATTCATAGTTGAAATTAGCCCATAATACTGTCCTCGGCAGCAATTACTCAAATTGCTCGTGCCAAGTGCATCGATCATAGCAGCCTCTCTGTTAAAAGCCTCTTCCTGCATAGAGTTCGAAAAGACTGGAAGTGAAACGACACCTTTTCCACTCCTCCAAATGTCCATAATTGTCTTCAATTTATCACTAGGATTATCACAGGTTTTTTTCCCGGTCCAAAGGTCAAACGCTTCGTAGAGATGTGCAGCTGGTCTCGCGGATTTTCCCTTTCCGATGTAAAAAATTGCATTTAGAAAAATCTTCCAACGTTCAGATAAGGGCAAAGAGGTCCCAGTCCTCGGAAGATCGTTCGTTATTCTTGGATCGAGGAGAAGATAATTGAAAGAAACTCGAGCAATTCCGCCACGATAATTTCTTCCTGATGGGGTCTCATATTCCCGGAAGACTTGGTGCTCAATTTCTCTGTACTTGTCAGCTCTTGTTGTCCAGTCCGTTGATAGAAGTGCTCTCGGAAAGTTCTTTGAGCATTGGATTTGGTCTGGAGACTCTAGAAGTAAAGGAGCTGAGGTTTTTTCTCTGGATTTTACAGTTTTTTCTAGTTTTCGGAGACGTTTGAGGTAGACGTTGAAAGTCGTGTCTGTTATAGGGCCCGGGGCTTCTCCCAGTGCCATCAGACGGTACCTGAGGGAGTGGTGGTCGTGGTGGAAGGTGCTGAGACCTCCAGCAGAACTGGGGACGCTGGAGGCCGAGGTCAGAGACAGGCGTTCTGATAGAAAATCAATTTTTTCAATTAATATTTGTTGATATGAAAATTTTTTGGGGGTTTGAGGCACTTACCGAGCATGGACATCCATGTGGATTCGTTCTTGACGTTGTTCATGTCCTCCATTTTACTGAAACGATGAGGTTATCAGGCGATAATTAGATGAGTAATACATATGGCAGATTGTGATGAGGATTTTAGTAGTGGAGAGGGAAAATGGGATAAGTCGATTTTTTTGACGATCTTCTTTTGCGGATATCTTGGAAACTAAGGAAGATAGGGCAATTTTACGTTTTAGCGTTTTGTAAAAAATTTCAAAAGCTAAAAGAAAATTTTTTTGACATTTTTTGAGAAATTCAGTAAATTCCGAGATAGATGCAGAAGAAGATACAAGTGATTTTTCAAATTATTTGATGAATCAATTTTCGTCAGCCGTTTTCTGGGTAATAGCTCGGAAACGAAGGAAGATATGCCTTTTCTGTCCTAATCCTTCTTTGTAGAGAATTTCAAAAGCTACAAAAAAGGTTCCGGCAAAATTGCTCTATTTTGCTTAGTTTCTGACATGTTCCCACGAAACTGCCAAAAGGAATCACCTCATCCCGAATTATTTCATCTATTTCTTCAATTACCTGGTTGGTAGTACAAGCATTCGTCGTTCAACAAAGGCAACATTTTTTTCTGAGTCCACATATGCATATTCCTCATCCACGCTGAAGAACGACTCAAGACTACACCTGGAACTAATTTTAAAAAACAAATTTCAATTTAATGTTCTATATCATAAAGATCGGTTGAGATCAATGGAAATATTTGAGATAGCCTCTTTCTCATGATTTCATTGAAAAGCTGAGGAAATTTCCGTTAAAAACATATGTCAAAATTAATCTTTACTAATTTGCTAAATGTTTCGAGAATAAAAAAGAAAAAATATTTTCTCTCACAAAATCATAAAAAAAAAAATTGTTCTCAAGGAATCAATCATCCCACCTGATTCTAGATCTCACAGGTGTTTGGAAGACATCCAGACCCTCTGAGTCCCTAGTGACACTTCCAAAATCCGCAGTATCCTCGAAGTTCGTGCCAACCGTACAATCCCCAGAATCCGTTGCCTCCAGAGTCTCCATCGAATCCTCATCAATCCCAGAAACTGAAGCCACAGGTGTTCTCCCTTTTTCCTCATAAATCTGATCAATTTCCCCCCAGAGTTCCAATTCTTCAGCATTAGAATCTCGCCTCGGGGACTCGATGAAAGATCTTGGATTCGAGGATCCCGGACTCTCAAAATATTTGGGCTTCCCCTTTTTTTCTGGTTTTTCCCCAAGATTCCCCGAACCATTTACCCTACTATTCCCCAAAAGTCCCAATTCCATATTCACCTTCCTCGGACTTTTTTTATCCCAAATATTCTCAAATTTATTGTCATCATCATCATAAGATTTCTCCAATTTTCTTGCCAATTCTCTAGACAATAGTCTCCTATTCACCCCCTTCAATTTCCCCTCACTCTCCGGAGAAAAGTTCAAAACGACTTTTTTATTATAAGTCTTATTCATTGGGCTCTCCTCATTTTTCTTTTCCTTCGGAATTTTCGAAACGAATCCTTTTCTTTTCGGAGTTGAACTTGCGCTTCTATTCCCCGGAGTTCCACCCCTTTTAACCGAAGGCGTCACAATCTTCTTCGGAGTCTTCTCATTCTTGAAATCCTTAATTCTGAAATTTGGCGAAGTGCTGATGATAGAATTATCAAGATTCTGAAACATTTTCTCTTTTTTCGGCGTCAGATTGCTCTTGAAATACTTCGGCTGTGGCAAAAGACTGCAAAACTTTTTTTTTTTAATATTCTCCTTCTCCTTCAAGTTAAGATCGTCCTTCTCAGCTTTATTAAAAGAGTCAGAGAGCCTATTAATAATTTCTCCAATGAGAATTTTCTCTTCAGCAGCACTTCGCTCTTTAATTTCGATATTAAGAGGTTTTGGAATCGGAGAAATTCGCTTCATCTGATGTCTTCTGAGAGTGATATTTCTCTGGAATTCCTGGACGGGAGAATTTCTCGAGTCTTCGGTTGTTGTGGTGAGATCAATTTCAGATGGAATATATTCAGCAACAACGTCGCCTTTATTTACCAGAATTTTTTCTAATTTCAGTTCGATCTTCGGGTCATCATCACTATCAGCATCATCTTCCTGACGCCTAGCCGAATATTTTCCAAGCACTGTTATGGCCTCGTAGTAGCATCCATCAAAAGCGTAGTGAAACGGACTGCGGCCTTCGTCATCTAGCCCAAGAGGATCACCTCCATGTGCTAAAAAAAACAGTTCACCTATTAGTTCACCTACTAGTTCAACTACTTCTTTCGCCTAAAGTTTCACCTTGCTTCGAATTGCCACCATATAGCCTTGTAAAAACAATTTTTTCCTAATTAGCTCAGCTACGACTTTATCTATTAATTCAACCACTATTTTACCTATTAGTTAAACTACTAGTTTACCTCTTAGTTCAAATACCAGTTCACCTAAAGTTTCACCTTAATCTGACTATCATCATATATAGCCTTTCAAAAAAAGTGTTACCTATTATTTCACCTAATAGTTTACCTAATAGGAGTTCAAGAACATTGACTCGACCCCAGGCTGCTGCGACATGGACTGGTGTCATCCCATCGATTGATTTAACGTTCGGGTTTCCTCCGTGACGAAGAAAGAGCTTTGTCACCTCCTCCGCAAAATCCTGTGACTCGTTCCCTATTACCAGGTGGAATGGCGTTATCCCGTGCATTGGCAGGAGGACGTTTGGATCTGCTTCTTTACTCTGAAGGAGAGTCGTCACTTGTTTTATGTTGTTGTCCTCCAGACCATCACGGAGAGATGTGGCCAAAAACAACTCTTTTGGCTTTGGCGTCGACATTTTTGTAGATGATTTTGAGATTAATTGGGGAGAGTTGTGGTCTAAATTTTAGACAGAAGCTTTTGGTAGACAATTGACCACATCTGAACTGAAATGAGAATAAATTGAGTTTTTTTGGGGAATTTTTTTTTTTGAGAATATCTTAAAAAAGAAGGGAGGTAGGGCGATTTTACCCGAATCCTTTTGTGTAGCTCTCGGAATTCTCTACAATGGGGATTACGATAGAATCGCTCTATCTCGCTCTATTTCCCAGATATTAAAAAAAATCCGTAACGAAAAAATAAAAGAGGAAAAATTGAATTTTTGAGTCACTTTTTTTCAAAGAAAATTTCAAGAGCTACGGAAGAGTATAGAAGTAAAGTCACCCTATCTCGCTTATTTTCTGAAATATTTTCGATAAACGAGTGACCAAAAAATTTAATTTTTCTTGATTTTTTCGAAATTTTATTTTGAATAATATCTCGGGAACTAAACGAAAGAACGCAATTTTACGTCAATCCTTTTTTGTAGAGAATTTCAAGAGCTCCAAAAAAGGAATGGTTTAAAATTGCGGTCTCATTTACTCCTCGAGATATTTTCCAAAAACAAACTCCAAAAAAATTGACATTAGTTCACCGCTTCACTGTCTGGATTAACAATTAAAAAAATTCATAATAACATAATTTCTAGTTAAATCTCAATACTTACGTTATCGTGGCGATGAAAATGAATGACTCGTCATCGATGAGGCATTGGAAAAATTTGAATTCCAATTCTAAATCTCAATTACTAACTTGAATTCTCCAAAAAAAAATATTAACGGATAAAATTCAATGTTTATCTTCCAAAACTGACGCCATCAACAACTCTACTGCCGCAGTGGCTTAAATTTGAACTAGAATGACAGCGCGGGAATTTCAAAACCGTTGCCCATAACAACTAAGCAGTATCGACTAAACTTTTATCAATTATATCAAATTTTTTTCGGAAAAATTGAGGAAAATGTCATTCAGTGACGATGAAGGGGTAACGGGATTAATTGAGAGGCCACAGGTGGAGTATATTCCTCCGGCGAAATACATCTCGAAATTTCGGAGTGCAGTGAAAAAAGCAGAGGCTCGAGGAAAAAGTGCACACAAAACTTTGGGAGTTCCTAATGTTCCGCTTCGTCCGCCCACGGAATTCCTGAAGAGGAATTCGAGACCTGAGCTTAAACGAGACGATGTCAAACACAAGCATTATCATATCCCGAATTATCAGCACAAATTACCGGCTTGGGAGAAAATTAAGAAGAGTGGGGAATCAAACGATGAGAGAGCGAAGGGAGGAGGAGATAAATTGGTTGATCGGGATTTTAAAAAACGAAATATGGTTAATGTGAAGAAATTGCAGCCGGGAAAACCAAGGATGTATTATGTGGATGACAGGAGGGGCAGTTCCCATGATTTAATTCCGAGTGGTCTTTATCCATTTTACAGAGATCGAAAGGTGGAAATTCATTTTTTTATTTAGAATTTTTTGTAGCTCTTGAAATTCTTTCCAAAGAGGACTTCTAGACAAATTGCTCTATCTCGCTTAGTTTTCAAGATGTTTCAGGAAACTAATGATAGAATGAAATTCGAATGTTTCAAATTTTTTAAATAATATTGATTCTATTTTTTATTCCGAATGGAATATCTCGGGAAATAATGGAGATGCGCTCTCTTTGCTCCAAAGTGGTTTTGTAGTGAATTTCAGGAGTTGCATAAATTGACTGATAAAAAAGGGGGTATTTTCAGTAGTTTCGAGATTTCTAAGAGGAACCGATGATTCTCTGTCAACCCTTCAGCACTCTCGCATTTTTTAGTGTGTCAGTTGCACTACAGTGACATCCTGTAAGCTGAATGTTATTGCGTGAGAGAAATTCTCATAGCGAGAGTGCTGAAGGATTAAATTTGCTTGACTACAGGAGAAACTGAGGCAAAGTTGATTTTTTTTTGGATGGAGAACTTTGAGGAAAAATTTGAAAAAATTTGAGAACAATGTGGGCTTGTTACAACATTTTCATGCATTTTTTCAAATTCTTCTGTAGAAATTGCTTCTGAGATTCAATTTATTTTGTCAATTCAATTGTCAAATTGACTCATATTAGTAACTATTTTCAATGAAATATCCTGGGGAATAATGGAGATACGCCCTTTTCGCAGTGAAACTTTTTTGTAGAGACTTTTAAGAGCTACAAAAAAGGATTTGATCAAAATCGCTTCATCTCCCTTTTTTTCCGAGATATTTTTTTTGAATTAGACGCAAAAATGGACTTTCATAAATTAAAAAATATTTCAAAAATGAGGAAAAATTCCACAAAAAAATCCTATGAAGCAATTAATTTTCGTTCTTTTTCTCTCATTAAAATAGTATTCGAATAAATTGACTGATGGCAATGAAAAATTGAATGAAGAGACAAACGAGGTGATACAACCTGCCAGTGAAAAACCTTCTGAGAAAAAATTTGCAGAATCGGTGAAAGGATCGAAGACAACAGGTAAAAGTGGCAGTAGAAAATCACCTTTCGCAAAAGATAAAGAATCGAGAATTACTGCTGAAGATAGCGGAGACAAAAAGACAGTGAAGAGCTCTAAAATTTCTGGGAAATCGAGAGGTAAAACTCCGCGAAAACTGCAAAAGAAACCAATGTGCAGATACGTTTCAGAAGAAGAGCGTGCAGAGCTTCTCTACGTAAGTCTTTTTCCCTAAAAAAAAAGGTAAAATGAAAAGGAAAATGAGGATTAATCCTTCACTTTTTTTCCTTATTAGGGAATGAAAAAGAAATTTGACGAAATGATGCACAAATTCCAAGTTCTCCCCTTTTTAGCAGATACTCCACCGAAAGCTAAGAGAAAGGCAAAAATGGAGGAAGACTTGAAGCAACTGGAAAAAGACATTGAACTCATTGAACGCAATCCTCATATTTATGTTTATGAAGGCGATGAATAAATGAATTCAGTGATGAGGTAAAACGTGTTAATTTCTTTGTTACTAGTTTTTCTTAAATATCTTGCAAACTAATGGAGATACGCCCATTTTACCGTTATCCTTTTTCGTAGATAATTTTACGAGCTACTAGAAAAGAACAAGGCAAAAAGGGAGTATCTCCATTAGCTTCCGAGATATTTGCGAAAAACTGATGATTCGCTATTAAATTTTGTTGATAGGGGAAACTAGGACAAAGTTGATTTTCTCTTTGGATGAAGTACTTTGAGGAAAAATTTGAAAGTAATGGAGACATGTTACAGTATCTTCGTGAGTTTTTTCAGATTTTCATGTAGAGATGCCTCTACGGTTTAATCAATTATGTGAATTCAATTGTCGAATCGACTGAAATTTGTGACTATTCTCAACGGAATATCTCGTGAAAAAAGGGAGATACGCCCTTTTTTTTCTGAGATGGTTTTGTGGAAAATTTTAAAAGCTCCAGAAATGAGGCAAAATGGCTTTATCTCGTTCATTTTTCGAGATATTCTCAAGAAAAGAAACATTTTTACCTCTTCACTCTCGAAAATCCCCATAAAAAATAACAATAAATAAACAAATACTGAAAAAATTTATTTACATTCTTTAAAGTTCTTGCTACGACTCAGTGACATTCTCCTCTCCTTTATCAATCACTAATTCCTCCTCATTCATCTTTCGCCCCTTTTTATCCCCCTCCTCCTGCCCCTTCACAAACGGAACATCCCAAGGAGGCCTCAGAGATAAATTCTTCAATTTTTTCTCCTGATTAAAAACCCCTGAAATCCTCGTGTCATAAACTGCATGTACATCACAATAAAGACACTTGATTTCTTCATAATCCTCATCTAGCGATGAATGAAAGATTCTCCCACAAACTGAACAGCTGCGGTACTTCAGAGAAGTAATTTGTAATAGACTAATTGCGCAGCGAGGCAATTGATGACCCCGAGGACAACTCGATGTATTCCAGGGCAATTCCGTCAATATTTCGCCACATAAATTGCAGGGTTCCGCTTGAATTAAGTCCAGGTCTGAAGTCGCTTTTATCGCTTCTTGTGCGTATTTTATTGCAGCACTACTCTCATGATCGTCTTCCTCTCCAGCGAGAAAAACTTCGATGTACAATCTCAAAAAATGAATACTCAGACGATTATCATCAGTTAAATCCTTCTTTTTTGATAATTTAATCAAGTGCGATGATGCTGTACAGAGAAAAATCAATGGTTGAGCCTCAGATATTTCACCCACGACATTATCAATTTTTTTAATTACTTTTTTTTTCTTCACAACTTCGGTTATCAGAGTCAGCCACATTATTATCCTCAAGCTGTGGACAGATAAATGATGGCTCTCCAGTTCCTCTGGGATTTTTGGGAGGAGGGCCTCAGCATCTGGTGCTCTCGCTGCTCTTATCCTTATCATCTCAAGACACTCCCAGTAGACATTCAAATTTTTATCACTTCCAGTTAATCTTTCCCAGAGATCAAAGCCTTTTTGGTTCAATGTGAACATGATGATATTGCATGGTTCGCGACAGACTAGGTGGTCGTATATTGTGTTGGGGCTGGTGACGTTGAGGAAGATCGAGCCGCTTGGAGAACAGGCGAGACCTAAGTATTGGACTTTTGTGGCTCGCATGTCATGGGAAATGCAGCTACTTGTTAAAGTTGGGGCATCCAGGTTTATGTGGTGGAGGCTGGCGTCTTGACTCGTTAGAAGTGCTTGGGAGCTGTCGATTAATACAACACCTGAAATTGAAAGGATTTATCATGAAGTTTTTATCATATCTGGGAAAAGGGGATAATTGATTTTTTTTATCGGTTTTTAGAGATATCTCAGAAATTAAGCGGGATAATGCAATTTTTCTTGAATCCTCATTCATAGAGAATTTTGAGAGCTGCAAGAAAGGATTCGAGCAAAAAGGGCGTATCTCCATTAGTTTCCGGGATATCTTTAGAAAACCCACAAAGAATTACCTGTTATCGAAAATCCCGATAATCTCAGCCATTTCCTCTCCCGGATCTCCCCCAGCTGATCAATCTCCCACACCAAAAAGCAAAATCCCTTCACAATTGCCACAATCTTCCCTCCACCCTTCCCCTCAATCGCCCCCAAAAACCCCACTGGAATCCTGTCCACATCCTCTTCATACTTTCTAAAAAAAAATTCCCTCAACTCTCCATCAACCTCTTCAACTCCAACCCCATAAATCCGTCCATCGAAGAATCCCAGAAGAATCAGGAACGTTTTCTCCTTCAGCGTGAGCCAGAGTGTTCTCGTAATTCTCCCCTCACCAAAGTTTCGTCTATAACTGATAACTGGCGTCAAATTCATCCCCAATTCCGACATTCTGTTGATCTTCCAGACGACAACTTCTCCGCTTCTATAACTAGTCACAAGATAGGCGAAGACCCCATAACCTCTGCACAATCCGCTCCACCCGACAGAAGTCCCCACAAGTCTTCGCCCACTTTTCTTGAAGATATCCCCATCAATAGTGTCAGGATCACAAGTCCCTAGATCAAACTCCATTTCATTTTTTACAAAATTCCCCCAGACTTCTGCTAAATTGCAGATCGACATCCAGTCCCTCCCGATTTTAAGCACCACATCAATAGCTCCAGCAGACGTGACCGTGGCCAGGAGACATCTAGACGGTTGCATCAAATCCATTGGAGACCATGCTACCTGCAGAACCCTAGGAATATGATCAGACTTATCAGGAAATTTCGGCGTTAGTGCAGCTTCAAATAATAACGAGTACATATCATTTCTCGTGCAATTGTTCAAGACAGTCTCCACGATCGGCGAGAAGATTCCAGTTGGAAGATAATCGGTTGCGTATAAAAAGGATCTCTTGAATTTTGCTGTTGGGGTTGGGCATAGTGGATTCGGCAGCAGCTCCTGTTGACAGATTAATTTAGATTTTAATTCAGTGGTGAAGAGGTGAAAAAAGGATTTCATCAGTTTTATGAGGACATCTCGGAATCCAAACGAGATGGAGCGATTTTTCTAATTATCTTTTTTGTAGAAAATTTTGAAGAGCTACAAAAAAAGGTCATAATGAATGATAATGCAGAAAAAAAAGCAGACATAGGCAGAATTTTTAGATTTTTCTTTTCGTTCAATAAATAAACTATTCAAGAAAAATGAAAGATATGTATATTAGTGTGAATTTTTTTAATATTCTTTTTTATAAGAATGTATTTGCTTCAAAAAAATCTGGAAAATTATCAGATGTGTGCTAATTTTAATATCATTAACGAAAATTTCCCTGACTCGCTTAGATTCCGAGATATTAAGAAAAAAAAACTAATGGAAAAATAAACTCAAATTGAAAAGTTTTTTTTTCTCAGCTTTTTTTATGTAAATATCTCGGAAATTGATAGTGATATGCCTTTTCTATCCTAATCCTTTTCTGTAGCTCTTGGAATTCTCTATAAAATGAACGACGATAAGAACAGCGTATTCTCATTAGTTTCCTAGATATTTGCAAAATAGTAGGAAAGAAAACGATTTAACAATTTTTCAGTTTCCATTTAATCAGTTATTTGAGGATATCTCGAGATCTAAGCGAGATGGAGCAATTTCTAAAGCAACCTTTTTTGTAAAGAATTTTAAGTGCTACAGTAAAGGTTATGACTAAAACTGCTCTATCTCGCTTAGATTCTGAGATATTCTCGAAAAACTAGTGACTAAACAATTGAATTAAAAAACTCCACATCCTTAAAATAGGTTAACTCAATTTCTTCGTGAATATCTCGAAAATTAAGCGAGATAGGGTAATTTTACCCCAATCCTTTTTTGTAGCTCTTGAAATTCTCTGCAAAACTTTCTTCCAGCAAAAAGAGCGTATCTCCATTATTTCTCGAGAAATTCTCTTTAGAATGATCAAAATCACTAGATTTTATTTTTTATCATGAAAAATTGACTTACAAATACGTGAAGTCCTTTTTCATTGATCAGAGAGATCTGATTATCCTCTGACCACTCAGTGCAAAAGATACTAGTGACTAATTCGGAAATCGGAAGATTGTACACTTCTGCCGCTTCCATTTTTTTGTTTTTTTTTTTCATAAAACGTAAACATTCGCCATTTTTAAAAGTCCCGCGCATGCGCAGTAGATCAACTGTTGTGTTATCGCCTTAAAACGCGAGTGTACGACACCACAGTCGCATTGTGAATGTCGTTCTCATTTCGAGCGGTACTGTACACGTCCGGTAGGGGTTATTTTTTGTACACGACTTCCGGAACACCTGTGTGTTGTCCTCTAAAAATAATGGTTTCATTGTTGATACAAACGTATGCATATGTCGACCGATAGGCGGCGTGTTAAATTTTTTTTTTTTTTTTTTTTTTTTTTTTATTAATTTTTTCATATAAGTCTTTAGTGAGAGCAAAATGGCGTGCATGTTGTGAAGTTGTAACGTCGTGCAGGTGAGAACAACAAATATTTAGATGATTTTTTTTTATAGTTTATGTGTAGGGTCTTTATCTGTGGCTTGTTATGATTATTTATGATGTGAATTATTGGGGGATCTTGAGTGAATTAACGGGACTGTGAAAGTGTTAACCGTTTGAGACCACAAATTTTTCAACGAAAAAAAAAAAAAATGGAAAAATTGTGGGGAATGAGGAATTTTTATAAGAGTCGTGTTACCCGCATTATCACGTAGCTGGGGAAAATAATAATAAAAGGCATTTTCAATTTGACTTTTAAAAAAACTATCACTTCACCACATTTTCTCCGTTTTTTTTTATAATACTTTTTACTGTTTCGGTTCAATTACTTGGGCACTTGGTTCTTTTCTAGTGATTATTTTACTCGGCACTATTATTGTACCTATTTCTCTTGGAAATTTTTGAAAAGACGGATTTTTTTCGTGGAATTATTTGAGTTTTCTCCGTTTTTATATTTTTCGTGAATTTTTTTGTTTATCAGCGGTTTCCAGAAACTCATTTTTATGTGCGACACATGCCGCACGATGTTTACGTTATCAATTTGGTTTTCACGATTTTCGAGAGGAATTTGGAAAAAAACATGAGGAGTCAACGAAAATTGGGAAAAGATTTTTCAAAAAAGAATAAAACAATTTTTTCTGTTATCTACAAAAAAAAATATGTTGGAAATTAAGCGAGATAGAGCGATTTTAGCCGAATGCTTTTTTGTGGCTAATTTCTAGAGCTACAAAAATGAATTGGGGCCAAGTCGCTCTATATCGTTTAGTTTCCGAAATATTTTCAAAAAAGTAATGATAAAAAATTCATATTCATTATCATTTACTCACTATTAATTTCTTTTTTAAAGAATATCTTGAAAAGTAACAGACATGCGCCATTCTTGCCCTAATCCTTTTTTTGTGAAAAATTTCAAAGGGTACAAAAAAAGATTAGGGTAAAATTACTCGATCTCGCTTAGTTTCCGAGATATCCTCAAAAAACGATTGACTCATCGCATAACTCAAAAAATCACCTGCAGCTTTTCATTCGTAAATATTTCGAAATCTATTAGAGTTATCAAAAAATGTGAAGAGACTTTTCTTCTAGCTCTCAAAATTTTCCGCAAAACCATCGTTGGACAAAACTGCCGTATCTCGCTTATATTCCGAAATATCTTCAAAAAAACAAAAAAAATTGCAAATCCATATTTATCCTTTTTTGTAGAAAATTAAAACAGTTAATTACAAGAATTAAAAGAGTTAAAAGAAAGATTCCGGCAAAATTGCCCTATCTCACTTAGTTTCCAAGATATTTTCAAAAAATGAATACCCAAAAATACTTAATTCGCAATGTGATATTCATACCTCATTTTGACGATTAATTTTCTCATCTAATCGTAATTAAACATTTCTTCCTCTCACTTAATAACGTGTTTTACCTTATCTCAGGCTCTCTGGCGTGCACCCTAGCTAACTTATCAGTACGATAAAGTCACCATATTTATACACACATTTATTGGAGACTTATTAAGCTACCTTATTTCGTACATTAAACTCCTCAGTCTTAACACATGACTGAACAATCAGTAGAAAGAAAAAAATGTGTTCGATTTGAATGATTTTTTTTCATTTTTAAGAATTCATGTGGTAGTTCTCTTTTTTTTTCCTTCTCTATCATCACAATTTAGCATTATTTTTTAATCGTTAAATAATAATGATATAAGTTTCAAGTTAATTATGTTAGCACTTCCACTGTTACGACCTTCATTTACAATCTCAAACAGACGAGACATTATCATTATGCGGTGTCCTTTCCCGATGATTACATGACATATTTTTTCAATAATTCGTAATTATTCGTGATTAGATGTAAATATACAATTTTTATTGATTCATTGATCGGCACTAATTTTTTTAGAGTAATGACAAAAAAAACGCTATTTTAAATTCACTCATTTTTAATAATTTTTTTTCTCGTTTTTTTATATTGAGAAAAAATAAATATTCTTCGTTACATGACTTTTTTTTTTTACGGTTGACACTTTTTTTCAATTGTAAAATTCACTTTCATTGATAAGAAAATGTGCGTTCTTAGTAACACTTTAATGGCACGTTTAAAAAAATACAAAAGAATTATTCAATAATAATTCGTTAATAATTTGTTTAAATTAAATTTTTTTTGAAGAGTTTCCAATTTTTGGCGATTGATATTTTTAAGTGAATTTGAAATTTTATTAAATTCATTTTTTAATGACTACATTTTTTTCTTTATTATTTCGTCGAAGAATATTATCGTGTTGATATTTTACTAGTATCGAACGTAATGCTTCTTGGTCGTTAAAACAACATTCCGGGATATGGAAAAATATCGCTGCACGTTTGAAAAAATAAGGATAAAATTATTCATGAATGTTTATATTACAAAAATTTCAGGTAAAATCGGATAAATCGATATTCTTACCTTTTTTTGGGGGGAATGACTCGTAAAATAATGGAGATAATTTTTTTCGTCCTCATCCTTGTTCGTAGCCCTTGAAAGTTTCTACAAAATACAGTTAAGTTGGAATCGCTCCATCTCGGTTAGTGTCTGAGATATTGAAAAAAAAATATTAACAGAAAAAAAATTGATATTCTTCTTCTTTTGTTTTATTCTTATCTTTTTTTTGAAAATATCTCGGAAACTAAGTAAGGTAGCGAAATTTTTCGTAGAGATATTTTTTGGAGGTCTCAAAATTTTTTATGGAAAATAATTTTTTAAAAATCGCTCTATCTCGCTCAGTCTCCGAGATATGCTCAAAAAACTTCTGTTTTCTCTTCTTCACTGTTTGGTTTTTTGAAGATAGCTCGGAAAATAAGCGAGATAGGGCGATTTTGCCTGAATCCTTGTTTTTAGGGAACTTCAAGAGCTACACAAAATGATCTGGGCAAGAAAGGCTTATCTCCATTATTTCCCGAGATATTCTTAAAAAACTAATGATGAAAATATGGACTGATTCTATTTTATCTTTACGTTACTGATTTATAACGGATAAGAGAAGGAAATTGAGAATATGTCGATTTAGATAAAACTCTGACAATGAAAATTTGTCATTTACTTTTTCTATCATAAAACAATGAAAATTGAGGCGAGTCCAAATAGTGAACGTATTAGAAAGTCGATCCAATTCAATTTCACAGAAGAGATCCCTTTTTGCTCGATTAGTTCCCAAGATGATTGGATTTTTTTTTGCTTTTCATAGAAAAAAAAAGTGATTTTCTCTTCATTTCGACATCGAAAACCCCATAAAATTCTATGTCACCCATTTTTTAATTTTTCTTTCTTCATGAAATTAGGATATAAGAATTCTCCTCGATGAATTAAGAACAATCGATTCATGAATATTCACCACCTGAAACGAAAACTAACCGACAAAATTGCACATTTAGTCATTAAAATGCAGTTCTTGGAACGTAAACAATTCAGAGGTAAAACAGAAGTCAATTTTTTTTTCTTCGACCTTTTTTCTCAAATATTTTGAAAACTGATGGAGATATGCCCTTGTTGTCCTAATCCATTTTTGTAATAAATTTCAAGAACGAAAGGAATTTAGGCAAAATTATTCTATCTCGCTTAGTTTCCGAGATATCGAATAAAAAGAGGGGAAAAAAATTGAAGAGAAATTCAGGAATGAAAAACGAAAGAAATTGAGTATTTTTATTATTATTTTTATTTTGCAGAAAGTCCGAAAATTAATGAAGATGCGAACTTTTTGCCCAAAGACTTTCTTGCAGAGAATCGCAAAAATTACAGGAAAAGATTCAAGCAAAATCGCTTTATATTGCTTAGTTTCCGAGACATTCTTCAAAGTAGAGAGGAAAAAAATCAGAAAAAATAGCGTATTTTTATCATTCTTTCTTTGGAATATCTCGGAGACTAATGGAGATACGCCCATTCGATTCTAATCATTTTTATGAATAATTCTTATGGAGCAAAAAGAGCGTATGTCCATTATTTCCCGAGATGTTTTCAATAAAAACTCGAAAAAAAAATCGATGCCTGTTTTACCTCTTCGCTATAGAATGAAATGCTAATCCCCCCTAACTTTGAATGAAAACTTTATTTTTCAGGCCGTGGAGTGTCCTGCCTATTCCAAACGACGAAAAAATTACAAGAAAAAAAAGAAATTAACGCCAAAGAAAAGAAAACTTGAAGAACCCAAAAATTTCCTAGAAACAATGTACAATGAGCTACAGCGGCAATATGCCAGACTGGCATCAGTATAACCCGCCACAAGGACGCGCAACATCAACGTCCCACCCCCAAAATGTCAATTCGTCTCACCCCTTCATCTCCAGTATTACACCGCCCGTCTTAGAGGGGCTAAACCTCTCGGAGCGTCAACCGAAACACCAGCGGAATGACGTCTACCAACGAAACTACCAAAATAGCGGAATACCACCGAACTGTCCAACGAGTACCACCTTGACACCCTCAGGAGGAGTACACATGTCGCCTCTTTCGAACTGCGTGAGTCATTATGGCTCGTCATCATCCCGCACCTCAATGATCGACCCACCGCTGGATCCGCGATTGGGCATGAATGACAACGAGATGCACCGGAACAATCAGATGTCCTTCAACCCACCGACCAACCATACAAATACAAATTTAACGGTTAATCCGAATCTCCATGCCGGGGGCATCACATCTCAAACATCTCCAGTCGCTCCATTATCTCCTGGAAGACAATCCTACAGCTGCAAGCTTCCTTGCTGCAATCCTGATGGTATGCCCTATCAGCACTGGGAAAAATACGGGCCCTACCAGAATAATCCGAGCTACCGTGACAATCGAACCTCGAATTATCAAATGGAGAATCGTCGCTTCGCTCCGGACCTTAACCTTCGAAAGGACTGCATCGAAAACAAAGAAATGCCTGGTTTCGACCGCAGGAGTTATGACTACAAATACCGTAAAGACATGAGAAACTATCCAGGGTCAGGCCTATTACCGAATTATCCAATAAAAAATTACAATTTTCCGGATTACCAAAAGTGTCCGCATTCGATGAAGGATTACATGAGAAGAGGCTCCTCCGTAAATCAAAATTCAGGACTCATGAAGTACGACCAGATGCCCTCGAAGTATAATAAATTGAGTTATCAAAATGGTAATCAGCCGGTGGCGAACACTAGTACTGCGAATCTCTCGTCGCCCCTTCAGAACTCTTACTTCAGTGCTCCAATATCGCGTGAAGTTCCCCGGGAATTTCCTCGGGAGTACCAAGAGGGAACTGGTAATAGAATGCAGACGAATCCTACGATGTTGCACGGGGGTTATCAGAAGTATCATGTCTACCAACAGAAGATAGCAATGCAGAGGTTTTCGTTGGAGAATCACCTGAGGGCGATGGCTCGAGTCCCTGGATACCAGTCGCACCCGAAGTATCAAGAATACGTCATGAGATACAGAGAGTTGTTAAGATTGCAGCAGAACGTTGATTACCAAACTTTCCTGCAGGACCCATCAAAAATGCCGACAAGTCCAAATGTCCCACCGATTAATCTACAATTCGATCAAAACGGCTGTTTAATAAATTCGTCATACACTCAGGGTCCTTTTTCAGGAATTCACAATCCAATTAATCCAGTAAATCCAGATGTTCCAGAAACAGTGCCCGCTCAGCCTGTGAATCCATTGGAGCAGAATCATTACAATCATCAGGAGCAACTTCATCATGTTCGTAATGAAGTCCCGGGGTATCAAATGCCGGAGAATCAGAGCGATAATTTCGAAAATATGATTGTAGATGTTGATAGCATTGATCCAACGAGAACAATGACCTCAGCGACTGACACAATGTCAACGACAACAGCACCATCAGCTGATATTTCAAAAGAATTTGCTGATAAGCCACAATTGGACGTCCGCCAATTTTTAGCGAATTGGGACGAGACCGAGGAGGAAGAGGGCAACGGAAATAACCCGGAAGTATCGAGTAACACGAGTCCAGCTATTGTGCACAAAATTCCTGAAGTGCCTAATAATAACGTTGAATCGAGTCCAAAAGAGCCGGAAACTGTTGAAAAACCTCCAGATACTGTTGAAAAACCTGCTGAGGCAGATAGCTTAAAAGCAATTGAATTCGTGGATTCTGGGGCTATTGTCCAATGCATCCAGACTGACAGCAGTGACATTCCAACTATTCACATTGTTGATCATTTACCAGAAGCCTCGGAATTAGCTACAATTAGCACGGTTTATGGTGACGTGACGTCTCTGAGCATCGAGCAAATAGCTGCAGCACCAATTGAGATCATCAACGACAATCAGGACGCTGGAGAGACGATTACCCTATTCGGGCAAGATACTGGTGTTTGCTCAAAAGAGCCAGAATCTTCTAATGAGCCTGAAGAAGCTGCTGAAGAGGTTGGATCTATGATGAAGACTCCGGAAAACGTAGTGACGCCTGTCGAGCCGAAGGAGTCGCATTCATCTCCTCCTCAGGAAGTGGCTGAAGCGACTCAGAAGAGTCAGACGAGCGAGACGACTCATTTAAGGAAACAGCACAGTTTTGCGAGTGAAGAGTCACACAATCCCGACGACATAAGTCTCCCCGATCTTCCAATGTCTGAATGCACTCCAATATCAACGACTTTGAATACGCCGATTCATTCCGACAGCGAGGAGTCCTCTGGTCACGTTGCCGATCTGGCAATTTCAACGAATCCAATCGAAATTATACAAAACAGTCCAATAATCAGTTTTACACATTCACCAATTAAAATCGATCCTTACAGCAATATTGAAAACGGCAGATTATCAGAAAAACGTCAGCACGAGTCTCTCGATTTTGATTTTACGGATAATTCTAAAAAAACGGAAGTGGAGAACTACGAGATCGCAAGAAGATCTGATAATTCAGATAAATCAAAGACTCCTGAAAAATGTGAAAAATCGGATAAATCCGAATTTTATCCGTCTTCAGATCCTCTTGTTGGAATGAGTCCGCGCGATGAAATGAAAAAAACGGAAATTGATTCTTCCAATGATATCACGAATGTTGGAGAATGTTCAGGTGTTCCAGGTACTCCGGTTAGTCGTATTTTATCAACTGACGAGATCGACACGGGAAAATGTCCATCAATTATTGATACCGAGGACTTTCAGCAGACTGATGACCTCGATAAATTGTGCAATATTTCACTCGACAGTTCATGCATGATGCCATTAATTCCTGAAGACTCCCAAGAGCAGAGATTAACATCAGAGATCGATAATATGAAAAATGTGTTGCCAATAACGAATTTAGAAGAATTGGAGTCTTCGGATGAATTGGAGAAAGAGGAATGGGTTGAAGTGAGGTCAATGGACGAGGAGCCCAATGTCAGTGTTAATGAGATGTTAATAACGTTAAATGAAAGTCCAAGCGTTCTACCGTTACGTAAAGAGCCAGAGGATAATAAAAAGGGCAAATATATTCGGTCAATTTTCGACACTTCGGAAGATTCTCAGAGCACTGGTTTCGATGAATTCATGAGGAGAAAAAAGGAGGAATTGAAGAAAGATGTTAAACATCCAGGAAATGACAAAATCAATGAAATTCTTGATAAAGAAGACAAAATCTCTCGTAAAAATGAAACTTGCAAGGTCACCCAGAGCTTTCGAAGAACTCATAAAGATACTGACGTTGAGATTCACGTGGCGAATATTAATGTTGAAAAATTGTACGATTCAGCCAGTGAAGCTACTGATGCCATTGAAATTAAAATAAATGTATCGAGACATGACAAAAAATTTCGAATAAAATCAATCGAAAGAACAGAGGAAAAAAGTGAATCAAAGAAATTTGGAAAATTAGAAAAAGCAAATTATTGTCCCGAGAAGATATTTCCCCGAAGGAGAATATCAAATCCTGAAGAGTGCAAAAAATCGAAGAGAGAAATCCGAAGGAGACACAGTGGTACCTATCGCTACAGAAAATCCATTGAAGAAAGAGTTAATGAAATTCGTTCTAAAAAGATTACAAAATATGAATTACCTACGAAATTATTTAATAAAGAAGAGACAAGTGAGCCAAGCTTCTCTGAAGGTCCAGTGTCATCACACGATGACACGCACAATACTTGCGACAGTCAGGAAACTGAGGAAAGTGCCTTAGAAGACCCGGAACTGAGTAAAATTAATAATTTTGCCCCTGACTTTGACGAACTCGAGACAATGGCGTCAAGATCATGCCAATTAAAGGCACCAGAACCAGAAGAGACACCTGGACCATCAACAACGTCCCAAACCGATGATACTTGGAATAAATTAAATTTTTTTGATGCATCGATGGATTTTGATAATTTTGATGTTGCACCGAATGAAAATCTAGATGCCAGAGACGAATTTACAGCCTCAACGTTGACTGAAGATCGTGCGCTAAGCCGAAGACTCGAGGAATGCGAAAAATACCGGAATCCCTATTCTAAAGCACCTGAAAATGAAGCACTTGAGGTTGATCTCAATACAGTACCTGTTTACACAACGAAAGACGGGAAAATCAAGTACAGCCCAAACCCCAGGTATACGTACAGGGTTCTGATAATGGAGGCGCGAGAGCGTGAGGGGAATTTCCGAAATTTTATTAGGGACCATAAAGCTAGAGTGAAACGCCGAGAGAAAAGCTGGAGCGAGTGTAATTCCATGAGAAAATCGTCGAGGAAGCTAGATGATTCCTCCTGGAGAAGCAACAGATGCAGTAAATATGACAGGTGGAGGGAACGACCGCCGGAGGTCGAAAGTGAAGATCCTTCGGTTGAATCCACGAAATCCAATAAATTCCTGGGGTCTAGGAATGATAGGTTTGATGACTTGATGATCCCGAATAGAAAGAGCAGCTTCAGCTTCGATGAGGAACGGGCGGACGACAGTTTTATGATTGGGTGCATCAATAATTTGACGGTTGCAAGTAGTCACGATTTTTTAAGATCCGAAATCCAGAATAATAGTAAAAGTATTGAGGCGAGGATTTTTAATGGTGATGAGTTGGAGCTATTCTCGAGAAAGGAAGTCGTGGAGATGATTGAGGAGAAAGGAGTCATGAAACCACCGGAAAGTGTCGATCTGGAGCAGGACTCTCAGATGCTGACAGACAGTGGACTCGAGTCTTCTACGACTTATACTGAGGGAAGTAAAGAGCCCAGGAGATGCTCCATATGGCAGAGAGGAATTATCACCGAAAAATTTGAGGAAGCTCCGGTTATCACACAAAGAGAGATGAATTCGTCTAAAAATGAAGAGGAGATTGTGGAGGAGAGGAATGAGGAAGTGAGGAGAGATAAACTCGATGAGGTGGAGATTGAAAAAATTCAAGAAAATAAAGATGAAAAAATTGAAACTGATAAATTAACACAATTTTTATCAAGAAATTATTCGAATAATTATGAAAGCAGTACTTTGAAGGGATTGGATCTTGCTTTTCCCAGTCAACAAATTTATAAAGCTAAAATTATTGAGAATAAGAATGGAGATGCCTCGAATTCTTCGGGGCTGAGTACAAAAAGGGCGGAACCACCGAGAAGAGCTTCGAGTGATGAAGTTAGAGAAGAAATTTCATTTTATGCTAATAAAATTAAATTCCCAGAATCGACAAAAAATTTGTTTTCAGAGGGAATTAAGAGTCTTGGGGTTGAGCATCATTTTGAGAAGCCTGAAGTGCCTTCGGGGAATTTGCTCAAGAGTTTTGTAGCTCCTGCAAGAAAAGTAGACGTTGAAACCCCTGAAATTTCGACGGAATCGGAGATTTCGCAGTTGGATGAGACTCTTAGCTCAACGCAATTTGGGAGTGAATTCGCGGCTGAAAGCAGTGGACTCAATTTTTTATCAACATCGAGTCAAGAAGCTGTTGATGCGACTGATCTCAAGGGAGTGAGGAAGGATCTTGCACTTTGTGCCTTAAACGATAAATCAAAAAGTGAAAATTCAGATAATTTGCCAAAAAAAATTGAGGAAAAAGTGTTGAAATTTTCGTCGGAAAGTGAAGATGATTCTAATGCTCAAGATGGCTCGCCGATTGGAATTGTTGAAGTTGAAAAAGAATGTAAAAATAATGAAGACGGAGAGAAGAGAATTCTCAATTTTTCTGGGAAAATCCGGAGTCCAGAAGCTGCAGAGCCGCGAATCGCTTCTCCTCTCCGGATTCACGTCTCAATCGAGGAGAAAACCCACGAGAATTTACTGAACTTCACTGGAAAAATTCCAAGTCCAAAAACTTCTGAATTCTCCCCAAAATCTGACGATAAATTGGATATTGATGAGAAAAATTTGACATTTTCTGGAAAAATTGGTAGTAAGAGTCCAACAACTTTTGATAAAATCCCAAAATTTATAATAAAAAAGACTGACTCATCAAGATCATCATCGATCTCTCAAATATTCCCTTCAGACATTTCACTCCACCCAAAAATTCCAAAAATGATAATAAGAAATGTCAGATCTCGTCCAGGAACTCCAACGATCGAAGAAAATGCAGTTGAACTCTCATTCCCAAAGACTCACGAGAGCGACAGCGAGAAGGTCTTCGAGGTGAAGATAAAATTGGACGAACCGGACACAATCCGCAAGTCTCTCGTCCCCAAAATGAGGATAAAATTAGAAGAAAAAAATTCCCGAATGACCTTTGAAACCGCGAACACTGAATTATCAGAATCTTCTGAATTATTCAAGAACGTCCCGAAGGTAAAAATCCGAAAAATAAAGAGATTAGAAAAATCCTTGGACTCTTCCCCGGAAAGCCATTCCGACAAGATCCCAAAATTGAAGATAATGAAGCAGGAGCAGAGAGTGGCATCACTATCTCCAGAGCCATCGAAGAGGAAACGTGCAAAAACACCTGAAAATTCCCACAAAAAGGTGAAAAAATCGAATCGACACAGGTCCTTGGAGTCCCGGGGGAATTCCAAGTCTCTTCCTCTGGACCTCGATTCCACGAACTCCACGACTCTATCCGAGAAGATTCCGAAGGTCATTATAAAAAGAGCATCATCAACATCAGAGTTCAAGTGCGAATTGAGTAAAGACGGTGGGGAGTCGATAATGAATTCAAAATGGCAACCGGAAGTGAAGCTGCAGCGTTTCGAGGTCCTGGACTCGATAGCAAAAGAGGGGCGAGTGGTACCACTGAAGCTGCTAGAGGAAGTATCACGATTGAGCGATACCGAAGGTCTGAGGAGCTTGAGGAAACTCAAGAGAACGTCTTCTGACCCATCGCGAAGAGACAGATCCGAAAGGTCTTCCAGCAGGGGCAGAAGACGTCACTCCGACCCGGAGAAGCCGTCGAGTCATTGCCATCTTCCACTAAACTCGCAAGATTATCGAGGAATTGAGGACGAGAGTCTAGACGCAAGATCTGGATTCTCGTCGTTATCAAGGATAGAAGATAAGACAGTTACCAGAAGTGAATTTGAATACCCAAATGTTATTTCTAGTCAGAAATTGGAAATAGTACCAGCTTTAACTGGCGAAAATGCGAATGATGCTATTGATACGAAAAGCTCGGAGGAACAGTCTGTGATAAAACTCGACTCCTCTGACGAGAGCCAGACGACGATAGAACTTCTCCCAGTATCATCTGACATATCACAACCAGAGTCTGAAGTACCAACACCACTGGAAGGAGAGAGGAGAATAGCTAATGGGGATATGGCACGGGTTTATTCGTCAGACGCTATTCCAACGCAATTCGAGTTGGAGTTGGAAATTGTTGATAATAGCGAGGGGTCTCTGGATGTCCCGGTGCCGGGAGTCGAATCCAAAGAAGTGTGGGACTCTGATGTGCCTGGACCCAGTTTTAGGCGCGAGACCTTCAATAGTGAAGCAAAGAGCATTTGCTCTTCTGATTCACTTGTTAAAGATGTGCTCGCGGCTAAGGAGACCCTGAAGAGGTATCTGATGACGTCTAAGCACGTGAAAACTCCGGGGGAGAAGAAATTGTTCAGTGGGGATAAAGCGCCCCTTTTTTCAGGAAAAGATGGGAATGAGAGAAATGTCTTCCAGAAAGGTGTTGGTACTAATACTAAGGGAAAGGAAAAACGGTCAATTTCGAATTCTGATAAAATTTCTAGTCGTGATTTTAGTTCAAAGGGGGTGAAGAGGTCGAAAGAGGGGGAGGGATCGAGTAAAAAGATGAAACCTCTTTCGAACAGGGAATCGAGTAAATCTGGATCTTCATCTTCTGATGCTGATAGAAGAAAAGGATTCGCTCTTCCTAAGGGAAAGGAGGAAAAGAAAACTAGGCAAATTATGCCGATTTTGGAGCCTGAGGGAACCGTCGATTTTGAACCTAATGAGAGGGATCCGTCGAGATCTCCACCTATTATTACGAAACAAGACAGTGAAGTTTTGCCGGAGAGTCCTAAGAAAGTTGAGGCGAATGTCAGTGAGAAAATTGAAGGGATCGAGCAAGAGTCTGAGGCCATGACTTTTGCGGATATTGTGGCGAAAATGGCGTATCATGAAAAGGTAATTCAGGTTTAATTTAGGAGGAATTGATTCAAAATATCGGAAAAAATGAGGAGATACTGCAACATGTCTCAATTGTTAGTGAATTTTTCCATTTTTTTTTTGTCAATTCCTTCATTTTTGAAAATTGATTAAATGAGTGGCGATTAATGGAGATTGATTGGGGTTTTCAGGCGACGATAAAACACAGGCGGTACTGCATACTCTGTGAGAGGTGGTTCCCGACAACTGCAAGACATCGCAGGCACTTGAGTGGTTATCAGCATCGGCATACGGAATTGACACAGCGCAGAACCGTTCATGCATTATTTATGCTCTTCACGGGTAAACCGTGTCCAAGATTACTGCCAGCGAGTATTGTTAGGACTGACTGTGCACCTGGGGAACCAACGCCTCTTCAAATCGCTGTTCAGGTAATGTTTTAACATTTTTTTTTTTAATTTTAATTTTTTGCGAATATCTTGGTAAATTACGGGGATACACCTTTTTTGCCCTAAACCAACTTTGTAACACTCGAAATTGTGTACAAAGAAGGATCAGGGTGAGTTGCCCTATCTCGCTTAGTTTCTGAGATATTCACAAACAGCCATTTTCAGAAGAGAATCGATGTTTTTCTCCTTTTCATTTCTTTTTTCAATGATATTCCGGAAACTGAACAAGATAGCGAACTTTTTGTGGAGACTGTTTTTGTAGCGCTTGAATTCTCTACAAAAAAGTATTTGGACATAATCGCCCTATTTCGCTCAGTTTCTAAGATATTCTTTTTATTTAATTCTCATTGAAATAATCATTTTAAACAGGACGTAGCAATCAGTTTGGAAAAAGCCGCCATTGACAAGACAAAAAGGATAAAAGAGGAAGACGAATAAAAGTGAGTTGACGAGCAGTTGTTGATAATACGGGGTGATTTTTAGTTGACTAGCCAAAGATATTAGGAAAGAATGCAATAATACGGGAATAAAGGTTTTTCCAGAGTAAAAGAAATGATTTTTAAAAAAAAGCAATAGATAATATATATATAAATTGTACAAATGAAATGTTATGAGTCAACATTCATCGTCAAGATGCATTATATTATGCAATCGATATATATATAGATATATATATATGTATAAATTATATATACATATTACATTTATATTTATTACTGTGATTTCCAATGGGACTCACTGAATATATTATATGCATACACGCAGGTATGCACGGGTTACACACGTGTTTTTAATTAGATTTTAATTATTATTAATTATTAATTTTCACATTTGAAATGTCATGAGGACACGTTTTATCGTTATTTTTCTGCATTGTTATCTTTTTCATTTTTTTGAAAATTAAATGGGACAAAACTTTACTCGTTTTTCTTCCCATCTACAACAAATTTGCAATTTGCAATTTTTTTTCTCATACGCACGAGTGCCTTAATTATGCAGTATTTTTATCACGAAAAAAATCAAATGAAAATTTAAATAAATTCTATGAAAATTTATAATTGCGAATTAACGAATCTCCAGAAATTAATATGAAAAACGTGAACTTATTCATGAGAATATAAAGACTAGCAACAAGTACAAAGTTAACCACCAGAATTTCTAGGATAAAAATTTAGTTTCTCTTTTTTTCTTTTCTGAATAAATAAAAATAATGGTAATCTTATCTTTGACATCACATGGAAAATTGATATTTTTGCATACATGTTCGCTTTGCAATCGACATTTTTTTCTGAAAAAAAAAAAGATAAAGAAAATTATAGAGCTAATACCAATGTGACCTTATATTTTTAAAGAAAGGATACTGTCATAAAAATAAAAATATAAACTATTTTTTGAAGGCATATCAATTCGCCAAAATGCATGTATTCAATAAAAAAAAACATAATAATTTTTAGAAAATTTAAAAAAAATGGAAATCACTGAATTTTTCGATGTGCATTTAAGTTTTTTAGAGTGAGAAAAAAATGAAGAATTCTATATTTGTTTAAAAAAACATGAAAATACACATTTACACAAGTTTGAGATGGGAGAATAGATATTTTGAAAAAATCCCTGATTAGGTGTGTTAACTATACGATTGTTGTGCGTTCAATGTGCCTAAATTAAATTAAAAATGAAAAAGTAAAAAAAAACTATAAATACATAGTAATATATATATTGAAAGAAATGATTAATATATTATATATATTTGTACACTTGTACAAAGAATCTATACTGTTATTTCAATCGTAAGTTGTATGTGTCATCAGTATGACAGAAATTTTGTAAAAATCACAGAAATGATTGAGGAAAAATGATTTTTGTTTAACGAGTTACCTGCTTCAATTTTTTTGTGATAGAATGATAATTAACTGTTGTAAGGTGGAGGTACCAGTAAGTGAACATCTATAATGTTCATTTACTGGTATTTATCCTATTTATCATGAGTTGGAGGTAAAATAAGATAATTTTATTTTTTTGCGAATAACTGGAAACTAAGCGAGATAGCGCAATTTTGTCCTAACTTCTTCGAGATTTTCTTCGAGATATTAAGAAAAAAACCATTGGGGAAAAATTTTGATGTTTTTCTCCTTTCATTTTTAAAAAATATTTTTTTTAGAATATCTCGTAAACTAAGTGAGATAGCAAAGTATTTGTGGAGACCTTTCTTACAGGCCTCGAAATTCTCTACAAAATAAAATTCGAATAAAATTGCTCTATCTCGTTTAGTTTCTGAGGCATTTTACTGAGAATCATCAAAAAAGTGATTTTTCTCCTATTTTACCTCTTCACTACCGAAATAATGAAAATTTGATATTCAAGTGATTGTAAATTTGTACTAAATTATGAAAGAAAGAAAACTATTTCTGCATGATTCAGTATTTGATGAAAAAAGAACATACATGTGTTAATTAATCGCTGTTAAATAATTGTATCAACGAAAAAAAAAAACGAATTTCTCAATTTTTTCGATTCTCAATTTAATCAGTCGAGTTTTTGAAATTTGATGTTATTTTCTAGTGTGACCAAAGTGTTTTTGAAATTATATCTAAAAATGAAATTTTTTGAGTGAATTGTGCGCACATGTGAGTGAAAAAAAAAATAATTTGATCATTTTTTTGTTGCCGACTAATTGTTGAAAATAATATTTCTCTCTACAAAATTTTTCCGGAGTCGTTTTTCATCACGTACTTAGAAATTGCATTAAAATAACAAAAAAACAGGAATAAAATGTTTAACAGATGAAAGATGTTCGATGTGAATGATATATATAATATATATTAAATCTATTTTATGGAAGACTGCGGATGATTGCGTGTGTCTTCATTAACTGAAAAAATGGAAGAAAAACCGAATTTACTACGCAAGCTAATTGCTCGTTAAGTTTTACGTTTCTCATCACACTTTATCATAATAAAAAAAAATCCACATTTTCTTTAACTTCTTTTATCCCTGAAAAATAAATGAATCATTGCCACAACGATAAAAAGAATCATTCATATATTAATAGGAGGAAATGACTCTTTTTTTCAGAGATAAAATGAATAAATTACGTTTTTTCGATTTTTTTTAGAATATAAGTATTCATTATTCTGGTGCATAAGATCTATCTTCGTTATTTGTTAATTTCTACATTTAAAACATTTTAAAAGTTGTCTACATATTATTACGGTTTGGTTTTAATTATTATTTTTATCTCAATGTTTTTTTTTCTGTTGCGAGGGCATTGTACGTGCATTTTTGAATTTTAATTAATTTTATTGAATTTTATTATGATGGCATAATTTCAAGGAGTGTCAGGTAGTGATAAATTAGTGAAAAGAAAATGATTTAAGATATAGAATATATTATATATATAATGTACACATTTAATTGAATAATCAGGGTATGAAAGAACCGCTGGACGATAGGAAAAATATAAAAGACAGTACTGTAATCATATTCATCACATTCCTCATTTTTTATTACGATTATTATGATTATCTCGATAATCGTAAATTCTGGATAATTGAAATCATTCAAATGCGTTTTATTGTTGAAATTGAAATTAATGAAATGATAAAATAATGACCAAAGTTTTTTAAATATCAGCATAGAATTTTTTAACGTCTTCTTCATCAAACATTGTGGAGGCGATCATATGTATTCTATTCTGCTTCTCCGTTTTACTATTTTCTAATAATTGTAAACAGATTCAAATTGTACAGAATGATTTTTTTTTTGTTATAATAAGGAATTTCCTTTTTTTCTTGTTTATTTCGTACCCCTGAGGGAATTGTTTCTCTTTCTGTGTATTTAAATAAATGGGGTGACAATCGATTTGTCTTATGTGTGTGATAAATAAGACTTGTTTTTTTGTTGACGTCAGTCTGTTGCACTATTATGAATAAAATGAGCTCTATGCAAGATAATGAATTCTTTTATTGATCTATTTCTTTTTAATTCAAAGTTTTGGCGATCTCGTTGGGAGAATATCTCGGGAAACTCAGTGAGATAGCGTCATTTTACGTTCATTCTTTTCTTGCAGAGAATTTTGAGAGATAAAAAACGGCTTGGGGCAGATCACCAAAAACGATCGTTACTCGCCAACAGCGATGAGGAATCAAATTCTCATTCTTTTTTTCTTTAAAACAAACGATTGCTCCTAGCGATTTTGAGAAACTCGATTAATCGATTTTTGGGAGAAATCATATTGATCTTTTACTAAAAAAAATAAAAAAAATTGGATTTACCCTTAAACTAAAAACAGTGAAATGAAACCATTGAATGATATGCGATATCTCGAACTCAATGCGAGATATCGCATCAGTCAATCGAATATTCTATTTATTTATCAATCGATATTAATCGATTCGTCCGTTTTGTCAATTCGATTTTTTTCTTGAAAAAATCGATCCTTAAAGAATCATACCTTCTAAGAATCAGTTCTTCGAAAATCGATTTTTTCGGGAATCACCCATTACTACTTCCGAATCACTCCGTTCCATCTCCTTCGGTCTCCAAGCTCTCCCTATCCACCTGATCAGCGCACATTTTCCAACACAAAAATAAAGAGTCCCCGCATCCCTCCGTCCAGCTCTTCATCGAGTCCCTATAATTCTCCGCCTTTTCAGGACCCACGAAGTACTCAATGACCCTCTTAGTCACCGCAAAATCCTGAAGGCTAAACGACTCATTACCTCCGTCACCCGAAAGAGCCTCCGATTTTCCGCAATTCCCATTCTCACCAAATGGATACAGACCACAATCCTTGAACCCATCCCTAACCACCTCCCCATCATCCCCAACAAACAAATCATCGAAAGATTTCTTGCAAATTCCCGCGAAATTCATTTTCGTTATGCCCTTTTCCCCCGATTGTTTCCCCTCAACAATCGCCTTTTTCCAGGAATTTCTCATGGGTCTCAGGACAGCAGCATCAAAGGCCCGCAGTATCGTCGAACTCCTCGGCAGAGAGTACAAAATAATTCCCTTTTTTCCACAGAATTCATAAATCTCTGAGGATACCCGGAACTTCTTGGGATCAACGAAGAAAATCACCGGAAACTCCACATTTTTCTCGCACCAGCTAAAAATCTTCATTAAATAATCGAGCAAGGACGTATGTCCCATGATCCCATCATCCGACCGTCCAAGACCCCATTCCTCAGGGAAATTTCGAGAAATTTGCGTTGGAATTCTTTTGTACGGGTAAATTATCATTGGAGGGGGAACTTTGCCATTTGCTGAAAAACTGGACAAGAGCGTGACATACTCCTTCTCTGTCACATTCGTAGCAATTTCCAATGTTTTTTCCTCCCCCTTGAGCCCCAGGATTTTTCCAGTTCTTCCACAGACCAATAAAACACTTTCTTCAATATAAAAAATGCTGTTGGGGCGATTGAGAACATCGAGACTCTTGATTTCCTCCAAAAAATCCCTAATTTTCGTGAACCAGTTGGAATTTTTTCCGGGGATTTTTCCCCTAGAAATTAATTCCGCATTTGCAGTTATGTCCGGGTGTCTCTTGATGAAGAGGGACATCCATTTTTCCCCGGGTCTGTTGTCCTTGAATGGGTTTTCTCTTGGGGATGCCTGAAGAATCCGTTGGACTGCATCTTTTAGCAATAACATGAAAATTTCTGATAGAATCGGTTTTATTTACAGATTTTTTTTTAGAAATATCTCGGAATCTCAGCGAGATAGAGTAATTCTTGTAATTACGTTTTTCGTAGCTCTTGAAATTCCCTTTAAAAAAAGTATCATAACTATTGCCCTATCTCGTCTAGTTTCCGAGATATTCTCAAAAAAATAAAAAAAATTTCAAACGAAGGGAGAAAAAAATCAATTTTTCGCCAATGGTTCTTCGAAAGTATCTCAGAAATTGACCGAGATAAAGCGATGTTGCCTGAATTCTTTTTTTGTTGAGAATGTCAAGAGCTACAACAGAAGATTTAAAGTAAAAAGGGCGTATCTCCATCAATTTCCGAGATATTTACAAAAAAAAATGAAAAAAATCGACTTTTTCTGTTTCCCTTTTTTTTTGCTACTGAATCAAATCATCTGAAAACATTAATCATACCTTTCACCTCGTCTGGGTGCATTGGAAAACCGACTTTGGCTTTTCCTAAGATCCATTGCTTCAGGCGATCCTCTTCTTCTTCAGTCAGAACTGATTTAGGTCCCATTTTTGCGCCTTCCGGAATTCTCCCAGAAACTCTGCTGTGAAGAGTAGATTTCGGGACGTTGTGGGCTGCTGCAGCTGCATTCAGAGATGCTCCATTTTTGACATCTCCTATTGCTTTCTTCATGGCCTCGTCGTCGTACTTGAAGCGCTTGTACTGCTTCATTGATTCTCGTCTCTTCAATGACATCTGGAAAAAGAAAATGCAAGAGTTAAAAGAATGTGATGTGAAAAATCTAGTTCTTGTCTCTAGTTTCTAGAAGATATCTTGGAAACTAATGGAGATACGCCCTTTTTGTTTGAAGCTTTTTTTTAGCTATTAAAATTCTCTACAAAAATGGGTTGAGGTAATTTTGCTCTATCTCATTTACTTTCCAAGATATTCTTGACTAATGACTCAGTAGCAGAGCTAAAACAGGAAAATTCATTTTTTTAAAGTCATTTATTTGCAAATGTCTTAGAAACTAATGGAGATATGCTCTTTTTGCCTTTTGGTAACTCTTCAAATTCTTTATAGAAAAGGCTTTAAGTAAAATTGCTCTATCTTACTTAGTTACCGTGATTATCCGAGGAAACAATTAGTAATGGAGCTAAAAATGGACAATTACATTTTTTTCATTCATTTTTTGAGTATCTCTCCGAAAATAAGCAAGATAGAGCGATCTTGTCTTCATTCTTTGTTGTAGCTCTAAAAAGTTTTCACAAAAAAGGACTCATACAATTTTTCTCTATCTCGCTTAGTTTTTGAGATATTCTTAAAAAACCAATCATGATTGAAGCTAAAACAAAAAAATTCAATTTTTTTCTATTCATTTTTCAGAGAAGATCTCGGAAATTAATCGAGTTATGCCTTTTTTGTCTCAATTCTTTTTCGTAGCTCTTCTGGATTCCGTCCTCTATAAAAAAAGTTCACTCTAAAATCACTCTATCTCGCTTATTTTCCAAGATATTCTCAAAGAAAAACAAATCAGTACCAGAGCATAAGCAGAAAAACTCTATTTTTTAACTTCATTTTTCTTCGAATATCTCGGAAACTAATGGAGATACGTCCTTTTTGCCCCAATCTTTGTTTGTATCTCTTGAAAATCTCTATAAAACGGTTACAGGCAAAATCACTCTATCTCGCTTAGTTTCCGAGACATTCCATTAAAAATGATTACAAAAATTTGTCAGAAAAATGTTCAGAGACTGGAGAGAGGTTAGAAACTCATGCCAATAAATAAACATTAGAATTATCCGATTAATTCAATTTTTGGAACAGAAGGAATTGTTGAGGAATTAAATTTACCTTTTGAAAGAGTCTTGTCAAATTCAGTCGTCAAGTATAATTATTCTATTTTTGTGCAGGTCCAATACGTCACATGTATTTCAGACGTGATATCACAAGAATTCCCATTAGATTAACTCATGTTTATTTTTTTTTATATACATATATATATGACGAATGAGAAGAAACGTAAATTGAGAGCAATTTCGCAGGAGGAATGAAAATGTCGTGATAAATCATGGAACGAAATTAATTCTGATTATTCATGCATCTTTGAACACAATAGAAGCGATTTCGATTTATTCCTTCAGGTGGTTTTGATGGGATTATGGATAAGTTGAATTGTTAGTAGCGATTTGATAACTTGAAGTGCTCTGACGCTTTTCATTCTATTGATATTGGGAATTTTTATTTTTATATAAGGATTGGGATAGCAGGAAAGGGTGAAGATGCGAGGATCAATTTACCTGTGGTTCTGGATTTGCTTCCTGGCGAATCTAATGGGAAGCTATAGAACGGAAGTAGGAGAGTTCTTAGAAAACAGTGGTGAATCTTCCGAGAGTAAGTTACTGAAGCTCATCAGTTTTTTTTTTTTTTTAGAATATTTCGGAAACTAATGGAGATGAAGCGATTTTGGCTCAATCCTATTTTGTAAAGATTTTCGAGAGCTATAAAGAAACATTGAGACGAAATTGCTCTATCTCGCTTAGTTTTCAAGATATTCTTTACGATAGAATGGGGAAAAAATTTGAAAAAAAAATGTAGAGAAATTGAATTTTTCGATCATCCTTTTTTGCGAATATTTCGAAAATTAAACGAAATAGCACAACTTTTATGTTTTTTTTTCGTATCTCTCCAAATTTTCTACAAATCAAAAGGATTTGAGCAAAAAACTCTATGATGCTCAGTTTTCGAGATGTTTTCTAAAAAGATTGATGAAAAAAAATAGAATTTTCCTATTTTACCTTTTTACTACTGAGCTCTTTATTAAATATGTCGGAAACTAATGGAGATACTTCTTTCTTGCGCTTATCTTTTCTTGCTGCTCTTGATATTTCCTAAAGAGAAGCCTCAGAACAAAAATGCCCTATCTCCCTTCCTCGCCTTGATCTTACCAAAAAACAATCAATAATCCCGAAATCACGTATGAGTAATTGCTATGGAGAATTTCTATAGAAGATTTCGATGGAAGATTTCTGTACAATAAACCTATAGATATTGTTTCTATACGAGTGGAGTTTCACATGATTCTGTAATTACATTTTGTGTCTATAATAAAAATATTTATAAATTTGATCCTTTTTGTGCTCATCATGAAAAAATCCTAATATCATAGCGTCGCCTTAGAGTTGAAGAGGCGTAAGTGCTATGTGTAAGGATAGCACTTACGCCCCTTTGTTTCTAAGGCGACGATATAAAATAAACCTATAAGATCATATATAGAATAAATCGATAAAAAATTTCTATAGAAATTTTCTGCAGGAATTTTCTACAGAAAATTCAATAAAAAAAATTCCATAAAATAAATATATAGAAATTTTCTATAGGGATTGATCACACATGATTGTCTTCAATTTCAGTCTCTGCAGATCCCATGAAGCGCCTAGATGCTCAGCCTGGCCAAGTGAAGCAGAAGCTCATTCGCGAGATCCACTCAGACATGAAGACCTTCCTGCAAGACTTTCCGAACGTGGTTCGTGACGTCAACGAAACGGGGCGTTCAGTCCTCCAGATGAGGACCTTCATACTTCCCTTCCTCACTGACATCGAAATCGTCCAGAAAGACGTAGCCGTGATAAAGCGCTATGTCCAGAACATCTACAAGAACCTGAGCAGTGTCTGCTCCGACAGCAAGCCAGACAGAACCACATTTCAAGCGATAAAAAACCTAACGAGACTCTCCAACTCTTCATTTACTAGATTCAAGAACATTTACGCGGGACTTCGCGACAATTACAGGAACATGAATGAGAACTACAAGGCTGTCTCCAGCAACATATCTCTGATGCAACAGTCCTTAAATTTCATCAACACGTTATGGCCATTAGTGGAGAGTGCTGTAAATGCGAGTCTCGCAAAACTGGACCTTGTTGTGACGACAGAAGAGGAAATAAAGCAGCAGCTCATAACCAGCAAATATGAAATTCGCCAGGAACTTGCGAGACTCGAGCAGAAACTGGAATTGACATTAGCAGTAATTCGCGAAGACACCAGACTGGTCAATGAAAGAATAACCCAAGAATCCGCAGAAATAACTGCTAAAATCCTCGAATTAAAAGACATTATTTTGTACCGCTGTCATCTGACTCCGGGCATGGGTAGGAATTTGAGAGGCCCTAAATTTTCAATAAAAAATATCCTAGACTATATACCACTGATCGTGCGTTTCTCAAAAGTATTAGAAAAATTGAAGGAGCTGAAGCCAATCGTTGCCATCGGTGGTACAGTCGGCGTTGGACATTTGTTCGAAAATTTCAATGCTTCCAGTGATCCAACGGGATTAGCTGGTGCGATAGGGGGGGTAATGATATTTCCAAATATTTCAATTGATCTTTTGGGGGACATTAGTTCGCTGCTGCCAACGCCGGCTGGAACCCCTGAACCCACTCCCCCCCCTAGACCGCACCCCTGGCCATTTCCATTCCCTGATATACCTGATATAGGAGATTTGATACCAGGACTTTTTCCTCCAGGATCAGATGAAGAGCCTGATGAAGAACCAACAAGACCTCCTGCAAAACCTACCAGACCTCCAGCGAAACCTACCAGACCTCCAGCGAAACCTACCAGACCTCCGGCAAGACCTCCTGGTGAACCTACAGGACCTCCTGGAGAACCTACAAGACCTCCTGCAGTACCTGCAAGACCTCCTGGAGAACCTACACGACCTCCTGCAAGACCTGAAGAACCTGCAACACCTCCTGCCATACCTACAAGACCTCCTGCAAGACCCGAAGAACCTACAAGACCTCCTACCATACCTACAAGACCTCCTGCAAAACCTGAAGAACCTGCAAGACCTCCTGCCATACCTACAAGACCTCCTGCAAAACCTACAAGACCCCCATTACCAACGGAATCACCTGGACTTCCGGGAAGACCAGCAGATAGACCAGATGAGCCATCATATCCTGATGATTTACCACCAATGGGCGATATTTATCCACCATCAGTATCTCCAATGCCCACTCCCATCCCCAAACCAGCGGAAATGCACGATCCAATTCCCCTCAGACCAATAGTTCCCCTCGATATCGATGGACTGGATGATCACTGCGCCTGCAGGTGTTCCTGTCCCTGCGACTGTCCAGTGCTGCCAGTGCCTATAACCAAGAGCCCTTGGTGGATGCACCTTCCAATCTTCCAAGAGGGCGGCATGCAGTGTGAGTGCCTCTGCGCGTGTCCTTGTCCTGCAGAAAGAAAGAGGGAAATTGTTAGGAGGGAAGTTCCAGATTTCTATCAGGATGTCGCCATCTTGGATAAAGAAATTCGGTTCTTGCAGAAAGATCTGGAGAATCTGAAGACGTCTGTGACGGATAGGTTGATCCATACGGAAACAGCGATCATCGGCGAGATGAATTCTAGGTTCTTGGAGGTCACCTCTGTTCTCGCAGCTATTCAGAGGTCCAATGAGTATCTTCATGAGAAGGTGAGGTTTGCCAGTGGGGATGTTCGACAGCTGATGGAAGGGGAGATTGTGAGAATGATTTTACCACAGGTTAGGACTGTCAGCACGGCATTGAAGGACTTGAGGGATGCGGATGAGACTCTTCAGGATGATATTCGACATACTGCAGAAAGTTTTAAAGCGATTATTAGGAGAATTTGTGAGTATCTAAAGGTTTGATGAGGAAAAAACCGGGGATTGAGGAAAGGAGCTTTTTTAATTCTTTTCTGTGAGAATATCTTGGAGAATAAGGGAGGTAGAGAGATTTTGCCTCATACTTTTTCAGTAGCTCTTGAAATTCTGTACAAAAAGAGATTCAAGCAAAATTACGCTATCTTGGTTAGTTTCCGAGATATTCTTGGAGAATGAAAATCAGTAGTAAAGAGGCGAAACAGGATGTAAATTTTTCATCAATTCTCTTTTTGGGAATAACCAGGGAACTAATGGAGATACGCCTTCTTTATCTTAATAGTCTCTAGTAGCTCTTGAAATTCTCACTAAAAAAATCAGGGCAAAATCGCTCTATCTAGCTTACTTTCCGAGATATCACGTATAAAAAATCCCTCTTGAAAAAGCATTCCTATAGGAGATTTCTATAGAAAATTTCCATAGAATATCTCCATAGAGTGCATCTATAGAATATTTAAATAGATGCAGAACGTTTCTGTAGATTCATTCTATAGAAAATCCTACAGGATTATCTAAATTTCTAATCTCAATATTATTTTATATAATATTGAGATTTTCTATAGGTATTGCTCTCTAAGAATTCTTTCTATACTAGTAGTTTCATATGATTCTATAATGAAGTTTCGGGTCTATAAGAAACATATCTATGAACTTTGTGCTTTTTGTGCTCATCCTTCTAACTTGACCAATGCCTATCGAAAATAGCCCAATATCATATATGATAAATCAGGTTTTATGCATTAGTGAAAACAAAATAAGTCAATTTGTTTTGCTCTTTTTTATGAATATCTCGGGAATTAAAGGAGATATGCCCCTTTTATGCTCATCTTTTGTTTTGTAACTCATGAAATTTTCTACAAAAAGGATTGAAACAAAATTGTTATATCTCATTTCGTTTCCGAGATATTCTTAAAAAAATATTGATATAAATATCGACTTATCCGCTTTTTCTATTATTTTTGTTTTTTAGATGGTCCAGCAGAGGGCAGAGGGACAAGAAGTGAGGAGGGAAATTTGAGAATGTCCAGGAATGAAATGGAGGGTCTAGGCAACGTCAGTATTACTGAACCACCATCCTCCACCTCAGAAATACCTTCTGAGTGATACTTTAAGGGAGGGGAGGAGGGACGCAGAAGGGATAAATTTTCTTTCTGCATTAAATTTCCAGAGGGAAAGAGGCGCAAAATTTGAAAACGAAAAATTGTAGTTTTCTTCCAAAACTTCATTTTTGTTTTCGTATATTTTTTTCTATTTTCCTGAAGAGAAAAGGCGCAATTAAAAAAATTGTAATTATGTGAGAAATTTTATGGAAAAATTAAAATTTATCATTATTTGTGAACAATACGATGTTTGTTCACGTAATTTCTTATTTAATAAATTTATCCTTGAAGCAAAAAGTAAATAGAAGATAAGAGGATTAAAATAATGGAAATATAGGCATTTTCTTGGAATTTGTAATAATCTTATGTAATTTTTTTGTTCCATCCCGAATTTCAATTCTAATCGAGATACATAAATTTTTGAATTCTTAACTTAACTCAACTTAACTTCTATTATCTTTCCGCAAATATTGACATTGTATTTGAGTTCGAAGTACAATTTTATGATACTGCGAATATCTAAACAGAAAAAGTGATAGCACCAAAAGTCTGTGCAATAAAAAATGAGGTCTTTGAACTCTGATATTTCTGCAGTTCGCATCTGTCTCATTCTCATATCTGGACAAAAACAATTCAGGAAAAATGGATACGCCCTTTTTATCCTAATCCTTTTTGTATAGAATTCCAAGAGGTACAAAAAAAATGAAGGCAAAATCGCTCTATCTCGCTTAGTTTCCGAGATATTTTTTTTTTTTCATAGATCAGTCGTAGAAAGTGAAAAAGAATGTCAATTTTCTGTTCATTAGTTTTTTGCAAATATCTCCAAAAATAAGCGAGATAAAACGATTTCACCGCTGTCCTTTATTGTAGTTCTTAAAATTTCCTACAAAAAAATAGTCTTACAGCAAAAAGGGCGTATCTCTATTGTTTTCCAAGATATTCTCATGAAAACATCAGCAAAAAAATTGGCTTTTCCTGTTTTACCTCTTCCCTACTGAATCAACCATTACTTATTGAAGTCTTTGAAAAAAAAACCTATAATTCAAGAGAAATCGGGAATAATCTCATGTAGGAAGCTGTCAATATTTGGCGAAGGTCACGAGTTGGGGAGAGTCTCGTTATGAGAGAGAATGGCACAACCTGAAGGTCTGTACCACTCGATTCCTCTCCTCCTCCTCTCAACTATCATCAATCTCTGCTAAAAAAATCCTCTCTAAATGAGGAAAAGATGCTGAGAAACAGTTGCAGATATCTGCGAATAGTCGATCAAACTATCCGCACATTGGCAGCATGAATAGATATACTTACGTTTTTTATTTCACACATGCAAGTGATAAGAGGAAGGGATACTTCAGTTTCTGGTGGGGAAGAAGCCTCACAATTTCATTGCTGCAACATGAGTTTACAAGTCTGTCCCGTGTTTCCGTGGGGACTAGTTGTGTACGTACGTTTATTTTGAAGCACTCAACGTAACGTTCCTTTTTCCTAGTGAAAATTCTGCACTTGTGTCTCTAGAAATTACTGGTAATTTTCATTATTTGCTTCACTTTATTCATTCTTGAAGTGTATCTCGGAAAATTAGCGAGATAGGGCAGTTCTGCTCCAATCATTTTTTTTGTAGAGAATTTTAAGAGCTACGGAGAAGTTTTCCGTAAAAAATTCGCTATTTCACTCAGTTTCCGAGATATTTACAAAAACGAATTGATAACAATTGATTCATTCAAAAATTAAAAAAACAATTACTTGTAGAATTGTTACAGAAATATCTCTGAATCTATCAGGTTCATCGAAAAGTGTCGCGAAACGTTTTTTTGTAGCACTTGAAATATTCTACAAAAAAATGTTAAGATAAAAAAGACGTATCTCCATCACGGATTTCTTTTTAATTGGAGGAAATTTATACGAAATTTATCATCAACTTTTTCCGAAAATAAATCAATATTCATGATTGAATTGATAATAAAAAAGAATTGGCATTGATGACTACAACTCGTGTGTAGAAAGACGTCTGATCAAAATGCAGACAATGAGAATTCATTCATTGCCATCATTTGCTCCTATCAATTACGACGTGAGCATTAACCAGAAGATTATTATTATTATTATTATTCTCTTTATTTACAAACAGTGTTATGCAAGCATGGGAAGAAATACATGCATTACGAATTTCGAAATGCAACAGAAGTGCAAATTATGCAGAAAAAAAAGTAGAAATCATGTAGTTGCACTAGGAAGAAAGTGGCGTAAGTGTTATGCTTATTCATTGCGATTACGCCACTTTGTTTCTAGAGTGATATAATTAATTTTCAAGTGGTTAAAATTGAATTATCGTTTTAAATTATCGTCACGAGTGGACTTTGGAGTCTTTTGAATATATATTGAATAAGATTAACTCCGTACGTAATTCCAGAAATAATTCAAATTCTCAACAGAAGAAAATCCGTATTATCATGAGTATAATTACTGATTATAATTCAGAAATCGGTAAAATCGGATAAATCGATTTTTTCATTCATTTTTTGCAAATTTCTCGAAAACTAAGCGAGATAGAGGGATTCTGTTCCAATATTGTTCTATAGAAAGCTTCAAGAGCTACAAAAAAGGTTCCTAGCAAAATTGCTCTATCTCGCGTAGTTTTCGAAATTTTCTCAAAAAACAATTAATTAAAAATTCGACTTGTGTTTTAGCTTTTTTCGAGTCTTTAATTCTTAACTACAGAATTATCAAAGTGCAATAATAACGGCATCACGTGATGCATTTATTGTGATGATATCATCGATCGATAAGATAAATCATGAAATCTCTATTAAATCTTTGAAGTGGATTTTGTAACAATTTTTGCCGTTTTTTTTTCTTCAGAAATAAGTATTGGACTGCAAATTTTTTGAAATGGAATCAATTTTACGGGGTATCCAGCGCATGAGTTTGACAATGAAAAATAGGACAAAAGTACTTAATGGAACCGTTAGACAAATGTCATTAGCTGCAAAGTGTAAAATTGTCGAGGGTAATAATGGAGAACGCATTTTTCCATCGCCTTATGGAGATATTGATATCCCGGGGCTCACGGTTCCGGAATTTGTTTGGAAAAATTTTGAGCAGTGGCCTAATAGAATAGCTGTGGTATGTGAAAAATCAAATTACTCATTTCTAAATGACTTTCTTTGGAATTTTCCTTAAAATCTTGATTGAGGATTGAGTTATAAGTTTTGCCTTATTCTTTCATGAACAAGTCACAGTTTTTTCTTTTTCCTCGCATATTATCATTATATTAGATCATCATTTTGAAAACAAAGGGGTATAAGTGCTATGTATAAGCAAAGGACTTATGCCTTTTAGTTTCTGGAGTGACGATATTTTCAAATTTTATTTTTTCACATTTTTATAATTTTCTTTACCGATGCAAAATGATTCAAGACTTGCTTTGGAAAGAAGGGCTTCATGAAAATTCTTTTCGTGGACTCCTTCATTCGAAAAAAAAATCTCGAAATCATTTTGCCGAACAGGTTTATTTTGCCCTGATTTTTATTTTTTTAATTTTTTTGAACTATATAAGTTTTCAAAGCTACGGCCATAATAAACATTAATCTATAATTTCTAAATGCATTCTTTTGGAATTTTTTGCAATCTTGATTTTCTAAGGAATGCGGAGTAACCGGTCGGAAGTACACTTATGCAGAGGCGCGGGACAATTCAAGTTATGTGGCAAGGAGTTTGAGGGACATGGGACTTAGGGATGGAGACGTTGTTGCATTGATTCTCCCGAATTTACCAGAAGCACCAATCTCATTTCTGGGTGTTCTGGAAGCTGGACTTGTTGTTACTCCTGTCAATCCAATTTATACAATTGGTGAGTGGGGGAGAAGAATATTTTGTTGTTTCAGGGGAAGATTGGGAAAAAGTAAACGAGAAAGAGCGATTTCGCTTTAATTCTTTTCAATAGCTCTTGAAATTCTCTACGAGAGAAGATGAGGACAAGAATACGCTATCTCGATCAGTTTTAGAGATATTCGCAGGAAAAAAAATAATTAGTAGAAAAGTAGAATGAAATGTCAATTTTAAGAATATCTCGGAAACTAAGCGAAATAGGGCGATTTTGTTGGAGTCCTTTCTTGTAGAGAATTCCAAGAGTTACAAAAAAAAGAATTTTTGCAAATCGCTTCATCACGCTTATATTCTGAGATGTCCTCAAAAAATTAATGTCATAGAATGGGAAAATCGACTTTTTTTCTGAGAATAACTCGACAACTAAGTGAGTAACAACTATTTTGTACGAATATTTCTCTGTAGAATATTTTAAGAGCTATGAAAATGGATTCAGACAAAATTGTGCTATCTAGTTTAGTTTCCGAGATATTCTCAAGAACCTAAAATCATAAAAAATCATTCTTTTTTTTCTTTTTGAGAATATGTCGGAAACTAAGCGAGATGGAGCGGATTTGGCGCCGATCTTTTTTGTAGCCCTTGAAAATTCTCTACAAAATAGCTTCAGGCGAAAAAAGGCGTATCTAGCTTGGGTTCCAGGACAGTTATACTTCAAGTCACCGAATTATCGAAGAGAATTCCATATTCATTAATCATACTTTGTATTTATTAATCATAAATATAAATATTTTCATGGTCATTAGGCAAAAAAAATCGTCTCTGACCTTTGCTATTGGAATTATCTAATATCCGCGATGATGCGTATGAACGAACTTTGCACACTCCAAAGAATTCAGTAGACTCGTGTTATCTAGGTCAATAATTCCCCTTCAATCAATCAAAAATTATAATTGCAGACGAAATTTCAAGACAATTGCGACTCTCGGGGGCCAAAGCTGTTATCACCTCCACTTCTGCGGTTGGTGCTGTGGTAGCGGGGAAAACAGCACTCCCACAAAATTCACCAATCATCGTCATTGAAGATGGATCAACTTTACCCGAGGGGACGATATCATTCAGAGTAATTTTATTTTCCCTCACATACTTCTTATCTAAAGAAGAACTCGGAAATTAACAAGCTTAGAATAAAATGTCACGAAACCTTTTTTGTAGGAAATTGAATTCTCTACAAAACAGATTTCTTGAACTTTTCTTCTGAACTTACTCAATGCCGAGATATTTGTAATAAAGAAGCTGAAAATAATTTATCCTATGATTGTATCATTTATACTATGTATCTCAAAGTATAATGAACATTGCCCAACCACTTATGCGATACAATATGATAAATTATATAATATTATGTATCTTCATTTGACTCTGATGAGCATTTGCCTAGAGTCATAATGCAACAAATTACAATTACAAAATAGTTTAAAAAAAATATATACAAGAAGCTCATCACTTTTTTTTCAAATTCACATTTTAGGATATGCTGAATAAAGGAAAAACATTGCCACGTGTGCCTGCAAGTGTTCGGACACCTGATGACCTCTGCGTCTTGCCCTTTTCAAGTGGAACAACGGGATTACCTAAGGGCGTCATGTTAACTCATAGAAATCTCGTTTCCGATATGATGATGACAGATAATGCCAGCGATTTGATGGGCTCAGGTAATCACCTGTAAATTAAAAAGACTGAATGACTGAGTAGTAACTTAGAGTGTCAATCATCGGAGTCAGGCTAATTTACTAGAACAATCACGATACAATTTAATTCAAACGGAATAATTCGATTGTAAATAATTCATGACAAAAAAAAATCGTTTTTTTTTCTGCAGTTTTATAATGTATTTCGAAAACTAAGCGAAATAGAGTGATTTTGCTATAATCCTTTTTTGGAAAGAATTTTAAGAGCTCGAAAAAAGGTTTCTTCATGAATTTCACTATCTCGCTTAGTTTCCGATATACTTTTTGGAAAACAAATAATAAAAAATTGATTCGTCGAATAAATTAAAAATTCAGTTGCAGCTTCTTTTGCAAATATCTCGAAATCCACTGAGTTTATCAAAAAATTTCAAGAGACGTTTTTTGTAGCTCTCAAAATGTTCTACAAAATAAGATTAAGACGAAATTGTTTCATCTCGCTTACTTTCCGAGATATTCGCAAAAACTAAATGATGAAAAATTGACTCGTTGAATAAATCGAAAAATCACTTAGGAGCTTATTTTGTGAATATTCAAATAATCCGGTGATTGTTAATAATTCATGACATAAAATTAGCATCTCGAGGCCATTTAATGTCTGTCACTCCTCGACCTCGAATTGACGTCACATTACAAAGTATAACAAATTTGTACTGGAATCTCGTGTCTGGGAGTGTAGATATCAAATGAATGGAATATTTCAATTGAAAACATTGCTTCATATCATTTTTTTTTCACAGATTTTCCGGATGTTATACCGATGGTTCTGCCGATGTTCCACATTTATGGGATGAACGGTATCATGTTACCAAGGCTAGTTGCTGGAGCTAAATTGGTTACTCTCCCGTCTTTTACAGCGGAGAGTTTTACTAATGTATTAAAGAATTATAGAGTGAGTTGATTATTTCGAAACTAGAAGGGAGGAAGATGGGGTAAAATGAATATCCAATTGAACGGTTCGAGATTTTCTTTTCTCTAATGATTCCATTGAATATCTGAGAAAATTTTAGGTGAAAAACATGTGTTGAAATTAATTTTTATTCAATTTTTCGAAAAGCTTGCTTTTTTGTCCAAATTTCGAAAGGATTTTTCTTTCGAAAATTGAAAAAATTTCACTTTTTCGGCGAAGTTTCCGGTTCTGTTAGTCTCAGCGATCTGGGATTCATCTCGAATGGAAGGTGAGCTCATTTCTCATCGATTCATGTGCTGCAATTTTTTTAAAATCACTTTTTCAAATACTTATTGTTAAAAACTTGGTGATTTTTGAGGAGAAATTCGCCGACGATAATGGCCAGGTCCGTGAGTAACGTAGAGAAACAATGATGCGTTTCAATCGATGAGTTTACGTTAGGATAATTAACAAAAGAAGATATGAGCTGCAATGGCGATAAATAATTAAACTCGCGATAATATTCCGAAAATGATAATGATGATATTTCGAATGATACTTTTGGTGAGCCGCGAACGTTACTGTTGTTAATGACCGAAGGATTCTGATGATAATCGATGAGAGAATGACAGATTGCTTCCGAAGGTGAATGCCGAATGAGAGCGAAAAGACGCCGAAAAGACTCATAATGCCTATAAAGATGCCACCTACGTCGCGAGATGGATTCCTTGGCAGATCTTTTTAAATTCCTGACCTCGTCATATCAAGATCCTTGCCAAGTTCCCTAACATTTTATAGATCATTTTCTTAAAATCTGTTTTTACCCTATAAGTACTTGAAAAATTGTTAATTTTCTTTTTCAAACACATAAATTGATGGAAAATGCGCTGATTTTTCATTTAAATTAAAACCGGAGGTATCCCCGAAAAAATTAAAAATTTTCAAAAACAGAAGGTTTCCATTTTCAAATCCTGAGGAAGAAATGAAAGTTTTGAAAAATTCTAATAAATAACTTATGACATATGATTAATATGGAAAATTTCCTCAGCTTTCCAATAGAATCATCAGACAAAAAAAATATCTCCAATATTTCCATTGATTTCGAGTAATTTTCATAGTATAAAATACTAAAACTAACACGTGTCTGTTCTACCTCTTGTGTTTCATTCTACCCCATCTTTCCCTATTCTATTTTGCTTCTTCGCTACTGATTTAGAAATAATATTTTTATCTTCATCTATTTTTTAGTGTACTCTACTGTACTGTGTTCCGTCCATAGTCCTATTCCTGGGATCAACGGCTATGCTGAGTAAGGAACACTTCAAGAATATGCGGGGTATTTTCAGTGGTGCTGCACCACTCTCTGGAACAGACGTAGACAGGATTTATAATAAATTTAATATGGACAGTACAAGTCTACCATTTTTACAAGGTATGTCATTGTCATTCTTCTTCTCGAAAACTGAGCGAGATAGCGCAATTTCATTTAAAGTCTTCATATAAATTTTGTCAAAACTACAGACAAAGATTTCGGCAAAATCACTCCATCTCGCTTGGTTCCCGAAATATTCGCAAAAAAGCAAATGAGTATTTGAAAGGGTTTCAATTTTTTGACATTTTCTTTCTAGGAATTCTCGGAAACTAAGTGGGATAAGCGAATTTAGCCTCATCTTCTTTTGCAGTGAATTTTGATAGCTCCAAAAAAGAATTAGGGCAAAATCGCTCTATCTCACTCCATTTCCGAGATATTTATTTATTCACTTAGTTCACTCCTGATTTGGCACTTACGCCGTTTTCTTTCTAAGCCAGTGATCACATGAAATTATCCTGTATCTATAATTAATTCATCTCGCTCTCATTCTGCAGGATATGGTTTGACCGAATGCTCGGGAGTTGCATTCCTCCAGACGGAGAATGGAAAATATTCAAGTATTGGATATCCCCTTTCAAACAGTGATGCTAGACTAGTGGATCCAATCACAGGACAAGATGTCACGGCTCCAGGACAAACCGGGGAAGTTTGGATCAGAGGACCGCACATAATGAAAGGATATTTGAAAAATGAAGAAGCCACAAACGAAATGTTACACAATGGATGGTTAAAAACTGGTGATATTGCTTATTTCGATGAAGATTTTGCATTCATCATCACTGACAGACTGAAGGAACTCATCAAGGTCAAAGGCTACCAGGTAACATGAATATCCATTAACGAAGTATTTATTAATCCTTGGAGAACAGAACGGGTCATTTTGATTCCAAGAAAATTTTTGCCTTAAAGTATGATAAAATGGATAGAAATATTTGAAAAACTCGGCTGCAACGCTTATACGCTTTTTTTCATTCAAATTGGCCTACTTTAGGAGAGAGGTCCAATTTTGCTCAATTTTTTCACCATCAAAAACTAGTTAATTTAAAACGACGATGATTGTATTCAAAAGTACATTGCTTTATCTACAAAAAAAAAAATTTACCCATGAAATAAGTAAGAAGATCGAATTGTATCCCCTTTTAGAAATACCTCAAAATCGCCTAGGTTTACCAAAAAATGTGAAAAAAAACCTTTTTGTACCTCTTGAAATTTTTCACAAAAAGCTTTCGAGCAAAAATGCTCTATCTCCCTTATTTTCTGGAATATTCTCCAATGAAGGTTGACAAAAAAAAATTCTGATTCACTTCTTCGCTATTAAATTTCCTAATCCCAATTATTTTTTCAAAGGTACCACCCGCTGAATTGGAAGGCATTCTAAGAACCCATCCCGACATCGCTGACGCAGCTGTTGTTGGTGTACCTGATGCAAGAAGTGGCGAAGTTCCCAAGGCATTCGTAGTCCTCAAGAAAAATCACATGACAACAGCAACAAACGTTGAAAATTTCGTCGTAGGAAAAGTCCCAGAGTACAAAGAACTCAAAGGTCAGTTCAAACGATTTATAAGTAAGGTCGTATACCAGAGTACTGTCAATAAAACTGAAAAGAATGAGTATTTGGATGTTATTTTCCAATTAATTGCTGATGATTCGGAGAAACATGTTTTAATTTACCTGAAAAAGTTATTGAACTATTCGAAAGTCATATGTTTTACTTGTGAATATAATTTTTTTTTCTCGAATTTTTTTCTATGTTAATACCCTATCACATACATGAGATATAGAGAGAGAGAGGAGCAAATAGTTACGACTACCTTCTAATTAAAATTTTCCAACAACTATACGAAGAATTGAATAGTTTTTTCTTCTATCATTTAGTTGAAATGCTGTTCTTTTCACCTATAGTTTTTAAATAATGGGTCAACTGTGTGGCTTTCGAGTAATTTCGTTATTTCTGTCCGATTTAGGGCGTATCATCTCCACCACCACTATTTTCAGTAACTTTGATAATTTATATCTCATAAACTATACGGACAAGAATTACGAAAAAAATTCAGAAAAATGTTAGAAAATATCACCTTTGATACAGCATCAAAAAAATAAAAGGATCAACCCTTGAGATACTATCTTAATTCAATATCTCAGGGATTTACAGTTTGATGAAATTATTTTTTGCAGGAGGAGTTACTTTCATTGAAGAAATCCCGAGAAATGCATCCGGCAAAATTTTGCGAATATCTTTGAAAAATTTGCACCGCACTCAGTGATAAATAATTAAGAAAAAAATTAATTATCATTTTCATCGTCATTTTTTGGTCAAACTATGATCAAATCAATTGAACTCATGACCATGTGCTCATAAATTAATTAATGGGTTAATTTTAAGAGGGGGTAAATAGTTTATGTTGAATTTTATACATGTATATAATAAAAATCTTGTAAATAGAAAATAATTTGATATAAAGAGGAAAAATTGAGTGAAATTTTTAAACATCTTATTTATTAATTATCTTGTAATACGAATCTCAAGATAATGTATAATTACAATATAATATACATTTTTGTACCCATAAACGGCATTTCTCTAAAATTGCCAAAAAAGTAACATTTCGCTGACATAATTAAGGCACGTCTAAACATCATCAACCTTATATTGTAAATATATCGTCGTCCTTGAGTGGAAAAGGCGTAAATGGTACACGTTTCCTATCTTATCATACTCTTATTATACTCTTTTTACTCTAGACCACGATATACAATTGGCTAAAAATAATTTGCAAAATTGTTATTACAACAGTTGTAGGAGCAGTAATTACGATAGTAGTGAAGAGATAAAACAGAATAACTCATTTTTTTTTTGTTGACCTTTTCTTGAGAATATTTTGGAAACTAATGGAGATGCACCCTTTTTGCGCAAAGGCTTTTTAGTAGAGAATTTCAAGAACTGCAAAACAAGATAAGAGAAAAATCGTCCCATCTCGCTTAGTTTCTGAGAAATTCTGAAAAAACTGATAAATGAAATACTGTTGCCTTATCATTGGTTTTTTGGGGAATATGTCGAAAAATAAGCGAGATAGGGCGATTTTCCACAAAGACTGTACAAAAAAAGGTTAGGGTAAAAAGGGCGTATCTCGCTTAGTTTCTGAGATATTCCCCGAAAATGTAAAAAAAATAGAATTATTCTGTTTTATTCCTCAATTACTAATTTTTCGTCCATTTTTGTCCTAATGCTGTTTTGCAGCTCTTGAAATCCGTTATATTTCACTATTTGAGATTTTTCAGAATATTTGAAATATTTTGAGATTTTTTTTCTTCAGAAATCTTCTCAAATCGAACTCGGACAATCTTTCTTTGCCCACATGTTTCAAAAATCCGTTAAATTTCACTATTTGCGATATTTTTTCAAAATATTTTGAAATTTATTTTCAATTTGTTTTTTTCGAAATTCTCGCAAATTAGTCCTTCACAAGAAAGGCTTAGGGGAAAATCGCTTCATCTCACATAGTTCCCGAGATATTCCTCAACAATAACAAAAAAAAATAATTGTTCTATCTCTCAATTTGTAACTTTCAATAAAATAACTCGGAAACCAAGCGAGATACGCCCTTTATGCCCCGATCAACTTCTGTAGAGAATTTCAAGAGCTACAAAAGCAGAATAGGACAAAAAGAGCGTATCTTCTTTGTTACTGAGATATTTGAGCAAAACTTTCTTCGCTACTGAATTGATATTTTCTTCACTTAATTAATTAAATGGAAAAATAGGATTTTTTACTCGACTAAAAGAATAACGTGTATAATAAATTTCCGGAAGCTCTTGGATCTCCCGACTTATTGAAATATACAAATACCTTAAAAAAAAAAAACAAGGAGCAGAGGAAAAATCGAAGAATTTGAAGAAAAAAAAGAGGAAATTCAATGAGTATAACTTCAATGAGTAAAACTTGAACAAATCTCTTCCTCACTCTTATTTTCTTTTAAACAGAAGACATTGTAATGAATCTCAATTGCTCTGTATTTTCATTGTCAATTAGTCACTCCGTAATAATCATTTTTATTTCTTACTTTTTTCATTCCAATTAAGAAATAATTCTGATTCAAATCGCGTGAGGTTCTCAATAACAGGAAATTAGAAAAAATTATTTGTTGGCACATATCATGCCAATATCAATATCCAAATGCATACGAATTCATTGGACATCAACGGGAAGACGGTTTCAGAAGCAGTTTGTAGCGGTCACTCGATGAATCTGAAAGGAAAAAACAAAAAAATTAAATAAATTAATATTGAAAAAAAAAATGTTTTTTCAAAGTATCTCGGAAAGCAAGTGAGATAGGGCGATATTGTTGGAATCATTTTGGGTAGAGAATATCGAAAGCTACAAAACAAGCTTAGGACAAGATCGCTCCATCTCGTTTACTTTTCGAATGACTTTCCGAACCCATCGAATAAATAAAAAAAATCACTTGTATCTTCTTTTATAAATTTCTCGTAGGGAAGCTAGCTAGCACAATTTTGTAAGGATTCTTGTTTGTACAGGATTTCAAGAACTCCAAAACAACCATAGGACGAAAACACTCTAGCCCTTTTAGTCTCCAAGATATTCTCAAAAAACGATTGACAGAAAAAATTGGCTAAAATTTTGAATAAATTACCTCTCATGGTTTCCACCAAATACATGCTCTCATCCTTCATATTAGCAACAAGCTCATTGGACACGAGTACATGAATACCTTGAGGTCCCTGAAGAAGGACAGAATGCATACGATCACTCGGTAAATTAAATGTAGCCAGTAATTTATTTGCCAGTGCCCCACTCGTGAGATTCTCAAGATAAACAACACGCCACAGTGAATTAGCATTTCCCTCAATAGCAAAATAAAGTGTCAATTTTGGTGTTGGTGCCTTTGAATGCAGAGCATTGAACAATCTTATTCCATCAGCAAGACCGCATATTTGTATCAAATCATCACGTGACAGTCTCAATATATCAGCAGCTGAAAAACTTGAAAATGTTGACTCAAACGCTTGAAATCTACTGGCACGTAACCAGGCAGATGTTTGGACAGCATTAGCATCTTTTGGTAGTTCCAATTGTCTAGTCAACGTATTCAAATCATGGCATATTGGATCCGGTAAAATAGCAGCTGGTGATGACAATCCATTCACTGGTAAAGATGATGTATTTATTTCTTCTTTTGTCGTTTGATCCAAGGTAATTGGTACTGTACCAGGTGTCGCTACTGATAATGATACTGGTACCACTACCAATGCTGGTGACGTACCACTGACGTTGTTGAGACTCTGCGGTGAACTGAAAGAAAGTAGGTTGAAAAATAATTTAGTGACTAAAGAGGTAAAAAGTTGATTTTTTTCTTTAGTTTCTGGGGGAACGCTCGAAAAATTATGGAGATACGCCCTTTCTCCTTTGATCTTTTCTTGTAGAGGATTATCAAGAGCTAGAAACGGAGGAAAGAGCGAAAAGGCGTATCTCCATTGGTTTTCGAGATATTATTTTAAAATAAAAGTAGAATTTCAATTTTTATTCATTTTTTTTTTGGTAATATCTTGAAAATCGATAGAGATACGCCCTTTTTGGCTTAAATCTGTTTCGGAGCTCTTAAAACTCTCTATACGGAAAGATGTCTTGCAATTCTCAAGTGAATAGAATAATGCAATGTTCTTCGTTCGTTTTTTGAAAAAATCTCGGAAAATAAACGAAATAAAGTAATCTTGAGAATAGAGAATAGAGAAATTCTCTATGAGACAATATTTGGGCAAGGAGGGCGTATGTCTATCAGATTTTCGAGATATTCTCAAAAAATAAATCAGTAGCGAGAAAAAAAAATTCAAATTTTGTGGCACTTCTTTTTTGAGAATATCCCTGAAACTAAGCGAGATAGTGAAATTTTTATAAATATTTTTTTTTGTAACACATGAATTTCTCTACAAAAACAGATTTAGATAATTTTTCTCTATCTCACTTACTTTCCGAGATATTCTCAAATAACAAATCATTTAGAAATTTATAGTGTCGCTCAACCACGAATGAATTACTATTATATACTTTATGTATTTCATCTAGCTCCAATAGGCATTTGCCTGGAGTCATAATGCAATAATTATGTATCACATGTCATTAGCAAAAAGTAAAATGAGAAAATTCCATTTTTTTGTCATTTGTTTTTCTCAAATATCCCGGAAACTAATGGAGATACGCTCTCTTCCCCTGAATCCTTGATTATAGCCCTGAAAAATCTCTAAAGAAGAGCCTCAGGGCAGAATCGCTCTATCTTCCTTATTTTCCGAGATATTCACCTTTCATTACTTACTACAGTAATTTCTGAAATCGTACATTAATATTAATAATTCTTACGTATTATTTTTTCTGAGTTTCATTATTTTTTCAAATATATTTCCATTGTAATTCTCCCGTGAGTCTCCGAGACGTTTAACGGTGTAACGTCTTCTAGATAAAACCAGATTAGCCAGTTGTTTTCGACCAGATTCACCCAGTCCCGTCAACGTTCTCTCATAATTTCGTGTATCAAACAATCGTCCAACTATTTTGATTCCAACAGTACCGCACTGGCCGATTATTATCTCATAAAATAGAAGCACCGGCAATTTTCGTGACATTTCGTACATTAAATCCACCCAAAAATACTCATAAAATCATAAATTCCTATTTAATTAATAGAATCATGAATTTTTTCGATTTTTTTTTTGAAGAACATCGGCACACCGATGATCTGGCTGCTCGTCATCTCAGGAAACGTGCACGATGTGGATGTAATTCTTCCTTGTCACTCGAAATTTTAACATCAAAATAATTTTTACTCGCTCCCATTTCCATTGACTTTTTAATCAATTCAATTGAATTCTCAAGGAACAAATGCGGCTCTTTCTCCACAAGGTTAATGACCGTTACCACGAGACAAATCATTCCCATTAAATTTAAAATATCAAGAAAAAAATTCACAATTTTCAGTATTAATAAAAAGTTCAATAAACCGGGAATTTAGCAAAATCGAAAAAAAAAACAAGTAGAGTCACATTAAAACACTAACGGTAAATCATTTCGATAATTTCTTCAAACACTAATGAAATTTTCTAGGAAAAGAAAATAAACATTTTTCAATTGATTTTTTATTTTTTTTTTTCCAAATTATTTCGAAAAGTCTAGGTCTCACTCTAATGCAAAATTTCGAGTTTACCGGGGGCCAAGACTTTTATTCTACTACTTTATAGTTTCTCATTTCCCCAGAAATGCTTTCGACACATGAGGTAAGCACGTAGTCTTCACGTTGGATTTGTGCACTGTGTTGAGTTACAATATTTTAACTTCTGGCTTGTGCCAGTTCAAGCCGGTTTTCCCTGTTGATCTTCAACTTCTATGTATGTGCTTGTAGAAGAGACCTCGACGAATCACGATTGAGCGCACAACTACGGGTTTCCACACTCACAACCGCCAGCGAATCCGCGGCTCTTTCACTTCATCTCATTCTAATCCCCACCAGAGACTAACACATAAATGAAGGAGTCGTTTTATTTTTTTTTAATCCATTTTTTTTTCTTTTTTTCGTCGTGGACGTAACCGGTTATGTACTGGATCACAGACGTGGAATTGAGGGGGCACAAGTGGTGCGTGGGTTCATTTGACCACTTGCGTGTTAACAATTCGCACATTCAATATCCTCTTTTTAGACTGATTGAAAATAATTAAACGTGCACCGAAAAAATTTAATAACTATGAGTTTTATTTTTTTGTTATTTGCTTACGAGGATATCTCGGTAAATAATGGAGATACACTTTTTTTACCTCTGGACTTTTTTGTAGGGAATTTTGAGAGCTACAAAAATGATCTCTACGAAAATTTCGCTAACTTGCTTAGTTTTTGAGATACTCTTAAAAAACTAATGATGAAAAATTGTCATTCTACTTTTTTCCTTCGGTATTGATTTGCTTTTTGGAAACATCTAGGAAAGTGAACGAGATAGGGTGATTTTTTACAAAATTCTTTTTTATAGAGAATTCCAACAGTTTCAAAATACGTTTTTCTACAAAAATCTCGTTATCTTGCTTAGTTCCCGAGATATTCTCAAAAAACAAATGACAGAAAATTGACTTGCTATTATACTAATTTTTTAAAAATGAAAACATCTCGGAAGCTGAGTGAGATAGGCGGATTGCACCCGAATCCTTTTTCGTAGCTCTCAAAATTCTCTACAAAACATCCATTAGGCAAAAAGAACTTATCTCCATTAGTTTCTGAGATATTATCAGAAAACGCATGAACAAAACCATGCACTTCACATTTTTTTAATGAAAATAATTATTAACAGCACTTACAATGCATCAGCTTGTGTGTAGGGGCTCTCCTCAATCTGTGATTCGGGGCTAGCGGGTGTCAATGACTCCAGCGGAATCTGCAGAATATTTCCGCATTTATTTTTTTGTTAAAAATATATAAAAAAAATAAAAATTCTACTCACATCTGAGAGAACTGTACAATCGTAACTCGGCTGATATTTGTCCTGTTCATGAGGTGGTCTGCGAAGTATTTTATCACGGTCCTGTTTATGCTTGCGATCAGCTCCTTTGAGCTTGAAGACCTTGATCTGACAAGAAGCTGCATGCAAACGCTGTCCACCAGGAAGTCTAGTTTCAACATGAATTCGAAACGGAACCCCTTTCTCACCCCCGTGCTTTTTCGGTGTAAATTCTGTACTTATGCAGTTAACCTTGACAAACAATAACATATAACAATATAATAATGATAATTTTTATTCATCTGGTCTGAGAGGAAATGCACTTGTTATTAAGTAATAATTACCTTGATGTAAACGCCAACTTCCTTTGTCGGATCCCACATGAAGTCAACGCTATTTTTCGATGAGGATGTCTCCGAGACGTCCATCATCCCATAACTCAGAGGCACGTCGACTTCGAGAAGACGCTCGCCAGGTCGTGTCTTCTGCCAGGCCAACATCTGCTCCTTCTCGGTGTACTGTAGTCTTCTTTCATGAAAGCATATGCGAATGCTCGACTGTAATAAAAAAAAAGTTGAATTCACTCATGAATACTTTACAAATTGTTTTTTAAAATTAGTTTTTTGAGAATATCTCGCAAAGTAAGGGGGATATAGGAATTTTTCCATTATCCTGTTTTTGTAGCTCTTGGAATTTTCTGGAAGGTCGATGGAGGTAAAATTGCGCTTTCTGGCTTAATTACTGAAATATTTGCAGAAAACAAATGACAAAAAGATTGATATTATGCTTCATCTTTTCACTACTAATTTTTCCTTCAAGAATATCTGGGAAATTAAGCGAGATAGCGCAATAATCCTTTACAAGAATTCTTTTTTGCGGAACATTTTAAGAGCTACAATGAAGACTAAGGAAACCCACCGTATCTCCCTCAATTTCCTCCATATTCAACGAAAACTAAAAAAAATAAAAAATTTCACCTTGAGTATTTTCCCACGAAAAGCTGATAGATCTCCCAGTTTCTTCAGCTTAATCTCATAAGACTGTCCCTGATTCAAATAAGTCAATGTTTCTTCGTTGACTTTTGTCGCAATACTGGTAGCTGCTGCCAAAACATACTGAAATCTGTATTTTCAAATGATCAAATTTCCATTAAAATAAATTTCCAATAAAATTCTCATAAACATGACACGGAAAATAGCAGACATCTGACAATTTTTAGATTTTTTTTCCAACAAATAAATTATTTTAAGAAAAACAAAAAATATGCATACGTAGATAATTCAAAAAAACTATAAGTGCGAATTTTTTAAATATTTTTTTATAATAATTGATTTGTGCAAAAAAATCCAAAGAAATTGTCAGATGTGTGCCAATTTCATTATTATCAATAAACTCATTATAAATAAAAGACATAATGAATTACCGGCTATCCTCATTGAATTCATTGCCCTGTTGCGAAGACGAGACTTGATTTCCTGATGAAGAAACAGGCGGATACTCTTCATTGTTGTACAGAAGTTGATGAAGACTCGTCGCAGACTGTCCTCTATCACTTGGATTATTACGCACATTCCCAGGATTGTTTCCATTATTATTATTCGGAGTTGTTGAGGTGGTTGTGGGCGTTGTAGTGGTGTTGTTGACTGTATTGCTATTGTTGTTGCTGTCTGGTTCAACTGGTAAAATGTTCTCATTCTGTTGACCACTGAGATTCCTCTGGGACACGTGATTTAAACTAAAAAATTAAAAATTTTAATTGAAAAATGAAGAAAAAACTTCGTTTTTTTCGAAAAAAAAAGTGGAATGATTCGGAATTTTATGGATAATTACAAGAGATTGAAAAATATTGATGACGATGATGATGATGAACAACTAGAGTCAATTGGGCTCTTCATGATCCTAAAGTTTCGAGCAAATTAGGTAAATTAATGACTAGTGAGGCATGTGTTTAAGATTCAAGGATTGTGGAACAAATGCGTGGTTTAATATTGTGCGATTGCATTTTCCAGCGATAAGAGGCTCAAACGGTCTACTAGGTCATTGAAGATTTCGTAATTTTCTCATGCATCTGGCTTTAAGCAGAATTATTTCCTGTTTTTTTGTCTTTTCTTCATTGATGAGATAAGAATTTGATTTAATTCTTTGATGCAAGTGAAACTCGAGTGGTAATGACTCACTTTGAATTGTTGGTTTGATTTTCCGGGGAGGGAGCTTCTTGCTTGAAGACAGTCAGCGAGGGTAATGCCAGCAGGGCCTCACTGAAACAACCCCATTTATAATTCAGGTGTGAAGAAGTGAAGAATAGAAGAAAAAAGAGATACAGAAGAAAATATTTGGGTTTTTCTTTGTTTTTTGGGGGATATCTCGGAAAATGATGAAGATACTACGTTTTTGACCAAATTCTTTTTTGTAGAGAATTTTAAGAGTTACAAAATAGGATTAGGGAGAAAAAGGTGTACCTCCATTAGTTTCCGAGATATTTTTGAGAAGTAAATGATGAAGAAAATGGACTTTTACGGTTTCACTTTTCACTGATAATTTCGTTTTTTAGAATATCTCGGAAGATAAAGGAGATAGCTTAATTTTGGTCGAATCCTTTGTTGTAGAGAATTTCAAGTGCTATAAAAAAGGATTCAAGCAAAATCACTCTATCTCGCTCAACTTCCGAAATATTCTCAAAAAAAAGACAAATAATTGATATCTTCTCTTCTTCCTTCACTACTGATTTATTTTTTGAGAATATTGCGGAAACTAAGTAAGATAGCGCCATTTTGATGAAATTATTTTTTTGTAGAGCATTTGAGGAACTACTAAAACGGATCAAGGCAAAAAGGGCGTATCTCCATTAGTTCCTGAGTTATTCTCAAAAAAGAAATGACAAAAAAATTGACTTATACTTTTTTACTTTGCGGGACTGATTTGTTTTTTTTTATGCTCTCGAAATGCTCTACAAAACCGTTCTAGAACAAAAAAAGGCTAATCTTCATTACTTTCCGAGATATTTCTGAAAATCAATTTAATTTCCGCGTTTACCTCTTCACAACTGAATTAATCATGAAAATTCTCTACACATGATCGTTTAAGGTTTACCTTGACTTCACGTACAACATAACTCTGTTATTGTGTTAGAAGGAAGTGAAAAGAATGTAAATGCTTCAATGGCACAAGATGACACGCATATTTTGTGTTTTACGTTCCATCGTAATCCCTCCCCATTGAGGAATTAGATGGAGTGTCAGTGCAGATTTACCTCCTCCTGTGATACGTACTACCATTCAAACAAATTGCCACAATAACTAACGCAAACCGGATATTAAAGTAGTTCATGTCTCCTCCCCAGCTTGACTGATTTATTAATTTTTATCTTGTTTCAAAAATTATTCTCATCATTCAGTTAACGGCGTTACAAGTTCCCATCTCTTCATTATTTAATCAATTTTTTCTCATCAGATGCAGGAGTGATTTTTCATCATGTCGTCAGCTCAGAAAAAAAGGGGCGTAAGTCCTATGTATAAGTATAGGACTCGCGCTTCTTTGCTTCTAAGTGTCGAAACAAAGTGGCGTAAGTCTTATGCCTATACATAGGATTTAAGCCCCTTTGTTTCTAAGACACAAACAAAGGGGCGTAAGTCCTATGCTTGTGCACATCACTTACACCCCTTTGTTTCTAAAGATTTAATTTTCTCACCTCATGTTATAGGATGCCACAGCACTAGCAAGATCATTAGCTGCCAGGGCAGATAGAGAGCCATCAAAATCAGCCACCAAATGTTCAGCGAGTTCCTCAACTTGTCTCGAGGACCATTGTGCTGAACCATTACTTCCAATTGATCCTAAAAAATGCAAGAAAAAAAAGGGATTATTTAGACAAAAAAAAGGGGGAATTTCATGAGGAGGTAGGAAATTCAATTCTTCCACAAGACTCATCACGTGATTATTCTTCCGGAAATTAACAATTGACCTGTCGTACTCGCCAAAGCTCAAAAGCTCATGTTCATCATGATTAAACGGAAACTCTCTCTATCGACCTTCATCTTCAATCATTTCAGTAGAGAAAAAGTGAAACTGGATCACTCGATTTTTTTTCTGATTTTTTGAGAATATCTCGGAAAGTAAGGGAGATACGTCCTTTGTGTCTGGAAGTGGTTCTGTAGAGAATTTCAAGAGCTAGAAAGAAGGATTGGGGTAAAATCGCCCTCTTTCGCTCATTTTTTGAGATATCCTCAGAAACAAATATCAAAAATGCAATTCAAAATTTAATCGAAAAAATAAAATCCAAAAATCGAACAAAAAAAAACCTACCATCTCTGCGTATATGTTTCCGCTCCAATTCGCCAATCGTCTGATTCGCCTCAGCAGAGCGGCGCTTTAAGCCGTTTGATTGAAAATTTTGCTCTGACGTCGGTGAATTTCCACGTGATCCACTCGAATGCAACTGATCCCCCGTATTTCCCAAACTCTTTGCCACTTCCCGTTTATCGTGCCACAGAATTCCGCTGTCTGACACGTGATAACCCATTGATACCTGCACAAATAAAAAGAAAAAATCGAAATTCATTATCTGTAATGCATTGTGACATGCTTCTCCATCTAAATGAATTTATTTACTTGTTGAGTCGCGATGACGTCGCGTCCTTCGTGTCTAACTGCCGGTGATAATCTCTGATAGGGTGGAGATGGCGAGTGACCCAGCCACATTGTTCCATTCAGCGTCTCTGTGCTGGCCTCCATAATAACTTGTAATTCCATTCGTCAATAAATCCAAAACTTTTTTTTAAATCAATTTCTTATCATTTCCAATTCTCAAAAAATTTTCCACTAATTAATTTTTTTTAAAAGCTCCTATTTTTAACTAAAGAGAGTCGATCCAAGGGCATAACACACGTATTTTTTTGAGTTTTTTCTTCTTTTTTTCTTTTCTCTCTAAATTAGGGAAATTATTAAGCAATTGCTACGTGGCTCCCCTGTTTTTTTTCAAATTGTCCTTAAAACATGACGAAGAAACTGTTGTACAATTTCTTGATGCCGGTGGTTTCGCGCTGTCGATGTGTCTCCAATAATGCGCAACCCCGGGATTTTAATGATAGAAAACGTGAGAAAACAACAAAAGCTTCTTTGAACACCATTGCAATGCCTCGGCTCAAAGGCATCTTGCCGTAATTAATTATCAGTTATTTTCTGTTGCAATTAAATGTCTCCTCTTTTTCGCGTTTCTTCAATTTAATACACACAAGTTGCTTTTTATAAATCCCAAAAAAAAGTCTCACTTCTATCTTTTAATTACTCTTTTTTTTTTCTAAAAGACTATGGCTCACACACTATTTAGTGTCTTGATGGCGTCTGAGGCCCTCTCATGCCACGTAGTCACCACATTTTCAAAATTCTTCTCTCCATGGTGATAAATGAAGAATCAACAGAGGAAAAACAATTATTTCACAAACGTGTTTTCGAGGCACTCAAATTGAGCCTTTTTTCAATTTCGAAAAAAATTTATTATTCAATCTATTTTTTCTCCTTTTTTTTTTTAGATTTGAGGAAATTCCTCGTTCTGCGCTCTTTTTCTGCAGATTCAGGAAGAGATGCAGAGATCAGAAATGATCAAGTGGTTACGGACGAATGATGCTCTGCTGTATGTGGGAATGAAGCGTTGACGATTGTTACACACACGAGAACAGTTTGTGAGTAACAAAAGTGAAGAGAGGAGAGTTTGAATTTGTCTAAATGACGTTTTGTATCTCAGGAGTCAGAGGGATCAAGCGTCTGACCAATAAGAGACGACGAGTTCTTCTACATCAATTGGTACCACTCAAAGAGACTTGAGGCTTTTATACATGTGTGTTGAAAAAATCCGTTGGTCAAGGTATAATTGGTAAATATCCAACTGCTCAATTTTACCAAATTAAACGGAATTGCGAGAATTTTATCTGAAAGCAAGAAAAAAAGAAAATTATTTAGAGTGATAATTTGATTTATTTAATTTAATTTAATCAGAGTGCTTATTTTTTTTTTCTTTTGCATTATTTAGGAATTCATTGGAGATGAATTGAGTGGGTAAATCCGCATGTGTAACAGCAAGAGGCTTGGGACAATTGATGTCAATCACTTGGGTCGATTACGTACGCTGTTCGCTTGAATGCCAATAACAAATTGGAAGATCTCCACGAGGCACGAGGATATTCCAATGTCACAAAGAAATCGAGAATTCAGTGGCAAAGAGGTAAAACTGGATTGATCAATTTTTTTTTGAGAATATCTCGGAAAGTTATAGAGATCCACGCTTTTTGGCCGAATGTCTTCCTGTAGCTCTTAAAATTTTTGAAATTGGATTGGTGTAAAAAGGGCGTATCTCGCTTATTTTCTGACAATGGTAAAAAACGAATCGCAGAAAATTGAGTAGAAAACGGTGTAAAACACAGAATAACTCGATTTTTTCTTTATTTTATGAGAATAAAAATAGATTAGGGTAAAAAAGGCATATCTCCCTGAGTGTCCGAGATATTGAAGAAAAAGCCGGAAATAAAGAGATGATAATTGCATCATTTCAAGAGTTCCAAAGAAAGTGACTGAAAACAAATATCAGAAAAATTCAGTAGCAAAAAGGGAAAACACAGGATAATTCCATTTTTTTTGTTCATTTTTCTCTAATATCTGGGAAAGTATTGGAGATACGCCCCTCTTGACAGAATTTCTTTCTACAACTTGTAAGTCCTCTACAAAAAAGACTAAGGGTAAAATCTTTCTCTCTTTCAGTTTCCAAGATATTTAGAAAAAAAGAAAATGAGTAGCGAACAGGTAAAACTATATCGTCACCTTAGAAACAAAGTGGCGTAAGTGCTGTGTATAAAGATAGCACTTACGCCACTTTGGCCACTTGATTTTTCTTCAAATATCTTCGAAAATAATGGAGATACTCCCTTTTTTACTCGAAAAAGGCTCAGTAAATAAAGGGCATATATCCATTATTTACCTTAAATATTCCATTAAAAAAATCACAGAGAAAAGTTGCTCAGTGTAATTTGACCTCTTCCTTACTAAATCTGACAATTTTTGTTGATACAAATGAGATTATAATTAATAAATTCTTATCACAAACGAAAATAATAAAAAATGTATATTGATAAAACAAGAAAAATTTTTTCTGTACAGTTTAGATTTATCGTTCATTGTGACGTAGACTAATTGACATTCAAACGATTCAACTGTAATTTCAGTTGATATTGAATACACAAGCACTTCATAAGATAATCGTTTTCATTCATTGGTCCACTTTATTTCTAGATATCTGGTTAAATAATTCTAAGTCCTAATTTCAATGAGCCTTTCCGCTGTCGTTCTGCATTCAGGCTCGAGAATTCCCGACCAGACTTTGTAACGATGATTCAGATTCGGGAGGGTATGAACAAGTGCTTTTGTCCCGAGGACCCCATGAGTATTGGGAGTCCCATAAAATATCATTGAGACCCTCGAGTGTAGAAGGGCCATCGCGCATAATGCACAGGGCTCTTTTAGAAGGAACACCCAGTAATTCGTGCACAAATAAGGGACTTTATCATCATTAGCATCTTTATTTGCTTCTGAATGTCCAAATTCGGGAATGGTTATTCCCTCCAATTCCTTCGGATAAACAAGCGGTAATGTGTCATCAGGTGCCTGAAGCTTCCACGCACCCGCGCCTCTTTTTTTAGCGATTAAGTCAATCCCCAGCATCGCAGCATGCCACATCGGATGCTCGTTAACTCGCGATGTGCTGACTGCTAGTATTTTGCTGGTGCCTTCTTCGTTTGGATTCAGGATCACCACTGAACCATTGCAGTACTCGTTACCAACTGCAGCTTTCTCCGCCACTTTTATACAGATGCGCATGCAGGATTCTATCACCTCCAGTTGTGAAGAACTGAAGAATTTTCCAGTGACAACTGCCTCAATTTGAGGGTCTGGATGAAAATTTTGAGGCCAGAACTTCGAAGCCTTCGTACATTGGGCCTTCGTACGGGAAAGTCTTTCCGGGACCGGGAGGACTTTAAAATTCTCTTGTAGAAGGTCGAGTGGGAACTTGGAGGATGTTAGGAAGGACTTGAGGTCTTCGGCAGAGGCGAAAGAGGTCTCTGCACTTTTTTGGAGCCCTTCCGGAGGTTTCAAGAAGGCCAGAAGCAGCCGGTCACCTGTACATCTTTTCAAGTGACGGAATCCTGGGAGAATTGATGTGATCTTGTTGATGGCAACGGCAGTGTCTTTTTTCGATCTCAAAACTCCGATAAAGGCCTCATGTAAAGGGATTTCCTCGGTGTAATCAAGTCCAAGAATTGGTTTTGGCGAGAAATTCTGGAGTTTCTCGGGAGTCACCTCCGACTTGTCCATCAGTCGCTGTTTCTTCGGAAATTTCGATGACATTCCACGTTCTTGAGAATCTGAAAAGACGTGCACTCTCTTCACTTATTTCCATTTTGTTTTTAATTGTTATTTCCATTGGATTAATGGATTATTTCATTGAATTCAGGATTTTCGGAATTAATAAATGAGAAATTATGAATAAGGCAAATCGGTTCTATTGTTTTGCCTTTTCATCCTCTTCTTTTTTTCCTTTTAAGACGTGGAACTACCAAATCATTGGTGTCAACATGGGCCACGGTCGAATCGTTTGAAGGAAAGACGCAATTTTTTAAATTGATTTACAAAAAGACAAGTTATGGAAAATTTGATTTTTTCTTTCAATATTTCTTTGGGAATATCTTGGAAACTAATGGAGATACGACTTTTTTGCCGGAAGGCTTTTTTGTAGGGTATTTTAAGAGCTACAAGAAAGGTTCGGATGAAATTGCCCTATCTCGCTTAGTTTCCGAGATATTCTTAAAAGACGAGAGATAAAAGAAATTTAAAAAATTAAACCTATTTTTTTGTCATTGGTTTTTTGCGAATATCTTGGAAACTGCGCGAGATTAATCGGTTTTGCACAGATCTTTTTTTGTAGAGAATTTTTCAAACTGCAAAAAAGGATTAGGACAAAATCGCTCTATCTCAATTAGTTTCTGAGATATTTGCAACAAAACAAATTAGTAATGCGAGAAAAAGATAGAATGTCAATTTTTTTCAATTGTTTCCGGAAAATATCTCGGAGCCTAGGCGTGAAAGCGATAGAGCGATTTCTCCAGAATACTCTTTTATAAAGAATTTCAAGTGTTACAAAAAAGGATTGGGACAAAATCGCTCTTTCTCGCTTTGTTTTTGCGAAATTCGCAAAAAACGAATGAAAAAATTAACTTGTCCAATTTATGAGAAAATATCATTTTTTTTGTCATTAATTTTTGACATAAATCTTGGAAATTAAGCAAGATAGCGTAATTTCCTTCTGATCCTTTTTTTATATAGCATCTTGGGAGCTTCTTGAAAGGATTCGGGTAGAATCATTCTATCTCCCTTGGTTTCTAAAATAATCTCAAAAAACAAATTAGTATTGAAGAAAAAAAACAGAATGTCAATTTTTTATAGCTCCTTTTTTAACAATATCCCGGAAACTAAGCGAGATAGTGCAATTTTATAAGAATTTTTTTTTTATAGTTATTAAAGTTTTTTTTACGAAAACGCCATGAGACAAAATTGTCCTATCTTCCTCAGTGTCCAGGATATTCTCAAAAAACAACGAAAAAAAAATTGACTTTTCTTGTTTTACCTCTTTATTTACCAAATTATTCCACAATTTTCTCAACTTTCCATAAAGTAAGTAAATTTATCTCAAGAACTCATATATTATGAAAGTGATGAAATTACAATGTTATTAATACGTAGAATTTTCCGTAACCCAGTGTCTATACAACCAAAACATATTTCAGTGTCCATAATCTCCGTAAATACATCAATTGTCTCTGAAATCACTGTTTAATAATTCCTAACGTCAGTCTAAGACAACAGCACTGATGTGCACGTGCTCGAGGCATGCAGATAATCGATAATCGCAAATTTCTTTTTTCCCAGAAACTCCCGTCTTTTCTAAACAGAAAGAGCGAAACAATGAAATTCCAAATGACCTTGAGCTTAATTTCCTCATTTTCACGAAATGCCTCTTGTAATCTTGATAAATTCCAAATTTTCTCTCAAGATTGGAGAATTCCATGGGAAAATTGACGTCAGGTGGCAGGGCACTCGCTCTTGCCCATTGTAACCTATTCCCCTCGAGATAAAACCATATGTACTCTAATAATTTCCCTAGTCTGCGAGTAATTCTAATGATGAAAGAAAAAAAAGGCTAAAAAATTTCATTCAAAAAATTAAAAAACAATTAAATGGAATTTTCAATACCTTTGAACTCGTGATAATCCTGGGTAAATCAAATGCTTATCTACACGTATATTCTTCAATTGGCACCACTAGACACACTTATCATTTGAGCACGATGGTAAACACACAAGTAATTTTTTCGCCTAAAATTGGAGCTTTTATCCACGAGAGATCAATCAGGTTTATGTGAAATTTTAGAATTTACGTGAATTGTGTTGGAAGAAAAAGATGAAGATGCTCCAGGGGCACTTGAGACTGTAGTTTATCGTAATGAAAATGTTTGAGGATAAAAAAGGAAAATATATGATAACAGCAGTGGTAGATGGGGCGGGGCATGTGGAAAGGGTGGGGGGATAGTGATCACATTTGTGGATATCTTGTTTATGTGTATTAATTTTAATGTTCAGAAATTGGGATTAGTGGGGAAAAACAGGTTATTGCGGAGATGAGGGGGAAGGATATGAACGGGTTTTTAGATCACGAGCAGCAGGTACGGGTTTATTGGTATGGGGGACTTTGGGGGGATATTAAGAGAGTGGGGAGATGATGCTGGTAGAGACGGCACTGAAGAATTTAATGCGCGCGAGTTTATGAATGGAGTGAAGGGGAAAGAGAAGAGATCTATTTACTATTTTTGAACAATATCTCGAGAATTGATGGAGATACGCCCTGCTAGTTCCAATGTTCTTTCGTAGCTCTTGAAATTCTCTGCAACAAAGGATTCGGATGAAATCGCTCTATTCTCGATGAGTTTCCGAGATATTTGCAAACAATGGATGAGTAGTGAAGGACAATAACCGAATGGAAATTTTTCATAATTCGTTTTTTGAGAATATTTCTAAAACTGATGGATACGCCTTTTCTTATCCTATTGTTGTTTCGTAGCTCTTGAAATTCTCTAATAAAAAGTATTCGGGCAAAAATACTCTATCTCGCTTAGTTTCTGAGCTATACTCTTAAACCTAATCATTTGCTAGAAGAGTAAAAGATGAGTCGATTTTTGCAGTATTAGTTTTTTGGCAATATGTCGGAACTAATTCTTCCTTGCATCCCTTAAAGTTCTCTTCCGAACTTGAATAGGATAAAAAGAGCGTATGTCCATTACTTCCTGAGATATTCTCAAAAAACAAAAGATTAAAATAAAATCTTTTTTTTTCCATATTTAACAGGGAAAATAAAAGGCAACAAAAATCACATAAAATAGTATATTCTCGGAATTCATAAAGAAATTATCACGTGAAATTAGCATACGTCTCGAAACATGCAGCGTAAATCACAGCGGCATCGTACAGATATTCAAATTGTTCCTGAAGTCAAAAAAATTTATATTGTTAATGAAAAAGGAAAAAAATTTGAAAAGATACAAAAGAAGATGATTTACCAGATCATTGCAAAAATCTGGCCGCGATCTCCTGATGGCTCTAATGGCCAAACAAACGTCACACTCGCGCTCCAATCCCATTCTTTCGAGTAAAAAACTCAGTGCCAAATAGAGACCGCAATTGGTAACTCCATCACTGGGAAAAAAAGAAAATTGTCATTAGTTCTTCGGAAATATCTCGGAAATTAATGGAGATACGCCTTTTTTGTAGAATAGGCTTATCTCACTTAGTTCTCGATCTATTTTCGAAAAATGAAAGATGAAAAGGGGAAAACTGGTAAATGAAGATAATTGAATTTCTTTATCATTTGATTTTTAAGAATATCATCGCCTTAGAAACAAAGGGGCGTAAGTGTTATGCTTATAGACAGCACTTACACCGCTTTGTTACTAAGATGACGATATTCCGAAAACTAAGCTTTTTCTCCCCTAATCCTTTCTGTAGAGAATTTGAAGTCCTACAAAGAAGAATGAGAGTAAAAGCGCTCTATCTCGCTTACTTTTCGAGATATTCTCGAAAAACAAATGATGAGAAAGTTGACTCATCGAATGACTCGGAAAATCATTTGTCCCTCCTTTTTTAAATAATATCTCGGGATCTATTAGAGTTATCAAAAAATGCCAAGAAATATTTTTTGTAGCTCTTCAATCCTTCGCTTCGCAAAACGCACGAATTGGGGCAGTCTTGCCAAGCAAAGGATTAAAATTCTTTACAAACAAGTTCTAGAACCTAATCACTCTATCTCGCTTAGTTTCCGAGATATTCATCGATAAATATTAAGTTTCATAGATTCAGCCATTATTACAGTCACGCAATCTGTGTGTGAATAATTGTAATTGAGTGATTGTATACCACTTAACACCGAGCAATTTTCAATTGGCATTATTTTGATAATGATTTCCATAAACGTCAATTATATTTCTATATATTCCATTGTAATGAAAATTTCAAGATTATAACTCAATACATGCATCATGAAGAGGACTGCACAGGTGTGGTCGTAACGTGATGCGATTGTAATGATTTTCTAATAAATAAAATAAAGAGGGCAGTGACTGTAATAATGCCTAAATCTATGAATTTTTAATGAAAAAATGAAGAGTCGAATGAGAAAAAACTTGAATATTAAGTTTCGTTGAATCTCACTGGCATAAAACGACAGTGGGTCCGTCTCCTCTGGAGATTCTCTCAGCATTTTGCCAGAAATCGACTAGAGTCATTGGCTTTGGTGGTGGTTTATTCTTCCCGGACTCCCATCCCTTCATGCACAAAACTTTGATGCATTGTTCACGAGCCGGCTTCTGCATATCCACAAAATAAAAAAATGAATAAATCATTGAATATCAAAAGTTTGCATCGAAATTTCACCTCTGAAGAATCTGTTAGCAATATTTTTCTACTCGTCCAAATATCCTCGTCCATCGGTTCACGTCCCTTGAATGTCAAATGTGGGGTTGGCTTCAATTCTTCGTCATATTCAGGTACAAATGAACAACACGTCTGCAAATACATGGAAAATCTCCTTGAAACTAATTCAATATTAGAGCTTGCGCACACAAATTCAATTTAAGTTGCATTCTGCAGTAAATGCACAGTGAATTCACTTGCGTCAGAGCTGACATTGAATGATTGAGGGTCAAGAATTATGTTAGAACTAGAAAAAAATGTAAAATCATTCAGCAGCAAAGAGGCAAAAGAGAATAACAAGTATGAAAAATCTATATAGAAAATTGTTATAGAGTATTTCTATAGAATATTCATATGGAAAATTGTTATATAATATTCCTATGGAATATTTCCATAAATTAATTCTATAGTGAATCCTATAGCTTCTTCATGAATGATATTGGAATATTTTAATTCGGTATTGTTCTTATAAGAACTCTTTCTATACGAGTAGAGTTTCAGGCAATTTTATAATGAAATCTTGTGTCTATAGGAAAGAAAAAAATATCTATAAGTTATGTGCTTCTTGCACTCGTCTTTTCAATTTTACCAATGACTATAAAAATGTTCCGATATCATATACGATAAAGCTATGGTATTTTCTATAGAGTAAATCTATAGAAAATCTATAGAAACTTCCCTACGCGTAAATTGATTCTTTCAACAATTTTTCTCAAATATCCCGGAACCGAATGAAAATATGTCCTTCTTGCTTAAATCCATTCTTGTAGCTCTTCAATTCTCTGCAAAAATGAATTGAGACAAGGAGGGCATATCTTTATTAATTTCCGTGATTTTCTCTATTTTCTTTTTACTCACAGGATCTTCTTCATCGGGCGGTTGTAAAACAATGATAAGTTCGACTTTAAATTCAGCTATCATTCTCCAAAAATCATTGACTGTCGATGGCAGTGGAAGCTGTGAAGCAATGTAACTTTTCTTTCGCCTGGCACTGTCTACATAGACCCCAAACATGTAATTACTATCATCATCAGTTGTGGGGTATCTGGAGATGTAGAGTTGAGCGCCAACGACTGCTGCTAGTTCAGGATACCGGCATTTAGTGTAATTCTTGTCTGATATCTTCGTAATTGATTTGGATTGTAACGCTTCATCTCTCCAGGTAGTTTCTTCAAGGCTGAATAAATATTCCTGGTTGAACTTCTGATTGTTCATAGAGATATTGGGAAAAATTGTCAACAACATCGGAATATTGTCAAATCGCGACATCAATAATGTCAAGAGCCTGAAGAAGCTGGCATTGTCTAACGAAACGTTGCGATTTGACAATATTTTGATGTTGTTAACAATTTTTTCCAATATTCCTATGGCCAATTAGAAGATCAAAATATAGAATAATGGGAATGAATCCGATAATTAATTTCCGGTTAATTTTTGTCTAAGAATATGAGTAGAATAGATAAAACTGGATGAGTCGCCTTTTTATCATTAGTTTCTCTCCAATATCTCGGAATCTAATGGAGATAAGCCCTTTTCCCCTTAATCCCTTTTAGTAGCTTTTGAAATTAAAAAAATCGGTAATTATGCAGGAAAGGGGCCCTCCTAAATACGATGAAGATTTATAATGAAAAAAGGCGTGTCTCCATTAATTTACGAGATATTTAACAAGAAAAAATCGTGTGTTATGAAAATTTTGGAAACCTCTGGCGCTGGAGGGGAAGCTGCTTCTTATAGTCTTGGATCTTATGAGGGAGCGCCTCGTTGCATGGTATTTCCGTTGGCAGAGTCAAGAGACACTCGACCAGTGCCAAATGAGCTAAAAGATACTGCTGCTTGTTGTCCACCATATTTGCTCTCTGATTCCTCATAGCTGCGGTCTCCCCAAAAACGTCGACAACCTGATAATCATCACACGATTATACTGCTCTGTCTTCTCATGATAAACTAATGAATATTCTTACGCCTTCAGCCGCAGCTCTGCGTAGGCATATGTCGCAGAGGATGATAGTTCCAGTCCTTCCGATTCCTGCACTGCAGTGGATAAGTGCTGGTCCATGTCCCATGGAAGTTGCTAGAAGTTTTTTCAAATACGTGGCGACTGATTGAGTATACTGCGGTACTCCGTGATCCGGCCAGGCAGTATAATGGAGCTGGTCAATCTTGAAATTCAGTAGAAAAGCGGTAAAACTGGACGAATCCATCTTTTCTATTCATTTATTGGAATTATCTCGGAAAGTAATGGAGATATGCCTTTTTTGCCCTGAGACTTTTTAACGGAGAATTTTAAGAACTAAGAAAAAATATTAGGGCAAAAAGAGCGTATATTCATTAATTTCGACTTTCCTGAAGAAGTTATTACTCAGTAAAGAAATAGCATACTCTCCGAGTTTCTTGATCACGAGTCACGTGGAAAATCCTGAAGGTGTAATCCGCAAAAGTACTGTGAGACAGATTAGCAACAACGATATCTCCAAAATTCATTTCTTTCCCGATCTCCGGCCAATACTGCTCACATTTTTTCTGTAAAAAGAATCTTAATCATTATATCCACATTTATTATTTTTTCAATTGGATTTTACTTTTCCGCTTTCTAGGACATTCGTCAGCATGCAAATCACTTGGACTCGTTCCTGCCATATCATTCGCCAGAAGTCAATGATTGTGCTTGGTTTAGGGCCTTGGGTGGCAATGTACGCCTTATTTTTCTTATATCCCTGTTGATAAAAGAAATTCTTCAATTATTCATTTCGTTATTGAGCAACAATAATAATTACTTCACCTTTATGTAATTGGCATTGATGTAGTCAGAATAAGGGTCGTCTGGAAGTTTTTCCAATACCACACGCGTTTCATCATCTGCAGGAATTAATTTTCGTATTTTCACTTTTATTGAATCCTCATCTAAGATTATCTCGAAAAGAGGAGATAAGCCCTTTTTACCCTAATATTTTCGAGATATTCTCAGAAAACAAATGATAAAAAAATTTATCCTATCTTACCTCTCCGCCAATGATTTATTTTCTAAGAATATCTTAGAAACTAAGCGAGATAACGCCATTTGGCTTGAAACCTTCTTCGCAGGGGAGTCTAAGAGCTACAAAAAAAAGCTTAGGACGAAGAGGGCCTATCTCAATTAGTTTCCGAGATATATTCTTGAAAAATGATAAAACGAAACTCACATGCTATTAAATTTGCATATCGATTCTTCATTTTATTCTCCGGTAAATTTCCATATTCCCAGGGCTTAGTTTGACCCCGTGGAAACTTCTAATTATGAAAAATAGAAAAACCCCTGATTATTCTATGAAACAAGTTATGTCGTCAACTTAGAAACAAAGTAGCGTAAGTGTTATGTATGACCATAACACTTACGCCACTTTGTTCCTCAGGTGACGATGTAATTAACAAACCTCGTATTGTTTATTTAGGTGTCCAGATGCAATTGCGTTCTTAACGTAATCCTGGAACTCATTCAACTTTACTATCAATGAGTGGTCGTTCCTATCAGACTTTTTAGGAGTTGGAGGAGGATCAAGAGATGGAGCCAATTTGGATATTTCCGGGAGAGACTCCCGACTCTCGGCCAGTAGGGATTGTCTAGATGAGATTCGGGGCTGATATTGCGGAGGAATTATTGGTACCAAAGCAGTAGCTTGAGAATTCTCTTTCACTTTAATTGGGGATTTTTTATTTCTGGAAAAGATTGAAGTATTTTAATGAAATTTGCAAATGAAAAATCATAATTCAGCAGCAAAGAGATAAATCCGATTTTTTTTGTCAATAATTTATTCGAAAATATCTCATAAAAATCATAAATATCATCAATATCTCGAAGCGAGGTAGGGCGCATTTGCATTAGTTTTTGAGATATTTAAAAAAAATGAATAAAAAGAATGGAATTGTCCTTTACCCCTTTGCTACTAGATTTATAGTGGTCTCTCTGCAATTACCTTTTCTTGAAGAAATACCAAGCAAGACCAGCTCCAATTATGATTAGAAGCACCAGTGGTACTGTCCACACTTCATGTGTAGTTCTTGGAATGGGACCCACATGAATTTGCTTCGACTTCCAGATGAGAGGCTTTCTCAATTTCTCGAATATCTTATTCTCGTAAACGAGATAGGCAATCACATAAGAACCACCGACCAGGGGACAGTTGATCACACCATCATTGATGTCTCCATTGCCAATGGTGAATGAGCTATTCCCTTTTTCCGCAGTCTACATTTTATTGGAGAAGGAAAAATGTGAAAGAGGATAACTAAATTTTTTTATCATTTGTTTTTAAGAATATCATAGAAAATAAGCGAGACAAAGCGATTTTACTCTGAGTCTTTTTAGAATGAAAAGGGCGTATCTCCATTGATTTTCGAGATATTCTTAGAAACCAAATCAATAATGAAGAAGAATAGAATTTCAATTTCTTGTCTGTTTTTCGCCTGTTTTTGGTGAATATCTTGGAAACTAAGCGAGAGAGGGCGATTTTGCTTCAATCCTTCAGTACTCTCAGTATGAGAATTTTTCTCACGCAAGAACATTCAACTTATAGGATGTCACTGCAATGTAAGTGAGAAACTAAAAATACGAGAGTGCTGAAGGGTTATTCCTCCTTTTTTGTAGCTCGAAATTCACTACAAAAAAGGATGAAGGCAACAAGTTTCCAAGATATTTGAAACGAAGGAAGGTATTTTTCTAAATAAGAATTAACTCACAGCGAAAGTAGCAACGAGCCATCCTGTTTTATAATACTCCAATTCCACATCTTTCCTCAGACTGTCAGTGAGAAGAGAAGCTTGCTGACAGGTGGATGGGCCAATTACAATTATATGAATAATACTTTTTTTTGTGTCATTAATAATTGATGGAATTACTAGATCAATTTGTGATTCTTTGTAATTGATTGCAGGCTGTTGCACGTGACCGAATGCGAGGGCCGAGGTAGTTTGCACCTCCACAATTGCTGACTTGCCTAGTAATGTACTAACACCCCGAACATCTATTTTGTAAGAAGTTGATGGCTTAAGATACATTCGAATATTGTACTGCTTCTGGTAAGAGGAAATGGGAGAATCAATCCATGAAATCGTCTCATTTCTACTCAGATTTTCTCGCAGATCTGTTGATTTTACTTCACGTCGTATCCTGAATATTTTCATTGGACTTCCGGTTTTCCATGGATGATGCCAGCGCAAATCTACTATTCCATTTGTTGCAACTCCGAAAGTTACATTTTGAGGCTCACTCGGTTCTGGAAAAATTAAAATTCGAGATTTGTTTTTGGAGAGAGGGTCTTTTTATGAAAAAATTAGAAAAATCTAGGTAATCGTGTAGATCTTCTGGAGCATCTTCAGGATTTTTTTTCAGATTTTTCTGGGGAGGACTTCACTCCGCAAAAAATACTGATTCGTTTCAAAATGAAGAGGTAGAACATAATGAGATGACTAGATTTTTCTTTATGAGAAAAGGCCGCTCTATAAAAAAAATTGAAAAAAATAAGCTAATTATTTAGATTTACAGGGGCATCTTCAGGAATTTTTTCAGATTTTTCCGTCAAGGGCTTCACTTCGAAAAAAATCCTGATTTGTTTCGGAATGAAGAGGTAGAACAGAAAGGACGTATCTTCACTATCTTCCGAGATATTTCTCAAAAATGATTGATAAAATGAAGTTATGCAGGATGAGTTACTATTCTCCAACATTACCTTGTTCTTCTCGGTTATCTGGTACTCTATTCACTCTGCCAGGCTCTGCGACACCCTCATTGATAGCTCTTACCTGCAATCACCTAAATCACTCTAATAAACCATAACTTGAGATCCTAATAATTCAGTAGTGAAGAAGTAAAACAGATCCACTCATTCTTGTCATCGTTCTCAACAAAATATCTCGAAAACTAATGGCCCTCCTTGCCTTAACCCATTTTCGTAGACAGTTTTGAGAGTTACAGAACAGGATTCAGGCGATATTGCTCCACTTTACTTAGTTTCCGAGATGTTCTCAAAAAACTGATGATGAAAGAATATTTCTTCGATTTTAACTCTTCACTACTGATTTTTTTGTTTTGTTAGAAATATTTCCGAAACCAGGCGAGATAGGGCAGTGAAAACTAATCATAGAAACGTTACCTCGATAAATTTCAGTTTTATGGATGGCTGTACAACAGTTTTACACAACCAATGCTCCCATAAGGAGCACGTATCATTTGCATTCACTTTGACATTATTCATTCGTCTATTTTTCGCGGCAAATTCAATGGAATAACCAACTACGTGTCCATTAGTCGGTGGCAACGGCTTCTGCCACCTCAGGGTTGTCAATAAATTTTGTGAATCCACTTGCACTATCTCCAAATTCTCAACTCTTGGTGGAGCTAAAAAGAGAATTATTCAGGATTTCCCTCGAATAGGGGAAGGTGCAGTAAAATAGACATTGCAATTTAATGGTTCGAGATAGAGATTTTCTAATGATTCCATTGGGAAGCTGAGAAAATTTTAGGTGGAAGACATGCATGAACATTTCTTTCCCTTTTTTTGAAAATCTCATTTTATTGAACGAAAAAGGGTGTCCCTATCAAAAATCTGGAAAATTCACTTTTTCGATGATATCTCCGGTTCTGTTGGTCGTAGTAATCTAGGACTGATCTGAAGTGCAGGCCGAACTCATTTCTCGTTGATCTATGTGATTCAAATTTTTTTCAAATTAATTTTTTAAATACTCATAGGCCATTTTCTGAAAATTAGATTTTGTCTTATAAATAATTAAAAATTGGCATTTTTTTTTTCAAACTACGTAAGTCAATAAGAAATGATAAACCCTCTCATTTGAGATCAGCCCTAGGTCGCTACGATCAATAGAACCAGAGATATTATCGACAAACTTAAATTTTTCAAAAACAGAAAGGTTTCATCTCCAAATCTTCAGCAAAAAATTGAATTTTTGAAAAATTCAAAAAATTACTTCTGACATATGTTTTCCGCGGCAAATTTCCTCAGTTTTCCAGTAAAATCATCAGACAAAACCTATCTCCAATATTTCCATCGATTTCGAGTAATTTTCATAGCATAAAATACGATAACTAACACGTATCCGTTTCATCCCTCGTGTCCATTTCACCCCGTTTCCCCCAATTAACATTTTTAGTTGCAATTACTCACGACTTGGAGCAGTTGTGAACTCAAATTCCGAAAAAATCTCATCATTGTAATTCGAACTCAGATGTTCGCGTAGGACATGAACCCGGACTTTGTAAGTCTCGAGTCCATGAATGTCTTGACGTTTTGAATCGTTTAGGGTGAATTTATGCCATTTTGTGTTATGCGTATCCTGAAAATCAGAGACATCAGGACTTATTCCGGTGAAGAATAGACGAGCACCACCAATTGGGCCAGTCCATGTTGTACAATTTGGATCCTGCCAGCTAATGACCGAAGTTTCAGGATCAAAGGACAGATTCACAAATTTTTCATTTGGGATATCTAGAAAAATGATAATGGTAAAAATTACAATATTCAGAAATAAAAAAATGAAACAATGAGGAAAAAATAAAAAAATTCTTCAACTCTTCATTCGATGATTCTTTGAAAATAACGAAGAAAAGAAGCGACATAAGATGATTTTACTCAAATTCTTTTTTGTAGCTCTTTATACACTCTACAAAAAAAAATTCTATCTTGCTTTGTTTCTGAGATATTTTTGAAAAATAAATCGGTGAAAAAGATGGAAAAAAAACAAGATGTCTATTTTTTGTCATTCGTTTTTTGAGAATACCTGGAAAACTAATGGAGATACGCTTTTTTTTTACTAGAATCCTTTTCTGTATCTCTTGAAATTCTCTACAAAAAAAGATTCTGGCAAAATTTTTCTATCTCGCCTACTTTTCGAAATATTCTCAAAAAATTGATTTTTGTTGTTTTTCCTCTTCCCTATCAAATTATTTCAAAGATTCCTCTCAGGATCATACCTATTGGTGGTGTATCTACTTTCAGGTAATTTTCCTCTCCTGGTTTTGAATTGTACGCCGAGATCGTGATAGTATATTTAACATAAGGCATTAAATCCGAAATTACGTAAGACGTTGAAGAGGCTGGAACTTCTGAGAAGGTTTGTACAAGAAGATTTACGTCCTTCGCTTTCAGGTCTTTAGAAATACAGCCTTTGTACTGTTTTAACTGAAAATTCACATTGTTTATACGAATTCCTGGGGCAAAATGGATTTTATATCACTCACGCGGGTAAAATGGCGCTTTACCTCGCTCTTTAGAGGTTGGCAAGCGCTGTTTTATCCACTGAAACGTCTTACCCACCGCGTTCGACAAATGAGACTTTTGACGTGGATAAAGACCATTACCCACGCTGAAGCGTGCGGTAATAACATTACCCACGCCTGCGGCGTGGGTAATGTCATTACCACACACTCCAAGCATGGGTAATACTCTTTATACACGCCAAAAATCTCATTCATCGAACACGATGAGTAAGACGTTTCAATGGATTAAAACAGCACTTACTAACCTCTAAAGAGTAAGGTCAAGCGCCATTTCACACCGCATGTGAGTAATATAAAATGGTATAAACAACTCGTGCGGGGCGCCGTACCCACTCGCACGTTTAAGCGCACTCGCTTCGCTCGTGCGCTCAAACCGTGCTCGTGGGTAATACGGCGCTTCCCGCACTCGTTGTCTAATATACTATTTTGGTTGAAATAAATCGGATTTTTTTCTAGAGTGAAGGAAACAATTTTAAAAAAATTCTGAAGTATAGATTTGACTGAAAAAAAATCCGATTCATTTTGCCCTAGATTTTCCTTTTATCCCTATTACATAAAGCATGATTCTGTATCCTTTCAGAATTCCATTTGGTAATGCTGGCTCTTTCCAGAATATCTCAAACTCTGTTTTCTCGTTGGAGACATAAGATAAGTCTTCGACCGCTGACGGTGCTGATGAAGAATATCGAAAAAAATTCAAATAATCATTAATTTCAATTCAGTAGTAAAGAGGTAAAACAGGAAAAGTCTATTTTTTAAATCATTTATTAAGAATATCTTGGGAACTAATAGAGATACGCCCTTTTTGTAGAGGACTTGAAAAGCTACAGGAAAAAGAGAACGTCAAAAAGGGCGTATCTCCATTAGTTTCCGAGATACTTTCAAAAAAGAAACGACCGCAAAAATCTAAAGAATATCTTGGAAACGCGAGATAGAGGAATTTTACCCGAATTCTTTTTTTTTTGTGGAGAATTTCATGATCTACGGAAAATGAATTCGGGTAAAAAAGGCGTATCTCCATTAGTTTTCGAGATATTCTTAAAAAAGTAAATGACACAAAAATCCTGTTTTATCGCTTCATTTCTGAATTCTAATGTTGCAAAAAAATTTCCTTCATTTTACCTGCTTCCAATGTCCAAAATTCTCTTTTGAAATACAAGTTCCCATCCAAACCTATTATTTCTATCTCAAAACGCGTGTGAGGTGGAAGATTTGGAAATTCTGCTGGGAATATATTGGAAGCATGTTTCTGCTTGTGTGATGCAGAGTAGAGGCTCACAGTGTACCAACTATCGGGACAATGATTGGAATTTTCCTGGAAAATTGAGCAGTAAAAAATCAAACATTCTAATTGAGTAGCGAAGAGATAAAACAGGACAATTCCATTTTTTTCATCAATTTTCGAAGAATACGTCAGAAACTAATGGAGATGAGCCTTCTCACCCTAATTCTTCCTCGTAGAGAATTTTGAGAGCTACAAAAAAAAATCACGCAGAATCGTTGTATCTCGTCTATTTTCCGAGATATTTCCAAAAACGACCTCAATGAATTGATGTTTTTTTTCCTTTTGCTTTTATTTGTCATTTCTTTTTTGAAAATATCTTGGAAACTAAGTGAGATGAAGCGATTTTATCTTATGCCTTCTTTGTAACTCTCAAAATTCCCTACAATTTCCGAAAAAACTATCGACGAAAAATGGAATTATCACATTTTACCTCTTCGCTATTGAATTTCGAGTTTTTTTGTAGATGAATATGAATAATACTGTATCTGAAGAGTGGGAGATGGTCAGACTTCTTTCGTTGGGCGTCACGTCGAAATGAGATGTACCTTAATTATTTAAATCATATTAATAATATTATTATTATTTTTCTAGGATAGAATAGGGCAAAGTGGATTTTTCTATAAAATGGTTGGAGATAGATTTTTTTAAAGAGGATTTCATTGGAAAGCTGAAGAAATTTTAGGTGAAAAACATGAGCCGTAACTGATTTTTGAGAATTTTTTGAGAATTCAAGAGTTTTATAGGTAGAAATTACGGACATTTTCGAAAAAAAAACTTTTTTACAAATATATCGACAGTTCTCATTGTCGCAGCGCAAAAATTTAAAAAGGAGGTAAAAAGTGAGCGCATCTGCCATCGATTTATGGGATTTTGAATCAATTTTTGATAAAAAATGAGGAAAAACTGACTTTTTAAAAATTATCATAATTATTTCAAAAATTGACGGAAATTGATTCAAAAGTACATTAATCGATGGGAAATGATCTCACCTTTCACTTTTCATCTGAATTTTTTGCGCTAGAATAATTAGAGCTGTAGATATTCTAAGAAAACGGAAACTTAATTTTTGTTAAAAGATCATCAAATTTTCAGAAAAAATCTAAAAATTATTGTGTGACACATGTTTTTTACCTCAAATTTCCTCAGCTTTTCAGCAAAAACATGCGGAAAATCTGATCTCCACTGTTTTCACAAATATCAGCCGATTTTCATAACTTGAACATCAAATTTTGATAAAATCACACAAATCCATTTCTTTCTACAAAATTTACTTTGACATGTTGTAGTGACGTTGTTCCAGTCACCCTCGAGAACTTTGGGTTTGTCGTAACTATAGGCTCCATGGATAGATATCAGCATTCTTATATTATACTGCATACCAGGGATTAAAGATGAAAATGTGGCAGTAATATAACTCAATGTCTTATTACTTGGCTCATCCATTAGTTCACCTTGTAATTCTGTGGGTTGAGTTCCATTACGTTCCTGAAAGTATAATAAAAATCAAATATTTTGAATAGTAAATGATAAATCGAATGAATTCCCAAAAAGTACCTTAAGTTCAAAAATAAATGAACTGTTTAGTTTTGCATAATTTTCCAGGTAAGGAAGATACACCTGAACCCGATTTTCTTCGAGGATTTTCACCAGTGGAATGGGTGGTGAATCAACAGCTGTATTAGATCATGGGAAAGGCGATAAAAATTAGTGGTAATTAATTTTTCCAAATAATTCAGCAGTTAAAAGGGAAAATAGGAAAAGTCTATTTTTTGATCATTAGTTTTTTGTGAATCTCGGAAAATAATGGAGGTAAGCTTTTTTTTTTGTCCGAATCCTTTTTTCTTGCTCTTTAAATTTTTTTCCTGTAGAAAAGGATTGAGATAAAAAGGGCGTATCTCCATTAGTTTCCGAGACACCGGATCTATGAGGCAAATTACCTATTTGACAGTAAGGTAGTATAAGATATTTTCCTGAAAATTCTTGACATCCATTACAAGCCCCTGTATAAAAATTACAATTTCCGTAATCTGGATACGTATATCGTGAGCACTCTCCGCACTTTTGTGAACACGAATAACCGTATGATGCTGCGGGACAATCTGAAACCGTAAATTTATTTTAGAATATAGTCGTCTTAGAAAAAAAGAGGCGTAAGTGTTATGGATGAGTAAAGGACTTACGCCCCTTCAGCAGTAATCTGAAGGTCGGGAGTCCAAACTTTGCTTGGGCATTTTCCATTTTTTCCGAAATTTCATTCTTTACAATTTTTCAATTGCAAGTCTGGTGATTGTTAATATTCTGAATGGGCGTAAGTGTTTATGCGTAGTACTTAACGCCCCCCTTGTTTCTAAGGTGACGAATATAATTATTTAGAGGAGACATTATACTCACACTGATCACAGTTCCTCCCACGCATTCCCTGAGTGCAGTAGCAATTTTTTTCATCGCACATAACTACACTATGGCAATTTTCCGCAAAAAATTCGACACACCGTGTTGCACAATAAGGTCCAAAATATTGGTTGGAACAAAGTGCACTTTCATTCATGCGAACTAGAAATAATAGATTTAAGTTTTTGAAATTCGATTTTTTCAAAGTTTTTTTCAAGAATATCTTGGAAATAAATGGAGATACGCCCTTTGCCTCACTGTAGCTCCTGAAATCCTCTCTAAGAGTGGATCAGGATAAAAGAGGCGTATCTCCGTTAATTTCCGAGACATTTTCGGAATACTGATGACTGAACTCATTAATTCAGATTTTTACCCGTTGGCTGAAATATCGATTCAGCTGCTCGACTAGGATCTACGATCATGACTCCTTGAGCATCATAAGATAACTTCTGACAAGTGACGTTAGGCCACTTCCATACTCCATCGATCCAGTCTTGTTTAGCAATCATAGATATTTTTTTCAAGGCACCTAGATCAGAAATTCACGTTAAAACTCTGAGTTTTCATTCTTTTTTACGTTACATTACCTCTTGGGGAACATCGCTGGACATTAGCAATCGCCCAATGATAATTGGATATGGATGTTTCTGCTAATCTCGTTACTATCTTCATAGTTATTGACTTTGGAGGTATCCTCATGTCATGGAAGTGGATTTTTGCATGTTGCCACATAGGAAGACCGTATTCTGCTCTCTGAGCAACAAAACGCCCAGTAAAAAGCTTTGATGTTAGAGAATTTCCGTTTTCATCCAATATACTCAATTTCATGCCACAATCAGAACACAATCCCAGAAGCATCTCGAAACACACATCATCAGAATCGTTGATTGTCAATGTGGGACTGATTAATTCAGCATCTGGTTCTTTCGTGAGAGTATAATTATCTGCATCGAATTTATTCATTTAATAAAAACGAAGTCTATTTTTTCTACAATTCTTTCTCGTAAATATCTCGGAAACTAAAGGAGATACGCTCTTTTTAGTTCAATCCTTTCTTGTATGGAATTTCAATGGGGTGCAAAATAGGATTGGGGTAAAAAATGCGTATCTCCGGGAGTTATCGTGATATTCCCATAAAAAAGAACAGAAAAGAATAAATTACTCTTAAAATACAAAAATTGTGAGAAATTACAATTATGGAAGCGATAGATTTTCGGAAAATCGTCTTGTGGATTGTCGTAAAAAACGTGGAATTTACGATTGGGCATTAATGTCTCAAGAATTGACTCATCATCGGTATACTGCAGAATCAGTTTGAAAGGGTCGTACATTGATATAGACTTAGTTCTTCCATCCCACTTAATCAGAAATGTTCTCCATTCAGATGGACTCAGTGGAAATTGCTGAAAAAAAAGTGGAAAATCGTCATTTACTTTTTTCATCAATGATATTTCAAAGTTTGATGTAATTATCATGTCTCACATTCAGATGAATGCTGTGTAGAGGAGTGCAGGGAGAGTTTTTACCAGGCCAAGCACCATTTCCAACACCATTTTCACATCTCCGTACACCCGTTGCATTATTTCCCCATCCACCAAGAATAATCCAGTAGCAAAAGTCCTGTGCAAAATTATGACTTTGACAAAGAAGAAAATGAGCATTAGCTGCTCCTCGTATAGAAACTGCTAGTGCTCCTTCATCTCCAAATTCAGTGATGGACTGAAATGTTCTATCTTTTTGATTGAAAGTTGTGTATTCCTGAAATTCTATAAATTTACGATAAGTCCATTTGTTTCTTTTCCCTGTTTTTTGAGAATATCTCCGAAACTAAAAAGGATAGGCTCTTTTTACTATGATCTTTTTTTGTTGAAAATTTCGAGTGCTATAAAAATGAGCTGTCAAATAGGGCGTATCTCCATTATTCGACGAGATATTCTTAAAAAACCAGAGGAAAATTGCATCGCTCTATTTCGCTTAGTTTCCGAGATATTCCTAAAAAAGGGATCAAAAAAATAGATTTACCTTATTCACTATCGCATTCTTTTTTAAATATCTCGGAGAATAATGGAGATACACCCTTTCACACTCGTCCATTTTTGCACAAAATTTCAAGAGCTACAAAAACGGATTGTTTCAAATCTAGTTGAATTCTAGCCAAATTTAGTGACGTTTCAAACGGAAGACCTGATCGAGGAGAGGGGGACTTAACGATACCTGAACCACGGTCAAGACGAAAATTACTCCCACTTATTAGTATTTAGTCGGCTTTCAACAGAAACACAACTCTTTGTAAATTAGAAACTCAACGAATTATTCTCCATTATTTCTTCAACTATCTCTTCCAAATTTGATTGAAACACCTATTTAATTAACATCTGTAATAAGTACCAATTCAAGTGCAATTCATCTTTTGACGAGGGGGCTTTTTACCTTCAAATACAACGCCATGCGGCATTAATTGTGTCTACCACTATCTCTTTTTTCACTAGCCTATTTGCTTCCCACTGATTACCAAACTGACTATCACTTAGAAAATCACCTAATTTCAAATATGAACTGAGGCAAAAAGGGCGTATCTCCATTAATTTCCGAAATATTCTCAAAAAAGGTGTTTCACATTTTTATCACTCGATTCTTAATTGAATATTCTTGAAAAAATGATACCTTCCCATCTGGTATCAAAAACTGGTCCCATGGGCTTCTCGAGAGAAGACACGACACTCCATTTCTTCGCTTCCGATTTTGACCATTTCGAGAAACATGGATCAGATTCGTCGTTGAACTTGCAAGTTAGCTCATTATATTCCACATAATCCAGATGTATTGATGCTACAGAAATTAAGAATTCAGTAATGAAGAGATGAAATAGGATAATCAATTTTCTTGCCGATTTTCGCTCGCGGTAAAATCGTTTCATCTCATTTGATTTCCAAAATTTTCTCAATAAAAGAATGTAAAAGAACCATTGAAAAAAAAAATTGAGAATCCATTTTTTTCCTCATTTTCCTTTCTTGAAAATATTTCAGAAAATAATGGAGATACATCCGTTTTACCCTTAGACTGTTTTCAAAAAATTCAAAGAGCTACGGAAAAATGGTTAGGATCAAAAGGACGCATCTCCATCTATTTCCGAGTTATTATTAAAGAAATACAAAAATGATACATCAATCCTATTTTATTTCTTCGCTACTGAATTAGTTTAGTGAATGTAATGAAAAAGAAGATATTCATGGAAAAGTCCATACTTCGCTGATTATTGTCGGTGAAAGCTACGGTGGAGTCCTTCCACACGAGATTTGGATTCCAAATGAATGCATCAGAGGGATCATCACTCATGCACAAGAGTTGACGTGACTGATGTCTCCCGTATCCATAACCATATCCTGTATAATAAGAGTTACCTCGGAAAGTAAATAATTCAGCAACGACTATTGTTTTATACAGTGAAATAAAAAATGATAGTAACACCCAATTCATTTTTATTTGATTTTAAAATTTATGAAAATGAACTCTTTGCTGAGGTTTGAGGACTGTTTCATTCTCGTTGAATTGACGCTGATGCGGTCGTAATCACGAAACCGGGCTTCCTGCCACAAGTGATGAGTCACTGATAAAGAGAATCTTCAGATAATTATAAATAAATGAGAGAAAAATTTTAAGTAAATTCGTCATAGTTATAGTTTCTTAGAAATATATCGGAAATTAATGAAGATACGCTTTTTTCACTTTCCTTCTTTCTACCGAAAATTTCAAGAGCTACAAAAAAGGATGAAGGCAAAAACGGCACATCTTCATGAATCTCCAAGATATAGATATTCTCCAGAATGAAATGAAAAAGAATGGACAGTATAAAAGAAGAAAAATCTAACATGTTAATCATTTGTTTTTGGAGAATATCTCGAGGAATAAGTAATACAGCGCAACTTCACCAGAATACTTTTTTGTATAAAATTTTAAGACCGACAAAAATTTTCCAAGATATCCATCGAAATCTGATGTGAAAAACATACGAAGAAAATTTAGGAGAAACAAGCAGGCGTTAACTCCTTGTGCGTTATTTGAATACTCAGATTTAATATTCTGCCAATACCATTGGCAGTAGGCTTCCGAATGGAATTTCCAAACCCTAATCTAATAATGAACATTTTAATTATCATGAATTACGTTAAACTACACATAAAATATTTCCCAATCGTTATATCAGGATGAAAATGATCTCATTTTATGCGGAAAAGTATATAGGGGAGACCGGGTGCCAAAATGGTGGCTGGAGTGTCCATTCGTTATTGCATACGGGAAATGGGGGGGAAGTGGGGTATCCGGGGCAAAGTGGGGTACCAACTTTTTAGGGCACTTTTTTTTTTAAAGCAATCAACGTATGCTCCAGTGTTTATTTTTATGACGTTTTGGGCATTACTCATGGCGTGAAAAAGGAATGAAAGTGAAGAAAAGAAACAAGAACAATTCCATCTTTCAAAATGGTGCACGGTCTTCAAAATTTTTTTTCGACTCAGCCCGTGTCAGGATCGTTCTGCCTAAGCCTTCAGCTTGGATTTCATTGATTTTCGTCTCTCTACGAACATTTGGTATCGAGATATCGATTACACCGAACGGATGATGGGTTTCATAAACTTGAATCAGTGCTCTGTAAGTGTTTTGTGCAGTTTCGACGAAAATTTTTTTTTTTCATTCTTAAAATTGGTCTCAAAAAGTATCGAGGTCTTAGCTATTTTTCCTAGCTCGCTATCTACCTAAACCCTTTGTAAATTTTGAAGCCAATTAGTTGGATAGTTTTTTTCCCCAAATGGTCAAAATTGTAGCGAAAATGAAAGGAACGCTTCTTTGTTCCTTGAATATCAATTAATGATGATTAACCCTCTAACCTGAAAGTCGGCCTAACTCGTACTCGGGCGGTCGGAGTGGGGATGGCCAATCGCGTGAGCCGCTTGCTCCCACCACTACCTTTCTATGCTTGCAACGTGCTCAAGCAGGACCGGATACGTTTCGCGTGGTTTACGCAATTCAACATAGGAAGTTAATATTCAAATTTTTATCAATAACTTGCATTGCAATGAAGAATCAAAATTCAAATTATTCTAGTGATAGTTCAGAGTGTTCTTTGAGTGATAGTAAATAGAAAAGAAAATTGTTTTCTTCTTAGCACCCTATATATACGTCCCTGCCGCCAGTGAACGTGACTGGACGGAGTCCCCTTTCTCCGCGGACGAGAAAAGAGTGGAGGAAACGCCTTTCAGGTGAGAGGGTTAAGAACGGAGATTTTCTTTTTTCGTGATTTCTTATGGAACCTTCATGGGATTTCACATGCTCTCTCCCTCTCTCTCGTCCATCCACTCACCCCATCCACACATAGAGAATCACGGAAAGATAACGAAAAAAAAACACCTCTGGTCTTCGTCATCATTAATTGATGTTTAAGGAATTAAAGAGCGTTCCTTTAATTTTTGCTAAAAGTTCGATCTTTCGAGAAAAAAAAAGATCCGATCGATCGGCTTCAAAATTTACAGGGTGTTTAGGTACACATGAAGCTGAGAAAAAACGTTAAAACATTTGCACTTTTTGCAAAATTAGCAAAGTTCAGCTCAATTAAAAAAAAAAACAAAAACTTCATTTTTTGTTTTCTTCTGAACAGAATAATCAACTCTTAAAAAAAAAGAAAATCTCAACTTCTTATGAAATTTCAATTCTTTTCGACTACCCCACTTTGCCCCAAACTACTATAAAAACGGACTATCTCCCCAAAAATGCTTCAAATACTTAACAGAATGATTGATTACTGAAATAAACTGAAATCTCAACTTTTTATAAAATTTTAATTTTTTTTGGGTACCCCACTTTGCCCCAATGGGTTCAACATGATCGACGTGACTTCATTGATTGAAAAATCAAAAAGATAGGTAAAAATAGAGATGACATCAAATTTTGGGCCCTGAAAGCCCTCTCCTTCCCTTAGATACCCCACTTTGCCCCGGTCTCCCCTACATCTTCTCGAAATTCTCATTTGTTTTTAATTAATTACATCGAAACGCATAACAATATCCGTGGGATCTTTTGACATGTAAATGAAGAAATTCTAATCTATCGAATGATATATTTTTTATTACTCCCCTTTTTTTTGCATTTCATCAAAAAAAATGCGTAGCTTGCTTGAACTACAATTTTGCAATCTCACAGCAAAAGGTCGTATGTATAGGACGTACGACCTTCTGCCTCAAGTAAAGAATAAAATGATTCGGATTTCACCTCCACGACTCAGTATAAGCTCCAATATATGAGCGATAATAATACTTGTGACATAACCGTCTTTTTTTTTTTTATAGTTTTTCTCAAATATTTCACGAAATACTGGGTCGATTTTTTACAGATTCTATGCGAAAAGAATAACAAAGGAAATGAACATCTTTCTTTTACTTGTTAACATCGAACTGACAACTAAGAGTTTGAGTCAAGAAAAAAACAGTAAACAAAAAGGGGAAAAAATGCCACAGGAAAAAAAGACAGATGATGCACATAATATAACAGCTGTAGAATTTTAAATGATGTAGGTAATACATAGACTCGCTACAATTCTCTTATTCTAGTAACTGCACTCGAAGGGTCAATATCATGACAATATTGCAGGAAAATCTATTGCCATTGCAATATTTCGGTATATGGCCATCAGTTAATTGGCAAATTAATACTTGGAAATACTTAGCCTATTCAATTTATACAAGCTACGTGATATTCAGTATTTTTTGGTTCACTTTTTCTGGACTAATATATTTGCTCGTTATAACTGATGATGTTGATGATTTCTCGGACACTTCGTTCATGCTGTTATCAGTGTTGGCAATTTGTGTGAAAATTATTATAGCCAGATTCAGAAGATCTGAAATTATTGAAGTCTTGAATATTTTTGAAAATCGTCCACACGCAGCAGTTGATTCGGAGACAAAAAATATACAAGATCAATCGAATGAAAGAATCAGGTAAAAAAAAATAGTCTATTCAATCGGTTTTCCTTTCCCTTTTGCTTCCGAATGGAATATTTATTTTCGTAATTTTTTTCGAAATACCAATTCTCATTGGAAATGACTCAAAATGATCTGAAACATCAAGAAATGATAATCAGAAAAAATGTTCATATCCCGGGTAGGGAAAATTCATTGGGCCCATGTTGGCCCAGTGCCGGGAGCCCATGATCCAATGCTGGCGTCCAATCCTCAGCCACGGCTGGCCCAATATTGATTGAGAACTGGATGATAACATTGTACCAATGCTGATTGCCGAAGCATGGCCAAGCCTCGATAACGAGCATTGGGTACTATTTTGGTGCCAATGTTCAGCCAATGTTTATTCTATCGTAGATTTCATGTTAGATACATGAATTAAAAGTATTTAAGTCTTCTGAAGCACGTAAGAATGGTCAAAATCCGATGTTATTTGAAAAAATAAAAATAAAAAAAAAGCCGGCACCTAGGATTGAACCCTGGACCTTCCGATTACTAATCTGTTACCTTACTGTCCTAGCCGTTAGGACATTTCATACTTTATTGACTAAATTTGATCCTCATAAATTTATTGCCGTTTACTTTGTTTGGGGAGATGAAATTCGATCAGGATTGTTCAGAAATGATTTGATAATGTGAAATAATTTAATCATGTCAAAAGATAAAAGAAAAATCGAAGTCTTGGCAGTTCATTATTGGCCCAATAAGGGGCCAATGCTCAGGAGCCAAGCCTTGGGACGCCAAGTTTCGAACAATGCTTGGCCAATTCTGGCAGGCCAAACTACGGTGCATCGTTGCTCAGCCAATCCTGAAGGCCCGAACGACGGTGTACCGATGCTTGGCGAAGGTTTGGCCGAGCCATGGTTACCAGGCTTCGGCATGCGAATTCTTGGCCGCTGTTCGGCCAAGAGTCGAGCATTGGGCGATTCCTACCCGGGATGTACGTATGTAGGTCTGTTTATGTGATCATACGACTCCCTATTATTTCAGAACGAAGTGAATTGGAAATCTGAAACTTTTGCATGATATCAGTGTTGATGAAGTGAATGTCCTATAAGAATCCCAGTGAGATCGTCTGAATAGTTTCTATGATATAGTAATTTTGTGAAAATAGTTTTTTCGAAATTTCTTAATTTGTGCGAGACAGATCTCGTCCAAATTTGGACTCAAGATTTACATCATTAATATCTAACTATTGGGGAGTTTCGATAACTTTCGGGGCTATATTTTCCAAACTATTCATCTAATTTCTTCCCAACAAAGCTTCGAAGAGTCATCTTCATAGGCTGCACTTAACATCGAAGTTTTGGATTTTTCGATGAGTTTCTCCGCTTATCATATGAAAGATGTATTTTTTTGAAATATTCGAAAAAGTGATGTTTTATTCGTTTTGTTTTTTTTGTTGAAGAACCTCTAGACTTTCACTTTATTAATCGGAAAAAAATACATTTTTCTCTTCAGAATAAGCCCATACTTGTCTTCGTTGGAAAATTAGAAAGTGTACCCAAAATGGATCGTTAAAAGTGAAAATGAGATTTTTTGGGTGAAATTTAGGTTAATTTAAAAAAATAAATTAAGATAATTGGAAAATAATCAAATTTGATGAATCCCAATCATTTTTTATCATAGCTGACATATCTGTTTTTGATGAGTGTATTATAGTGCGTAAATTTATTTTTTCATTTCAACCAATTTTCCCGGAAAAATCGAGAACAGCAATTGTACTAAGAAAAGAATTCGTTTGACTGGAACAAGCTTTGTTCAATATTAACGGAGCGAGATAGAGCGACTTTATCTTGATTCTCCTTTTTAGCTCTTGAAATTCGAACGTAATTTGACCGTCAAGTGGTGCACTCACTCGACCACTATTCGACCGGACTTCTAATTGTGCTTGGATTGACAACGCCATTATCCAAGTGGATGTTCAGATTCACTTATTTACATGTTTTAGATTCATATAGACAATACGATTCTGTCAAAGTCGAATAGAGTGGTGGTCCAGTCGGCAGCGCACACGTCGAATAATCCGAACATAGAGGGTTCATGTCCACCTATGGGAACTAAAATTTGTAATTACAAAAATGCCTTTGAAATAAATCAAATCGAAATATTAAATAATAATCGATTGGAATGTTCATTTGCATGTTCATAAATTCAGATGTAGGGATCATAGGATGTTGGAATAGTTGAGTTTCCAGAACCTGAGGAAGCCTGAATAAATGGGCGAAACGATGTTCAATCGACAATTACTTAGTGTTGTGAAATTGAACTATTCCAACATGCCATGATCCCTACCTCTAATTAAATAATCAAGTTAAAAAGTTCTAGGATCCCAGAAGGAAGAATAATAATTGTCTATTTATTTTATTTTCAGAAATTGTTTTTATATTATTACGCATCCATTGAACTCGATATTGGGCCTATGAATGCCTCAATATCGAACTAGGAGTATGGCGTAGTTTTATCGCGGCAATATCGATTTCACATTTGAGCCGATATCAGTTTTGAGTTCGGGGTGATATACACCGCAAATTAGAACAGCTATGACATCCTAATATTGGACTTGATGTTGAGCGTATATTGTAGCGCTAATTCGAGATTCGTTACATCGGATTTAATCCGACATTCGGACCTAACTCAAAACCCTACATGGGATCTCTTTAATTCACCAAGATATTTGGAAACAAGCAGGAACCCAATACTTGTGTGTAATTCGATATTTAAATATCGCAATAATAAATATCGCATGAATAGTCGGGTTATCAAATTAGGCGCAAGTAGTGGGGCTTCTGCTGATTTCAGTGATGAAATTATTTCTGATTACGGAATAACCTTTGAAGAAATCTAGTTGAATTCAATTTCCCGAAGAGAGATAGGCGGTTATGAGATGAAACATTCTTATAGCGCAGATGATGGACAATAGATTGATAATAATGCGAAGATCGTGGATTTGATCCTGCTGAGGCGTTACTTTTTCTTTATTTAACTAAAAAGTTAACTTGTCAATTTTCATGCAGGTCAAACGATCCAAATGTTGTGAAATTTATAGATTTAACAACCAATTATATCTGACCATTTTTTCCTGGGTTATACATTCTTATCCGTCAGTCGAATGAGTGCACCACTCGACTCCATTGGTTGAATGTTCCGTCAGGAATCTTCATCAGTTTCTGAAATATTCTCATAAACTTATGGACAAAACAGAAAATCTGTTTTTTTGCACTCTTTTCGCTTCCGAATGAAAGCTATGTAATCGTGATTTTTTTCGATTTTGATATTCTATTTTATGGGTGTGTGTGTGGACGTATGTGTGATGACACATTTATCGCTTTACTCTGAAATGGGGCTACTTAGCGATCTGTAAATTTTACAGTATGATTGCTATATGTGCTGCCCCGAGTGCTCACCGAAATTTGAGCTGAATCGGCCCAGTAGTTCTTGAGAAAAATGAAAAGGTCGACCAATCGATTATTTCCAATAGGAAAAAAAACTATATCACATCTAAATATAGATTTGGCGATGCGATATCTCGTATTAGATTCGAGATATCGTATATCATTTGATAGTTCCATTCCACCGGTTTCAGTTTAAGGGACAATAAATCCTCTCCTTTCATTATTCTTATCCTAGAAAAATAAACGATACGATTCTTCTAATAAAGAACCAAAACATCGATTGCTCGAGTTCTTTGAAATAGCCCAAATAATCGATTTAGGAAGAAAATCATCGACTTCTCAAGATCGATTAAAAATCTCTCATCACTAAACATTATCTATCTATCTTTCTATCCAGGTTGTTCACACTCTACTACGGGGTAATGACAGAAGTGACGGTATGTTATGGAACAATAGCTCCATTTTTTCAAGATTTACCCTTTGGAGTATTACCATATAAGGCATGGGTGCCTTATGATTATTCAGTGCCAATCATTTATTGGCTGACTTACTGTCAACAATTGATCAGCGTTTTGATGGCTGCCAATCTCAATATTGGGTTTGACACAATTATTGTTGGATTCATTATGCAAGTATGTACACAGTTCAGTATGCTGAAGTGTCGATTGCACATGATTTTTGATGAATTTAATGCAGAAGAATTTTTATCAACGTGTGGGAGTGTCTCGAAGTCATTGAGGAATCATGAAGACTGTATAGTTGATTGCATCAAGTATCATCTTGCCATATACAAGTAAATAGGGGAGGGTGGGGTAAAAGGGTATGAGGGGTGAAATGGGAGGATTTTAGTTGGGACTGTGGAGCTTTCAGTTTTTTGGAAATTTCTCGGAAGCTAAGCGAAATAGGGCAATTCGTGTTATTGCCTTATTTTTCTTTGTAGAGGAAAATCAGAGCTACGAAAAAAATTATTATAGAAAGAGCTCTATCTTGCTTGGATTTCGAGACATTTCTGAAAAACTAGTGGTAAAATGAATTGGATTTTTTGGTTTTAATGTTATGGAAATCGGGAGGAATGAGGAAATATTTGAGAAAGGATTCTTCTCATGATTCCATTGAAAAGCTAAGGAAATTTGCAGTAGAAAATTTATATCAAAATTGCTTTTATATAATTTTTTGAAAATTCTACTTTTTCAGGAAAAAATGGAGGGTCTGAACTCTGTACAAAATTAAAATTTTCACTTTTTCAGAAATATCTCCGGTTCTATCAGTCGTATCGACTTAGGACCGATCTTTAATGAAAGTCAAGATCATTTTATTATTTCGTGACATCACTTTTCACGGCAATTTCGGTCATATATATGACCGAAATTGGTGTCACGAATTACGAAGAAAGAAAGATATATCTTCAAGAAACAAATTTGTGAAAAACAAGCTTTTTCTCAGAAAATTGAAAAAAAAATTCTAATCAAATTTTCCGCACGCTACGCGGGTGGTTAGTGGCATTTTCCACACGTTTTTGCGTAAAAAAAATCGTACCTAACACGTGCGGTGAAGATTTTCAGACTCGTTTTGCAACCTCACACTCGTCAGAAAAGTACTTTACCGCACTTGTTAGGTAATATACTATTCCCACCGGAAATTTCCTCAGCTTTTCAAATGGATCATTGCAAAAATCCCATATCAAGCCATTTCAGAAAAATCCCAATTTCATCTGACTTTCCCCTAATTTTTGGATTGGAAAGTGTTAATTCCCCTTGTGATTCTTTCAGAATAACAGAAAAAATAAATTCAATATTCTCCCACATAATATTTGTACAGTATTCAGCAAGTTCAATAATCATATGTGTCAGTGTTCTACTAATGTCACAAATGTCGGTGAGTTCACCGAAATTTATGACAGTCTCCATGTATCTCTTATGCATGGTACTTCAAATTTTCATGTTCTGTGCGGCTGGAGATCAAGCAACACGTGAAGTAACTTAATGTTTTGATTATTTTTTCACTTAAAAATAATGATGATGAAATTAACAGACATCTGACAATTTTGTGAATTTATTTGAAGAAATGAATTATTGTAAAAAAATATTTCAAAAAATCGCATTCATATTGCCGAAGGAAGGACGGTTAAGATGGTCCATGGGCCAAATTCACTAGGCCCATAGTCCAAAAAAATTGTCATTTGGACTAAAATAATATTTTTTTTTTCATAGATTTTTAAAATTCCTATATGTGCATATGTTCCTTCTTTTTCTATAATTTAGTTGTTCAAAGAAGAAGAAATTCAAAAATTGTTAAATGCCTGCTATTTTCAGTACCATAAAAAAAGGGGTAAAACTCATGAGAGCACGATTTCAGTGTGAGACTGTAATGGATGATATTTATCATACAAAATGGTATATTTTAAGTAATCGAGTGAAGAAATATGTGCTTTTCATGATGATGAGGAGCGTGAGACCAGTTGTCTTCATAAGTGGTCACATCGTCGTGCTATCTTTGAAGTCATTCTGTGTGGTATGTCAATATATTTATTCTAAGAGAAAATCAGTAGCGAAGAGGTAAATCAGGAGTCAATTAATTTTGGTGATCTTTCTTTAAGATATATCTGGGAAAATAATGGGGATACACTTTTTTTATTATTATTTATTCTTGTCGAAAATTTCTGGAACTACAAAAATAGAATTACGGCAAGAAGGGCATATCTTCATTAGTCTAGGACATATTTTATCGGAAAGTATTGAAAAGATAAGTCGATTTGTCCTGTTTTACTTCTTCACTACTGAATTGGAAATTTTTTTGAGATTCTGATAAATTCAATTATGTTGATAATTGGTTTCAGCTCATCAAAACCTCGTACAGTACTTATGCAATGTTACAGGAGTACTCGAATTGAAACTGAATTTGAAAATAATCTAATTGTTCATTCTTCAAATATCAAATACTGATGTAATCATTTGTCATCCAAGTTACTCAACTCATAATGTAGATAATATGCCGAATTTTGGAAAAAAAAATAGCAAGAAACTTGATTATACGACCCCTGAGGTGGAGTTCATCCAGCATCATTCATTGCTCATCAAGTCAATGATTTAGGAGCGAAGAAATAAAACAGAATTAATCAACTTTTTTTGCCGATTTGTTTTTTAAAAATCTCGGGGAAAATTTTTTTACATAATTTATCCGATTATATCTACTTCTATTTAATTGGATACAATCAGATAAAATTAGATCTGTAGTCATAAATCAGTAGATATTATATCATATCTATGGAGATATAGGCAAATATGCCAGTGGATCTGGCCAGATCTGATAAGATTTGAAAATCCCACAACGAAATGGCCCAGATCATCATCATATACAATTATCTATATTTGGATCTTGGCAGATCTGTGATTTGATAGAATTGGATCTGATCGGACCTGAAGTCGAGAATGTCCTTGCACTTTTCGAGATCTAATTCTAATTAGATATAAGTATATGAAAAAAAATTCCCGGGATGTCTCGGAAAGTAATAGAGATATGCCTTTCTTACCTGGATCTTTTCAGTAGAGAATTTCAGAAGCTACAAAAAAGGATTGAGACAAAATCACACTATCGCACATTTTCCAACTTATTTCAAAGAAAACTAATGATCGAATCACTCGACTTCTCCTATTTCCTCTCGAAAGCTTTTTTACATCTTTTTTTTGAAAATATCTTGGAAACTAAACGAGATAGAGTGATTTCGTCCTACTACTTTTCTTTCAAATTTCAATGCAGTCCTGTCAATACTGCAATAGTCAGTGGTATACAGTGTCTCGTTTGATTCATGTAATGTTTACACTAGGCACGATATCAAAATTACATTTCTCAGAGTCATTCACTAATTACTATTATTACATGCTGTGGAGCTGTATTTTCAAGTGTCTAAAATGTTTTATATATAACTTTTCATCATCATCCTCTTCTTCATTCAAATCTGAACGGCACTATTTGTAAAATATGATACAATCTGAGATTTACCATACAGCTCAATATTAAACTCGTGGAATTTCAAGTATCATTATTTTTTTACTCGTTTTCTCGAGCCCTTTAAGGAATCAACTGAATCATTTTCTGATCATAATCTACGAATGTGCAAAATTTCACTATATTCTAAATGGTAATTCTATTACCGACAGTACTACCTCATGAACTGCAAAATATAAAAGTCTAGGAACGAAAAGGGCGCATCTCCATTAGTTTCCGAGGTATTTCTAAAAAACTGAAAAAAAACCTCTACTTCTCCCCTTTTACTTCTCCACCACTGAAATATCATATTTTCTACCAACAAAGTCTCCAACTGAGGTCAACAAACTTCACAAAACGATAAAAATTCAAGGGTTCATCCGTCTCACAATTCCAACTTCTCTTTTAAAAAAACCCTACATGAGGAAGACTTTCCCCCATTGAAAAATAGACCCTATCGTAAAGAGACCATCAATGATTCAATGACTCTAGCTTCCCTATTTTTCCAAGTACCAGTGGAAATAAAAAATGCGGCATGACGATGACAATAGAACCTCGTGGGACAACTGACATCTGCTAAAAATTGGACAACGAGTTTTGCATATTAAATAATCGCTGGCAAAAAAGGAAGAACTGCAAATGAAAAAAAGAAAAAATGAGAAGTATAGTGGAAAAATCGACATCATGCTGTTGCACGAAAGTCTCACTTATCTTCAATATTGCGGCATTTGGCCACCATCTCATTTAACCCCAGGAAGTTGGAGATGGAGAGCTTATTCAGTTTACACTATTTTCATAGTTATTGTAATACACTGGTTCACTCTCTCCGAATTAATTTATCTGTTCAGTACCAGTGATGATATAGGAGAATTTTCGGATACTTGTTTTATGCTGTTGACGACGATCGCTGTATGTGTGAAGATAATCATTAGTTTGCTGAAGAGATCAGAGATGAGGGAAGTGTTGGCGACACTCAAAAGTTATCCGCACGAGCCGATGAATCTAGAAGAACGAGAGATTCAGGACAATATTGATAGGAAAATAAGGTAAATTTGGTAGTGAAGAGGTAAAACAGGGAAGATCGAGTTATATTAGAAAAATCATGGAGATACGCCTGTTTAACCTTAAGACTTCATTATGGAGGATTTCAAAAGCTATAGAATTGGATAAAACGAATTTTCCTGTTTTACCTCCTCTTTCCTGAGTGAATTTTCAACGGAATAAAAAAAGAAGCTGATCATTTTTGTGATGATTCTTTGTAAAGATCTCTTACACTATTTTATGCTGTGGCAACAGAAATAACTGTGTGGTGCATGACTGTATTCACCTTCTTTCAAAACATACCTTTTGGCATTTTACCGTACAAAGCGTGGATGCCTTATGATTATTCTGGAATTAAGATGTATTGGTTCACTTTTTATCAACAGCTATTCAGCGTTGTCCTAGCTGCTAATCTTGATATTGGTTTTGATACTATTATCCCTGGATTCATTCTCCAGATTTGTGGACAATTTAATATTCTCGAGTGTCGATTACGCAGGATCATTGATGATTTTGCGAGTGAAAAGAGTTCTGAAGCAAGAAAAATTCATGAAGCGGAAGTGATCGAGTGCATTAAATACCACCGGGCGATTTTTGAGTAAAAAACAATTGGATTTAACGATTAAGGTAGTATCCCAGCGAACTCGAGTACAGTTAATCCCTTATTTTTTTGATGTCATATCAAAGATGGTATTTTCTTACATTTTCCTGATTTTTTCATAATTTTTGTCCGTGTATTTTATGAGACGAGAATTTTCCGCGCGTGCTCCGCACGCACTTGTCCTTGATATTCGCTTGGATATATTGATGAGAAGCTTGAATGTGTAATGATGACTTCATCACAAAATTCTGAATCTCCGAAGAAATATCGATGTGAAAAAAAAATTTCAGAATCGAATATTTTTCAGAAAACCATGATCCGAGAGAGGAATTTTGGAGTTTTTATCAAACGTATGATTTTGTAGGCGCAAAATTTTTGATTAAATGAGATCCCTCTGATTTCCCATGGTAATTTTCAAATGAAATAGCTCTCGAAAATGTAACATACAATTGTCCATGACTGAGAATATCTCTACGGAGATCTAAGTCAACTTCATCGAAAGTTTGTCCTTGACTCTCATTAACTGTCATTGCTGATGCTAATTTGATTGGAAATTGGAGAGGTGCTCCCATTTTGAGCTCTATTTGATGTCTCGCTCATGTACCGAGATAATAGCAAGAAACCGAAAAAAACTCCCTCCTGATCCCGAATTAATGTTTATTGCGCTCTATCTCGCTTATTTACCGAGATTATTGCGAAAGACTGACAAAAACCCCTCCTGATCCAAAACCACGCCGATTACGCTCTATCTCGCTTATTGACCGAGATAATAACGGAAAACTGAAAAAACTCTCCTTATCCCATATCGAAGTCCATCTCGCTCTATCTTCCTTATTGACCGAGACGAGAACGACCGCGCGTTGACGCCCGCGTTTATCTGAACAGACAGTGTAGCGATCCTTGTAACTCACGGTGAACTTCTGGAGTGAATTTTCAATTATCACGATGTTTTTCATTAGCTGTATAAGTGCAATATTAGCATCCGGGGTGGTGGTTCTGATCGCAAAATTCGATTTTTTCGCTCTCTCGTTACTCTAATTATGGGTCATCATCAAGCGCGCCAAGCGCAACGCTTCCTATTGGCTGATAAGATATGAATTGACCAATAGGAATGCGAATAGAAGTGTCACAGCTCTGAAGTGAACCAATGTCATGTTCCTTTTATAAAGGGACTAGAGTTACATCGCGCGCACAGCGCGCACTGAGTTTCTATAATACAACTATGGATGTTCGATGTTCCAAATCTTTATGGTTATTGGCCTTCAAGTCCCTTCATCATCACGCTCTTATGAAACTTTTGCCAAATTTCAAGGAAAATCTCGTATCTCATAGAGAAATGGGTGAAAAATGACTTTGAAAAGAAATTAAATTCCGAAAATTCGAAAAAAAATCGATATCCTAAATCGTTTCTTATTTTCGGTCCCCTAGTATACCCAAGTATCGTGCTTTTATGCAACTTTTGATTCTTCTCGAACTAATTACAGAACGAATAAAACGATGACATGGCCAACTTCACTCTTATCCCATCTACTTTATTATATAGGGATCAGCGAAAAACTGAATAGACTCCCTCCTGATTCCGAATTAATGTCTATTTCGCTCTATCTCGCTTATTTACCGTGTAATGATAATAATGATAATAATAATACATTGTAATGTATTTTAGTATTGTATTCATAACCTTCCAATCTTCCATGATATTTAATTATTTATTATGTATGTTATCCATAATATATTAAAGTATATAATAATATAATATATTATAACGCAATATGTAATATAATAATATAATAATAATTGTTTAAGTTTTTAATGTTTGTTAGAATGACAAAAGAAGAGAGGAACTGACGTAATGGCGATAGATTGACTTCTACGATCGATAGATCGATAAAATTACAATAATCATAATATTCCATGATTTTATGATAATTTTATCAATTTCATAATTTTTCAATGGGAGAAGAGAAGACAAACTGATATAATTAATTCGTCTTACTCTTACGACCGATATTTTCCTCTCCTTTTTATATGTGAAATAAATATAGAGAATATGAATTATCAAAGTGACTGAAAATAGCAGTGGTGGGGATGAAACGCCCTACATTGGACAGAAATCACAATTACTAAAAAATCACGCAGTTGGCCCATCATTAAAAAACTATTAGCGAAGAGAACAGCATGCCTTCAACTAAATAATAGAAGAAAAAAATATTCAATTGTCCGTATAGTGATTGAGAACTTCTATTTAGAAGGTAGTCATAACTATTTGCCTCTCGCTCTATCTAGTGCATGTGATAGGAAATTAGTAATGTTTAAAGAAAATTTGAGAAGCAAAAAAAATTACATTTACAAGTGGAAGATATAAATGTTCGAATAGTTTAATCACTTTTTTGGGTAAATTGAAGCACGTTTTTTCGAATTATCAGCAATTAATTGGAAACTACCTTATAAATCCTCATTTTTTCCTGTTTTATCGACCGTACTCTGGGATACTACCTTAAGGATCAATTTCTGGTGATAATGAAATTTATTAAAGAAACTTTCAGAATGGCTAATAAAATTAATTCCATCTTTACGAGCATCATCTTCGTTCAGTATTCGGCAAGCTCCATCATCATTGGTGTCAGTATATTGCTGATCTCTCAGATGCCATTGTTCTCACCGAAGTTCATGGGCATTCTCATGTACTTGTCCTGCATGATGTTTCAAATTTTCATGTTCTGCGCAACTGGAGATGAGGCGAAATTGCAAGTAATATTTTTTTGAGAATATAGAGAAAAGTAAGGAAGATACGCCTTTTTTGCCCTGAGACTTTTTTGTAAAGAATTTCAAGAGCTACAAGAAGGGTTTAATTCAAAATCACTCTATTTCGCTTACTTTCCGAAATATTCTTTAGAATAGAATAAAGAAATAGTTTAAGATAAATTCAGAAGAAAAAACAAGGAAAACTCGAGATTTTCAAGAATATCTCGAAAACTAATGGAGATACGCCATGTTCACTTTTGTCCTTTTTGGAGAGAATTTTGGAAAAGAATCAGAGAAAAAATGGCGTATTCTCCATTAGTTTTCGAGATATTCAGAGAAAGGATTTGAAGAAAAAACATCGATTCTCCGTGTTTCCTCAAGAAAACAACCATTCTTTCTGAAAGAATTTCTCAAAAAACAAATTATAAAGAAATTGAATCATCGAATAACTGAAAAAATCAGTTGTAGCTCCTTTTGCAAAGATGTCGAAAGCGACTGGATTTATTAAAAAATATTTTTAAAAAATTGATCGACAATCTAGATTCTTTCTATTTTCTCCAAAACTTCTTCTTAATGTTTTTTTCCATTTCCAAGATTATCTCGGAAACTAAGCGAGATAGACCTCGTCCATCTGGATCCGTTCTTGTAAAGACTACCAGAAGCCACAAAGAAAGATCAAGATAAAAAAGGCGTATCTCTATTAGTTTCTGTGATCTTTCTGGAAAAGCAATTGAAGGAAAAAAATCAACTTTACGAGAAAGAGTAGAGTTATGGAGCATTTTTTTTCAGTGTGAAAGTTTGATCAATGGAATTTACACAACAAAATGGTATCGCCTGAGCAATCGAGTGAAGAAGTACCTTGGCCTTATGATGGTTCGTACCCTGAGACCAGTAAAATTTCTTAGTGGCCACATTATCGTTCTCTCCTTGGATTCCTTCTGCGTCGTAAGCTCATGATTAACGATAAATAATTTCATGATACTGAAGATAGCAGAAATTTGACTATTTTTTCTTCATTGTTTTAAAATAAATAAATTATTAAAAAATAAGAAATACGGACATTTAGAAAATTCGAAAAACTGTAAGCGCAAATTTTTTAAATACTCTCTCCATAATAATTTATGTTTAGAAAAATACAAAAAATTGTCAGACGTGTGCTAATTTCATTATCATTTTATCGCCTTAGAAACAAAGTGACGTAGACACTGTTTTGGCATACACAATGCTTAGACATAGCACTTACGCCACTTTGTTTCTAAGGCACTAATATAATTTCTCCGGATTTTCATAATGAGAAAATATTTACAGCTCATCAAATTCTCCTACACTGCCTATACAGTGTTACAACAGTCTTCAGATTAACTCTTCTCGAATTCTCATTATTTAAAATTGTTAATAATGTATTCACAGTTTAAAATTTTTTAAATAAATATCAAACTGTAAAATGCGTTTTTTTTTAAAGAATTACATTTCGGAATTTCTCTGAGAAAAATTTATTCATTATGCTGCAACTCACAATTAGAATTTTATTACAAAAAAAAAATATTTCAAAATCATTATCATTATTATTATTATTAATTAGGGTGAGAAATTTGGTATCCATGAGTGAACGCGTCTGTGTCTGCTCAGATGACACCTAGGGGCCAAAAGTGCGAGTAACGCAAGTGCAGCGCCAAGGAGAGATACTCCACATAATGCACCAGCGGTTACATCGTGTAATGGAGTGCCAGCACGTGGTTGTTTTGCTGCAAGAAGTAGTAAGCCTGCGCAACTGACGGCGGATAATCCAGCGAGTCCAAGACCTGTCCAGGTCCTTCGCAGACTTCTGCAGGCCCCAGCGAGCGCACAGCAAATGCCGCATCCAGCCGCACTGTCTAAATAATATCTGGAAATGATGAATCAAGGATTAATTGAGAGAGATTCATTACGGGGGATGAGATTCTATTTCATTTGGAAATTGTGCTTACTTTCTGCCTTGAGTCCAAGATAAGTAGAAAGCTAGTCCAGAGGTGAGAATTCCGACGAGAATCAGGAGCAGAGGGGCGTTTCTTCGTTCTCCTTTTTCTGTTCCGCTCGCCAGAGTTGTGTTTGCTTCACTAGTCGGTGGTGATAAAGGGGGGACCTAAATAGAGACATTCATCATGGAAATTAGTGATAATGGTGCATGAAAAGTTGATTCTTGCAACTTGGGAAGAAAGAGACTCGGTTTATCAGAGTTTTTTTTTGTTGAATATTCAGGGAAGGACAAGAGATAGAGTGATTTTGTTCTAATGCTTTTTTGTAGCTCTCGAAATTGTATACATAACAGGATTGGAATGAAATTGCGCTATTTCGCTTAGTTTCCAAGGTATACTGAAAAAAAAGACTGAGAGAATATTATGTTTTTCTTTTTATCTTTTTACTGGTGAATTTTCTTATCAGTTTTTTAAGAGGACCTTGGAAACTAAGCGAGCAACAAAATTCAAAAATTTTACTGAGCTTCAAAGATATGAGAGTTTCAGTGATGCGCGACAAGGTCCATATACGTATATGGACCCCGTACTTGAGGGGTTGATAAAGAACCGCAAACAAAATCGATATATCCTGTTTTATCTTTTTGCTAGTTTTCGCTAGTACCAACTCAGGTGGTAACAAAGGTCTCATGCTAAGACAGGTTTGATGCATAAGAGCATATGTATAAAACGCTATTTCGATCGTTAATGACTTTGAAACCGATCGGATAAAGAATTTAAAATAATTGAGGTGATTCAAAACCATTTGTTTTATCCCTTTTAAAGAAATCAAACTTTTCCCTCCATTCTATGTTTACCAAACCCCTTAATTCGCACAATGAGCACTGTGCCGTTGTTTCACGATCTTGCACAATATAAATATACTTTTCGTATATATTAAATGAATACTTATTAATCATAACTATATCTTACGATAGTGAACACGTATAGTTATTTATATTGCGATTTTTGTTAAAAGAGCGGTATCCCACTCATAGCACGAGTACCGAAAGGTTACGGAAATTCCGGAAACTAAGTGAGATGGAATGATTTCGCCCTAATTCTTTTTTGGAGCTCTCAAAAATCTCTAAAAATGAAGAATCGGGGCATAAAAGGAATATCACAACCTCCGGTATGGACTTTTTCCTACGGAATTGACAACTCACCACAGCAGTTCTCGCAATAAATGCACTTTCAACGCTATTATATCCATTTCTTTTTTGCGTTTGTTCTGCACGTGCCAACACCTGATACTTCGGTGATCCAATGACCATGGGCATTGACTCAGATGTCGATTCAACGAATGCATATCTGGGTGGGGGCTCGCCGAAACGTGACGATAATTCAATCGGTGATGTTGCCAATGATGAAGCATCTTGACGTGATTTGCAACGCGCCCTGCCGTAATTCCCCAGCTCCTGTTGCTCATTCAAAGGAAGACATCTGCGTGCCGATGGGCTTTCTTTATTCGGTGTTGAGGTCTGAGGAGTTCTTGTAGGTGAGAATGTGCGCTGTGGTGTGCCAACTGGTGTTCCTCGACGGCTCGAGCCTGGGACTACCCCACGACCTATCAAATAGGGGAAAATATTCAATTAAACAGCTGTTCAAATAATACAATATAGTGAAGAGGTAAAAAAAAGTCAATTTTTTTCGCCTCTTTTTCTCAAATGTCTCAGAAAATAATGGTGACATGCTCTTCTTGCTCTGAGGCTTATACGTAAAATTTTTTAAAAACTACAAAAATATATTCGGGCAAAAAAAAGCGTATCTCCATTAGTTTCCGAGATATTCGAGAAAAAATGTTGAAAAAAAAAATTGCTGAAAAAAAGACTTCACCTGCAGGTGATGTAGTTGTACTAATCGGCGGAGTGAATCTCGCCGTTCCTTTATCTGGCGACAAATTCCTCTCCTCAGATCTCGATCTTTTTCTAGGTGTCGTCAGCATAGCATGCAGCCTCTGCGTTGCTAAATTATTCTTCGAGAATGTACTCTCCCGTAATTCCTCATGTTCGCGTATGTTCCGTTCTGGTAATGACGGCGGATCCTCCTCCTGCATGGGTAGCCTTGCGTAACGTCCTAAAATGTTCAAGAGGGGTCGTCATTCAATACCATCAACTTAAGTAATTATACGGTGCTTTGTAGCCATGTAAATGCCAGCGGAAAAATTCAGTGGGGAATAAGTGCAACAGGATGTCAATTTTTTTTGATACTTGTTTTTTCGAGAATATCTCGGAAACTAATGGAGATACGCCCTTTTCACTCGTATATTTCTTTTAGGTCTTGGAATTCTTTGCAAAAAAAGATTGGGACAAAATCGCATTATCTCGTTTATTTCCCGAGTTTTTTCATTGAAAATGATCACAAATTCACTTTTTACGATTTTTATTATCAGTTTTTCCTAAATGTTTCGGAAACTCACCGAGATAGCGCAATATCATCCGAATTCTTAAGGCGTATCTCCATTAATGTCCAAGATATTCACAAAAAAAAGTCGATTTTGGGGAAGTTCGGGTAAAATGGATATTCCAATTGAACGGTCCGAGATAGAGATTTTCTAATGATTACATTGGAAAGCTAACAAAATTTTAGGTACAAGACATGTGTCGAATTTTTTTTTTAATTTTCCTTTTTTGGCCAAGTTTTGAAGGGGTTTGCTTTTTGAAAATCGAGAAAATTCACTTTTTCGGCGATATCTCCGATTCTGTTGATCATAGCGACCTGCAGTTGATCTCAAATGAAAGGTGAGCTCATTCCTCAGCAATTTACAAGGTTCTAGCTTTAGTTTATCGATTTTTCAAATACTTATAGGTCATTTTCTGGCAATCAGTTATTGTCCCATAAGTAATTCAAAAATTGATAATTTTTTTTATACCACATAAATCAATAGGAAATGAGCTCATTTCTCATTCAAAAGCAACTCCAGGTTGCTTCAAACAATAGAACCAGATATATCCCCGAAAAACGGAAATTTTCCAAAATCAGAAATATTTCACCTAGAAAAATTTAGCAAAACATGGAATTTTTGAAAGATTCAAAAAAATAACTTCTGGCATATGATTTTCATTGGAAATTCCTTCAACTTTCCTATAGAATTATCAGATGAAATCGATCTCCACTATTTCCATCGACTTCAGCATTGATATGACCAATTTTCATAGTATGAAATACCAGAACTAGCACATGTCCGTTTTACCCCTTGTATCCATTTTACCCCACCTTCCCCTATCTGTTGTCTCCCCTTCTTTTTTTTTTATCCATCTATTTAATGCATTTTGAACGATAATTTTCCCCCTCCACTATCGAATTGAGTCGCTTTTCTGCTAATTTACCTCGAGGGGAGCCATGTCCATGGATCAAAGACGACGAGTCGACGTCGAGGGTCACCTCATCCGCAGGCACAAGTGCATAACGCACGACGTCATTGCCAGTTCGATAATGCTGTCCATGATAACTCCCTTGTCTCGTGAACTGTTGATGCTGACGATGTGTCAACATCTCAAACCGCGAAAGAGATGCTCGTCTCTGGAGTCGCGGCTGAGGCTGCGGATTCTCATTGTCGTCGATGTACTCGTATCTTGGTTTCGTGCTCCTATCGAGGTAGTATCCATCCGGTGTTTTCCCGTATCTGTTCAGTTCAATTGCATCTGGATCTGGTCGATTCTGAAATATCGGATTTGAGTGCCCAAATCTCTGTTGAATGGGTATTGGAACTGTTGATGGTGGTGGTGGCGGTGGAAGTTCGTCATTCTGGAACTCTGGAGGCGGTGGCAAGTCATCACTCTGATCTCCAATGAACTCAGATTGTCGACAGAATGATGGATTTGTGTAACAATGCACTGGCGCTGGTGTATGTGACATTTTTAATGTTCAATTTCACTTTCACTTGGCGATGACAATAATTAATGCACTACTAACATGAGACACTTTTTTTCTCCAAGTCTCCAAGGACAGGGTGACTGATTGAACTGGCGGAGTAATTATCTGGCTTGAGGAACCACGACAAATTTTTCTGCACATTTTTTAGGATAAATTATCGAGGAAATTCGGCATCTATCTGAAAAAAGAAAAATCGAATTGATTTTTTTGATCATTCACACTTAAATGTATTGTAAACTGATGGAGATACGCCTTTTTTATCCTAAAACTCTTTTGTAGAAAATTTTGAAGAGCTACAAAAATGAATTTAGGTGTAAAAGACGTATCTACATTATTTTTCGAGATATTTGAGAAAAACTGGAAAACATAGATTTATCCTGCTTTGCCTCTTCGCTACTGATTTTCGGAAATATTTCGAAAAATAAGCGAGATAGAGCGATTTTATTCCAATCCGTTTATGTAGAGAATTTTGAGAGCTACAAAAATAGATCGGAGTAAAAAGGACGTATTTCCACTATTTTCCGAGATATTCGCTAAAAACTGATGAAAATAATGAAAAGATAATTTTAAAAAAAACGAATTTTTTTATCTTTGTAATAAGTTTTAATAGAATAACTCGGAAAATAAGCGAGATAGAGCGATTTTTTCTGAGTACTTTTCTGTAGATAATTTCAAAAGCTATAAAAAAAGGATTCGGGTAAAATTGCCCTATCTCGCTTGGTTTCCAAGATTTTTTTATAAAATAAACAGAAATTAGAGATGCGATGATTTTATCCTTATCCTCTTTTGCGGAGAATTTCAAGAGCTGCGAAAAGAACCTTTCGATAAAATTACCCTATCTCGCTTAGTTTTCGAGATATTCTCAAAAAATTAACGAAAAAAAATTGATTTATCCAGTTTTATCTTCTTCACTGGCTCATTTTCCCAAGAATGTCTCTAAAAATAATGGAAATACGCCCCTTTTCACCTCAATCCTGTTTTTTTAATGTTTGAAACTCTCTCCGAAATGGACTTAGAGCAAAAACAGCGTATCTTCATTATTTCCCAAAATTTTAACCAGAAAAATGTGATGAAAAAAATGAATTATTTTACCTCTTAGTTAACTGAACTCTGCACTGTTGAAATGTTTACTGCGTACTGGAAAGAAATCGAGCGCTCGAACAGTGAAAAGGCGGCAGCTGCACACAAGTCGAAAAATGACGGTTTCCGTGTGCCCACAGAGGGGTTGTGTCATGGGGTACGAGTGTACGGGGGCCCGGTGTCTCTCTTCTCCCTCCCCCCCACCCCTCTATCCAACGAGAATTCCCCATTACCACCACTACCTTAGGCCCAGTTTTAAAAATCTACAGGCGCAAGAAAACGAACTCTTTTCTTTTCTTTCGCTAACACAAATGAATTATTTTGAATGTTTTTTTCTTCTTCCTTCTAAGTGCGCCTTTGTCTGCACTTGCAAAAAAGGCTGTCATTGATTGAATCAAAGTTTCATTTGAATCACCAGGAAGTTGGAGAACAAAAAAAAAAAGTTGCGTCATGTGTGTATGTGTATGTGTGGAACTCTTTTTGGAGCGAGTGTATGCGGGATTTTTCCGAGCAGCTGGTGCGACCGTTGGAGAGTTTTGGGGCGCGTGCTTCGCGCGCGTCTGACCTTCCAGCTGCCGTTAAAGATAAAATGAATCGAATAATAGGGGAGGGGGGGGGGGGATTACTAAATTGATCTTTAGTTGAGCTCAGAGACAATCGCGAGTTTTCTGCGAAAAATTTGTCAGGGAAAAAAGAGCGTATCTCCATTATTCTCTGAAATAATTTAAGAAAAAAAGTGGATAAATCGATTTTTTTTACAAAAAAAAACATTACTTTATTTTTTTTTTTAATATTACAACTACATTGATCATACACACGCTTTCCAACTGAAAGCCTGTGTCAAGGTACACTTTAGCTTAATAACGATAGTAATCAACGTTAAACCATATTTTTGTTACGATTATTTCGGCAGAGAAGAGGTAAATAAAATTAATCGATTTTTAAGAACTGTTTTTTGAGGATATCTCGGAAACTAAGTGAGATAGAGCGATTACAGCTCAAGAATTTTTTGTAGTGAATTTCAAGAGCTACAAAAATGGATTACAATAAAATCATCCATCAGCTTAGTTTTCGAAATATCTTCAGAAAACTGTTCACAATTCGTCGAATAATGTAAAGAAATCTTTTTTGGAACCCTCAAAGTTTTTCATAAAAAAAGATTACGGCAAGAAGGGCATCTATCTCCATTAGTTTCTGGGATATTCCCCAGAAACTCATCCACATTTACCTCTTCCCTACTGATTTCCTTTTTTTTCGCATAATTCATCTCATTCGTCAGTCAATTGATTTACAAAATATTTAAGTTCAACGGTTCTTCCTTTACACCTACAAATTCATCAGAGATCCTTACAATCTCTCGTGTGCGACAATAATAATATATTCAATTAATAGAAATAAAATTACTTCATAATCAGCAATTGATTAATATTACCTCAGATTGGTATTGTCCTTGGTCCACCGGCGATTACTCGCATTAGTGACTCATTCAATCAACAAATACACATTTCTCTTCATTCATCAGCTATTTCCTCTTTCTAAGTGCAATACTACAATGGCAATTATCGATTTCATCAAGAACATGAAATTTTCAGATAAATTAATTCCATTTTTCCACCAGTTTTTTAAAATTTAATCTCGGAAACTACTAGGTTTCTCAAAAAATAATGAGAAACCTTTTTCGTAGTTCTTTAAATTTTCTACAAGGAAGGATCCATGCTGAATTGCGCTATCTCGCTTGGTTTCCGAGATACTTTGGAAAACTGTCCGAAGAAAATTGACTCATTGAATAATTCAGAAAATCACTTGAAGCTGCCTTTGGAAATGTCGCGGAAACTGAGCGAGACAGAGCGATTCTGTCTTTAAAAAAAAAAATTGACGAAAAGTGACTTCGAAAACTCGGAAAATTAGTTGTACTCATTTCTGATATTATTTCGCAAACAAAGCAAGATGAATAGATTTTGCCCGAATTCTTTTTTGTAGAAAATTTCAAGAGCTACAAAAAAAATCAAAAAAAAAATCGCTCTACCTGCCGTATTTTTCGAGATATTCTTTAAAAACTGATATAAAATCGATCTATCTGAAAACTTCATATTTTTTTTATTCATGAAGAGACAGCCTTATAATTTCTTTGAATTCTCCCTAAAATTCTCCATTTACACATTAATGGGACATACGCCATCATCCTTCAGTTTCTGTTCCCCCTGCCAATCGGCATCGAGATCAGTTACAGAATTCGAGCAGCAATGCTCTCGTCTCGCCGATTTTTCATGATTTTCCTCTTCCTTCCGCTCCCTCGCTCCTTCATTTTCCGCTGGATCCCTATAAAATCCGTAACTATTCTCACAAAACTCTTCTTCTTTGGAGTAGTACCCATATCTGACCCCCTGCCGAATCACTTCGTACTGTGCATCAGGTGCTAAAAAAGCGCCTGAAGACCCCACGGATTCGTCTCCATTGCTGTAACTCCTCTCATTCGCTGCATCTATCACCGCCTCTTGATGCGGCGATCCCTGAGGCGGAGGAAGAGGCAGTGGCAGTCGTGACCTCTTCGATAATCGATGTTTGCTCATTCTAGAAACTAAGTAATCCTTCTGCATTTCCTCTGGCTGATGCTCCACTCGTGAATTCATCTCCTTCTCCACCGCCATTTCGTATAGACTACTCTCTGGTCCACAGCAAGAAGATACGTCACCGAAATATAATTCACTCTCCGACTGTTTTGTCGCTGATAACTGATTCTCTTGTTGGAATCCATCGTTCTCCACACCTTTCAATGCTCTTCTTGATCTCCGAGGCTTTATTGTATTTTCGTGACCACTGCACTCTAGATCTACAGGCGCTATCTCTTCCGTGTTCTCGTAGTTGTCGGATATTGGGCAGTGCGGTGCTCTTTGTAGGTGGTGATCTGATTTTAGAATGAAAAAATTGAAGTTTTTGAGTATATTTGAGTTTCTGAAAGGTTTGAGTTTGTTTTTTCTTTTTTGGAATATCACGGAATCGGGGAGAGATGGAGAAACTTTTGGGATGTGCTTCTTTCGCAATCTTAAGATTGTCTACAGTAAACAATTTGCGGGAAAAAGGCGTATTTCCATTAGTTTACAAGATATTTAAGAAATTGAATGGAATGAAACTTTGAGGAGAAATCGAGTTTTTAAGTTTTTTTTGTGTGAATATCTCGAAAGATAATGGAGATATGCCGTTTTTCTAACACTAATCACGCTTAGCAGCTCTTGAAGTTCTCTTCAAAAAAGGGTCAGAACAAAATTACTCTATCTCGCTTGATTTCCGAGATATTTCCAAAAAAATTATGGAATTTAGGGGAAAGTGAGGTAAAATAAACATTCCAATTAAACGATTTGGGGTAGAAATTTTCTGATGATTCCATTGAAAAGCTGAGAAATTTTAGGTGTAAGACATGTGTAAGATTTATTTTTTGAAATTTTTTGAAAATTTTACTTTTATGATCATTTTTTGAACATTATTTCTTGCTCTATACTTATTTGAAAAATCGATAATTTTTTTTTTTGAACTCTAAAAACTGATGGGAAATGAGCTCACCTTTCATTTGAGACCAACCCCAGGTCCCTATAGCCAATAGAACCGGAGATATCTAATTAACTTAAAAAAAGTGAAATTTTTCAAAAACAAAAAACTTTCACCTCCCAATTTTGAGTAGAAGATGGAATTATCGAAAAATTCAATAAAATCAATTCTGGCATACGCTGTCCATGGTAAATTTTTTCAGCTTTCCAATGGAATCATCAGAAAAAACCTATCTCCAGTATTTTCATAGATTTTGAGTAATTTTCATATAATAAAATACCAAAACTAAGACATGTCCGTTTTGCACCTTGTGTCCATTTTACCCCATCTTCCTCTATCTAAAAAAATTCAGTCATAATTTTTCTCTGATCATACTGACCTTCAGTCTCAAAATTATCAGTTCTTTTTGCTGTTGCGAGTCTTGAAGGTGTTGGAGCAACAGCAGTAACTGTTGCTGAAGAAGCTGAGGATCCAGATGATGAAGACTTTGGTTCTACGATCTGAGGTCTTCTGGCTGGACTATTGGGGTCGCTGTACGGAGGTGGAGGTCCCCATAGCGGTACAGGGGTCTCGAGGACATTGTAGGAGGGTGTGTTTTGGGAGTAGGAAGTGTTTTGCGGATTCAGAACGGAGTAGGGACCAGTTTGACGGGAGTCGATGAAACCATAGGGTGCTGGGATTGTTGGGGCTTCACGATTTGGGTCACTTATGTCATTCGCGTGTCTCAGGGACTGTGCGTGAAAGCCATAGTTTGAGTCAGGACTCGGTGCTGGACCCCGTGAACGTGACCAAGGCAGCCGCCATCTTCTATCGAGAAGGTAGAAAGCGAATTTAGAGGCGTGGATTAAAGATGAGGTTTATTAGTATTGGGGATTAATAGGGGGAGGTCGGGGTAAAGAATACATTTTGCCGCGAGAAATCAGTGAAAATATATCGTCAGCCTGGGCACAAAGTGGCGTAAGTACTGTGTATAATCATGGCACTTACGCCTCTTTATTTCTTAGGCGACGATATAAGAAAGGCTTTTTCTGATGATTTTATTGAAAAGAGAAAATTTTCCGGTAGGAGTATGTTGAAATTCATTTTAGAGAATAGCTCGGAAACTAAGCGAGATAGAGCGGTTTTACCAGAATCCTTTTTGGGAGAAGATTCCAAGAGCTACAAGGGTTGTTTCGGCTAATATCGCCCTATCTCGCTCAGTTTCCGGGATATTCTTCGAGAATAATTGACCGAAACAAGACTCCTCGAAAAACTCAAAAAAGTTAGTTGCAAATATCTCGGAATCTACTAGGTTTATCGAAAGATGTCAAGAGATCTTTTTAGAGTTCTTGAAATTGTCTACAAAGAAGGATTCAAACATAATCACGCTATCTCGCTCAATTCCCGAGATGGTCGCAGACAACTATTGACAAAAATTGACTCACTTATGACAAAAAAAAAAGAAGAATTTTTGAGAAAATAAGAAAAAAAGATTTGACCTATGTTTTCCACCAGAATTTTTCCCATCTTTTCAATAAAATCATTTTTAAAAAACCATCTGTCATCCTTTCATTGAAATCCCTATTTTTCCCGACTTTCCCCTATAATGAACGTGTGAAATGAAACGTTAGTATTGTCGAGGATTACCTAGATGGGGCCATATCGGGATTCGGAGTATATAAATTTCCTGGTGTTTGTGCCCACCAGGGATTAGCACCGCCACAATCATTGCAGCAACCACACGAGCCCGCTGTTGTGCCCACAGGTGCTCCACCTCCCTGTCCATACAAAGATCTGCATCTGCAAATTCATCATCAATAAGCCATTGGCGACATAAAAAAAAAAAAATTAAATTAAATCAATCTTATTCCGTTATCGATTTCATTGAGAATACGTCGGCATCTAAGCGAGATAGAGTAATTTTCACAGCAATTGTTCTTGTAGAGAATTTCAAGAGCTACAAAACAAATCATCATGAAAATTGCTCCATCTCGCTCAGATTCTGAGATATCTCTAAAAAACTAAGGATGAAATAAAGTCGATTTTTCGAAAAATTCAATTTTTTTATAATTAACTGTAATTAGATGGGATTCTCATACCTTAACTCCAGCTGCTCCCAATACATTTTTTTCTTCTCATGACTGAGCAACTGGTACACGAGCATGCAGGAGAAAATGCAGGCCAATATGCCAGCAACTGAGACACCAAAAAGTGCTCTGAGACAGGCATAAAGTGCACCGTGTACTGCCTCACAATGTGGAGTACCCTCGAATAATACACCAGTATCAGCACCCCTACCTTGTGAAGCACCGTAACAAGTGCAAGATCTGTAAAACAAGATAAAACAGTGTTGAAGAGGTGAAACAGGAGAAATTGACATCTTTGTGATCATTTTCAATAGAATATCTCGGAAATTAATGGAGATACGCCTTTTTGCCTGAGGCCTTGTATATTTGTCGTGAGAAATGTTTTTTCCTGAGACCTCGTTACTTGGAATTCATTCATTATTTTTTGAGATATGGGGAATTATCGATTGTTTCAAAAAAATTGATATCTCAACAAGTTCTCAACCGATCTCATCCAGAATAATGCAAAACATTTGATATCATATTCTGTTATTGCGTGTATTTTTTCAGATTTTTCTAATGCTTGATTTTCAAGTTATGTCGATTTCTATAATTTTTCATGAAAAATATTGTTGCTTCAATAACAACCAGAACAATTAAGATAGAAATTTCAAATTTGGTTCACATATTGCTCTTCTTAATCTGCAGCTTGGGATTGTTACTGGACAAAATTGGAGAAATATTTTTTTAAATATGAGTAATTTTTCAAAATTTCAATTTTTTCATTTTTAAAAATTTTTTGAATGAGTTTCCAAGTGATTTCATCCAGATCGAGGAATAATATCAGACACTATATCATCTAACTGTGTGAATTTTTCAGATCTTTCTCGTCATTAGTTTTTGAGTTATTTTGATTTCACTAGAATTGCATGAAGAATGAAAAGAAAAAAAACCCTATGAAAACCGAAGTAGTAGAGATATGAGCTTCGAATTTTACTCATATTTCGGTCTCGATCGAATATATTGTTTATTATGCAAAGTGGTTATGAATCAGTATATTTAACGTAACTGTTAAGAGCAATATTATTAAGGATATTATTTAGAAAAGAATATTCACTCATAAAAAGGGGAACCATTCAGAAGCGACTTATTAATAAATTAGCAGATAAAACTATAATAATAACTATAATGATAGCAAGTTCCCACTTGTTTGAGAATATCACGGAAAGTAAGCGGAATTGAACGATTTTGCTTGAATGCTTTCTTGTAGAGAATTTCAAGAACTTCAAAAGAGGATTGAGCAAAAAGGACGTATCTCTATTAATTTACGAGATATTTCTGAAAAAAATGACTAAGAAAAATAGTCTCAATGATTTTTTTAACCCTAGACTAATCAACATGAGCAATTTAACGACTGTGGTCGGGTGATGAAGGATTCGCCGCCGTGTTATTTTGGCTGCGACAGGGCCGAATCCCCTCTACACTGCCTGTACACGTTTAGCGTGTTTTTGGCAAAGTCGTTCACCGGATAATTTCATTCGGCATGGGAAAAATTTTGCCACCTCCTAAAAATTTTTCATCTCGGAATCCAAGTGAGATAGAGCAATTTCCATAATAACTTCTTTCGTAGCTCTGCCTCTCCGCTCCAGCAAAGGTCATTACACAGATTGCTCCATCTCGCTTAGTTTCCAAGACAAGATATCTTCAAAAAAAAAACCGAAAACTCCTCAGTCCCAACTGATCTCGAATTATCTCAAATTATTAAGATGATTAAGGTAGGAAATCTATTCTTATAAAATCTTTTTTTTTTTAAATTTCAATTTGCCTTTTTTCTTGTGACAATCAAAGTCATCAATGACGCAACAGACCCTTGTTTACGGTTTATTAAAGATAGAATTTTTTTTTCCAAGTTCTAACAATAGTATTACCTTGCCCTCGCTGTATAAACGCACTCTCGAAGACCCTGCAGCTTTGACATGTGGATTACTGTCGTCGTTACTGTGACAAGGACACATACTAGTGCACAAACTACTCCCACGGATCCGCAGACCTTCATCTAAAAGTCATTTAAAATACATTAGTTTAAAATAGATTGGGGAAACTCTCAGAAGCTCCATGGAATTGATCTGGCTCGTCAAATTCATTGAACTTGAATTATACCGTGTTACAGATAATAATTCATGTGGAAAAAGCCCTAATGCGATTATAGCTTCAGGGACATGAAGTTCCTACAGGGGAAACAGGGGTAAAATGGACCTGTGAGTAAAAATGTTACGGGTTTTTTTTTGAGAAAGAAGGTCTTTATGAAAAAAAACATGGAAAAATTAGAAAAGAATTCAGACATGCTGGACCTTCTTGTCATTTTTTTGGGATTTTTTCATAAAGTCCCTCACTTCGAACAAAAATCCTGAATAATTTTATTGCAGAGTTCCATTTTGCCCCGGTCTCCTCTAAAGTTTAATAGTTCAAAAGAGGTAAAATAGGAAAATTCCACTTTTTGATTTTGTTTTTATTTTTAAGAATATCTTGGCAAGTAAGCGAGATAACGTGGTCTCAATCCAATCTTTTTTCGCAGCTTTGGAGAATGTTTCTGCAGAAATGGATTGGATTGATAAGGCGTATCTCCATTAAAAACCACATGAAAAATAGAATTTCCTATTATACCTCTCCGCGCCTTAATTATTAACAATTCTATCATTGTTCTCACCAAAAGACCATATCTGTGTTTTCTCCTGGCTAACAGCATTGTGAAAAGCCCCATTAATATCAGCTGGAACAATAATTATCAATTGAAGCAAAGATAAATTCATTGCCCAAAAATGTCAGTGATTTCGGTAATGTTTACTCACCATTGTCCCAGGTATGTACGATGGTACTGTCTCAAAGTGCATGAGACTGGCAGTGTGGGCAGATAGTACAGCATGAACAGCAAGAAAGAGGCTTCCAACAGCGGCACTGAGACCCCCACAGAGGCAACAAAGCACAACATACTTTTTGCAGCAGCCTCCCTCACTGTTATCAGCACCTGAAAAGTCAAGAATTTCCAAATAAAACGATCACCAGTTATACAAACATAGCTCACCGCTTTTCAACCAGAAGAAAATGGGAAAAAATGACAATAGAAATGGAATGGCCATTGAGAAAGGGCAAAAATCAGGGAACCGCAACGGATTGCGTTTGTACCACCCACTGGTTGCCTTTGAACTCAAAAAAAGAAAAATACCTGTTTTTTTTTCATCTCAGAATTTTCTTACCTGGACTTCTTGGATTTTTCTTTGTTATTTTTTTTTTATTGAAATCTTTCCCACGTGTATTTCCGAGGAGAATTGGACGATTGGACTCAAATAGTTCATGGGAAAATAAGAACTATGAAGAAATGAAAAATCCTTTCAAAGTTCCCGCCAAAAATCGAAATTTTAGAAATTTTTGATGATTCCATCGAGAAGTTCGGAAAATTTGACCCCGAAAAGTAAAATGATGCAATTAGTTTCCTCCTATTATTACTCAAGATGATAATTTGTTTTTTTAATCACTATCGGTCCAAATTACATCCTATTGTACCACTTTTCAGGCTAAAATTTCCCAATCCATCGAATGGAGATGGAGGAGAATGGGAAAAAAACAGATTTACCCATTCACTTTTTATCAGTAAATGGATAAAGATTCGATAAAACGTTTTTCATAAAAATCGATTTTATTCCATCATCAGTTTTTTGATGATATCTCGAAAACTAAGTGAGATAGAGTGATTTCGTCCCAATCTTCTTTCGTACCTCTTGAAATTCCCTACAAAAAAGGATTCTTGTAAAATCACCCCATCTCGCTTAGACTCCAAAATAAAAAAAAAAACAAGTGACAAAATAAAATCAATTTTTCTAAAAATTTCATTTTTTTCCTTTACGAAAACGTACCGCATGGATGACGATAGTGATTTCTTGATAAATGCGGATGATTTCCATTACGTGGAAAATGTGAATGCGAATGTGGTGATACTGCAAATGGATAGCCAACTACACCATCCATTGGAGCATCTGGTCCAAGGCGACAGCGTACAATTTGTAGTACAGGATAACTGTCCATTTTTTTAAAGCGATTTGATGATGATAATTGCGTTGTTTCCTCAATGGCAGAACTTACGTTCCCCGTATCAGAGGTAATCGATGACAAGTACATCCTTGGGACTGAGAAAATTCACCAAATGCCATACTTTACTCACGAGTCATTTGTACACACACGAGTTTATCAAAGTCAATTGCACACGTGTCCACTGGAGTAAATAAAATCAAAGGAACCATTGAAGTTGTAGATAATTGATTGCAGATGATTAATGTGCGTTATCGAAATTTTATAGCGAATCATTGCAATTTGACATGATAGTGGAACTTTTGATTATTTAATTGCACTAGTGGAGCATCATGCCCATGTCTTTCATCACTGTGTAGCTCATGGTTTTATTGTCGTGGATTGCGCGCGCGTGTAAAACCGAAACTGGTCGATACAAAAAGGGGCAAGTGAAGAAATGTGAGGGGGGTGAGTTTGGAGGGTGATTTCATGGGGGGTGTGATGAGAGAGGGTGATGACGTGATATCGCGGATGGGTAGTGCAGATTACTTTGATAGCGGTGACAAGTAATGTTATCAGTGGATTTTTCAGAAAAATCGATGGTCAATCGTTTATTTCAGAATAGCTCGGGAAATGAGGGGGATGGAGTTTTTTTTTGCAGTGAGACTATTTTGAAGAGAATTCTGGGAGTTATAAAGAAGGTCTCCTGATGTTTTTTCTATAAATCTAGTAGATTTCGAGATATTTACAGAAGAAGCTACAAGTAATTTTTTGAGTTATTTGATGGATTAATTTTTGTGAATTGTTTTTTGAGAAAAATTGTTTATCTCAAAAAATAATGGAGTCTTTTCTACTTGAATTCTTCTTTATAGAAAATTTTTAAGAGCTACAAAAAAGTAAAATCGCTCTATCTCGCTTATATTCCGAGATATTTTTGTGAAAAAAATGAGAAAAATAGGCGCATCCTCTATTATTTGAAGATTTATTGGAAACTAAACTTGTTCGCTATTGTAGTTCCTGAGATTCTCAACAAAAAAGGATTCATGTAAAAAAGGCGTATCTCCTTTTCCTTCCAGCATATTCCAGAAAAACTCCTCCAAGTTTTTGTATTAATGATCTCCACTCACGATTATCATAAGCGGAAGGCTCGTATCTCCTATTTGGCCTTGGTGGTGGTCTCGGTGGTAATGCAGGGGGTTGATGAATTCTCGCGACAACAGTCCTATTATCAGCATTGTCATCACCATCTCCATTTCTCTTATCTTGACCAAATCCTTCATGTTCATGGTACAAATTCCGGTGATGATGCATCTGATGATTTTGCTGCATTTGATCCGGGGCCTCCTGTTGCTGCATATGATCCATGTGACACTGACACTTATTCTTGCCAGGCGCCGCTGCAATCTGTTAAATCAAGCCATTAAACTCTAATTACATGAATCAATTACAAGAAAAAACAGCTGCGAAATTTCTAGACAAATTGATTTTATTTCAGCATTAGTTTTATGAGAATATCACGGAAACTAAGCGAGATGGCGCAAATTTTGTCCTGATGTTGTTGTGTTACTCTTGATATTTTCTATAAAACAGGATTCAAACAGAGTTGCATTATTTTCGAAAAAAAATTGACTGATTAAAAAAATCGAAAAAAACAGTTGTCACTTCTTTTAAAAATATCTCTGAATCTATCAGGTTTATCAAAAAATATCAAGGAACTTTTTTTGTAGCTCTTGAAATTTTCGGCAAAAGATGCTTCTCACAAAAACGACGTATCTCCATTAGTTTCCGAGATATCTTTAAAAATCTTCATTTTCTTGAGAAAAATAAGAATTATCTGATCTCAATAAGAAAAAAAATTATCTGATCTAGAGTTCAATTACTCACTTGGATTGCTTCAAGTCCAATCAGAAGCGGACTCTTCGTTTCAGCATGAGCAATTTGCACGCGCTGATGATCCAGAGCATACGCTTGAACTCCATGATTATGCCGTACGTGATTCCGATGCCTCTCCGACACGCAATGCTCAATTCCATGATTTCTCATGCTCGGTGTTGATGTTGATGACTCGCAAGATATCCCGGAACTCATGCGATGATCATGACCCGGTATTTGACCATGTAGATTTGTTTGTCCATTTCCTCCGCTCACGTCTTCACAGCTCGAGAATCTGTCTCGATTATTTGACGGCGCTGATGAAGAGCCATCGTCCTCTTTTATCCCGGAATCACATATAGGGGAACAGGAGTGTGGCTTCTCGATTTCGTGATAACGGTGACAATTTTCTTGCCTATGTCGACCAGATGGAGAGTAATGGACCTGTGGAATAGCCGATTGATAATGACTCTCTTTGCACGTGCTCATGTGTCTGTGACGTGATCGCTGATGTCGCGGTCTCGTGAAAACTTCGGCAGCGTCTGATGATGAAGTTGGACTTGTTGATCTTTCCTCGTGTTTCCGGTATCTCTGCTCTTCCATTGGACACTGACGTGTCTGGTGGTAAAGAGCATCGGGGAGGTTCCGCTGACAATGGACTCGCGGTTTTTGAGGGTCTGGAGGGACTGAGTCTGGGACTATTCTCCCGGGACTGTATGTTGATTCCACTGGGAATATTGGACTCTGAGGTGGACGGGGTCTGTTGTGTCTCACTGAGCCGAATACTGGGTCCACTGGGGATTCACCTGGACTACGATGCGAGTGATGGGGCTTACGACGTGCGAAGTCTTCCTCATCGTGATCATAGGATTTCTTCTTCTGGAGGGGGTCTGCGGTACTGCAGCTTGGTGATGGATCCCGCGACATTTTTTTATTTTTCTGAAAAAAGAGGTTTTTAGGTAGATGTTTTTTTTGTTGATGATGAAAGGCTTTATGTGTTATGAGATGTGTTAACGCATCTTTTCAAATATTTTGAGATTTTTTAAGGGAGCGTTCATTTTTTTTTTAAATTCTTGGAGGCTTTTGCCGAGAAGGTCCATTTTACAATTTCAAATATTTCGGAGAGTAATGGATTTTGAGAGCTATAAAAGCGGATTAAGCCAAAAAAGGTGTATCTCTATTAATTTCCATGATATTCTCAAAAAACGAATGTCGCGACATTTCTTTCACTTTCTAAACAAATAAAAAAGAGAATTTTTTTTGTAGAAATTAACTTTTTTTTTTGGGCGAAAGCCATTACGAAAATATTTGAAAAAATGAAACTAATGTAGATGTCTCAAAGTATTCTCTTAATTGTTTTCCAGACTTTCTCGGTAAGTGCTCAATTTTTAAGAAAATTCTGAAAGAATTTTGCCGATGAAGCCCATTTTACGGTTTTAAATATCTCGGAGAATAATGGAGATACACTCTTTCCGTCCAAAAGCTTTTTGTAGCAAATTTCAAGAACTGCAAAAGAGGATTAATACAAAAAGGGCGTATCTCCATTAGTTCTCCGGATATTCTTAAGAAACAAATCTCGCGACATTTCTTCTTTTTCTAACAAAAAAAAAAGAAAAAAAGAGATTTCTTGTAGAAATTTTTTTTTTTAACGTGAAGGTCATTACGCAAAAATTTGGAAAAATTACGCAATAATGTAGACATGTATTATCTTCTCAATTATTTTTCAAAAAATTCTAAATTGCTTTTAAAATTCCGGTTTTCTTCACTTTTTTAAATACCTAATTTCGGGAATTTGCAGTTAATCGGCAGAGTTCATCAAGTGTTGTCTTGGGCATTCTCATGGGACTGTAGGGGGGGAAAAATTAAGGCCCAAAGCGGTTACACTCGAAAAATCCTGGGGTCGTTAGACGGTCCAGTAAGTTTCCCACGCGTCGATCACGACAGCACTGATTCTGCGCTTCGAATATCTATATTTAAACTTCTTATCAGCACTAACACTCGCGAAGTAGCAGTTTAGGCAATTAGAACGTAAGCTCCGTTAATTCATTATTGTTAAAATAATAATAATAATAATAATGGAATAAAGAAAAACTAAGGACCAACGACCCGATCGCGTAACCGAGTGCGTCTGGCAAGCCGGATGAGACTTGAGAAAAACTGTAGAAGAAGCGGCTGAAACGTTAAAAGCGGGGGATATATAAAGAACTTTGGAGTGAGAAAATAAAGGCAAAAGATAGCGAGAGTGAGAGAGACAGATTTAAGGGGGTGGGGGAACGTGAAACGAGCGCCTTCGGAATGTGCATGGGTTCTCTCAGCCCCTCTCGTCTTGACACGGGGACCCTGGCCCCTCTTCGGGGCACCGAGTTTTAAATGGAAGGGGAGGGGCACAGGCGAACCCCTCGGCATTAGTTCAGGTATAAGAGACTCGTTCTCATGTACCGCAAATTTTCTTCTCTCTTATTTTTTTTTAGCAAATCAACGCCATCACTCGGGGAATAGAAAGCGCTGGAAATACAGATTTCTGCATCTGTTGCTGGCTAGTGGTAACATTTTCGATCGAGCAAGGAGAAAGGAGTTGGTGAACTCTGCGGCAGATGACAGCAGGTTTTTTTATGAACTGCCTGGAGTGAAGGGGTGAAACAGGACAAATTATAATTGTAATTTGTCATTTATTGCAATAGGACTCTAGGCAAATGTCCATCGGTGCCAAAAAAAATACATAATGTAGTACACAGTTATGCCATGAGTGATTGAGCAATTATGATTCCTCATTCTACTAACAATTCCACTCAGATAATTAATAGACATCAATTTTTAATATTAATAATGAGAATAAAAAACTAATGAGTCTCTAATACTACTTGAACAGAAAATATACCAAAAACTTTCCTGAGAATATTGTTATTATTAAAGCTGATCGAGGAAATTCAATTTAAATCTGAGTTACATGAAAATTTAATTCACAGAACAGTTTCTTGGTTTAAGTTTAGTTATGTTTGTGAATATTTCGGAGAATGCCGGAGACACAACGCTTTTACCCTAAACCTTTATTTTTTGAGAAAATTTCAAGAACTACAAAAGAAGATTCAGGCAGGAAAAGGTGTATCTTCATTAGTTTCCGAGATATCAACATGTCTAATGGTATGGAAAACTGAAGAAGAACTCACGATCGTCTGACTTTCTACTGCGAGAGGGTAATCACTTGGGAAATCTGTACATTTAAATCAGAAATATTACAAAAATTCCTGGAATTTTTGAAATTTTATAAAATTTTAAAAGAAGTCCCGAAAATCACTAAGAAACTACACTGAGAAGATTTTTCGAGCTGTGAAACAAAAAAATATGGTAGAAGGGACTTTGACTATGAATATATTGTTAGTGATTATTTTGGTGAAAAACTAAATTCGTTACTCTGACAATTAATTTTATTAACTTCAAGTACAACTATCAGATAGTAAACATGAGTATAATCTGTTGGTTCTAATTATGCGAAATTTGATTCTCATAATTTTAAAACGGATGTAGTTATGGTGACTGAAAAAAGACAATTCATAATTTGTCATTTTTCTAAATCATTTAAAACAAATTTATAATTTTTTTTTCTGCGTGGGTATTCTCCAGACAAGTTCAAAATTACTACTTCCATGAATTTTCATATTTCTTGCTCAAATCAATCATTAGTACTCTGAGTATGAAATCATGGATTCTTTATTATATCCACCGAATAATCCTTCGTCAAGTGTAGATTATGTTACGGGAATCCCTAACATGACTAAAATATAGTAACGGGTATGTTTACACATCTTTATTCAAAGTAGTGATCTTGAATTGTAACTCCTAACATTATAATTTTGGGTGTGATTACTAATTCAAAATAGTTCGTTTTAACTATTGATGAATAGTTATGCCAGTAGGAGAAAAATGCCGCAGTGTAGAGAAATTTGATGAAAATTTTATGAAATCTTCGAAATCTGTGAAGTCTCTAAAATTCAATCTGAGATAAATACAGTCGAACCTGGATAAGCAAGAAAACTGCATAAGTGAGAATAATTGACAGGTCCCTCCATTTTCATCCCCGAAAACCTCTTTAAATGAGAAATGGAAACCTCTTTATTAGAGAGTCTTTTTCCATATCCGAACTTCTATAACTGAGACTATCCCTCACTCTTTACCTCTATAAGCGGGAGTTGAATATATTAGTTTTATTTTGCTTACAACGTCTCGCAAATTTCATGGACACAATGTGTATAGTAGTTTATTTTGCAAGTTATTGATTACTCATTACAGTTACTGAGTATCATTCGCTGAGGGAAGTTTGTCACGTTATTGAAACGCTGAAACACAAAATTGAAGCATATTCATTGAGTGATAAACTAAAAATTGTGAATGCGTTTGAGGCCGGCAAATCGCGAAATGAAATACTCAATGAGTTTGATTTGCCAAAGTCTACATTTTGTAAAATATAATAGAATTCAAAGATTCTATTAAGTCTCAATGTTCTGAAGGACATGAAAATATTAAGCGGAGCCGACTGTTTGAGTTTTCGATAAGATCTATGAACTTGAAAATAGTTTAAGTGAAAAACTATGATAATAATACTTGTTTATATACATTGTTTATGTACGTGCGATGCAAATCAAAAATATATTTACGTTTTATTTACATATTTGGCACTCTCATTTTTTCATTCCTCTGTAAGTGAGACAAATTTCTCCTGCACCTCTGTAAGTGAGAAACTCGGATAAGTGACAAACCTCTATAAGAGAGAAAAATTCCCCGTCCCCTTCAACTCTCGCTTATGCAGGTTCGACTGTAGTAACAATGTATGGAAGATCGATTTTAGGATTTGGGAAAAGTCATAGAAAATTTTGAGATATTTAAATGGTGATACGGAAGGGTACATCTCGGAGGTATTAGTAGGTATGAAGAGACTTCTGTTGAACATTATTTTGATCAAATTTTTATTATCTGATTTTTTATACATCTTTCTTTCTGCGTTGAAATCTTGAAATCTCTTAGAATTTCGTGAAATCTCTTGAATTCTCTTAGAAATCTCTGAAATCTTCTGAAAACCGTTCAATTTTCACAGATTTCAGGAGTGATTACCCCCTCGTTCTACTGAAATTGTTCCTTCTTCATTATTGTGATTAATAATTGCTATTTTTATTTTTGATTTATTACTATTACTGTTTCAATTTTGATTGTTAACTCAATTATCAGATGCTAAATGTGAATAATACTTAATTTGATGCAAATAAAGTTTAACTGTATCAGCAATTGTACTATTTTTCAGGCTCTGATGGGTTTTTAAACCTGGCGTCTTTAATCAAGTTAAGAATGAAAAAAAAAATTCTTGAAAAAACAAATTATAAAAAAATATTTTTTTTTTCAGGAATATTTCGAAAACTCTGCGAAATAGAGCAATTTTGCCCCAATTTTGCAGTTTATGCGAAGAATTCCAAGAGTTGCGAAGAAGCCTCGGAGAAAATGGACGTAGCTCCATTCGTTTTCGAGATATTCATCACAAATGGCAAAAAAATTAGATATTCCATTCTACCTCTTCATTAATTTGTGACAGGATAAATAAAAAAAAGTAAATTTCCAGCATCATTTGACAATTGATCGTCATGGTATGATCTGAACGAAAGAGATTATGAAATTTAGAATTCTATTAATTACCGCGTTGACGAAATGGAGCGCTCGCATAATGGCAATAGTGCCACAATAATCATGGTAATTTCTATTGGTGAATCGCGAATACAAAAGAAATTAATTAATTTGACGAAAAGCAACTAGCGGTGAGGCACCGAGCACACACTCCTGTTTCGTTAGCGAATGGTATCACTTGTAATTTTTGTGAAATTTATTTTGTCTGGAAAACCATCGATTTAAACAGGAAATATTGTATGAAATTCAAGATTGAGTTAACTAAAATCATTGATACCAATTGCGAGATCTTCATGTATAAATTAATTGGAACAATAAAATAAATTCAACGATATTGTAAGTAATTGTCTGCATTTCTCGTCTATTCATTGGCATATTTTCACGTACTATCTTGGGAATTCAATCTTCTCACGGGGCATTCTAATCGAATCCTTTCACTTAACTAGTGAAATTATTAATGAATATTTTGTTAATTTTATATAAATTAACTGGCGCTCAACAAAAATAAATTCATCATCTAATCTCGAGCCCCAACAGCCTTTGACCCAGACCGCATCGAGTGCAGCTTCTTGGTTTTAATTATAAAACAAAAATTTGACGAATAATTCATAATAAAAAAAGAAGCTGTCTCACATGATTTTTTTCTTCTGAGAATATCTCGGAAAATAAGTGAGTTCGAGCAAGATTGCCCTCATACTTTTTGTATCACTTAAAACTTTCTGCCAAAATTTTTTTTGGACATACCGTCAATGACCCAATTAATGCCACCAAGAGACCTATTCTGCCACATATCTTTCATAGAAAAATTATATATTATCATCAATTCAAATTTGATTTTTCCTCGAACGAATTTAGGGTCTGGACTATCATTTCCATTAATTATTTTCCTGAATTGATGATAAAAATTATTGAATTTATATTTTTGAAAATATTTTGCTCATGGCCCGATTCATGCCACCCTGGCCCGATTTCTGCCATAGAGTGTCCCAATAACTGCCATCAATTAATTTCCATCCCTGGTCGTTATTTTTAAATTATTCGTGGATTTATATGAAAGTTCAATGATTTTGCTAACAATCAATGCAATTTTCGATTCATTGAATCCATAAATTTTCTCAATATCACACATTGAACTGATGAGGCATTCTAACCCCACATGAAGAGCTTTAGGGCTTTATCTTGCTGAGCACGCTGGTCGCATTTAACGGATTAATTTTAGAAATATATCTAGTAGAAAAATATCGGATATTTTGATTGTCCAGTGTCCGCAGAAATTTTTTCTAGCCACTGTTACCAATTACTTAGAGTTGAGAATTCGAATAAGTTTAATAATCACGAAAATGTATGAAAAGTGGCATTGATCGGGCCGATGGCATTAATTGGGCCATTGACGGTAATCACCTCATCTTGCTTAGATTCCAAAATATTCATCAAAAATTACAAAAAAAAAATAGAAATAGTGTTTTATTTCTTGACTACTAACTTATTTTTTGCGAAGACCTCACAAACTAATGAAGATACGCTTTTTCTGCCCTGATCATTTGTTGAGGCTCTTGATTTTCTCAAAAAAAAGATGAACAGAAAAAATATATTTATCCTGCGTTATACCTCTTCCCCCAAAAAATCATATTCTGATCAGAAAAATAAACGATTGTTTCTTATTATTCCAACAAAAAAAGGCGGAGTCATGTGAGTAGAAATAGGTGATCCAATAGTACAAAAGACTCTCTCGCTTTAATTTCTCCTCTTTTTTTTTTTCTCTATTCTTCTCTTTATCGTTCGGACCATTAGCTCGACGGCGGTTAAAACGGCGATTCGTCAAATCGGAATAAATGTAGTATCAATAACGCCGGGCAGCTGACGCCAAAACGAGAGAGAGAGAGAGAATGAAGGAGGGAAAATAGTGAACATGATTGTGCGTATATATTGTTATCATGTGACTCGTTTCGATTGAATCGATATATAAATGATGAAAACAAATAAAACATTGGAAATGTGAGTATTCACGGTTCTTAACTCCTGGATTTTCCTCTTTTATTCGCAGGTCCAAAGAAAAAATGGTAAATGTGGAATTATTTCGAAAAATCCCAGCACGTCCCTGTCAGGCAGAATCTTTTGCTCGACTTGTTACACAAACGATTTATCATCGGCAGACGGTGGTAAACATATACATGCACCTATACTGTATCATGAGAAAGAAAGAAATATAGGGGAAAGTGGGGTAAAATGGACATTCCAATTGAACGGTTTGAGATAGAGATTTTCTAATAATTGCATTGGAAAGCTGAAGAAATTTTGAGTAAATAACAAGTGTAAAAATTGATTTTTTTGAATTTTTTAAAAAATTCACTTTTTGGGGATATCTCCGGTTTTATTGGTCGTAGTGACCTGGGGTGGATCTCAAATGAAAGATGAGTTCAATTCCCATCGATTTATCTAGTTAAAAAAAAAGTTCTTCCCATTTCTCAATTATTTATAGTTCATCTTTGCTGAAAATTGATTTTTGACTTCAAATCTTGACCAAAAAATTAAATTTTCGAAGAATTTAAAAAACTATATTTCATAATAATTTACCTTTGTTATCCCCGATATATAGAGCATGTACGGCTGTGAATTAATTGTTCATTGAATGCGAGGATTGTTTGGACTTTTTTACATCTTCACCTGCAGCAATTATTGCCGCCGCGATAGAAAATGTGATAGGATCTAGGCCTCGAATGATTAAGTGTACAATAGATATTGTTATAGAATTTAATATGAAATTGTTTGTTTTCATTTTTGTATTATGTATATAATGTGACCCTGTCATTGGCTCTGAAGCTGTTGGGTCTTGATAAACGAATAAATAAATAAATAAATAATGTAACACATCAAAACTAAGATGAATCCGTTTCTATTGACTCAATGGGGGTTCTCATAAAATGGCTTGAGATAGTTTTTTTTCCATGATTCTAATGAGAAACTGAGGAAATTTCCAGTGAAAAATATCGGAATTGATTTTTTTTCCCATCTTCTGGAAAAATTTTAGTTCTTAAAATCGGTTTTTTGGGAGATATCTCGGTAATTACTGGATACACGCCCTATCACCCCAAAGTTGCTTTGAAAAGACTATCAAAAGTTGCAAAATAGGATTCTGGCAAAATCGCACTATCTCGCTTAGTTTCTGACCTATTCATAAAAGATGAGAGAAAAAGGAGTTTTTTCTCATTTTTAAAGATTATCTCAAAAAATAAGCGCGATAGAGCGATTTCGCTCGAATCCTTTTTTGTAGAAAATTTTAAGAGTTACAAAAAAAATAGATTAAGGCAGCAACGAGGAAAGGCACCAATCTATCAATTTTTGGGAATTATCAGATATAATTATCAAAAATTCAAACAGTAAAATTTCCAAAAAATTTAACAAATTAAATTTTGACACATGTTTTCTGCAATTTCCTCCAGTTTTTCAATGGAATCGTCAGAACAATCCTATCTCAAATATTTTCCCGGAATCTAAGCGAGATAGAGCAATTTCCATTGCAACCTTTTTGGAGCTCTGCCTCCCCTTTACAAAAAAAAAGTCTATTTGAAGCGCAGCTGAATTCTCGTCGCAGAAATTTAGCATCGTTTCAAGGGAGACTTGACCGAAGGCAAGAAGAGGAGGGAGGGGGGGGGGTCTAACAACACCTGAGCCACGGTCAAAACGCAAATTACCCCCACTTATTAGTATTCATTCGGCTCTCACCAGAAACACAGCTCTTTGTAAATTAACAGGAACCGACCAAATTATTTTAACGGTTTTTCTCAAAGTTTCGAACTCTTAATTCATTTTTAGAGCTACCGTGGTGGCCCCACTTTCTGACAGTGTCCCAGTTACGGACAATTTCTGCAAATTTCCCAGTTATATTTCAAAGTACAATATATTGTTGAATATACAACTGCTGAGGTTCTTTAGCGCAACAAATATGCATTCAATTAATTAAATTACATTTTTGTACCTAGGGAGCAAAAAACGTCGTTTCAAAAAATGTTATACGCACCATAGAAATAAAGAAGTCAATTGCGACAAAAAAATTGGCCATTTTTGTCGCAAATACCTTCCCTACTTCCTAGGTACGTAATATACTATTAATGAGCAGATAGTTTTTGCCTCCGATTTATACTGTCAGGCATTAGCTCTAAAGTGTCAGAAACCGGGGTCACCTCGGTATCTCTAATAATTTTGTATCAACTAGCAACTATGGAATTAACATCTGTGAGGAGTGCCAATTTAAGTGTAATTTATCTCTCGACGAGCGGGTTTTTCTCCATTCGAATAAAACAGTTTTGCCATGCGGCTTGAATTGTGTGTCTTCAACTACCTCTTTTTCACTAGCCTATTTTGCCTCGCACTAACTATCATTAAGAAAATCACCTGATTTCAAATATGCTCATTACACAAATCGCTCTATCTCGCTTACTTCCCAAGATACCCTAGAAAAAACTGAAACTCCCTAAAAGTGATTCCCCAATATCAATTCATCATACAAGTTTCATATGCTCCCTCTCTCTCTCTCTCTCTTTCTCTCATTATCTTCAGCATTCGCAGCCAGGATAAATCGCCGTTGGTCCAGACGTCCCTCTATACATCTGCAGTGAAGCAAGCATACCACAAGTAACATACCACAACTCCACGTGTCGAAGATCGGCCAAATAACGGGAGAGGCTCTTTTGGCTCTCGCATCTCGTATCCTCGTTAAATAATAAATACGACAGGCTTCTCGGGGTAACTCCCGTGGGTGCCATTAGCGGGGGTAAGGGCGGCGTATTACAGTCCTCGTGTGGACCATACTGTGGCCTTTTCCCCGAGCCCTAGGTTACAAAGAGAGAAAAAAAAAGGCCTCAAAAAAAAAAGCTGGAGTCTAATACACTTAGGCAGGTCTCTACTGCTGGCCACCACGCGAGACATCACCGAGCATTGGAGAAAGACCCCCAGTCGATCGTCGAGACACCTTCATCCTAACCATTCTTCTCTATATTTCTTTCTGCCCTCTTTTTTTTTTTATCTTTCACTTGTGTTTTTTTTTCTTCACTTCCCCCATCACCTCGCAACTTTTCACCGCGGATACCCTCCGGGGCTAAGGAGGAGGAGAAGGAGGAGGGTTAAAAAGGGATAAAACCTGTATACTTCCCTATTCTTTTTTCTCCCTCTCTCTCTCTTATTTTTCGCATTCTTTGTATAAAGAAAATCCTAAAGTCCTCGAATGCTCGTTTATGAGAGGAATGCTAACGACGAATTCGAAGGAGTTTGACGGGAAGTCAGTGATAATGGAGCGTCATTGTACTCTCGAAACTTTTTTTTTTTTCTTATTTTTTATTTTGCTCTTTCTCTTTTCTTTCTTTTAATTCTTTTTTTTTTTCTTGAATTCCAGGAGAGACCAGTGATTCCAGTATAAAGTAAATCCAACACAAAAGAATACTTTTCTGCAGTACAAAAGAAACTTGACAAAAACCCAAAAGTGCATGAAAGTATGGAGCATTATTAGTGGACATAAAGCATAGAAAAAATGTTGTGACAAAAGGAGTGGATTTGAAAATAGGAGAAAAAACGTCAAATCAAAGGCATGAATTTAATTAAATAATTTTTTTTTTCATATTTTTTCGAAGATATCTCGGTAATTAATGGAGTTACGCCTTTTTTTCATTTTAATATTTTTCATTATAATTTTTTGTAGGGAATTTTGAAAGCTACAAGAAAGGATTGAGGCAACATTACGCTATCTCCCTTAGTTTCCAAGATATTAAAAAAAAAGAGAGAAAAAATGCAGCTTTTTGGATTTTTTGAGAATATCTCGGAAAGGAAACGAGATGGAGCAGCTTTGCCCCAAGCCTTTTTTCTAGGCAATTTCAAAAGCCAAAAACATGTTTTGAAGCAAGAAAGACGGATCTCCATTAACTTCCAAAATATTTCCGAAGAACTATTTAAAAAAATTGACTCATCAAAGAACTCAAAAACTTGTCTCGAAACCTATGAGATTTATCGAAAAATGTTAAGAGATACTTTTCGTAGCTTTCGGAATTATCTACAAAGGAGGATTACAATGAAATCGCTCTATCTCGCTTAGTCTCTGAGAGATTCAAAGACTCATCAAACATGTTTCTTTTTCCTGTTTTTTTCTCTTCAATTTTTCCTTTTCTCTTCAATCTTTTTTTAAATTTTATTTTGAAGAATATCTCGGAAACTAAGAGAGATAGTGCGATTTCACCCAAATCTTTTTTTTTAAAGCAAATTTTAAGAGCTACAAACATAAAAAGTGTACGGTGTATCTCCATTACTTTCCAAGATTAAAAAAAAAATCATTTCCAAAAAAAATCATCGATTTCTTTTTCATCAATAGGTCTACCACAAAAGGAACTTGACAAAACCCAAAAGTGCATAAAAGTACGGAGTATTATTATCAACCAAAAAGAAAAAAAAAAGTCACGAAGCCTAGAAAAATATGACAAAAGAATTGGATAAAAAAAAATAGTAAAAAATATAACGTGAAAACAATGGCATGGATCTAATTAATGATCGATCGTGGATTGGAAACCGCAAAGTATTCATTAGCTCCACGATACAGGACAAAACCACAGGCTCTAGTATACCAGAGCTATTGGAGAAAGCACATTGGCAGCCGCAGGCCTTATTGGTGGCCCTCTCCTCATCTATTTCTCTTGCATTTCCCTATTGCCCCTTCTCTGTGCTTTTGAATAAGGTCGTAAAGCACGTGTATACACGACACGGTTCATGGCTTTGGTCTCTCTAATGAGGTGAAAAAAAAAGCGAATGTCCCAGTTCTTTGGAAATGAGAGCAAGAAGTCGACGAAAATGGATGAAATGGATGAAAATGGATAAAATTGAGAGGGAGAAGGGGGAAGAGGCAGAGAGAGAGAGGAAGAGTGGAGAGGCGGGAAAAAGCTGAGTGGGATGCTAAGTATCAATAATTGAGCAGACATGGGGTGGTAGCAATGGCAGGGATACTGGTATATAGTGGTTGGCTTGGTTGGCCATTTAGCGGTCGTTGGGACGAGGGGGTGAAAACAGTCGACTGGAGCAGGAGGAGAGAGGGTGGGTGGAGGAGGAGGGAGGAGGGGGGACTTCTGGACGAGGAGCTGAGGGAGAATTGCGCGGCAGTATTATGGGGCCAGCCCTCGGTTTGTGCAATGGATATATCAGAGGGTGTATCGGTGGCCCACCGTGCCGAGTTGGCCTGCTATCGACATGTCGAGGATGCCTGCAATCCCACTTCTGTTACAACCGTCCTATACATCTTCCCTCTCGCTTACTCAATACCAAAGAGGTATAAAGCACAAGCCCCACTGTTACCCTGGATATGTCGATGGATGACAATAAGGAACGAGCATCATGCTCTTGATCATAAAGAGGTACTTTTTTTTCACATTCTTTTATTATACCTTTATGGTTTTAAGATTGAAGTTGGATGTTTTTTCTTTTTCAGTATCTAGTTGGTGAATTCGATATTTCAGGGATAAAGAGGTAAAATGGGACAAATCTAATTATTTTTTGGAGCATTGTCAATGAAATATCTTGGTAATTAATGGGAATACACCTTTTACACTATAATGAATTTCAAGAGCTACAAAAATAAATTAGGGTAAAAAGGGCGTATCTCTATTAGTTTCTGAGATATTTTGAAGAAGGAAAACTAATTCTTTGTGAAAAGGTAAAATAAGTCCATTTTTTTCGTCATATGTTTTTTGAGAATATCTTGCACAGTCATGGAAATACACCCTCTTAATTCCATCTTAATTCATGTTAGCAGAGAATTTCAAGAGCTATAAAACAGGATTAGAGTAAAAATAGCGTATCTCCATTACATTATGAGATATTCCTTGAAAAATTACTTGAAAAAATAGAATTATCCTGTTCCATCTTTTCATTACTGATTTATTTTTGCGAATATCTCGAAAACTAATGCAGAAACGCCTGTTTTACTCTAGTCAATTTTGTAGAGAATGTCAAGAGCTACAAAAAAGGATCAGAGCAAAAAGGGTGCATCTCCATTATTTTCCAAATTATTCTCAAAAAAATGAGAGAAAAAACAGATTCAAGTTTTTTTCGACTGATTTCATTTTTTGAAATATCTCGGAAACTAGTTGAGATACACCTTTTTCACCCTGATCCATGCATATAGGAAATTTTAAGAGCTGCAAAAAAAGATTCGAGCAAAATGGCTCTATATCTCGATTAGTTTCCGAGATATTGGCTAAAAACTGCTCACAGAAAAATTAACATCTAATTTCACTTTTTTTCTGATGTTTTGCTGTACAAAAATATCTCGGAAACTAAGTGAGATAGCACAATTTTACCCTGATCTTTTTTTACACAAATTTTACGAGCTATAAAAAAGAATGAGAACAAAAAGGAGGTATCTCCATCAATTTCCGAGATATTTGCTAAAAGTTAATTTTCAAAAATTGACTTCTGCTTTTTCATTTTTTCGCTAATTATTTGTTTTTTGAGAACATTTAAGAAAATAAACGAGATAGCGCAGTTTTACTTGAATTCTCTTTCATTTACAGAAAACTTCAAAAGCTACAACAAAAGATTGAAGCGAAAAGGTCATATTTCCATTAGTTTCCGAGTAATTCGAGAAAATAGGTGAAGAAAAATCGACGTTTTTGCCTCTGCACTACTGATTTCATTATTCGAGTGAATAAATATCATGGGTTCACCTCGACACGTGATCAAGACTCAAAGAGCAGCAAGTGTCTGAGAGGTATGTGGATAACACACATAATGTATACACCATTATGTGGAAAAAGAGGCGAAGGGGCTGAAAGCTCCGTGCACCGGATGTGCAACTGTTTCGCGGCGATCGAGACGCGAGAAGCGTTTCCACCCCTCCTCTCCCTCCCCTCTCTTTCTCTCGTTTTAACCTCCATTAGTGACCCAGGGCCTTGCACCCTTCTTCACCTCTTTCTCACTCTCACAAACATCTATCTCTCTTTTGCCTTTTACATGGGTAAAGGTAGAATAGAGATTACACACAGACTCTACTCGCCCTCCGACAACTTAATGTTATGTAAAAATACCAGGCGGCATTTACAAAACCACCCCTCCTTGTGTTTCTCCAGAATGCCCAGATCCAGTGTGTTACATTAATGTACAACCAAGTAAAAGTACAAGAGATAAAGATAAAAATGAATGGAAAAAAATATATATATATATATGATGTTGATACGAGTGAGAAATACATGCGAGCCAAACGCAGATGCGTTCACTGAATATTTTGAAATAAACTTGAAATTTAAAACCACGACGAATAAGTAATAATATTTTTTTCCATAGACTTCGTGATTTTAATTGGCTCAGTAGAAAATTCAGCCCCTCATGAGTCTCGAGGGCTTTTCCGCATTTTTTTTTCTCTATTATTTCCTTTTTTTTTCAAGATATTTTCCCTTTTACGGGAAAAGTTTGGGCAAGATTTGCTTTTCTAAAAGTTTCTGCCTTTTCTTTCATACGGTCCATCTTATTTAAGAAGTTTGTACAATGAATTTATCCTTCAAATCGTCGACCTAGAAGCAAAAAGGCGGATGTGCCTTTTTTTTTTGATAAACAAAAGGCCGTACTTTTTGCCCAATTATTCTCTTCATTTCCGATGATTTGCAGAATTTTTTCGAGGAACAAAAAGGTGTATGTTCAAATTTTTAATATGAAAGGGACAGATCTCCCTCACATACGCTCTTTTGATTTTTTTTTCCAATTTGAAGCATCATGCATGAAATGCTTGATAACAAAAGGACATATCTTCCGCCACATACGCCCTTTTGTGATTTTAATAATTTCTTTTAACTATAATTATACAAGAATTTCTGGAGATACGTCCTTTTGTTACTTCAAACTTTATTTTTTCTCCTTTGTTAAAAACGTCATGAAAAATATTTTTGGATGGATTTCGGACATACGCCTTTTTTCTATTGAAAGGTGCGTTTTTTGGCATTCAAGCCGTTTTGCTTCTAGGACGACGAAATATCATTTCTGTTTATTGAAAAAATTGTTATTATTGTATTTTTAGGCTTGAAGTACTTTCAATTGCTGTTGAACTCTTTGTTGAATTTAATAATTCATTTGTTTCAATTTTTGGGCTACTGCCAATTATTACGAGTGGTGATAATGTTTGATTCACTGGTGATATAACATCTGATTTGGATGTGAATTTATCATTCTGCGGAATTAATTCACGAACTCTTGTGTCTTCAAATAATCTATTCAATTCATCATCTACTGTCACTCGGTAAGGACTTGAGGTAATGGCATTATGAATTGTTGTTACATTGCTCAAATAATTTATGTCATTTGGATAAAATATTTTTGGTATTTCCCAATTAATTGCTTCATTAGCTGATCTCTTTCTTCGCACATGCTCGATTTTATGATTTTTATGTAATTTTTTTCGCTTGTGTTTTTTAGTTTTCTTCTTCTTTTTCCGCTTTTTCTTCGGCTTCCGGTGTCTCTCGGCTTGTCGTCGTTTTCTACCACGAAATCCATTCGACTTTAATTGTAATTCTAGTAATTCGTTATCATTGTGGGGTTCTGGAAGTAGAGAGTGATAATAGAGCGAATTTCTGTTTTCTCTTCTTGTTGGCTTTTTTACGGCTTCTTTTGAGGCGATATATTTCAGGAGCAAGTGCAATTGTCTTTCCTGGAAATTTTTTAGATTTTTCAATTATTTTTTTGGAGATAATATGCTCAGTAACTGATGGAGATACGCCTTTTGCATTCTGAGACTTTTTTGTAGAGAATTTCAAGAGTTGCAAAAAAAAAGTTTCAAGGCAAAGGAGGCGTATCTCCATTAATTCCTGAGATCTTTTCAAAAATCAGAGAAAAATAGGGTTTTTTCAATTAAAAATAGGATAAGTGTTATTTTGTCGTTTTTCAGGATATTTTGGAAAATAAGCGAGATAGAGCCAATTTATTGTAATTCTTTTCCGTAGATAATTTCAAGAGCTACAAAAAAAGGATTGAAACGAAGAGGCCATATTTTCATTAGCTTCCGAGTTATTTTCGAAAAATGAAAACAATATAGGATTTTGTGTCATTAAATAAATTGGAATTTTTTTGTAGTTTTTTGAGAATGTATTGGAAACTAAGCGAGAGAGAATGATTTTACCCCCCATCTTTTTTTGTAGAAGATATCAAGAGCTACAAAACAGATTCAGGACAAAAAGGACGTATCTCCATCAGGTTTGAAAATATTTTCAAAAAATGAGAAAAAAAAAACGATTTTATTCTATTTAAAAAATAGGATAAGTTCTTTTTCCTATCATTTTTTGAGAATACCTTCCACCCCACATTCCTCTATAATATTACCAGATAATCGGCAACAGTTTGGACCTTCGTCTGCTCTTTCTCCGTCAATGCATGATACTCCTTTATCAAATTTTTCAATAATCGAACCTTTCTATACAGATCATTGGGATCGACAGCCTCGGATTCAGGTCGTTGAGTACTTGGAAATAGAAATTTACTTGGTTTTGAAGTTTTCTCATTCTCCTTATTCCGTATTGTAGTCACTGGTGATTTCTAAATTCAATGAAAAACAATGTGTTTTGTAAATTATTCATACGTAATAAAATGCGAATTCAAAACTTCACAAACTGTGGTATCGCGTGACGCCTCTTCATCTCCAACCATCCATACCAGAAATTCATGCAAATGCGGTGGTAACTTTGTGCAAGACTTACGATGAACTTCGTTGGACACGAGATGACCCAAAAGCTCCATGACCTTCTTCATTATTTCTCCAGTACGTTTTATCTATTCACAAAAGAGAATTTACTAAAGTTTTCTCATTTTTTTTTCTATCAATTATTTTTAGAAAATTTGTTTTTAATACTTGCTTCTTCTGGATCAGCTTCTGGCTCCTTCTCAGCAGGGACTCCCTGGGACTTGGATCTTCGAGACAATCCCGAACCAATTGTTGCACTTAAATGCTCATTTTTTTGCACCTGAATATAAACATTTTTTTAGTGAATTTTTGGGAATGAAAAAAGCTGAAAGCTTTTTTAATTGACTAGTGCTATTTTTAAAACGAAATGTTTCATTCAGAGGTAACAGTGAATTGTCAGAATTGAAGGACCATCTCTCATTTTTTTTATCATCATATAAATGATTGATCTGTAATATGATTGATGGAAAATACAATATTTTGGAAAAGAGACATTTTAGTGGTAAAAAAGTAAAACAGAAATTCGAATTTTTTGAAGATCGTTTTTTGAGAATATCTCGGAAATTAGATAAGATAGCGTAATTTTGCTGGAAGCCTTTATAATAGAGAATTTCAAAAGCTACAAAACAAGATTAAGGCAAAATTGCTCTATCCTGCTTATTTTCCGAGTTATTCTCAAAAAACAAATTACAAAAAAATTGACTTATCTTATTTTCCTTTTTCGTTAATTATTTGATTTCAGAGAATATTCAGGAAAGTAAGCGAGATAGAGCGATCTTATGCGAATCGTTTTTCGTAGAGAATTTCAAAAACTACAAAAGCTTCATGGGACAAAATTGCTCCATCTCGCTAAGTTTCCAAGATAATCTCAAAAAGACGATTACCAAAATTTTAAATTTTTCCTTAAAAAACAATTTTTTAACATTAATTTCTCTTTTTTTCATTCCTCACTTGTTCAAAGATTTTATCCACAATTTTTTCAGCAATCTCCCCATGCACAGCAAGATTCATCTGTGACTCATCCCTTGAATTCTCTCGAGTCACTTCATCTGAGCCCCGTTTCACTCTTTTTCCAGTACCAAAGGGGCTCGAATGATTTTTAACAAATTTTTCATTCCCCCTAAAAAATGGCTGGTGCCTCTTTGTATGGAGATAAGTGAGGGCTCTTGAACGCCAAAAGACTCTGAAATCCTGAAGTGTGTCTTCTTGGTCTCTGGTTTCACTACTCAAAGAATTTGACGGTATTTTTTCACCAGCTAAGTTTGTAATTATTGGATTTTCTTGAGATGCTTGCATAAGTGCTCGACCAAATCGGATCCTTGTGTTATCATTACTGTCGTAATCCTCCCATGGCCAGTTGAAGGGCTCTACAATGGATTCATGACGCATTATGGGGCCAAGCCTTGCGCTCGAGCGTTTCTCCCTCGATCCTTTGTTTGACTCTGGCTTGTCCTTATTGACAGTCGACAGATGAATTTCATGAGGATATGCATTCTTACGGTTTAATTTCAATTGAATTTTTTTTGGTGTCTCATCTTTTTCCTATCAAAAATCAGTAGAAAAAAGGTAAAACAAGTCGTTTTTTCTCCTAACTTTTTCAAAAAATTTTGAAAACTCATGGGGCTACATCCTTTTTCGTTATGAAACATTTTTATAGAGAATCCGGAGAGTTAACAAGAAGAATTTGAGGCAAAATCGCTCTATTTCGCTTAATTTCTGAGATATTACGCGAAAGTTAAATTTTTGAACATAAAATAAGAAAAGTCGATTTTTTTTGTCTTCTTTTTTTTTACAAATAATCTTGAAATTATCTACAAAAAACGATTGGAGTGAAATCGCCCTATCTCGTTTAGTACCCAATATATTTTTCAAAAAAGAATGATCAAAACATCGAATTTTCTTGTTCTACATGTGTTATTCTTTTTATTTCTCGTTTTTGGAGAATCATTTGGAAATTGATGGAGATACTTTTTTTGTCCTACTCCTTCTTTGTCGAGAATTTCTAGATCTCTTGAGAGGGCTAGAATAGAAAGGGCGTATCTCCATTAGTTTCCAAGTTATTCTTGAGAAACTGAATTTAAAGAAATGGACCAGAATAATTCGATTTTTTGTTGTCTTCTTTTTTTTAAATTTCTCCTAAGCTAATGGAGATACGCCATTTTTCTCCAAATCCTTTTCTGTAGCTCGAAAAAAATCTTCACAGAAAAGGATGGGGGTGAAAAGAGCATCTCCATGAGTTTCCGATATATTTCTTTATGAAATAAAATGATTCAAAAAATCGACTTTTCTTCGTTTTCCTGTTTTATCCTTTTCATTTGTCATTTTTCGAGAATATCTCTAAGCGAGATAGAGCGATTCCACTTCAATCCATTTCGTAGAGAATTTAAAAAGCTACAAAAATTATTTCGTGCAAAAAGGGCGTATCTCCTTTAGTTTCCGAGATTTTCTCAAAAAACGAATTAATGATGTTTTTTTTTCTCCAAAACCTGAATAGATTTCCAATGGTTATCATTCTCGAGATCTTTTGAATTGAAATGAATACTCGGGGATTCGTCAAATGAATTTCCTTGCTCAATTCCCCCCTTGAACATATCGTCTGTAACCTTGAGAGCCTGATAGTCACTTCCAGATGTCATTGAATTGTTTTCTTCCGGTGAATTCACTGGGGATAGTATGAAAAATGTTCTCCCAGGATTTATAGCTTTCGTTGATCGTCTGCAACAAAATTTTCTGGTAATTTTAGTAATTTACCTTCATACCATGGTGGCCCTAGTTTCTGACAATTTAGAGCTAGTATCTGACATCATAAATCATAGGCAACAATTATTTGCTTATCGAATGTCATTTAATTATATCAATGCCTCAAGTACAGGGTCCACATACGTATATAGACCTTGTCACGCATCATTCGAACTCTCATATCTTCGAAAGTTTGTAACATTTTTAAATTTTGAAAGAAGATATGGAAAGTAGAAGGTGCCAGCTTCAATTCGAACTCTATTATGTATTTTCAAATGATCTTGACCTCTATTGTTTATTTTAGAAAAACGTAACTATGACTATCTTTCTTTAATTACAAGTGTTCAAAAGTCTCGTTTATGGAAGTAATATTTTTGGGAAAATTTCCTTTTTTTCCAAATAGCTGGAATATTTATCTAGCAGATAGCATTAAAGATATTCTTTTACCCTATTAATAAAAATGAAAAAGGCGTTTCGCCATTGGATATCGAACTTTGCAACACTGCGGTACACAAGGATAAATTTAGACTTGACTTTTTCATTATTCCATTTTATTCAACAATATGTGAATAGATATTCTCGAAGAGTAATAGTTCTGTGAGTATGAATTATTATAAATAAAAAGCCGTTCAGATCTTGCCACTTTAGCAAAAATGTCGCACTATGCGTTCGGCCAATGGGTATACCTATAGGTAGATCGCCTTTGAGGCTCCGTACTCGAGGGATTAATAGATATTTGTTGTGCCAAACGAGCTCAACAGTTGAATATTAAACAAGTATATAGTATATTTAAATATAACTGAGGAATTTGGAAAAATTGTCAGAAACTGGGGCAACCACGGTAAATACCCTTGAAAACTCACAAATTTTGATCAGCCTGAGGTGGAATAATTTCGAACTCTTGTATTTCCAAGAAATGAGAATGCAGAAACATTCCGTTATCTTTTACTCTGTGACATCGATCGTGACGTCTGTAAAGATTCATGGAATTAAAAAATTAAATTAATTACGTACCCAATTTAATCCTCATCTAACCCAACTCCATCTCCATCATTAATGAGCTCTACATCACTGCCCTCAACATCTCCATCCTCCTGATCATTCAAATCGACAATGAATTTCTTTGATTTTGGGAGTTCGATTCTATCAGTTATGAATTCTTGTCGTGGATAAGAAAGAGTTGAGCTTGATCCAGATTTTTCCTCAGCAATTCCCTCTTTTTTTAACGTTTCGAGTTCATTCACTGTTGTTTTAATTCAATTGAAATTATGTGTTAGGATAATATTTTTTTGAAGATATCTCGAAAATCAAAGGAGATACACTTTTTTTTTTATCGTAATCCTTTTCTGTAGGAAATTTGGTAATATACTTTCACTCAGCCAAATAAAATAAAATTTTGGCGGATTTTTTTTGATTTTTTTGAATTTTCCGGTTTTAGCTTGATATAACCAATCCAATACATCTTTTAAAATATTGAAAAATCAAAATTCTTTGGAACTCAACTCAGTTCGAGCCTAAAAACAGGCTCATGTTTCGGCTGAACAGAAAAATTGGTGAATTAAAGGCTGAAAACCGTATTTTCAGCTGGCTGAATTATTCTCCTCTTTTACCGAAAATTTCAAGAGCTTCAAAAAAAAAGCCGCAGAGCGAAAAGAGCGTATCTCTATTAGTTTCCGAGATAATCCTAAAGAATAAAAAAAAAAAAATAGCATCATCCTCTTTCACCTCCTCACTACTGATTTATTTTTCTCAAACATCTCGAAAATTGATGGAGATACGTAGAACGGCGTATCTCCATTAGTTTTAGAAATCTTTTCTAGAAATAAAAAACAAAAAGACAAACTTACTAGTAGTAACATTTGATGCGCCCAATGAGTCTCGTTTTCCCACATCGTCCTCATAATCATAGTACTCAATGACCCCAGTACCAGCCAGATCAGGAACTGGATAACGTCTCCGTTCAACATGCGAATTATCCTGTATACTTCTCGAGCCGGGTGAATTTTCCCCAGAAAAGCCCAAATCACCTAGAATAGTCTCAATATCCTCATCACGTCTTTTCGATCGTCCCTTTTCTCTCCTCGACCACAACAATCTTCTCTTGCTCCTTCGCTTGTGGAAACCCTCTCCATTAATAGTCCTATCAATCCACTTTAATTGGTCTTTAGCTTTGAGCACATCCTCGAGAAAATTATTCAAGGCTGGACTGTTCTCCTCTTCCACGACCTAAAACATATTTTCATCAGGATTTATGTAGCTTTATCCTCATGCAGAAAAATAAAAGTAAGTAGCAGAAAGAGAAGTGACATTAGAAAAAAAAAAGGCATGAAAGAGAGAAAAAATCTGACGAAAGTTGCCTCTGACAATCTGACTTTCCTATTTCTCCCGCAGCTTGACGAGTTATAATAATAACAGAGAAAGAGAGAGAGAGAGAGAAGGCTAAATTTCTCGTTTTCTCCACCACTATCAACGATGTCGCCTGTTTCCTTTACACGCCAACATACAAGAAGACAATGCTGCCTTATAAAAATAGGGTAAAAAAAAGAATATATATATATTTAAGCACACACACACACACATACACATTTAACCAGAGGGAAAATGAGAAAGAACGACAGAATGAGTGAGACAGAAGAGGTATGCCAGGGTGCGTTATTAAAAATTCACTCCCTCCAGCGGTTGAAGTGGCCTCTGGCAATCTGCATCTCATTCCCAGTGGGCCCTTGCCTCTATCCCCATTTCTACGTTCCTCTTTTATTTTTCTCTCTACGTATTTCAGGGCTTCACGTACACTTCCATTTCTAGGCTCTCCAGAAAAGGCGATACCAGAGTCCATTGGAGTCTATTTTTTTTTTTTTTTCACTACTTTTGGTCAACTTGGTTCAGCAAATATCTCGGAAACTAATGGAGATACGCTTCTATTACTTGGAATTCTTTTTTATAGAAAATTTCAAGAGCTAGGAAAGGATTGAGGTGAAGTCTCTCTATCTCGCTTCATTTCCCAGATATTTTCAAAAAATGATTAACAGAAACACAATTGATTTTTTTCGTTTTTTTAAAGGATATTTTGGAAAATAAGCGAGATACGGTTGTTTTTTTCTACTGATGTTTTTGAGAGATTTTTAAGAGCTACGAAAATGGATTCAAGCAAAAAAAGGCGTATCTCCATTAGTTTCTGAAGAATTTGAGGAAAAATTCGATTTTTCCTTTTTTTTTCCATCAATTTTTTTTCCATTCTATTCTGAAGAATATCTCGATAATTAAGAGAAACTGTTTCAAAACTTTTTTGTAGAAAATTTCAAGAGCTACAAAAATGGATTGAAGTAGAATTGCTTTATCTCGCTTAGTTTCTGAGATATTTCCAAAAATGGTTGAGAGAAAAAAATTGATATTTTTCTTTTTTTTTAAAGAATATCTCGGAAAATAAGCGAGATACAGTGATTCCGCCCGGAGAACGTTCTTTGAAGAATTTTGAGAGCTATAAAAAAAGAGTGAAGGCGAAATCGCTCTATCTCTTTATTTTCCGAGAAGTTGAAAAAGAAATCATGAAAAAATGATTTCTTAACTGAATAAAAAAAAAATTTCATTTTTTTTATTTTGAAGAATATTTCGGAAATTGAAAAAGATAGATTGATTTCACAATGATTGTTTTTTTGTAGAGCGTTTCAAGAACTACAAAAAGGGCTTGAGGAAAAAAGGGCGGTTGCTTCATTAGTTTTCGTGATATTCTCAAAAAAAAAAAAGACAGAATTATAAAAAAAAATCATTAAATTTCCGAGAAAAATAATAAAGTCTCTCGTACAATTCCACATTCCTCTCTCATTCTCATTCATTTTCTCTTCCTACTGTCATCAAGAAGAGTCATCAGACGGACGTGCGAATTGTTCCAGGATCTTTTCCAACGTGCGTGTCCCCATAGGCGACACGCGCGAATTTGGATGATTTTCCCTCTCTTTCATTTTATTTCATGTTTTTTTTTTCTCCTTTCTTTTTCATCTTTGTCTTTCTTTCTTTCTTTCTGAAAAAGATAAAAAAAAAAAGAGCGAGAGAAAGACTCGACCAAGAGATGAGTCTGCCAGGATATGACGGGAATGGGATCGATCGTGGTACTATTTTGCGGGTGAGTTGAAAGAGACAGAGAGAGGGAGGAGAGGAACAGCATGAAGAGTAACGCTTGGCAGCCAAAACTACGAGCGGCATAATCAATCACGGCTAGTGGGGTTTTGCACCACTTGGGTTAGTGGATAGGCATAGTTTCTCCTCTCTTCTATAACGAAAACGGTAATATTGCCCTTTCTCTGCGTGTCTGCGCTCGCCTTGTGGTAGCCAAAAACCTCTTTGTCATTTTGTCGACGTGAATTTAGCCGGAAGGTGAGTAGTTTGACGTTAAATACTCGGCAAATTTGTGCGAGTAGGAAAAAAAAATGATAATTCAATGATTTTTATGGGATTTAGGATGCTGACCTGTACTTTTAAACTTCCTGGAGATCTTCTGAGGCTGTATGATGACGCTGATTGAGACTGGGAAATCATGAGGAGTTGAATAGTTTTCAGATAACTTTTTTTTTTTTTAATTTTTCGGAAACTAATGGAAATACGTCCTTTCTGCCCTAAGCATTATTTGTTGTTTTTCAAGATTTCTACTAAAAAGGAGTTGGGAGAAAAAGGCGGATCTGCCTTTAGTTTCTAGGATATTCTCAAAAAAAAATAAAAAAATCAGTCGCAAAGAGATAAATCAGGAGAAATTGTCTTTTGTCATTTGTTCTTTAGAAAAAGTCTCTAAAAGTACACGAAATAGAGCGATTTGGTTTTCAAAAGAGCAAAAAGAAATGATGGAGGCAAAATCACCCCATCTCCTTTATTTTCCAAAATATTCTCAGAGAAAAAATAATAACAAAAACAAATTATTCTATTTGACTTATGATTTGTTCTTTGAGAATATATCAGAAATTAAGCGAAATACCTGTTTTTATTTTCTCTATAGAAGAGGATTACAGAGAACTCGCTCTATCTCGCTTATTCTATTGAGAATAATCACAAATGCATTCCGACTCTTTTTCTCAATTCTTTATAATGTTAACCATTATTTTTTTGGAAATATCTGGCGAACTAAGCGACATATCCGTTTTTTATCTGAATCCTCTTTTTGAGAGAGATCAAGTGCTTCAAAAAAGGATTGGGGTGAAAAGGACGTATCTCCGTTAATTTTCGAGATGTTTTCAAAAAACTACAAAAAAATCAGGATAAAAAACACTCTTTTATCATTAGTTTCTTGAAAATATCTCAGAAACTAAGCGAAATAGAGCAAAATTACCCTCATCCTTTTTTGTAGCCCTTAAAATCTCCTACAAAAAAAGATTCAACTAAAATCCCCCTATCTCGCTCAGTTCTCGAGATATTCTTGTTAAAACATTAAAAAAAAAAGAATTTTCGTAATTCACAAAATTCTCGATGACCTGTACCTTTTTCAAGTTTCCTGAAGATCTTCTCAAGCCATATGAAGACGTCACTTGAGACTCCAACATCATGATTACTTGGAGAAACAAAAGGCAAGATACTACAGTTTTTCCTAGCATTTTCCTTTAAAAAAAGAAATCAAGAAAAACATCAGGTAATTTCTCCAATAGTTTTCATTCAGAAAAAGAAAAAAGCCTTCACCTGCTCTCGGAAAACGGGTGAAAACGTAAATTTCCTTACTTGGTTTATTTTCAGCACGTCGTAATTTGCATTCTCTTAATCCCAACTCTGTCCCTATAATATTCCACTTCTCGTTATTTTCACTATTTTGCTCTTTCCACCACCAATGTTGGGAAATTAAAAACGTCCGATCGTAAAGCTTGAAAAGACGTGAATTATCGCCTGTGGAGCACATTGAATCGTAATCAGGTGGCTCTTAATTTCAAATAATAACTGTACTTCATATTAATCATTTAACTTTTTTTTTTTGCAGGGTGAAAAAAAAACAGAAATTAAAAAGCGATAAACTCGGAGAGTTGGGGAAAATACAGACAATTTTTATTGGAGAAAAGGATAAGAGAATTGTTAGAATAAATGGAAAGAATAGGTGAATGGTGGAAAAACGAAAATAAAAGAAGAAGAGGAATTTCTCTATACTGCTGCTTACTTCTGCACGGAAGTTGTGCCTGCGCCCATAGAAATCTTTGTGAAGCTTACACTTGATTTCACTCGGGACTCCTGCTACGGAGATTTCTCTGTTTGGTTTGAAGGATTATTTTTTTTTATGTTTGTTTTTTTTTTTTTTTTTTTTTTTTTGAAGAATATAAGGAAAAAGAAGGCGCTGAGGAATCGATCTCTGATGCTGGACTTGGACGATGCTTTTGTGTGCTGGGTCTATGGGCGTTTATCGCAGTGCCAAAACAGGAAATGAAACAGAGCTGGAAATATAAGAAGAAAATTTCATTGAAAATTATTATTGAATTTACTTCTTTACTTCAATTCTTCATTATTTGTGCTGGCTTTCTGAGGAAAATGTGAATAGGAAAATTGCATGAACTTTTTCTTTTGACTGAATATTAATAAAGTGAGGGGAGAGCGCTTTATAAGGCGGTTTTCTGAAATTACGCAGTGGAGGGGCAAAACAGGAAAAATCGAGACATTTTTGTGAAAATTTGGGAAACTAATGGAGATACGCCCTTTTTGTCCTGAAACGGTTTTGTAGGGAATTTCAAGAGCTACGAACATGGATCAGTGTAGAAAGGGTGTGTCTCCATTAGTTTTTGCGATTTTTGAGAGAAAAGGGGTGAAGGAGGAACTACAGCAAGTGACCCAAAACAAAGGAAATGTGGCAGAGTCCTGAAAATTTCTAAATAAAATTTCTGAATAAAAATATGTACTAATTTTTTGGAATTGAGTGACCGTAGAATAAGGGAGAAAATAAATATCAAAGTTGAACTTTTTACATGAAGTTATATGGATGATGGGTAATTGTGGCACAATTACGTTATTACCGACTGGTCGGATATGTAGTATTTTCACGAAATTGACCGACCGCCTATATAACCCTATGTAAAAAGTTCAACTTTGATATTTATTTTCTCCCTTATTCTACGGTCACTCAATTCCAAAAAATTAGTGCATATTTTTAATCACCCAGTGAACTTATTTAGAAATTTTCAGGACTCTGACACATTCCTTTTGTTTTGGGTCACTTGCTGCAGTTCCTCCTTAATCCGGTTTTATCTTTCCAGGACTAAAAATCGTGGAAAATGAGGGAAAATATTGGAGATGGGATCATTCTGATGATTCCATTGAAAAGCTGGGGAAATTTTGGTTGGAAAATATGTGTCGAATATCATTCTTGATCATTTTTGGAAAATTAGATTTTTTCGAAAATTTCTCATTTTTTGGGGATGATTCTGGTTCTATTGGGCGTAGTGGGGAAATTCCGAATGAAGAAGGTGAGATCATTTGCCATCTATTTATCGGGTTTTGAATAAAAAAATATTCATTTTTATTAGAATCTGTTTTATCACTGTAAATAGTTCAAAAATCGAAAAATTTTAATTATCAAGAATTCCCAAAAAATTGATTCTGGCACAAGTACCCACCGAAAATTTCCTCAGTTTTTCAATGGAATCGTAAAAAAATCTATCTCTTAACCCATCATCAAAAACCTCATTTTTCCCCACCTCCTCCCATTAACAATAAAAAATCAATTGAAACCTTTTTTTCATCATTCTTTTATTAGAAATATCTGAGAAACTGATCGAGATAGCGCACTTTTCTCCTGAATCTTTTTTTGTAGCTCTAGAAATCCTCTACAAAAAAAGATTTCATGCAAAAATGGCATATCTCCATTAGTTTCTGAAATATTTCCTCAATAAAAATATCGAAAAATCAATTTTCCCAATTCAATTCTTTTTTTCTTCATTCTTTTCGCTTTATCTTACTCTTTTTCTTCGATATTCTCAAAAAAAGAAAAAAAAGAAATAGACAAAACAATTAAAAAATTTTTTTTTTTTGTAAAACCTCAATTCTACCTAACTTTCCCCTAATTACTAATTAACATAAATTAAGTGACAACTATTACAACGAATTTTTTTACAGATCAGAGTTTGGAAGAATGAGGTATTGTAGTGTAGGAACCAGTTGGGGTAAAAAAAGGGAGAAAAGAGAGTACTGATGGAACGGGATGAGAATAATGTACCGCGTAAGAGCCATTAGGTTATTAAAAACTAGAAGCCGGAAAAATGGAAGAGAAGAGTTAAAGGGACGCATAAAAGTAGGGAAGAGAGAGAGAGGGAGGAAGGGAGGGGGCAGAGGATGGAAGAAATATAGAAATAGAAATGGAGGAAACGAGTGGCTGTGAAGATTGTAACGGAGGCGAAAAATTGGCCCACCCTGTGTTTACGTTTCGATGAGGCTCAAAATGTAAAAGAGAAATAAAAAAGAGGGAGGGGGGGGGGGGGGTAGGAGAAATGTTGAAAAAGACACAGGGAAGAAATGAACTTTTTTGTTGTGGAAAAATGTAAGAGAACTCACGTCGATTGAGGTATTTGTGATTTTTTTTCCTCTCTTCTTCTTTTTGTTAAAGGATTTTCAGATGCCTTTCCACCAATCAGGAGCACTCGATGGTTTATAGGTAAAATAAAACTGTCGAAACTATTTTACAAGCACTTAAAAAAAAAAAGAATAGTAAAAATGTGGATATATATTTGTAGGAAAAAACATTGAGAAAAAAAATTATTATTGTGGACGTGAGCTTTTGTGGTTAATCGATCCTGAACTGTTGGTAGATTGTTTTTGTTTTTTTTTTAAAGATTTTCCAACGGTTGCGGTTATCGAAATGCCTTTTGTAAGCTCACCACGCTAATTAATTCTCATTAATTGTATAAAGTTTATGGAGCTTTGAGGAAAATGAGAACAAATACGAGATTTTTATTCTCTGGTATTTTCGCATTCTTCAATGGGATAAAAGGGGTTGATTTCAAAAGGTAAATAGCTTTGGAGATTCTATTTATTTTTGTGAATTTTCAAGTAAAAAAGAGGATATTTAGGTTTTTGTCATTTGTTTTTTTGAAATAACTTGGAACATAAGAGAGATAGAGCGATTTTGCCTGAATCCTTCTTGAAGTTTTTGAAATTCTCTACAGAAAAGAATTTAAGCAAAATCACTCTATCTTGTTTGTTTTCCGAGTTATTTTATTGAAAATGATCACAAATGCATTTTCACTCTTTTAGCTCTTTATTTTCTTCGTAATTTTAATAAGAGCTACAAAACAAGTGTGAAGCAAAAAGGGCGTATCTCCATTATTTTCCGAGATATTCTCAAAAAATCAGTCATTAGCGAAAAAACAGGACAAAAAAGTAATTTTTTTAATCATTTCTTCTCTTAAAAATATCTCAGAAACTAATGGAGATATTCAATCCTTTCTACTTCAATCAATTTTTGGAGTCCTTGAAATTTTCCAAAAAATATTCTCAGAACAAAAAGGACGTATCTCCATTATTTCCCAAGATATTGTTAATGTAAACAAAAAATATGATAAAATAAAAATCTTAATTTCAAATATCACGAATTAATTGGAAATATTGTTAAATACATAGAAAATAAAAGGCAAATAGTGTGGAATTAATGTACACACATGTGTGACAAAAGAGGTGGGGTAGAAAAGCTGTGAAGCTATTCAGCTTCGTGATTAGACGTAAAGTAGACGGAAATTATTGGCCTGGCACGTGGAATTATTGGATGAATTTAGTTATACGAGGCTCACAGCACACGCCTACTATATATATGCTAACTACTACATACACATACATACAGGACTACTCTGCATGTTTCTCTTCGTCTATACCACTTGATTCGCCAATCTCTTTTGCTCTCTGTCATACTGGCTCCTGCTTTCTCACTTCAGTATAAAGTGTTCGAGCTTGTACATAAATTTCTCGATAGGATCGTGTGTACAGCAGACTACCCTCGCATTGACTCAACCTGTTGTACATAGACAGGTTGAAATACCTCTGGCAATGTTGAAGGTAATTCCTAATATTGCACAGAAATTCGACAGGATTCGTTAATATTCAACGATCGACAGGCTTTACCCTTCTCTTGAATATTTCGAATATTTTTTAATTTTATTTTATTATTTTCAATGTGTTCCACTTTTTTTTAATGTCTCAATAAATGATGAAATACGCCCTTTTTATCCTACGACTATTTTTTAGAGAATTTCAAGAGCTGCCAAAAAAAAAGATTGAGGTAAAAAAAGCCGTATCTACATTAGTTTCTGACATATCTGAGAGAGAGAGAGAGAGTGAATAACGACTTTTCTACCGATTTGATGATTTTTTTTTGCAAATATCTAAGATATCTTAAGCGATTCTGCCTGGATCGTTTCCTGTAGTACTTGAAATTTTCTACAAAAAAAAAATTCAAGTGAAATTGGCACTTTTCCACTTACTTTCCGAGATCCTTTTCCAAAAAAATGAGCAAAAAAAATAGATTTTTTCTGTTTTACTTGTTCATTACTGTATTCTTTATCAAATATCTCGGAAATTAATGGAGATACGCCCTTTTTGTCCAAAACGTCTTTTATAGGAAATTCATTTTTTGGAATCGCTTATTTTTCAAAATATTTCTGAAAAATTACTCAGAGAAAAAATTGAATTATTATTATTTTACCTCTTGGCTAATAGTTTTTTTTATAATGGAGATACGCCCTTATTCTCCTTTTTTTTTAATTTCATGAGCTGCAATAAAGGATTTCAACAAAATCGCTTCATTTCGGTCAATTTCCGAGATATTTTACAAAAAAAAAAGTGAACGAAAATTTTCATTTTTTCTGATTTTTCTTTTTCATTTTATATTGTAGAATATCTTGGAAACCAAAGGAGATACGCCTTTTTTACACGAATATTTTTAGTAGTTATTAAAATTCTCTACAAAAAATGATATTGAGGTAAAAAGGGCATATCTCCATTAAATTTCGAGATATTCGTGATAAAAGAATGATGAAAAAATATAATTTTTTTTTTCTTCCTATTTTCAGGATATGGAGATTGTTTTGATTTTCATGGAGAAAAAAATTCATTTGTAAAGGAAAATGAAACCCACAAGAAAAGCGCAAAATACCGGGAAATAAAAAAGAAAAAGGAATAGAAAAATATGCAGCGTTGAAAATCACGAACTCTTTTTTACCTGACTGTATAGCGGTGAGTTACGCAAATGCGAATGAGAACAAAGCAAATAATACTGGGCGACGAATATACAAATCTAGAACGACACGAAACAATGCCCCGGGAGAGTTACCAGGCTTTCTAATTGAAACCAAGCCCCAGCCTTTTCCTCCCCTTGTCTGATATGCGTGTCCTATACATTTGAGTATATATATATATATATTTATTTATATATATATATATCTATATATATAAATATATATCTATATATAAGGGGCTTTCTTTTCCACTCCCCCTTCAGCGCGTAATCGTCCAGCACAGATGTGTGCCGACGTGTTTTCTCACTGATTTACCCTTCTCTTTCCTTTTTTTCTGGAGTTATTCATTCTATTGTATCATAATTTTGTACTACTTCATTTTTGCCGGGAAAAAACAATTTCTATTGTTTTTTTCTGATCGTTTTTTGAGAATATCTTGGAAACTAATGGAGATACGCTTTTTTGCTGTAAAGATGTTTTGTTGCTCTTAAAATTCTCTGAGAAAAGAACGAGGTGATTCTGCCCTATCTCGCTTATTTTTCCGAGTTATTCGATGAAGATTTTTGTAGGGAAAAGGTAAAACAGGAAAATTCAATTCTTTAGATAATATGTATTTTTTGTAGAGAATTTCAAGAGTTACAAAAAACAGTGGGACGAAAATGGTATCTCCATTAGTTTTCGAGAAATCCTTGAACAAACGAATTAAAAAAAATGGACTTTTCCTGTTTTTGATTTTTTTTAATTTATATTTTTTGCTCTTCGTATTTGTAAAATATATCAGAAGCTAATGGATATATGCCCTCATTACCCGAACCTTTTGTTTTGAGCGAGTTGATTTTATTCGTGGATTTTCAGGGTGGCTTGCAGGAGGCGGTTAATGATAGTGAAAAAAAGTAATAGTTGGATTTACACTGAGCCGCAAGGCAAAACCATTTTATTCGGAAAAAAGCCCGCTCGTCGATAGAACTTGTAATTACAAGTTGAATAAATAGACGAGTAGTTGACGATTACACAATAGTTGAACAAACTAGTTGAATTTCATTACACTTGAGACCAAACTTCGAGAATATAGAGAATATTAACACTTGAGATAATTATAGAGTTTTCACGATGAATAAATTAGTTGATGCGTCTTGATTGAATCTTCATACGCAAGTGATGAGTTTGGAGGGGATCACTCGCGTCTTGACCCCCCCTTGACCAGGTGTCTGTTGATTGGTCAACTTTACCGGCGGGAGTTTGATTACGTTTCAAACACCCTTCTTTGTAGCCCTTGAAATCCTCTATAAAAAAGGATTGAAGCGAAACTGCTTCATCTCGCTTAGTTTCCAAGATATTCTTGATAAAAGAATGGTAAAACGAGAACTTTTCATGCTTTTAATTTAAAAAAAAAAACATTTTTTGCTCTTTTTTTTGTCAAATATCTTGCAAACTAATAGAGATACGCCCTTTCTGCCCTAAGCCTTCTTTTGAGCTCTTGGAATCGTTTTCAAAAAAGGATTGAAGTGACAAAGGGCGTATCTCCTTTACTTTCTAAGATAATAAAAAAAATAACCAAATAATCGATTTCACGTATTTTACCTTTTAATGATTAGTTCTTTGATAATATCTCGGAAACTAAGTGAGATAGATCATTTTTGCTCCCTTACGTTCATTTTTGTAGAGAATTTTGAGGGCTACAAAGAGGATACAGGTAGTATCGCTCTATCTCACTTATTTTCCGAGTTATTATAAAGAAACTAACGACACCAAGAAATCTTGGAATTAAATTATTTCACGAGCTTTTTTTTTATTTCTAATTTCCTGCGGTTTTTTAATGGTCTATTGGATGTATTGAGGAGCATTAAAAAGCCAGAGAGAAGACAGGAGGGGTGAATATGTTGATTCGTCGAGTTCTCTTACGAGTCTCTTGGGAGCCCCATTTTAAATGCCAAAGCGAATTCTTTTGGCCATTTTCTTTCACCTTTATCTTTATTCACGTTTATATCCATTGGATATATTTATTGCATTTTTACTGAATCCCAGTATCAAAAATTTTTGCTCCAAATGAGCCGAAAGGAAGAGGGAAAAAGAAGGAAAAATAATTTTCCTTTGCCTTCTCAAATATTGAGGGAAACCATTAAAAAAGACAGATACAGTGAGAATAAAAAGAAACACAACTGCAGTTACACTGAAAGAGAACCCCAAAAGCTCCCGAATTATTTATAAAATTACTTGGAGTAACCATAGGAATATACTCCCAACAGCTTTTTCCATAAACTCTTTTATATATATATATATATTTTCTACTTTTTCTTCCATTCCAACGATTACTTCATGATTTAGTTCAACCCCAGTCGTAGAAATTTGAATGTAAAATTGAGTGGAGGGGAGAGAACTTTTTTTCTCCATATTTTAGTTGAAATTTTGTAGTAAAGAGGAAGAACTGAATAAATTGATTTTTTAGAATTGTTTTTTGTTGAATATAACGAAAATTAATGGAGATACGCCTTTTTTATCTTAGTCCTTCATTATAGACTCTACAATGTAGAGAATTTCAAGTGCTATAAAAAAATTGGGGTAAAAAAGGCGTATCTCCATTATTTTCCAAAATATTTAAGAAAAATGAAGAAAAGAAAAGTTTAGTTTTGTAAAAAAAAATGAGGGAATTTCATTTTCTTGTCATTCTGCTATCAAGAATATCTCGGAAACTAAACGAGGGAAACAATTTTGCTGGAATTATTTTTCGTAGAAAATTTTGGAAGCTAAAAAAAATAGGATAGAAAGGACACATCTTCATTATTTTCCGAAATATTCTAAAGAAACGAAGAGCAAAAAGAGAGAAAATTCATTTTTTTGAATCATTTTTTTATGAAAAGTATCTCGGAAAATGAGTGAGATAAAGCGATTCTGCCCCACTCTTTTTTCTTGTAGAGAATTTCAAAAGCTATAAAAAGCATCTCTTGCAAATCGCCCTATCTCGCTTAGTTTCACGGATATTTTCCAAAAAAAAGATTCACAAAAAATTCAATTTTTCCTCCATTTTTTTCAAATTTTTCTTTCATTCTATTTTCAAGAATATTTCAGAAACTAATGGAGATACGTCCTTTTTACCCTCATCCTTTTCTTCAAAGAATTTCCAGAGCTAAAAAAAAGGATTCAGGTGAAAAAGACGTATTTCCATTAGTTTCCAAGATATTCTCAAAAAATGAATGACAACAAAATTGGAACTCAAGAAGCTTGGACTTTGGGATGTATAGAAGTAAGTTTTTTCTTTATGGAAAGGACTAGAGAGGCCGAGAAATACGATAAGCACTTTGCTCGGCCGTATCTATCAAACATAACCCTTATGTTGCCAGAATAGTGGGCTTGCGGTATACCCAAGGGAATCAAGCCAGGACAGGACAGCCTTGTGGAATTTATACACGCGGACCCTGTACTCATATACCCCTCACTCCCCTCCCCCTCTTCCACCTGTGTGTATCTCTCACTTTCACCTCTTTCCCTCTGCCTTATTCTACTATTCCTCGGAGGGGGAGGGAGCGAGAGAGATGATCCCTTTTATCACTTATTCATACAGCGTTACACGAGGAAAACTTACTCCAAGTACCTCATAAACGTTTAGTCCCCCCCCCCCCCCCCCACCCCCTTACCCTGTATTCAGGAGTCTTTTTTCCTTCACCTCTCAGGTTGCACTCGTCGTCAACGAGTTTTCATCGTTCCATCTTCAGTTTTGCTCTCTCATGTGGTCCAAAACTACTCAATCCTCTTTATTTGACTTTTCGTTATTAAATTTCATTCGTTTCAGACTCACTTCAGTGTTTTTGGATTTTCCTGTTTGACTTCTTCATCAGCTGGAGTGAGTATTCGTTTGTTTTTCACGAATATCACGGTAAATAATGGAGATACGCCTTTTTTTTAGCTTGATACTCTTCTGTAGGAAATTTTAAGGGCTGCAAAAATAAAGACACGGATCAAAAAGGCGTATCTCTATTAATTTCCGAGATATTACCAGAGAATTGAGCAAAAATTCGATATTTTTCTCATTAGTTTTTTGCGAATATCTCGGAAACTAATGAAGATACGCCCTTTCATCCTGATCTTTTATTGTGAAAAGTTCTGAGAACTAGTAGAAAAAGAATTGGCGAAAAAAAGGGATATCTCCATTATTTTTTGAGGATATTCTCAAAAAATGAAGAGCAAAAATAAATAAAAAAAGGAAAAGTCCATTATCATGTAGTTTTTTGTATCCAAAATATCTCGGAAACTAGCGAGATAGAGCGATTTCGCTTGAATCCATCTTTTGTAAAGGATTTTAAAACCTACAAAAAAAGGATTCTAATAAAATCGCTCCATCTCACTTGGCTTCAAAGAGATTCTTAAGAAATGAATAACAAAAAAAAATTTCTATTTTATTGAAAAAAAACAATTTATTAAATGAATCTATTTATTTTTTGAAAATATCTTGGAAACTAATGGAGATACACCCTTTTCGCCTGAATTCGTCTTTGTAGATGTGCAAATTCGTTACAACTGTAGATTAGGGTAAAAAAGGTGCATCCCTCTTATTCTCCGAGATACTCTCGAAAAATGATTTAAAAAAACTAAATTCACGTCTTTTTTCCTGGAATAAATTATTGTATCACTTTTTTGACACAAATGTACCAAAGTAAACCAATAAATGTGAAAAAAAACGTCTTCATTGGGGTAAGAATCGAAATCCAGCCGTAAGTTCGGTTACGAGATGCCACAGATCCAGAGGATTTTCTCAGCAATGTCTTTATTTTCTTTCTGTCCGGATGAGAGAGTCTTTCTCTCTGTGTACGAACGTCGTCTGAGCATCGTATATCACAGAGTTGGTGGTAGCATTCTCCCAGCTCGTGTTCACAATGACAATTTCTTGAAGTTTTTTTTTTTTTCTTTTGCGCCAGTGATCCGTGACATGCAGCCTGTGATCACACTTTCCTGCTATTTTCTCTCACGTGGGCATTATCGTGAGAGGATTTTACTTTTTTTAGTACCTGTGGCGTTTCTGGGTTAAGTTCAACCAAATAGATTTTTTTTTATGTTGATTTTATTTTTTTTTCACTGAAAATGGACAATAAATCTTTCTTTTTTTGAGAATTTCTTGGAAACTAATGGAGATACGCTCGTTTTGCCCTAATCTCCATTTGTAACTCTTAATATTCTTCACAAACAAGAATTGAAGTAGAAAAAGCGTATCTTCATTAGTTACCGACATATTTGAGGGAGAATGAAGAAACCAAAATAGAATTATCCAATTCTACCTTTTCGCTATTCCTATTCTCAAAATCGAAAAAAGCACAAAAATAATAACTCGTGAAATAATAAGATTCAAATTTGGTCGAAGTTTGTTCCATGCAAATTGAGAAGTTTTGAAAAAACGATTTTCACAAAATTACTATACCTCAGAAACGATGGAATCAAACTTGCTGGAATTTTTATAGATAGATAGATAGATAACGTTTATTAGACCTTGGAGTGAAGAGTCTATCAGATTATTAAACTTACATTTGCGGTTACTTAATCACAACTGTGCATTTCAATCAAGATAATAATTGAATTCCAATGAAATATTAACATCATAAAGAATCATAGAATAATAACAATACCGGATGAAAAATGAAAACAAAGAATAGCCATAAGAGAAAGAATGAAAATAAATTTGAGAATAAATTTGTGAATAAAAATTTTAGGATTCACATCAGGATTTTTCTCAATAACATGAACTTGACACCACGATACTTGCTCAAATAATGGCTCAGATCGGCGATGTGCCATTAAATGTTCTTCATTCATCAGAAATTGATATTCACTTCATCTAAACAGATATTTCGCCAAAATTTCAATCTCCAACTTACTCCGTTTGAAATAATAGGAAATCGTTACGATTACACAGACAGATCCACATACATACATGTGAATATTTTTTTCAAATACTGAATATCAAAAGTTCTTCTTAATTCAATGTCCACTCCGCAGAGACCTAAAAGGCCATCTTCAGCAACTAAATTAATACTAAGATCGCATATCCAAAAAAATTGTATTTTTTTTCTGGTTATCGTTTCTCGACGTTTCAGATCATTTTAGATAATTTCCAATATAAATTGACATTTTGAAAAAAATAACAAAAACAAAGCTTCCATTCAGAAGCAAAAAATCATAAGAACAAAAAGATACTCTAAAATTTCAAAAAGATATTAATATTACTGAAAAAAAAATCATCTTTAAATGCAATTCGACAGCTTTCAAATGTAACCAGTGTCTACAGTTATTCACATTTTTTCCGATAAATCGATCTTCACACCGTTCACTTGGCTCGTTTCATTTGAAAATCGAATTAACGTCCGTCAAATGTGGTGATATTTTTTTTTCTCCTTCAATCTCGTGCCTGAAAATCCCGGTGTGTACATGCGGGCTTAATCCATTGGATTGTAAACTAAAAAATATAGAGCCACAAAACCCGTACGAATTTAACATGAAACGGATGATGAAAAGAATTTTCAAAAAACAAAAAAAAAAGGAAAAATAACGAGGACTTATTTACGTTGGTAGAACAAATAAAGAGAATGAGACTGAAGATAAATGAATATATGAGGCACTGAAACTCGTTCATTTCTATCAGAGATATTTATCAAAATATATTTTAGTGGCGAAAAACTAAAACAGAAAAAATCCTTTTTTTCTTTCAATATTTTGAGAATATATTGGAAAATAACCGAGACAGAGTGATTTTGTCTCATTCCTATTTTGTAGCTCTTGAAATTCCCTACGAAAAATGATTCTAGCAATACTGCACTATCTCATTTAGTTTCCGAAATATTCATAAAAGCATATTTTTCTCACGAAAAGATAGAAAAGGAACATTCAAGTTTTTTCTTCCAGTTTTTTGCATCAATCCTTTCTTTGTAACTCTTGAATTTCTCTACACTACATTCTCAGGATAAAAGGGGGGTATCTCCGTTAGTTTCCGAGATATTTATCAAAAAAGTCATGAAAATTCCGTTTATGTTATTTTAAATTGTAAATTCTTCTTTTTTTTTTTTTTTTTAAAGGAAAGCTGAAAAGCTGAGACTAAAGAAAAGTGAATATATGAGGCATTGAAACTCACGTTCAATAGTTCGTAGAGAGACAGAAGGTATAACTGGGTGATCCTCAGAATTCCCTGGGGTGAAGCAGAGGGGGCAGAATACTCCCCTGTATATAAATATAAAGGGAGAGGGGAAGAGGAAAAAGATCGAGTCGCGAGAATATCCCATCTTATGGTGATCCCATGGCACACGTATCTGGCAAAAGTCCTATAACTCTGACCAGGCCACACACTTTTTGCAGTGTCCTTCCCCTTTTCACTCGTTCTATACAGGAGGTAGCTCTAATGGTATTAGATATCTTGGGAGAAACATTGATACTTGACCTCGTGAAATATCATAAATTAAAGTCTCAAGGGGATGAGAAAAATTTGGGATTAATCAACGATTTTTTGACATTATTTCTAGGGGTCAATGGGTATATTGATGATTGTCTATTCATGGGGGAAACTGGATAAATGAATTTTATTTTTTTTTATTTTATGGTTTCGAGTAAAAATCCAATTTTTATTATTTTCAATAGTTTTTTAAGGATATCTCGGAAATCATCGGAGATAAGCTCTTTTGACTTGAATCTTCTTTTAAAGCACTCAAAATTTCCTACGAAAAAGGATCGATACAAAATTAATCTATCCCGCTTGGCTTCAAAAAAAAGTTGAATTATTTTCAAAAAAGTGTTGAGGAGAAAATAAAAATCCATTTTTCAAAAATTCTTTCTTTGAAAATATCTCGGAAACTAAGCGAGATGCATCTCTTTTAGCTGAATCCTCTTGAGTAGAGAATTTCAAGAGCTCTAAAAAAGGATGAAGACAAAAACGGCGTATCTCTATTATTTTCCAAGATATTCTTTAAAATGAACTATTGAAATTGAATCTGAATTTTTTTCAAATTTTTTAAACTTCAAAAAAGATACTAAAAATTGTCCTATGAATGACTGAAAATAAATTATTTTTGATGTTAGTGAGACACTGAGACACGTCTGAGTACAGCTAAAGGAGATTATCATAAAAAACTTTTGAAGTAGATGAGAAAAAAAAATCGTGATGCATTTGAATTGAAGCCTGAGTACTTTTGTAGAGCAAATATGAACCGGATGGCTCGGGAAACAAGAGGAAAATGGAGACAAAAAAATATTTAAAGCCTTCAACGTAATGTTCACAATCAGTTCCGATTCTTTGAAGAGAAACAATGATTTTTTTTTTTATTATCGAGTATTATAATTTTCTTGGGAAACTTTGAAGAGGACTAGGAGACACTGGGTGTCGGTTAGTTGCCTGAAGGAGTAAAATAGAAGTAAGAAGAGAGGGAGGGCATGGAAAAAGGGTGTAGTGATCGGTTATACGGAAGGACTGGCGGGTGGAATTAAGCATCTTGCCGGAAGACAGACTTTGAGTCACTTCGGCATACTCTCTCTCTCCCATCCCTCTTTGCTCGTTCCTCTTGACTGCGACAAGGATTAAAATCTGCCTCATGGAAGTTACCTCCGGGGCTCTTTATATAACAGTGAATTGATGGGAGATTTTTTTTTTTTTTTTTTTTTTTAATAAATAGAAGAAGATGATAGTTTTATGTACTTCGAATTTTTTTAAAGTAATTTCATTCATTTTTCTGATATTTTTTTTAATAGGGGAAATGGGCTGTAATTGACATTTCTATTGAACGGTTCAAGATAGACATTTTTTGATGATTTCATTGGAAAGTTGAAAAGATTTGAGGTGGAAAACATGTGTCAAAATGATTTTTTTCAATTTTTTGAAAATATTATTTTTTGGACAAGTTTTGAAGTGGTTCCCTTTTCGAAAATCGAAGAAATTCACTTTTTCGACGATATTTTCAGCTCTGCTAGTCGTAGCGACCTGGGGTTCATCTCAAATAAAAGATGAGCTCATTTCTCATCGATTTATGTAGTTCAAATTTTTTTGAAGACCAGTTTCTACCCTATAAATGTTTAAGAAATTGATATTTTGTTTTACCACATTAATCGATGGGAAGTGAACTCACCTTCCATTCGTGATCAACCGTAGGTCGCTTCGACCAATAAAAGCAAAGATACTCCCGAAAAACTGAAATTTTTCAAAAACAAAAGAATTTGTCCTTCATATCTTGTGCAAAAAATGGAATTTTTGAAAAATAAAAAACAAATTTTTGACATATGACCTCTATGAGAAGATTCCTTAGCTTTGAAATGGAAGTACCGGAAAAAGCCTGTCTCCAATATTTCCATTGATTTTGAGTAATTTTCATCGCATAAAATACCAATACTAACAGCTGTCCGTTTTACCCATTGTGTTCATTTTACCCCGTCCTTCCCTATGTAGCGAAGATGTAAAATAGTCGATTTTTTTCTTTAATTTTTTTAATATCTCGAAAGCTAATGGAGATACCCCTCTCTTCTGTAATTATTCTTTGTATTGATGTAAAAAAGGGCGTATCTCCATTAAAGTTCTGAAACATTCATTAAAAAAGGTCGAAAATGTCGACTTCAATGTTACTTAACATTTAAAATTCTCCTTCTTCTTTTAATAAAAGTTCTGATGATAATCAGCTTTTGTCTTTCAGACTTTCATAAATATCACTGATTTTAAATTCTTAAACTAAATTATGCACTTTTAAATTCACAGATGAATGCCTCTTTGTCTAAGTTCACTTGGAAACTTATGAGTATCAACTGCTGTAATTCAATAATGAGTGAAAAATTCACGAGACAATGGCTATGAGGATACAGATACAGTTGGATTTTCAAGTGATAAGAAAACACAAGGAGGCAGTGAGTCGCGGGCCACGTGTTCATCCAAGTGTCTCGTGTTTAATCCCATCGCGGTTTGTTTGTTTGTGGCATCAGTCTTTGGGTGAGAATAAAGCAATAGATCCTAGAAGCCTTCAAGCTACTGTCTATTGAAACTAACTCTTCGTCTTCATACTTGCCTCTGCACAATTCATGTGTTAGCAAACTTGTGATGATTTTTACCTGAAAAAATAAGTGAAATAAGTTACAATTAATTTAAAAAAAAATAATTCGAAAAATCACGTGTAACTTCTTTTGTGGATATCTTTGAGGCGAGTGGGTTCAGAAGAAAATGACAAGAGACCATTTTTGTGGTAAATTTGATTTCCTACAAAAAAGATCTTTTCATTAATTCGCGTAAATCTAATACTTTACGAGATATTTTTAATATAAGATAATATCTTTTTAATCAAAATTTGATTTAATTGAATTTTTCAATTCAAATGTTTGTACAAGTCTTTGATTATTACAAATGAGGAGCTCTATCATATTAATTGTCATTTGGATCTGAAATTCATTTCATTGGACGAATTTAATTAATATATGTGTTTCATTGAACATTTTCATTGCCTACAATTTTAATGAATTGGTGATTATTTGAAATATCAATTTTACCCTCAAACATTAATTTCATTACGATATATTGTTTTTTTATTCGAATAATTAAAATTAATCAAGCTTTGAAAAATTTAACGAAAAGGAATTGAGTACAAAATAGAATAATGCTATTTTTTCTATCAATATTTGAGAATATCTCGGAAAATAAGCGAGATTGAGCGATTTTTATCTCCATTACATTCTGAGATATTCGAAAGGAAAAACAAATCATTAGCAAAAAATAAAATGAGTCATTTTTTTTCTTATTGTTTTTTCGAGAATATCTTGGAAAATGAGTGAGATAGCGTAATTTCATTAGGATCATTTCTCGTAGCTCTCAGAATTGTCTACAAAAACAACTCGGAGCAAAATCGCTCCATCTCCCTTATTTTCCATAATATTTTTTTCCCTTTAAAACTCCTTCAAAAAACTATGTCATCTCAATTTTTTCCCTTCATTCAAAAACAAAACATTTTTTCATCACATTCACAAAATCAGTTAGGAAACCGGACAAAGAGCGTTTTTTTAACCCTATGATAAGCATAAACCATCTAACTTTTTTGTAGCTAATAGTTCCCATCATCTGCACACCATTTTCAAGGGGGAAAAAAAAAACAGAATAACTGCGAGAGTAGGAAAATGTGTATGCACGAGCAAGTGAGAGATGAGTAACAACGAGGCTCTCGGTCGAGTTATCTGTAATGGAATAAGTTGGCAACAATAGTGTATTGTAGAGAGCGCTTGGGCTCGTCCCCGTTGACGGACATTATCACCGGACGTAGCGTTTCCGCGACATCCTCGGCGCTTCACAAGACGCGCGTCAGGCCCAACCATCCCTCCTACTTTCCCTCTCTTTCTATAGATGTGTATATATGTGTATGTGGTTTGCTCTCATTTGCTACTACGAATGTATGTCACGCGCCAACAAACTCAATATGGGAGTTATAACAACGAATACCTCCACCTCCTCCATTTGCTTATTCCTCCGCATGTACGAGGAAAGTTGCAAAACGATTCATTGAAATACAAAATCGAACTAGAAGCGTTCTCGTGTCTATCACGGAACTTTGAGAAATACAATTTTACATTTACTCACACTCGTGGCCTCTTTTTTTATAATTACTCAAAATAGGCTTAACCCATTAACATTATTATTCTTATTATTTTGAGTGGAATATTTGAAATAACGTGTTTTTTCGTCGATTTTTTTTTGGGAATATCTTAAAAATTAGGGTGTAAGGCGATTTTACCTGGATCGTTTTTTAGAGAAAATTTTAAGGGTTACAAGAAAGAATTCGGATAAAAGGGACAATGAGGAAAAAAAATTTGTTGCAAGAAAATTTACTTAGTTGAAAAAAAATTTTCTTTACTCCAGAAAATTTCAATATATATAGATATGAAAATTGTGAAGGAAAATTTTGTTAAAATACCGAAAAATTCCGAAAAATCCAGGATAATTCTCAATATCGATGGGAAAAACGGGGGCAAAATGGATCTTTCGGGGCTAAACTATTTTGGATTCTTTTGACAGTGAAAGAGTCTACGAAAAAATTTGAAAAATTTCTCCGCTAATGTCGACATATTGAATCTTCTTCTCGATTTTTTTCGGATTTTTTCATGAAGTTCTTCATCCCGAAAAAAATTCCTTAATCATATTGCCATGGAAGTTCATTTTGCCCCACTCTCACCCTACTAATTTTTTAGATACCGTGTTGGCAAAGGAAGGCGGTCGGAGTTTAGTTTGGGAAAATGCCAGAAAATTCAGGGAAATTCGCAAAAATTTATGAAAATCCTGAAAAAGTCCTATATTTGACAAGAATCCTGATTTTTCCAACATTATTTTTGCGAGGAAAATCCTGAAAAATTCTGAAAAAATGCCAAATTAGAGGAAACCCCTCATTTTTCAGATATCGTGTCAACGAAGAAAAATCCTCGGAAATTCTTTAAAAAATCCCAAATTGGAAGAAATACTGGTTCTTCAAACACCATGTTTGCAAATGAAGATTGCCATAGTTCAATTTAATTAAAAACATCAATTTAAAGTGAAACTCTCCAAATACATTTTTTCAGAATTATAAAATCGTGATGAACCGAGACAAGGGGCTGATCTATTCTATAGAATATAAAAAATAAAAAAAATGAGAAAAAGGAGAAAGTTACGTTGATGGCACACGAGGCCCCCGCGAAAAGTGGCGCTGTTTAATATTAATATAAGCAGCCAGTCGGTATTTCTGGTTGTGGCAGGCACGTAGATGCATATCATTCGCTGCATTACGAAAAGACGCGCACTTGTCGCTCTTCTCCTTGCCTACATATTTTTCCGCAAGGCACGTTACACAAAAAAAAAATGAAAAGCCTTAAATAGCCGGAATTTGCCTCTCGTTTCACAATTTAAAGTTGCTTCGTCTCTTATCTACTATTAGCCTTTAATCTGTCGCACGCACTTCTTATAATATTCGTAAGTTGAAGGGGAATGATAAGGAGTGAAATAAAGTGAATAAGGTGGAGGTGGAGGAGGGAAAAGTGGAAAAGTGCCTACAAGGGTAAGTGTACGCGGGAGATCGGACAGAGGCTTAAAAGCCGATATATCAGGGTAAATAACTCGTCCATTAAAATGCTTAAGTAGCAATAAGTACGCCAGCCTAACTGACAGGCTACTTGGAAAATTCCACAGTACACTGGATTAAACTGTCCAACTTGTGATATTTATTCATTAAAATTATTATTTTTTCATAATTTTCTTTAATTAAAAAAAAAAAAAAATTTTTTGGGGAAAATTTTTTTTTCTTAGGCTTGTGAAGATTTTAACAAAAAATTCTGAAAAAATTTCGGAACATGTTTCAGTATGTTTACATTGTTGTTTAATTTTTTTAGAATTTTCTGTATAGCCGCTTTCTCAAAAGAAAATTGAAGAAGTATTTTTGTCTGTCATTTGTTTTTTGATAATATCCCGAGAAATAAGCGAGATAGGATGATTTTCCTTGAATGCTTTTCTGTAGCTCTTGAAATTTTCCGCATGAAATGATCAAGGTGTATCTCCATTTATTTTTGAGATATTATTCCTTTTCAATAATTTTCTTCAATTTCGAGAAAATTTCGGGATTTTTTAAGACTTTAAGCTCTTTACGGAAAATTCTGAAAAAAATTAAAAATATGCTTCAATATGTCTACATTCCTGTATAATTTTTTTATAATTTTCTGTAGAGGCGCCTCTTTATGCAAAAAGAAAACCTGATTAAATATTTTTTTTCTGTTCTCTATTTTTCGAAAAAATCTCGGAAAATGAGCGAGATAGGGCGATTTTGCTCTGAGCCTTTTTTGTAGCCCTTGAAATTTTCTACGAAAATTGGAGATAAAAAAGTCGTATCCCCACTAGTTTTCGAGATAGTCTATTGAGAATAATGACAAAGATGAGTTCACTGCTACAAGTAGAAAAATCCTCACGTGGTAAGACCCCCTGAATTATTCAGCCCCAAGAACTTTGTCATTCCTCACTCGAATGAAAGATATTAACGGAAATATTGAATTTCATCGTTTTTCAAGGGATCCAGGAATACATCGATGTACGTGACGAATTTAAAAAATAAACTGCAGTATCAGTCTCGATACCGCAGGGCGAAAGGTCAAAAGAACACGCAGAGAGGGGGGGGGGGTCTGGCACGAAAAACGAAATGGCCGGAATGTACAACACGTATAGGTACGTGGAATACTTCGTATCGTCTGGAGAAACGCAGGAAAAAAAACGGAAAATACGAAATAACCCCAAGCCTCCCCCCTTCTTTGCTGATGTGTCTTTCATGATGGCGTCGTCCAACGAAACAAGTAGAAATAACGGTGTTACTGCGGCATTCCTCGTTATTTCTCTGGTTAATAAATAATAAAGGGCAAATCGTTGGAATTTCACTGAGTCAATCCACGTTTTCATTAATTATTTAATTATAAATTTACGATAAAAATTATTGAGTTGCATTCTTTTGAGGTTTTTCGAGAATATCTCAGTAAATAATAAAGATACGTCCTTTTTGTCCTAAAACTGGTCTATAAAAAATTTTAAGAGCTACACAAAAGGGTTATGATGGGAAGGCTTATCTTCATTAGTTTCCGAGATTTCCTCAAAAAAAAAACAAATCATGAGCAAAAAAAGAAAAATCTATTTTTTTTTCGTCGATTGTTTTTTGAGAATATTTTAGTAAATACTAGAAATACATCTTTTTTGCCCGAATGCTGTATTGTAGAGAATTTCAAGAGGTACAAAAGAATTAGAATGAAATTGCTTTATCTCGCTTTTTTCCCGAGATATCTTGAAGAAACAAATATCAGAAACAAGTATTTATTCAGTTTTCTTTTTTTCCTAAAAAGGCGCCTCCACTGAAAATTCTAAAAAAATTAGACAACAAGGTAAACACACTATAGCATCTTTCCGAATTTTTTCAGAATTTTTCGTAAAGACCTTCACTCCTCAAAAAATTCCCAAATTCTCCTGAAATTAATGAAAATGATAGAAAAACAATGATATCTCGAAAACTAGTGGAGATACGCCTTTTTTACAGAAATCTTATTTGTAGGGAATTTCAAGAGCCACAAGAATGGATGAAGACGAAAAGGTCGTATCTCCATTAGTTCTCAAGATATTCGAGAAAAAATGATGAGAAAAAAGTGAATTCATTGGGTTTTACCTCTGAGTAGAGATTCAACTAGACGTCCACCATCTAACATTTTGCATTCACCTGTATTTTCCACCTGTTCAACTGGGCGTTCACATTTAGGCTCCACCTACGTTCCCACCTAGCGGCTCTTCGCGTCCAACAACGTCACTGGTTAGTTCCTTTTTGCCATTGGTCCGTCGTATCGACTCTTGTAAAACCTCGTTGTATTTTATTATTTCACATTGCCTACCCTCATTTCAACCAATACACTTATTTCATCCTCTATATATATATCTATATATCTGTGTGCACTTTTTTTTTTATTACACGTAACTAGACGAAGAACTTCGGCCACATCCTGGATGCATGCGCCTTCGAGTTTTTCCTCGGTTTCTTGGTTACGTCTCTGTGTATGCGCAACCGCCCAACGAATCCTGTCCTCTCACGGAATGAAAAGTGAGGAAAAAAATAAGGACGAAATGTATTTTAAAAAAAAGAAGACATTTTATCCCTGAAACTTTTTTTTACACTTGCTCCCACCACTATTTTTTTCGTACATTCCCTACTCCTGTAGACCATCGACATTTGGACGAGTGGGCGGTTTCGTTTTACAACCCTTTAGTCACGGTCCATCTTCTTCACTCTTACATATTTTCCTCATTTTTTTTACTTTGTATTTTTTTTTGCATCAAAAAAAGAAAGACTTTTTTTTGACATTGCCCGCGTTCTTTTGCCCCTTTTTTCAAGCACTTTGTCGAAAGTTTTTTCATCCCCCCCCCCCCCCCCCCCCCCCTAGGATCCTTGAGGGCTCCAGACGCTCATGTCGATGCATTACCAATTCTAGAGTACACCTTCTGGCGGTAGTCTCCAAGAAAACGGGAGGGAAAGGAATTTTGGAGTGAAAAAAATATGGATACATGATAACGAGGAATAGGTTGAAGGTTTTGCACTAGAGTTTGAGAGCTAATGCTTCGGCAATTTTTCCAAAAATCATCGAGCATCAAAAAAACCATGTTGATGAGTCAATTTTTTTTCATTTTTTGAAATATCTCGTGAATTAATAGAGATACCCCTTTTATCTTGTGGCTTCTCTGTTGAGTATTTTAAGGGCTATAAAAGAGGATTCGTGCTAAAGGGCGTATCTCAATTATTTCCCGAATTATTTCCAAAACTCATGGAGATACGCCCTTTTTAACCTAATTAATCAATCAATCAGTCGATTTTTTGTAAGTCTTCAAATTCCCTGAAAAAGGGAATGGGTTTAGAAAGGGCGTATCTCCATTATGTTCTGATATAAAAAAAACTAATGAGAAAAAAAAACAAGAAATTCATTATTACTATCATTCATATTGTGAAATAGTTAAAAAAAAACTGATGCCATAAAAATTGAATTTTCTTATTGCGACCGATTTTTACTCTCTCCCACTGAGTTTTCCGTCATTTTTTGGAAATATCTTGGAAACTAAACGAAATAGAGCGATTTTGCTTGGAACCTTTTTTTTGCTTCTGAAATTTCTGTCAAAAATTAATTGGGTCAAAAAAGGGCGTATATCCATTAATTTACGAGATATTCTCAAAAAACAATTGACAAAAAATAGAATTTTCTCCTTGTGTTCGCTAATGTTTTTCTTCGTAAATATCTGAAAAACATTAGTTCTTCAGATAATGAAGATACACCCAAATAATAACAAACTTTTTACCCAAATCCATTCCTGTAACTCTCAGAATGTCCTCGGAAAATGAAAGTGCATAAAAAGGGCATATCTCCATGAGTTTCCAAGAAATGCTAAAAAAAAATTTAAAAAAAAATAAACCGACTCTTTCCTCCTAAATTTTTTCCCAATAAATCTTCCCTCATTCAATAATAACAAAAAAAAAAAATCAATTATTTCCCAAGCACCAAGAATGGAAAACGTCGAACCGCTTCTCCTCACGCGATGCCATGTGCATCCGTTCCAACTGCCGATTTCCCCAAATTTCTCACTCCTGACACTAATGACACTAAAACCTTCCCATTACCCAGGAATTAATCAAACTTTAATTATCAATAATTTTGATATACTGTTATTTATTTATTTTCTTTTTCACCTCAAATACATTTGTGGGATAAAAGTATCCTGAGACGAATGACTTTCGTACGTTTCTCTGTGCTCATGTGTAGTTTCACCTCCACCTGAAGCCCATCTTGGGATATTATACGATGTTGATACACACGAAAGAAGGGGGGGGGGGGAGGAAGAGAAGGGCTAAGCCACCAAAGCCGATGCAGGCACGAGCCGACACCTGGTGCGCCAGCCCCGAGGGACGCCGATTGTTATTCGTTCCACGCTCATTCTTCTTTTCTCTTGTTCTGCGTCGCACCTCCAGACATTTTCCCCCCTTTTTCCACCGATTATTTTCCTCTCTTTCTCTTTCTCTTTCTCTCTCTACAATTTTACAATTCACTCGCATTCTCCAGCCAGTCCTGGGAGTTGGAAAAGAGCTTCTTCGCGTCTACACAATGATTGGCGTATTTCCGACAAATCCGGCAAGGGTGAAATTACACCAATACTGGTGCATCTTCACGCAAGGGATTCGCTTGTCTTTTGCAAAGAGTTTTCTGTCTTTCTGGACATTCACACGTACTGAGGACGATTTTACCTGCTCTGGGAATAAAATCGAGAATTTATAACCCGTCATCCTCCATTTTTGTAGGATGAAGAAAGAATCGGGGGGGGGGGGGGATTTTAGACTCTTGGGACTTTGGTGAAGAGTTAATTACTAGGAATTAGAGAGTCTCGAGGTGTTCGATGAAAAAATCAGGAATTTTTAAGATTTTTTGATAACATTTAGGATATTAAGAGAGATACGTCCTTCTTGGGTAGAGTTTTTCTTTGTAGAGAACTTCAAGAGTTACAAAAAAAGATGAGGATAAAAAGGGGGTATTGCACTTATTCTTCAAGATATTGTCGGCTCAGTAATAAAGTGGCGTAAGTACCACAAATTAAGATGGAAAATTCTGAAAAACAAAAAAAAAGATTCCAAATATTTTTATATCGTCGACCTAGAAACAAAAGGGCGTAAGCACCAAAAAAACCCACTTTTCAGAGGGAAAAGAGCGTATGTCCAAAATGCCTCTGAAAATCTTTTTTATGCTCTCCCGATGCAAAAAAAAACGAATTTAAAATTTGAGTAACAAAAGGGCGTATCTGCAACATGTTTATGTTATTTTTGCTATTATGTTTTTTTTGCTTCATTTCCCTGATTTATTTAATACCAAAAGGGCGTATGTTTGGAAGATACGCCCTTCTGTTATTAATTATGACATTAAATTTTTCGAAAGTTATGAAAATTCATAACAGTAAAACGGCGTATCTTTCAAACATACGCCTTTTTGTTATTATAAATTATCTACAGGATCGCGCAATTCAGGATAAAATTAATAACAAAAGGGCGTATGTGAGGGAGATACGCCTTTTCCATATTAATCATTGGAAATACGCCTGTTTATTATTCGAGAAAAACAATGCTCCAAATGATCGGCAAAGTCGAGCATAATCGATGGATCGAATAAAAAAAATTACGACTTTTTGTTATTAAAAAAAAAAATTAAAAAAATGGCACTAACGCCCTTTTGTTTCTAGGTCGACGATATGAGATGAAGAAATTATAAGAACAAAAAGGTGCAAGTACTAATTGGGATTTTTCAAAATAAATATCCAAAAAACAAAAAGACGTAAGTCCAAAAAGTCACGTGGAAAATGGAAAAAATAGAGTGACGTAAGTGCGGAGATAATGATACATCAGATACCGATATAACGTCCAGGACACCAGGGAAAATATTCTGGAGATGCACCCCTTTCGCACTAGAATCCAACGTTTTTGGCAGTAGTTGCCTACTTTGGCGTAGGTGCGTACTTTGTTACTGAGGCGATGATATCTATTCAGACCGAGAGAAAAATAGAGATCCTATTTTACTTTTCACTAATAAGGTATACCTCGGCCATTAAACAAATAAATTTATTGATAAATTAATTTTTATTAATAAATTTTTTAAGAGAAACAAATTTCGGAAAAAATATGTAATGCGCAAGCAGGATTTGAACCCACGACCCTCTAATTACATGTCAGGTGCCCTGACCACTGAGCTATTGCGAGTTACTATATTTACCTTCGAAGTAGGTTATTAGTAGTAACCTATTTTTCAAAAATATCTCGGACTTTGAGGATCTCGGGGATTTACTAGAGGTCTAATCACTGAAAATTTGGAAGTCTGAAGCGTTTTAACAAATAAAAATCGGGATTTCTCACGATTTCTTTTCTACTTTTTTTTTCTTTGGGAATGTCGAGGGAATCAATGGAGATACCATTCTTGCACTGGGCTTGTTTTGAAGAGAATTTCGAAAGCTACAAAATGGATGAGTGTGAAAAGAGTGTGCTCCGCTTATTTTGTAAGATATTCATCCAAAACGACAAAAAATATAGAAGTCTTTTCTTACCTCTCCACTTCTAATTCCTTCTTCATAAATAAATTTATCTTTTGCAGAAAATTTGAAGAGCTACGAAAATAAATTCAAGCAGAATCACTTCATCCCGCTTATTTTCCCAAATATTTCTAAAAAATTGTAATAAAAAAAAAACAAATTATCCTGTTTTTATAAAATAAAAAAGAGAAAATAGTTCAAAAAAATTAAAAAGTTATTTCCATACTAAAAAACTAAAGTTTGAGAGTTGAGTTTATCATGATTGAATTTAAAAAACTGAAAAAGACGAAATAAATATCCTTATAACATGATAAACGAAGAAGACGTAACCACGAGCCCCACGGGAGGGCGCCACACTCTTGAGGGCACACGAATCATGTAAATTGTGAAAAATATGTCTGGCCTCTCATGATTTATCATATATATGTTTTCATTATGCTCAAAAGCATAAGTCATACAACTGAATATCTTGTGCAGTGAAACTTTTTGATTTTCAAGGCTCTCTCAAGAGGAAAAGAAAAAAAAAACGAAATTCTATTTTGATACCATGAGGCTGATTTTACGGAAATTCAATAAGACGTCCAATGTGGTCTGGCACGATCGTAAAACAAGACAAACAAATTTCGAAACCCCTTCCCACCTCCTACCGCAATGCCATACATCCTCGTGTGTTTTCTGTCTCCAGGAGGAAAAAAAGAAGAAAAAAAAAAGGAAAAAATTTGAGAGACGTAGGATCACTGTCTGGTGGGCATAAAACCATCGGCAATATGTCCCATTCAAGCACACGTATAAAGTTGAAATGGTTCCATGTCAATTAATCCAGGAAATAACATCCTATCGCATTTAATTATACGAAATTAGTTTTATAGAAATGGAAACGTTTGAAAAAAAAAGAACTAATTCATTTTTATCTGATTTTTTAGATATTTTATTGAGAATATTTTTGGAACTAATGGAGATATGCTTTTTTTTCACCGTGAGACACTTTGGTAGAGAATTTGAAGAGCTACAAAAAGGATGCAGGTGTAATGGCTCTATCTAGCTTAATTTCCGAGAAAGGAGACATGCTCTTTTTGTTTTGATCCATTTTTGTAAATAATTTCAAGAGCTACAAAAAAAGAATTAGGGTCAGAAGGACATATCTCCATGCAAAGAATAGAATTTTATTCTATTAAAAAAAAAAAGTTCGTATTTTTATCATTCTTTTATCATGTTTATTTTGGCGTTTTATCTCGCTAAGTTTCTGAGATACTCTCAGAAAAGTAAATGAGTCCTATTTTATCTTTTTGCTAATGATTTGTTTCTTCTTCAAATATCTCGGAAAAGAATGGAGTTACGTCATTTTCACCAAAATCCATTTTTTAGACAGAATTTCAAGAGCTATAAAAAAGGACTGAGGCAAAAAAGGCGTATCTCGATATTTTTTCCGCGATATTCTCAAAAAAAAATAAATAAGAAAAAAATCAACTTCCGGTTTATCTTTTCGTTAATAATTTGTATCTCCTCAAATATCTGGGAAATCAATAGAGATACGTTCTTTTTACCGTAATCCATTTTTATCCAAAATGTTAAGAGCTGTAACAAAGTATTACCGCAAAAAGGCCGCATCTCCATTATTTACCAAGATACTCTCAAAAAATTAGACGCAAATATATGTGCCTTATAAATAGAGTTTATTAATTGTTGAAGATTTCGGAGGTAATTTCTCTCTCCTACAGGACTTTTTGATTAGCCACAGTCTCTTGTGGCCATGCGTGTTTTCTCACGAGGAATCTTTGGGCCATAAGTTAACGCAACTTTGATCGTGATTAATAATTAAAACTCAATCACAGTTATGAAACATCGGTGTAATGACGTCACAAACGAGACTTGTTTCGTCTCAATTGTCAATGTATATTAATGAATTCTTGAAGATGGTGATCAATGTAATATCTCTTTATTATTTATCCCATTTCTGGGGGAGTAACAATGAGATTTATCCTGTCGCTTTATTAAAACAGAAAGTTTCCAGGGAAAAGCAGTAGTTCTTGAACAATAAATCCAATTTTTTTGTTTTTTTTATTATGAAGAAAATAATTCAAATTTAATTAATTAATATTTTGCAGTTCTAATAATGAATTAATCGATTCGTTAATTGCATCGTCGAAACACCAAAGTTCTTGCCGCTGGGGACCCTAGGCTGATTTAGATTACGAAGAAGTCTACCTGCACTTTCCATAAAATCTCGTTGTATACGAGATCACTTAGAGGGGGGGGGGGGGGGGAGAAAGGGAGCCTATTAACGACACCCAAACGCAAGTGTTGTATACCGATTCCATACATAACAACGAATTTTCCCCCAGTCTTCAATTTTGCCGGCAAATATATCCTCAAAGAGTGCAAAGTTTTCAGGCATTACTCAATTCAGTTCTGAAGGGGTAAAACGGGAAAATTCCATTTTTTATCGTTTTTGATAAAACAGCTCGGAAAGTAAACGAGATTGAGCGATTTTGGTAGAATTTTTTTTTGTAGAAAATTTTAAGAGCTACAAAAAAGAATTCGTGGAAAAAAGACGTATCTCCTTCAGTTTCCGAGATACTCTAAAAAATAGAATGAATGTTTTTTTTAGGGAAAAATTCAAGAAAAATAGATTTTTTTGATCATTTCTTTTTTTTGCAGAATATCTTGGAAGTTAAGCTAGATAGAGCGATTTTGGATGCATCTTTTTTATGTATAAAATTTCAAGAGCTACAAATCAAGATTCAGACAAAAAGGGCGTATCTCCGCTAGTTTCCAAGATATTCTTCAAAATACAATGAGAAAAAAATTAGAAAAAAAAACCAAGAGAAACCTTTTTTTTTTGGGTCATTTCTTCTTATAAAATATCTCGGAAATTATGCGAGATAGAGCGATTCTGCTTGAGTCCATTATTCTAGAGAATTTCAAGGGCTATAGAACAAGATTAGGACAAAAAAGACGTATCTCCATAAATTCCCGAGATATTTGCAAAAAACCAATAAACTATTTTTTCGGCGTTTTTCTATAAATATCTCAAAAACTAAGCAAGATAGAGTGATATTACTACAATCTTTTTTTGTAGCTCTTGAAATCCTCAATGCAATAGCGTCAGGACATAAAGGGCGTATCTCCATTAGTTTCCCTGAAGCTTGCAAAAAAAAAAAGTCGATCATTCCACTTTGTTCATTCCACTTTTAATTCTTTTAAAATTCAATTTTCATATTTTCTTTATTTGTAATATGTATGAATTTCATGGGAAACACGGAATAATTCATTGAAAATTTTAAATTCTAATGTAAACTCAATGAGTTTTGAATATTCGAGGTAAATGATTTGTTTAATTGATTCAAGTGGATAGCCAGAGAGTTTTCGGTTTGGGGTGAGTAGAAATTTAGTAGTAGTATATGTTTGCTGCACAGCAGGGAATGGCGGTGGAGCGATAACGAGCACTTTATTAGCAGCCAAAGTGAATATGAAGCGACGCTTAATTTAATGCTGTACGGACATTTAACGATCGATCTGGTAACACGTTACGTTGAGAATGTCCAGCCATATGCCCATATCCCCCTCCCCCCCCCTCTTCTTTTTCTACATTTTTTTACATTTACAGGTAACTGGAATACTCGCGTACTCGCTCCGATAATGAAACAGTATCGAGATTAACGGAATTTTTGAAATTTTCAAAGACAATTTCGTAGCGAAGAGATGAAAGTTGATTTTTTTTCTGATCTTTATTGAAGAATATCTCGGAAATATAGAGATACACCCTTTTCGCCTGAATACTTCTTTCCAGCTCTTACAATTACTTTCTGACATATTTAAAATAAAAACTAATCATTGGCGAAAATGTAATCTGAAATGTCAATTTTTTTGTCATTTACTTTTTTGAAAATATCTCGGAAACTAAACGAGATAGAGCAATCTTACCTCAATTTTGCTTGTTAGCTCTTAAAATTCTCTATGAAAAAGATTAAAATATAAAGGACATATCTGCATTACTCTCAGGAATATTTGAAAAAAAAATTATTAATTAAAATTTAAAGTAGAATTCAATTTTTCTGTCAATTTTTTTTTGAGAATATCTCGAAAACTAATGGAGATACGCTCTTTTTGTCCTAACCTTTTCTATAGAGAATTTCAAGAGCTACCAAAAAAGATTCGTGCAAAATTTCGCTATCGCATTCATTTTCCAAGATCATCTCAAAAAAAGACAATAACTAAAGTTTTTCTGTTTTGCCTCTTCATCAATGATTTATTTCCTGCAAATATCTCGGAAAATAAGGGAGATAAAGCTTTTTTATCCTCAAATGGTCTACGAGATATTCACAAATAAATAAACGACAAAAAATAGATTTATCGGTTTTTTAATGGAAAAATGGAGATAAAGAAATTTAATCTGTCTGAGAGAAGCAAAAAATTAATTAAATTCCTTCATCTCGCTGTTTCGTTTCGTTACACTATGTATTCACGCGTTTACAGGGCATCACCTGAAGCCCATGAGGCATTGTCATGTCCCATGAGCGTGATTCTTCGATTGACTGCGGCAAACACACTAATACAAGGACTGGTGCAAAACTCGTAGTATCGACACTCAATTGACGCCTATATCTTTTCACTGTCCCTTCGGGGACTTTGTTATCGCTCGAGTCTATTCAATATTCTATTAGAGGTCGAACGATTCTCTACTTCTGCAAGAAAGTGAACAGGCTCTTGCTTTCGAGAACTTTGGTCGGTGAATTTGAAGCAATCCTCTTTTTTCTTCATTAAAAATAAATGAATCTCGTGTTTTTTGTCTGTCTTGAGGCTCGGCTAACTGAGGAGAGAAATCTTCACTAACAATTCAGTTGCGAAATGATAAAACGGGAAGATTCGAGGTTTTTGCCGATCTTTTGTTGAGAATAACACGGAAATTAGGGGGGATACATCCTTTTTGTCCTGAGCCATCTTTATAGAGAATTTCAGGAGTTTTAGAAAAGGATTCGGCTAAAAAGGGCGTATCTCCATTAGTTTCCGAGAGATTTCTCAACAAATATCAGCGAAAAAACAGTTATTTTTCTTTGCTAATTGTTTTTTGTAAATATCTCGGAAATTAATGGAGCTATGCCCTTTTCTACCTCAGTCCTCTGCTATCGATTGTATAATTCTATGAAAAAAAAAGTGCGTATCTCCATCAGTTGCCGAGATATTCAAAAAAGATCTGCTAAACAGTACTCCATTTTCTTTGCAAATATCTCAGAAATATAGGAATTGTAAAATGTGTGAGTGTAAGTGTGAATGGGTAACGCGTACATGAATGGGGAAAATAGGAGAAAAGAGAAAGCAGTTAGGTACTTCGGGTACAAAGAATGGGAAAAACCCGATGATTGAGGCCAAGGCCCAGTAACGAGCGGAAAGTCCCAAAATAATAAAATAAGGGACAACTCGGGTCTTGACCTGACGGGTCGGAAATTTGTAAACACGTGTGGGGAAAAATATGAGTGAGAGAGAGAATGGGGAGAAATGGTCAAAGAAACGTCTGGAAGGAGAGGAAGTGGGTACTTTAAGGGATATTCAAGGGCGATGAGGTATGAATGAGTGGTTAATCTGAGTACATTCAGAGCAGAGTGTTGTTGATGAAAGAGTATGTCTATTTTAAGCAAGCAATAACAAATTGAATATTGTAAATTTTTATATGACTAGGATAACACGACCAATATATAGACAATTAGGGAAAAGTTGAGGTTTGTTGGAGTGTATAAAATAGGCGAATCACGTCAACAAACTGCAGAAGGCCGAGAAGTATGTAAAAATATATGCTAGATAAAGTAAAAGTCAATTGAATTTGAATAATGAAGAGACAATTAATGAAAATCGAGAAAAATTGAAATATAACTGAAACTTCCAATAGATAGACAGTAGCATATTAGCAGCACCATAATTATGAATTTCGATCAACCTATGTGTAATCAATAGTGCATTCAAGCAGGTTTTTATACGTCATCATTTTCCAAAATTAAAAGGGTAATTTTTCTTCTCTTAAATCATAAATGATTGTTCCTATTAGTGGAGAGTAATGTGACTTATTATGCACGATATTTCAATGCGAAACTTTTTTTTTTGTTTATCTGCGTTTAGGTAATTAAACCTCAGGAGTATCGCGAAAGAGTAGCTCTGATAGTTCTTGCCAACAGATATTTTGTATTTTTAATATTCAGCATAACTCGTCAACCACTAAAATCTAGGGGTTACAGAATTTCGATATATTCGATATCAATTATTGCAATTCGATAAAACTTCGCAATGTATTTTTTTAGGAAGGATCAATAATAAAAATCACTTATTTTCAGAATCCCTATAGAAATTAATGAAGATCCACCATTTTGATACTAATCTTTTTCTGGAGCTTCTGAAATTGTCTACAAAAGTGGATTAGGTTCAAAAGATCGGCAAAAAAATCGACTGATTTTCAACCGATCTTCTTTTATGAATCTCGGAAACTGATGGAAAATACGCTCTTCTTATCCAAATATTTCTTCGTAGCTCACGAAATTCTTCACAGAAATGGGCCAGCGTGAAAAGGGCGTATCTCCATTAATTTCCGAAAGATTCAGAAAAAATCCGCTAAAAAGCCGTCGATTTTCTTTGTCGACCTTTTTTTTTATAAATATTTCAAAAAATGATGGGGATCCGTTCTCCATACCCTAAATGTTTTTGTTCCGTACTAAAAGGGCGTATCTCCATTAGTTTCTAAGATATTCACTATCAAAGATCGGAGGAGAAGCAGTCGATTTTCTTAGCCAATTGTTTCTTTGAAAATATCTCAGGAATCAGTGGAGATACGCCCTCTTCATCCCAATCTTCTTTAATAGCTCTTAAAATTCTCTCCAATAAGGATTAGTGTAAGAAGAGCGTTTCTCCGTTACTTTCTGAAATATTCTTTATTAAAAATCAGTAAGAAAAAAATAAAGATTTTGCTATCAATTTCTATTGACACAAAAGATAAAGAGAATATTAAAGTATTAAAGATGTGCGCCATTTCTTCATCTCTCCACAGAGAATCTCAGAGATTTGTAACGATTGTCGCAGAAATGTATGTGATTTAATGGAGGATAAGTGCTGGTAAAATAGGAGTGAGATTACGCCGGGAGGCCATCATCCGATCTCTCACATAAGTTCTCGTTTTTGCAGGAAAAAAAAAAAAGAAGAAGGAATTTACCTTGCGGCTCTTTGGAATCGACGAGTCATGTTACCAACTCCTTTTTATTTCCTCCATTATTTTTTTTATTTGGATTTTCTTTCACTGTCTGTCCAAGGCACTCAGCTGGATTTTTCTGGAAAAATTGAATGATTTTTTTTCACTTCTTTAGGAATTGGCTTAACAGTAGATTTTGGATGAGAACAAGGATTTGAAGGGCATTAATAATAATTAAGGAGGTTAAGGCACTGGGCAGCTGAGGATATATGATCCAATGCAAAAGGGAATAATCATAGATATATGTAGAGTATCCTAAACACATGGTGTATACAGTTTGGGCGTGGCTGTTTTGCAGTAAATGTCATTGGCAGGGAACACTAAACGTCACTAGCTGCTTGCCCGTCACACTACCGTCACATTTGCATGTATAGTAAATGTGTGGATGTTTAAATACACCAGAGCAATTGTGAGAAAAGCCAGTCGACAAAATCACACAATAACACAATAACACCCGGGGCGGTTTTAGTCCAGTGCTATATCAATTTTCAGAAGCTGAATCATCGCCAATTGATGCTATTAACGCTTATAACTATAATTAAGGGTGAAGAAAAAAAGTGAGAAAAAAAAATATTTTTTTGCAAGCAAACTAACTTAGTTGTAAAAAATTTGATCCCCTCTTGAAAATTTCGATAAATATATAGATCTAAAAACTGCGAAGGGAAATGTTATTATAAAGAAGCTTTTTTGCCACAAGAATTTTTTTTTCTCATTGCAGAGATTTATTACTTTTCCTGGTATCCCGAGAATATTTCGGAAAATCATGGAGATACGCCTTTTTTGTCTTGACTCGTTATACTAGCTCATGAAATTCTCTACGAAAATGTTTTAAGACAAAAAGGTCGTATCTCCATTAGTTTCTGGGACAAGAAGTGAATGAGTAGAAAAATCAACTTGTCCTTTACAACTGAAATTTTCCGTGCTGGAAAAGGGATACAACGAAGGGGTATCGATCAACGTTAAATCGGACGAATGACAAATCAAATCATCCTCTCCTCTTTTTTTTCAATCATCTCCTGTTGAAAATCTGCAGATTGATTTAATTCGAACGTCCATCACAACTAGACATTAATAACGAACAATTAAATATTCAATACGTTTTTATTTTCTCCTGGAATTTTGTTTTAGATTTTAGCCATCCCTCTCTGTACATTTACCCGTTTCAGTGGGATTAATGCTGGTGCATTCTCTGTGGCAATATTTCATCCCCCTGGACGTGATCGAGTAGCGGTGCATTAACAAAATTTCATTATTTAGAAACCATTAATTAAAACCACACACTAATATTTCTTGGTTCAATTTATTTTTTAAGAAGCATTCTGCCAAAAAAATCGGGAAAAAATTAGACAACATTGTAGATATCCCAGATTATTTTTCTGAATTTTTCCATATTTTTCTGGAAAGTCCTTCACCGCGAAAAAATCCTTTAAATCATTAATAATGAGATAAAATAGGAAAAAACCCTTTTTTTCATCTTTTTATTTTCAATATATGGCAAACGAATGGAGATACGCCTTTTTCACCCCAATTCTTTCTCGTAGGTCTTGAAATTCTCTACAAAAAAAGCTCCAGAACAGAAAGGGCGTATCTCCATTTGTATCCGAGATATTTTCAAAAAAACCTATTAAATGCAAAAAAATCGATAATTTTAAGAAAATAATAAAAAGCAAATACCTCGAAAAATATATTCACTCCCTGACAATTGTCAATAGATAAAAAAAAACAGACGACGAATGACGTCGTATATATACTTGCTGTATTGTTTTGCGGAAGTACCCAGTGCGACTATTTGTCCACGGGATAAAGAGAGGGGTTAAAAAAAAGTGTAGAAAAAAGGAAAAAAAAAAGGAATGTAGGAGTAAAGTGAAAGATACTGTACGTACGATAGACGAATGAAGGCCGACTTTTTAATATCCAGGGATGATCTGCGGTAGTCGTGTAGCTGCCGCTGCGTCAGCCGTTGTCATTGTTATCCCCCTCTTCTGCACAATGACAATTTTCCTCGGTTTTATTCTCTGGCAAGAGGTACTCTTTTCTTTCTGTTTCCTGTCTATTTCTCTCCCCCCTCCTCCTCCTCACAGCGAGAGGAGTATTACTGGCCTCTTGACTAAACTGCGTTCTTCCTCTCCCCTCCCCCACGATTTTCGACTCGACTATGGAGTCCACGAAATAGCGGATCCACCCCCACCCCCCCCCTCGGCATCTATTCAAGCAGTGTAATAGATACGAAAGTACAACCATATCCGTGGGCCCCTCTTGTATAAAGTACAACTGTCCCTTCCACCACTGTTATCGTCTCTTGTGAAGCCCAATGGATAGGGTGGTGTCGTATCGGTATGAATGAGAGAGTCAGATGGGCTGTCGTCGTTTCCAAAACGTTTTGTACATGACAATTGCCCCAAAAGTGCCTGTACTACGGTGTTTACCAGGTATTTTCTCCTTTCCATATCGCTTTCACTGTCGTTTATCGTTCGACATTTCACCAATGTTTAAAAAAACTTCCTTCTATACTCTATATTGTTTTTTGGTTATCTTTTATATGTTTTGATAACAATTTTTTTATTTTGCAAATTGTGATAGGGAAATAGGGAAATGTCGAGGATAAGAATGGGGATACGTCCTTTCAGCTCTCGTTCTTTGGTGTAGCTTTCGAAATTTCATGCAAAAAAAGATTGAAGTAGAATCGCTCTATCTCGCTTATTTTCGGTGGTTTTCTCAAAAATTCATTTTTTATCGTTTTTGGAGAACAATCTCGGAGACCACGAAAGATAGAGCGATTTTATCCTAATCCTTTTCTGTAGAGATTTTCGGGAGCTATGAAAAAAAAGGGCTTATCTCCTTTAGTTTCCGAGATATTCGAAAAAACTCATTCTTAGGGACAAGTCTCGAAAATTAATAAAGATACGCCTTCCTTGCCCTGATTCTTCCTTGTAGTTCTTGAAATTCTTCTTAAAAAGAAGAATTTCAGTTAGCATGAAATTGCTTTATGTCACTATTTTTCCGCAGATTTCCTCAAAAATCTCAATTTTCTATAGTTTTAGGGAAATATCTTGGAAACTAAGCGAGATAAAACCATTCCATCTCATTCTTCCTTGTGAAGAATGTTCACAGCTACAAGAAAGGATGAGTACAGAAAGGGCGTATCTCCATTAATTTCAAAATATTCATAAACATCAGTTTTTCAAAATTGTTTTTGGCAAAAATCTCCGAAACTAATGGCGATACGCCTTTCTCGCCTTAAGACTTCTTCGTTGATAACTTAAGAAGTTACAAAAATCAATGAAGAAGAGATCGCTTCATCTCGCTCAGTTTTCGAGATATTCAATCTAATAACCGGAATAAAAAAATTGAAATCCTACTTTACATCTTCACTTTTTTGTGAATATATCTCAGAAATTAATGGACATACGCCCTTTTTGCCCTAATCCATTTTTGCAGAGTATTTCAAGATATTTCCCAAGAAAGATGAAAAAAACGACTTATCTTGTATTTCTTTTTCACTACTGATATCTCAGAAACTAATGGAGATACGTCTTTTTTACCCTAATCCATTTTTATAACTCTTGAATTTCGCTACAAGAAAGTCTCAGTTTAAACAATTGGATAATAGTATTGCTTTCCAACTGATATAGCTTTTTCTGCCAATACTTTAGCAATATGCTTCCGAATGGAAGTGATACAACTTCTTTTAAACCGTCATCAAAAAATCAAATTTTGAAAAATTCATTAAAACGTCAATAACTCGAGAACTAATCATGCAAATAAGCTCGAAATTGACAGGCATCTAACTGATACAACTCTCGAGATGATATATGAGTATAAATAACATCAGTTGAATAGTTTCCAGAAATTCCATTAAATACTGATTTTCGAAAAATGGACATATCTCAAAAAGTATCAATTGGATTCTTTGCAAATAAAGCTTAAAAAATAGAGTTCGTCGAGAGGAAATTTTTCACGAAATATGAAATTTTTCTATAAAACTGTTTCGCTCTAATTGAGACTTTTATGCACACACACACAAACACACATGCGCTAAGAATATCATTTTCTCTCTATTTAGATCACTTGAAGTATCTTCTATTAAAAAAATTACAATCGAAAATTCTGATAATTACATAGCTTCCATTAGGAAGCAAAAGGGCATATCTCCATTACTTTTCGAGATATTCTCATTGAGAATGATGACAAAGATGATTAAATTATGACGCGACATTTATCACAAGAGACACCCCAACAAAAAAGTAAAAGAAGAGAAAAAGAAAAACAAGGAAAGCACGCGCGTCTCTTGAGATTTTCAAAGAAGAGGAAAAAATATGTGAAACGAGTAATGGCATGAAAAACAGAAAAAAAAAGAAAAAAAAACTCGTGGAATTATGTATCGGAGGATTGTGGAAGTCGCGTGCCATATTAAACAGCCAAGGTAGTGCGAAGAAACATTATTATTTGTGTATCGTGGAGGAAAAAAAAAAACAAGAAAAGAATATAAAAGGAGAGTGAGTGAGAAGAGGAGGGAGAGAGAGGTCGAGTGTCGAGGGGTGATCCCTCGTATAATACGTCTGCACGCGGCGCTATCCCCCCAGGGGACATACGGTAATAGATTTATTGGACACCCGGTACATCCTGTATAGATATGAACGCGTTATAGGCGAACTGCTGGAGATACTGCCACTGGTATTATCCATCTGTCTCACTTGCACTTGCCCACTATTATGTCACTGTGTGCTTGGGGAAAAGGGATTTGCACGGATACTCCGTACACACTACACTTCGTATACACTGCTATTGCCTTTTTTTTTTCTTTTCGAAAATCAGAATAAAATTGAATAACTCAATTTTTTTGATACAATGTTTTTTGATGAATATTTCCGTAAATAACGGAGATACGCCTTTTCCATGCTGATTCATTTTCTAGAGAATTTTGGGAGCTGTAAAAAAGGATTTGAGAAAGATCACTGTATCTCGCTTAGTTTCAAAGATATTCCTAGGAGAAAAAATATTAGTGGAAAGATGAAAAAAAATTGAATTTTTCTGCAAATCGTTTTTCGAAGAAATTTGGGAAAGTAAGCGAGACAGGGCGGTTTTTCCCTAATCTATGTCTGTAACTCTCGAAATTCTCGACAAAAATATCTTAGGGCAAAAAGGGTGTATCTTCGTTATTTCCGGAGATATTTCCAAAAGTACCAAATCGTTAGCAAAAAGATAAAATAATTTAATTTTTTTGCCAGTTTTTTTTTTGATGAATATCTCGGAAAATAATGGAGATACGTTCCATTCACCCTCATCCATCAATTGTAAAGAATTTCAAAAGCTACAAAAAAAGAGTCAGGATAAAAAAGGCGTATCGCTGTTAGTTATCGAGATATTCTAAAAGAATAATTAGCAATTAAAAATTATATTTTGCTATTTATTTATATTCTCCCCTTTCCCAATTTCAAAAAATAATGTAATGGATCACTCGCAAATTTATACCAATTGCAGCACAAAAAAATTAACTTCCAATCTGATTCCATCGATAAACTTCACCCTCATATGTACTGCCCCCTAGGCCAAAGAACCACAAGCATATGGAGAAAGAGTGAGAAAGAGAAAGAGAGTCGAATAAGATTTATTTCCCCCTCTTACTGTACGACCCTCGATTTTTCTCAGCCGCTGTTGATCAATCAAACTCTCAATCGAATTTGCATAATAGCGAGTGTCATAAACTAACTCATGAAAACGTGTCTCAGCAATTTAAAGAATTAGCAATTTGTTCCTACATCTCCCGAAAAAACGAGAGCCCCTAAAAAAAAGGACCTTCATCCCTCTCATCTATTTATTCAGTTTTCTGGAGCCTGATAAACATGACACTGCATTTTTTTATTCTTCCAAAAAGTCTGTATGTTCTGAAAAAAACTGAAAATTGAAAATAAAAAATGAAATTATATTATTCTATTAAAAAATAAATAAATCTATTCGTTTTTTGGATAATATCTCGGAAACTAATGGAGATACGCCTTTTTTGTTCTCTTTGACTTTTTAAGCTCTTGAAATTCTCTACAAACAAGGAACATGGTAAAATCGCTCTATCCCGCTCATTTTCCATGATATATTTTCAAAAAAATATATTTCAGTAGCGAAAAGATGAAACAAAATTCCAAATTTTTTATCATTAGATTTCCTCAAATATTTCGCTAATTAATGGAGATCCGTTGTTTTTACGCCAACCCACTTCTTGAGCTCTTGAAATTCTCTACAAGAAAGGTCCGGGCGAGAGGAGCATATCTCCATTATTCACCCAAATATTCTTAAAAAATCAACTGATCCGATTTTTCTTTTCGTAAAAAATCCATTAGTCGAAAAAAAAGGCCTTCACCCCTCTTGTATATTCATTCAGTCTTCTAGACTCTGATAAACATGACATTGCATTTTTTCATTCTTTCAAAGATTCTGGATATTCTGAAAAGAATTAAATTTAAAAAAAATTATATTTTATAAAAAAAATGAACAAATCTATTCGTTTTTTGAGAATATTTCGGAAACTAATGGAAATACGGCTTTTTTTACCTGAATGTACTCTTTTGAGTCTCGTGATTCTCTACAAAAAAGGTTGAGGGTAAACTTGCCCTATCTCGCTTATTCTCCGTAGTATTCCGAAAAATATATTCCAGTAGCGAAAAGATAAAACAAAATTTCGAATTTCTTATCATTGGTTTTTCTTAAATATTTCGAAAATTAGTGGGGCCACGTCATTTTTACCCTAATCCACTTATCAAGCTCTTGAAATTCTCTACAAAAAAAAAAATTACATCAAAAAGAACGTATCTCCATTATTTACCCAAGTATTCACATGTAATACCACAAGAGCTTCAAAATTATCGGGTAATTTTCCGATAGGTTCGTTGCAAACAAATGAAGGAGTCAAGTTTTTCAGGTTAAAAATCACGAGCGCGAAGCGCGAGTGATTTTTCTGAAAAACTTGACGACTTCGTTTGTTTGCAGGGAACCTAGAGGAAAATTACCCGATTAATTTTGAAGCTCGAGTGGTATTCGGGGGATTATTTTTTCATCCAAATTTGGGCCAATAGAATTGCACCATGAGACAAATTCTCAGTTAGAAATTCAAAATTTAGAGTCACATGGATTGACAAATCGTTTGTTTTTTATATATAGGCAACATGAAAAATTTCCAGTGGAATTTCCAAAAATTTCCAGTGAAATATCGTGTAGGCGTTATTTTGTTTCGTCGAATGGTGCAATTCTATTGGTCGAAATTTGGATGGAAAAAATAATCTTAAAAAATTTACTGATCCTATTTTCCTCATAGCAAAAAAATCCATTGAAAAAAGGAAAAAAAAAATAGGCTTTCACCCCTCTCGTATTTATTCAGTCTTCTAGAGTCTGATAAACATGACATTGCATTTTTTTATTCTTTAAAAGAGTCGCGGTACTCCCCACAGTGCATTTGTTAAAGAGACAAACGAGGCAAATAGAAAAGAAAGAGGGAGAAAGTCTAGAAAAAAAAAAAAAGGAAGAATTGGTGGTTAGTCATGAGATTGTAGAGAACTGGTGTTTCGTTGAAAAGGGGTTGGTTTTGATTAGCTCCAGTAGACAATACCCACTCCTGCTGATAGTAGGTATACTCGTGTTGTACGAAAAGGCCTCACAGGCTTCTTCCTCTTGTCCTCTATTGGGCCTATTTCCCCTCTACCTCCTTTTCCATGGATATATCTGTCTCACTTCAATAAAACTCCTCTCTCTGCCTCTCTTCCCATTTTGGTTTTCTCCATGGAGCCACTTTGTAATGTACCACCAAGGCTGTTTTGTGTCTACGGAACAATAGGCCTACGGCTACCACCCATGGCGCATCGGGTATATCGTACTGTTATACACACACTAGATAGATGCATCAAGTACCAAGTTGCTCTCCTCGTTTGTCCTCTGTCTCTCTTAGTTTTCAATAACCTCATCTTCTCTCTCTCTCTCTCTCGCCCTCAGTCTCTGGGTCTTGTGCTGCTGCTGCTGCTTCTGCTGCTGCTGCTTCTGCTGCTGGGACAGTTGTTGTTGTGTACAGCCTATAATGGCGAAAACCCTTGCCTGAGTATCACTGGATGATGTATAGGTTACCAGCGTTCATATCAGCACTGGATGCTTCAGTGAAAGAGAGAGAAACTAGACAATTCTCTGTTGTTTTGGCATGCACGGTTCGCCATTTAGTGATCGCCTCTGTTCAAGTACAAAGGCTTCTGTTCCACGACACGAGCTACTGTTGCCCTTTTTTTTCAATCGATTTTTCATGAAAAGTTGAATAAGTTTAGTTTTTTGAATAACTTTTCGTGGAATATCTTGGAAAAACATATTTTTTTATATGACATGAGAATATTTGGAATTCCGTCTGTTTTTTTTTAAATTCTTTATTCAAAGTTCTGATATTATGGCACTTACGTCTTATTTATCTTTAAAATTTCATAATATGAGATGAAATGCTCGTTAGAAATACAAGCTTGTTTTGTTTATAACAAAATTAAGCAGATACTGGAGATACATCTCTTTATTACTATCAATTGAAAATAATGGAGATACGCTCTTTTTGCTCTGGCTCTTTTGACTTGATCATTTTCTCTAAGTCTCGGGATTGTCCACAAAAGTGGATTAGGGTGAAAAAGGCGTATCTCCATTATTTTTTAAAATATTTCTGAAAAACATTTGGACAGAATGGAGTTATCCTCTTCGTAACTGAATCCATTGGTGAGCGCTTAATTTTCTCAAACACCAAAGTTTGTCGACACCAAGGAAAATTAACCACAGCCACAGTAATTGCATGAGACTCAAATATGAATATGAAGAAGAAATTTTTTTTTCTATCATCATGGTGTTCATTTAATAAGGATGAGAGAGAGAGAGAGAGTGAGAGGAAAAATTGAGATAAAGAACCAAAGGAAAAAGCACTCTGCGAAGAGACAGTTTGAGTTGGAGAATGTCGAGTGTGTGTGTCAGGATATATACATGAAAGTCGTCATGTGACACACCGGGTAAATACTGTCCGCTTTCTTTTTCCATGCTTTCATCTCTCCTTTTATTCCAGCAATCCGTGGTTTAAAAAAGAAAAGCGAAGAAAGACGGAAAAACAAGCAAGATGGTATCAAATTTTAATGAGGTGTCTCGCATGAATTTAATCCGCTAATCTTGCAAATTTCCCCTCAAAGTGTTTTACCTAATTTTTTTTTTCTAAAAAGAGAAAAAAATTGTATTATCCAATTAAACTGGAACTGGTAAAACGAAACTATCGAATGGAACGTGATATCATGAATTTAATGCGATATATGGTATCTATTAATCGAAATTTTAAAATTGATCGGTTGACTTTTTTCTTCTCAAAAACAACCATTTCTGATCAATCATTTTCAGATATCGATTGATTGATTCGATATCTCGCATCAAATGCAATGCGAAATATCGATTAATCGATATTTGAAAGTAATCGGTCGGAAGTTGATGTGATATTGCTTTCGCATGTTATACAATTATGTTTTCTTTCCCATCAAACTAAATCTGGTGAAACGGGACTATCGAATAGATGCGATATCCCGAATTCAATTCGAGATATCGAATCGATTAATCGAAATTGTGAATCGCCTTGAACTAAAACAGATGATCCACTCAAACCAAAATAGGTGAAACGGAATCGAATTATCGATCAATCTGAAATTCGATTAATCCAATTTTGACATCGATTAATCAAAATTTTGAAAATCGATTGGAAGTTGATTTCCTTAAACTAAAATAGGTGTAACGGAACTATCGAATAGAATGCATTATCTCGAATTTAATGCGATATTTTGTATCGATTAATCGATATTTGAAAATGATTGGTCCAAAGTTAGTATGATATTTTTTTTGTCCTCTCATGTTAAAAAATGTGATTTTTTTCCAAATTATTGTCTGAAGAAACTGATGGAGGCGTGCATAGCGCACTTTTAATTACAAGTCTGTATATAATCAGGGAAAATTAATTAGGATATTCTTGGCATTCAATTGATTCTGTATTAAAAATGAGAAAGTAGAAAAAAATCATTCGATAAGTATTTGTATATTTTTTTTTCCGCATAGGAATGGAGAAAACGCGTATTGGATTTGTTCATACGAGCGCACATAGTTATGTGGCTGGCGTGCGTAGCTGACTAGTACAGAGACGCCAGATGAGAGTGCGGTGGAAGAGAGAAACACGAGTGCAAGGGAGACTGAGGACTCGGGGAATCCGATTTCGCGGTGGAATTTTTTAATTAGCGCGGAGGCTTTAAAAAAAAAATATTCGCAAAAAAAAAGTAGGAGAGAGGAAATAAAATAAAATTGGTAGAAGAAAAATATTCAATAGGTAAGCGCAAGCAAAATTCACGCTTCGGTATATGGTTATGTGAAGTCAGTGAATGCTTGTGTGGGAGGGGGGAGGGGGGATGTGTGTATCGTTATAACCGCGTATCGCTTACCGGAGAGAACACTCCCTCCCACCCCCTCACACCCTCACACTTTTTACATTTAACATGAGAGAAATGAGTGAAATAAAAATTCCCTTATCGAGCTATTTTCAATCCCACAAATATGAAATATCTTTGGGCTGAAAAAAAATGAGTTGAAACATTATTTTATACGAGATACAATCTTTCTTTTTTACAATGTATGTTTTCGGACGGAATAATTACTATTAACTGGGTTGATTTTTTTTTTTTGGTCAATCTTTTTCGGGGAATATCTTGGAACCTAATGGAAATACGCCGTTTTTGCTGTAAGCCATTTTTGTAGAGAGTTTCAAGGGCTGCAGAAGAAGATGAGGACAAAAAAGGGCGCATTTTGATTAGCTTTCTGCATATTTTGAAAAAAAAAATAATGACAAAAAAACTCGACTTATGCTGTTTTTTTTAAATTTACTTTTTGCATAATATTTTGAAATATTTTTCAAATATCAAAGACAGTTTAATAGGTTTATTAACGAAATAGAGCGATTTCGGGCTAATCCTTTTTTGCAGCTCTTGAAATTTCGTGCAAAAAAGCCTCAAGATAAAAAGGGCGCATCTCCATTAGTTTTCAAGATTTCTTCAAAAACTGCATTTTTCTTGTTTTCTCTCGTGAATTTTCCCAAAATTTGCTTATCATTATTTTTTTTGGAAATATCTCCAAGCCTAATGGAGATATGCCCTTTTGACCCTCGTTCTTTTTTTTTTGCAGATAATTTCAAGAGTGACAAAAATGCTCTATCGGAAAAAAGACGCATCTCCATTATTATCTGAAAATATTTGTGAAAAAATGAAATTAAAAACAAATTATCCCGTTTTACCTCTTCGCCATTGAATCATTTCTTTTTTCTCACATCCTCAGTCCAGCATTTAGTATCCCTGATTGATCCTCAGTACTGCAGCCCATTGTAAACAATGTATGCACGGCTTGGGTCGATTTTCCTCCAAATACCGTAGCAAACAAGAGAACTGTACTGGGATGTCTGGAAACTGGCTGATATCGTTTGGTGGCGTGTCGGAAATCATTGGCGCTTGCATAAGAGCGTGCATAAGCACGTAAGTCCACACTTGGACGCATGCCTTCATCGAATAGAGTCCATAATGCGACGACTATAACGCGAAGACAGAGAAATAGTAAGCGAGCCGCCCGAATCTTTCAGTAGAATGGGAGTGAGCGAGAACGAGAGAGAGGGAGAAAGAGCGAAGAGGGGAAAGATCGAGCGAGCAGTGGTGGGGAGAGTGGGAAAAAGGGTTGGTTCATATAAGGAGACGCAAGAGCGAGGAGAGAAAGAGAGTTGGAGTGCACGCATTTACCCCTTCACAGTGGGGACACTGACTGTATATGCTTTTGGTCCACACCAGACACATATACTGTGTATACAGTTCTCTCAACGTTAACGATCGATTCTACCACCGTTGAGGGTACCTCACTTCTTCTCCTACCTATTTCTCTTCGGCTTCTCTCCACTTCCCCTCCCCCACTCACTTCACATAACCCTCCAGTCGCTATGACGACAGCATCCCTACTCCAGGCTCCCCCCTCCCCTCCTCCACTTCTGTACGACTCGCGCACACCTGGTGGGAAAACGCGCACTACTAGAATATCGTCAATGCCAAAGGGGAAATTTTCACAGAGAGAAAGAGCGAAGGAGAGAGAGAGAGAGAGAGAGAGAGAGAGAGAGAGAATGATGAAAACTTAACGTTTAATGTAACGTATATAGTAATGATGGTTTACACCCATGTGCTCCGCAAGTACGTCTAAGGGTTAACCCAATGTTGAAGAGAGAAAGACGTACCTAACATACGTTTGATTAAAGTCATCACTCGTGTTATTTATAGAACAGAACATAACCATAATGAGATTAATGATTTATTTTTATTTGAAAGACGTGAAAAAAAAATTAAAAGATTTTTTCCTTTTCTTTAAATATGAGAATTATAAGATTATATTCATGGACAGGTCTCAGACTCTTTAATTACTGCATAATTATTAAATGGAGACTTTCCAACGCGAGTCAAGAAAAAAATGAAAGGAAAATGAAGAAAAAGAGAGAATAGAATACAACAAAAAATTAAGATGAAAAAAATGAATCTCATGAAGTGAAATAAGAGAAAGAGAGTAAAGAAAAGCGGGAAGCCACGAGGAGCGCGCCAAGTATCTACGGTTGGCGCGTTGTGGATAAAACGTAAGGGGAAAAGTGTGAGAAGGACGAAAGAAATACGTATAAAGAGAAGGAGGGGTGAGGGAGATGTGAGAGGTTGCAGCATCACATCCATCCCCCACGTAGTGTAAAACAGGCAAGAGGAGAAGGGATAGCGCAACAACGGTGGGGAGAAGGACGGAGGGGTGAACCAGAACGAGTGGGGGGGCCCTATATATTCTGAGAGCGAGGGGGGGAGTGCTCAGTTCGTCCAAGAGGAGCGTGTCGTTCGCTTGTTGATTTTATTAGAGTTCTCGAGTTTCAGTCATATTACATTAAACTCGAATTGAAATGTTATTTAGCTCAGATATTTATTTATTTATTAAACTATGGGCTAGTACAAGTAGGGAAATACGTTATTCAACAATATTTTAGTTTTTATTTTAAAAAAGGGTGCGAGAGAAAACGGCTGCCATCTCTACTCATTGAAACAAACGGCAGAGAAGATGGATTCTTGAGAGCGTGTTTGAAGATTCATGAGAGTGAAACAAAAACAATTGTAATTAAATAGTTTTAATTAAATTAACGTACGGAAAGGAGAATAATCTTCTGGGAAACAACGGTGGATGTAATTACTGGATATATGTAAGTAACTAATATATTGAAAAAACAAAAGGTCACGATTTTGCGCGGATTTTAACTATCGATTTCGCGTGACGTTATTTCTCATTTTGAATGTCCAATTTGGAGATACATCAAGTGATATTGGCATTATCAGGAAAAACACGTGGATTATCAGAATACAGAAAGTAGTGCAGGGAAAAAAGATCAGAATTAAATCCTCCCCACCCCATCCCCCCGCCCTTGTCTAAATTTTTCTTGAAAAACTCTTCTTTTGGTCAAAGTTAGGTAGCGCATCAATCTTAACCCAACGAACAACAAGAAACTCGGAAATTTTCCCAACCCCACCCCGTCCATTGAACTTCCCGCAAGGAATCTTCAGTATCCCTCTCCCCTGGAATCCTCTTTAGTCCATCTCTCTCCGTTTCTCACTACTCCTCCCCCCGTTAACTGGAAATTCCGCGCGTAGAATTTCACGTATTCAAATTTGAATTCACCGCAATCGCTCATACAGCCACAATAGAATCTGCAAAATCATTTCCCCAAGACTTTATCCAACATTCTTGAATTCTCCATTCTCCCATTAATCAAGCGGAATCAATAATTTGATTAAAGAAAAATGATTAAATTCGTACGCTAGGACCGGAAAAAAAAAGATGTATCTAAGACATGTCCAAGGACTTGAGGCGACATCTACGCTAAACCTCATTGAGACGATTGTTCTCACTTGAGCCGAGCGGCTTTACCAACTGTGGGGATGATCCTCAGCACTCTAAAACATATTACAGAGAGAGAGAGAGACATGAATAAAAAAAAAGAAGAGGCATTGAAACACTCGCCTCGTGAGAGAAAGCATAAATGAAAAAGAAAAATAGGGGATATATAAAGAGATGAGAAAATATAGACGATTGATACGTTGACGTACGGATGCAGAGGGTGGGGACAATACGCGGCAGCATCCAGAGCCTGACAATGGCATCGTTAACGAATCGCCCCAGGGCCGCTGAACACTGTCTGCTGCCGTTGCAACTGAGACTCGTCTATTCGCCACCTCATTGGCGTCTCTCTTTTTTTTTCCTCCATTGTTTTCTATATATACATTTTTTTTCTATCCCAATTTTTTGTCATCAGGCCTTTTATCTCCCGGAAGATGAAGAAAGACTTTCAGATTATTCACATTTTTTTTTTAATTTTCTCCAGGAAAATCCCGAGAGTATATCTATCTATATATATATATCGTCGTCTTAGAAACAAAGTGGCGTAAGTGCTATTTTTTAGAGCATATTTTTCTCTCGCTTTAACAATTGTTACAAGTAACGTACGCAAAGTCTGCTTCAAATATTCTCATATCATACGAAAAACCTATAGAAACAAAGAGACTCAAGTGCCCAATTAGTATTTTTTGAAGTTAAAATTTTTTTAAATAAAAAGACTGTAGTACGAAGATACGTCTTCCTTACTCCACAATCTAGCGTTTTTTTTGGCACTTGTGCCATTCTGTCTCTGAACCAACGATATATCTAAATAGTATATGCGGTCGTTTGCGTTTGACATTCAATTTACTGCCGGTTTATTTCTTGCCTCTTCTTTTTCAGAACGTTTAATGTAGGAGTCGTTAATGTCTTTCCACTTGGCACACGGTGTGAACCCCTCTTTACCCTGGAGAAAAGCCTCCAGGTGTTTTTTTTTTCATCCCTCTCTTTATCATGACAGTATGAAAAAGAAATATGGTGAGATTTAATAATTGAGCAAAAGAGAGATGTATTGAAATCTTGCGCCAGTTTAATATCATTTAATTTTTCTTAATGCATTCAAATAATTTAATACGAAACCATTAAAATTCTCCCTCATATTCAAAATGCGGGGATTCACTGATTATTTCATAGACATTTGCATGAAACACTGGATGAGCTTTTGTGTGTGTGTATATGCGTGTCTGTGTATTTTCGCGGGGAGGAGAGGGGGGCGGGGTGGGAAGAGAGGTGTCCCCACTGGTTTGTGTGGGGACAAAAGAAGAGTGCGATTAAATTGCGTCGAAGTAAAACATTGAAAGAACAGAGAAAAAGAATGAGATATATTAAATGCGTGTATTTTTGTGCGTGTGTGTGTGTATGTGTGATGGACATGTTGAGCACGCTTATTGCTGTATAGTGCTCATTATGGGTATGCACGACATTCTCTGACATTTTGGTTAATGTCAAAGCCCCAAATTTTCGGTATTTCGATATCCAGAGAATGATGAGATGAAGAGATGGGCACAAAGTGGGGATATAAATGCGGGCATGCTTTTGATATAACCCGTTGCCCTCTGAGAACCTGCTGAATTGTTTGGGTCGTTGGGACAATTACAAAGTTTGCCTCTGTTTGCCCCTCTATTCATAATCCGAATTTTCATTTGGAATTGTATCAATGAAATTTAGTGGTCCAGTGTTAATGGTTAACTTGGGCACTTCCCATGATTCTTGAATTTTCCGAGAATGCCTGAATGTGCAGAGATATATGAGATATCGATTACCATTTTGGGAGTGTGGGACTCCGATATTACCTTCACGTATGCTCTTTCCCCTCCGTTTTCCCCTCGAGCCCCTGCCTATAGGTCTCCCCTCTCTCATTGCTTTACTCGAGTGGAAGGGGAACGGAGAAGAGGGGAGGGGGGGGGGGGGAGAGATCATCGCACCGTGTGTGCGTTGTGCAGAGAATGTGTTCAGGGATTTTTTAATATTTTTTTTTCTTATTTTTTTTTTTCAATATCTTCCGTAATCCCCCGGAAATCAAGATGTTTCATCCTTTCCTGACAGATGAAGGAAAAAAAAAAAGAGATATCGTATGTCTTTGCACTATACAGTTGTGTGTACACGGGCTCTTCAAGGAACTATGTGACGTGTTTTGAAGTGTATTTGAACTACATACAAGAGGTTTAAAATCAATGGTACGTGTACGGCTTCATACTGGGGAGATATATACGGATAACGCTGAAAAATATTCAGTTTCTTCATTTTATTCCTGACTCAGAAAAAATATGACGAGAAATCAGTTCTGATGAAATATTTGCGAATACTTTATTTAGTAAATAATGAAGATACGCTCTTTTTGCCCGAAATTTAGAAGCTAAAATATGGATTCGTGTAAAAAGGGCGTATCTTCATTATTCACCGAGATATTTGAGAAAAATGAATTTAAAAGATGGAATTCTTTCTTTTTTTTTTCTTGTTATTTCAGTGAATTGTTTATGTCACGTGATAAAACGGAATAATATGTATGTCTCTGTGAATGCCAGCTGAGTATAAACAAGCCAAGATATATTTAAAAGGTTCCACAGGGAGGATTGGGAGAGTGAAAACGGCTTTCAAAAGTCCTTTACGACAAACTTCCATCTGTGAAGAGGATCTAAACCGCTGAACTTGTGGATGCTCTCTCTCTATGAAGTCTGTATACTTTTCCAGAAGCCCAAAAATATCTTTCATCACCTCTTCGGGCTTTGAGTACACGGATTCTCATATACCCGTATATATACTCCTATCATCCGCGGGATAATACTCGGCTTCATTCTACTCTCATTCCTGGAGAAAGAAAAAAAAAGATGAAACAAAAAAAAAATTCCTATCGATGCTTATTTGTATGGAGGCAGTTTGATCCATTGGGGAGTAAAAAATGAAGGATTCCGGAAGAATGATAAAAAAAAAAAAAGAAGCGAATGAAAAGAAAGTCTTTGACGTATTTTTAAAGAATCGCAAATAATTGCTGAACTTTGGATGAAAGTCTCAGGCTGAAAAAAAGGGGAATAACAATGCGTTTCTCGGGAAGATAAATACACAAAGAAAAAAAAAATTGAAACTAGAAATTGCCTGTACAAAATGCAGCTTTATAATAACGGTCTCTCTTTCTTTTTTTTTTTTTTACGTCTTTCAGAATTTTTTTTCCCTCATCACAGTATCTCTACTATTATCGACTCTCCAAGTAACAAAAGACCTTTTTTCCCTCTCCACTTCATTGAATATTTGGTAATTGTACTCAAGTGTCACTGGAATCTTCGGTGACCAGCCGAATGGACAGGGAGAAATGAATTTGCATGAGGTTTAACCGCCCCGACTTTACAACGAGTTAGAAGAGGAGTTGAGTTTAAGGTGAACTTTGAAATTAGAAGTTCTCATTAGAAGTCATCGACTATTGATATTGATGCCCCAGGGCATCAGCAAATCCCCCCACTCCACGACCAATTAGTAGAATAGGAAAAGAAGGAAAGAAAAAGGAAAAAAAAAGAGAGAGTCTAAAACTTCCGCATCACGTTCTCGTCAGATACGTATGATTTTTTATTTTCCTTTTTTTTTCGATTGTAATGGCTTTCTCACTTGAATAAGAGTTGGTGGAGAAAGAGCGAGAGTATAAAAGTCTGATTGGAAAGCAAACGGAACCGTTTGTTTCCGTTATAGTCGAAGGGAGAAGAGCGAAGAGGAATGAGGGAGAGAAGCTCAGGAAGAGATGGAAAACGAAGCGATACGTGCAAAATACAGTAGCGAGTCTGCCTCGAGCCTTCTATCATTTATTAAAAGCCCGAAGCATCGCTCTTTATTCCTATTTTTTTTCTCTCTCTCCCTCTATTTCTCGCTGATTTTCTCCTTTTTTTTTAATAGTGCTTTTCTTTGAGGGACAAAAAGTTTGCCCATTACCGACCAGTCGAGGCGAAAGCGTCATCTAGGAGGAAAAAATGAACTCGCTTTCAAAGTATTCAAAGATGTTGTGTATTGTTGGCTATCGGACCCACTGTTCCCGCAGTTTGTTAGTTTCTCTTTCTCTCTTCCTCTCGCTCTTTTAGAACTGACGGCGCACACGCGGACGATAATAGACGTTTCAGTTGAAATGTATGCATAACGCCCTCGACAGTGCAAAATTTATCGTATTCATGTATACATATCATTACGCATACATTCTCAATATGCATTTACCGGTTCTACTCTCGTTTCAATAATAATTTAATTCAATGAAAATCAATTTCGACGCGTTAAATTTAATAGTGCTCGAAATTCTCTATTATTATTCATTAAATTTGAATTATTGAAGTTTTTGAAAAAAATTTTGATATTCTTTCTTTTGGAAATATTTCGGGAAGTAAGCGAGATGGAGCGATTTTATTTCAAAAATTTTTTTTGAGGAGAATTTCTTGAGCTACAGAAATGGATCGGGGTGAAGAGGGCCTATCTTCGTTAGTTTTCGAGTTATTTAAGGAAAATGAATGATAAAAAATAGACTCATTCTCATTTATTATTTGTTTTTTCGAATATCGACTCCTTAGAAACAAAGTGGTATAAGTGCTAAGCTTATACATGGCAATTACGCCACTTTGTTCTAATTCTTTTTTTTTAGCTTTTCAAATTCTCTACAAAATGGTTTCGAGAAAAACGGGCGTATCTCCATTATTTTCTGAAAACATCTCGAAATAATAAGTTGCAAAAAAAAACTATTTTTTAAAATACTTTTTGAAGAATATCTCCAAAACTAAGCGAGATAGGGCAATTTTGCCCTCTTTCTTTATTTTTGGCCCTGAAAAATATTCCTATTTCGCTCAATTTTCAAAATATTCTCCAAAAAACAGGACGACTCAACTTATTTCAGTGAATATTCCGAAAAATAAGGGAGATACGTCCTTTTTACCCCAGTCCCCCTTTTTTTAAGAGAATCTAAAGAGTTATGGAAATGGAGTAGGCCTAAAAAGGCGTATGCCCATTGGCTTTCCAGATATTCTCGTGAAACTATTGAAAGAAAAATTTGACTCACCCCATTGAGCATTGTTGATCATCAATTCTCAATATATCGAATCGTGATTGAGCATATCATGAGGAATACAAACGAGAATGCCTTTAATGTCATAACCAGTGGTTTATGTTTTCCTCTGTGTGTTAGTGAAGTTTAAATACTTGCAGGCGTACGTTACAGACCACTACACACGGTCGAGGGTTACAGTGTGAATTATGCAAGACCGTGGAAGTCATTCTCTCATTGATGTCACATACGAACCATTCACGAATGTCAAGTCACGTTTTGTATTCATGCGAGTTTAACTTAATCCCCATGGACTTCCTTTATCAATTTAATGTGTCGGAAAGGAAGTGAAAGAGAATTATTTTTAGTTAATTTTTAGAAGAAAGTGGAGTAAAATGGGCATTCTAATTGAATGGTTCGAGATAGAGATTTCCTAATGATTCCCCTGAAAAGCTGAGGAAATTTGAGGTGGAAACCACATGTAGAATTCCATTTTTTTGAATTTTTTGAAGATTCGAATTTTTTGGCCAAGATTTGAAAGGAGTCTATTTCCAAAATCGAAAAAATTCATATTATTTGAAATATTTCCGGTTCTATTGGTCGTGAAGACTTGGGGTTGATCTTAAATAAAAGGTGAGGTCATTTCCAATCGATTTACGGAGTTTGTTTTTTTTTTAATCGGTTTTTCAATTATTTTTCAATTATCTATGCGCCATTTTCTGAAAATTAGTTTTTGCTCCATATTCATTGGAATAATTGATAATTTGTTCTCAAGAACTATCTAAATTTATGGGAAATGAACTCAGCTTCCATTTGACACCTCCGTCAGGTCGCAAAGGACCAATAAAACCAGAGTTATCCCTGAAGAAGTGAAATTTTCTTAAAAACGGAGAGATTTTCATCTCCAAATCTTGACCAGAAAATCGAATTTTTTTAAAAATTCAAAAAAATTAATTCTGGTTTATGATTTTTATCTGACATTTCCTCAGCTTTTCAATGAAATCATTAGAAAAAACTCATGTTCCATATTTCTATTGATTTTGAGTGATTTTCATCATATAAAACATAAATTTTTCCAATTTTTTGGGTGAAATCTTCCATTCTGAACAAAAAAAATTAATTCAATACTGATTTTAATGTCAATTATTTGTTCATTCAAATGAATTGGGTAAATGTATTGATTATGGTTAACAATCAGGGTGGTTTTGGTCAATGCTCGTATAACAGCGATAAAATTCATTTATTTTCATCAGTTAAAGTCTTTTTTTTTCACCACCCCAGGTATTTATTGTGCATCGTTAATTTATCAAATTTATGCACATGAGACCATAAATGAAAACATTGGAAACACATGAGTCAATATTAGTGGAATAAATGATTTCATTGTGGACATGAATTGAATTTTCAATTTATTTATTCAGAAAGGGGAAATAGAGCTCTTGTATTGAAGGGGTAGAACAGGACAAATATCTCGGACAGTAATGAAGATACACCCATTTTACCCCAGTAGATTTTCATTGTCCCAATGAATTAGGACAAAAAGAGCATATCTCCATTATTTTTCAAGCTATTCACATAAATAAGATGATTTATCCTGTTTTCAATAAAAAATAGGATAATTTTATTTGTCGGCTAATTTTCCAGGAATATCTCGGAAAATAATGGAGATACGCCTTTTTTCGCTTTAACCCTCTTTTGTAGAAATCGCTCTATCTCGCTTACTTTCCGAGATATATTTTTTAACGAGACCGAAAAAAAATCGAATTCTCCTATTTTACCACTTCAATACTGAATTTTTCCGCGAGTATCTCGGAAACTGAGCAAAATAAAGCGATTTTGCTTCAATAATTTTTTTAAAAGAATTTCAAGAACTACAAACATAATTTCAGGCAAAGAGGACGTATCTCCATTCGTTCTCAACATATTAGCAAAACTGAACTTAAAAAAATAGAATTGTCCTATTTTTCCTTGTTGGCCTCAATTACACAGGAAAATTAGATATTTAAAATGGAGTTCGTCAAGGCTGAATTACTTCGGCCTAGCTCTAAAATACCATACCTGATTCTCTTTTACTTTTTTTTTTTTCCTACTAGTCTCTCTGAAAGTAAAAGGAGAGGCCATTCGATGGCAGCTGTTCCACATTTGAAGGATGGATTCTCAGCTCAGGGCTTTGTCGTTTCATCCTGACAAAAGAATCTATCTCCGTCTCTCTCAATCTTCGTTTGCACATCACTCTCGTTTCTCTTACCGTCTCTACCATGTACTACCCTGTACAGAACTCGTCTCATTCAACACCACACACCACCACTTTTTCCTCTTTTTTTTTTTTCTTCTTCTGCTCCCGCTCTTTTCATCTGGTTTTTCTCGTCTTCAACATTTGAAAATCAGCCACAACGATGAATTTGTCGTATCTCTACTCTTCCTTACTATCTCACATTTTTACCACATCAAAGTTTGCCTCAAGATTTATCCACTTCATATTTTTATTCACTGCGTTTCTAGAAAAAAAAAAAATGGAAAATATTTTTTCTTACATTTTTAATGAAATAATTTTATTCCTCTCTTTTTCGTGAATATCTTGGAAATTTTGGAGCTCTTGAAATTATCTACGAAAAAAAATTGGGGTAATATCGCTCCATCTCGCTTCTTTTGTGAAATATTTTCAGTTTTTTTTTAAATGACAAAAAAGTTAGATTGAATAAATCAGAAAAAAATCAATTTTTTTTGGTCGTTTTATTTTTTAAAGATATCTCGGAAACTAAGCGAGATAGAATAATTTTACTGGAATCTTTTTTTTATAGATAATTCCAGGAGCTATGAATATGGATCAGGGTGGACAGAGCTCCATTATTTACTGAGATATTCTCAAAAAACTGTTAGAATAGATGAAAATGAAATTATCGTGAATTTTTCATCAATTAATGAAATTTTAAGAAAACTCCAATTTTTGTCAAATTTCTCCATTTTCTCTAGTCATTATTCCAGTCTGTATTTTTTACTGTGAATTTCTTTTGATTATTCTCAAGCATTTGCCTCACGCTCAAGGAACTCCATGTGCATTTTAGCGAAAAAAAGAAGAAAAAAAAGCGAAACGGAATCAAAGACAATTCATGTAAACTTCAGGTAGAGCTTGACAGTTTAAGGCAGTTGCCTATTGGCCAACAGTGAACGAATAGAAAGAGAGCCTCATACTCATGCACAAAGAATCCACTAAACTGTAGAAAAAAAAAATATAATACTTCTCTTTATCTCTGTGTGCTTTAGTCATTCGGTAGATCTTAAACTATTCGCATATCTCTCTCGCTCTCTCTCTCTCGTGTCTTCTCGTTCCAAGTTAAGTATATTTAACCAACGAGTAAATTGTCCAAGAGTCTGTGAGTATCATGATTAATTAATCCCTCGGGGATATTATGAAGCAGGAAAGGTGGTGGTATGAGGTTTACTTGGACCTGGTGAGTTTAGTGGTTTAAGTGAAAATCTCGTCAACGGATTTTGTGGGCAAAATGTTTGTCCTTCTTCCACCATGGGAAGAAAACATTTGCCTCATTATTTTCCACGAGATACTAATACCCTGTAACCTTGAATTTAAAAAAAAAAAGAGAAAATAAAAAAAAAATAAACACAAGTTTAGTGATTAACTCCAGAGACTTCTTTTCTCATTGCCACGTTAACTTAAATTCTGTGGACCATTTCTACCATCCGTAATAAAATGGGAAAATTTTCTCATTAGGAGCTTAATTCAAGAGCAATTCTCAACGGTGAGATTCCTTCGAGTACCCAGATATTCTTCGCTACGGAAAAGATGAAGTGGAGAAAGTAAGGGAAATAAGAAAAAAAGAAAAAAATATGAAATATGAAGAGGAAAAAAAATATGGAGATGAAAAAAATTCACTTTTACCCTCGCGCTGAAGGGTTAGAAGATTACTCGTCTTCTTTAAAAAAAAAAAAAAAAGGAAAAGTGCAGGAAAAATGAAGACTCTCTCTTTTCGCACGAGACATGGCTTTTTCGTTTTTTTGATTCTCAGCAAATTGCGTCGATTTTTTTTACCAATCTTTTCTATAAGAATATCTCACGAACTGATGGAGATACGCCCTTTTTACCCGGAATTGTTATGTAGAGAATTTTAAGAGCTCCAATAAAGGATTCAAGCAAAAAGATCGTATCTCCATTAGTTTGTGAGATATTCTGAAAAAAAAACAAATCATTGGAGGATAATTCGATTTTTTCAATCAAAAAAATGAGAAATTTTTTTATTGAATAAAAAGAAGAGGAAGTGTAAAAAAAATTGAGAGAAGGATTGTCGTAAGGGTTCACTGTTCATTGACTTGAAATTGTTAATTGACTATTCTCTCCTTTTTTTTCAGCACGAGACATGGTTTCATCGTTTTTTTCCATGCTCACTCTCGTAAAACTTCTTTTTTCACCCAATAAGATCGAACGTGCTCTGGTATGAGAGGCAACGAGACAAGCGATAAAAGCGAGAGAGGGGAATTGAACAGAGAGCGATGCACTTTTATCGATAAAATTTAATCCAGCATGGTAGAGGCGAGTACACGGAGGAGGATCGGATGAAAAAGACTTTGACTTGGTTTCATCTCGTACCTAATTCACTACGACAGCCCAATCGCCTCCAGTCAAGTAATTAGCGACAAAGTGTCTCGTGTCGTGTACCTCAGCTCTCATCAATCTCAGATTTACATTAAGTATTTTTTTTTTCTCTTAATGCTCTTCTTTTAATGCCTTTTTTTTCTTGATAATTCAATGATTGTCATTTACGTTTAGTGCTACTTGATATTTCAGATTATGAAAATGGCAGGAAATCATGATAAATAGTGAAGAGAGGATTTTTCTGATGATTTCATTGAAAAGCTGAGGAAATTTCCGTTGGATAACATGATTTAAATATCACTTTTTGAGAATATCTCTGGTTCTATTGGTCGTAGCGGGAAAATTCCTAATGAAGGTGAAAGATGAGATCATTTGTTATCGATTTATGGGGTTTTGAAAGAAAAAAATATGGATTTTTGAAATAGTTATGAGCTATTCCACAACTACCTTATAAAATCGATATTTTTTCATTCAGTCACATAAATCGATAGCAAATGATTTTACCTTTCACCTCCATTCATAATTATTAGGCTATGACCTATAAAACCGGAGATATCCTGGAAAAAATGGAATTTTCCAAAAGTTGATTACGATCCTAAAACGTGAAATTCCCCCCAAAAAAACAAAAAAAAAAATTTTGATACATGTTTTTCACTGGAAATTCCTTCAGCTTTTCAGTGGAATCACGAACAAATAAAATTTATCTCTCATTTCTTCATTGAAATCCCCATTTTCCCCCCTCTTTTCTCTATGAATTTTTATCTCTCTATTACAACTACAAAGTTGGACAAATGCAGAGTTAAAAACGAGAGAACTGGGCTTATCGTTGAAGCGTTATCTCGTGTTGCATTCGTATCCATGGTTTTCGTTCCGAACACTCATGGGAAAAATCAAAATCACTATCTGTTACTCATTCGAAAAGAAATTAATTAAAATAACTCAGTTGTGAAGATTCAATATTTTGTAAATATCTCGGAAATTGAGTGAGATACGCCCTTTTTCCCCTAAACCTTTTTTTGTAGAGAATTTCAATGGCTAAAGAATGGATAAGGGCAAAAGGGTGTATCTCCATTATTTTCCAAGATATTTAGAAAAAAATCCTGAAATTTCTCGCTATTTTGTCGTAAAATGAATTTGAATAAAAAATATCCCACACTGAGTCAAAAGAATCTGAATGGTTCCCAGTTGGTTTTTCGTTTCTTCTGTTCAGCCTGAAGTGGCCATTCTCTTTCTAAAGCCGGAAGAACCTTTCAATAGTTTGGCTAATGTCCTTGACGATAAGAATGACACGAAGTTGTAGTGCGGGTACTTTGTTTTTTTTTTATTTTTTATTTTATTTTTTCTGACGAGAGACTCGTACGCAGTGGAAGTTGTCGTAGTGCCCTGGTTCTACCGAATGAATTAAAAGATTGAACACAATTGGCCTCGTCCTGTCTATCGACCTCATCCAAGTGCTATTCCCACATCATCAAGAAAATTGAGAATTTTCTCTTATTTATTCTTTCCCAATCCTTCTTTGAGAATATCTCGGAAAATAATGAAGATACGCTTTTGTTGCCCTAATCCATTTTTGTGGAGAATTTTGAGAGCTACATAAAGAACTAGGGCAAAATTGCCCTATTTCGCTTAGTTTCTAAGATATTCGGGAAAAAATAAGAGTTTCAACAATTTTTCTCAAATATCTTGGAAAATAAGCGAGATAGAGCGATTTCGACCTTATTAGTAGCTTTTGAAACGTGCTCTAAACAGCTCGGGGGCAAAAAAGACGTATCTCCATCAATTTCCAAGATATTCCCAAAAAAAAAACAAATAATTAGCGAAAACATGCAAAAGGATACCCCGATTTTTCCAATACTCTAGGTAAAATGAAGTGGAAAAATCCAGTATCTCCAACTGTCAGTGTAGTAATTCGTACACACACACACACACACATACACATTAAAGAGTAAATTGCGGTGAAGTGCGACAGTATTTATTTTATTTTATTTTATTTTTTTCACCCACATACATGCTTACTTGTTCAGCATAACACTCAGTCACAAATAAAAAATGAAAACGTGCGATGGTACTCTATGCATATACATATAATTCTGTCTTTATCTGGCGTTCCTCTTGGGCTCTCTTGCCTCCCCTATTTCATGCCGACTCCCGTCGTCTCTCTTCTCTCAACGTTGGCATAGCAACGGCTCACTTGCCCCGGCCAGACTACCGTCCCAAAAACATTGACCTTAGGCTTTGGCACTGTACACACCACGCGCAGGTTATCTGCCTCCCAGTGTAATGCAATCTATCTCTCTCTATATTTCTCTCCTTTTCTCTTGCACATGAAACACAAATTTTGTCCTTGTCTCCTCTCAAACGGTCAATCCAACGTTCGTCGCTATCAATCGTCCACGGACACTGTCCGGCATTTGCTTGTTATCGAAGTCTGTTGCCAGCGATGATCTGACAGCATCAAAAAAGAGAAAAAAAAAACATTCTTTCCTATCAAATAATCTATTTTATTTATTACATTCCTAATTTCCATTGAATTAAAACAACTTCTATGTAATTCTCTTTTACTTGAGCATCCACATGTACTTTGCTTTCTATTTGCCGTGTTCCTTGGTTAGCTTTACCAAAATCCAATGATCCGTCCAGAGAAACACATTAAACTCGTGGGGATGGAAGATATAGAGGGTTAGTGGGCTTTTCAGTTGCTCTCAGTGGCTGGGAAAATACCGGTACATCGCTTGCCTTTCTATGTGAAGACAAAAAAAAATATATATATATATCAAAGGGAATCAAAGGTTGGAAAAACAATTCTCAGTCAATTTTAATTTAATCTGAGCTTTGAAATTCCGTATTTCTACGAGTAAAGGGAAAATAAAGCTTACATCTGAGGATAAATAATTTGATTAACGGAGTTGTAAATATTTTCTCAAAGAATGCGGAGGTTTTTGATGGATTTCTATCAGTTCCGATGTTAGCCGAATTCGCACGAAAGGTAAATCGAATCACGCTGTGTTGCCAAATCTTTGGTACTGTGGGAGATGGGAGCGTGCATGAAGTGGAGCAAGTCGCCCAACTCGACAACACTGCATGTGCCCTTTCCTATTTCATTCTTAGATATTATTTCCATTGGTTTTTACGACTCTGAAGTTTAGAGTCTAAACTCCTTCTTATTGACGCTATATTTTTGATCACAATCGTTCTCTCGATGAATCACCTACTCTTAATTTACAGTTCGTCGCATTTTACTAATAATTCGTGGGTTTCATATTACGATGCGTCCTACATATACAGAACATAATCGTTTTTAATAGCAATTACGTGTGAGTCTTTTAAATATGAATGTGGTATACACGTCTCACTTGTGTGTCGTAAAACCTACCAATTAAATCCAATAGAGCGGAATGTAGGTTGGAAGACCGGCGATTCTATTACCCCGTCAATTGCGGTATTTTTTTTTTAAGAGAAAAATATTTCAAAAAGAAAATTTAGCTAAATCAGCGGATAAATATTGAAAACTTAATTGGAGTAAATAGATAAATAATATAGATAAAGGGGGTTAATTCGTTTGGTAGACATATTCTTCTTCTTTTTTTTTTTGCTTTTTTTTTCATTTAATTCCAGAGTGGTTTAACATTGTACCTAGGTGGGCATTATCCAAAGCGACGTGTTTAAGCTCATGTATATCGGCGATGGCCGACGAGGTCGTGAAACAAAGTTAGGGTCAAAACGTGGGATTCGAGGCGTTCAGCCACATTGAATTTGCATAGGTAATGGAATTCGGGGTCGCGCACGGTCGACAAACGTCCACTCCTCTCTTCGTCTTTTCTTTATTCCTTACGCCTTCTTCCTCTCTCTCATTTTAAGTTCTCTTGTATTTTGGATTTCGTTAGTAAAGAGGTAAAACTAGAGTAGATTTACTTTACCAATCTTTCCTTGAGAATATCTCGATAATTAATGGAGATACGTTTTTTTTGCCCTGAGGTTTTTTCTGTACAGAATTTTCAGAGCTGCAAAAGTGAATTCGTGCAAAATTTGGGAGAAACTGATAGAAAATGTGTCTTGGCAATTTTTCGAAAATATCTCGAATATTAACGAGATACGCCGATTTAGTCTTGTTCCTTATTTTATAGCTATTGATATTCTCTACAAAAGAGGATCAGGATGAAAAGGACGTATCTCCATTTTTTTCTTGATCTTTTCCTGAGAATATCTTGAAAAGTAATGGAGATACGCCCTTGTTACCCTAAATTTTTTTTTGTAGCTCTTGAAATTATCTACCAAAAGGTCAAGTTAGGAAGGGCGTAACTCCATTATTTTTCCGAGATATCCGGGAAATAATGATGAGAAAAACAAAATCAAAGATTAGAGAGTGAGATTACAGTTTTTTTTCTTTTTTTTTTTTAGACAGTTTCGAGTGTTTCGGATTTATTGGATTTTTAAAATACTACTTATAAGCATCTGATATCAGTGATGGCCTCTGAGCCAACTCATTTGACCCGGTGATCTTCACTCTTTCACACAAAAACAGACAAATACATACTTTGAATACAATGTCATTCATTAGCATATTTCATTTGGGCTCATCGATTTAGCTTGTCAAGTATCTGTGTAGAATGTTCTTTTTTTTTTTTTTTTTTCATTTAGAGAGTTTATTGGCATTATATTTGTATTGTTCATTATTAATACGTCAATGTCAGAGCAGAAGTTTTCATTGAATTCATTAAATTGTTTCAACGTGAATGTGAAAAGTCCGTGGGCAATTAAACTAGCAATTAAACTCTCTTTGAAATCACAAGAAAAAAGTAAAGGGTAGATAGTAGAAACAATTACTGAGGCTGGAAGCTTATCCGGAAAATCAATAGAAGAATTAATGTGAATTATTCTTTTTGGGATTTGATGTTTTTAAAAATTCCGAAAAATTCAGAATTTAACACCGAATTAATTCGATCGATATATCTGCCACCCTGGATTATCCCTACCTTTATATTTTTTTTAAAGTGTCACGTGCACGAGTCACGAGTGAAGAAATGAATTTTAATCACGAGTGGAGACGTGTCGCATGTGGCATTAATTAAACATGTGGGGATAAAAGTGGAATGAAAAATAAAGAAATTTGAGTTTAGGGGAAAGTGGGGTAAATGAGGATTTCAATGGAGGGGTAAGAGATGGAGTTTTTTTTAATGATTCCATTGAGAAGATGGGGAAATTTCCGGTGGAAAACATGTGTTAGAATTTATTCTTTGGGATTTTTGAAAAATTTCTGGTTTTTGAGGATATCTTAGGTTCTATTAGTCGTAGTTCGAAAATTTAGAGTGGGGGTTGAAGGTGAGACCATTCGCCATCAATTTATGTGATTTTGAAAGAAAACTGTCGATTTCTAAACTGCTTACATTACAAAGAACGATTTTTATAAAATTGCCCCTAAGTACCTTAAAAATCAAGATTTTTTTTCAGAACCACATGAATTTATGGCCAATGATCTCACCTTTCACCTCCCTTTAGAATTTTCCGACTACGGTCAACAGAATCGTATATATTCCTAAAAACGTAATAAATTTAGATTTTCGAGAAAATCCAATTTTCAAAAAATCCTCCAAAATGTATTTCAACATATGTTTTCTGACGGAAATTTCTTCAGCTTTTCAATGGAATCCCCAGAAAAAAAAAATATTTCCCCTCATTTCTCTCAATTGTCATACCACAAAACATCCAAATTGAAATATCTCCGTTTTATCTCCTCGTTTTTCACGGATATCTCAAAGAGTGGTGGAGATTCGTCTTTTTTGTTCACATTCTTTCTTTCTAGCTCTCAAAATTTTCTGCAGAAGGCCTTGTAATGAAAAAAACGTATCTCCATTATTTCCCGAGATATTCACAAAAATGAGACCAATTCAACCTTTCCGTCTCTTCAAGAAATTGTTTACTCACACGAAAGGAAATTTCGTGTGTACACCTAACAGAAATACTATTGTTGAGGTCATTCTCGTAATCCTCACAATTGATTCTAGTACATAGTACTAAATGTTAAGTAGATGTCATCAAGTCCTTGTGCGAGAATCTTGATACGTAAGAACAGTACAATGACAAATGTCACTACGACTATATCAATACTGTCAAAATTTCACTATTTTCAGAATCGTAAAGATATTGGATATTCCTTTGTAAAAATAACCCAATTCATTTGTTGTTACTTTCGTAACTCCATGTAGTATAAAAGTTGTTATAATTGACAAATTGTAACTTTCACTATGCAAAAATTGTAATCACTAAATTGTGACCATCTTCCATTGCAGTAGATTCATATGGGTTTGATTCACTACTTGACATGATGATACTAATTTTTCATGTCCAAAGTTAGCATTATCAAATCTAAATGATTGAGAGGTTTCCTTCAATTATAATTTCATTGTTGATAAAATTATATATAATTAAACAAAACTATATTAAACTATATAATTAAACTGAAATATATTTTTTCTCTGTGACAGCAAAACTAATGATTTTCTTTTTTTTATTTCAGATTGACACTGGAGAATGATGCTTTCCATCCCCGAGAGCCACATGTGATATATGAGAAACATACAACTGGAGCGACAAAACATATTTGCCTCCCCCCCATTATAATAAATAGTATAAAACAACCGCAATGGCCCAACCCTACTTCAGCGATATTTCGTCCATAAAATGTCTGTACACCAGATCCAGACACGTGTTCTACACAATTCTCTGCAATGCATCTATAATGCATTCATAATGGATCATTAAAAAACGAAAGAATTGGAAATGAGCATTAAAAAAAAGAGTCGCTAAACGGTTGAGAATTGAGAGTTAAAAAATGAAGAAGTAAATTCTCGTGGTAAATGGCGGCTAATAAATCCTACGATTCCATTTCCCGTTTTCAACGTTAAAAACCAGAAGAATGGATGGGGGAATGAATGAACGAGAAAAAAAAGAAATAAAATAAAATGATTTCTTTCTTTCCTTCGATTAGCGTTCGTGTGGATTTGAAGAGGGTGGAAATTTGCACAAAAAAAAAAAAAAATAGGAAAAAAAGGAAAAAAAAGAGGTAGTGCCCACTTTCCGTCAATTTCATTATCTGCAGGGGTGAAGGAATGGGCAATTGAATGTGCCACGAAGATATCCCGGATCTTCAGAAGGAAACGAGAGAGGAAATAAAACAAAAAAAAAAATGTCAGAAGAGACGAATAGAGGGAGGAAACTGTCGACATTGTCGTAGCGGCTACTGCGCGAGATTAAACGAGTCGCGCGAGTTATCCCCTCTCTTTTTTTTTTTTTTTTTTTTTCGCTGGACGGAGGGGCACTACCGTCAACACGACCAAAGATTCAGCAGCTCTGGCAGAGGTTAACGACAGTTGCCCACACGAGTGCTTGCGCAGAGGACTAACCCTCTTCCTTTTTTTTTTTCCTCTGCTCCCCCATTTCTTTTCATCTGCACAAACTTCTCACCTTAATCATGTGGGCCTCGCGTGTCATCCTACTTCGTGAATGTAGAAAGAATTTTACTCTTCACGAAAAATAAAGAAATCATAAATTTCTACGCCAATGTGTCTGTAAAAAAAAAAAGTGCCTGTTTTCTCATGACACGCAGTAAAACGGAGATGAACTCACAAAACGTTTTTTTTTTTTTTTCATTAAGTGCGAGAGAGAAAGAATGAGAGCAAGAGAATGCGAGGGGTTCGAGAAACAAGGGCGCAGGAAGATGGCGCCCTCATCTGTAAAACGCGCGTACAGAATATACTCTCAAAAAAACACAAAGGGATATAATACGGGGATCTCAGTCGTGTCGCAGCCGGCCAGTTGTAGTTATATACGTTGAAGTATTATTCAGAACGGTTTTTACATTCGAGTGACCGGATATGGGATTAAGTCTTAAAATTCTTTTGCGCGTGACCTCAACGTCAATAAAAGTGTAAAGATCAAGGAATTTTTTTTTTTGAGTAAAAGACTTGATGAAAAAATTGAAAAAGATGCGGAAACATGTCTAGCTTTGTTAATGAATTTTTTTTCAAAATTTTTCATTACACCTCCAATTTTTGTAAAAATTCTCAATGCTCTTGAGTATTGTGATGTGAAGTTAAATATTTCGGAGCATTTGCCTTTGGGCAAGTTGGATGTTCATGAAACACGCGCGCGCACACAATTGGCGACCAGTGCCTTTTGGCACGTGACCGGTGTATACCCATGTTTGCCTCGTGGTTAAAAACGTGGTTTTGCTCTTTCTTTTTTACTTGGTAAGAGCAATTTCTATACAAATTCACACTAACATAAAAACGCAGCTTCAATTCGCTCTCCTTTCTTTTTCTTTTTTTTTTAAATCTCCAAGGCCACATTTTTTTTTTTTAACACAATGAGATCTTTATTGCTCACGAGTTAAATCACTCTAATTTTCATCATAATGATAAAAAGAGGTGCTACAGTTTGTTCTTTCGCGTCATTGTTTACTCAAGGATGATTAATTCTTCATAAAAAGGTAAAACACAGGATGACTCATTTTTTTAACCCTTTTTTTTACGAATTCCTTGGAAACTAATGGAGATACGTCCTTTTTGCCCTCATCCACTTTTGTAGATCTTGAAATTTTCTACATAAAAGTCTTTAGATTGAAAAAGACGTATCTCTATTATTTTCCGAGATATTTGAGAAAAACAATTAATTTGAAATCCATTTTATTTCATCATCAATTTTTTCAAGATATCTCTGTACTAAGTGAGATAAAGCAATTTTATGATGCCTCTTGCTCTATCTCGCTTACATGCCGAGATTACTTTAATAGAAATGACGAAATAAAATCAAATTGCCCAAAAATTTAAAATTCTTTAAAAAAATTAATCCTGTGTTTTAACTTTTCACAATTAAATTCTTCTCTTTCTCATTTTTTTTTGTTTGACGTAATAATCTGGGCGTTTGTGAGAGAGAAAATGTGGGTGTGTGTTGAATAAACGTTTTTTTTCTTCTGGGAAGAGAGAGAGAGAGAGAGGGGGCGTAAAAATAGCCCGGGCGTGTGAAACTTGCGAGAGTTACTGGGGAGAATATTTTGGATAGTTTTTTTTATTTATTTTTCTTTATTTCTATTAAATATATATATATGTATTGACGCCAATGGCATTTTTTTTTATCTTTATCGTCTGCTCTTATCGCAGCATAGGAAAACCGTTGTCGACAATATTTGCCGAGAAAGTAAAACTGATAGTCCACGTATATCCGTTCTCTCGTTCAGTCATTCTATTCCCTTTTTTTCTTTTTTTTTTAACTCTTATTTTTCTGTGTTTGTGCAACGTGGCTCTTTTTTTCTCTTCTATTTCGAGGCCCATGACGATTCGACAGACTTATCTCAGTGACTTCCGCTCCCCCCCAAACAAATACACTGTATTTCCTCTCGTCTTCCCTTTCATTGTCGAAGACGAAAAAAAAAAAAAAAAAAAAAAAGATAATCCTCGAAATATGTGAATTGTTGCAGAGAATTTTTAAACGTAGGAGATGGAGAATTGTGAAGAAAAATATTCAACTAGACTTGAACGTGCCTAAAGCCCCTTATCATTCTCTTGTCCGGTGTAAACGTTCGCCTCAACTGGACGGAGAACTGATAAGGGCCCGAGGGTTACAGATACATCGATGGACTTGTAACACAATGGAAGAATAAATTTTATTCTGTATTTATTTCTTTTTTCAAGAATTTCTCTGCAAAAAAAAAAATTCAGTAGTTAATTTCTCTGAAATATCCCGGAAACTAATGGAGATACGCCTATTCTACCCGAATCCGTTAGTGTTGGACTTTAATTTCTCTACAAAAATGGGCTTGAAGAAAAAAGGGCGTATCTCCATTACTTACCGAGATATTTATGAAACAAATAGAGAAAAAAAAATCCACTCTTTTCTTCCAAAATTAAAGTGGACAATTGGGAATATTTAATATTTTTTTCTTTTCATAGGAATTTTCGTTAATAATTCACGTGGATTGAGCTAATGGAACGAGAATGATATTCATTCCATTAAGAAGAGTGAATTAATAATGTTTCAACGCATTCACACGTATGATTTTACATTTGGAGTCTCAAACGTGAATGAATGGAAAGATTAAATTAATTGCTGAATGCTAAATTATTCGAACTTATTAAATCCGTTTTCAATTGAGTCATAAGAGTGAAAAGGACATGATCATAAATATTTGTTTAATCTAATTTTTAGAATGTATTTACTTATTTAAAAAAAACGAATGAGGAAATTCAATGATTCATAAAATTATCAAAACCTTTTGCATTTATTCTCAATAATATGACTATGACTAATAAAAAAAAAGCATTACATTATTAACATAACAGAAATGTTATTTAACAGAATTAACTACTTAATACTTTTTCGGAGATAATAATTATAACTCCCTGGCTGGCAACTGACATTAATTGTCAGTAGATTTAACTCAACATGGAACACTTTGGGAGTTAATATCGATGGTTAATTGCTTTTGGCTAACAATGGACTTTAAACAGCTATTAATTTTCACAAACTGTTTTGAACAGATTCCAACACTCCTGTATATATATATATATATATGTGAGTTAATTTCTGTTTTTTTTTCCCAAATTCCCATTACATAAATTCCATTAAAGAAATTAATTTTTAATTACAAGTTTCTTTAAACAGCTTTAATGTTTCAAATCTTACAACAAAAGAAAGACAACTATGTTCCAATACTTTTTGATGCAACATTTATGAGTTTTAGACTTTGATCAATTTGCACAATTTGTCGAGAATTAATTGACTGTACTTTTCTCAGTCCTGGATTTTGTACAATAAGAATTGGTTTATTCGTTCGTTTTTCATTCATTTCTGATAAGTCAATGAATTTAATTTGTTGAGATGGATGTCTAATAATTTTTGTCACACAAATTGGTAAATTTTTGTCCTCAATTTTTGGCAATAAAATTGATTGTTTCTGAGCTAATACTGATGCCTTTTTCTTCGCAGTTATTTGGTTATTATTGGCAATTTTACGTTTATTTCCAGGGATGTGTGAGTTATTAATTGTTATTGGCTGAACTAACTGCGGCGTCATTGGCATCATTTTGGAGTCATTAACGATGTTATTGCCTGGAAAAATCATAAATAAAGTTTATTAGGACATTGACGATAGAAAAAATAGATATTTCAAAGAAGGGGTGGGGGATGATATTTTTTTAATGATACCATTGAACAGGTGGGAATATTTGAGATGAAAAACATGTTTCAAATTTTTTTTTAAATTTTAATCATTTAATTTAATGATTTTTGATAATTTTCAGTTTTTCGACAATATCTTCGATTATTTCGGTTTTCACGTAAAAATTCCGGATAGAGCTAAAACGTGAGATTATTTGCCTATGATTCAAGTGATTTTGAAAAAAAAAAGATTTTTAAAGTACTTATGGCGCTAAAACTGATTTCTCATAAAATCGTCCACAAGTACTTTAAAAATCAATATTTATATTTCAAAACTACATAAATCGATGACAATCAATGTCACCTATCGCTTCCATTTGGAATTGTCTTGCTGCGACCGAAAACACCGGGGATATCTCCAAAAACATAAAATTTCTTAATTTTGGAAAAACTTGAATTTTCTAAAAATCTCCTCAGTTTCTCAATGGAATCATCATGAAAATCTTATCTCAAATAAATTGTACCTTTCTCCTCGGCTTTTGTCACTGAACAATCTTTATGCGCCAGAAGTAGTGTCTTTAATCTCGCAACTTCCGAACGAAGTAATTTGATTTCCAATTGTAGTGCTGCATTAACTTCATTGACGTTGCTCACGGATTTCTGAAGCTGTTGAATCCACGTCTTTCTCTTGGCCCTAGCTCTCATTGAACTCGCCCGATTTCTTGCTAAAATCTCCTGTTTTTTACGTATATCCAGTGTTTCTTCATCGTTTCCATTAGCTAATGTTTCACTTTTTTTCAAATGATTTTTATTCAGATCCATTTTCCCCGTATCGTTGTGACTCTCGTTTTTCGATAGAACTTCTCTCAATCGCTGGGAAAAAAAAACGTTTACTCATGGATAAAATTAATTACATTTTTTTTTCGTTCAAATAAACTCACCATTTTTGCTAATGACAGTCGAGACGATTCCTCCTCCAATTTAACTGCTTCTGGGGCTTTTACCGGAATATCCGTTTTTATAACGATTATTTGTGGTTTCAGTGGTTCGGGAGTAATACTTGGTCCATAAGTTGAAATTGCTGACAGTTGCATCAATTGTCCATCGTCTGTCTTCAAGAGAAGCTGAACTTCTTCTCCATTCACTGATCTGTACAAATATTGAGAGAATTATTAAATTTAATTGTAGACAAATTTTGAGGAATAAAATGCATTTGGAAATTGAACGAAATTAATTGATTAGATCTTCAGAGACTTAAACTTCCTACTCTCGTTAATGAAGATCGATTATGACCCGGAGACTGGAAAGTTAAATAAAGAATGTAATTGATTGAATTTTTTTTTTTTTCGATATCAAAGTTTCAGAAAACTTTGAAAGTATTTAGACGAATAATCAAATAATATTCTGCACTTTTGATTCGATATTTGTGTTGAATTTCTCAATTAATTCATTCAATTTTTCCTCTCATCTGTATTATGTAAATTAACAATGAATAATGTTTATCAAAGTGTTCCCTTACAATCTACATATTCTATTATTAAAGAGGAAAAAAGGTATTAAATAAATAAATAAATTTCCCCTTTTATTTTCCACTCAAAGTCGTAACTTTGCTTATTAATAAGTCATTCAGAATAGTTGATGAATAAATTAGTACTCACAGACCAGTTGAAGCTGCAACTGGCGTTACAGAAGTATCTGCCTCTTGAATAACAATGGTTTCAGTTGTTTTTTTTATAGTTGTTGTACTCCTGACATTTTTAGTTATTTCACAAGTTATTATTTCTGGTTTTTCATCAACAACTTCAATGCATTTAGAATCATGGATTTTTGATAAACCTTCCGGTATTCTGCTGTTTCCTGATGACTGCTCATCTTCAATATGAGGGAAAACGTGAGGAGTATGTAGAGTATCATCATTTGGGTCAATCTGAACATAATTAAAATTAAATGAGGAAATTATTTAAGTAGCAAAAAAATTTATTTCGACAATTTTTTGAGAATATCTCGGAAATTAATGGAGATACACCTTTTTGCCCTAATCCTTCTTTGTCGTTCTTGAAAATTCAGTTGATTAGAGCAGAACGGGCGTATTTTTCGAAATATTTGAAGAAAAAACGAAATAGTAGCGAAGCGTTAAAACCAATTTCTAGTCTTTTTGTCAACAATTTTCTCAGGGATATCTCGGAAACTAAGCGAGATAGGGCGATTTTACCCTACTCCTTTTTTTTAAGCTCTTTAAAATTGGATCATCATTTTTATAGAGCATTTAGAGGAAAAATTGTAAAAAAAAGGCGTATCTCCATTAGTTTCCAAGATATTTGAGAAAAAGGATCGGTGAAAAGATTCAGTTATCTTGTGTTTTACCTCTTCACTACTGATTCATATTTTTTGTGAAACAATTACTTATGCAATGAGTACAACCTCTGAATCTGGTAATGATCCAAGTTTTCCTGACTCCACAGCTCTTCTGAAGGTCTCTTCAAATGGATTAACATTTTGTAAATCTTGGAATAAACCAACTTCCTCGCAATTTCTTATAAATCTTGTTGGTGTTGGAGTTTGATCAGCTGAAATAATACAATATTGAATATTATAACATTTTTTTTATGATAAAGATGTTTGTTTTGAGACATGATTTTTTATATATTGATAAATTGAAATGGAGAGAAAAAATTGTATTATGATAATTGCGAGAAATCAGGGGAAATATTTGAGATAGGATTTATCTGATGATTTCATTGAAAATCTGAAGGAATTTCCGTTGGAAAATATGTCAAATTGAATTTTTGATAACTTTTTGGATATTGGATTTTTTTTTCAAAATCGTATAATTTCACTCTTTTGGGCATATCTCTGGTTTTATAGCTCGTAACAGAGAAATTTCAAATGGAGGTGAAAGGCGAGATTATTTGCCATCCATTCATGAGGTTTTGGATAAAAATATCGATTTTAGAGGCACTTATGTGCAATGTGATAAAAAAACAGTATTTGCGCTGTAGGTATCTCAAAAATCGAATATTTTCTTCTTCAATCACATGAATCGATAGCAAATAATCTCACCTTTGACCTCCATTTGGAGTTTTCAGACTAAATCCAACAGAACCGGAGATATTCTCAAGAAAAAGGAAATTTTTCAAATTACGAAAACTTTTAATTTTCAAAAATTCCAAAAAATCAATTCTGAAACATTTTTTTCCCCGGAAATTTTCTCAGCTTTTCAATGAAATCGTCAAAATACCCATTTTACCCCAGTTTCTCCTCTAATCACAACTCACCAATGAAAACACCTGTTTTCCCATTTCCCAGGTTCAATATCATGTCGTGTTTTTTTTTATGAACAACCAAATGATCCTCGTTCGTAAAACTCTGTGAAATATAATAACAAAAATTTCAATAACTAGTGATTGACACAGGTTATGTCAGTAATGATAAAATTAACAATAAAAAAGTCCAATTGTTCATGTAAATTCATCTATTATTTACCATGTTACATCCTGGTGAGGGACAGGCGAATGGTTTCTCCGATTCTCCCATTGCAACAACGATCACTATGACAATCTGGTAATAATCAAAGTGATAAATAATTCTTTCTCTCAATTATTCAAATAAATCATGGATACTTCATTTTTCAACAGTCAAAATGTATTTTGCAAGGCATTCAACCAATTGTCACTATTCAATTGATTAATTTAAATGTTGATCGAATTATTGTGAAGATTTGCCAAACAATAAATACTGTCAACTGATTTGGATACATGTACATAATCGAAAACATACGGAAATATTACAAAAAAGAAATGACGCGGCTCAGCATCTCTCGACAACGAACTGAACTGGATTTGGTTCTTGTATTCACCGAGAGGGGGCAGCATCTACTGGTCTCGAATATTTCAAGTATTTATTAACGTCTCAAAAGAGAAAAAAAATGTAGCGACGTGTATTCAGCAGATGAAAATAAAGAAATTGCAAGAGGACTTTTTGAATATTTTGGAAATCATTTAGACAAATTTAGAAAATACTTTTTAGAATTTAGAAAACCATACATTAATCAAAGTCAATAGGGCGTATACTTAGCAGAAATATTATCTAAATTATTTTATTTTGCATCGTAACTATGCAAAATAATTTGGATGATGTATTGAAAAGGAACAGAAAATTTGGTGAGCATTTATTTTTTAATTCATAAATAATCACAGGTATCATTATAATGATACATCTGATTAATCATTGATTAAAAGATAAATGCTTTCCAAATTTTCTTTTGCTTCACAATACGTTATCCAAATCATTCTGCATGATATCGTGCAGAATAAAATCATTTAAATAATATTGCTGCTAAGTATACGCCTTCATCTATTTTAATTAATATTAATTAATGTATGGTTTTCCGAATTTTAAAAAGTGTTTTGGAAAAAATTTGTCCAAATGATTTCCAAATTATTTAAAAAGTCCTCTTGCAATTTCTTCATTTTCATCTACTAAATGTACGTCCCTAAGAAATGTAGTGATACGATTTTTTCTGATAATTCATGAATAAATGTTATTTGATAATAATAATATAGGGGATGTTGGAGTCGAAAGGATATTCCAATTAAACAGTTCAAGATGGAAGTTTTCTAATGATTGCGCTGAAACGCTGAGGCAATTTCCGATGAGGAAAATGTGTAAAAAGGATATTTTTTTTTTAGCTTATTTGGAAAATTCTACTTTTTGGCTAAGATTTGGAGACTTCCCCGGAAAAACAGATTTAGATCTACCTAGATCTGAATTTTGGAATAGATCTAAGGAGATCTAGGGAGATATAGATAGATCCAAGAAGATCTACGAAAATGTAGATAGATCACTTTAGATCTCTTTTGATACCTGAGAAAAAAAATTATCTATAATATTATTTAGAAAAGTAGCCTTATATGAATTTATCGGATTTATATAGGGCCATTTTCTCTGTATAATTGAAATTTCGAGAGGAGGAAAAATGAAAAAGAAGTGGCACCCGAGCGGGTTCGAACCTGGGACTCTTGAGATGCTAGATCATACTTTTTCCTTTTTTTATTTAAAGTTTATTTATGACTAATAAAATTCGTCAATGTGTGCATTATGCTCTTCTATCTGAGCTAACGGCATTTCTTATATTTGTTACTTCATTCATCCACTTGAACCAATTCGGTCCTATTGAGATCTAAAGAGATGTAACAAGTTAGATCTACTCATATTTCCGGAGATCTCAGTAGATCTCAATAGATCTTCATTTTTCCATTGTTTAAATCTACTCAGATCTAATTAGACCCAAACCGGTTTTTCCCGGTTCTCCGTTTAGAAAATCGAAAAAATTCACTTATTTGGGGACATCTCAGGTTCTATTGGTTCTAGCGATTTGTGCTTGACTTTGAATGAAAGGTGAACTCATTTGCCATCGATTTATGTAATTCAAAAGTTTCCTCAATGGATTTCTTCAATTATTTATAAGCCATTATTTGAAAATCGATTTTGCTCTATATTCATTTGCAAATCGATCGTTTTTTTTAAACTATAAATATAAATCGATTGGAAATGAGCTCACCATTAATTTGCAACCAGCCATTGGTCACTACAGATATAGTAAATCGGAGATATTTTCTAAAAAGTGAGATTTTTCGAAAATTAAAAGGATGAAATCTGGAAATTTTCGGGATTTCGACAAAAAAACGCATTTTTGAAAAATTAGAAAAAATCAATTCTGGCACATGATACCCATCTCAAATTTTCCCAGCTTTCCAATGCAATCATCAGAAAAAAACTATTTTCAATATTTCTATTGATTTTTAATGATTTTCATAAAATGAAGAAACTGATGATGTTGCAGTTGAAAAGTATTTATTGTTTTTTTTTTTACAAAAACCTCATTCCTATACACTAAAGTATAGAACTTTATCCACGCTTTCATATGCGATTTCATCGAATTCAGCCGGAAAATATTAAGCGATGGATTTTTGAATTTTCTTCGCCTAATGTTTTTACATCTGACTTCAACGAAACTCTGCTAGATAGCGCCAACATTGAATTCCCTAGATAAATCTCTGTAAAAAGGAGAAAATGGTTAATTGGACCATTTGAAAAATGATGAACGATTCCAAAAAAAATAAAAAATTTCTGAATCCAGTTATTTTCTCAATCGATTTATCAATCAAGAATGTAGATTTTCATTTATTCAGCAATAGATGTAGTCTTCAATCACCTCTAATATCCATTTACCGTAATAATTCATCAAACATGAAAACAGGTAGTTTTTCACCGGTCAATTATCAGACCAAAGGTATCATTACATCTCGTCCCAAGAAATAACGAAAACCGGATAATCACTGGAATTGATTCCCAGTGACACGATCCTGTAAACTAAAAATTCAATTATTAGAAAATAAAATGAGAAATCTTTTCAAGCATTTTCTTTTTTTCACATAAAAAATAAACAAAGACATTCTGGAATGGGAAAATTGATGGTAAATTAATAATTACATATTATAGCCGATCTTTATTAAGAATTTCTCAAAAATTAAATAAAAAAAAAAAGTAAAGAAATCTCAGGGTGAAAAAAGCGTATCTATATAATACGCATTTTTCACCCTAAATCTCTTCAGTGAAGAATTTTTCTAGCAAAAAAAAAACATTGGGCCAAACGTTGATTTTTTTCCCTTCAAAGTATGATTGAATCTTTCGCCATTTAAATCTCCATTAGTGCCCGAAATATTTCGTGCGATTTGAATTTCAAAGAAATATAAAACAATGAATCTATATTTTTTTTATCATTCTTTTATCAAGAGTTGTGCTCTAATCCCTCTTTGTAGAAGATTTGAAGAGCTACAAAATAAGAATAAGCACCAAAAAAGATATATGTCCATTATTTTTCGAGATATTCTATTGAGAATGATCAAATACGCTTGATTTCTCCTCTTCTATCTTTTCACCAATGATTTTAAATATAATTACTGCAATTTCAACTGGGTAAACTGTGAATTAGTGATAAAAGTGATGAGGTAAAATGAAGGAAAGGGAAAAATGGGAAGAAAAAAAAATGAAAGTGGAGAGAAAAGGTAGAAGAGAGGAAGAAGAGAGCCAAGATTTCACTCGTTTGCACTTGGATGCTACGTATTGAAGGGGTCCAAGTTATACTTGCTGAGAGAGTGAGGTGAGGAAGCGGAGGCTGAACGTGTTCAGAGGTACCGTCTTGGATTGACGATATTTCTGTTCCTCATCAGTAGTCATCAGTGTTTCGTACTGCTCTAATCACTCGTTCACACCTTCATTCAAATTTTCTAGAAAAAAAATTAAAGGAACAAAACTCTCAATTTTTAGACTAAAACTAAGACTTTTTTATCTTCTTCAATTGAATGATTAATTAATTGTGATTTAATATATTACGTGGCAAAGTAGTTGAGGTAAGTTACAATGTGCTTTAGAAATTCTCATAATGTGAATGATAGTGTATGTGAAGTGAAATTGTTGATTTAATGAGGTGCTTTAGAATATAGGTGATTTTCTTTTTACCGCTATATTTATCAATTTTTTACTTCATTTCTTTTGTAACAACCGGATGTCGTATCGCGAAGAATTTGAAGAAAAACCGGATAAAATCAGAATTTTTCTATTCATGTTTTCTTCGAGAATATCTCGGAAAATCTAATCCTTTTTTGTAGTCTTGAAAATCTCTACAGACAAGTCTTATTGCAAAAAAAGGCGTATCTCCATTAAAAAAGTCTATTTTTTAACTAATATTTCCACAAATATTCCCTGAAATACTGGAGATACGCCCTTTTTGCCATAATCCATTTTTGTAGCACTTTCAAATTTCTCCAAAAAAGTCTCAGTTAGAAAAAACGTATCTCTATCAATTTTCAAATCAAAATATTGAATTGACAATCATCTTTCTACTACTAAAATAGCGAGAAAAAAAAAGAAAATCAGAAAAATACAGTATTTACAGAAAAAAAAAAATGTTGAAATTAAATGAAAAAAAATTAACAGCAATTTCATGGTTTGTTGTCAAACAAGTGAATTGTCGTTTTCACCTAACAATATATATTCACATTGTGCCAAAGTAAAAGTTCTCAATAACACAGCTTTCTTGGTTGCAACACGAGTGGAGTGTAGACGTTTAAAAGAAAGAAAAGAGTTGGGCAGTTTGTGTGGAAAAATAAGAAGAAGAAGAAGGCCGTACAAACTGCCTATCCATGAATCGTGGCCAAGGCGAAAGTGCCCTTGGACCCCTGGCAATGTTAAGGCCTCAGCCGGCACACTTACTTTCTTTCTTTCTTTCCCTCTCGTATACAATTCAATATTTTTATCGCGTCTCATCGGACACTCATTTTATTCATCCGGTTATTGTCATTCTGAAATGAAAAAAATTGAGTTTTTTTTTTTGCCAATTTTTTTTTTCTTTCTGGGTCAATGCAGTAATGAAGAAAGAGAAACATTTAATCATTTAGTCCTTTTATAATCACGAAAAGTCGAAAGTTTTGAGGGAAGAGAAAAAAAAACTTTCACTAATGACTCCTTCGGTTTTATCATCTTTTTTTTTTTTTTTAATTTTTTTTTCACTAACACAGACAAGAGAATTGGTTCCGCATGTGGAGCGAGCGCACGTTACACTGGCTCATTCTTACAAAGCACTAAAAGGCGTTCCACTTGTTTCAGTGGCCTGCTTTCGTGTCCTACATTTTGTACAATCTGTATACGTACACATACTAAGAAGTGGAGAAAAAACATACAAGTTGAAGGATTTTTTTTCTTCTTTTTTTTTTTGCTTTATGTTGATTATTTGATACGGCTCTTGAGTACAGCAATGATGACAATTGTCCAGGCGAAAATCAAGAAAAATCATGTGTTCATTGGAAAATAATTTCTACTTCTTGGAGAGTTCAATGCTGTGTGGATCAAAAATGAATGAAATTAATTCAGTTATTTGAATTGGACGAATTTTAAATTGAGATGAATACAAAATTTTTTGCATTTATTTGCACATTTCTTGTGTTTATACATTCATATTTGGCATCTGAATATAGGAGAAATGATAAATTTTTATCTATTATTGGTGAGTAGTTTTGAAATTATAAAATATATTTATCGTGGTGAATCAAAGACAACAATTATTGTTATTTATTTTTCCATATATAGCCTTTTCGGCTTTTTACAATGAAAATATGAAACAATGAGGTTGATCAGTCGAGGGACAGTCTTAAACCTGTTCTCAAACCATAACTAAAATAAAATCAATTTTTTAAAATAATAACATAATAAAAAGTTTAGCTCTATTAATAACTTAAGTGAAAAAAACATGCTTATTTAATGGAATTCAATTATATTAATACATATTCGTTGCCCTAAACGAGCTTGGCAATTGAATATTAAACAATATATTGTCCATTTAAATATAATCGAGAAATTTGCAAAAATTGATAGCTTCTGAAGCACTGTTACAAACTGGGGCCGTCACGGTAGTTGCGAAGGAGTAAAACTGAAAAAATTCAATTTTTTGAGAATATCTTGGAAAATCATGGAGACATGCCCTTTTTATCCCGATCTATTTTGTAGCTCTTGAAATCTCTACAATAATGGATGAAGGTAATTTGCGTTATCTCGCTTAGTTTCTGAGATATTTGAAGAAAAACAAGAAATTTTGACCTTTTTATTCATATGGTTGAGAATATCTCGGAAACCAATGGAGATACACCCTTTTTGTTCCAATCTATTTTTGCAGTTTTTGAAATTCTCTGTAAAAAAAGATCACAAGTCGTGCTATCTCGTTTAGTTTCTGACGTCCTTGAAGGAAAAATCGGTTGTAAAGGGGTAAAACCGGAAAAGTCAATTTTTCATGTAATTTGTGATAATATCCTGGAAACTAATAGAGGTACGCCTTTTTGATCCTGCTCTATTTTTCTAACTCTTGAAATTCCCTACAAGGTAGGTTTTGGGTGAAATCGCTCTATCTCGCTTAGTTTCTGGGATATTTAAAGAAAGAATCAGTGAAAGAAAATTTGATTTTTAATTGAAGTTTTTGAGAATATCTCGGGTAATTATGGAGATACGTCCTTTTTGCCCTGATCGATTTTTGTAACTCTCGAAATTCTCCAAAAAAAAAGATTTAGTTGAATCGCTCGATCTCGCTTAGTTTCCGTGCTATTTAAAGAAAAAATTGTTAGTGAAGCTGTAAAACTAGAAAATTCGACTTTTCATTTATATTTTTGAAAATATCTCGAAAAAGAATGGAGATACGCTCTTCTTGCTCCAAACCATTTTTACAATTCTCGAAATTTACTACAAGGAACTTTTAGGCTAAAAAAAGTCGTATCTCTACCATTTACCGAGATAATCTACTGAAAATGTTGCACAAAGATAAAAAATGAAATTCTTTCAGATTCTGTCAGTCAACAGGAAATTAATAATAATGAAATTGTTAATGGCCAATCACGATTCTTCGATGAGCTGGGACGTAAGTAAATAATCATCTCTTTACCATGAACCACTTTTACATGAATCTCTGGGAAAGGTGTCGCTAAACTGTCCACTCCCCACTCAATTAGAAAAAAAAAAGAAAATAATGAAAAAAAAGAAAAAAAAAAAGAATTAGCGGAATGTAAAACTCGGTGTCTTCGTTACGGCCGAGTCGACATTCAAGTCACACGATCTGAAAAATCCGTATGATCACCGTCAGCTGGAGACACTTACTCTGCATGTTCCAGAGAATGAATAATATATTCAAAATTTGCGGAAGAGAATAATGTAGATAATGATCCAAGCGTTTTGTCTTATTTCTTTTTTTTTTTTCTTTAATTGTAAATTTTTCCGTGACTAGTTCTTTGGCACGAAAGAGAAAGGGCGCTCGCCCCAATGACAAAAAAAAAGGAGTTTCTTCTTTTTGAAGTAGAGTTTTAACGAAGCGTGACATAAAGGCGACATGCGAGCCTCTCCCCCCCCCCCCCCCCCCCCACATTTTTGAAAAAATATCCTCATTATTATAATGAAGAAATAAAATAAAATATGGTAGTGGATGGAAAAAAAACTCATTGATAAGAGAAAGGAAAGAGGCGCTGGAGACATGCTCCTTCTGATTGTCCGTTAGGGCGGGAGGGGAAGAGATGAAGACTTGGAGGAAGAAGCGACATTGCGCTACGGGAAAGCCAAAGTCGGTGAAAGCAAAGTAAAGGCGTTCAAAGACACTCTAGCAACGATACTATCGTGACAGAGCGTCTTTGGCAGTTCGGCATTAACGTCCACGTGATTTCAAAATATTTTTTTTTTCTCTATTTATGGAAATTTTGAAGTGATTAAATGTGGAAAATTTGGTATTAGTGAAGTATAATAATGACTGATGGATTTTAAAAGGAAATAAATTGTTCAAGTGTTGGAGATTCGATGATGCTGCTGCCTCGACTTGGCCCAAGGTTCAACATTGGTCTTCGAGGCAACGTTGTTTCATCAACGTTTTATTTATTATTCATAATTTTATTAAATAGTTTAGTGAAGACAGAGGCACGAGATGTTTATGCAAATAGTGATACACGAGTTGACAGATTTGGATACTCAAGATGGAGTAATACGCAGAGAGGAAGATTTTTCCCAATTGAACGAAGAGGAAGCTATCAAGATGAAGAAAATATTCCAGAAGTTCCAGTGGTTAGACCACGAAAAATCGAGAAAAAAGAAATTCGTCAAATTCCAACGAATAACAAGAGGAATCAAGAAATTCAAAGCAAGATGCTGAATGAAGAAATAGCAGACATTGAATTGACTGATTTACAGTCATTTGAGGGATCAGATGATGATAGCGGTGAATTTCAGAAACTTCTTGCTAATTTACGTGGACAAAGTGCAATTGAATTTGGTAATGAATATTCAAATGATAATAAGGGAAGACGTGGAAGAAGAAGAAAATTATCGAGTCACGAGCAGGGACTCCTTCTTGTTGAGACCCTGCGGAAAAAACGTAATTATACTGAAATTGAGGATCATCGTGGTCATGGAACGCATCTACCTAGCGGAATCATGGATATGCTTGGTAGAAGTATGTTTTAAAAAGTTAACTTCAATGATGATTATGAAAGGCCTGTTTCGTTTCGCAGCTTGACTGCAAAAACTTGTGCACTGTGTGTTATACTTTGCGACAATAAACCTAATGACAACATCCGTGTTTTTATCGTGTTCTAAATCTGCTTTATTTATTTTTCTTGTTTTTTTTCTTTTTTTTTTAGAAAAAAAATTGTTATTGTTGGTTGAAGAAGAATGGAGGAAGATATAGATGCCGTTAGGTTTTTTTATTTTTTAGGGGAATTAATGGTGTTATTATTTTAATTACAGTGATTCCACAGACGTGCAAGTACAAGGGAGCTAGATTCGAGTGCGGTTTGAGCATTAGTTGTGTTCTTGGAGGTGGTAGACCCGTTGATTTATGCTCGGGAGGTCTTATTTGGAGCTGCTGTGTTGATGATGATGATATTCCAGAAAAAGAACCGTCCAAGCCTATTGTTGCACTTTTGCAAAATGCCAGTAAGTTAATTTCATTATTTTCTTTTTTTTTTGGCATTCTTACATGCAATCTTTTTTTTCTTTTAGAGTAGGCTAATGTGCATTATGCGTGACTGCGTAAAATCATGTTCAAGCAATTTACTTATTATTCTTTTTCATTCATAATGTCAAGACAATTTAGGGAAATGTTAATTTCCTTTGAATATTGGGGATAACAATTTGAAAAAGATAAATTTTAGCATTCTTGAACCTGTCAAATCGTCCATACGTGGATGACGATGTACAAATCTACGGTAATCAGGGTAGGCCACAGCGACCTTATCATCAGCATCATGAAACAGCAGTAAATGAGGATCCAGGAATTTATGAACCAGCATATACTGCATGGGATCAAGATCGTCCAAATGAGGTCTCGTCTTATGATCGTCCCTATGTGAATCGTCCCGATTCAAATCATCAGGGCAACTACTATCCAGACGATGAATATGAACAGAATCGACCATTACACCATGGTACTACCGCTGATTATCCATCTTATGCCCAGGACGAGTCCAAGTACCGTGGTAATCCAATAAATCACGTGTACAAGATAAAAAAAAAAATAAACCTGGCTTGGATCCACGCAAGAGCACTATCTCCAAAATTTTCTCTCACTCTTTCATAGCAGCTCTAAAAATAATTGGCGATGACACAGACTTCTCAGTTCACAATACTTTAATTTTCATGATTCTTTCTTTTTGAAATGAAATCCATGTGAATTTTATTATAATTTTGGCTCATCTTTCAGGCTGCGGTGAATTGTACACAAGAAGCAATAGAATTGTTGGTGGACACAGTTCGAGCTTCGGCAGTCATCCGTGGCAGGTGAGAGTCCCCCTGACACGCTTGAGAATGTACTGAGAATTATTTATCCTTTCCCTCGAGACTATTCAGTATTTTTTCAAGACTTTTCATTATTTTATTTTCCTTTTCTTTGGATTTTTAAACAGCTTTCTGCCTCATGAATATTATAATTATTTTCCCTTTTCAGGCTGCTATTATTAAAAGTGGATTCTTATCAAAAAAATTGTCGTGTGGTGGAGCATTGCTCAATAATCGATGGGTCGTAACAGCAGCACATTGTGTCGCAACGTTTGTATTTTATTTTATGCACTTTTTGTTTTCCTCTCGGAGCAATTACTATTCATTGTCCGTCTTTTCATTAGCTAATTCTTTCTTGATTGTTCACAGAACACCTAATAATAATCTCAAAGTCAGGCTGGGTGAATGGGACGTCCGAGATGCAGCTGAAAAATATCTACACGAAGAATACAACATAGAACGTAAAGAGGTAATGAGTAAAGAGGGAAAATAGGATAAGTCGATTTTTTCTTCCAATAGTTTATTGAGAATATCTTGGAAATTAATGGAAATACACTTTTCAAACCTCGTCTCTTCTTGTAGAGAATTTCAAGGGTGGAAAGAGCCTATCTCCATTAGTTTCCGAGATATTCTGAAGAAAATAAATAAAAAATAGAGTTTTCATGTTTTTACCTCTTTGCTAGTGAACTTTTTATTTCGTGGCACGTGTTAATTTCATGTTGTTGTATTTTGCGTATCTTAATTGTGAGTAATGGGTTAACAAAACAAGGTACATCCGCAATATTCACCTACGGACTTCCGGAATGACGTTGCACTAGTTAAATTGTCCAGGGCTGTGGCATTTAAACAGCACATAGTTCCAGTATGTTTACCAGCTAGAAATCTCAAGATCTCAGGAAGAACTGCCACTGTCGCTGGATGGGGAAGAACACGCCATGGACAGAGTTCGGCTCCTTCTGTTCTTCAGGAAGTCGACGTTGAAGTGAGTATCAATGATTTTTTTTCTACTAAAAAAAGTGCGCAAGTCTATTTTTGATTTTTCTCCGTTAATTTTCCGAGAATATTTAGGAAAATAATGGAGATTGGCCTATTCACTTCCATAACTCTTCAAATTCCTTAGAAAAATGGATTGGGGCAAAAAGGGCATATCTCTATTATTTTCCGAGAGATTTGGAAAAAAAGCCACGAAAAGAATAGACTTATATTTTACTGATTTGAAGAATCTAATCACTAAATGTCTCATACTTTCTAATCTCATTAACATTATCACAAAAATCATAAAACTGATTGTAAATCAAGATACTATATCCCGCTAGAATATTTCAGATATTTTCGAACATTACTTTATTAGAAAACGAAGAAATTGTCTTTCGAAATAATGGCTAATTAATGGCTAATTTGTTTAAGGTAATACCCAATGAAAGATGTCAGAGATGGTTCAGAGCAGCAGGCAGAAGAGAGACAATTCATGATGTATTCCTCTGTGCCGGATACAAAGAGGGAGGAAGGGACTCGTGTCAAGTGAGTTCGATAGATAGTATCATCCTTACGACTATCTTGAAAACTAATGGAGATACGTCTTTTCTATCCTAGTCCTTTTTTGTAGAAAATTTCAAGAAGTAGAAAAAAAATTTCTTGCAAAAAGGATGTATGTCCATTACTTTCCGAGATAGTTGATAATAATAGACTTCTCTTGTTTTCCTCAATCAAGTTTTTTTCATCTTGAAAATCTAATTAAAACAATAATAATTTAGGGCGACTCTGGTGGACCTCTAACAATGGCTGTTGAAGGCCGTCACGTGTTAATTGGTCTCGTGTCATGGGGCATTGGTTGCGGGCGTGAGCACTTACCTGGTGTTTACACGAATATCCAAAAATTCGTACCATGGATAGACAAAGTCATGAGCTGAGGACGACAAATATTTATTCTCCACAATTGAAACAATCAGCCAACTTACCAAAGTCTATTCTTCCTTCTCAAATTTTTCCCTCCCAATTTAAAATAAAACAATCACTATCATGTAGATATATTTATATTTGTACAATATATAGTTATTCATACACTATATAGTATCTTATTTGTTGAATTGTTGTAAAATTTGAAAAATCTCATTCAATTCTTCATTTTACTTGGAATATTATTTCACATTAGATTTATGCTGATACCACATCAAATGATCAGGAAGATAACACTGATCATCAACATAGTAATTTTGAAAATTCTCTAAAGATTTGTATGGTAAACTTTCATTATGAAGTTTTGCGCATAAATCACAGAGCGTTGACTTTGTTGAGTCTTCAACGGCATAATACTTTTTCCACCAAAAATATGAAGCATACTCTGTTTGATTCTTTGATAATTTCAGCAAAAAATTTGCTATCTCATTAGTTGAATTAAAATCCATGATATTTATGTAGGAATGTGGTGGTAGAAATTTTGAATAATCTGCACCACCATAAACCACTGGAATTACGTATTTTTTCATTGGTAAAAAAACTTTTTCAGTTACATAATCTTTGCATAGAGTATTTTCAAATGAAAAATAGAAGAAATAGTCTTTCTCCAATTGATCATAACACGCCTCTGGATTATTGCTATCGCACCTTAATTTTCCACATTCTCCATAAATATCAACGTCAAAGTATTTATTGAGTTCTTTAGCCAGAGCATCTCGTTTTGACTTAGTGTTACAGTGAGAGACGAACCACGCTGCCATTCGTCTCTTTCCACTTATTATTTTCAGCTCTCCATTGCTTATATTCCAAGAAGTGTCATTGAAATTCCTCCAAGTAACTACATCAAATGAATTATTTGGTGGTGACATAAGTTCTCGAGTTACGGTGTCTCTAATTCTACCGTAAGGCCGAATAACATCAGAATCCAAACGATATCCCATTGTCCAATTGTAATAGTTGGGTATTAGGATAAATTCCTTGGGAGTAACATCGATGGGCCTAAAATGAAGAAAGGCATTTTTTTTCCTTGACCTTTTTTTGAGCATTTCTCGGTAACTAATGGTGATATACCCTTTTGCATTCATTTTTTTTAAAAGAACTTTAAGAGCTGTAGAAAAGGACTATTGCAGAATTGCTTGATCTCGCTTAATTTCCGAGATCTTTTCAGAGAAATATATTTTTGTCCCAAGTATTTTGAAAATATCTTGAAAACTGAGCGAATACGTCCTTGTTGTTTCAATTCTTTTTTGTAGCTCTTTCGAGATTTTCGACTAGGATGAATTAGGAGAAAGAGGACGTATCTCCATTAGTTCCCACCACGCTTCATTGAGATTGATCGCAAAGATAATTGAGATTACCTAGATTCAGGAGATTCCCAGGAAAAGTAAATGTATCGTTGATGATTCGATCTTTGCTGTGGTAAATCATTGAGTTTGATCTCAGTTCCATGGAATAAAACCGCATCATAAGATTTTAGATCTTTGAACAGTCTTCTATCTGGAGTTCCATAGCAGTGAGGCACAGGACATTCTCGAAAAACATCTCCAGTGCCAAACATAAAATGCTTGTGCCTCTCGCGATACATCTCGTTCCAATATAGAATAGTTTTCACGCTTTTAGAGCCTCCGCCCGAAGATCTCCATCGTTTATGTACATTCTATGTGAAAATTCAGTAGTGAATAGGTAAAACAGGACGAATCGACTTATCTTTGTGAATATGCGGTAATTAATGGAGATATGGCCCTTTTATCCTGAGCCATTTTTGTAGAAAATTTCAAGAGCTATGAAAAAGGATTAGGGGGAAGAAACGTATCTCCATTAGTTTCCGAGATATTCTCAAAAAAGGCCGAAAAAAATGATAATGAAATTAGCACACATCTGATAATTTCTGGAATTTTTTCAAAAAAACACATGATTACAAAAAAAAAAATTTTTAAATTTTTATTTGTAGACTTTTTAAATTTTCTAAATACGCATATTTTTTTATTTTTTTAAAATAATTTATTTGTTGAGAAGAAAGAACAAAAATTGTCAGATGTCTGGTATTTTCAGGACCAAAAAAAAAATAAAAATTTACTACCTCAAATTCTTTTTGAGTATTCAGCAAAAACGGATCCAAACTATCATCCCACTCGCTAATTCTTCCATCAAAATTTTCAGTTATGGAAACAATCATGTAATAGACGATGAATGATATTGTGAAAATAATTAATAAACTGAAGCACCACCAGCACTTGGACATTTCTTTATTTATATATGAATGAACATAAACACCCGATCAATATTGAATCATTCTATCATCAACATTAACACTAGGTAAGAATTCCAGTAATTTTTTATTTTGATAATGGCTGACGTTTATTTCTCACGCGACTCGATGATTATTATACAATAGTTTCAACTCACACTGGCAGACTTATACCAAAAGTCGAAGAATAACTTGCCGAAATTATCTAGCCTATCTATTTTAGACGGAAATGTATTTACTTAGATTAGATTGCCTTTGCTGGTATTTTTTTTCTCTCTCTCATGTATTTCTCTGTTTAATCACCTGTAGGCTGTTCAAATATTGGTTACTCAGCCGAAAACAGGTCTTATCATCATTACGACTCTGTTGACAATATTCAATTTTTTTTTTCGACACAAAATCTTGAGAAAGTGGAATAAATTTATTTCTAGAAAAAAAATATCAAGAAAATTCGATAAAAATTCTTTTGAAAACTTTTATTTAAAATTCTTCAACCAGCTCGATTTATTGGGCTACTGATATTGATCAATTTCAAACCAATTGCGGAATACTTCAATAGATTTTTTCGGCATATTCTCATCATTTAATTTTTTACGGCTACCACAAAATGTGTGTTGAGTGCTGTTTTTTATTTTGTAAAAAATTCTTCCACCTAAGGTACGAAGCATATTCTTTTGGATTCTTCGATAGCTCTATCAGATAATTTTTCTAATCATCTGCTGTATTGAAGTCCAGTGTGTTTATGCAGGAATTTGGAGGTGCAAATATAGAGTAATTTGAGCCACCATAAACTACTGGTATGAAATAATTTCGAAGTGGGAGGAAAAATTTTTCTGTTACATAATCATTACACAGAGTATTCTCAAAAGATAAAAGAAGTAATCTCTTCCTGCCATGCTGAATCATTCTTCTTCATTGTGGCTTCAAGGAGACCATGATTTAGAACCACATGTGCCATTAATATCAACTAGACATGATGAATTTAAAACTGAAACCATGTGAGATACCAACTCATCAAATTTTGTAGTGAAGAGATCATTCTCAATGGAATATCCCGGGAACTAATGCAAATACGCCTTTTTCGCTCTGAACTTTTCCGAAGAGAATTTTGAAAATCAAATAAAGGATCAGGACCAAATCGCTCTATCTCGTTTAATTTCCGGGGCATTCTCAAAAAATGATTGATAGACATTGACTCATTGAATAAGTCAAGAGAATACCTTGTAGCTTCATTTGCCAAAACCTCGAAATCCAACTAGGTTTATCGGAAAATGTCCAGATGTAGCGACCGTTATACGCACACGCAGTATACGCAGACGAAGAACCAAACGGCATTGTCTCTATCTTATTTCATTCTCTCGCTCTATTTTATTGCCACGCATATTTTCTTAATTCTCTCTTTGTACGGATATTCGTAAATCACCTGATATCTTTTTAGGCGAATTTAACATTCAGTTTGGCGATAGACATCATATGCTTTAAATCGCGGGCTCATTTGTAAATAGACCTATTCTCACCCTATCTACAGTTACTTCATCTTCCTTCATCAGTTAATCAATTTTTGTACATAATTCTTTCGAAAAGACGCGATTCAAATGAACTGTAATCAAGGTAACAATTACATTTTATTAGTGATTGTTAAACTATTACCCTACCAACTCAATCACTGCAAAGAGACCTTTTTTGTACACTGCAAATCCAGGGGTCTCATTTTGAGACCCCAAGGGTCTCATTTTGTAGACACTTTTGAGACCCCAAAGGGGTCTCATTCTGAGACCCCAAGGGGTCTCATTCTGAGACACAATGGCGGCCGAACTGGGGAATTTTGTCGATAATGCAGAGATAGAATTCCCCAGTTATGTAGAATAACGCTCAATGTTAATAATATAAAGAATTATAGAATTGAATTCTGAACTCCGCGTAATTATTTGTTGATATTCATCAAAAAATTCGAGACAAAATTTTCATCATCAAAAAAATTTCCATTCAGAAATTCCTTCTATACATTATCTGAAATACGCTGAGAAAAAAAAGTAATAAAAAATGTCAAATATTAGTTTTTCCATCGGTCAACTAATAATTAGAAAAATTGTTGGATTTACTGAATTTTCCTCATTTAAACAAATCAATTTTCTAAATTTATTAAATTTCTCTCATCTGAACAAATGTACTGTTTGAATAAACGAAATTCAATAACTTCTTTAACTATTTCGAAAAAATATTTTCTAAGGACCAATGGCACAAATATTTGAAATATTTGAAAAACCAATAGGTTTCAATTTTTCTATGTAACTTATTCTGTTGAAATTTTATCTATAGAAATTTCTCGGCATAAGTTTCCTCTCCATTTGTTTTTTCGTTTCTCATTGAGAACTTCAAACTAAACAAGCTGGGGATTTTCAGTCGAAGAATTTTTAGCAAAAAAAGAGACAGAATTAGTTGTATCAGAAACTCAGACTATTTTTTTTTTCTATTCAATTGCTTTATTCTAAATGATGTTTGGGAGGATCGTAGCATTCTCAATAGAATCGACTTCGTACGATGACATTGATTGTCATCGTACGAACGAATTGATTTCGAATTCTGAGATAATTTTTTTTTGTATTAAACTGGGATTATGAATATTTTTTATTCTTTATGAACATTCAACAGAAGCAATGTTAATTTCACAGCAAATTAAATGAAATACATTGCAATCTGAGGGGAAATGGATGAATATGAAGGGATCATTTTTGGAAAGATAGTGTCTTATATATTGATAGTAAGGGCATTTTTTCTTAATAATAATTTATTTGTTCAGAAAAGTGTAAAAAATTGTTCTATTTTTCTTTTCGTTATTTTTTAAATTTTTTTCCTTTTTTCTACCCCAGTGGACTCAACGTCGCGTCAAAGTACCAATAATGTTAACAAATAATAATAGCAATGTATTGGAGCAATAAGTTATTTCTTTTCTTGAAATACATTAGATTATTAAAAAGGGAAAACAACCCTGTGGAGAGAGGTGCAACGATGTACTATGTAAAGAGCCGAGAGGCTATACAAGGAACAAATAATAATAATAATAATGTAAAAAATTGTGAGACGTGCGCTAACTTCGTTATTATATACTTTTGGGAAGCAAAAATATGAGATCCCTGGCGGTTTCGTAGTTACTATTGAAAAACGATAAGTTCACGGTGAATTCACGATTAATTTCGCAGCGAAAAGCTGTCAACATATGCGCAATTTTTTTTAAATATTCGAGCGGTAAATAAATCGTCAATCTGGTGATTGCTCACACAAAATTTTGAAATTGGAACGAACAATACTTTTAAAAATGTTGATTTTTATTATTATTTTCGTGACATCACTTTTTCATGGCATGTCGGTCATTAACGCGTTCGTTCATGATTTTCACCGAACTAAATGGAGAGAAGTCTCAATATCTTTGAGTCTTATACTTCTAACATTACTCAGTATTTTAATGAAATTCATATTATCGCGTGAATGGATGGAAATTAAAGAATTAAATTAATTAATTATTCTTCAGAAAAATAAACAAATTAAATTAATTACAATGCACAAATTTAAAAACTTGGAGATATTCGGTTTTGATCTCGAGTGAGTGTTGAAGCCCACATCTTTCCACTATCCGGGTGACAGCTTTACCATTAAGCTACCGAGATACCTCACATCCCCAAATTTCAGAAACTTGTGCATATCGTCACTATTCGCCAGTTATTACAATTAGTAGAATTTGATATTATCGACCGGATTTTATATTTTGCTTCCGAATGGAAGCATTACTATCGTGAAAATTTTCGATCTGGATTTTTTTGTTGGGAACTACTTAGAATGATCCGAAAAGTCCAAAAATCATATTTAGAAAAAATGTCTGTATGTATGTGTGTGTGTGTGTGTGTGTGTATGTCTGTGCACACACACATGTCTCAATAATTTCTGGAGTTTTATATGTAGGATTCTGAAATTTTGTCGGTATATTCCGGTCATTGAACTCTTCATTTTAAGCTTTTTTTTATTGGAATCGGTTCAGTAGTTTTTGAGATATTAGCAAATTTCGAATATTTGTATTTCACCAAAATTTTGAAAACTTCTGAACCGATTTCGCTCATATTTATAGGTTGTGCTGACAATCATATGAGCCAGCTGGCTACCAATTTTTATCTCTTTATTGATGATAGTTTTTGAAAAATTTTGATTCTGATGATTTTTTCAATGGAGTTCTTGTTAGCACGATAACTGAAAAAATATTCGAACTAGAGACTCCCAATTTGTTGGATATAGGCTTCTTATAACACTGATGCATGGGATTGCTCATGGGCATAATTGATTGAAAAGTTTTTGATGGAGGAAATTTTTTAGGTTTTGAAAAATTTCAGTTTTTCAGAAATATCTCCGGTCCTATCAGTCGTAGTGATTTGGGATCGATCTCAAATGAAAGATGAGTTCATTTTCCATCGATTCATATAGTTCCAAGAAATTTTTTTCGATTTTTCCAATAGATACAACGTAAAAATTGATTTTCAGATAATGGGCTATGAGTGTTAAAAATTCAGGCGAATTTTTGGACGTCCACCGAAGTTATTTATCGTGTGGACGTGTTGATGACGATGATTTTTCAATAAAGTGGACTGTATAATTTGGATGTTAATTGCCCCTTTTTCTTCTGTCTCGTGAGGCAGGAATGAAGGGAGTTGCGGGGTCGGGGGAAATATTCGAGAGAGTATAAATGAATTCACACAAGGCACGATATTTTCTATAAAAATATAGCACAAACTTTAATGATAACTTTACGATTATTTACAATATTTACACGATTAAATATATGAAAATTGTCTGATGAAATTCACTGATAATTGTCTTTGATAATGGTCTTTTACTAATTGTCTTTGATAATTCTCACTGATTATTTTAAACACTAGCCGGTTGTAAATCGGTCTAGATAATTAACTGAATTTAATGATAATTAACTGAAGTTAATTCTGAATGATTTACTGAATTTATTGGTAATAAATAACACTGATTTGATTTGATAATGCACGTACTTCGTTAATGAATATTAGCGTCGTTTTTGCAAAGTTACTCTCAAAAACGTGACCGTTCAAGTCGCGCGATGATGCGTAAGTGAAGCGTCTCAATGATGAGACGCGTGGGGGGCCAGTTAATACTGACGCCCTGATATTTATCGGCAGTCAATGACCAAATTAACTGACCTTATGACTGCTGGTAATCCTGGGCAGGTCGGTAACCCACAGGATTTTTAACATACCGCCCGCCGTCGCCGAGTCCTTGAAGGCGACCTAGTTGATGTACTTGGTTGATCTTCTGGTGGTTCTTCTTGTTGGTCATCGTCTCGTTCCAGATGAAGTGCTCTTTCGACTTCTTCTGGTAAGACATGGTCTTCATCCCTCATTGGAAGAGGAATGAGCTTGTGTATCGGCCGCAGGACGATTTTTTCTGCAGTTCGACACCTGACGATTCTCACGTGCCCATCTCTGGCAACATGAGGTATCACCACTCTAGCGAGTGGCCACTTTGATGGCGGATAATTTTCGTCTAAGATGAGCACCAGCTGTCCTATTTCAAGGTTTTCAGCTGGTCTCATCCATTTGTTGATGGCTTGATAACGTTGTATGCATTCTTTATGCCAACGATCCCAAAATTGTTGGACTCTGTGGGCAATAGTTTGCCACCTGTTGAGTCTTGCTGGATTCAATTGAAGTAGTGATGGCTCAGGAACAGTTGTCAGCGGATGGCCGACAAGAAAATGTCCTGGTGTCAATGCTTCATAGTCCTCTGGATCATCCGTCAGAGGACAAAGTGGTCTAGAGTTGACGACAGCCTCAACTTGACAAAGAAGAGTTGTAAATTCCTCATATGTCAAGTTGCTGCCTCCGATGATTCTCCGTAAATGATACTTTACTGATTTTACTGCTGCTTCCCACTTTCCTCCCATGTGCGGAGCTCTTGGAGGGATGAATTTCCACTCCGTGCCATGGGTTGCCAAGATTGATGCTATTTTCTTGAGTTGATCCGACTGTTGGTCGAATAACCTTTTTAGCTCAATCTCTGCTCCAATGAAGTTACCTCCATTGTCGCTGTGGATTGTCTTGCAGATGCCTCTTCTTGACGTGAATCTCTTGAAGGCCGCCAGGAATGCTTCTGTTGTGTAATCTGTGACGATTTCTAGATGAATTGCTGATGTAACCATACAAATGAATACAGCAATGTAACATTTGTAAGTTATTGCTGATCCACCTGATCCTCTGTATCGAAGAACGTGGATTGGTCCTGCATAGTCAACACCCGTGTGTTCAAATGCCCTTGATGCATTGAGTCTTTCACTGGGGAGTTGACCCATGAGTTGCTGTGCTCTGATCTTTCTCCATCGAGCACAGATCATGCACTTGATGATGTAAGATCTCACTGGAGCTCTGCCTCCAATGATCCAATATTGTTGGCGGATGTGCGCTAGTGTTAACTGCGTTCCACCGTGATGAGATTTCTGATGGGCTTCTCTGATGATTAACGTTGATAACTTTGATTGTCTGGGAACAATCGCTTGATGCTGTTCGTCGTAGCCGATTTGAGCGTTACTCAATCGACCTCCAACTCGTAAAATTCCAATATTGTCCAGAATTGGAATCAATTTTGCGAGTGGATTATTAACTGGTAGATGTTGTCCACCTCTGATGATGTTGATTTCCTGATCGAAATGTTGCGTTTGCGTATACACTAACCAGTATACTCGTTCGTTCTCCATCTCAAATGGCGTGATGACAGGCGAGTCAGGGATTGGTTGTCTCCTGAATCTCTTGATGGCTCTTCTGATCCAGGCTGAGATTTTTAACATTCGTGTTAATGATGAGTATCTTGACAGGAAGTCATCTTCCTCTGGAGCATTGACAGGAAATGACTGTACTAGTGCTGGTCTTTCTTCCAATGCCACATCCGATGAAACTTCGATTGCTGGTGTTGGCCAATCTTGTTGATTTTGATTAAGCCATCCTGGACCAGTCCACCACAATTGATGAGTTGCAAGTTGTTCAGGGGTGATACCTCTGGACGCACAATCTGCTGGATTGTCCTTGCCATTAATGTGTCTCCACGTTGCTGATGGTTGAAGTTCTTGTATTTTTTGTACTCTGTTCCGTACAAAATCCTTCCATCTTGATGGATGGTTTTTTATCCAAGTCAGAGCTACTGATGAATCCGTCCAAAGATAGGTTTCAATTTCTGGTAGCTCGATGATGGTCTTCACATAGTTAGCTAGATCTGCTACCATGACTGCTGCTGTTAGTTCTAACCTGGGTATCGTCATCTTCTTCAACGGCGATACTTTGGTCTTTGAACAAACCAAGATCGATGATATTTCGTGATTTTCTCCAATGATTCTTAGATAAATCGCTGCTCCCATTGCATCGTTTGATGCGTCAGCGAATCCATGTAGTTGGATTCCAGTGTTGCTAGCAGATAACTTTAACCATCTTGGAATTTTGATGTCCTCTAGATGCTTCAGACTTTCTCTGAAGGTTATCCACTGTCGTTGTATGTGCTCTGGCAGTTCCTCATCCCAACCTGCCTTGATGAGCCACAGTTTTTGCATGATGATTTTCGCTCTTACTACCACTGGTGATATTAATCCAAGTGGATCGTAAATTTGAGCAATTTCTGATAATATCGTTCGTTTGGTGATAACTTCCTTCTTGATGGGCTTGGCTTTGAACTGAAGCACGTCTGCTTGCTGGGTCCATTTAATGCCTAAGACCTTTGTTGATGCTTCTTCCCATAATGAAGAAGTAGATGATGTTGCTGATGACAATTGCAATTTGTTGATGATTTCCGGTGCATTGCTGCACCATTTCTGTAGCGGAAAGCCGCCCGCCATGCAGAGACTGATCAGTTCTCTGATGATGAGCTCTAGTTCTTCGGGATTATCTGCACCTCCGAAGATGTCGTCCACGTATCTTCCCTTAGTCAGGGCGTGCACTCCCTGGGGAAATTTGTGACCTTCATCTTCTGCAAGCTGCTTCAAAACTCTTAGAGCTAGCCATGGAGCACTGGTGGTTCCGTACGTTACAGTTGTCAGTTGATATTCTCGTTGGTTGTGATTTTTGTCTAGCCAGAGTATCATTTGGTAGCACCAGTCTTCAGGATCGACGTTGATTTGTCGAAACATCTTCGTGATGTCTGTCCCGAATACCATTCTGAACATTCTGAATCGAAGAAGCACATCTGAACTATTTGTCTGTAGCTTCGGACCAGCATGTAAAATTTCGTTGATTGATACTCCAGTTGTTGTCTTTGATGATCCGTTGAAGACGACTCTGAGTTTAGTAGTCAGGCTGTCTTCTCGAACCACTCCGTGATGAGGATAATAGACGTTCTTTGATGAATTACTGTCTGGTGGAGCCTGTACCATATGCCCCAATTCCTCGTATTCTTTGAGGAAGGCATGATACAACTCGCTGAATGCTGATTCCTTGGATAATCGTCGTTGCAGCTTCTTGAAGAAAGTCTCTGCAATGTGTTTCGATTCTCCAAGTGATTCTGAATTTGATTTAAATGGAAGTTTCACAAAGTATCTTCCAGATGAATCTCGATAATGTGTCTTGATGAAGTGCTCTTCGCATTCTTGCTCTTCAGGAGTAAGAATCTCTGATGAGGTCTTGGTTATTTCTTCTTGCTCCCAGAAGCTTCGAAGAAGTTCGATGAGTTGCTGGTTTGAAGATTTCTTCACCACTGATAATGAAGTTCTTGGATAACAGTCATCACAGCACGTTGGACCTGATATTATCCATCCAAAGATGGTATCCTGTGCTATTAGTTGATGAGTGTCTCTCTTGATGAGTCCCGGTTGGATTATTTTGTTAAAATAATCGGAACCCAAGATGATGTCAATGGATCCAGGTTTCCAAAAGGTAGGATCTGCAAGTTGCAAGTTCTCAAAGTCGTTGATTGAGCTGGACTTGCAGGTAAACGGTGGTGTTTTTGCTGTTAATTTTCTCAAGATGAGGACGTTGCATTCTATTGCCGGGTTGTAAGGCCGGTCTGATTGTAGAATGACTGTTGCTTGTCCTCGTGTGGCTTCTGATTCTGTATGTCCAATGCCAATGATGTTTATGGACGATGCTTTTCGTTGTACTTTCAAGGATGAAGCTAATTCTTCACTGATGAATGACACTTCCGAGCCTTGGTCAACTAGGATTCGGGCTCTTCTGTGTATTCCTGCTGATGATGTTGCTGTCACCATAGCTGTTGCTAAATATGTCAACTTCGCTGATGATGACTCGATGATTTTCTCTTCAGGTTTGATGATGGCCTTGGCATTTCTGCCGTACCTTGCGATAATTTTCTTGTGTCTCTCGATCTCCTTCTTGGATACTGGGATCGTTGGTTTCCTTCGCCTTCATTGTTTTTTATTATTATTTGATGAGTTTCCTGAAGCTGCAGCAGCAGCTCTTTTTTCTGCTAATTTGGCTGGATCACAAATTAGAGTGTGGTGCCGCTCGCCACATCCTTCATTTCTGCAAACTTGTTCTGATTTGCACTTCCTCAGTCGATGAGGTCCAAAGCAATTGTAACATAAATTGCTACTGATGACTAGTTGGAGCCTCTTCTCGAGGGTCATTCCGTAAAACTTCCCACACTGTGGCCCAACCCAATGTTCCTTCTCGCAAGCAACACATTTTGGCTTTGGTCTAGGTTTCTTGTCATCTTTGTTGTCTTGTCCACTGCCACCAGCTAAAGACATTGGAGGACGTTTTGTCGTACCCGTTGGATTAGTTGGAGGCTTTGATGAGTTTCGTGATGTTGCTTGATTTGCTTGTGGCGGAGGTGGTGAATGATAGTCGCTCTCAAATGCCATGGCTCTCGTCTGGAGAAACTCGATGAATTCCTTCAATGGTGGAAGTTCCTTGTTGTTACCCTGTTGAAGGTCCCATGCCAGCTTAGTTTGATGGTCGATTAATCTTCTCAATATGAATGTCAAGATGATGTCCCATTGGTCAACCGGAGCCCCGAGGGCTTTCATGGCATCCAATGATTCATTCAAGATGTCGATGAGTCGCATCAGTTGACCTTTTGATTTATTATCAACTGGTTTCATATCGAGGATGCGGTTCATGTGTTCCGCCATGATGAGTTTCGGATTCTTATACCGATTCGTCAATGTTGTCCAAGCTACCAGATAATTGTCCTCATCAACAGGTAAATTGGAGATGAGTGAAGCTGCATCTCCTTGGACTAACGTTTTCAATATGATGAATTTCTCTGAATCTTGGATTCTTTTTCCACCAATCGCTGATTGGAACAGGTTGCTGAACTCTGGCCAGTCCTTGTACCTCCCAGTGAATGGTTTGATGTTGATGCTCGGTAGATTGACTGATGTTCGAGAATCATCATGTCTCCTTACTTGCTCTCTTAGTTCATTTGCTCGGTCAATGAACTTTGCAAGTAGTTGTTTATGCGCTGAGTAAGTTGTCTGCACTTGTCTCATTGCATTCTCCCTGAAATATGCATGATCTGCATATTCAGCTGGAGCATACTCGTTGAGTCTCTCATGATAATCCACGAATTTATCATAACTCTTGTCCAAAACTGCGTCCCAGGATTTAACAGTATTTGCACTATTCGTGCCCAATCCGTTGAGTCTCAATAGTTCATAATCCGTTTTCATCTCGTTCATCCTGTGAGTTTGGAGAAGAAACATCCTGTCCCATGACAGACTGTCTGTTGCTGGCCTCATTAAGGTAAATGGCCTTGTGTTATCCATCAGGTGTTGTGCTTGATGCACCTGAGCTTGAACCGTGAATTGTTGCTGTTCTCGTTGTTGCAATAACAACTGCTGTTGTTCTTGCAACCGTTGCTGTTCTTGCTGTAGTAGCAACCTCTGCTGATCTTGCTCCTGCTGTTGCAGTAGCAATTGATTCTGTTGCGATTGCAATTTCTGTTGAAATTGCTCTTGCTGTTGCTGTTCCAATTGGTTAGTCTCCACTGATTGCAACTGAATATTTGCATTCAGTGCTGCTAACTCGATGAGATTCGCTGGTGTCTCTCCATCCAGGATACCCGTGGCAGGCAAGACACGGCGTTGAATGTCACTGTGAGTGACCTGTGGCTTTACTGAGGGAGATGTGGTTTCTCCATCTACAGGAGTATCCCCTTGTGGATTTTCGATACGTTCAATGTCGTCTTCACCGCCATGTCCTGCCTTTAGGGCACCTGGGGGAGAAGACTTTTCATTAGGATTGTCCGACATAATTAATTAAAGAAATTAAACTTATCTTTTACTCGTTGAATTTCAAATAAAAGACTTTATGTCAATGATGAATTTCAAATTAGGCGCGTGCGCCTCTCTGCTGCGCCGACTGGAACAGCTGTCCGTGAAAATCGATAAAGGGGCGGGCCTTTGCGCTCCCACCTTTACTCGATGTACTCGATGATGTTCGTGCCAAGTCGCCGTAACTCGGTCTCTCGTGACGTAGCACACTGCGCTGCTGGAGGGGATGCCTGCCAACGTCGCCTTCGGAGTCGTTCGGTTTCACGAAAACTCACGACTGATGTTTTTCACTTGTAGCACTGTTTTGATTTGGATGTAAACAAACTTGTGTTTCACCCTCAACGTTTTTGTCTCGATTTTATGTCGTTAAATTCACTGAATTTAACTCTTAAATTCACAGTGAATATTCGAATAGCCTTGAATTTATTATTCACTCTCGAATATGGATGAATTTCAGGGGGAAGGGGTAGGATAATTTTCTGCCGGATCTTTTCACGATCCGGCTCGAAGGACCATGTTAAAAATTCAGGCGAATTTTTGGACGTCCACCGAAGTTATTTATCGTGTGGACGTGTTGATGACGATGATTTTTCAATAAAGTGGACTGTATAATTTGGATGTTAATTGCCCCTTTTTCTTCTGTCTCGTGAGGCAGGAATGAAGGGAGTTGCGGGGTCGGGGGAAATATTCGAGAGAGTATAAATGAATTCACACAAGGCACGATATTTTCTATAAAAATATAGCACAAACTTTAATGATAACTTTACGATTATTTACAATATTTACACGATTAAATATATGAAAATTGTCTGATGAAATTCACTGATAATTGTCTTTGATAATGGTCTTTTACTAATTGTCTTTGATAATTCTCACTGATTATTTTAAACACTAGCCGGTTGTAAATCGGTCTAGATAATTAACTGAATTTAATGATAATTAACTGAAGTTAATTCTGAATGATTTACTGAATTTATTGGTAATAAATAACACTGATTTGATTTGATAATGCACGTACTTCGTTAATGAATATTAGCGTCGTTTTTGCAAAGTTACTCTCAAAAACGTGACCGTTCAAGTCGCGCGATGATGCGTAAGTGAAGCGTCTCAACGATGAGACGCGTGGGGGGCCAGTTAATACTGACGCCCTGATATTTATCGGCAGTCAATGACCAAATTAACTGACCCTATGACTGCTGGTAATCCTGGGCAGGTCGGTAACCCACAGGATTTTTAACAATGAGTAATTGAAAAATTAATAAAATAAAGATTTGAATGATATAAATTGATGAGAAATGATCTCCCCTCCCATTTAAGATAATAACTAGGCTGCTACGACTGATAGAACCGAAGATATGTCCGGAAAAGTGAATTTTTTCAAAACTGAAAAAATTTCCTCCATCAAAAACTTTTCAATGAATTATGCCCACAAGCAATCCCATGCATCAGTGTTATAAGAAGTATAGATTTATCAAATTGGAAGTCTCCAGCTTGAATTTCTTTTTCGGTTATCGTGCCCACAAGATCACCATTGACAAAATCATTGGTATCAAAATTTTTCAAAAACTATCATCAATAAATAGATAGATTATCAAGAATAACGTTGATTAGAAATCGGTTACCAAGGAAACATTGAAAATCGTATGAATTAATCGATATCCGCAAAACATGAAAAAGGTATTCACAATGGAATAGCAATTCGAATGAAAGCATTGAATATTAATTCAAATTAAATTATTGAATACTCTTCTCCTTTTAAATTTGAACAAAAATGAAAATTCATGTTAAACGATTTAGTGAAGTGGAGGAAAAGGAATCCATTCGGAAGCGACTTGCTAATAAGTTAGCAGATAAAGCTATAATGATATAGAGAATGATGCAAGTTTCCACTTGTTTATTATTATTTTCGTGACATCACTTTTTCAAAAAATGTTGATTATTTGTATAAAATCGTTAATAACAATTTATACAAGATGAACTTCTCAAAGTTGATTCAGTGAATCTGTGAAGAGTGTAATGAGGAATAAAATGAGCCCTAGAAATGAAAAGTTAATTGAAAATTGAATTTTTTTTATTATTTTTCACATTCTTTTAAATCTTGAAAAATTTGATCATTATTTATTTGTTCCTTGTATAGCCTCTCGGCTCTCTACATAGTACTTCGTTACACCTCCCTCCACAGGGCTGCTCCCTTTTTAATAATCTAATATATTTCAAGAAAAAAAATAACTTATTGCTCCAATACATTGCTATTATTATTTCTTAACATTATTGGCACTTTGACGTGACGTTAAGTCCACTGGGGTAGAAAAAAGGGAAAAAATTAAAAGAATGACGAAAAGAAAAATAGAACAATTTTTTACATTTTTCTGAACAAATAAATTATTATTAAGAAAAAATGCCCTTACTATCAATATATAAGACACTATCTCTCCAAAATGATCCCCTCATATTCATTCATTTCCTCTCAGATTGTAATGTATTTCATTTCATTTGCTGTGAAATTAACATTGCTTCTGTTGAATGTTCATAAAGAATACCTAATAAAATCATTCTTAATGAAGAAAATATATTCATAATCCCAGTTTAATACAAAAAAAAATTATTTCAGGATTCGAAATCAATTCGTTCGTACGATGACAATCAATGTCATCGTACGAAATCAATTCTATTGAGAATGCTCCGATCCTCCCAAACATCATTTAGAATAAAGCAATTGTATAGAAAAAAAAATAGTCTAAGTTTCTGATACAACTAATTCTGTCTCTCTTTTTGCTAAAAATTCTTCGACTGAAAATTCCCGGCTTGTTTAGTTTGAAGTTCTCAATGAAAAACGAAAAAACGAATGGAGAGGAAACTTATGCCGAAAAATTTCTATAGAAAAAATTTCAACAGAATAAGTTACATAGAAAAATTGAAACCTATTGGTTTTTCAAATATTTCAAATATTTGTGCCATTGGTCCTTAGAAAATATTTTTTCGAAATAGTTAAAGAAGTTATTGAATTTCATTTATTCAAACAGTACATTTGTTTAGATGAAAGAAATTTAATAAATTTAGAAAATTGATTTGTTTAAATGAGAAAAATTCAGTAAATCCAACAATTTTTCTAATTATTAGTTGACCGATGGAAAAACTAATATTTGACATTTTTTATTACTTTTTTTTCTCAGCGTATTTCAGATAATGTATAGAAGGAATTTCTGAATGGAAATTTTTTTTAAGATGAAAATTTTTTGATGAATATCAACAAATAATTACGCGGAGTTCAGAATTCAATTCTATAATTCTTTATATTATTAACATTGAGCGTCATTCTAAATAACTGGGGAATTCTATCTCTGCATTATCGACAAAATTCCCCAGTTCGGCCGCCATTGTGTCTCAGAATGAGACCCCTTGGGGTCTCAGAATGAGACCCCTTTGGGGTCTCAAAAGTGTCTACAAAATGAGACCCTTGGGGTCTCAAAATGAGACCCCTGGATTTGCAGTGTAGATCTTGAAAGTTTTTTCACAAATGGAACAAGATAAAAAGGACGTATCTCGCTCGTTCTTAGAGAAAAAGAGAGAAGAAATGGAATAATTTTGTTTTACCTCTTCGATACTAAATTTTGAATAAATTCAAAATTTTCTGATTCTCAATGTCTTTGTTAGGGACTGCCGGTGCATTTGAATGTGATAGTTACGTTTAGCGGACAAAATTGATATACTCCAAGGAAAAAAGAAAAAATATGATCTACAGCTGATTATTACCCACTGCTGTCAATTCTAGATCGATTACGAAAATAAAGAGTACATCTCTTGTTAGGAGCAACCGCACTACTTCTCGAAGGAAAAAAATACGATTTTGCTTCATTTTTGGAGGAATATGTCGGAAAATAAATGAGGTAAAGCCCCTTTGCTCTTATCTTTTTTTGTAGCTCTTACATTTCTCTATAAGTAAGAATTCAATGAAGATCGCCTTATTTCGCTCAGTTTCCCAAATCATCTTAAATGATAAAAAGTAAATTCATCCTAGATACATTTTTTCAGCGATCAATTTCTTAAGAAATCGCATTATTCAAAAATGAAATTATATTCCAATTTGAAATAAAATAATGATTATTATGTAGATATATTTATATTTGTATCATTCATAGTGATTCATACACCATAGTATGTTATTTATTGAATCGTTGTACAATTTGAAAAATGTAATTCAACTCTTTATTTTATTTGTAATGTATCAATTCATCAACATCATAACTCTCTGAACATAAAGAATATGTTAATTATTTTTCATTAGATTTATGCTGATACCACATTAAATGATCAGGGAGATAACACTGATCATCAACATAGTAATTTTGAAAATTCTCTAAAGATTTGTATGGTAAACTTTCATTGTGAAGTTTTGCGCATAAATCACAGAGCGTTGACTTTGTTGAGTCCTCAATTGCATAATATTTCTTCCACCAAAAATATGAAGCATACTCGGTTTGGTTCTTTGATAATGTTAGCAAAAAATTTGCTATCTCATTAGTTGAATTAAAATCCATGATATTTATGTAAGAATGTGGTGGTAGAAATTTTGAATAATCTGCACCACTATAAACCACTGGAATTATGTGCTTTTTCATTGGTAAGTAAACCTTTTCAGTTACATAATCTTTACATAGAGTATTTTCAAAGGAAAAATAGAAAAAATAGTCTCTCTCCAATCGATCATAACACGCCTCTGGATTATTTCTATTGCACCTTAATTTTCCACATTCTCCATAAATATCAACGTCAAAGTATTTCTTGAATTCTTTGGTTAAAATGTCACGTTTTGACTCACTGCCACAGTGAGAAACGAACCACGCTGCCATTCGTTTTTTTCCACTTATTATTTTTAGCTCGTTATCACTTATATTGTACGGAGTATCACTGAAATTTCTCCAAGTAATTGCATCAAATGAATTATTTGGTGGTGACACGAGTTTTTGAGTTGCGATGTCTCTAATTTTGCCGTAAGGACGAATGACATCGGAATCCAAACGATATCCCATTGTCCAATTGTAATAGTTGGGTATTAGGATAAATTCTTTGGGAGTAGCATCAATGGGCCTAGAATGAAGAAAGGCATTTTTTTTTCTTGACTTTTTTTTGAGAATTTTTCGATAACTAATCGAGATACGCTCTTTTTGTCCCAAAGCTTTATTGTAGAAAATTTCAAGAGCTAAAAAAGGGCTTCTTACTTAATTTCCAAGATATTTTCGCAAAACTCATAAGAAAAAAATTCGATTGATCGTATTCACCTCTTTGCAATTTTTTGCCATTATTTTTCTTTAAATATCTCGGAAATTGAGCGAGAGAGGCCGATTTTGCTTTAACCCTTTCTTGTAGCTCTCAAAATCTTCTACAAAAAGTATAAGATTCAAAAGGGCGTATCACGATTACTTTCCGCGATATTTCATTGTGATTTATCAGAAAGATAATTGAGATTACCTGGATGCCGGGGATTCCCAGGAGAAGTAAATGTATCGTTGATGATTCGATCTTTGCTGTGGTAAATCATTGAGTTTGATCTCAGTTCCATGGAATAGAACTGCATCATAAGATTCTAGATCTTTAAACAGTTTTCTTTCTGGGGTTCCATAGCAGTGAGGCACAGGACATCCTCGAAAAACATCTCCAGTGCCAAACATAAAATGCCTGTGTCTTTCACGATACATCTCGTTCCAATATAGGATAGTTTTCACGCTCTTAGTGCCTCCGCCCGAAGATCTCCATCGTTCATGTATATCCTAGGCAGAAAAAAAAACGCCAGTGCGTTTTATAAAAACGTCGACAAATACGCGCATCGATGTTATTGGGAAAAAAAAATATGAAATGAGAATAGTACAAGTCTCAGTGATCTACCTGTGCATTCCTTTTCAAATTAAATCATCATCTTATTATTCGAATACTAGATGAAATTGGCATTGTACAATGAATTTGAAAAATTGAATAGTAAAGAAATTAAACAAAAGAAACATACTTGGTGTACCAAGTGAAAACACAGATTACAGGTACACCAAGTACGTTTCTTTTGTTTAATTTCTTTACTATTCAATTTTTCAAATTCATTGTACAATGCCAATTTCATCTAGTATTCGAATAATAAGATGATGAATTAATTTGAAAAAGTAATGCACAGGTTGATCGCCGGACTTGTACTATTCTCATTTCATATTTTTTTTTTCCGATAACATCGGGGTTCGTACTTGTCGACGTTTTTTTAAACCGCACCGGCGTTTTCTTTTTCTGCCATTTCAGTTCTTTTTTTATTTATGAATGAGCAATGTAATAGAGATGGATTGAATCGAATCTAGACGCATGCTGATTGACTTGACTTTGAATTGAAATATTTTCAAAACGATTGAAAATTTATCGAGACATGCTGCGAATAAAATTTAGAGAAAAAATTAAGGAACAGAATGAGCAAAACCCCATTATCCTACGACTCTTAGTTTCTGAAATATGATTTTTCGAATGAAAAATTCGAAAATAACGCGCAAGGCTCTAATTAGTGAGCGAAAAATTAAAATAATCTATACACGGTCGGTAAAATCAAAGCTCTGTAATTTTTTCTTAGGTCTCACACGTCATTGTTAAACTTTTCAGTAAAAAATTAATATCTCGGAAACTGCAAGTCGTACAAGCACGGCGTTTTGCTTATTGTATTCGTTAATTTATCCTCTAAATTTTATTCGCAGCATGCCTCGATAAATTTTCAATAGTTTTCGAGATATTTCCATTCAAAGCCAAGCGCGTTTGATGTTTACTGCGTGCGTTTGTGTGACGCATACTTCTACGTAGTGTCGGTGAGGAACTAACACAGTTACAATGTCCCAAAGAAAGTTCGATTTGGAGAAGAATTCTGGCCAACGTTTTTAATTAATAATAAAATATCGTTTTTCCAATTTTTTTTACATAAAATCGAAGATAATGGTAAAAACAATATATTACCGAAAAATCATCTCACGAGATAGAATTTTGACTGTAGAAAAAATTATTGAATTTTTTCGAATCCTATTTAGCCGTATAGGCGTGTGGTAGCCTTTGTCTGACAGAGTGTTGAGCTCGTACTTATCGAAAGATGCTGCCGCATCTCCTGATTGTGAAAATACATAATGCAAATCCAGGGGTCTCAGTTCGAGACATAATGGCGGCTGAGACGGGGGCTTGTTGATAATACAGACTTAGAAAATGTTCTCAAAAAATAAACTAATGAGAAAAGTTTAAGAAGGATGAGTGTTTCTCCACATAATTTTTGAGAATATCCCGGAACGTAAGCGAGATGCAGTGATTTTGCATGAATTCTTCCTTCTAGAGAATCTCAAGAGATACAAAATAAGAATGAAAGTGAAATCGCTCTATCTCGTGTAGTTGTCGAGATATTCCCATTTTTCAGTGATCAAGTTCCCGACTAGCAATTTTGATCCAGGTCTCATCTGGACCTCATCAGTTTGGCCTGACTCCGGACGTCAGGCCCTCGCTTGGATGCCTTATCCGGTCCAAGTCTGGGCTGTAACGCGCTCGTCAACTCAGGGCCTGACTTGGATCATCAATTCAAGACCGGATGAAGCATTCCAGATTAGTGCCGGATGAAAAATTCCATACATGATCCAAAAGACTATGATCATTAATTAATCAACGCAATAACAAAAAATATATCATTCATTCACTTTCAAGTAATTCATCGTTGCATTTACACGTGAGATGGCATTTTTTTTTACTGAAATGAGAGATTTTAAATTAGGAAATTAACTTGCACTCGACTACAGCTCAATTATAGCATCGGTTGGTCTGATCACTTACATAAATTTTTTCCATAGGGATATTGCCCGGGATAAAATTTTTGAGTCTTTGGAGAGTCTTTTACGGTCTTCAAAGACTCCCAGAAAGACTTTTCAGTCTCTAGAGTGTCTCGCAAGTCCCGCAACTGTCTCTACAGTGTCTCTCGGGTCTCTCCCATGAAGACTTTTATCTTTGCTGGTCTCTCCCGTAAAGACTTCTATCTTCGCGTGTCTCTCCCGTAAGGACTTCTATCTTTTTATTTTTCGTGACATCACTTTTTACGGTCTCCAATTTTATCGCCTCCAGTTTTTTTCTGAAACTTGTGCACTTTAATTAATTCAATTTATTTAATTCTTTAATTTAATTGATTTATTTAGTAATTTAATTTCCATCTTTACGCGATAATATGAGATTTCAACTACTATAACCTGAATAGGTTAGAAGTTTAAATACTCAGGCATTCTGGGCCTTCTCTCCATTTAAGTTCAGATGAATTTCTCATGAACGAACGCATATATATGACCAAAATTGCCGTAAAAAGTGATGTCACGAAAAATAAAAATAATCTATACACGGTCGGTAAAATCAAAACTCTGGACTTCTATCTTTACTGGGCTCTTATTAGATTCATAAATCTTTGCAAAGACATAAGTCCTTACGAGAGAGATCGAGAAATGAATTTTTTTTTTTATTTCAACTTAATAATTTCTAAGTTTTCAATTTTTATAATTTTTGCAAAGCGTGGAGTTATCATTTTTTTCATATTTGACTTTAATGAAAATTCTCAATATTAGCGGAAAGTGGAGTGAAACGGACATAGGGGTAAAATGGATATATTTGAGTTTTGATGTTTATATTATCAAACTTTTTTATAGATGACGTGCAGAAAGTTATGAAAATTTAAAGAAAAACATGCAGTTGTGTTAATTAAAACTGGAATCGATCTATATTAAGGATTATTAAAAACTAAGTCGCATTCAACAATCTATTATCATCTAATATATTGATTAATGTATTTTTTGACAAAAAAAAATATGGATAAAAATAAATATTTTTTTGAAAAATAGAAAGACTGATGGCTCCCGAAGGAAGACTGGAGGATTCCTTATCTGAGAGACTGATGGCTCTCGAAGAAAGACTGGAGGAGTTCTTATTTGAGAGACTGTGAGTCTCTCAAGTAAGGACTCTGGTTCGTAGAGCAGGGACTGAGAGTCCCTGTAAGAGAGACACGTGTCCCGTTCGGAGAGACAGCAAGGTGTCTCTAGAAAGTCCCTGCCATGGCGCGAATAGGGACTCTGTCAGAGACCGGGACAGGAGTCTTTCGACCACTGAAAGACTCGACTTTTTTCATCCCGGGTGATCATTTTCAGAATTAGATCATGAATCTGTGAGAAACTAAGACTGATTCATGAGTTGTTTATGATAAAGTTAATAACCATTCGGGGAACCTGATATAGTCCCGATAATTTCCGGATCAGGATAAATTGATCAGACTTAGATTCTTTCACAATTCTCGAGCAGATTCTCCAGATCCGGGAGATGTTCAGGGCCGGACCAGGCGAGTCCTATTGGGGTTAGCGTTCTCTCTAAAATTCTTTAATCAGGCTATCCTGCTGTAGTACTGATCAAGGCCATCTTGCATCGGCCCTGCCCATGCTATACCGCATCTGGATTTGATGAGGCATGCCCATTTTATGCCTAATCAAGATAGCCATATTCACTATGGATCCGGATTTGAGCAGGCGTGCTCATGCTATACGGGATCAGGATAACCATACCCACTCCGAATTTGATTAGGCACGCACGCGGTATAGATCGGCAGCTGTGGAGATCGAAGGGGTCGATTTTGGGTTTTTAAAATAGCATGCTCGGATTTTGATGATTTTTTTTTGAAATTCATGTAAAAATGCAAAGAAAGTTTTTGACCTAAAATTAGAGTGCGCTCGCTATTTGTTTAAAAGATAGCCTTTTTACTTGACGCTTCCGATTGGAATATCTTGATAACTATTAAAAATTTATCGAGACATGCAGTAGAAGAAATGTAGAGAATGGATTCCCAAATATTTAAAAAAAAAACTGCATGTCTCTACTATTTGTTATCCGGGAGATATAAATTTTTAATTAAAAAGTTAGGCACGGCGCGTGAGAGCGCATGAACAAATAATCGTTACTCGGCACTAAATTGATCAATTCCAATTTTTTTTTAATTAAAGGCTTTTGCTTACGCTATCGGGAAAAAAATCAGCTAAGCAAAACCCTTTAAGTGGAGACGTCAGGTCTCTACGGGGTGAGGTGTGAGGGGTAAAAGATTAAAGGATCCGACAGCTATTGCTAATTTAAGATAAATAAAATATTCTCACATATTTTAACATTTCGGCTGGGTTCAACTCGGAAAAATATTCATAAATATCAATTACTATTTTCCCTGAATCTAAATTTCGTTATTTAATTTTTTCTTTACTTTCAAATTTTATTTAATTAATTATTGAGAGACGGCTCTAAATGAAATAAGTTGGTACCATTACTATCCATGAGGAGATGGTTTCATTGGCTGAGCACGCTGCCGTCATAACCCCTAAAAGTGACATGCAAAAATTCAAGTACTCAGAGTGCTAAACAAAAACAAAAAGTATAAGTTGACCAAGGCCCATTTTATATTTTATATTTACATATTGATATTCTTACTATGCTTTAGGAATGAAAAAAACAGTTTCCATCGTAAATTAACAAAAAAAAATGAAGAATTATCTAAATTAATTTTGACTATTTTCAAAAATGCGCGCGCCTTTTGCGTTCAGCGGTTTTATAAATGGCTCCAGTCTCGATTGAAAAATGCAGTTTTTTCAGCAGTTTTCTCAATATTATAAAAAAACGGCTTAAGGAAAATCTGTAAAACTTCCCACGTAAATTCTTTCAGTGGAATTGAAGTGACCTAAAAATAATTCTTAATTCTTTCAGGACGTGTGAAACGCATGGGTTTGTTTGAAAGTGTCAGCCCATAAGCTACCGGGTTGTGGATTTTTTTTAAATTAATTTTTTATAATATAATGGCTTGAAGGAAAATTCTCATATTTTTTTAATACTCTCTAAATACCCCAAAGCTGATGAAGAAAAAAAAAAGGACACTTTTAGGAAACTAATTTTAATGACGTCTCCCCTTAATTAAAAAAAAAAAACAATTGGAATTGATCAATTTGATGCCGAGTAACAATTATTTGTTTAGCGTTCTCGCGCACCGTGTCTAACTTTTTAATTAAAAATTTATATCTCCCGAATAACAAATGGTAGAGACATGCAGTTTTTTTTAAATATTCGGGAATCCATTCTCTACATTTCGTCCATTGCATGTCTCGATAAATTCTTAATAGTTATCGAGATATTCCAATCGGAAGCGTCAAGTAAAAGGGCTATTTTTTAAACAAATAGCGAGCGCACTCTAATTTTAGGTCAAAAACTTTCTTCGCATTTTTTCATGAATTTCAAAAAAAAATCATCAAAATCCAAGCATGGTGTCTTAAAAACCCAAAATTGACCCCTTCGATCTCCACAGCTGCCGGTCTAGTATACCGGATCAAGATAGCCATACTCATTCCGGATCCGGACTTGATCAGACGCAGCATGGCGTGCCTGATCAGGAACCGCACCTATTCTGGATCCGTACCAAGTGTGACAGCAGACGTGCCAGAAGAAATTTCTAGTCGGGCTCGAAAAGTTGAAGTTATAAATCTATTCTTCTGCTGACTTGTTTTATGAAAATATCCCGGAAACTGAGCGGTATAGTGCGATTTTTGCATGTTCTCCGTCTGTAGAGAATTCAATGAGCTCCAGAAGGGGAACACGTAGAGAACAATGAGCTACAAAGAAGACTCATGCCGAAATCGTCTTATCTGCTCCAAGATATTCTCGAAAAATAGTTAACCAATAAATGTTCAAACTTTCATTTTCACCCGGAAACGTTTGTGCAAACAATTCCCATCAATATTTCGTTAAGAATGATAATTGATAGCCAATTATTACGAGGGCATACTGCGGAATAGCGTTGTTCAGTGGTATGATTCACATGGTGACACGACAGTTCCTTGGACAAATAATCCGCTACATTTCATCCGTGCAATTCCATCCTGGCGACATTTTAAGTACCGACATATTATTCATCGACAATATCTCTTCACGATAATTCATCCAAGTGACATTCGATCCTGAAAATGTCTTCGAAAGTAATTATTAAATTTCAGTTACATGGGATCGTTCATCGGCCTCATTGTTCATTTTGTAATGTAGGTACATGTGGTTGTCGATTATTTTTTTGTATTTCTGCTTTCGAATGGAAGCTTTACTTTCGTGAGAATTTTCGACTTGAATTTTTTTATTGCAAAACACTTAAAATTCTTCAGAGAATCCGAAATATGCTTTAACCCTCTGACTCGACAAACGCATGAAAGTGTATCGGTGTGAGAAGAGAGGGGGACAGCCAATCGTGCGTGCCTGTATGATTGTAGTAGTGCGTGACGTCATGATGGCGGCCCCCACTCTCGGCAATCCAGGTACGAAGTTATTCACACAAACGGTTGGGGCCCCATCGAGTGCAAAATATTTCTTTAATATTTCAAAAAAATCGCCATATTTTTGTGGAATTCTGCAAATATGAATAATAAAAAAAGGAAAGTTATCAATGATGAGAATTCAGAGCCTAAGTGTTCAGGATTAACGGTTTTATTAGTATTCGGGAGCGCCGTGAAAGATCGTACGGTATTGTTGCCACGCGTATCTCAGCGCCGTCACGTGACTTTCGCCATCCCTCCTTGCGCTCTGGTCGGTGGTGGGGACTCGGCGGTCGAGTCATAGGGTTAATAAGAAAAAAAAATACAAACTGATTAGCTAGTATTAATTCATTATTATTATTGATTTTTTTTTTTTTTGGATATTTGAAAGATATTTTGTCGCCGATCGAATCAATTCAGTTGATTTGTCCTTCGGATAGATTGTCTCTCGGATTTTTCGTCTGCGGAGGAAATGTCGCGGATATATTTCATTATTACCTGAAATTCTTCTAGAGTATTCAGCATCGATTGATCTGCACTATCATTCCATTCTCTAATTCTTTCATCAGATGTTTCAATTATGGGACTACTTATGTAATAGAAAATTGATGACGCTGTAAAAATAATTAATAAACTGAAGCACCACCGGAATTTGGACATTTCTTTATTGTATATCAGTCAAAATAGTCACACACATTACTATTGAACTGTTTTAACAATACTGAATATGTAAACTCAGTACTTTTCGATTGTTATAATTACGAACGTTTACGTCAAATGTGACATTATTGTCATTACCCGGTAGTTCCAACTGACACAGGCAGACTGGTTTCACAAATAGAAAGAAGTCTCCCAAAAGTATGTAGTATTGTAGACGAAAATGTATTAGCTTAGATAAGATTGTCTTTGCTGGTATTTTTTTTTATTTTTCTCATAGGAGAGACCGGCCTAAAATGGGCCTCTGTTTCAGAATGATTATGAATTTTTTTCGGATTGAAGGAGTACGCGAAAAAAATATGAAAAAATTTGAGAAAATGCTTCAACATGTCTCTATTGTTGGTGAATTTTTGCATTTTTTTTTAGACGCCTTCACTCTTAAAAAAAAATCCCGGATCGTTTGGTCATACGGCTCCATTTCGCCCCGGTCTTGTATACTTTATAGATGAACATTCACAGTGGAACTTCGAATATATGTCTTCACTCTGTAGTGTTTGATTACCTGCAGCGTAATAAAATGTGTTTTACTCGATCGAGAACATTATCACGAGTCTATGTTGGATTTTTTTTTTTTTTTTTCGACACAAAATCTTGAGGAAGAGGAATAAATTTATTTCTGGAAAAAAAATATCAAGAAAATTCGATAGAAATTCTTTTGAACAATTTTATTTCAAATTCTTCAACCAGCTCAATTCATTGGGCGAGTGACATTGATCAATTTCATACCAATTGCGAAATACTTCAATAGATTTTGTCAGCATACTCTCATCATTTAATTTTTTACAAAGTTCACAAAGTGTATATTCAGTGCTATTTTCTATTTTGTAAAAATTCTTCCACCAAAAGTACGAAGCATATTCTTCTGGATTTTTCGATAGTTTAATTAGATAATTTGCTAAGTCATCTGCTGTATTGAAGTCCAGTGCGTTTATGTAGGAATGTGGAGGTGCAAATATAGAGTAATTTGAGCCACCATAAACTACTGGTATCAAATAATTTCGAAGTGGGAGGAAAAATTTTTCTGTTACATAATCATTACACAGAGTATTCTCAAAAGATAGATAGAAGAAGTAATTTCTTTCTGCCATACTGAAGCATTCTTCCTCATTATGGCCTCCAGGAGAGCATGATTTGGAACCACATGTGCCATAAATATCAACCTGACATGATGAATTTGTAATTAAAACGATATGAAATATCAATGCAACGAATTCAGTAGTGAAGAGGGCTCAATGGAATATCTCGGAAACTAATGCAGATATACGCCTCTTACACTCTGATCATTTTTTGTAGAGTATTTTAAGAGTTAAAAAAGGATCAGAACAAAATCCCTCTCTCTTTCGTTTAGTTTCCGAGAAATTCTCAAAAAAATGATTGACAGAAATTGACTCATTGAATAAGTCAAAAAAATTGCTTAGCTTCATTTGTGAATATCTTTAAGGGGGGGGGGGGGGGGGGGGTGAGGGTTAAAGCGTGAAAAGAAGGACTTTTTCACGGTCTTTTTCAGGCGTATGGATTAAGCATATTCATCGAAACTTTTTGAACATTATTGAGGATGGATTCAACAACATTGAGTAATTTTTTTAAGCGAAAATATCCACAAACAAGCCGGTGACGGAGCTTTTCGAAGAAAGTTTCTGACAATTTGCGGTGATCACTGTATCTCAGCTGGAAATTATCAGAAATGAAAAACCATTGAAATTTAGTCAAAGTATCATTAAATCCTCCCCCCAACGATCTCTGATTATTTTTTTTTACATTAAGGGGGTTTTCCACCCACAAAATAGCGCAATTTTTCGGAAAAAAGGAGTTTTCACTCGAAATGACCACCAAAAATTGACAAATGAAAAAAAATAATAATCAGAGATCGTTGGGGAGAGAATTTAATGATAGTTTGACTGAATTTTAATGGTTTTTTTTATTATTGATAATTTCCAGCTGAGATAAAGTGATCACCGCAAATCGTCTATTTCAAAAGATGTTCTTGGAAAAGCTCCGTCGCCGGCTTGCTTGTGGACATTTTCGTATAAAAAAATTACTTAATAGTGTGTAATCCATACTTAATAATGTTCAAAAAGTATCTATAAATTTTCTCAATCCATACGTCCAAGAAAAATTCGTAAAAAAAAGTGTTTTCTTTCACGCGTTAACCCTTACCCGCCCCCCCTCCCCCTTAAATCTACTCCTGTAGCTAGTGATAGACAATTTTAAATAGATTTTCTCAAGATCAGATTTTTTTCCTCGAAAACCGATCTTTTTTGGTCGATTCTCCCATATTTTTACGAGGATTCGATTTTCTTTACCAAGTACAAGAGAAAAATTTTAAAACAAAAGAAAAAAAATATTCACAGAATTACAGTCGTTTCAGTGTCGTTTCAAGCATTAATAGAAATAATTACTGAAGGAAACTTGACATGATCCACTTTTCAATGAACTATGTATATTCATTCATAGATTCATTTGTTCAACAAATAAATAACGAATCGAAGATTCCTTCCTACGTGTCATATTTTTTTCGAAAAACTTTAAATTACACGAAAATTTCGAAAAAATGCTCTTGGAAAACGAATTTTTACGTCTTTTCTCCTCTTTTAATTTTCACAGGTTTCCAAAAAAATCATTTTTATTATTTGCCAACTTAAGGTAAATGTCCCTATTCCCGCCAGTGCCCCCATTATCATCATTTCGCGCTCAGTGTACATATTTATACTGAAAAAAATGTTGCGTCATGGATAAATGAGTGTGAGATCATTAATTAAAGAATATTATCATATTTTAAGTCAATCAATAAAGTGATGAGTGGTATTCTGAGTGGAATTTATTTTTAAAAAAACGTTTTTCCGGCAAGGGTCACGGATCGGAGCAACTCTTACGAAGGTAAGCTAAGAAAATCTGACAGTATTTTAGTTCATATTTCGCGTAAAAATATGAAATTTCTATTTTTTTTTCTTTTAAGCCCACCAGAAAACTTCATTCTTTGATAATATATATATTTAAACCCATAAATTATAGATATTTAATATTTTAATATTGAAAAACGAAGATGGGGACAGTGAGTCGAAGATGTCCCCATCTTCGTTTATGACCAAATCAATAACCCAATCGATATAATTCAACCAATTCTCGTAACGGAAAATAATAAAAATGAAAGTACTGAACGGGTAATATTTTTTACTGAATGTTTGAAGATATTTGTCAAATTTCAGTGAATGAAAGACGCCGAAAAAGTTATATATCTTAATGTTTTAATTTCCATCACCTCCAATTGAAATAAAATCAAAAGTAAATTCGAATATTGTTCTGTTTTAGAGCAGTGAAGATGGTGAAGTCAAGAAAAAAAAATCTCACCATGTGTCGACTAATGATCAGTTGAAGAGAAGAAAAGAAAGAAATTGGAAATTGCAGCGGAAAGGAAGAAGAAGATTGAAGGAGCGGAAGGAGAATTTTGAAGGAGCTCGCTCAGAAGGAGAAAGAAGCTGCCATGGGCATTGCAGCTCAGTGAAGAATGAGTAGAAAATGAGAGAAATAGAAGAAAATTCTCAAAAAAATTATCCAAAGAAGAAAAAACGAGAATTGAAAGATTTGGAGAAAGACGTCCCGCTGTTGGATCCCGCAGTAGCTTTCTCGATGAAAAAAGAAACACCAATAAATTGTTTCTACTACGCTTAATGTAATTGAAAATAATCCTACCTATTTAATCAGTACAATTTTAATGATTAAAAAAGTTTAAAGATAATAAAATCATTAAAAAAAACTTTTTATCCATTAGTCTCGTCATATTGGTTCTAGGGGTTTTGCCCCCCTACAATAATCCCCCGGAGAAAATCTCCCGGAAAAAAGCCCCTTTCAAGTATGCTCCCTGAAAAAAATTTCCCGGAAAAAACCCCCTCATAATATGCTCCCTGAAAAAATCTCCCGGAGAAAATCGCCCTTCATGAATCTCCACAAAAAAAGTCTCCACGAGTCTTTAGAAAAAAGGATTTTCAAAAAAAAAACAATATATGAAGTGACTAATTTATTAATCACAACGATTAACATAATCAATTTAAAACACAAATCATAACCATCATTAATAAAGCATTAAAATTCACCAAGATAGAACGTTAGCAACATTTTTCAAATAATTCTCAATGTCCTTCGAATCATAACTCTCAACGATATTCTTTAAACGTGCATCGTAATCACGATAAACCTATATTTTGTACACCTCCATATCACTTTATCACTTTTTTTTCATGTAAATAGTACATATACCCCCCATCGGTAACTAGAATCAACTTGCCTTTGTTGCTCCGCAGAAATTTAAAAGATGCAGCAGTTAAAAAACTAAAAAACGACCCGAAAAGCAAAGAAAGAACAAGGAGCAACACGTTCGTAACAGTAACCAGAAATCAATTATATATTATAAATTCAATTTTCACGAGTGAACGTTTCGCTGCGACCGTCAATACCCTTCTAAATTAGACCAAACAATAGCATCAGCTGAATGAGCTACAGGCCTTAATCCTCTGATCCAAACAATTCAATTTTCACTGCGACGAAAATAACTGTAAAGTGTCTAAATTCATCTCTTATATACCAACAAAAAGAAAATAAGAAAATCAATCAAAAAAAAAAATCACTACCATGAGAATAGCTTGTTTAAAAAAAGGGGATTTTTTCCGGGGAAATTTTTTTTTAGGAAATTTTTGAAAAGGAGATTTTTACCGGGAAATTTTCTCCAGGGGATTTTCTCCGGGGAGGAAGACCCTGGCCACCCGTCATATTTATTCATCTGGCGAGAATGGGGACATGGGGTGGCGAGAATAGGAGCATAGTGGCGAAGATGGGGTCAGGGAGGAATAATGATTGATTTGTGATTATTTCTTATAAAGGGTCCCTGATTCTGATGATCTGTTTCAATTCTCTAACTAAAGACCATACTTCATAAGACCAAACCTCGGAAATTCTGATTTTATGAATATTTACCCTAGAATAACCCGAAAATACGCATGCCGGGCTTAGCTTGGCGACAATGGGGACATTTACCTTAATTATTTGTTGATGAATCAATAAAAAATCGAAATAGTGGAATTAACCATTTTTCTCGGATTTAACATTGAATACGAGTGAGCATCAGTACAAGTCCCAGATAGTATCAAAATTTTTCATGAATGCTAGAAACGAATTGGACTTTTTCTAGGTCAAAAAGAAATTGATTTGTCTAGTTTTCTTTGTTTTTTTAAAATTGAGAATCGATTTTCCCGAATCGATTTGTTGGGAATCGATTATTTTCTGGGAATCGCCCATCACTACCTACAGTTCTCAAAATTTTTAATAAAAAAAGGATCGGAGCAAAAAATAAATATCTCGATTAGTTTCCGAGATATTCCCTCAAAGAACTGACACTACTGAATTATTTTTTCATTTAAAAATGAAAAATAGCAATGTTACTCACATCAAAATGTTTTTGTAGCTGCCTTGCTAACAATTCTCGACGAGAATTTGTCTGGCAATGGGAAACAAACCAAGCTGCCATTTTAGTTTTGCCTTCAATCATCTTCTTCTCCTCAGCAGTTGGAGTATACATATTATTGAATTTCCTCCATTGGTTATTTTTCCGTGAATCCTGGAGTGGCACAGCAACTTCACCAGTTTCACGATCTCTGATTACTCGATAAGGACGAACTACATCGGAATCCAGACGGAAGGACATTGTCCAATTGTAGAAATTCGGTTCGAGCATGAAATTGGAATTGTCGAGTGATCTAAAATGGTTTTGTCGATAAATCAGTCAAAGAGATTTTCAGCAATTTGAGTAGAAATCTTGGAAAATGGTGGAGTGAAATGGAGATATATTATTTTTCTGTTGGAATCTTTACAAAAAATTGTAAACTGAATCATACCTCGAGGCAGCTGACTCGTATGAAAAAAAGACATAACGTTGATGAGGAGATCGTGCATTTGGTAAATCATTATGTGAAAATTCAATTCCGTTGAACAAAATAGCATCAAATAATTCCACTGAATCCAAATAGTTGCGATCAGCAGTTGCGTAGCACTGGGAAACTGGACATCCACCAAAGACATTACCATGTCCAAGTAAGAAATTAGGATCACCATACACTGATCGCCAGTATAAAATATTTTTTTTCTTGGAATTCTTCAGTTCAGGAAAGTACCGAAGGATTTTTGTGTCCGATTGTGCTGTTTGTTGAGCGATTTGAATCTATTGAGAAAAGGAAAACTAATTAACAAGATTTTACCAATTTTACGTTCTATTTTACCTCTCCGGATCTTCGCCAATCATAATAAAGACTTTCTCTTCCAATCAATAAAACTATTCCAAATGCAAAGAGACACATTAAAATTATGAAATAACGCGCGTAGAAAAACATTTTTGAAAATTGCAATCTGTAGTCTGGGCAATATCATAACTGACGTTAATGTTCCATAGAGAAAAAAAAAACATTTTTTAAGCTTCTATTATCTATCCCTTCCACATAAATATCAGTGAGATTAGATTCCACTTTGCAGCACGATTGATAAGTCTGTGCTCTTATAATAACTCTGGTCATTGAAAATATTTGTGTCATTACTGTTTAGGATTGAGAGATAGAAACAGATAAATCGCAAAATCGTTGAAGCAATTAATCAATAATTTGGAAATAGCACTCTTGTTCTTTTAGCCCAGAGACAAAAACTCCAAATTTTCTTTGAAAAAAAATAAAACTTACAGGTATTTTTTTTTATTCCATTTTTTTCACGATCACTAATAAAATTGTTCATTAGTCTCCCGACTTCCTACTGCTTTATGATTATGTTATGACGGAAATAATTTCTTATAGTCATAGCCCTTTTCTTATCTCCATTAGTGTTCAATGAAACAAAAAAAAGAAGCGAAACAGAATAATTCCATTTTTCAACGCTTCATTTTGTAGGAATATTTCGAAAACTAATGGAGATTCGCCCTTCTCGCGTGGATCCTTTCTGCAGCACTTGAAATTCCCTACACAAATAGTTCACTGTAAAGAGGACGTATCTCGCTTCGCGTCAGAGATATTCCCAGAAAATTGGGAGCGAAAAAATATAATCATTCTATTTAATTTGTTTGCTACTGAATTTCAAATTAATGCAGGAATCTTGGATTCTCACTGTCTTCGATAGCGACTGCCGGAACATCAGAGTGTGACTGTTGCCTTTGGCGGGCAAAAATGATAGATTTCAGGAAAAAAGGGGAGCGAGATTATCTACAGCTGGTTATTACCCACTGCTTCCAACGCTCCATTGATTACAAAAATGATACAATAATTTGAGTGGCTAGGTAACTCATCATCAGAGTAATAAATTATAATTCAATTTTTTTCTGAGTAGGATAACACAACCAATAGAGAGAGGGTGAGGAAACTTTGGGGTTTGTTGGAGTGTATAAAAGAGGCAAATCACGGAGAGAAACTGCAGAAGGCAGCGACGCATGGAAAAATACATAATAAATAAAGTGAAATCAATTGATTTTAAGAAATGGAGAAATAATTAATGAAAATCGGGGGAAAGATAGAATATAGCTCAAACCCCTAATAGACAGACAGGAGCATCTTCGCAGCGCAATGTTTATAAATTTTGATCAACCGATATGTAATCAATAGTTCATGAATCCATATGAGTGTTATAATCAGAAGTTAAAGAGAAAAGCATAAGAATTATTCAATTATTTACGTAACTCTCAAGAAAAAAAATCCACGCGACTGAAGGGATACTTCTTGCTCATTATGTATAGATAGCGATAAATTATTCGGATTTATAATTGTAATTTTTTTCCAGTTTAACATTTTACTATAATATGTCTGCAAATGACTCAAAACGTTGAGAACTGCCGTTTTTAGAAAATGTCTGTGCGTGTGCATGTGTGTACCGTGGATGGATGAGTTATTGACAGTGCGCTAGTTATTGACAGGTTCGACGCTATTTCAGTAATATTGTAGATTTTCGTATTCAAATTCCGAAAAAAATATTTTGTGCGTGTGCGTGAGAATTTATTGCTTATTCCTCACAAAGGATCATTGCTCCACAATAAATGAGTATACCGTGGGGGACCCAGTTACCGGACAGGTCCCAGTTTCCGGACGCAGAAGCAAAACATACTAATAATTAATATTCAAATGAGAAAACCAGATTTTCAATACTTGCAAAATTCCAACATAAAAATCAACTAAATTGTTTGATCCATTTAATTAATTTATTTTTTCATTTTATTACTTTAATTCTAACTGTCCGGAAACTGGTACTATTTCCTTAACCGTCCGATAACTGGTACATCCACGGAAATAATTAAATCGAGTTTTAAAGGATTCGTGAACCGGTGTGGGCTCTCATGAATCTGTCTCCCGTAGTGATTCCGTGAAAATTCACTCATAGTTTTTTCTCTTAAATTTCAAGATGTAAGTATCGATTATAAATAAAAATTATATGTGTGAGAAGATAGTGAATTTGCGCATTGATTTAAGTCATGGGAATATAATTTAGGAGCTTAGTTAATGAAAAAACTGGGGTGACAATTACTCATCCACGTCAAACTACTCTGTTTCTATTTGTGACACCCGTCAATACGTCAGTTTTCTAACCTCACCAATAACCTCATATACATTCGCGTTTTCTTTTATTTGAACTTTTTTGAATTTTTCTCCACTATTATTTATATGAAAAAAGAGACTGGAAAACAAAATGATTTGAAAGAAGGAATAAAGAACCCGTTATCAGAAATATCAAAGATAATCAAACAAGAAGCGATCAATAAACAGTAATTCTTTTGAGGGGAGCCGGTGGTCTAGCACTCAAAAATTTGAGGTATTTTTAGTTTTTTTTTTTAAAGTCAAAATAATGTACAATAATATGCAAACTTTTCAGGTATATTATAACACTCATGCTGCATACAAAAACATTTTTTTGAAATTCAAAAAAGATTTCAATTATGTGAAAAATGACACTTAACAAGACCCGCTCAAAAAGAATGGATCTTGGTGGTGGGATGGATTTCGGATCTTCTATTCATCTGTAAAATAAAAATAAAAAAAAATCTTAATCAGTATGAGTGCAGTTATGGCCGGAGATAGGAAAAAAAATCGAAAATTGACAGAATAACGTTCTTTTAAAGATTAACTTCTGCAAGAATTTCGAAAACTTAAATTTCAGAAGCGCATCATTTTGTCAATTCTCAATTTTTTGTTTTTTTTTTCTCAGTTCTGGCCATAACTGCACTCATACTGATCAGGAATTTTCTTGGTGTTTATTTTTCAGATGAATAAAAGAGTCAAAATCCACCCCGCCACCAAAGTCCATTTTTTTATAGAGGGGGTCTTGTTTAGGGCCATTATTTATATAATTAGAATCTCTTTTCAATTAAAAAAAAAATCTTTTTGTATGCAGCATGAATGTTATAATATGCCCGAAAAGTTTACATATTATTATACATTATTTTGACATTGAAAAAAAAAACTTAAAATACCTCCAATTCTCGAACACTAGACTACCGGCCCCCCTTAAGTTAACAGAGAATGTTAGTAGCGCCAAAAAAATGTATTTTGAAGTGAAACATAAATTATTTCTATTATTTAATAACTAAATGTTATGAACTCAATTTCCCCCTCTAAATTGCTATTAAGTATCGAAAATATACATGGAGACTCGACCTGTCAGAAACTAGCGCGTCTCATGTCACAAATACATCTACTTGGATTTTGACCCTGTCATAAACTCATCCACTTGAGGTAGTCATCTATTTATTTAATATTAATTGCTCAAGTTGATTTCTGGTACACTTTTGATCGTTGTTGAGTCCCGAGAACTCTATAGTTTATTCTGATCCGAAAAAACTCAATTTCGATCAAGAAAATAAAATTTAATCATAGTTTCAATTGCACTCGTAACCAAAACCTGTCAATAACTCATCCATCCACGGTATGTGATGACGCATTTTCCGCTTTACTCTGAAACGGGGCTAGCTAGCAATCGGTAAATTTTACCATATATTCACCATACGTACCCGAAGTTCCCACCAAAAGCTTCCGAATGGAAGTTTTGATTCCGCAATTTTTTTCGAAATGCCAATTCTTATTGGAAACGACTCGAAATGATCCAAATTGTCGAGAAATCATAATGAGAAAAAAAGTAGACATGTATGTGTGTTCGTCTGTCTGTACGACTTTACGACTTCCTATTACTCGGGAACGATGAGAGAAAAAATCTGAAATTTTTTCAAGATATCAGTTTTGATGGAGTGTATGTTCCGTAAAATTTTTAGCAAGATCGGCCAAATGGTTCCTGAGATATAGCAATTTTGTAAAAATTGTATTTTTCAAAATTTCTCAATTTTCGTGAGACGAATTCCGTCCAAAATTTTACTCAAGATTCACAACCATGATATCTAACTTTTAGCTGATTTTTATGAATTTAATTCCATTATTCTATTAGTTATTAATTTTTTTGTGCTTTTTTTTCAAAAACTTGGTCTGTTCACCATAGCTCAATGAATAAATGACTTAAAGACTTCAAATTTTTTCTGTATATGTTGTTTCTGATAAAGATGGTTGGGATTGGATCTGAGGCATATCAGCTGAACAGTTCTCGAGATATTTGGAATTGAAGTTTTTCCGAAAATAGGCTGTATTTTCCAAACTACTCATCCGATTTCATCGGGACAAGGCTCAAAAGATTCGTCTTCATGAGCTGAGCAAACCATTAATTTTTGGAGTTTTCAGATAAAGTTCTCCACTTCTGACATTAAAAAATGTATTTTTTTCTCAATATTTCCGAAAAATTCCAAAAAATGCTATTATTCTCGATTTTTTTGAATGGACATCCATAGTGTTCATTTGGTTTTCTGAAAAAACACATTTTTCTCTTTCAAATAAGCCTCTACTCACCTTCGTAGGACTATCAGAAACTGTACCCAAAAGGGAATATCCCACGTGAAAAAGCGATTTTTTATGTAAAATTTAGTATAATTTGAAAATAATTGAATCTATTAAATCTCAATCATTTTATCTTATATTTGAAAGCAGAAAATTAAAGAAATGTCGGCACAATGTGATTCAATCTTGATATATTTTCAAGTCAAAATAATTCTATTGTTTGTTGCATATTTGTGAAAATTCATGAATAAAAAAACTGAATTTATGTGTTCACTTGATTAAAAAATGTGTCTTTGTTCCTTGTATCTACTCCTCCTATTTTTTTGCTAATAGAATTGTTTTCTTCATTGTGACAAATGCAATAGGAAAATCTCGGAGCTCTGATGTTGCGTAAATGGACAGACGATGTTCTCCTTATGGCAAAAGTGTTCCATTTTTGGTCTATTAGACTTGCACGTATTTCTTCATTTTTATCAATATTTTCCCATGAAATAAGATGAAGTTTTAATTTTTTTCTCCAAAATATACTTAATTTGGAATCTCTCAGTATTGTTTCACTTTTTTAAAAAAAGATATTCAATTTTTCACGAAAAAGCAAACTTTTGAACGACCTTAAATGTTCCATAAATGGACTATTCACCCTACCCTCCAAAAAGAAGGTTCACTTTAAAAACATCTATCTTTTGATCGGTGTCTATTTATTGGTCGTGTTACCCTAGAATGAATCCTATTCTAAAAAGTTCATACATGGCGAATGTGATTCTAAGGTTGTCACGTCTATTCCTCATTCCTCATTGATTTATCAAAATTACACGGGCGATTTAAAGAACGAAATGGAAGTGCAAGATAAAACTATTTTTAGACCTCGGGAGTAAAGAACGCACTTTACTCCCTCGCTTCGCTCGGTCGGAAACGTGGTTCTTTACTCTCGTGGTATAAAAAATAGCATACACACCCCGGATGGAAAAAAGTCAACCTCGACAAAAATTTGGCACCCTCGCTTCGCTCGGGAGGCAAATTTTCGTGGGGGTTACCTTCTTTCCTCCCTAGGTGTGTAATATGCTATTCGAAAATGTAGAAAAAAATGTATTTGATTGAGGATTTTTTTTCCATGGGCTCTATGCTTTCTACTTTAACGATTGATGATACATGGAAAATATGCACATATAGAAAATTCGAAAAATTAAATGTGCCAATTTTTTGAATATTTCCTTTTATAATAATACATTTGCTTAAAAACAATATGAAGAAATCTAAACGTGTGCTAATTTTATTATCATTTTTTTCAAATTCAGTACACAGAGAGAAATTTCGTATGTACATTTAACAAAAATTCTATTGTTAAGGTCATTTTCGTAATAATCACAATTGGTTCTAGTAAACAGTACTAAATGTTTAGTAGATGTCATCAGGTCCTTGTGACAGAACAGTATAGTAATGTCCTTGTGCAAGAATTTTGATACGTGAGAATAGCAATGGCAAATGTCACTACGACTCTATTAATGTTGTTGAAATTTTACTATTTTCAGTATCGTAAAGATATTAGATTAATCCTTTGCAAGAATAACTCAATTCGTTTGTTGTTACTTCCGTAACTCTATGCAGTATACAAGTTTCTGTAATTGACAAATGATCATACTAATACTTTCACTATGCGAAATATCATCTTCTTCTGTTGCAGTAGATTCATAAGGTTTGATTCACTACTTGACATGATAATACTAACTTTTAATGTTTAAAGTCAGCATTACCAAATCTAAATGGTTGAGGTCTCCTTCAACTATAATTTTATTGTTACTAAAATTATATTTTTCTCTCTGTGTAGTGAAGAAACTCAACCAGACGAAGCAATTGATCTTTCTGATAATTTTCACTGGAAGATCTCAAAAACTAATGGAGATACGCTTTTTTTAAAATAATCCTTTTTATAGTAGAATTTGAGAGCTACGAAAAAGAACTAGAACAAGAAAGACGTATCTCCAGTAGTTTCCGAGCTGTTCTCAAATCAGTAGTGAAGAGGTAGAAAAGATTTGTTTTTTTTTTTTTGTCACTTGTGTCCAAATATTTTTTTTGTAGAAAATTCTCGAGGTAAAAAAAAGGATTCAAATGAAATTACTCTATCTCGCTTATTTTCCAAGATATTCTCAAAAAGAATTATTTCTTTTTCGTTTTCGACAAATATTTTAGAAAATAATGGAGATACGCCCTTTTTTATTGTCATCTATTTTGATGGCTCTTCAGACCCTCGGAAAGATAATAATTCAGGTAAAAAGGGGCATATCTCCATTATTTCCCGAGATATTTTCAAGAAAAAATTGGGCGAAGAAATCAACGAATTCTGTTTCACCTTTCCACGTAAGAAACTCCCTGAAAGTGGTAGTAGAATAAACGTTGAGGAGTGAGGAAGGTGAAATTGTACCCGAGGGTGGAAGGAGGGGCGAGAGAGAGAGAGAGGGGGGGGAGGTAAGTCGCTAATTAGAGCCAGATTAAACGCTTGTCCTGGGAGCCATTTTCCTTGCCCCCTCCATTTGAAGCCTCGGCTCTTCTCAGTACCACACTGGCACGAAACGACCACTACCACCCACTGGCTGTATGGTGCGAGAAAGAGGGGAATTTAACGGAGGCTGCAACGAAGAGAGGGCCAGGATTCCTCCGCGAGTGTTTCATGTGAAATTGGGATGGCATAACTGAAGGGGCAATGCACAAGGGAGAGCGAGAAAGAGATATACATATATATATGTGGAAAAACGAGTTGAGTGGGGAATACTCAGTGGAGGGTGGAAAGGGCAAGGGTGGGCTTAATGAAAAGTGTTTGCCCCGTAAAAGTTAAGATTAATTGGCGCTCGGGGGATGGTTACCGCGGTAATCAGCCCTCTACAGTGGTTTTCATACTCGAGCTTCCACTATTTGCCGTTAAAATTCACTAAATTTTCACTCAATTGAGCTTTTATTAATAGCAAAACATTCATCTGACAGTTCTAAGGTCTTGCTTTTTTTTTCAAATGAGGAAAAGTATCAAAACTTTGGAATTTTTACATTTTTTAAAACCTTCCATTTACTAATAATGTTTGAGTTTGGAGAATCCATTCTTGAAATTGATAAGACAAATATTCGGCGCAATTTCAGTGGAAAGATAAAGAGTAGAGGAAAGTTGAGCACTGCTGGAACGAGAGGTTAATTTGGCGACACCTAGTTTCATTAACAACGCCATTAAAAGTAATGGTCGGCTTGAGGGTGGAGAATCGTAGTTTTGCTCAAGTATATGTGGAGGGGAGAGAGAGAAGGAGTCGTGACCTCGACAAAGGGGAGATTCTAATTACGGAAGAGGTCCTTGATGGCGGATTGCTTAGGCTGCATCATTCTCTCTCCCTTCTACCTACCAATATTCAGGAGAGAGGGAGAAGAAGAGATGGAGGATTATTAACTATCGTCATATGTCACAGTGTTCACGTTAAATGGCATAATTACCCTCTCGAGTCATACTACCAGCCATATACTTGGACTAATTTATTCGCAACGATTCATTCGAGACGCTTCATGACAATTACAGATTGTGATTGTGATTATTAGACTGATTTTAAGCTATTTCATTTGTGAAAAAGTAAAATAGGACAAATCTTTCCAATTATTCTCATTAGAATATCTCGGCAAAAGAATGGAGATATCTCCTCTTTGTCTTCAATTCTTTTAGTAGAGAATTTGAAAAGTTACAAAAATAGATTGAGATTAAAAAAGGCATGTCTCCTTTATTTACCAAGCTATTTCGGAGAAACTTTTTCCTTCCTCGTTTTTGATAAATATCCCGAAAAATAATGGAGATACGCCTTTTTTGCCATAAACTATTTTTATAGACAGAATTGCTCTATCTTGCTTGTTTCCAAGATATTTATTAAAAACAGCTACAAGCGGATCTCTATTTTTTGTCGTTTTTTATAAATATCTCGGAAAATATTTTACTCTAATAGTTTATTCTAATCCCTTGTTGTAGATTCTACAATGTTGAAAATTTCAAAAGCTACTAAAAAAACTAGGCAAAAGGGCGTATCTCCATTAGTATTCAAGGTATAGATTAAGCTCATTGATGCTGCGTATTTACTTTTTGATTGATTTGAGGATCGAAATTGTTATGTCATCCTCTATCGGCTATTTGTGTGCTATAATCGTAATAATTCGTTTCAATTTACTCAGACAACTATACTAGCATTTACCACTTGGCGCCTTTCTCAGGTGTTCGTCTATCCCTACTACTCAATATTATTTCACTAATTTCTACTGTCCCAGTAGCTGACTACCATATTTTTTACTCGTAATACTTTATCCATGTCATTTCTATTTGAGTAGAATTATCACTGCTTCTGAAAATAACGAAAAAGAAAAAAAAATTACAGAATAATAATAATTTAATTGATTAATTATTTGGATAATTTACTTTTACCATTGCAGTAACAGGTCAAGTGATCCCATGATGATTCCTCAATCGATAAATTTGAAAAAAGACTTGAGATAGGCAATTAAATATCATTTAACTCTGAAAATATTATTGTATTTAATCACTTATTATTCTCGTTATTATTATAATACAATTGATAAATCCTCAAAATAAATATCTGATTATTCATTATCAGTGTAATTGAGATTCTCAAATAAAATGATTGATCGCATCTTAATGTACAATCAAATTTAAACCAATCAATTTTCTTTTACCACAAATCCAATAAATTTATCAATTTATCTGTATATTTGTGAATTTTAATTTTTTTTGATAAGCAATGCATATCTGAAATAATTAGAATTATATTGTCAAGTCCTTAACGATATTTCTTTGTTTCTTTTATTTTTTGAACCAGACCAGATGTAATCGAATAATCGTTTTGATTATTGAGGACTAGAACATGGATTAGTGCGATTAGATTGCTCATATTAAAAACTTGCAATGATACCGTCACCTTTTTTTTCCCCCCTCCAGATGCCATTTATTTTCATGTGTATTTTCTTATCAATGTTTATACTGATTTTTAGGTTAAAAAAATAGAGTAAAAATAAAAAGGTCAATTTTATTCAGTTTTTATGAAAAATATTTCGGTAATGGAGATACGCCCTTTTTTCACTAATCCATTTTCCTAGAGAATTCGAGAGAGCTACAATAATGGATCAGGATAAAAAAACTGCGTATCTCCATCATTATAGGAGATATTTCCAAAAAAACGAGTAAAATTGACGTTTTTTCATGAATTTGTTACTTTTTTTTGTTATGAACTCATTGGTCTTATCGGTTAGACAATCATTGATTCTCAATGTATTTCTTTGGTAATCGATCATTAATAGTGAGTAACGAATCTTTATCGAAAATTAAAAAAAAAACAATGATATCGTCCAACAAGTTATAAAGTTCTGTAATCATTGGATCATTAACTACATTTGTCGTATCAATCAATTAAATAATATTTCTATTGAGCGATAAACAAGATCAATAATAAATACATAGTTGTATACCACAGGAATCCCACGAAATTTCCAATTACCAGGATGATGATAATTCAATAGCACCAAATTCTCTCTTTCTCTCTCTCTATCTCTTTCTCTTTCACTCTTTCGTTTCAATCTATATTTCACTCAAACAAAAATATTAGTCAAATGTGAAAGAGAAAGAAAAAATTCTGACAAAAAAATACTCACGTATTCGGTTTCCCCCTTCTTATACAAACATTCTCGCGTGTATTTACCCTTGAGCCATTCTCTTATTTGGTTACATTATACTGAGCGTTAATGCAGCTACCTTAAAGCCATCGCTATGTGTCGTACAACTCCCTCTCTGTTTGTCAGGTGATCCATCATATATTTTCAAAGTGCGACACCTTTTACCTACTTCAAGTATATCCCAACAACCACTGGAAATTATGAAAAAAAAAATGGGAAATAAACGAGGAGAAAATTCTTTAATGTATTCATATCGTCGCCTTAGGAACAAAGTGGCGTAAGTGCTATGCCACTTTATTTCTTTCTTTGGAAATAATGGACATACGCCCTTTTTTCCCTCATACCTGGAAAAAGAATTCAAACAAAAAGGGCGTATCTCCATTCGTTTACGAGACATTCACAAAAAAATGAAAAAGAAAAGGAATTTTCTAGTTTTGACTTTTCTCTTGCTAATATTTGGGGAAATAATGGAGATACACCCTTGTTACTCTAAGCCATTTTCTTTTAGATTTAAACAATTTGAAAAAAGGATGGGGGCAAAAAGGGCTTGTCTCCATTAATTTCAGAAATATGCACAAAAAATGAGTTAAAGATGGAATTTTTTCTGCTTCACTTCTTTGCTATCAAACTCATAAATACATCAACAATTTGTAGACATAATAGATGATAGCCAATCCAGTTAATGTCTATGTCCATTGTTAGTCCCAAATTACCTGTTATTGGGTACGAGTTCAACGCTCGATCTCTCTCCAGAGATCCTTTCCCTGCTAACGATTATTATTGTCAACAATACCGCATATTCAATGTCTCGATAAACGTCAAATCAATATTTCGACTTAATTGAATCGTTATAATTAATTAACGATAATTTCAGTTGAAAAGAAGAAAAAAAAAGTTGGATTCTTATCCAGCAGTTGATTACAACAATTTATCCTCTCTCTTTCTCTCTTGACATCGAGTCCTGCAATCTTGGCAAAGAGCCCGTGTATATTTCCTCGCAACTTCCACTCTTTTTTTTTTTTTTCTTCTTTTTCCAAGCCAAGTGTTGGCAAAAGGCACACCAAGATTGGCTGAAGAATCCGCATGTCGTTGTCACTGGAAAAATTTCGTATTATACATGTATATCTGTATGAGGAGAGAGAAAACGTGCTGCAGCATCCCGAGCGTTTTCCAAGCACCAGTTTGTGTCCTCTACTTGTTTCTCCCCACCCCCGAAATATTCAACCCCCTCTTTGTATTAAGTGTGGTGGGTGTTTGGGGGAGTTGAAGGCGGGGCTCGAGCTCTCTCAACGTCGATCGGTTGAGCGTGTGCTGGCTGAGTCGTAGAGGCGGGGCACAGAACCCCCACGATGAAATCGCCAAACGCTAGAAAACCCATCTAGTCCTCTACATCCATGTGTATCTGTATTTGTTACGAGTAGAGGGGGAAGATTTTCGGGACGAGCACGAGGTATTCCACACCGTCGGATTTCACTTTGCAACGTAACGCAGTCAACGACACCGGGACGCATTCAAACAGATATTTATTTCTGTTTGAAATAATAAAAAAAAAACATTGTTTTTATTTTTTTCTCCCCCTCTCTAGAACATTGGTGAAGTGATAATAAATTGTTTTATGTTAATTTTTTATCTGCTTGAGGTAAAATAAATGAGTGATTCTTTATGCGAAAGTGATTGGAGATGCGTTGAAGTTAAGAGTGTTTTTGAAAAAATGGCTGCAATGCATTACAATACAACAATGGTAGCTGAAGATATTCATCATTCGAGACATCCAAGACACTCTTATGGTTTAGATGAATCAGGTGCATCACCGAGCTCCGAGGAGGCACGTTCACCAGGTACTGGTTCACCTATTGGTTCAGGTAACATGAATTACGTGGATGTCAGGGAAGCAAATCACGAATCAAATTCACGGCTTTTGAGTTACGAGACAAATGCCAAATTGGCAAATGATGAGAGTCATCAGGATGACCGCTGCTACAGTGAAACCGGTTGTGCCTCTCCAGATGGACGAGATAATCGTGAATCATCACCGGGAAGACTACGCACGACCTCTAAAAGTTCTTTTTGTATCGATGCACTTTTGGGTAGAGCAACGGGTAAAGCAAAAAGTGATGATCCTGAGGGAAATCTTGATTCACTTTTACCACCCCCACCTAGACGCAGCTCGGGTTCTCTCGGTAATCCATTACATCCGTTCGTGCCTAGAAATGATCGGAATCCATTGAATTTACAAGGAATTAGAGACTCAAGTGGCATACGTTTATCACATTATAGTAATTTCGCTGCTAATCCAAATGATGTGCCGAATGATCAGGTGGAGAGATACGAGAGAAGTGCGGAAGATGCTGCAGAAGATGAGGGCGGTACAGACGTTGATGTTGAAGAAATGAGGGATGATGATACAGCTAGAAGAACAAGCAGCGCCAGTCCCGGAAGTAATGGCAGCCATAGTCCAGTATCTAGTCCACCAATTTCCCCAGGATCTGAAGATTTAGCTACTAATCCATTAGCTAATTCTGGTATCTCTGCTATTGGACATCCGGGACACAGGCAGACAGATTTGTCCTGTGTTGGACCCTATGGACTAACTGGTGCTGGAGTTGCCGTCGCTATGCGCCAGAATCAACAGGGCCTGCTTCTTCATTCTGGTGGACCATTGATCCATCCCTCAGGTCTTTATTATCATCCTGGTAGTGCTACGAGTGCCTTTCACTCGATACACAAGGATGCACAACAATTGGTACAGGGACATGGAAGAAGTGCTGGTAGCACTGGTAGTACGGTTACTGGACATCATCAGCAATCACAACAGCAGCCACATCATATTCATCCACTTCAGCTTGAGTGGCTAGCAAGAACAGGAATGCTCTATCCACGATTACCCGCGGATTTAGCTGGTGAGTTATTTAATCAATGATTTTAAGCAGAGAGAAAAAGAGACAGTATTATTCTTTGTGAATTTAATGACGACGTAGAAATCGTATGTTGTCAGTGATAACAGGAAAACGTTAACTGATATTGATCTTTGAGAGCTATAAATCGTTTGGCTTTTGAATGCCGTCGTAATTGCTCATTGTAGATACACCAATACCTGGATAATAACTGATCAAATTGATATCAGTTTCTGGGATCGATTATCGTCATTTTTATGACACAAATCCGGGACAATTAATAGCAAACTTTGTACTATTACATAATACTTTGAAGAATTATTTTAAATTCAAATTTTGATAATTTTTTTTTTTTTTTTTTTTTTTTTTTTTAGATGTTCTCTTTCATTCATTTAGTTGAGCCACTTCATTGTTTTCTTTTTTCTTTCACCGTATCGTGGCATTTTGAAATGTAAATATACTTTCACGTGTGTCCACAAATTTTTAATGCATCATCATTAGCATTTCGAAAGAGGTATCAATAGATACCTGCTACCAGTTGTTCACTGCTCCAGAGACCTCTTTTATGAGGCCATTTTCTTCTTTTTTTTTTTTTTTATTTTTTTTTACTTTTGGCCTGTTATATTAGCTCTTGAAACCTATTACCAGGTCTATTAGTTCATTTTCATGATAGTATTGGAGTTTTGAATTTATGCTGGAAAGACAGATTGTACGTAACTGCTTCGAAGATAGAACAATGTTGACATGTCTAATGGACTGTTATGTGCGCATATCGCTCGAATATACTCCAATTCTTTTTTTTTCCCTCATCGATTAAACATGGACTGATAAGATGAAAAATCAAGGGCCAAACACGATCGTTATTTCTACCTGGAGTGGGTCTTGAGCCGAAAAGTACACAGCTTATCTTTTAGAACTCTCCCCTCTTCCTTAAACTGATTACTTCATGTCGTCATTTCTTTTACTCTATTTGCTGAATTGACAAAAGGCTTCCTATTTCATTTTTTTTTTCTTCTTTTTCATTCTCTGCCTTCTGATGGAATGAATTTTTTGAAAAAAAATTTGCGGTGGTCACTTTGTCAGGCCAATCAGTCCTCCAGCTTTTATTGAACAAATTGGTGAGGTGTGGGGTAGGGCACAGGGTAGCCGTTTCTGTCAGATGATCCTGATTGGTAGTTGCTGTAAAAAAAAAAAAAAGATATAAAAAAAAATACAGGCTCGTGTGCATTTGTCTCTTTCGGTTGTGTTTTCAGCTCTCGACAGTCAATTCCCAACAATGTGACACCGATGGTCCAGCGAATCGCTAAAAATTGCCGAATTTTTCACCATCCACGCTCTTTCTATTTTCATTCTATAAAATCCTAACAGAGTTACGAATATATATAGGCATTTGACGTGGCTTTTTTTTTTCCTGGATGGTGGGACTGGCCAAATTGTAAATAGCGATGTAGCAAGTGATTTTTATTGGTAGAATATTTGGCCTACGGTTATGACACGTACAAGATGGGACAACGTGTTTTTACACCCATTCCTATTCAATGTTGTCTGTAGCGCGTTTCAAACAGAATTTTTCAGATTAAAATACACTATCTATTGTTAACACTCTAGCTGTCCTGTAGTACGTGTGTCATTGTGGCTTCAAATTTATTGATGTTTGGATACAGGGATCTGGCAAATTACTACATAAATCACTAAAAAATTCGATAAAACAAAAGAATAAGTGAATAGATCTTTTCGATCATTTTGAATAGGATATCTTGATAAATAACGAAAAATACGCTCTTTTTGCCTCAATTTTTTTCTGTAGAAAAATTCGAGGGGTACAAAAATGGATTCAAGCGAAATTGCTCTAGCTCGCTCATTTTTCGAGATATTTGAAAAAAAAATGACACTCGAATCATCAGTTTTTGAGAAGATTTCGTAATCTATGCGAGATAGAGCGATTTCGCTACAATCATTTTTTTGGAACTCTTGAAATTGCCTATAAATATGGGTTAGTGCAAAAGGAACGTATCTCCTTTACTTCCTGAATTATTCGTAAAAACCTAATGATAAAAAAATTGAATAATCAAACTATCACTAACAATTTTCATAAAAAATGAGAATATTTGATTTGAAAAAATCCTTGAATTACCTCGACAAACTATCGTACTTCTGAACAATTACAATTTCGTTTAATTTACTTTTTCTCAATTGTGTGCAAACGAGATCGTTGAGGATAGGATAAAAGGAATGATGGTTGATCGAAATGTAACGAAAAGAGGAAAAAAAAGGCAGATATAACGATGCTAGCGCAATGGTGGAGGGGTAGGGATGATACTCGGGAGAAGTGGATGAGTAGAACTCGCGCGGAGTAGGGTCGACGGATGATTTAATTAGTTAATTGTGCGTCATTCATCCGTCTATTCATCCCCCTCAGCCTTCCACTCTATTCTCTCGTTCTACAATTCTGCTTTCCTCCATTCCCTCTCTCGCCATCGCGCGCATTCCCATCGTTACCATGGCTACCACTTTCGACTTGTGTAGGCGCACCAGTTTCATGCACACACTCCTGGAATAAAACCTATATATATATATATCTATATATATGTAGATCTGAATAGAGATTCGTTTTGTATTGAAAAAAAATGGAGATAAGAGAAATTATTTAATTGCAAGTAATTCAATTGTGAAAAAAATTCAAATTAAATTTGCAAATATTTCCTGAGATTTTTCCACTGAAAGCACAATTCACACTATAAATTTTTTCTTTCAACCATTTTTCAAGAGTAACTCGAAAATTAATGGAGATACGCTCTTTTTGCCTTTTTAAAAAATGGATCGCGGCAAAAAAGGTGTATCTCCATTAGTTTCTGAAATATTCACAAATAAAAGATTTCTTGTTGATTGTGATGAATATGTGGGAGACTCAGCGAGATAGGCCGATTCTGTCTGGATCCTTCTTGTAGAGAATGACTCTACCTCGCTTATTTTCCGGGAAATTCTCAAAAAAAAACTTAAAAAATTTTTTTTTGTCATTTTTGATTGATATGTTGGAAACTAATGAAGATACTATTTGTTCTAACCCATTTTTGAAGACCTTGAAATTCTCTACACGAATGGATAAGGGCAAAAAGGGCGTATCTCCAGTACTGAAGGGAAAAAAACTATTTTTCTATCGTATTTTTGAATATCTCGGAAAATAAGCGAGATAGGGCGATTTTATTTGTAACATTTTTTATAGAGAATTTCAAGGGCTAAACAAATGATACAGGAAAAATTAGCTTATCTCACTTATTTTTCGAGATATTTTCAAAGAACTAAAAATAACCGTTTTTTTTGTCGTTTTCGATGAATATTTTGGGAACCAATGGAGATACGCCCTTTTCAGCCAAGTCCATTTTTTATTCATATAAATTCTCTAAAAAAATGGATTAGATCAAAAAAAGGCGTATCTCCATTAATCACCGAGTTATTATCAGGAAAAGATCAGAGAGAAAAATGGAGAAAAATGAGAAATTTTGTATTCACATTTAATCAATAGTACTAATTTAAAAAAAATAAAAACATGTATGAATCTTATACTATACTATGAAATCCACTTTGTTATAAATAATTGTATAGAGCTCTGTGAATAACCCATTTGGTTTAATAATTATGAATAAAAAAAAATGAGAGATATTGATAGGGCGTGGATAGTGGATAGTGGAATATGAATGTACAGGTAACTCATGCATTGTCCCATAGAGTACAGAATTAAACGTGTGAGTGTATAACTATATTGCAATAGTGCCTTTACTCACCGGTAAATGTTGTCCCGTGCGCATCAGGCTACATACACTGTTGGTTGAGCCCCCAGGACCTCTGAGTTCCGATCGGTGGCGCGTATATTTGGTGGTAATGGTGTTTCTGAATTAGCTGCGAGCTAGTTTGGCTGTCCGCGAGCAAACAGATCTTGGTTACCCGATGTGTAACGTTCGTGTCTGGCGTTTAACCGGCCTCTCTCGCACGCTCTCTCACATATACCATTCAAATTACTTGTGTCAGTGTATTACTCCATTATATATTGAGCCTCTTTAGACTAAATTTATGTACATTTTGGCTGACCACATGCGTTTGACAGTTTATGTGATTACTGCGATCCTACTATTGTCACAATAATTTGGGAAAATGGAGATATTTTTGTTTTTATTTTCTTATGGGAAAAATCGGGGCAAGATGATTTAGGAATTTTTTTTTAAGAGTGGAGGTCTCTAGTAAAAAGTTTGAAAAAAATTGAGGAAGTGTTCCAACATGTCCTCATTACTGAGCAATTTTTTTTTTTTTTTTTCATTTTCGTTAAAGACTTCTCTCAATAAAAAAATCCTGGATCATTTTTTCTTATTATGAAAAATTGCGAAAAACCGGTGGAAATATTAGTAATTGAATTTTTTTTATAATTTCATTTAGAAGCTGAGAAAATTCGGCCGTTGAAATTTATTTTTTTACAATTGTTAAAAAATTCTCTTTTTTTAAGGAAAAATCTCTGATTTTTAATGTAAAAAATGAAAAAAATCAGTAATACAGCGTAATTTCACATGTATCATCGAAAAACTGTGTTTTTTCTCCAAACAAATGCTGTAATGAGTACAATTCAGTTATAAAATTTCAATAATTCGTTTGGTAATATTTAACGTAATTGCTCATTACATTTTGATAAGCTGTTTTACGATTGGAGCAATTCAACGATTAATTTAATGCTTTAAAATAATTTATGTTTTTTTTTAAATTTCATTTTTTCAAATATTTTCAGCTACTCTTACGTGAATTAGTTGAGTTGATTTATGTACAGGTGAACTGAGAAAAGAAAAACTATTATCCGCAACACTTGCGCCCTAATTCTTAAATTAATTCAGTAGTAAAAAGATAAAACGAGATAAGTCTATTTTTAATTCTTGATTCTTGGGAAATATCTTGGAAAGTAATGGAGATACGCCTTTCTTACCCTGAACCATGTTTTTTTTGGGAATTTCAAGACTTACAAAAGAGGTTTGAGACGAAAAAGGCGCATCTCCATTAGTTTTCGAGAGATTTTAGAAAATGGAAAAGCAATAATGTGAATTTTTATGCTTCACTCCTCAACGTATTTATAATTTTCTGAATATCTCTGAAACTAATGAAGATACGCCCTTTTAACTTCAATCATTCCTGTAGGAAATTTGAAGAGCTACAAAAAAGGGTTTAGGGCATGAAAGGCGTATCTCCATCATTTTAGGAGTACTTATAAGAGAAAAGGACAAAAAAATAGAATTATTCTGTCTTTTATGATAAATTTGAAGACAAAATTAGGAAGTAAACGATAAGAGTTGTATTATTTATTCATATTGGGATAGCTTGGTTGAATGTGAACTAAAATTAATTACTGAAATTAATTACAGAAAATAAAAAAACACCCTGAACAGGTCTGCACATTGCAGACGTAACGTTAGTGCTATTATGAATAGAATTCGATTTGAAGAAAATTTTATCGGAGTGACCCGAGGGAATGATCACTCCTGAAATCTGTGTACACTAAACTTCAAATTGTAAAAATTCAAAGCTTCTCGATTTTCCAGCAGACCTCGTGCAAATTCATGAGATTTCTTGGAATCTATGAAAATTGAACAGATTTCTGAAGAATTCTGGGAATGCTCAGAAATTCCAAGATTTCATGACAGAAACAAAGATTTATAAATAATAGAATTGTGAAAATTTGATTAAAATAATGTGCTTCCGTGTCACAATGTAAATATCTCAAATTTTTTATGATAATACTGAAAAGAGCAGACATCGACCACATTCATTTTATTTTATACTTGACAAATAAATTTAGAAAAAATGAAAAATATGCACATTTAGAAATCGAACAAAAACTATGAGTGCACATTTTTCAAATATGTTTTTTATAGTAATTTATTTGTTAAAAAAAAAAAGTAGTGAGATCGTTAAATTGATGTTTCATGCATTGTCACCATCAATTTCAGGTGAAATTTCAAAGACTCCACAGATTTCAAGAATTTCATGGAATTTTCATCAGATTTCTCTAGTCTTTGGGTAATTTCAAGCTTTTTCACAGAGCTTATAAAAATTTCAAAAATTCAAAAATTTCAAAAATTTATGAAAGAATTCCGAAACTTTCGTAAGATTTCTGATTCAAATGTACACCAGATTTCACAAGTGATTACCCCCTCAGAAGACCATAACGGCCGTTTTACCAGACAATGACAAATTTTGATGGTCGAGAAGAAAATGGGTAAAAAGAAAGAAAAGAAAATTTAGAAAAAAGAGGTCGAATTAAGGATGATTTGGGGGTACAGTCAGAAAAAAAAACTTTGTTAAAAATCATCAATAACAATTTGTACAGATTTACTTGATCCAATTTGAGAATTTCATCTTGTATAAATTGTTACTAACGATTTTAAACAAAAATTTAACTTTTTTTCCGACTGTACCTCCAATTTATCCTCAAATCCAAAATCAAGAAAATATGAATTTATATGCGGAAGGATTCATGAATTGAATAACATCACATTGCTGAATGTTTATGACGTGATTTGTGGGGAGCCAAAAGAGCAGTCGAGTTTGGGATTAAATTTGGCCATTTCACTCGGAGGGGGTCTAAGGAAAATAGCCCGATAAAACTTGGCGCAACTCTCCTAAACGTTTCCCCCCACCCTTTACCCCCCTGCTATTCCATATACCGACAATTTTCGTATATCCTCAAGTGAATGAAGATGGTTAGATTAAGGTGGCGAGTTGTGATGGGGGAATATGTCTGCATTGCTCGTGTTATAAGAGGAAGCAAGGATTCCTCGAGCTAAAGAATACGCGAAATTATTTTTCTCGAGCGAGTGGAATAGAGAAAGGCGGAGCCAAGTCGGTGGAATGAGTTGAGGGTGGAAGGGCGGAGCTTCTGGCACCCCCAGTTGAATTCTAACTGGAAACAGAGTGGATGCTTCAACCTGGTGAAATTCAGCATCTCTACCAACGAATTAATGTCTACTCATTAGCTCCACTTCCCCCCCCCCCCCTTCTTCCCCCGTATTTTCACTTACCTTAAACGCCGTTGTCAATTGCCCGAGGGTTAATCGCTGGCATTTCTACTGTACTAGTGTTGATGATGATTTTCATCTATTAATTATCAAATTCAGGAGTAAAGAGATAATCCCTTTTTACTCTGAATCTGTTTTTCTAACTCTTGAAATTTTCTACAAAAAAGATTTGGAATTAAAATATGAGGAGAAATGGTTTATTATTATTATTCTCATTTTATTGAATTTATTTTGTAATTTTGAAAATTCTTGAAAATCCTCAAGAATTCGAAATTGGAGGAAAAAACATTTTTTTTTATTAAAAAAAATCTAAAAAAATTCTGTTCTATCCGATGCGCAGAAATTAATGGAGATACGCCCTTTTTGCCATCAATCCTTTCTCGTAGTTCTTAAAATTCTTTATAACAAGGGATGATGGCAAAAAAGGCGTATCTCCATTATCTTTTTTTAATATTTGAGAGAAAGGAAAATTTAATTGGGAATTTTGTGATTCAACGGTTATTATCATAGAACTCGTCTCTTACTAATGTAAATACGACAAATTGAGTGACTAGGTGGGAATAGAGTCTCTGTTAGGAATGTTTCGGGTTTATAAATTAGTTTAAATCCGTTGGCTCAACGTTTTAGAGTTAACGAGGACGCTTTCACTGCACTTCGTTAGAATTTGAGGACATACTACTAAGGATGACCTCGTACAGGGGTAGTAGGAAGATTTTTGGGAGAAATACGAAGTTGAGGGAATTCTAGAGGTGATTACTCTTTAAAAAAAAAGGAACGATAATTCGTTTAGGAAATTCACAGGTTAGTTTGATGGAAAAAATCAGGAAAAGTGGGGTAAAATGAGGATTTTAATGGAGAAGTGAAAGATCGAATTTTCTTCAACCATTAGATTGAAAAACTGAAGACATTTCTAATGGAAAATATGCGTCAAAATTGTTTTTTTTTTATTTTTTTTTGAAAATTAGAAATTCGATTTTCGAAAAATTTTAATTTTTCGAGGATAACTTCGATTCTGTTGGCCGTAGAGTGAAAATTCCATGATGGAGGTGGAAGATGGGATCATTTGCCATCGATTTATGTAATTTTGAGAAAAAAACATGAATTTTCAAATTATTTATAGCGCAAAAACTGTTTTTCATAGAATTTACCATGAATACCTCAAAGATTGATGTTTCTCTGGAAATCACATAAATCAATTGCAAATGATCTCATCTTGCACCTCCATCTGGACCTTTTTCGTAACGACTAATAGAACCAGAAATATTCTCAAAAAAGTAAAAAATCTCAATTTTTGAAAAAGTCGAATTTTGAAAAAATTATGAAAAATGAATTCTGACATACATTTTCTAATGAAAATTTCCTCAAATTCTCAATGAAATCATCAGAAAAATCTCTTATCTTATCTCCAATATTTCCCCTAATTTTTCTCGATTTTCATAATATAAAACATCAAAGTTTTCCTAATGGACTTTTCAAAATAAAGTGCTAGATATGACAGCAATCTACTATCACTTTGAGTGCACATAATGGCTTGTGTTTACCGCCGTGACCGTAGAAATTAGATTGATTATCGAGGACCATTATAAAGCGCATGAATCGGCCAATGTCAGTACTCCCCTCTCTTCCAAATAAATTAAATTATCATGATAAAAGGGGAATCAACACCCCAACTAATTTCCTTACATTCATCTCTCTTACTCTCTCTCTCTTTTCCACACTCTGCACCTTGTCATTTCAACTGTATAACTACGTATAAACACACGAGTCTGTGCAAAATGCCGCGGGGTTAGAAATGAGAGCGCGAATCGTTCTATTGTCCACTCGATAGAGCTCGACACCCTCACTGTTTACTGACATCTGTCACTGTTTATGAGCTGCACACGTGCGATACATTTGAGATACTCTATTTTCGTGTCAACCTGTATTTTTATTTGTTTCCCCTTTTTTCCTTCCATAATATTGAAAATAACGGAAAATTACGGCAATTAAAATTTTATTTATCGCTCATTTATTATCTCTAATGCCTCATGCATTAAAGAAATAGTATTAAATTAATTCGGAAAATAAAACACAGGATTAGTCAATTTTTCATTCATTTTTCCTCAAATATCTCGGGAATTAATGGAGATACGCCTTTTGTTTATCCTAATCCTTTTTTGTAATTCTTAAAGGTCTCTTTATGAATTTATCAGCTTAAAAAGGGCGAATCTCCATTAATTCTTAAAATGAATTAATTTTCTTTATTGCAAAAAATTTGATTGACTTTATAGTGACTCTCGATGTCTCAATAAACTGAGAAAATTGACATTAAGTAATTTAAAATAATTCATTTGAAAAATTGAGTGTGAATATTGGCCAATAAATATAAATCACATTGTCATGAAAAATATGGGATTTGATTTAAACGTGAAGTGTTATAAGGGGAGAGAGAGAAGAGAGGGAGTAAATCACCCATCCAAATAATTGCAATTATGAGAGAGAGAGACGGAGGTGATGAAAATAGTCGTGGGGGTTATACGGTTAGAAAGGTAACAAGGGGATAAGGGACACCCATGGACAAATCATCACTGCCATATGTGATCCACGGGGGGGCCCACAACTACCCCATGTCCCTCGTAACGATAAATAGCCCGCTAAATGCTACATCCTAAATGCTAAGTGTCAACGGGACCAGATACTCGAGAGTACCATCCGCTATTATGTGGATAAATATCACACTTTTTTTTTCTTCTTTAACCATTGCTTTTTCATCGCCCTTATGTCCAGTTAACGCACGTATGCGTATTTTTGTATTTTTGGCACGTGCCATAGCCAAAGCACCATATGCACCACTTATTGCGCATTTTTAATAATTCAGTAAAAAAAAATAGAATTGCCCTATTTTTTTTGCGAATATCTCGGAAACTAATGGAGATACCCCCTCTGTTGCTGGATCCTTTTCCTAGGAAACTTCAAGAGCTACCATCATTGATTGGGGCATAATGGGCGCATCTCCATTAATTCAGAGGTATTCACAAAAAAAAGAGCAAGAATTGAAGGAAATTAATGGAATCGTATAATAGAAAATTCAAAGTACCTGCACAACACCATAGCATAATGAAACAGCACAGGATAATCCACAACCAGCAATGCCATGTGTACAAACATTGACAGCCGGTCCATGAAGCAGGGTGACGAACCGTCGTGCTTGTTAAGTCGGTTGGTAACTATCGCTCCTCATCATCCACATTGATGTGACAGTATAACGGCTGAATTACGTTATTTGTATATCTCAGAAGTTTCAAATGAATTATTTTTTCCTAAATCAAATGAAAATACGAGTGTTGGAGGAAATTAATTAATGGCCAATGATTAATTCTCCTTTCTGTTTCCCTCACACACACAGACACATACATCCATCCTTGACTTCGAAGAAGGCTATCGTAAAAACGAATCAACTGCTGATCACCCCTGTTCAACCAAGAATCATTGGCGGCTCCTAATTGGAGGGGCGGTACGCCACGGGTATTTTTTTTCATTCGAATCTCCCCCATTTTAGCCTCCCTAACCCCATGAAATCATACCTACACTCCCCCATTGCGCATTAAACTAAACAAATCCTCGAGGGACCCACGTTTTTGGTGCTTAATAATTACATTAGCATTGGCTGATTTTTATTGGATGATCTTCACGGGTATTTAATCTGAATCGATAAAAATATTCAAGACTTTTGGCACATACGATGTTTACTCATCGTTTTTGTTTGATTCATTTCAGGATGTGCTGCACAACATGCTTTGTTGGGTAAAACGAGAAGACCCAGGACTGCCTTTACCTCCCAGCAATTGTTGGAACTTGAGAAGCAGTTTAGACAGAACAAGTATCTCAGCAGGCCGAAGAGGTTCGAAGTTGCTACGTCACTTATGCTGACGGAAACACAGGTAATTTTTTTTTCCTCCATTTCTTATTGTATAAACTTTCTGTCTTCTACAATTTTTTAAATCCCCTCCTTTGTTTTTTCATTACTCCGCTATCTTGCGACCCCATTGGCCGATTTCTTGTTACTACACCAAAATCGTCTAGGACCGAGGGAAACCATGGAAAGGTCTGCAGAAAGGTCTCCTGAAGGGTACAGACGGTCGATTATGTAGGATGTTACTTTTCTATCGCACTGAGGAGAGAGACATTAATTCTCTTGCATGCGTCCCTCTCGCTCAGTTTGTTGTTCGAATCCATGAGCGGCAAACGATCACCCATCCGCGTATTCACCGAACACTCGGCTGCTTCAGATAGTTCTATGAAATAGAATGAATAGTCAGATTCTCTCCAAATTTTGTGGGATAATTATTTATATTATTTCTGATTTTTATGGAAAATTTGAGAAATTTTGACTCAGTTTTTAATGAGATATCAAATTTCAAAATTAGAACTGTCAATACGGAGTGAATGGCAAGACCTCAACAATCAGTAACATTCGCCAGGATTTCTTTTTTTTTCTTAAAACTTTGTCTGGGAATTTTGCAAAAGAAAAAATGTAGGGATTCTTTGAATACTTTTGAATAATTGAAAATTATTTCAATATTTTTCATATCGTATTTTTTTTTTAACTTAGGCAACATCACGACGGAGCGAGGTAATCAATTAGCTGCTGCTTAGTTGTTATTGGTTGCTTCGTCCGGCATAGGTGTGTGTGCGCTCTGTCGTTCTTTACGTGCAATAAATGTTCAGATGTCTGCATACAGCAGCGTATCATTTCGGGGATATTGAGTTTTTCAAAAAATTTTATAGTTTTTGTTAAATTCATAATAATTAGAAATAATTAAAATGAAAAATTTCATATTTCGAGTAATAAAAAAATTCATGATGTATCAGAATGAAAATTTATATTCAATGTATACGTCAAGAACCCTTTCCATGGAGGGCCCGATGCCTTGATTCTTGAACAGTCCTTTTGTATAGAACTATCTCAATTCAGTGGATTCATCGGGCGGCACGCAGACCGAACATTCAAACTATCGGTTAATCTGTGACCGACTCTTGACCAATCGAAACACATCGTTATTGAATAAAAACACAAAACAAAAATGATTAATAACATAAGTTTGTGAAGCGTCCCAAAAGTAACACTTTACTCAAATTTTTTTATTCTTTTTTTCTCGATTATCTCGGAAACTAAAGGAGATATCCTTTGTTGCCCTAATCTTTGGTTGTAGCCCTTAATATTCTCTACAAATAAAAGGATCAAGTAAAAAAATGCGTATCTCCATTTTCCTGTTCTATCTCTTCGCTAGTAGATTCCAATTTTCTAAAAATTTCCCCCAGAATCGTTAATACTACAGCAGTAATTCTTCATGAGATTAATCTCCATTGATTCAATCCACTTAACAAGGAAACTTCTCTTAATCCCTTAAAAAGCGTAATTTTCATAGTTCAAGAGAAAAATCCAATGAAAATCACTCACTATGTGCCAACTTAAACGTAACTCGAGAGCTTTGTGCCCGCTCACTGATGGATCACAAAACAAACACTCGGGATAAAAGTCTGATTTACAGCCCCGGCTCAGACTCTGATTTGTTTCGATAATTTACCGATTCCATTCTCCTTCACACGTTTTCATATAACACACATAAAGGGGAGAGGAACGTGTATGACACGACTTATGTAACGACATCTACTTTTGAGGTTTTATGGATTGAGAGAAGACAGCCCCTCAGACATTACCATCCTCATATATGGGAAGGCGTGCTCTCATTGGTATTCACACGAATGTGTGAAGTGAGAGGATATAAAAAATGTAGCAAAAAAAGAAAAAAGAAAAAAAGAGAAAGAAAGGAAAAAGAGGAATGTGTTCTTTTGAAGGGTGGTATAATATGGAAACTAGGGAGAATACTGCGAGAGGGATTGAACTGGGCTCGCGTGGCTGACTCTTGCTCTGGTGCATGATATGTTGTCCGAGAGATTTACATGGTACTCCAGCGAATCAGGAGGGAGTAAAATCTCTCTCTCATTCCCCATTTCTCCCTTAGTTTTATATTTACGAGTCTTCTCTCATCCCAGGAATACAAATGCAATTTTTCTGATGAAGAAAATAAAAGGCGATAATCATGAATTTTTTTTATTTTTATTCTTTTTAGGTTAAAATATGGTTTCAAAATCGTCGGATGAAGTGGAAACGTAGTAAAAAGGCACAGCAAGAGGCACGTTCGGGAAAAAGTGAGGATTCTAGTGCAGGAACAGGCAGTAATGGCCGTACTAATTCTGGAAGTGAACGAGAAACTGTTGGCTGCACTGAAGAAACACGCAGTCCTGCCAGTGCAACTCTAACGGGGAATCCAGCAGGTGGTGCAACCACCTCAGCACCTGAAGATGCCAGAGGGAGCTCTCACGAGCATCCAAGGCTTATCAATGAGCTTCGTGAACCTCTTTACAGGCCTTACGTCGTTTGAATTTCCCTCAAGTAATTGATAAATATATGTAAATACATAATATTATATACGTTTTTATTAGATGAAACACTTGAATTCCATAATACGAGCTTTTCTTTTTGTCATGAAAAATCATGTGAAAAATAAATAAATTTTAAAAACTATGAATTTATTATGTTTTAGGTATAATACCAGTACATATTTATGGATTTCACCCTGTGTTTTATAAATAATATGAATTTTAAGAGGCAAAACATGTAAATAGTAATCGTGTATCGATATAAGATAGAAAATTAAATCAATTGTGATGATAAAAGAATCTAATATATTGCGACAAGTTCCTATAATAAATTATCGAGATTAAATATTGAAAAAAAAAAGAGTGTTGATTAATTTTTTAATCATTATCGAAATCATCTGGAATTAATTTCCGTCAGAAAAAAAATGAATGATAAACAACTTTTTGTTTTTTTTCTCACAATTGAACAAGTTCTTTATTGACGAAGTTCCCTTTGGGAATTCCCCGCAGTACTTTCAATGAAACAGTGCTAGTTGCGCCACTGACAGTGTCGCCAACGAGACGGCGCAAGTGTACCGCCATTTTCCCATCAGTATTTATGACATGCTAATTTCCAGTTACGAATTCCGTAACGTCGGTACGTGGATCGCGATTCACAGATCGTTCCTACCGTGAAATAGAATTCACTCGTTTGGAAGTACAACTATCCACACTGGCAAAGACTCGTTTCTACAATATAACTCGATGGAAATGTGTATTCAACCATTCTACGTATTACCATTGATTCTCCCCTGGATCGGCTAATACAATCTCAAACGTTTTGGATTAAGAATCAGAATTTTTTCTACTTGAAAAAATCCGTAATTTTTTTTTTACAAGGCTCTCTCTTATCTTTTTTCTTTTAAGAATTGCAGTAATCGGGAATGGGAAATGTTCCAGAACAATTGGAAAATCACTCGGGTGGAAATGGAAATTTCAATAGTAAAGAGGTAAAACGGAAACTAATGGCGCTACGCCCTTTTCACCCTAATCAGAGCTACGTAAGAGCATTTAGAATCAAACGGGCGTATCTCCATTAGTTTTCAAGATATTTTCGAGAAAAAAAAATTAACATCGCGGAAATTATTGGACATCAGCCTTTTTAAGCCTAATCCTTTTTCGTAGTGAATTCCAAGAGCTGGAAAATAGGATAGCAACGAAAAAAAAGGCGTATCTCCATTACCTTCTGAGATATTATCAATAATAAATTTTCTTTTTCACAATATTTCATGAGTTATTTGAATTGAGAATAATTCAATTATCATTATTTCCATGTGAATAATTCAGAAATTTAAAATATTCTGATAAAAAAAAATAAAAAATCTTCATTATCCCAGAAACATTAATTCCACCCAAATACATTTTCATTTGTATCAATAAAAATGTGTACAAATTTATATTGTATACCCAATGCATCACCATACCCCAAATAACAACTTTTTCATTTTCATCACATTGGGTTATATATATTTCGTCATACCAATTTGTCGAATTATAATTCCGGGTCGTCGATGCGTGTGACGAGTAACCAATCCTGTGTTCAACTATTCGAATCCCCCTTTTTCTCTCTTGCCTCTCCCTCGGCCCATCAATTCGAATCACATGCCATTAGATCACAGTATATCGATATATATACAAACATCACGGAAAAACCTGTACATATACAACACATTCAACGTAATTTGACAAATTGCCGGCCGAGTGAAATATATACGAAAAAAAAAAAGGGAGGGCGAAAACGGAAAATGTAGCTCGTCCATTTTTCGTAATTGGCCCGTCTAGAACCTAAAAAAAAAAAGCTTAAAAAAATCCCGGCAATTGGCCAATTGTTTCCTGCGAACATTCGACATTAATTCACTGAACGTCAAGTGAAGTTCTTTCGGAAATATAAAGTAGTAGTTGGAAAAAAAATCAAATAAAAAAAAAAAATTCACCAATTCATATTGTCAAGAGGATCATTTTTATTATCTCAAGGAACTTGAGTTTGGCTGCATGAAATGTCTGGATGAGTTCCGATTTTCCGAGCGTTATAGCCCAGTTACGTGAAATATTTTCAGAGCAAAGGGGACTTGCGGGCCAAAACAAATGATTTTTCAAAATAGTAAATGCATCTTTGAAAATTTAAAAAAAAATTCCTTAATGATGCAGACATGTTGGAATATCTTCTCAATTTTTTTCGGATTTTTCAAGGAAGTCCTTCACTCCTAAAAAAATTCCTGAATCATTTTGTCTCGAAGGTCTATTTTGCACTGATCTTCCCACCGAATTTTCCACACCAACTACTCGATAGGTAGAGCAGAACCTCTCTTTCTCTCTCTCTCTCTCGTACACGCCACTCATGTTTATATGCATTGTATTGCTAAAACCCTTTTAACCGAATTACATTTAGCGATTCAAACTGGTAAACGTTGGCTTTCTGTGTCTGTGTATATGAGTGCCTTGTGCTATATACTGAAGAGTCGTATAGATGCTCTCGGCTCGTACGATTTCCTTGCAGCAGCGACAACTACCAAATACGTTAACTCTCTCTCTCTCTCTCTCTTTCTCTCTTATTCCACAAAATGTTGGTGATGCCAAAGTCGTTTCGAGAGTGGATGAGAGGTTCAATGTTTGGTGGGGAGAAAAAGCATTCACCATCTCTCATGGATTCTCGGAGGAAAACTTGGAACGGGAAAACAGCATCCCTGAATCCCTGATTCCCTTGGTAAACAAGTGCTTGGGTGATTCACTGCTTGTTCACTCCTATCGGGCGTCGTTTGTTTCTCCCCCGAGTTCTTCTCTCTCTCTCTCCCTCGCTCTCTGCGTCGCCATTTCGTCGTCTAGGCGTTTCAACGGTTATTTCATTCAATGTTTGATTCTTCAGAGACTCTGCATCCTCAAATTTATCTTTCAAGAGATGATTTCCAAGAAATTATCACTATTCACTAGACATTCAATGAAATTAGTAGTGACGAGGTAAAACGATTTAGGGAAAAGTGGAGATTTCAATGAAGTGGTGGAAGATGGATTTTTTTGATGATTCTGTTGACAAGATAAGGGAATTTACGAGGGAAAACATGTGTCACAATTGTATTCTTGGCATTTTTTGAAAATTCGATTTTATGGACACTTTTGTTGAAATCAAATTTTGCTATATATAAATATCTGAAAAATTGATAATTTTTTTTCTTCAAAGTAACATAAATTGATGGCAAATCACCTCGCTTTTCATTTAAGATCGGCCTCAAGTCACTTCGACCAATAGAACTGAAGATATTCCCGAAAATGTGGAAATTTAATAAATCCCCTAAAAAGAAAATCTTTCAAAAAATGATTTTTTTCACATGTTTTCTAACGGTAATTCTCTCAGCTTTCCAATGGAATCATCAGAAAAATGCTATGCCAAACATTTCTCCCAATTTCTCTTAATTCTCATAACATAAATCATAAGTCTATTTTTTTTCGTGTCTCGTTCTTTCTTTGAATATCTCAGAAACTAAGGAAGATAGAACAATTTTTACCCAATCCGTTTTTGTTAACTATGTGAAATTCTATAAAAAATAAATTCACACAAAAATGCCGTATCTCGCTTAATTTCCGAGATATTCTCAAAAAAAAGATTGGAAAAAAATAAATTTTTCCGGTTTCAGAGGAATGAGAGATGAGAATGAAAAAATACCGCAAATAATATCAGGAGGCGATCCATGTGAGGACTGGAGAGGGAATATGAGGCCATAGCCCGTCATTAGCGCTAACGAGGTTACCCTCGGGCTTTCAAACACACTCTTACATTTACCAAGCTGACTTGGTCCCTCAGTCGTCCAAGACACACACACACACACACATGTGCAAATACATTTTGGTAGAAAATCCACAATCTCCAGTTTTCTCCTCCCTCAGGAAGTACAAGAGGGGATAATAAGATCTGCGACAATCAACTGTACGAGGAGAGCGTCGTGCGCGACGCGACCCCTTGGGCGAGCGAGCAAGCGCCGTCCGCCACGTTACGTCCACCTTCCTCAGGCATCCTTCTCTACTCGAACCGTCGTTCTTCTCTCGTTTCACTCCCGTTTGTCGTCACTTCATCTCCTCAATTTCTTTATTTTCCTTGAAGAAAAAACTCCTGAATTTACTCAATGAAATATCTCGAAAATTAATGGAGATACACCCTTTTTTCTCTAATTAATTCAAGAATTACTGAAAGTAAGGATTGAAGCACAAAGGCTATATATCCATTAGTTCCCGAGATATTTCCAAAAAATTACAAAAGAAAAACTAGGCATTCTATTTTTTTTTTGGCTCTTTCCTATTGAATTGAATTGAGAAATTTCTGTGTCTCTGGATACTTGTAACTCGTCATGAGATTGTTTTATGGTGACTTGGGTAATTGATACGAAAGTTTGTAGGAAATGTTAGGCGGGTACTCAGGGTCGTTGGCCAAAGAGGAGCTTTACGTTTTCTAAGTGGAGGGGGAAAGAATGGTTTGAGGGGGAGAAATAACGGAATGGTGTATGGATTGTGTGTAGGGCTTGGTGTGCCTCCAAATGTGCGATGGGTGGTGGCTCAGGCGCCCCCGTTTATTCTCCAGAGTGCCAACTACGAGTGGGAAGAAGCCCTGGAAGGAGCTAACCGCATCGTAATCAACAGAAAATGGCGTCCGCTAAGGAATCGTGAAATTCACTCCTCACTCCAACAATAAATACATCCTCACTTTATCCTGCCAATTTGCTCTCCTCAAATATCTTTGGAATTGCAGCAAATTTTGGCTACGATACAGCTAACAATTTCGAGACATTCAACTCGATTTCTTTAACCCTAGACTGGTCACCATGAGAGATCTAACAATTTTGCTTGTGAGGTGAGAGATTCTCCGGCATTTTTTTTACTGCGACGTTGCTGAATCCACTCTACAGTGCCCGGACGCGTTTACCGAATTTTTGGCAACGTTGCTTACCAGATAACTTCATTCAGGATTTATTTTTCATCGACTTTGTAGGATATAATGTCACTTGAAAAATATAATAATTTATTAGACACTTCAATAAATAAAGTCTATTTTTTCTGAGAATTTCTCATTTAACCGATTGATCATAAATAATTTAAATTTAAGGTAGTATCCCAGAGCATAGTCGATAAAACAGAAAAAATGAGGATTTGTAGGTTTATTTCCAATTAATTGCTGATCATTAGGAAAAACGTGCTTTAATTTACCCGAAAAAGTGATTGAACTATTCGAAAGTCATATCTTCAGCTTTTGAGTAATTTTTTTTTGTTTCTCGAATTTTTTTTTCCATCACTAATCTCCTATCACATGCATGAGATAGAGAGAGAGGCAAATAGCTACGACTACCTTCTCACGAGAATTTCTCAATAACTATACGGAGAATTGAATATTTTTTTCTTCTATTATTTAGTTAAAATGCTGTTCTCTTCGCCAATAGTTTTTGAATAATGGGTCAACTGTGTGATTTTTTAGTAATTTCGTTATTTCTGTCCGATTTAGGGTGCTTCATCCCCACCATTACTATTTCCACTAACTTTGATAATTCATATCTCATAAACTACACGGGCAAAAATTATGAAAAAATGCTGAAAAATGTAAAAAAATATCATCTTTGATTCGGCATCAAAAAAATGAGGAGTTAATTGTAGTTGAGTCCACTGGGATATTACCTTGAATTCAAACGATTTTTAGTAACATATAATACAACGGAGTAACAAAATATTTACACCTATACGGGTGGAACTATTTACAGAGTTACAGCCGTTAGGTTTCTATTTATATTCAAGTGATTCTCGTGGCATTTCGTCGATCTGTGAAATGTGGTTGTGAACATGAAATTGGGCATAGGGTAACAGCCAATAGATAAACACCTACCAAAAAATAGACGGTTCCTTTTACACACAGAAAACACTGAGCGTAGAAGACGCACAGAAGTGCGTAATCACTGCACATGTGTGCGTACTTCACGTTCGATTGTGAGAATGTGAAGTACGCACACATGTGCAGTGATTACGCACTTCTGTGCATCTTCTACGCTCAGTGTTTTCTGTGTATAGCTAATTAAAGTTATGCAAATAATGGAATGATTCTCGTGCTTTTCTCTATCATTTCTAATTATAACACTCATATAGATTCATGCACTATTGATTACATATCAGTTGATAAAAAATGTTTCAAATTGATGTTCAATTGATTTTTACATTATTCATTATATATTTTCCTATGTATCGCTCCTTTCTGCAGTTCCACTACATGATTTGCCTATTTCATACACTCCAATAAACCTCAACTTTATCTCGACCATTTATCTATTGGTTGTGTTATCTTAGGGAAAAGTTTTGAAAAGAAAAAACCCCATGACAAGATCATAAAAAAATAAAAACGGCAGAACCCGGGGAATCCCTCATACGGTGACCAGTCTAGGGTCAATCTCTCTCTCTCTCTTCCTTCTCAAAGTTCCTCAGGAAATGCAGTTACTCGGACTTTTTTTAACGAGCAAGCTATTATTCTCACTCGCCTCGAGTTTTCTCAAACCCGAAACAAGCTTATTTTCGGTATTACGTGGCCTGAATAAAAAAACAGTTGGACTGCTACATCACGAAATTGCAATCACCGGGAATAAACCAGAACAACAAAAGTCATCTATACCTTTATTTCTATCCTTTTTTCTTTCTCCACAAAAAACTTTGCTATGGAACAATAAATATTCCAGGAGCACTCGTCAATTGAATTATTATTCGATTTCGATACAGAGTGTATTATAAATTTCCAAAGGAATCTGAAAATACTATGACTTGCGGTCGACAAATTGCCGACACTGCAAGAAGCCAATTGCGTAGTGAAAAGGTAAAACAGGACGAATTGACTTGTCTGTGTAAATATTTCGGAAACTAATGGAAATACGTCCTTCTTGCCCCAATCCATATTTATAGAGAATTTCAAGAGCTACAAAACGGGATTTTCGTCAAATCGCTCTATCTCGCTTGACTTCCAAGATATCCGTTGAAAAGAAATCAGTAATGAAGAGGTAAAACAGAACACGACTTATCATTGCAATTATTCTCAATAGAATATCTCGGATAGTAATGGAGTTACGTCCTTTTGATTCTAATGCATTTTTATCCTTTCATGGTAAGAAATGGAGATACGTCCTTTTCATTCTGATGCATTTTTAGAGGAAATTTGAATGGCTGCAAAAAAAAATTAATGCAAAATCATTCCATCTCGCTTATTTTCCGAAATATTTACTAAAAAAAAAAAATGAATTAAAAAATGTTTTACCTCTTCGCTAGTGAAATCATTTACCGCAAGAGGTCAGCAACAGTTTAAGAGTCTTTTCATCAGCTCGTATCAGTTAACATTACAGTTTTCGGTATTACCCCCACTTTATACTCCAACCAATCGGGGCAAAGCTACGACACTGCATTGACATCAACAATGATGCCGAGTGAAATAGAGAGTGTCCAAATGTGGTAAACATTGAGATCAAACGTCTGTCTACGTTTTCACTTGTATATATAATTAATAAATAGAAAAAAAAGAGCAAACTCACCTGAATTTTCAGGATATCTACAATTGTTTGATTATGTTGCGGGATGCTGTTGAAAAAATACGATGAAAACAGTGGAGGGAAAAGTTGTCGTCCTGGGCTCTCAGGGTAAGCAACTGTAAACATTTTATTTTCATTGTAGTGTGAAAAACAATTGAATGACATGATCATTAAAATAGCATGGATTTATTCATTATTATCATTATTATTACATAACCTATGATGAATTGTGTACGATTGTGCTTCGTTATAAAAATGAGATGTTACGTGCCCGGATGTTATCGTAGAGAGGCCAATGACTGTTTACGAGATAATCCTGGATCATCTGGCAAAAACATTTGACAAGAGGAATTCAATTATTTTTTTTTCTTTCATGTTTTTTCGAGAGTCACCCCCCCCCCCCCCCCCCCCCCTCATACTCTTGTGATGACGGGAAAAAAAAGATAGTTTTTATTGGAAAATTTCATGTGTTTACAAAGTTTATCGGGTATTGATGGCACCAGTAGCCTTGGGCGCTTATTTATTGTTTGAGAAGGGGAAATAATGATATGATTTTGAGAGGCATTGACGCGGGAAAGTACCGAAGCAACTTGAGACTATTTGATTTATAATAACGCGGGACGTTTGAGTCATACTTCTATGACGCACACTCTCTTTATACAAGAAAAGTATTTTTAGATTTGAGAAACACACAATTGGACGATTACATATATTTTATTCAAAACAGGTGATAAATCGATTGATTCTGTCAAAAAAATTTTTTTAATATTTCGGGAATCAATGAAGATACGTTCTTATTGTCTGAATCCTTTCATTTAATTTTTGAAATTCTTCCAAAAATTAAGGCAAAATCGCTCTATCTCACTTAGTTTCCGAGATAGTCTCAAGAAAAATACTGATAAGAAGAATAGATATTGTATTCTAAATGGAACAGAATTAATTTTTTTTGCTTCTTTATTTGAGAATATCTCAGAAATTAAGGAAGATATGCCCTTTTTGCTCTCTTCCTCATTTTTTAGCTCTTGATATTCTCTACAAACAAATCTCAGGGCAAAATCGCTCTGTCTCGCTTACTTTCCAAGATATCCTCCAAAACTCATGACAAAAAAAATTTATTGTATTTTATCTCTTAGCTACTGAATTAATAGTGGAAAAAAACATGGCTTTAATTTTTTTTCTGCTTTGTTTATTGTTCAAGGTGTTGGAAAAACCAGTTTGATAACCAGATACGCGGGTGATTCGTTCAGTGAACATGCCAGTCCAACGATAGGAGCATCATTTTTCACATGTAGAATGAATGTTCAAGATTGCAGAGTTAAAATGCAAGTATGGGATACAGCGGGTCAAGAGAGATTCAGATCAATGGCTCCAATGTACTATAGAAATGCTAATGCAGCACTCCTAGTATTCGATATTACGCAGTATAATACATTTACAGCAATGAAAACATGGATTAATGAATTGAAGAGAAATATTGAGGAGCCTTTGATTCTAGTTGTAGTTGGTAATAAATGTGATTTAGCTGACAAAAGGACAGTTGATCCTGAGGAGGGTAGAAAATATGCTACAAGAATTGGTGCTTCATATCATGAAACATCGGTACTACATGACGAGGGTGTTGAAAGAGTCTTTCTGACAACTGCTAAGGGTTTATTGAGGTAAATTGATCTCTTTCCAATTGGTCATTTCTCTAACAAAAAAAAGTCTTGTTCATTTTGAACCTGTTAATTTTTTTAAAATCAATTCTTCCAGGTTGAGTAATGGGAATAATCACGGTGGGACGAATCTGAGAGTTCAAGATTCTCCGAGTTCTGGATTTGGTAGTTCGGATTCCGAGTATCCATTAACTCCAACCAGTGAAGAGAGTCTTGCCAATACGTCAATTGCCCACGGAATCCACGAGAAACCACCAGCTTGTTGTTAGAAAATTTCCACCTAAAAAATAACTACTCAAGAAAATAATTAAATTTTCTTCTGAACTTTGGCAGTGGTTTTTTTTCTCTCTGACGTAAGAACATTCACTCATAGGAATTTGCAGAGTGCATATGTTTTAATTCTAATTTATGGAGCTTCATTATACAATATCTTGTACAAAACAGACGTTATTATTTTTCTATTTAACTGTTGATTAAAAGAAGTTGCATTTATGGAAAATTTATAAGTATTTTTATTGGTATATTTTTCAATGGATTTTTCGAATTGAAGGATATATGATTATGAGAGATTACTCTATATTTTGAGAATGAGCAGAGTCTAATGCTGAAGATCCTCTTGGCTGGAATCGTTAAGTAAGCAGAAATTAAAAGAGCAGGAATTTTTTCCATCTCTTCTAGTGATTTTTAAGAGGTTGTGACTTTGTTAAAAATCGAATCGAGACGAAAAAGAAGATTTCAAAAGCTTGAAGTATCAAGTTTTGAAATCTTGAGATGAAATTTTTTTAGCCATCATAAAGAGCTCCGTATAGATAGCGGGTAAAACACGTTTTTTTTTGCTTTAGTTTTTTTTTTGTGACTTGGTGGTTCGATGGTGGTCAATGGTGGACCACCTTTAATGATTTGTTATAATTAGTTAATTTTTTAGAATGATTTTATTTTTTAGTCTATATTTACCGGGGAAATTTACTATTTTTCAATTTCAACTTACTTGAACCGATGTTAAAACGATTGGTGGTCAAAGGTATCTCAATACGAAGATCATCAATTCATAAGTTTTCCATTTATTCAATAAACAATAGTGAAGACGTCGGAAGAGACTTTTTTCGTACACTGAGAAAAAAAAATTTTTGTAGCAAGAAAATTTTCTTGTAGCAAGAAAATTCAAAATTTTCCTTAACATTTTCTCTATCTATATATATTGAAATTTTCTTGGGTGAAGTAGATTTTTTTCAATCAAGTAAATTTTCTTATGACAAAAATTTTTTTTTCTCAGTGTAGATGTTTCCTTGTAAATATCTCGGAAACTAAGCCAGCTAGAGAGATTTTGTTCCAATCCTTTCTTATAGAAAATTTTGGGACCCATAAGAGAGGAAAGGAACATATTCTCCCTATTTCGCTTAGTTTCCGAGATATCCTCGAAAAACCAGCGATGAAAAAACTGATTTATTCTAAATACATTTTTTCTTTCAATAATTTATTTAGAATCCCTATATAATAAAGTAGTCCCTATACAATAAAGTAGATGGAATAAGAGTGAAGTTGGCAATATCATCGTTCTATTCGTTCTGTGATTGGTTCGAGAAAAATCAAAAGTTGAATAAAAGCACGATATTTGGGGAACCTAGGGGACCGAAAATAGGAAACGATTTAGGAAATCGATTTTTTGTCAAATTTTCGGAATTTAATTCTTTTCCAAAGTCATTTTTCACCAATTTCTCTTGGAGATACGAGGTTTTCCTTGAAATTTGGCAAAAGTTGCATAAAAGCACGATATTTGGGGAACCTAGGGGACCGAAAATAGGAAACGATTTAGGAAATCGATTTTTTGTCGGATTTCCGGAATTTCATTCCCTTCCAAAGTCATTTTTCACCCATTTCTCTTGGAGATACGAGGTTTTCCTTGAAATTTGGCAAAAGTTGCATAAAAGCACGATATTTGGGGAACCTAGGGGAACGAAAATAGGAAACGATTTAGAAAATCGATTTTTTGTCGGATTTTCGGAATTTCATTCCCTTCCAAAGTCATTTTTCACCCATTTCTCTTGGAGATACGAGGTTTTCCTTGAAATTTGGCAAAAGTTGCATAAAAGCACGATATTTGGGGAACCTAGGGGACCGAAAATAGGAAACGATTTAGGAAATCGATTTTTTGTCAAATTTTCGGAATTTAATTCTTTTCCAAAGTCATTTTTCACCAATTTCTCTTGGAGATACGAGGTTTTCCTTAAAATTTGGCAAAAGTTGCATAAAAGCACGATATTTGGGGAACCTAGGGGACCGAAAATAGGAAACGATTTAGGAAATCGATTTTTTGTCGGATTTCCGGAATTTCATTCCCTTCCAAAGTCATTTTTCACCCATTTCTCTTGGAGATACGAGGTTTTCCTTGAAATTTGGCAAAAGTTGCATAAAAGCACGATATTTGGGGAACCTAGGGGACCGAAATAGGAAGCGATTTAGGAAATCGATTTTCTGTCAAATTTTCGGAATTTAATTCTTTTCGAAAGTCATTTTTCACCCATTCCTCGTGGAGATACGAGGTTTTCCTTGAAATTTGGCAAAAGTTGCATAAAAGCACGATATTTGGGGAACCTAGGGGACCGAAAATAGGAAGCGATTTAGGAAATCGATTTTTTGTCAAATTTTCGGAATTTAATTCTTTTCCAAAGTCATTTTTCACCAATTTTTCTTGGAGATACGAGGTTTTCCTTGAAATTTGGTAAAAGTTGCATAAAAAAACGATATTTGGGGAACCGAGGGGACCGAAAATAGGAAACGATTTAGAAAATCGATTTTTTGTCGGATTTTCGGAATTTCATTCCCTTCCAAAGTCATTTTTCACCCATTCCTCGTGGAGATACGAGGTTTTCCTTGAAATTTGGCAAAAGTTGCATAAAAGCACGATATTTGGGGAACCTAGGGGACCGAAAATAGGAAGCGATTTAGGAAATCGATTTTTTGTCAAATTTTCGGAATTTAATTCTTTTCCAAAGTCATTTTTCACCAATTTTTCTTGGAGATACGAGGTTTTCCTTGAAATTTGGCAAAAGTTGCATAAAAAAACGATATTTGGGGAACCGAGGGGACCGAAAATAGGAAACGATTTAGAAAATCGATTTTTTGTCGGATTTTCGGAATTTCATTCCCTTCCAAAGTCATTTTTCACCCATTCCTCGTGGAGATACGAGGTTTTCCTTGAAATTTGGCAAAAGTTGCATAAAAGCACGATATTTGGGGAACTTAGGGGACCGAAAATAAGAAGCGATTTAGGAAATCAATTTTCTGTCGAATTTTCGGAATTTAATTCCTTTCCGAAGGAATTGTCAAATTGCAGGAAAAAATTGAAAACAAAATTTTAAAAAAATGCCAGACAGCCGAGCCTTTTCTACTATTTTTTTCAATTTTCTTTTCCAATTTTTCCCTGCAATTTGACAGTTGTCCTCTTTTCAGCAATGATTTCCATCGTTGCTGGAGAGAGAGGAATGCGTCAAGGCAAGGAAACAGTTGTGAACAAAAAATTTGAAAATGTGAGAGTCCTGGACTTTCAGCCGTAATTTTTTTTTTTTCTCAATTTTTTCCCTTCATTTGACCATTTCTCTCTCTTGAGCAATGATTCTCCAGTTGCTGAAGACAGGGGAATGTGTCAAGGCAATGAAACACTTGAAAAAAATGAATCTTTAATATGGGAGAGGCCCGGACTCTCTGCCATTAAAAACTGCGTTTTTTCTCCAATTTTTCCCTGCAATTTGACTGTTCCCTTCTCATCAGCAATGATTTTCATCGTCGCTGACGAGGGTAATTCGTCAAGGCAAGGAAAGAGTTGAAAAAAATTAAAATGGAAGAGGCCTGGACTCTATGTAATTAAAAAAAAAAATTTTCATTTTCGAATTATTCGCACACCCCTTATTTTAAATTAAAAATTGGGAATATTCAATGTTTGATATTCCCAATAAATTATTGAAAAAAATTATGTATCTAGAATTAATTAGTTTTTTCATCAATGGTTTCTTGAGAATATCTCGGAAACTAAGCGAGATAGGGCGAAGATGTTCCCCTCCTTTTTTGTAGCTCTTAACATTCTCTATAAGAAAGGATTGGTACGAAATCTCTCTAGCTGGCTTAGTTTCCGAGATATTCGCAAAAAAACATACACGAAAAAAGTCCCATCCGACGTCTTCACTATTGTTTATTGAATAAATGGAATACTTATGAATTGAGGATCTTCGTATTAAGATACCTTTGACCACCAATCGTTTTTACATCGGTTCAAGTAAGTTGAAATTGAAAAATAGTAAATATCTCCGCTAAATATAGGCTAAAAAATAAATTAATTCTAAAAAATAAACTAATTATAACAAATAATTAAAAGTGATCCACCACCGGCCACCAGCGAACCACCAAGTCATAAAAAAAATTGAAGCAAAAAAAAAACATTTTTTACCCGCTATTTATACGGAGCTATCATACAGAGGGAAAAAAAATTTTTAAATCAACTTTTCGAAATGTTCCGTGGGCCTCAAAAATGTTTTTTCGACTTAACCCTTGGCCGGGGCCTCTAGCTTGAATCTTTAGCTTCGATGTTTTTTTCTCTACGACCATTTCTCATCGAGATATCGGCAGTTGAATGAAGACAGATCTTCTTGTTTTTGATGACTTGTAATACCCCGAGTGCTTCAAAATTAGTGGATATGTCCCGAAAGTTTTGTTGATCAGCAACACGTGCGTGAAGTTTGGCAGTACCAAAATCCCGAGCGCTCGTGCGCGAAAGATTTTGTGCCGAACTAAAAGTCCACGTTGCTGAACGGGTAAACTCGAGGTAAAATCCAATTAATTTTCAAGCACGAGGGATATTTCGGGGATTATTTTTTAAATTCCAATTTTGGCAAATGGGTGCACAAATTTGAAAATTTTCGTGGGATAGAGTGGGTTGGAATTTGTTCAAAATTTTGATAGCTGCTTAGCAACAGCCGTAGTAGTACCGAAAATTATCGAAATAATAAACACCACGTGATGTCAAATCCCTTACTCCTATTGGTCGAAATTGTGATGGAAAAAATAATCATAAAAAGAACGTATTCAAAAGTTCTCAAACTTTTAGTTATATTTAGCAAAATATAAGTACTCCGAATCCAAATTTCATCAACGGGAAGACGAGCTCGCATGTACGATGATTGTGTAATCCCTATATTTATTGTGAATATATATAAATAACTGGCGAATTTTCTCTCTAACGTCTCGACAGCGATTAAAATGAGAGTTTTCCATCCTGTGTTAAAAAAAATACATAGATTGATAAATTACTGATTTCAGAATCAAGAAAAAGAGTAGTGAGAACAAGAAGCCATAAAAATCGCGATAAAGAATTATTTCAATATTTCCACAGGTGTTAGACTACCTTCATTACTTGAATACATGTATATATTCATGAATGTGGACATTAGGTTGACTTTTATTTTGGATATCATTGTCGCTCTGAATAGATTAACTAGGATATTCGGAGATATTTGCAAGGAATTGCATATTTGTGGCTGTAGAAGCTGCAAAAAAATAACATTAAAACTTCCGATACAACGTTCGAACTGAGTATCAGGTTTAAATGTTACGGTATGAGATATTGCGTAAAAATATTATCGTGAAAATTTTATTGTCAAAAATTCAAAACTAGATATCTTAAAAATATTGACATTTTTTTGTAGTAATACTCAGGCCTGTATTCGTTCAATTAGAGATTTGAATAATTTTTAACTGAATTGATAATTTTCAAATTGCCTCAACTAAATTCTCATGAACCGGTTGAAAATCTTTTGTTCCTGTCACAAGTCTCCGTAGGTGTGTAATGTCCCCTTCAATATTCATAATGACGTTTCTTGTTAATCTTTGCGACTCCTTATCAGAATGATGATTTATGTCATTTACGCAGAAGTGAGAGCTCAACCTCAGCTATGCCTTCAAATACGAGTATTTCGGATGGCCGTAATCTTTACGAAGTAGTGAATACTTTACGATTCATTAATTTTTTTCGGTTCGATTCGATTGCTTATGGATTTCATCCATTTTATTTCTCATCGTTACATTTGTCGTGCCATTATCATCAATCAACTCATCTAATTCACTAAAATTCTGAGTATTTTTCAACTTTATCTTATCTATCATCGTGTACTATTTCTCCAATCCTTTACCTGAAAATTTGAATAGTTACTCTATGATTTCTTAAGGTATGACTATCACCAGAGGCTTGAAATACGAAAAATCTGAAAAAATTCAGAGATATTCTTCACAGGAAACCCAACAACTTTTCCTCATGGTGAAAAATTTTCTGACCCGTGGAATCCGAGATATTGAATTTCAAAAAGTGCATTTTTCCCATAAGAAAACGAGTAAATTGAGTCGCGATTCAATCATTATAAATTTAAAGAAAAACGGCATTTACGGGGCTTCTGAAAAAATTGTAGTCCATAGTTACCACTTTTAAGAATTTTTTGAGACCAAAATCAGTTATTTCTGACCCATAGTTTTGGAGAAAAAAAAATAAACGATTTATGGCAGGCCAGCACCGCTGTGTACGTACACGCGGTCGCTCTGTATGTGTGTACAACTACAGGAGTATTCTCTAGTGTGCGCGCATACGTATACGCGCACATTAGTGTGCGTAGGCAGGCCCGTATCAGAATTTAAAAAAATGGTTCTTCGAAAAAAAAATCAAAATATTAGTAGATATAATTATTTTGATTAAATTATGCTTTCATATGAAAGCAAGAAATTATTGAGGCTGAATAGCATTATAGGTTGAACAATTTCTCCCTCCTTTGGTTGTTCCAAATGATTTTTTCCTAACCTCCCTTGCCCCCACGCTTAGTGGTGACGTGAGCGATAGTTTTACCTTAATAAGTTGATATTATTTTATTCTTATAAATCGACTTTTTTTGCTGCTGGTCACTTTTTGAGAATATTTCGGAAACTAATGAACATATGCCTTTTTGCCCTTAGCTATTCTCAATAAATTATTAAGAATAATCGACTTATCCTGTTTTACCACTTTGCTACCGAATTCATTGCCTATATTATATATGTCGTCGATAACACACGATGAATTACTTATATAGATAACCAGAAATATAAAGAGTTGCGGAAAAAATAGCCCATGGAAAAAATAGCCGCGGAAAAAATTGCCCCTGCAAAAAATTGGGTGAATGAACAGTGGGTGGGTGGTTAATATGGTCGATGTGGGGGTTGGGTGAGGGAAGGGGGGTTGGGTGAATAGACAGTGGGTGAGTGGTTTATATGGTTGATGTGGGGGAGTTGGGTGAATGGACAGTGGGTGGGGGCCATTTTTTGCGTAGTCTATTTTTTCCATAGACCATCTTTAGTGTGGTCTATTTTTTCCGCGGCTATTTTTTACATGGGCTATTTTTTTCGTCGGCTATTTTTTCCACGGGCTATTTTTTCCACGGGCTATTTTTTCCATAGGCTATTTTTTCCGGATCTATTTTTCCGGTCTATTTTTTCCTGGACTATTTTTTCCTCGGCTATTTTTTCGGCCTACCAAATATAAAAGCTGTTCTTTGATCATTTTATTTCTGAATGCTCGACTTAAATATGAAATACAGAGTAATGGATATTTAATGATGTCGTCGCCTTAGAAACAAGAGAGCGTAAGTGCTGTGTATGAGCTTAACACTTACGCCTCTTTGTTTCTAAGGCGACGATGTCATAATTTTGCCGGTTCAATATTTAGTGAGTCTCTCAAATCCCGTTCATCCAAATAATTTCCATTCCGATTCCAATTTTTGGATTTTACTTTTTTTCAGAATTTTAAAAGATAACTTATGTAAATAGAAGTGCCGCTGTCAGCTCAATTGAAGTCGTGATATATTTCTGTCTGCAATTTTTCCACTTCAATTATGAAGAGCTCGACAAAAGCAAGACCGCACTCTTGGAGATATGGAAATAATTATTAGTTATCATTTATCAAAAAAAAAATCTTTTATTTCTGTTCTCTGGAAAAATGATTATAATGTCACAGATAATTCAGCATGCAAACAAAATTGAAACTCCATCATACAATATCATGTACAAAAGAAACGTTCTTATTTTTCTATTTAGCTGTTGATCAAAAAAGTTGTATTCATGTAAAATTCATGAATCGTCTTATGAGTCTATTTTTGGATGAATTTGTTAAAAATCAAAAAAAATATATTACTAAAGATTATTATGGCCGGAATTGTTAAATGATACTCTATTATCTACTACATGTTGACGTATGAAATCGGAAAAATAATGTTCATATTCAATTCCAAATACTCTGAGTGAGATAAATCCAGCGTAATCATCTGTGCCCTTATGGAAAATGCCAACACCACCCAGTACTGATGGAGGACGAGTTATAACTTCGATAGTATCGAAAAATGGTAGAGTGGCCTGGCCAAAATCATCTGGTAATTCTGATCGTTCTAATTTAACGTATCTAAAGTTTTCTGCATTCGGCACATGAGGATACCTTGCACGAGCTGAATTTATTGCTTTGAATAATACCCTTTTCCTATTGATGTAAAAATAAAAGAGAACATGCATTTATCGATAGGACTCTGGTTGAATAGTTATCATTAATAATTTAAACAATAGCTCAGTAGATTATGACTTGTTACCCTGATTGATAAAAATATGGGTCGGACATCTGAATTGTGTTCTTAGGTTCTAGTCTGCCACTTTTATAATCGAATTTCACTCCATATATTCCGATAGCAAAGCCACTTATATTCGAGCGGATTACCGCATTGAACTTTACTCCTGAAATGATATTTCATTTGAAACAATTAATTTCCTCTAACAATCTATGAGGATATACTGGAAATACCTGTGAGAAGATAATGCGGTGGTAACTGCAGGTCCTCCAGGAAGAATACTCTGTTCGTTTTGTCTATTGAATGAATCTCAGATGAGTCGAGATTTCGTTTAATGGATACCCATGCCTCCGAACGTCGTATTATGTAGCCATTTGTATCCAATCTTCCCTGTTTCACTTGAATAAACAAAATTCTACTTTGGCGGAAGAAGCGTAAACCTGTAACGACCCTTCAAGAAAGTTATGAATTAATCTCAGTTTTATTCCTGTTATTCTTATGTATAATCTTACTTGTTTGATGTTACTTGACTTTGCGCAATTGCGAGACTGATTTTATTGTGACTTCCATAACAATTGCAAGCACAAGCAGCATGACTCAAATTCCAACCCCTCCCATCTTCAATTATGTAGCCATTATTTTGCGGACATTTGAAATTCCGTCCCATTGAACCTAATTCCGTCGAGTTGACGAATTGAAATTTGTAGGGACCATTCCTCTGTTTCCATCGAAATTATGATTTATTCATTATCATCAGGAAGGGTGGAGTAAAAGAGGGATTTCAATGAAAGAAACATTTTCAGAGACGAATGTGAAAACTGAGGAAGTTTCGGTGAAAAATATGTGTCAGAATTTATTCCGCAGCTAATAAGCCCTGAGAATGGGCTTCTAAAGCTTAATAAAAAAGAATGTATTCCGTTGAATTTCTAGAAAGTTTTACTGTCAAAAAATGATCGAAAATGAATCTTGACATAAGTTTTCCAACGGAAATTTCTTCATCTTTTTAGTGGAATCATTAGAAAAATGAACTATCTTAAATATTTTCGCAGATTTGAAGTGATTCTATGATGCAAATTTCCTTACCAATACGCAGGCTGTTATTGTATTCAACCAAGCGCATTCACTGAAAGAAGAAGAACAGCTACTTCGTCGATCGTATAACGTTGGTTCACATCGGTTTGGATTAAGAAACATTATATCATTGCAGCTGGCATATTTACAAAGTCCCCAACGATAACGGAAAATTGTTGTCTGAATAGTACCTTCCAGTTCATAAAAATTTTTATCTGCAGGTATCCATAAAATAACGCATTTGAAACTTATCAATTTACTGATGTTTTCATAGGGATTTTGGAGAAATAATTAACAACATCAATTATTGTCAAATCGCATTTTTAGCGATTTGACAATAATTGATGTTGTTAATTATTTTTCCAAAATCCCTATGAAAATATCAGTAAATTAAATCAAAAAATCGAAATGAATCCAATTATTAAACTTATCAATATTTTGATTATGTTTAGTAAAATATAAATACTTCGAGTCCAAGTTCCATCAATGGGATCACAAGGTCGCAGATACAATAATTGCGTAATTCCTACATTTTTTGTGAATATATGTAAATAATTGGCGAATTTTCTCTCTAACGTCTCGACAGCGATTAAAATGAGAGTTTTCCATCCTGTATTAAGAAAAAAATACATAGATTGATAAATTTCTGATTTCAGAATCAAGAAAAAGAGTAGTAAGAACAAGAAGCCATAAAAATCACGATAAAGGATTATTTCAATATTTCCACAGGTGCTAGACTACCTTCATTGTTTGAATACATGTATACATTCTCAAAAGTGGACATTATGTTGACTTTCATTTCAGCTATCATTATTGCTCTGCATAGATTGACTAGGATACTCGGGAATACTTGGAAAGAATTGCATATCTGCGATTCTAGAAGCTGTAAAAAAAATCACATTGAAATTCTTTTACTCTGCGTACGATTGATATTAGAATTGAATACTACTGTAAAACATAGTACCCGAAAATATTAGTGTAAAAAACTTCATTGTTAAATATGTTATCACTTTTGAATATTATTGATTGTTTTTTCAATTGTAAGTGTAATTATCCTGACGTTTATTTTTTTCTGATATTTTAGAAATTTTAATATTTTTACGCTAGTCATATTTGTTTTTTCATGATATTTCGTCCAGTGTTATAATATTTTAGTAACATTTGGACCTAGGGTGAGTTGACCAGTGTTCGAACTCATCCAATGATCGAACTATTTATCCTGGAGTAAATTGGTGATTCATCGAGATATCATTTTTGGAACACGATATAATGTTCATCAACTCAAAATAGTCTACAAACCAGCATACAAAACTGTTAAATAGATCAGTAATTATCGAATGTCTCATGTTCGATCACTGATGTATGACGAGTCTTATTCGTTCGCCCACTGGACCACTCTCGTATATCTGTTCAATCAAAGATTTAAATGATTTCAAACTAATGTGAACATTTCAAAACTATTCTTACAACAGCACGACGAGAAATAGCATCTACTAAATTCTCATGATCCGGTTGAAATTCATTTCCTCTTGTTACCAGCCTCCGGAGATGTGTAATGCTTCCTTCAATATCCACCATGAGATTTCGTGTTAATCTTTGCAGCTCTTCATCAGAATGATACTTTCTATCATTCACATACCGCCAAAATGCGTCATAAGATTCATCAATAGCCAAAAGCAAGAGCTCAACCTCAGTTATGTCCTTTAATAGGAGTATTTCCGATGAAATTAACGAACTTAACGAAGTAGTGAATACTTTATGATTCATCAATTTGTCCACTCGATCCAATTGCATGTGGATTCTATCCATTTGATTTTTTATAATTGCATTTGTCATATCATCACCATCAATCAGCTCACCTAATTCACGAGCATCCGGAGTATTTTTCAATCTTATCTCATCTATTATCGTATACCATTTGTTCACTTCTATACCTAAAATGTAAATTGTTACCTAATGTTTTGTTAATTAATAGATATTATTTTATTTTGATAAGTTGATTTTTCGATACTGATCATCTTTTGAGAATATCTCGGAAACTAACGAAAACACGCCTTTTTGTCCTCATCTATTATTCTTAAAAAAATATTGAGAAAAATTGATTCATCCTGTTTTACCACTTTGTTACAGAATTCATTACCTATATTATATATGTCGTCAATAACACATGATGAATTATTTATATAGATGACGAGAAGTATAAAAAGCCGTCCTTTGACCATTTTCGTTCCGAATGCCGAATTTAAATGAGAAGTACAGAGAAATGGATATATTATGATGTAATAAGGTTGCCAGTTGAAACTCTAGTGGATCCCTTCATTCCCTGATCATTTAATTAATTTTTATCCTCACCATAATTATTCGATCAAATTTTTTTCACTCCAATCAATTTCGAAAGATAACTCATGTAAATAGAAGTGCTGCTGCTAATTGCATTGAAGTCGCAATAAATTCCTGCCTGCAAGTGTTTTAGCTGATTGATAACGAGCATGGCTTCTTTTTATGTCACCCAGAAATGCTTTTTTTCGTATTTTGTTTATTTTTAGAAGCCATGTACATAACATTTATTAATTGAGTTACAAAAATAACCATTTGTATAATTATTCTTTGGAGCTAATATTTTGCGGAAAAAAGTCAGTACTTGACATGCTTCGCTAAGGCAATTGCGGAAGATTGGATTTGGGTGTTTATGCCATTGTCATATTTTGTTTTTATTTCTGTTTATTTTATTATGATTATTTTTTTTAGGATATTGTATCCGAAATGGAAGGATTCTTTGAAACCATTTCTTTATTTTCATCGCCCTGAGGCCCTTAAATCTAAGATTATTTACAGTGCTTAAAAATAGTTAACAATTGGGGAGTGGGCGACATATATATATATACAAAGGGAAATTTCCCGTGTGAGGGATTAGTGTGAGTGTATTTGGGCGATTGCCTTTATTATATTATTTATGAATAATTGGCTCATTACGTTACAGGTTTTTTTTTCTACTTTATTCAGATACTGCTTGTGTATTGGTTGTGTGTCTTTATCGTTAATTTTGGTTAGCGAGCCACTGGTATTTGTCCGTATTTTTTCGGTAATCGTGATATTTTTTTTTATCATAAATGTATTGGTTGTAGCGCCATAAGTTGTTTTCTGTTATGCTTTCTATTTTATTGGAATACTGGATTGTTTTTTTTCTTGATTGCCGATGCACGTGATACATAACGCATGTGTACATTACGAGGGTGAAATGGATGTATGTGGATTTATATAAAAGTAATTGAAATTTTTAAAGCTCAATGAAGGTGAGCGGAGTGTAGGTCGAATTCATGCTAAATTTCATCAGCAATTACCCAGTTGGTTAGGTGAATGGTTGTGGAGGTCTTCCTTTCGGGGCCGTCGCACTACCACGTCCTCGCCGTGGTCCTGGGTACAGCTAAGAGTAGTGCATTTCCTGGTTTCGTTTTTCTCGTGGTTAAAAAGGTTGTTTAAAGGTTGTTCATTAAGAGGTCGTATGCTTACAGTGTCATTGAGAGCGAAAATAGGTTCAAAAAAGTTGAAAATTTTTGAAATTTTGGCAGAGTGAAACTCACCATTTACCCAATATTCTCTAATTATGTTCTTCGGTAGATTTTTAAGGACTATATTCGGGATGTTGTCGCATCCTGATTTTTTTATTGCTCAGGTGTTTAAATATTTCAATAAGATTAGTGATATTTGTAAAGTAACTGTCTAGGGAGTTGAGCGGTTGGTCGCATGATTTTAGGTGGAAAATTGAGTCATGGATACCCAAACAATTTTTGTTTTTGTCTCTACTATAAGGTCCCAGTCTTTCTTGCCTAAGTTTTCGTTTTGTCGGTATATGTTTTCAAGGTATTGACATAATATATCTAGTTTGTCATTTATTAACTCGATTTTAAATTGATTATTAGATTTGTCTAAATCATTTGTGTTTATTCCGCTCGACTCTATCAGTCTTTTGTTATGTGTGTTGTTGTCTAATATGGAATCGGCTATGTTTGATTCATTTTTCGGTCTGAATATATTATTGATTTTAGGGAAAGTTTTGATGTATTTTTGGGGAGGTTTTCCATTAGGTTCGACCAGTATGAGTTTACTGAATTATTGTATTCAAGTTCTATTAATTTTCTGATAATTCTCAGTTCTTCTTTCATTGTGTTGATCGAAGGATTATTGTATGTTTTGAATTGTCTTGTGAATCTATGAATTTTCGATAACAATACGCTTTTCCTTTCTTCTAGATGCTCAATAAGTGGAGTTTTGTATTGTTCAGAACTATTTTTAATTTTTATTTTGGGACAGTTTTTTTTTATAGCCTGTTGGATATTTTTTTCTAATGAAGTTATATGTTCGTTGATTCCTGTTTTTGTTAAGTTTCTGCCATTGGGTATGTGCGTTTTGTGGATTTTTGTTAGGTGGAGTTGGAATTTTTCCCAGTTAGTTTTATTATAATTGAGGATTGATTTCATGTTTTGTATTGAATATCCAGTTATTTGAGTCATCAAGGTTAGCTTTGATGAGTAATGCGTTGTGGTCAGCCTCGTAGGGGATTGATTTTATTGCATTTGAGTCTGGATTTGCAATTTTTATCCTTTCATCTGTGATACAGAGATCAAGAAAGGATTCTTTTCTGTGGTAGGAAGGAATGTCTGTGTGGTACAGATGTGCCCTAAATTCGAGTTGTTTGTCTGTGAGCCAATTGTCAAGATAAGTTCCTCTCGTATCATTTTTTGTATTTTCAGTTGGAGTCTTTCGCATTTGAGTCTCCCGCCAAAATGTAGTAATTTCTTGAGTTCCTTAGATCTAATTCTTCAAAAAGATTTTGGAATTTGGATTTGAAATTCATGTGTCGGCCCGGGAGGGGGGGGGGGGGGGGGGGCGTAAAGTGCTGCAATTGTTAAATTGATATTATTTCTCATTTTTAATTTCAGTGCAAGGCACTCAATCAACTCATTGTTATTAAGGGGATTTTACAATGGCTGCAACGCAATGAATTCCGTACGGAATCGTTGCGGCTGGCTTATGTTTGCGGGGAAGTGCCGCATGGCAACGAACGCATTCCTTGTCAAACAATAACCTTGATTAATCTAGATATTAGTAACCTTAATTAATTTTCTTAACATTCCCGTGCATTTTTTTGAATAAAACTGAGGAAGAATTTGAAATTGGATGCTAAGCAGAGAAGAGAACTCATCAGATTTGTTAAGGTAAATCCTCCATTGTGGAATAAGAGTAATTTTGGTTATCACAATTGCGTAGAGAAGGAAAGGCTGTGTAGCCATTGGTAGGGCCTCGGAGATAAGCATTCCAGGTAATTATAAATATATTATATATGAAATATGAAGTTTTCATCATTTGAAGTCAATTTAAAAAAAATGAAAAACTAATTTGATGAATATTAATTGCCGTTCCTTTCTGGATACAGGTGATGAAGTTAAGGTACAATTGAGAAATTTACGTGATCGATTTGCTAAGGAATATAAAGAACAAATTCGATCACAGCCATTATCTTCAGGAGCCGGACGCGTATCCACTGGAGAGATTTATGTATCTCAATGGCAATTTTTCCATGAGAATTTCGATTCCATTCAAATGTAAACTATGTATTTTTCAAAATAATGTGTTTTTGTTTCCGAATGGAAGCATTGTAAACGTCGGATTTTTCGATTTTGGGTTCACATCGGAGTATGACTCCAAATGATCCAAAACGTCGAAAAATCATATTTTTAAAGCATGTCTGTATGTGTGTATGTGTGCGGTTGTGTGTGTCTGAGTGTATCTCCATGTATCGTCATTTTCTCTGGAACGGCTGTACTCAGCGCTCTCAAAATTTGACAGTATTTTTCCTCTGCATGCACAATGCTGTCAGAAAAATTCCAACAAAATCGGTTCGATAGTTTCCGAGAAAAATCGAATTTTCAAAAAAGCGTTTTTTTTAATTTTCTCGATGAAAAATTAATTTGTAGTCCCCAGTCTGGGCTATGAGATTCATCTCATTAGAACTCACATTTTTCACCATTGGTAAATTCTTCTCTGATTCTTAGTTTTGGAAATCATTTCAATTTCAGTGATTTTCAGTTCATATTTCAGCGGAACGATAACTCGATAAGTATTTGAGCTAGAGACTTCAAATTTTGTCAGTTTGTATATCCGATGAAGGTACAGTGTGCTATCGAATCTGGACGAAATACGTTCAGCCGTTACTGAGATGGTTGCAAAAAATGATTTTTCTTTAAGGTAGTACCACCGGTACTAGATTGACCATTCCCAAAATTCTGAAATTTGGTACACTCGTAGGTTATGATAAGATAATGATCCAGTTAAATTTTTAGAGGGCTAGCAAAATGGAGTCAAAAGATATTGACACTTGAAATTTCACGACTTTAACATTGAGCCTTATGGGAAAGCGCACATTTTCTCATATTTTACAAAACTGATCGTTCCGATTTGAATAAAAAACAGTGCAGTGATATAAAATTATATCTAAAACATTTTAGAACCTTGAAAATACAGGTTCCGAGCGTGTGATAGCAGTAATTAGTGAATAACTATGAGAACTGTACTTTTTATATGTTCTTTCTCTCTTTTACTCATTCGGAACGCTATTTAGTGTGTAAACACTGCACGATTCAAGCGAGATACTATAACCACTGACTAGGGCAGTATCGGCGGTAGTACATTAAAGGCGTATTTCTCAAAAACTACGCGACTGATTTGCACCAACTTGTACTTGAAAAATTCGTTATAATGAAGTGGGTGAACTCTCTAGATTCCCAATTTATTGGTCAAGTATTTATTTTCATTTTGAAAAAATTAGCTTTTTTAGAAAAAATCAGAAATGTAAATTTTTCTCAATTTTTTCTTGAGAACACATCTAGTTTTTATTTCATGATAATAAAATATATAATTTTCCGCATAAAATGAGATCATTTTCATCCTGATATGATGATTAGAATCCCCATCATATGGGAAGATGTAATTACTGAACAATAGAAAATGATTTATGTGTATATAAATATAAGGGAACTTGAATCAAATTAATAAAAGTTGCGATGCTCCCATTAGAGCTCGAAAATTCCATTCGGAAGCATACTGCCAATTGCATTGGCAGAATAGTAAATCTGAGGATGCAAATGGCACACAAAAGGCGAACGTTTGCTTTTTTTTATAGTGTTTATTGATTTTTGAGGCCATGTGTACTGTGTAAAGAATTTCATCTCGTTGATAAATAAAAGATAGGATATGAAAATTGCAGATTTACAAAAAAGTCGATATACGACATGCTTTGTCAAGACAGTTTCGGTATTTTTGTATTTATTATTATCATCTATGTCTAGCTTTTTGGCGTTTATTAGAGTAATTACATGCTACATATTTTGGTACATTTCGAAATGGAAAGGCTTCTCAAAACTATTTCTAATTTTCTCAAAACCATTTCTAATTTTCGAACGCCTGCTTGTTTGTCTACTTTTGGACAGAATGATCAATTATTAAAAAAAAAGAAAATCTCAACTTCTTCTAAAATTTCAATTTTTTTAATGTACCCCACTTTGCCCGAAATGCGATAAAAACGGACTATCTCCGCAAAAATGCTCCAAATACTTAGAAGAATAATCAATTACTGAAGAAAAAAAAATCTCAACTTTTTACAAAAATTTAAATTTTTTTTGGGTACCCTACTTTGCCCCAATGAGCTCAACATGGTCGACGTGGTTTTATCGATTGAAAAAACAAAAGCATAGGTAAAAATAAAGATGGAACTAAATTTTGGACCCTGAAAACCCTCTCCTTCCCTTAGGTATCCCACTTTGCCCCGGTCTTCCCTATATCATATCCCAGAGAAATAGAAAATTGAACCAACATGCGTTCATAACGTGAATAACACTGAAATGTAATTTGCATATGCGATATTAACTTTTTGATGCACTCAGTATTTCACCGGATGCTAATGAATGAAATTCATGAGCACAAGATGATTATAACATCACAGATACTTCAGAATTAATCCACACCAAATTAGTGCATGAATTGTAATCCATGTTTAAGGAGCTCCATCATTCGATATCTTGTCCAAAACAGACGTTCTTACTTTTCTATTCAGCTTTTGATTGAAAGGAGTTGCATTTATAAAAAAAAGTTTCAAGTCTTGAATACATGATTATTGGAGATTATTTGAAATTTTCAAGATGAGGAGAGTTACGATTCTCATGGCCGGAATTGTTAAATGATACTCTATTATCTACTACATGTTGACGTATGAAATCGGAAAAATAATGTTCATATTCAATTCCAAAAACTCTTAGTGAGATAAATCCAGCATAATCATCTGTGCCCTTATGGAAAATGCCAACACCACCCAGTACTGATGGAGGACGAGTTATAACTTCGATAGTATCGAAAAATGGTAGAGTGGCCTGGCCAAAATCATCTGGTAATTCTGATCGTTCTAATTGAACGTATCTAAAGTTTTCTGCATTCGGCACATGAGGATACCTTGCACGAGCTGAATTTATTGCTTTGAATAATACCCTTTTCCTATTGATGTAAAAATAAAAGAGAACATGCATTTATCGATAGGACTCTGGTTGAATAGTTATCAATAATAATTTGAACAATAGCTCAGTAGATTATGATTTCTTACCCTAACTCGTAAAAACGTGGGGCGGACATATGAATTGTGTTCTTAGGTTCTAGTCTGCCACTTTTATAATCGAATTTCACTCCATATATTCCGATAGCAAATCCACTTATATTCGAGCGGATTACCGCATTGAACTTTACTCCTAAAATGATATTTCATTTGAACCAATTACTTTTCGCCTAATCTATGAAGATATACTGAAAATACCTGTTAGAACATAATGCGGTAGTAACTGCAGGTCGTCCAGAAAGAATATTCTATTCGTTTTGTCTATTGAATGAATCTCAGATGACTCGAGATTTCGTGGAATGGATACCCATGCCTCCGAACGTCGTATTATGTAGCCATTTGCATCCAGTCTCCCCTGTTTCACTTGAATAAACAAAATGCTACTTTGGCGAAAGAACCGTAAACCAGTAATGACCCTTCAAGAAAGTTATGAATTAATCTCAGTTTTATTCCTGTTATTCTTATGTATAATCTTACTTGTTTGATGTTACTTGACTCTGCGCAATTGCGAGACTGATTTTATTGTGACTTCCATAACAATTGCAAGCACAAGCAGCATGACTCCAATTCCAACTCCTCCCATCTTCAATTATGTAGCCATTATTTTGCGGACATTCGAAATCCCTTCCCAATGAACCTAATTCCGTCGAGTTGACGAATTGAAATTTGTAGGGACCATTCCTCTGTTCCGATCGAAATTATGATTTATTCATCATCTTCAGGAAGGGTGGGGTAAAAGGGGGATTTCAATGAAAGAAGGATTTTTAGAGATGAATTTGAAAACGGAGGAAATTGCCGGTGGAAAATATGCGTCAGAATTCATTTTTTTGAATTTTGAGAAAGTTTCACTTTCAAAAAATGATCGAATATGAATTTTGACATATGTTTTCTGAAGAAAATTTCTTCAGCTTTTCAGTGGAATCATCAGAAAAAAAACTATCTCAAAAATTTTCACAGATTTCGAATAATTTTATGATGAAAATTTCCTTACCAATACACAGGCTGTTATTGCATTCAGCCAAGCGCATTCATAGTGAAAAGAAGAACAACCACTTCGTTGATCGTATAACGTTGGTTCACATCGGTTTGGATTAAGAAACATTATATCATTGCAGCTGGCATATCTACAAAGTCCCCAACGGTAACGAAAAATTGTCGTCTGAACAGTCCCCTCTAGCTCATAAAAATTTCTATCTGTAAATATCCATAAAAAATAACGTATTTAAAAGTTACCAGAGTTTGAGTTATATTTAGCAAAATGCAAATATATACTTCGAATCCAAACTTGATCAATAGGATCACAAGCTCGCAGATACAGTAATTGCGTTTTCCCAATATTTATTGAGAATGTATGCAAATAACTGACGAATTTTGTCTCCAATGTCTCGGCAGCAATTAAATTGAGATTTTGCCATCCTGCGTTGAGGAAAACATACACAAATTTATCACTCTATGATTTCAGATTTAAGAATGAGAGAATAATGATGGAGGATTATTTCAATATTTCCACAGGTGCTAGATTACCTTCATTGTTTGAATATATGAATATATTCATATAAACGGACATTAGACTGACTTTCATTTCAGCTATCATGACCGCTCTGAATAGATTAACTAGGATATTCGAAAATATCTGGGAAGAATTGCATATTTGCGGTTGTAGAAGCTGCAAAAAAAGTTAGATTGAATTTTTTTATGCAGCGTACGATCAGTAACGAGCCTGAATATTATGATGAAAACTATTACGCGAAAATATTAGTGTAAAAGATTTTATTATTAAATTCAATGTTATTACTTCCGATTATCATTATGTTTTTTTCTTAAATTATAAGTGTTAATTTTCTCTACGTTCAATTTTTTCAGATATTTTAGGAAAATATTGATATTTTTATGCTAGTAATATTTGATTTTCACGATATTTCGTCCAGGCATATTATGTTTTAGTAGCATTTGGAACTAAGGTGAGTCGACCAGTATTCGAATTGGCCCAGTGATTGAATTATTTAACGTATTTATCCTGGAGACCATTGATAATTGAGCGAAATATCATTTTTCTAATCTTCGAAACACGATATAATTTTCATCAACTCAATCGAGAACCTATAAAATTGTTAAGTAAATCAGTAATCATCGATTTTCTCATGTTCGATCACTGATGTCTGACGAGTCCCATCCGTTCGACCACTGGGCCTCTCACCCCCTATTCGTTCAATTAAAGATCCAAATAATTTAAAACTAAACTGATAATTAAAAATTATTCTTACAACAGCACGATCAGAAATGGCGTCTATTACATTCTCATAATCCGATTGAAATTTATTTGTTCCAATCACCAACTTCCGTAGATGTGTAATGCTTCCTTCAATATCCGGAATGAGATTTCGTGCTAATTTTTGTAGATTCTCATCAGAATGATAATTTATGTCATTCACATATCGCCAGAATGCTTCATAAGATTCATCAATACTCAGAAGTGAGAGCTCAACCTCAGCTATGCCCTTGAATACGAGTATTTCGGATGGCCGTAATTTTAATAAATCAGTAAATATTTTACGATTCATCAATTTTTCCATTCGATCCAATTGCTCATGGATTATATGCGTTTGATTCCTTATCATTACATTTGCAGTATCATTACTATCAATCAGCTTATTCGGGTCACTAGCATCTGGAGGAGTATTTTGTAGTTTCATCTCATCTAGTAGCGTATACCATTCCTTCATTTTTTTTCCTGAAAATTTGAATGGTTATCTAATTATTTTTGAAAGAATCGATATTATATCATTTTGATAAGTCGCTTTTTCTCTGCTGATCACTTTTTGAGAATATTTCGGAAACTAATGAACATATGCCTTTTTGCCCTTAGCTATTCTCAATAAATTATTGAGAATGATCGACTTATCCTGTTTTACCACTTTGCTACAGAATTCGTTACCTATATTGTATATGTCGTCGATAACACACGACGAATTACTTATATAGATGACAAGCACTATGAAAAGTTGTTTTTTGATCATTTTCTCTTTGAATGCAAAAATTTAAATGGGAAGTACAAAGCAATGGATATTTTATGATGTGATAATTTTGCCGGTTGAAGATTTAGTGAATCTCTCAACTCCCTGTTCATTCAATTACATTGTACCCCACCCCCCCCCCCCCTACCATTTTTGGATCCAACTTTTTCTATAACTTCGAAAGATAACTTATGTAAATAGAAGAACTCTTACCAGCTCCATTGAGTTCGCAATCTATTTTTGTCGGCAAATGTGTTGCCTGAGAAGCGAAGCCGTTCTTTTGGAGATATGAAGATAATTACCAGTTATCATTCATTAGAAAAGAAATCATTTATTTCATTTTTTTTTTCACAGAGGCAAAAAGGTGTTTCTTCCAAATAAATATTAACACTGAAAATGGTGAAAAAAAAAACAATTAAAAGAGTGAACCGCCAGCACGAATGTCTTTATGAGGTCGTCGTGCCTATACAATGTCCAAGGTAGCGTTGAAATGAATAAATAGGGACCCCCTGGGAAAAAAAAACGATACGCAATTGCCGAAGCGTTAAAAGTCATGAATCCCCAAGTCTTGTTTCACACAAGATGATGTCAGCAACATTCAGCCTTTCTTGTATGATTTCACGTATATCATCTCTCAGAGAATTAGAAAATTCAAACAACATGCGTTCATAACGTGAATAACACTAAAATATGATTTGCACATGTGATATGGAGTCTTTCGTGCACTCAATATTTCACCGGATGCCGATGAATGAAATCCACGAGTACAAAATAATTATGACGTCACAAATACTGCAAAATTAATGCAAATGTTTGATTTCATTCTCTGATCATATTAATTACATGGAAAAACAATGGCTCATTAATTAATGGAGATGAAAGAAATTAAATCTCCATCTTCTTTAGTAATTAAATAAAAAAAAAAGCCCAAAAATACGTATAAATTAAGAATGCCTGATTCTTTCATGCGTAAATCAATAAAGAATAAAACAATACCACGTATGAAGTTAAGGAGCGAGAAGAGAAAAAGAAGAAGGAATGATGTGTCATTCCTGGGCTCCTCCGAGCATGAACAAATCTCTACTTTTGGATGGAACCATTGGACAAATATCAAAGATTCATTTTCGCTATATTTTTTTGCTAATCTATCTCATTAAATTTTTCAGATTCATATGAAAGATATGGAATGATAAATTGAAATATACTTGTTAAAAATAACTGGACTCCGTTATGATAGTTAAGAATCCCATTGATATTCCGTTATATTTTCATCTCATTTTTTGATTTCTTCATTTCAACTTTTGACTGCTAAAATCCAACAGCAGCATTGCATGAAAGTTTTTTTTTTCTTCTCTCGAGATATTGCATGCATTTAATGATCCAAATCGATTTATCCTCACAGTGTGAGCAGTCAGAGGCACAAGCGCTTGAAAATCATCATTAGCTAGCACGTTTCACAAACAAAACAATAGATACTAAAAGTCTAAGTTATAACATCATGAAGTATCCATCATCTTGTCACACGTTCAGTTGCATGAAATTACAAAACGATTAGACATCTTCAGTTGGCTATTATATTGCCCAAGAGAAAAGTATTTGCCCAATGGAAATGACACTCCCTTTTATTTTCAATTGGAAAAGTGAAACAAAATTATAGCTTCTTCCTAAATGCAAGTGAAACTTTAAGCTCTCTTGCAGTTGAATTTAACTAGTCCTGTAGACACAACTAAAACTAATTTACTCTTTTTTTAATATCTCATCTTTTTAGCTTGTCGATCTACGTAAAAGTTTAAAGAGGAAGAGGACAACATTGAAGGATGAACAATCCTTGTCTTCCCATCAGTATAAAACAGTGATACAGTTAGTCGATGCTTTCAGTTCAGAGCACATACTTGAGGCACAATTGTTCGGTTGAGAAAGTATAACGAAGCGAAATCCTGGGATTCTCATGTGAAGAGGAAATTAATTGAAGAGCGCAGAGTGAAAATAAAATCAAAATAGATATTAAATTCTTTTTGCCTTTTTTTTTTTTATATATTGAGTGAATAAATGAAGAATTCATTTTAATTAGCTGCAATGAGACTGTCATGGTTTACACTGAACACTGGAGATGAAGTATCACGTGGATAAATGCAGTATTTTTATTTTATTTTTTATCTCAATTTATCTGGATAATGGACACACCGTAGAGCTAACAATTGACAATCGTCTTCTTTATATTCCACCTGGTAAATCAATAAATCGTTAGAACGTTAATTATTTGATAATTAAGATTGAAAAATACATTTGACTTGCTAATAAGTTGAATTTACAAAAATGGAAATTAATGATTTTTTTTAATTTTTTTTTTCATTTATCTATTAGATTGCTACACTAGAGTATCAATTGGATCCCGTATTGTTGATTCCTTAGTTATTTCAACAATTCAAGCGAATGTTGTGGCGGATTGCGAAGCTGCTTGCTCGGCGAACGGCACTTCCTGTGGCTCATTTAGTTTCGGGTGAGTTTTGTTGATGTCTTAATGTCACAATTTCGTCTAATTATCAGCATGACCTTGTCTTCGTTCATCAGATCGTGAATATTTCTTTGAAGTTGAAGATTAACTTTGAAGATATTGAATCTAACGAGCATTTGCCTGAAATTTTTTACGAATTTTCAAACAATGAAGACATTAATTTTATCAATGTAGTTTAATAGTTGTTCTTTTTTTTTCGTTCATCAGCATTGGGAGTCGAGGCAATGGATCCTGTGCATTAAGTAATAGAATCCCAAATGGGCCATCTGATCTCCAAAGAGATTCCAACTATGACGTTTATGCAAAAGGAAAAATTTCATTGCGAGGATGTTACACTGGCTCTCGAAAGTCTATGAATACAAGTGAAATGATTGCAGCATCTCCAATTAATCAAAAGCAGAATGTCAACCAGGGAAATAGTCGATTATTTGGAAACAACAGTTTCTTAAATATTGGAAATACACTTTTTAATCGAAATAAAAATAGTAATAGAAATTTTCAGACTCTGGGAAGACCTGTATCACCATACACATTTACGTCTGATGATCAGTATCGAATTACTGATATTCTCAATAATCGAAATAAATATGAACCAGTGAATAATGAAAATGAGGATAAATGGAGCATTCCTCAGTTACCCAATGACTTCAACTATTTTCCAATAATTACGGGAAATCATTTGAGACCCAATGAGAATCATCCTTTTTTGATAATCGAAGATGAACATATTCCAGATGATGTTTTTGGAAGAAAATTAAATCATAAAATTAATGAATTTTCTGTGCCTCCAGTTTTTAGAAAATTCAAACCATCTGATGATGATGATTACGTAACAGGACTGGATTATTTTGCATTTGGTCAGAGATTAAATCCAGAAACTACAACAGATAACTGGAAAAATTCTGGGTAAAAATTTTAATTGCTGACAAAAAAATTAAAGCATTTTATAATTTACTTTGTCTTGTATTTCAGTGTGTCAATAAAACGTCCATCAAACGTGCATAATTATGGAGTGGAGCGTGTTAAATACACGACAACAAATGAGAGAAAAGGTGAGTTAACATCGCTCGATTTAATTACCGTGACACGGGTAAGTAGCAATTGGCCTGTGCACGCGCACATTGAAACGTATCCGTTGTATATATTTTGCACTGAACTAATCGACAAATAGTAAGTGGAAAACGTCGGCATTGACACAGTTTTCAAAGTGATCAACGAACATCTCTACTATCTCTACCTCTCACTCTTTCCTCGTCACTCGTTGCTGGGCCATTTCCGGTTAAAGCCGCGTGAACAGAGAATAATACGGTGTCATTATGTCGTTAATGAACAATGTTAAATGTTTTTTTTTTTTTACTACGTACTATAATGTCTTATTCATTGAATTGATGTTTTGCTATTTTCATGAGTTCATGTTGATTCAAATTTCCCGGATTCCATTTCAATTTGCAGAATGAATGAGTCTGGGTTAAATGCAGACAAAAATTCTGTTAGTTTTTATGGTAATTGGTGATATTTGATCATTAATCTAGTCATCTCACAAATGGCTCAATCTTGAGGATTTGATTTATGCTCATGTTATTGTAATTCATCCTCAATCACGTTTCTTTCCAGACAGTGTAGGCGTGATAGAAGAAATGTCTTTCATTCGTATTTAAGGAGATTAATCCTTCATTTTTGCTCTCGAGGCTCTTGACTATGTTCATCTAATTTCAATTGGCTCCCAAGGTCTTTTTCCATCTTCCTTATCTTTTCGGCTTTGGTTATCATGCTTGGATAGACTTGATTCATTATATTATTCGTTTTTTTTCAAGAATCGTATCTTTTTTTTCTACCAAATTGCGCAAAGACTGAGCACACATTTGGACAGTCTAATACAACGAGACTAAGTATATTTGTCAGGTTCTTTCTTTTATTAATCAACAATAGATTGATGAAGACTGAAAACGTTAATCCTTCTTCTTTTTATTAAAAATCACCCCAATTGTCTCAATTCGATATTTCTATTGGGTCTCTTACATTTATTTATGCAAGAAAAAACTTCTTCAGTTTTTCATAATTATCCATTTGTGCATTATGAATAAAGAGAAATAAATCTCTTTTGTTCAACAATTGAGATTATTTAAAATTGGTATTTATATAAGAACGAGGAAAAATGAACAAAAAAAATAATAGTAATAATTAGATTTTTATTGTGAATTTTTCTCGCTATTCAGTAGCTCAAAGTATTAGCAATACCAGAATATTATGACCGTAGCCCATAAATAATTATTTGTGCGTGACTCTTTGTTGTTACGATGGTGTTAAAATGTAGAAGTTGGGGGTTTAAACGCCTGCTTGAAATAATTGGGCGACCCAAGGAACTTTCAAGGTTGAACTACCTTCTAAAAAAAGAAAAAATAGTAAGGTCATTTTTATTGAATAATAATGGTAATTAAAGGAAAAATATTATTAAAAAAATGATTATTTCTGTAAATTAAGAATTGTAGTCTTTTGTGAAAATAAGTTTAGTGTCAATTCAGCAGTTTAATAATTACGTGAATAGAGAATCTTGATTTTAATGTTTAACGCTACTCCTCCCCCTCTAAACCATCTAATCCTCCCACTATTCCCACGGAAACGTTCACTTTTCCATATAAAACGTTGTGAACCTGTAATTTCGCTGTTATTTTTCAATTTTTTCTACACAACTATTCGTTCCATCATCCTCGGCATGTCTTCACATCGGCTTCCTGCGAATACAAAAATTCTACTTGCTCTCAATTTCAATTGCATCTCGATAAATTATCGATGACAGTAAAAAAAAAATTGTGAAAATAGTTGAAAATAAAAAAAATTATAACTGCATAATTGAGACAGTTTTATTAGTGATTAATATTAACAAAATGTGGTGGTTAATATTAATTGTGTCTTTAATAACTAAATCCATGTGTTTGGCAACAGTTATTATTGTGCGTGATGCAGATTGCGATGATCGTAAGTTCATCATTAGATTTTGAAATGAGTGAAAGAAGAAGAACGTTACACTTGAGATAATTCAGAAATTTCGATTGAGTTATTAGTAAGATGTTGAAAAAAATGTGATTTTCTTTTCCTTTTTTTTTTACCTTTTAGCATGTTTTCGCCGATTACTTTCGGGAAAGAGAATCGTGGATCCTTACGTAAAACGTGTGGAGGAATGCGATAGACTACAGGACTGTCACAGATTGTGCGAGTACGAAAGGGGATTCATGTGCGAGGGCTTCAATTATCGGTAAGATTAAAAACTTAAATGAAAATCCTCCCCCTGCACTTGATTATATCAGTACAGATTCAGAGCAAAGCCACCAAGTTATTCTTATTATTCACGGTTGGCATATTTCTGGTTTCTGAATGAGACGTATCTGGGTTAGAAGTCAGCATTATGATACGCATGTAGAGTATGCAATCCAACAGCATTGTCTATGCAGATTGCATAATTACGGATGTCATGTTGCTCATTATCGATTAATTTCTAAAAACAAAAAAAAAAGGAAAAAGATTCATCTCATTCTAATGGTATTTATCAGTATCCAAGATAGAATAATTAGCATAAGAAAAGTTTAGTAGTGCAAGTGAAAAAAAGGAGATAAAAAAGTGAAATCGACTCTTGTTCTAACAATTAAAATTATCATTTCAGTAGTGATATCGAGATACACTCTTTCTATCCTAATCCTTTTCTGTAGATACTTTTAAGAGCTACAAAAAAAAATTAGGGCAGAAAGGGCGTATTTTCAACAAAAAAAAACAATTCATCTTGTTTTACCTCTTTGCTATTTAATCCCCTGATCTTGCACTAGATCTCATCCAGGTTCGAGACCACTCTGCGAATTAGCATCGATGCCACCAAATCGAATGGACCTCACCAGAGACTTCGTCACTGATCCCCGATATGATTTTTACGAGAGGGATTGGACAAGAAGAAAATGTGATCCAAGAAGAGACAAAATTCGTCCCTCAGCCCCAGACTTTCATTCAGAATCACCTCCAGCCTGGTATCCAGGTGATTCAAGTGGACGTAGACCACATTGGCAGGCTTCTGGAGGTCCCAGAGGACAGTACATACCGCCAAAGCCAACCGTACTACCACCCTCTCCCATAACTCCAAGACCACCGCCTTATGGTGGTACTTTTGGTGGTGATACAACTTTAACTGTTCATGGTGAACCTAGGCCAATTGGTCATGATCAAAGACATCCTGATGATTGGATCAGACCAGGACCCAATGATGCAGCCAGACCAAGACCTCCTGAACCTTTGCCAGTTAGACCAATTGAATCGTATTATCCATCGATGGATGTCACAACTAGTCCACATTCGCGACCAGTTCAGGGCCCAAGAATTGATGATTACTATTACAATCGATTGCCCGGAATGGGATACACTCCTCGACCACCTGTCCATTATAATCCGACACATTATTTACCCTCAAGGCCATCAGATGACAGATACAGTGGGAATGGCTATTCTTATGGGAGACCCGGTGATGGTACAGTAATTGGAGGAAATTACGGCTACAAGTATCCAATGAGGAGAGTTGGACCTCATCCTGACCCAGGTGAATAAACTCTTTCAGATAAATGTATGAAAAATAAATTATACCCAAAGAAATGCCTCATTTTAATCAAATAAAGATTTTTTTTCGTTAAAGTTGTTACTGTTTTGGACGAATAGACTGAAAATCCTATTGTAGTTTCATTTTTTCGAAGTAATGATAATTTCACGAATTTTTTTTAAACATCTCTCTTACTGTGTGTTGAATAAAGAATTTATTGATATTTATTGCATGATTCATTTCATCCTATGTTGTACTCATCATATGAGAAAATCTGAAATTAATCAAAGCTTCCTTCAAAAACTAAATCCAAATTTTTTCCAAAAGTAACAATTTTATTTTTTCGTTTAATTCATTCTAGCTACTAACGAAATCTCATCCCACTACATACCGGCCCGAATGAAACCACCAAAACCAGATTCCGGTGAACTATATGGCCCTTCATACGCTGATGGATACCATACACATTATCTCGGACCTCAAAAACCTCACATACGCCCATTAGATCCTGAGCCACTACATTATCCCAAAGTACCATCAGGTGAATTGTATCATTACGGTGGTGCTTATGGATACTCTGATAGACCAAGACTGCCACCAAAAACAATTCCACCAACATCCTCGTCTAGGGAGTGCTCGGTTCGATCTGCTGGGGGATTTAGACTAGCTCGTGGAATCATTAGGAGAAGTTACTTGACTGCTAATTTAGGACAGTGTGAGAGTCTTTGTCAAAATCAAAAAGAATTCATTTGTCTCACATTTGCATATAGGTAAGGAGAAGAAAATTAATGAGTCAAGGACCTAACAATCATAAAAAAAGACAAAAATCGCGAGAAATCAGTAAAAATATTTAAGATAGAATTTTTCTGAAAATTCCATTGGAAAGATAAGAGAACTTCTGTTGGAAAACATGTTTCGGAATTTATTTCTACGAATTTTTTTGGTAAAATCGAAATTTTAGAAATATGTCGAGAAAAAAATGAATTTTTCCACCTGAAATCCCCTCAGTTTTTCGCTGGAACCATCAAAAGAATTTCATCTTGAGTCGTTTATATAAAATATATCTATGGATTAATTAATCTATTATTTTAAAAAATATTAGATATAATTTGGCTGCGACATCGCCAACCGACAACTGCCTTCTCTCCGATGCACCCTTTGAAAATCTTGTTTTCTATACTGACCTCGAGCCAGACCGCGATTACGATATCTACGCAATGATGGTAAACGCAAAGTGGTGCGAGAGCCGTGGAAGACCGCCGTCCAATCCGAGACGATCACGTCCGCCGGATGGTATGACTGCATCAAAAACTATTTCTCATTCTAGTATATGTTGTAATGCATTCATAATCGTAAGAGGAAATGTCTATCGTCGGCACGGTATTGTAATTCATAATTGTTATTTCAGAGTGTTTTTGGAGGGTCAGAAGTGGCTTGGGAATGCCACCATCTGTTGTCAAAAAGCCAATGCGAGTTGACGGAATGGGGGAGTGCGAGGCTGAATGTGTCACTACACGGGATTTCACCTGCAGGAGTTTTGTTTTCAGGTTGATAAGCATTTCCTTTTATTTGTTGATGAAAACAGGACAACTCTATTTTTTGAACTGATTTATTCTCGAATATATTGAAAACTAATGGAGTTACGCTTTTTCTGTTCCAAGCCACTTTGATAGTTCTTGAGGTTCCCCACTTAAAAGGATTAGCGCAATAAAGGCGTATCTCCATTAATTGCAGAGATATTCTCTTCGAAAAATCCACAAAAAAATAGACTTATTTTGTTTTAAGCTTTCATGTTATAATTGCCCTTTATTTAAAATATTGCGGATTTTTCCTAGATATGAGTCTCATGCGGTGAATGACCACGCAAACTGTTACATAAGTGACTGGCCAGCTATTGAAATTGATCCACATAAGATGCGAGACATGGACGGCGCTGAATTGTACGAAAGAGGAAGCTTTGGTGGTCGTGGCTGTGAACCCCATCATCCAATTTCTTTACCAGATCCAGCATCCCCAACTCGTCCAGCCCTCGACTACAAGCCCTCCCGAACTGATGAAGGTATAATTGACAAAAAAAACATTTATCAATAAATTTTATCATAAACAACGAGATACTCCCTATTGATTATAAATGTTATGATAGCATCCTGTTATGCTGGCTACGACAGACCCTGCAAATTAACGCCTTATGCAATAATATTTACTACAAAAGTGGATTCTGAAGCTGATTGTCGTAAAAAATGCTCGATTATGAGACAAAATATTGGAAGAGATTCACCGCCATGTATGTCATACAGTTATAAGTAAGTAGAATTTTTCCTCTCAATAAAAGGAAACCCGTAAATTTATATAATAAATCTAAATTACTTGAATATTCTTTAAAAGATTCGCTGGTGATCGTCACAGTGATAATTGCCAATTGAGTGATGTTCCCACACGAGATTTACGTCCTGGTTTAGACTACACCCACGACATGAACTACGAGCTTTACGTCTTCAAGGAGCTCGAGCCAAAATGTTTAATCTTCGAAGAAAGCTACAGTCATTCACCCCCAGAAATGCCCATGCCCCAATTCCCCGATAAGCCCTACGTAAAACCAGAAGATCCTTACTACTACGAAATTCATGTATCAGAGCCAAACAAGCCTGGACCAGTTCCAGGACATCCACATACGTACGAAGAGCATCCTCATTTTATTCAAGACGAGCGCTTCTTTTATCCACCAGAATTAACAATTTTCAATCATTATACAGTAAATGGTTATCCCTGCAAGAGAGGAACCAAGTGCGAGCGTAGTTTAATGGGTGGTTTTTGGTCCTGTGAAACTGAAGGTACTGAACCAGGTGCCTGGGACTATTGCTGTGCTCCAAATCATGCCTGTGGTTATTCCAAAGGTTACAGCTATCCATGGTGCTACGTTGGTGCACCGCCAGATCAATGGAGACCCTGCAGTGAAACTTATTATCCTTACTCACCTCGTCCAAGACCAGCAAGACCTCGGGATGATCGTCCACCATTTTCTAAATGTGACTATGACGTGGAATGTCAAGGAAGACATTGGCCACTTGCTGTACTTCATGGAGAAGCTCCACCAAATGGCACAGACTCAGTTGCACTTGCTAATAATCATAATGATAATAAATTTAATAATTCTGAAACTGTTACACCGGCTGTGACACCAATCGAGGTAATTAAAAATAATACAAATTCCACGAATGCAGATTTGAAGAGAGAAAAAAATGAAGTGATACTTGTACCATTAAAAATTATCAACAATGGTAGCTTCAATAGATCGGATTCGTCGATAATGAATTCGAGATATGAAAGTCTTCAAAATTCGTCACTGATCACTCTGCCTAGAGTATCCAGAGATGACAGTCCTCAATATTTCATTACGAAGAGACTAAATGCCGGATTTTCGACGAGATCGAATGACCGTTTGACGGGTAAAGGTACTATTGCTAAAATCGAGAGAATTTCGAAACCGAGCGATTTGCGGGATGGTGAATCCGGTCAACGACTCGTCATGGTGGCTTCGTCAAGGGGGCCACAACCAACTGTTGTCACTAGCAATGTTGAAATTGACGTTCCGCCAGTTTCTGCTGTTGTTCACAATGCTACAACCGTTATACCGAATTCAACGAGGCATTGGGTGAAAATGGCTACTATTGACAGATCTGGGGAATAGTGTTTTTTTTTTCGAGTATTTAAAAATTGCAACGAATCGCTTTTTTCTTCTAGGTAAACACAAATTATTACATAATTACGTCAGTATAAGGATAAGATTTTCCAATATTTTAAGAAGAAGAAATGAATTGAATCAAGTTATTTTGCTTTATTATTTAAATTTGAAAGAAAAACTCGAGAAATTACTATTTAGCATCATTGAACTTATTCTGAGTGCAAATTTCAAGCGAAAAACTTGTTTCTTGATTTTTTTCAAACAATTCATAGATTTATAAAAATTTTATTAAGTACCAATGATAATGAGTGTGTCTCTAATTGATTAAAAACTTTAAAACATGTTACCAGTATCTATTTTAAATGATAAACTATTGAAATATTTCTAGACAAATTTTTTTATCATATAGAATAGAATAGTTTTCGTTGAATTCGATGCATTTAAACTCAACTCACAAGTGAAAAATTAGTTTACTCTTTAGGTCTCAATTTTTAGCATATAAAATTGTAATTATTGACCTTGAATTATTATGTCATCAAGTAGTCCGCAGCTAGTCCGTTTTTTCATTATGCTGATTTACATTAAAAATATGAAACTTTCAATAATTTATAAATTATGAAATGATATAGCGTTCAAACATTGTGGTGTTCATCATGCAAAAAATGTACAACGAATAATCGCTGCAAAATAAAGAGAATGATACATAAAATAAATCTAATAATCTCACAAATGTAATTTTCTTATAAGTTTAAGCATAGCTTTCATAACGTCAATAATTTGTCAAGAAATATATTTTTCTTCAATTTTTCATTGATATTTATTGAATTGGAAAAAAACTTCAAATCTTGAATAATATCTTTAATTAATTAAAACTGTAAAAGCTCACTGTGAGTCTCAGAATTTCCAAAAACACGTATCCTATCGCCTCAATTTTTTAATAATTGATGGCTCTCCGAGATATCCTGGAGCTTTTTGTCGTCTTGGTCTCCCTGAGGAGTGTTTACTTCCAATACTAGCATTACTGCTTTCCGAATCACTATTCGGTGCTGGGAATGAAGATGAAGTGGTTCTTTGCATGGAATTATCAACACCAGAATGCCTTGGATTTGGCGAGCTTGGTCTTTTCCTTCCGTTTGGTTCTTTCAATTTTTCAAGCACAACTTTAGCAGATCTAGGATCTCTCCGTTTATCCGTTTTGCGTCTCATACTGATATTTTGCGATTGTGGTGGTGATGAAGAATCTGATTCACTCGATGAATCCAAAACTGGCTTATTTTTTCGTCTTCTGCCAGCAGGAAAAATACAAGTGGTCTCATCGTCCGACTCCCGCCCAGCGGTGTCAATGAATGGCATTGTCACACTCGTATTAATTGTGACATTTGGCAGTATATCAGGATTCACTGATTGTCTCAATTGCTGAGGAGCTCCTGCATTTATCTGAATTGTTTTCGTCATTTCAGGCTCAGGTGTAAACTCAACACGTGGAAGAGGATTCTCCAGAATTAGTGGTTCGATAGTTGGAAGATCAGCCATTGTCCAGGGCTGATGCTCTTTTTGGACCCCACGCATCAGGGTAAACTCGTCTGGATCAAAATCATCAGGTTCTCTTGAGCACCCTCGTCTAGATGTGCAAACATTCCTTGCAATCAATGCCGTGAACGTGTTTGTTTCTTCGTCACTGTTATTCGGCTGGTTCACATTTATCACTCTGCATCTGTCGTCATCATCATCATCATCTTCATCAACATCATCATTATTATCATCATATTTAGCATAACTATCACCATTTTCATGATTCATCATGGTCAATGACATACGATTTGTTGCTGATAAATTATCTGCAGCTCTCATACAATTTTCAAGACAATTTCCATTACTAATACCGAGTTTTTCATTAGTGGAAACTCTTTTTAACGCAGCCGATGAGTCATCATTGTGTGACCAGCTTGTGCCTTCAAGTGGATCATCCTCGTCAGTTCTGGAGCCAGTTATCACTCTGTTAGTTTCATCAGCTAATTTAGCCTCTTCTTCAGCTTCTTTTTCCTTTGCCTCTTTGATCTTTTTTCGATTTTTCTTTACTTTTTCATCAAGCCCATAAGTAGGTGATGATGGACGTGGTACTGGTGACGGTGTTCTCTCAGAATCTTCAGCAATGGGTCCATCTTCGCTTGCCACTTCCATCAAGTTCCGCACATTAATACTCTGTGAATTTTGCATGAGCCTCGAAACATCCTCAAGAGAGACCCGAGGACTTCTGATAGTAGCATCAATACTAATACTGTCCTGTAATGTTTGCTCAGATGAATGCCTCGTTGAATTTCTCGATTTGCGTTTTTGATAACGACTTGAACGTCTGTTGGAATGCCTTCGATTATCATCAGGGGTACGATTCTCGGTTGAAATTCTTGGAGAACTGATTCTGATTCTCTGCGGCATCAAGGGTGCTACTGATCGATTTATCGGACGATTTGAATGAACCGGTGAAATTCTCTGATGAGTTCTTGTGCTTGCATTAACTGGTGATGCTTCAGATGATTCCTCAATGTCACTGACATTTGGTGCCACTGCTATTCGAATTCTACTGAGTGTAATTGCTGGCTGCGCTATTGCATGGCCACTCACCATTGGCTGAACAACTCCACGTGCTGGTGATTTATTTGGCGAAGTGTGTTTACCTGATTCCCTTTTATTGGGTGTTGTCACAGAAATTCTTGACGTTGTTGATGCTTCAGGTTTAGATAAATCATTGCAGGCAGAAATAATATGGACAATTTTTTCTGTTGCCTTTACCATCAGCTCCATTGCTTCCTTTGAACTCTTCAAAATACCTGGGAAGGCACCCACGTGACGTTTTCTCAATAATTGCAGATCCTGATTTTGTGCAGTTAAATTAACATTCTCTCGATATAAATATTGTGACTCTTGTTTTTGTTTGTTCAGAGCACGGGCAAGGGCAAGATTGTTGTTTTTTAATTTTTCATACCTTGCATTCAGCAATTTTTTGTCATAGGTAAGACGTCTTACTCCAATTTTTTTTAACGCTGTTGACACGATTTTTGGACGTTTCATCTTACGTTTTTTCTCCAATGTCGGCATTTTTAATTTCTAAAAAAAAAATTTATTATTTAATTTTTTCTATTCTTCTGTATTCAATTCAATCATATCTTACCTATCAAACACACTCCTATTATTAATTGTAGGAAAAATTAAAATTTTTCAAGCGTCGTGATTAAAAATTAAATACTAATTAATTACAGTCTCACAAGTTACTTATGCGTCAATAGTTGACATTTAATTTCTTAAAATATTTTATGTGTGTGAACACAATTTTCTGGAGAATTTTTATATTAAATTATTCACAAAAAAAAAACCGTTAATTCATTATTCTCATTGACAACGTTTTATCGATAATGAGAGGACGATTCGTTATTCTCTTTTTTCGGCAGACAAAACTCTCGACGCCATTTCATTTGTGTGACACGACGACTAGGGGAGGGGGGTCTCATAATTTTTTTGCTCCCGTCAGGGGGCGAAGGGGTAAAGTGTGATGACTTTGAGAACGCAGACCGCATTTCAATTGCGCTTTGTTACGTTTTATTATGTACTCTAAAAAAAAATCGACTCCTTCAATTTTAATCCGAGACGGGAGATAATATTAATAATATTATAATATCAAGATTTACTTGATCTTCTTAGTTTAATTGTCGGAAAGAGTCTGCCTTTTCAAAACTTAAAACAAATTTACGAAAACTGAGATGAAAGTGTACCGCGCATCTATTTCCAAGGGTAGGGGACTGACCCAGCCAATTGTAGACCTTATCTAAGTCGAAGGGGTTGGCTTATCACCCTTACAAGGTCCAGCATTCCTCCGGCCTCAACTTTCGGACCCACGTGTTTCCAAACATTTACATTGGCTGTATAGTTGAAAAACTAAAGGCCAGCTGCGATTGGGCAGCACAATTAAGAAGAAGAAGTGTTTCCAAACAAAGAGACATTTGATAGAGACACTTGGAAAACTCTTGGAGAAACTTGATGAAGGACTTTCACGACTTTTATGACTCTACGAGAGGTTTTGAGTCACTCTCAAAAATACATCGGGAAATAGAGAGAAAAATACAAATACAAAGGGAGCTTTATTCTCGGGTGGTCCTATTACATTGGAATGTTGGGGTTTGAATTTTATTGCTCTTTTCTGTTTACTCTAAATCCATGACTTTCTCTCCGAGTGTTGTGCACGTGTCTCTTCTTCTCATTTATTTCTTGGAATTAACAGATTTATTATTCGATTTTTATTGAATTTTCATGTTCAATCCTCGCGGTATGTTTCTAGTAAAAACTGGAGGTAACTAGTGACACTAGATGATAACTAGCGGACTATGCGACAGCTTACAGAACACAAACACTGTACAGTTTCTTGACTTCCACTTTCACTTCCCAATTGTGTTATCCGTTACCGTCTATGATGTTTACAATATATCACATGATTTGTGTTAGCAACGAGTGTTGTGGATTTAAATTATAGAGTGTCATTCCTTTAAAGAAAATCATCAACAATTCAATAATCAAATGAGAAGTGACGAAGAAACATAGTTAAATATTAATTCGCCTATACAACAAACGAATTAACCTCGAAATTCGCCGGCAGATGAAGGGGAAAATCAGGTGAAAACCCTTCGACAATAGAGTGAAAAGTGTAACAATGAACGTGCGAAAGAAAATTCTACCAAAAACAGTGGGCGATGGTGCTTCAATGGTATTTGTCCTTGTGATAGTTCCCATTATCTACTGGTTCGAACTCTGGGTAGTTTTACCAAATTTATTTACACCAGGAACTCTTCTCTATTTTTTTCATTTCTCCATTGGTACATTTATACTCATAAATATAGTTGGTAATTTTACATACACCGTATTGTGTGATACAAGTACTAAATCAAAGATAATGCCAATAAGTAAGGCTAAAATAAAGGATGGATGGAGATTTTGTGCAAGTTGTGAAGCAATAGCTCCGCCACGTTCATGGCACTGTTCAACATGTGATATTTGTATATTAAAACGTGATCATCACTGTATTTTTACTGGATGCTGTGTTGGATACTTTAATCATCGTTATTTTCTCATGTTTCTACTCTACATATTTATTGCAACTGTCTACAGTTTTTATTACAACAATTATTTTATCTGGAATATAATTAATTTTGAATTTCCAATGTCAATTGTAAAAATGATATTTCCATTGGCATTCTTTGTATTTGGCTTTGATTATTCAATTGATCAAATTTATCTTATGCTCTATGTCATATCAATTGTTGGAATGCTCTTTACTGGTGCATTATTGACCTATCACTTGCATTTAGTATTTATTGGTGGTGTTGCACATGAAAGAGCGAAAAATAAGATTAAATATAATCTTGGATGGAGACAAAATTGCAAAGATGTTTTTGGAGAACGATGGTATCTCATATGGATTCTCCCATATTTTGAATCGAAATTAACAGGCGATGGTGTTAATTGGAGCAGTGCAAGCTTATGGGAAAATTTAAAAAATAGATGAAATACTTTTTCAACTTTGTACAATGCCCAGTACTGTGTTTAAAGTTTTATGAGTGTTATTATAATTGATTTGTTGACATTTTGAGAGTTTATATGTATATTGTGGAAATAAAGAATGTGATTGTAATTATCAGTTTTAATGGTGAATATTTGAAGATATTGCATGTTAAAAAAGGGTGCTGATTATGTAGAAACACCTTTCAGATAATAAATCCATCTGATATGACAAAACTGCACATCCGTGCAGTAAACAATTAATTTTCCAGTTATTGGCGTCAATACTTCTTGACTTTCATCCACATTAGCATCTCTAAACCTAACAATTATATTTGCTGTTTCTTTTGGTTCAATTACATTTGAGGCAGATGAAGTGGAGAATGAGAGAGTTGGATCAACAATGTATTGGAAAGTTTTTGTCTCTTTAAAAATATTTTTAAAGGGTATAATAACAGGTTTATTGGGCGTCAGAGTAAATGGTCCTTGTGGTTTTGGTAAAGTGCTAATTCCAATGAGAGGATAAATAATTTCACCAGCTACTTCAGAATATGCAATTAAATTCCTTTCCAATTTTCCAATGTCAGAAGGCTCATAAATTATTTCAACAGCAGTTTCAGCATTTGGAGGCAGTGGATTTGAATTTTTTTGGGAATAAAATGGCTCATCAACGGTGATCAAAAATTCTGTATTTTTTTTACTAGAATTCTTGACGATAATATTGAATTTTTTGAATGAACCTAAAGCTGTTGATACATTTTTCACATTTTCTGATGGTGATTGTACAGAAATCAACTTCAATTCATAGAGAAAAGTTCCCAATTCAAAACTCTGTATTTCCAGTATTTCAGTTGATTCTGAAGGAAACATTGGATGATATTTAATTTCAACTTTATCGATGGAATTTGGAGCAAGATTTTTTGGGATTCCTTCAACTGATATATCAGAATTATGAAAAATTGCTTTTGTATAAGTCACACTTCTTTCCTCGAGTGGATTAACAATTTCGAGGAAATAATTCTTTGAAATTCTTGAAAATGTTTTCAATTCAATTGTCTTCAAAATATCACATTTTACTATTCTATACTCAACTTCGTAAAATTCATATTCATTTTCTGAATTAGTAAATGAAACTTCAAAATTCAATATTGATTCATTGAAACAGTGAAAAAATGCTTGATAATCACGTTTTCCTTTTGCAGAAATTACTATTTTATCATTTCCAGTAAATGAATATACTGCGTTACTTTCATTTTTTAATAGATGAATTTTTGGATGAAAATATTGTGTTTCATTTAACCAATTGTACACAGGAAATACTTCAATATGCTTTCTTTTAGCTGGAATTTCACGGAATATTTTATTAATTGGCTCAGGTGCTATACTCATTCCTATGAGTTTATACACGTGAATTGATTGTCCATGGAATGATTTTATAATGAGTTTTCCTACGTGAGGACTGTCATCATTGTTCATAACAAGTGGAAGATACTTGACGTCAATAAAACTCGATGATTTCGGGGGAATATTTTTGGATTTTTCACATGAGAAAAAATTCCCACACAATATTATTTCAGTTTTTTCAATAATATTCAAATTATTCTCTATTTTTATGGACTTTACTTGTTCCTTCCGAACTGGGATTATAAAATTTATTATTTCTCCATGTTCTGGAAGACTTTGGGAGGTTCCAGTGAAAGAAACTGTAATTTTTCTGTAATTTTCAATTTCAATAATAGCTTCGCCATCGATTCTTCTCAATTTTCCAGTAGAAATGAATTTTATATCAAAAGTAATATCAGTTCCTGGAGAAGAATATCCCTCTGTTGGATGTACAACAAAATTGGAAGATAATTTTTTAGTATTCCACTTGAATTTTCCACCCACATCACCAGAATTATTGAGTACTAGCTTTTGCTCTTCAGTGAAGCCCTCGATAACTCCTTCAAATTGAATGATTGTTCTATTCAAATTGAATTCTGGTGCAAGACATTTTCCTTTCACGAAGGAGAGTGGAATGAAGGTAGAGTCTATGTGTGCACCAATTTTTTCTTCAAAAGTCGTTATTCTTTGTCGTGGCTTAAATTTAATGACGATTTCCTTTGCTTTATTTGGGGGAAGATTAATATATTGTGGTTGTATTTTTACTGCCTCATTGATAACTCGTGATTTTTCCTTATCTATTTCTGGCTGGGAGAATTCAGGAAAACCAACGCGTAACTCAACAGGTAATTTTCCTGAATTAATAATTGAAAATTTTTTCTTCGTTGCTTTCCCAAGTGGTACTCGACCGAGATCAATCAATTTATCTTGAGGTTTCACCAAATTTATCTGTAATTTTTTCAAAAAAAACTGAGTTATCATTTTATCAGGAAATCGTTCAAAATCAATGGAAATATTGAAGATAGGATTTTTCTGATGATTCCGATGAAAAGCTGAGGGAATTTCTGTTTGAAAACATATGTTAAAATTAATTTTTCTAATTTTTTTTTCTTAATTACAATTTTTCAGCTGAAAATTAATGCTCCAACCCTTTTTGAAAGTGAAAAATTTCACTTTTTTTTTGGAAATGTCGCTGATTCTATTAGTCGTAGCAACTTGGAAAAAATCTCAAATGAGAGGTAAGGTCATTTGTCATAAATTTTTATAGTTTTTAAGAAAAATAATGATCGATTTTCAAGGTATTCATAGAGCAATGACTGATTTTCACAAAATGATCTGTAAATACCTCTCAAATCGATTAAAAAATTTTAACTCCATAAATTAATGACGAATGATTACATCTTTCATTTGAGATTGGAAAAAGGTGGAAAAAATTGAAAATGGAAAAAAAATCCCAATCAAGGCCAAAAAATAGAATTTTCAAAAAATGGACATAAAACAATTCTGATTTCTTTCTCTCTAATCCTTACTGGCTATATTCCCTAAAAGGGGCAAACGCCACCAACAATTCTGATGCATGTTTTCCACCGGAAATTTTTTCAGCTTTTCAATGAAATCGTTGAAAGAAAATCATCCCCCACTTTCCCCTAGATTATTTAATTACTTTATAGGAAATTCCTTCGCCTCTAAGTATTACTCGCTGTTCAAACATCGAATTAATTTCAAATTGAAAACATTCTTCGTACTTCTCCTCTTTCAAGGGTAGGAAAGTTACCGGTACTGAGACAGAACGCTGACAAGGAATCGCTTCGGATAGGAAATTACAATCGATTCCGAAAATTGATGAGCTTTGAGAATTACATTCAACTCTAAAAACAAAAAGTTTTAAGAATAAGTCATCAACTCATTCCGATTTGTCCCTTCATCAATGAATTCTTGAGGAAATTATTACATTGCAGGTATTTCATCATTGTTTGATATTTTGAGGAGGGTTACATAAAGCTGCGCTGACTCTCGAATGTAACATGAACCAAAATTATACTGTGAAAAACTAAATTCAATGGGTGAACGTTTTGCTGAAGCTTTCAGTAATATCTTGAAAATTGGGCCTTTTATTATCTGCAAATTTAATTATAAAAGAGTGTGAGAGCAGAATGGACCTCAGTTGGACACATGATTCAGGATTCTTTTCGTGGTGAAGGACTTTATGAAAAAAAAATAGTCCGATAGTCCTTCACTTTCCAAAAAAATCCCGAATCATTTCGAGCAGCAAGTGCATTTTACCACGGTCTCCACTGTAAATCAATTAAAATTATTGAAATAATTTGGATTGAAAATAACAGATCCAATGTAGTCTAATTGCATACCTTGAGAACTAAAGGATGATTCTTCAAATCAATTCTCTTCAGAGCCATTATGCTCAAGCAATTAATAGCACTCCCTTCACTTTCAATTTTTCCAGTATATTCATCAACTTTTATACTATAAATATTTTTTGAAATAACAGGAGAATCAATTCCCAAATTCCATTCATAATTAAATGGTAGTTCTCCCATGTTTGATAATTCGAAATTAATGGCCACTAAACTTTTAATCATCAACTTCCCCAAGTCAATAACATTTTCATAATTTGACCGAATTTCTACAGTCTCGTTGTTACGATCAATATAAACTACACGTGGCATGATGTCACAAGCTCTTCCATTAATTAAAATTTCAAGCGGTTCTTTTATTTTTTCAACTATTATCATCAAAGTAAAAGTGAAATCACCAACAATTGTTGGTTTAAAAGTAATTCTGAAAGTGGAAGAAAAACGTGGAATTGAATTTATTTTTGTATTAAAAATGTTGTGTAATGATCATGAAATTACTTCAATAATTTTTCGCTTTTGGCCATTAAAATTCCCTCCATTGGTTCGACATGTAAATTCTGCTGTCTTCCAACAGAAAATAACGAATTTTTTACAATACTGAACGATAAGGGGAGGCTCTCACCATTATGAAGAATAATGTAGTCCTCAACTCGTTCTCCTATTTCGAAAATAACAAAAATTAGTCAATTATTCATTTCCGTAATGAATGGGGGAAAGTGGGGTGAAATGAACATTTCAATAAATGGTTCGAGATAGAGCTTTTCTGATGATTCTATTGAAAAAGTGAAGGGATTTTAGGTGAAACATATGTGTCAAAATTACTTTTTTGGAATTTTTTTGAAAATTCTACGTTTTTTATCAAAATTTGGGGGGCTGCTTTCCTAGATCTAAAAAAATCTGTTTTTTGGGAGCATCTCCAGTTCCATTTGTAGCGAACTGGGGTTGATCTTGAATGAAATGTGAGCTTATTTCCCATCGATTTATGTAGTTCTAAACTTTTTTTTTTATCAATTTTTCAATTATTCATAAACTATCTTTTAAAAAATCAGTTTTTGCTTTATATTCATCTGGATAATCGATAATTTTTTTTTGTAACGAATCGATGGGAAATGAGCTCATCTCTCATTTGATCACTTCGACCAACAGAACTGGAGATATCCCCCTAAAAGTCAAATTTTTTAAAAACCAATCTATTTTCACCCCCAAATCTTAATCAAAAAATATAATTTTTGGAAAACTTCCAAAAATAATTCTGGCATATGATTTCCATCGAAGATTTCCTGGGCTTTCCAATGGAATCATCAGAAACAAACTTATCTTTGATATTTCCACTGATTTCGAGTGATTTTCATTGAAATAAAATATCAAAATAAAGATGTGTCCGTTTCACCCCTTGTGTTTCTTTTACCCCATCTCCCTCTACAATTATAAGAGAATTTATGAAAATAACGTGGAATCGTAGGCTTGAGCTCCAGTCTCGAGGGGCAGCAGGTGACCAAGGCCTCTGATACAGTTCCTATCAAATGAAATGGCACTTCTAATCCATAATCTTTAATCGTAAATGTCCAGAACGATTTGAACGTTCCAATATCTCGAGCCAAAAAGGTGAATATCATTTTTATTTTTTCACCATTCTTCGCAATTCCTTCAGAAGTTTCACAGTGAAAATACGAAAAATTATGGGAATTTACTATTTTTTCATTCCATGAGAATTTATATGTTGTTGCAGTTGGATTTAACAAATGAAATTGTCTGTAAAGGATTATTCGGTAAAATGTGTTCTCGTTGAAGTGCAGGAATTTATCGGACTATAATTTACTTTGTGTAGAGTTCTCCTACTCCAATAACATTGAATTCAATCAATTTCACGTCATTTAGTAAATTTTGAATATTATTCCCACTTGAATCACCATCATTGATCATTTCAAAGTGATAATAAGGAGATAAGCCTTTCCCAGTGATTGTAATCATGGGTGGAGGGATTTGTGGATCAAGATTATCAATTCTTGAAAAAAAAAAGAGTTGAATGGAATTTTTCATTTTGAAAATTTTTGAGTCTCTGTGGAGTTGATTTCTTACTGGCAAATTAGTTTCGCGTGATATTCTTCTTCATCCTCTGGCAGAAATTTGACACAAAATTTGGTACTTTGACTTGGGAGTATTCTACCGGATTCGGGAACAATTTTTAAACATCGCGAGACTTTCTGCGAGGAATTAGTGGCGATAGCATTGATTAAAGAATCATTGGCTTCATAATCATTGTCAATTTCTTCAGCAGAATCGAAGATATTCTGTGAACTCTCTAATTCTGGATTTCCAACTATTGAGTTCATGGAATCATCATTACGATGGATGAGATTCCAGGAATAAATCAAGTCGACAGGCCCCGGGTTTGTTAATTCAAATGTGAATTTTTTTTCCTGCGATTAAAGAAAAAATGATAGATTATGAATAATAGAGGCATGTGGGATAAAACAGGGATTCGGTTGAAATCAATGGAGATGGATTTTTCTTGATGATTTCATTGAAAAGTTGAGAAAATTTCCAATGGTGAACATGTGTCAAAATTGTCTTTTTGAAATTTTTTCTGAAAATTTCGCAGAAAATCGATAAATTTTTTAAATCAAAACCCCATAGAGTGGAATTTTTCCAATTTTGTGAAGGATTAGCGCCTTTATTTTCAGCTCAAAAGTCAAATTTCCAGAAAATTCTCGAAAACTTCTTGAGCTTTTCAACTAAGTTATCAGAGAAATCCTATCTCAAATATTTTCATCACTTTCTCGCGATTTTCATCATTTGAAATATTAATAAAACTCAATAAGTTGCTCTTTCATTCCTCACCCCCTTATTACACCACCTTTCAATTATATAATACCAGCGAATCATTGCAAATTACTTGAAGCACAAATGTATCCTCAAAATGAATTTGATCCACTGAACAAGAAAAAATCGTGTGAGCAGTCAGAACAGAAATCAGTAATTGAATTGATTGTGCGGCTTTGGAAACCATTTCATATCCAGGCTCTTCAATAGGACAATTAAATTCCATAACTGCAGCATCATCTCCAGAAAATTCTCCTTCTGAATCATTTTTTGTGATAAATTGTCCGATTTGTTGATTATCCCAACTGATTCCATCAGAGTATACTTCAGGTGAAATTTCGTCAACGGTACAATTCAAAGCAATCTATATATTATAATTGAAAATAAGAAAAAGTTAATGGATATGTCAACGGTAACGACTTCGTTGCAATGGAGATTGATAGTTTACCTCAGTATAAGAAACAGCCTCATCAATACGAAAAGTCGCATTAATTTTTTTACTCTCCAAGTAATTAAGGTGAACGATTGATGGGGTAAAATGTAAAAATGGACGTTCATCAAATTCAAATCTAAAGTATTTATCTTCTGATTTATTCACAATATTAAATGATAAAATCTTTTCTTCGTTTAAAAAAGCCACTCCAAGATCGAGACCATAAGATAATGATGAAATTTTTGGAGCTTTTTCAGCTACTGTATCTAGATTTATTTTATTTTAATGAAAAAAATGTGGAAAATGTGAAAAAGCATTATTCAGAGATTGAAATACAAACCTAAAGGAGGATTCTTTTTATTTTTGGTACTTTTGATCTTCTTTTTATCGACTATCCCTTCAGTTTTCAGTTTCTCCACATCTTCAATCACTCTTAATGATTCTATCAAAGGTAAACCTTTAATGACAACTAGTTCAATAAATCCCTCAGCTTTGAGATCAATCGTAGTAACTTCGTAAGGATTTTCGAAGACAAAAATTCGAACGAAAGCCTGACTAATTCCTATTTCTTTTGGCTTGAATGAAACTAGTATTTTTGATGTATCTCCACAATTACATGTTATTTCAATTAAATGATTATCTGTCACATCAGCGTTGTCACAAATTTTTAGGCTGTACACGAAATTATCATCTTCACATATTTCTAGAATAACTCGGGCTTTTACTTTTCCTGAATTTTTGAAGGATATAACTTTTGACGACGTCTCTTCGATTAAACATCTTCCAAATTCCAATGATGCATTTCCATGCTTGCATAATACTTTTGGCTCAATTAATATTATTCCTGGCATACATCCTCCACCAGATAATTTCACTTGAAATTTTTCATTGTTATGATGAGGTAGTGGTAGTAAAACATCTGCAGTTAAAGTGCAAGAATAATTCTGAAAAATTTATGTATTAGAATTTACTGATAAAGAATCATTTTTTTCTAACAAATAAATCATTTTTTAAAAGATGAAAAATACGCAAATTCATCATATTGAAAAAACTATAAGTGCAAATTTTTATTTATAATAACGTATTTGTTCAAAAAAATCCAAAAAATTGTTGGATGGATTCTAATTTCGTTATTATGATAAAAAAAGGGGTTTAACTCATAAAAAGGGAACATTATCTAAATTTGCAATGTCATTCTCACCTCAATAAGCGCAGGCTTGAATATAATCTCGAATATTCTACTGCTCATTGCTGGAATAATTTCTCTTTCCGGTTTAACTAGGAATGTATCGATTTCAGCATCTCCTGGACTCAATGAATCCGGCATAATATTCATATTAACTTCAGCTGATACCAAACTCGGATTGTAAAATTTTAATCCAACCTTGTGTGCATCTGAGACAATTATTTTTTCAAAATACAGGCGCACTTCATTTTTCGAAAAAATCGAGTGCGGCTCATCGAGATTACAGGTGAAATCACTTATTGCATCAACAATGTAACTCTCGTAAAAAATTGAAGCGAAATCGTTGAAATTTAATTTAGGTATACAGGATTCTAAGCACAATGTCAGTGTTCGTCCTTTTTCGTCCTCAGGAGAAGGATTTGATACTTGAATTTCAATATCATTGGTCAGATACCCTTCAGTTTCAGGATAACAATCTACAGATATCTCTTCAACTTTTCCAACTTTTATGCTGCCCTCTTTTTTTTTCAATGTGAAAGGTCCAATTTGAATTTGCGGATCCATCGATATTTTTTTCTCTTTCTCTTCAATTCTGATTCCATTGGAATATTTTGGCATTAATGTATACTCCATTGGAAAAATTCCTTCATTCTTTATGAAGAAAGATCTTGTTTTGTGTGTGCAGATAGAAACTGGTCCGCAAAATAATTTCGGAAATGGGTCGACACTAAATTTTGAGTATCGAGAAATAATTGAAACTGTCAATGGAATTTCAGCAATTAGAGCTGGATTTTTCGATGTGTCGAAAATATTGCACTTGAGAACTTTAGTTTCTTTCAATTCCATTTCCATTCTAGGAATAAATTCTACGTTGATAGTGATTGATTTTTCTTGGGATAAAATTCCACTCGATGGATTCAACTTCAAGGTTTCTTTAAAATTTTTCAATAAATCTTTATTGGTCCCTGACGTATTCAGTTTTTTTTCAATTTCAATAACGTAATTAATTTCGTATTTTCCACGATTTTTTAAGGTAAATTTCGCTTCACTCTTATCGCCGATTTTCACTATTTTTAGATCAATAGGATTTGCATAATTTATTTCAACAGAGACATCATAAACTTCAGCAGAAATTTGAATATTTTCAATTACCAGAGGCTCGTCGTAAGTTTCATCCAAAAATATTCCCACTGGAATCAATTTTTTATCAACAATTCCAATAATTTTAGCAGTATAGTAAACATCAAAATTAGTCTCATCGAAGGGCTTTACTGATCCTGAATATGAAGAGAGTGTCAATTGATTTTCCATCAATTCTGATTCCATTAATTTCCAGGATATTGGAACTGCACATTTATTCTTCAGAGTTATTCTCCTGCAATCTTTTCTGTACAACAAAATTCTTCCAAAATTTAGATTTTTCCCATCCAATTCGACATCTAATTTACATCCGAATGATCTCAAATAGATTTTCTCGACTTGTTGATTGTTCTTTACAATTGCATTCAACGTATCTACATTAATTCCAAGCTTAGGAGCAATTGCTGTTATTCTGATAATTTTATTTTCTCCAGGTGCGATAATCATTGATGTCTCCTCAATTGAAAATGCCGAATTTTCGTTTTCCAATGATAATTCAGCATCGACGTTAATAATTGATGAATTATGGAAATCAAATTTTGATATTTTACTGTGAACTTTTCGGTTCGTCTCGGCAATTAATAAAGATCCAAAATCAAATGTATTTGTATCTAGGAAAAATGTGGGATCATGAGTTTCATTAATTTTTGCGTCATTTACCCTCGGAAATAATGAGTTCGGATCCATATTTAAATGAGGAATATCGGCAGATCCAGATGCATTTATTGAATACACTTGATTATAATTCCCAACGACATTGAAACTAAATTCCTGATGAAAATCACCAATTACTATTGGCGCAAAGATTAAATTGAAGCTTCTCACTTCATGGGGTTGTAAAATGATTCGGGGATCAACAATGTTTTTAACAAGACCGTCATTACAAATTTTAAATGGGATTTCGTCGGATAATGGCGCAAAAACGCGATTTGCTTGATTAGGCATTGGAGAATGATGAATAGAATAAATTTTCGGCGCAGTCTCAATCTGCCCAATTATTTTTTCAGATTGAACCGTCTTTTCAAGTGCATCTTGCGTTAGTTCTTTGATTATTACGTCGTAAATTGACGATGTCCATGGATCACTGGAAACTGCAAACCAAATATCAGCTTCATCGTTCATCATTTTCACAATTATTTCCACGTTTTTATTGTAAGTTTCCATAGCTTCTGCAACTGCATCAATCGCATTTGATGATTTTACTTGCTTCTCCTTTTTAGCACTAGTCCTTCTGCCTGCCTCCTTCTTCTTCGAATTCTCCTTTTTGTTTTTAATGTCTGGAATCGGAGTTTTCGTCGTATTTTCCTCTTGTCCTGTTTCTTGGGGTAAATATCCCTCAAACTTTGCGCGTCTTTCACGAGCCTCTTCAATTCTCGGTCTCTGAACTTGTTCGATGAACAAATTTTTATCCTCTTCCGAAAGTTCCTCGAATTCTGAAAAAGACATTTCATCCATTGCTTTGAGCTTGCGCAACAATTTTTCTCTCTCATCTCTGGCAATCTCAATCCGTTTTTCCGCGACTTTACGCTCATAAATTTCTAAAGAATTATGAAATGTTATGAATTTAATGAATTCTAAAGGAACAAAGTTTAATATTTTTGATAAAATAATTGTATCATCTGCGATAAAATTATTTTTTAGAGTTTGCAGAATAAATCCACGGTGATACTTTTCCATCAGAAAAATTTCCTCCAGAATTTCTGATAGTAAATTCAAGTCTATATCCAGAAATGTTCCTCTCGTATTTTTTACTTTTGGCATTCTTGTACTCTCTTTGGTCTTCATTTTGCCTCTAGTAACAGCAGTTTGTTTGGAACTGTCTGAAATATTTTCCAGCAGATTTATCCCCTCAATTTTGTACTCGTAGCGACTCAGTGGATCCAGCATCTCCAATTCCTCAGAGTCCGGAATTTTTTCGAAGGCAATCAGAGGATCCAGAGGCTCTGGAAATGTGTAATAACAGTTTCCTTTCAGTAAATCTTCTTCATTGTCTCTAGAATCAGTCAATTTCAATGTATCTGCTCCCGATGCTGCATTATCGTTGATGAGCTTGATGGCAGGGATCAAAAGCTCACGATATCTTGAATCAATCATCTCCCGTATTTTTACAGAATTTGATGAATTACTAGAAGCAATTATTTCTGTAATTGCACTGTTCAAGTTTAAAAGAGGAATTTCAAGGATTTCCGATACTTTGCATGCAGTCTCTTGATATTGTGTGAACGGAGCTCCGTAAAAAATAATACAACACTTTTTATCAATTACATCATCTCTCACTTCTACAGAAGCATCGAAGTCCTTTCCTCCATCAATCTCGTCAAAAATTTCTGCAACAGGATCCTTCATATTCTTCTCAAAGTCCAAATCGTCATGCAGCTTCTCAATATATTCATGAAGTAAATGCTCGATTTCTTCTGGATTTTTATGATTCTTTATTAGTTTTTCTTTAATTCCATCATTCACAGATTCATCTTCAGAATCCTTTAATGCAGGAAAACTCTCTGCTGATTTTTTCTTCTTAAGCGTATGAACACTTGATTTCCGTTTCTTCTTCTTGCCAAATTCCGTAATTTCTTCATCGAGTTCACCTGGTAGTTTTTCTTCTGCAAGGTCAATAGCAGGAGATACTTCATTCACCAATTCTTCATAAAAATCATAAAGTTTTTTCGGTAAAGTACAACCAATTTCCCTCAATGGCAGTAAAATTTCTTTTGTTCCATAATAATGCGTCAAAATTCTGATAATTCTTTCCTCGTGAAAACTCAATTTGTCTAAATGCTGCCAGGATAATTCTACAGGACTACGAGATAAATTCTTGACGCTTATTTTCTTCACAGCGGAAGTTACCAGAGGAATTTCTGGTGAAAAATTGATATTATTGTTGCTAATTTTTAATTTTTGCTCAATTCCTCTACCGGTTAGCATAAGGCTCTTTGATTTTCCTTGACAGACGTCGAAAACCACTTCTGACTCGTACACTCCTCCTCTTCGAGGTTTAAAATAAACACTGATGACATCTGATTGTCCAGGAACATACATGCCACGTGTGCAAGACAAACTAAACGGAAAATCAATTGGTTTTCCCTCAGAAAATATCTTCATTCCCCATGTACAATCAACTAGTCCTCTGTTCTCGATCTTCAAGCTCATTATCTTGCAATTACCAATGATTACGTCTTCAAAATGGAGAGAAATTGCACTAAGATCAATACAAGGAGACGTGACAATGCCAGTTATCAAAATGGGAATTGTGCAACCATTTATTATCTCCAGATAAATCTTTCGTTTTATTCGTTTACTCATCTCCATGAGAATCGCACGTGGTGGCTGAATATTTACATCAAGCTTGCAGAACTCACCGGGCATCAAGCTGTCTTGATTTCTGAATCTCACGTGAATTCCATATTTCGATAGATAATTTTTTTTCTCCTGTTTCTTCAAACGAATTGCCATTTTGTGGGGAGAATAATTGTGGATTATCAAGGAATTATGGACCAATTTCTCAGTTATGAGATAGTCCAAGTCGAAAATGTATTCTGCTGAATTGAAGTGCGGGATTGGGTGGGGACTTTCATTGGTGAAGCTCGATGATACGAATGATTTATTCGCTTTTATATATTCTGTTGCCAAATATCGCTCTATTGCCATGTCAATGTCTACGATTTTTACGGATATCTCGTTACTGTAGATAATTTCCCAATTATCCATTACAAGTCTTTGATGATCACTTATAAATTCCAGGAGACCATGACTCTGGATATCTTCGGGATAATTCAGAGATTGAATGGCAAGGTATTCTTTCTCGGTTGAGTATTTATTTTCTCGCCAATTATGCGGCAGATTGAGGTATACTTGAGGAAGCAATGCACATCCTTTAACAGTGATGTGAATTGGAGATAAATTGCAGATTTTTACAGTGAAAACTTCTTCAAAATTTCCAGGAATCAGAGACTTATACATTACGTGAATTTCATTTAATGAGCCTGTGGAAACAATCTCATTTTTTGGAGTAATTTCTAGAATTCCTTTTGCGTCCTCGATATTATTGGCAGCACTAATCTCGTAGTTAAAGTCGAATCCACATAAATTCTCGAGAATCATGATTTCATGTAATGAAGTCAAGATATTGTGATATTCAAAATCAATGCACCTTGTCTCTAATTTGTATTTTATGATGTCTGTTCTCGCGAGGATTTTTATGCTCTCTGAAGGACCCTGAAGAACATCGCACAACAATTCTGCTTCCAGTGTCATTGGTCTTTGGGAATGAAAAATGAAGAGAATAAGTTCCTCTGAATTTGGTGGAATCACTCCTTGGATTTTTGAAATTTCGAATAAATCTTCGATTGGTTCAATAATTTCTTCAGAAATCTCATCAATTTTAGAGAGTTCTTCAGCTTCATTAGCTTCGTAATAGCTTTCAGAACCGAATTCAGGAATTTCTGATGACTGTTCGATAAAATATCGAATAATACGGTCTTCAATCCACGAAAGTTTGTAATGGACAGGAATTATCCCTTCATTTTTCAATACTAACGTTCGTTCCACATTGTTACCAAGTGGAGTATCAAATTCAAGAGTTTTTGGTAGAAGTAAGACATTGGGAAAATTCACAGAAGCTCTGCACTTTATGCTGACTCCACAAGACTGTCCATCGTAATCCAACTTCAATCTCCCTTCGTATGTTCTCGACTGGAAAGTCGAGCTTTTATCATTAGGATCGAAGCAGATAGTAATTGTCCTCTTTTCCTCATTGAAAAGCACAATATTCATCATCTGAACTTTGTAGTCATCTTCAGTGAGGATACTGAAAGGAGACTTCACTGAAATCCTCACGTTCAACATCAACCCCGAATCATTCGTCATTTCCAAATCATCTGCAAGTTTCTCTGATGGACTTTCATCATCAGCTCCAACGTTAACATAAAAGACGAGTTCTTTTTTGTTAAATAGCATGGAAGGCTTCACGAATTTAGCAGAAAATGTAGATTTACCAATTATTTCTCTCTTTCCCTGTCCCTCTGACATTCCTTGAATGCACCATTCCTCAGTTATATTCTCACATTTATCAGAACGTGCAGTGCACTTGATTTCCTGGCAAGTGCTTGGAGCCAATTCAAATGCAAATGGATCGAGAAAAAAGTTTCGTGAGGTAGGAACTTGAGGCGCATTTTTGTTTCCCCGAGTCTCTGAATTATTTGAAATGAACAATTTCTGCCACTTGCTTCCTTCATTCTTGATGGAAATTATTCTAGTGTTATCCTGATGACTCAGTAAAATTCCCATATCAAAATTAGGGAAAATCATTGGCTCGATGATTATAGAAGAGCCAATTCCAGTAGCACTTAAGAAGATAGAAACCGGTGGTCTGTGCATAATTCCAATCAACAATTTTCCTGAATGCTTGCCAACATCCCTGAGTAACAAATTAACAGATAATTTAATTGAAGTCAATGGAAGAATTTCTCCAGATCCTGTGCAAATGCTCCATGGTGAATTTTTATTGTCAATTTTTGCCGTGAAATCAGCGGGAATTGGTGAATCATTGATTAACTTTAGAGTCATTGATTTTTTATCAAGTACACTAACATCACCGTAATCCAAATGATTCGTTAAAATCGAAACAACTGGTCCCTGACCTGTGCAAATTATTGAAAATTGCTTTGATGCCTTGGAACCAAGAGTCATTAAATTCAATTCAATCTCCTGTCGTCCAATGATTTTAGTGATTACAGTTATTGAAGCCATTTTTGATTCACCTGGCTTCAAGTGCCACTGGCTTCTAGACAACGAGTAAAACATTGTTGATCTTTCTGAGCCTGATTGTCTTGGAAAATAGCAGAATCCATCGACTTTTGAGGAATTCTTTATTCTGAAGGAGAGAGTGTATGGGAAATTGATGAAACAGAAACGTAGATTGAAAGCTCTTGGTCGGATTTCAATATCAGCAACTTCAGCACTGCCAAAAATTGGAAGAGTACTTGGAATACCATCAGATCCCTCAATCATTACTCTCAAAGAGGCTCTCAGTTCTTTTTTCAAACTATTTGGAGTGAATGATAAACTGATTTTCGTTGATGTATGAGCCTCCAGAATTCCCTGATTCGGTGTTACCATGAATTCTCGAGGATTTAATGTCAGATTCGTGTCAATTGATTGCATAAATTGTTCGTATGTAAGTGCAGGTTCATCACCATCACTTGGTATGAGCAGTTTGAAACTCACTGATACCGATGACTGATTCTGAAGCATAACTTGGTCAATTGATGTAAAGCCTATTCCTGTAGGTCCCAAATTGAAGGAGCTCTTGTCGAAATAAAGATCAGGACAAATTGTCATGCCTTTCAAGTACAATGAAATAATTTCTGAGCTCTCTTCAATGATAAAATCAATTCTCTCTATAAATTCGCCAGTAATTGATGATGAGAATGATAGATTGAATGATTTGTACTGATTTGGTGCTATTTCAAGGGAGGATGGAGTGATGACAATACATCCACCAAAATCACTGGGTTTTTCTTTGTAAGTTATTGTGCCGGGGATGAAGCCAACATTGGCAGCAACTACTTCGAAATTTTCGGTTGAACATAGATAAATCGTTTTGATCTCAATTGATGACAGATTCAATTTCATCATTGGTCCTTTTGATAATCCAGTTAAACTCAGAGGCAGTCTAGCTTCACGTCCAGTTATCTCAAGATAAGCTGCAGTTGAAATTTCTCCAATTTCCTGAGGATGAAATGTGACTAGAATTTCTGAGCAAGTGCGAGGCCAAATTTCTCCCTTCATTGGAGTTAAAGTAAAATGTTTTGAGCTGTAAGAAAAACTCTCTTGGCTCAGCGATGATACTTCGTCTGTATAAATTCTTTCACAAATCTTGTCGTGCACTTGTGCATCACAAATTTCGAAATACTCCAAATCTGTGTAACGTAATGCTTCCACTTGTCTCACAGTGCCAAAGAGTTTTATAAATCTGCAGAATAAGAAAAAGATGAATTTTTCATATTTCATGTTCATTTGCTTACTGAATTATGATGATTTCCATACTTTGCCTTTTCTTTGTTATCAGTTTCAACATTTTCATGCTTCATCCACTCGTAACTGATAACATAATCACTGTCATTAAATATTTTAATGGATTTATCACTGGATAATCCGAAAAAAGTATCATCCATTTTTAATTTTTTCTGATCAAGATGAATATTACAGTTGACAGTGGCTGCTTGCATTGTAATTCTTATTAATTCACCTGAAAATTAATGAATTTTAAAAATTTTTCATGATTCTGAAATTCCAAGCATAATTCACCAGTTTCATATTGTAAAAAACATAATCCTGTGAAATTCCCGACACTCATTGCACGAAATTTTACGGTAAATTGCATTATTTGTTCAGGACGTAAAATTCCTTTTGCTGGTTCAATTGAAAATTGTGAATTCGTTGAGTGCAATTTAAAAATTCCTGTTGATCCTCCCAAATTTCTAACTGCAATTGATAGTGAACAGGGTACTTTCACTGCGGTTTCTGGCATTTTTATGACATCAGGGAAACTCAGAAGAGATCTTGGACCTATAGCTGTAATTAATCAATTAATCAAGTATACTAATATTGTATTGTACTGATTTAATTATTGTTTGTCTTACCGATTATTGGAATTGTCAATTTTTCACACTCCGTTAAGACATCGACTTGGTAATTGTAGTCTTTCCTCTCTTCTGGAGAAAATTTGATGTTATAAATATGACACATTCCTGGTGCCAATCGTGTATTCAATGTTGATCCTTTGTATTCAACTGAAAATTCAGTATTATCCTCTGATCCAATTTTTACAAAATGAGACTCCTGGGAATTATAAGTAAAGTGTTCATAAAAATGTTTGTAAGCAGGGGAGAGTGGGGTGAAGAGGGGGTTTGAACAAAAACATGTGTTGAAGTGGATTTTTTTTTTAATCCTGCTTTTTTGGACACGAATTGGCACTCTCGACCTCTAAAAAATAGAAAAAAAATCCCTTTTTCGGAAATATCACCGATTCTATTAGTCGTACCGACTTGGGGTTAATCTTAAATGAACGATCGTTTGCCATGAATTCATGTGATTCTGAATTTTTAAAATCATTTCTTGAATGATTTATAGCTCGTTTGATGAAAATCAGTTGCTCCATCATTTCATTCTCAAAATTCGATATTTTCTTTTTCAAATCACATAAATCTATGGATCAATCAATCAGATTGATCTTACTTTTCATTTAAAATTGGTCCCAAGTCGCTGTGACCAATAAAACCGAAAATATTCCCGAAACAATGAAATTTTTCCATAAAAAAAAAAACAAATTTTCAAAAAATGATTGAAACCCATTTCGATACATGTTTTCTAACAGAAAATTCCTCAGGTTTTCTATGGAATCCTCAGGAAAAACCTGCCTCAAATATTTTTCCGGATTTCGAGCAATTGTCATTAGTATATTACCTAACAAGTGCGGTAAAGTACTGAAAATTTTTACCGCACGTGTAAGGTACTATTTTTTCATGCACAACGTGTGGAAAGTGGCTGTTCTCTGCACGGCGTGCGGAAAAGTATGAAAACATCCCTTTTACCCCACCTATTTCTAATAATTTCACTTATTTATTTCAATTTACTTTATCTGCATTTGCAATGGTAATTGTAGTATTATAAATATTTCCAGGGAAAAATTGTTGAAAAATAACAATGCTCGGTGTAATTTTGAGTCTAGGAGAATGTGAAGATTTCTGGCTAATTCTCGAGACTTCATCGAGTCTCTCCTCCGTTGACATAAGAAGTTGTCTCTTGTATTCAGAAGGTGTAAATGATACCTGAAACATTTTTTCAAGTAATTAAAGAACCTCCAAAGTATTTCCTCGAATTACTGACAGTATTGGTCTTCTCTTCATCTCCTTGCCCATATTGTTCGCTTCTCTCCACGATAAAATTCGACAAAATTGTCATAAGATCGATTTTATTACGACACTCTTGAATCTCTCCTTCGTACTCCATTTTCTTAATTATTCCTGAGCAACTTTGATTCTATGAGGCAAAGAATTACTCCATTTTGCCAATATGACATAACTAACTTCACTTTCTTTCCCTCTCTTTATTGAATAAATAATAATCAAATGAATATCCTCGCGGTTCCAAAAATGCGGTATAAATTCCAAATTTACCCCGTGTAAATTCGGTGTTTACACTGCGTTTACCCCTTTTACTTATACAATTCAGTAGCGAAGAGGTAAAACAAGATAAGTCTATTCTTTTCTCATTTCGTTTTTTGTGAATACCTTGAAATAAAGAAATAAGCGAGATGGGGCAATTTTGCCTTGAATTCTTTTTGCTACTCTTGAAATTTTTTACTAAAAATATGCGTAATATCGCCTTATCTCACTTAGTTTCCGAGACATTTCCTTCAAAATAATCACAGAGATAAGTCGATTTATCCGGGTTTACCTCTTCACTAATGAATTTTTTTTACAGTTCTTCTACCGTTTTTCAATAGAATTTACACAGCATAAATTTTTTGCTTTAAAAACTGCACAGAAAAACATGTAGGGAAAGAAGGGGCAAAACGGACATAAGGGGTACAGTGGACACATTTGAGTTTTTCTGCCTATACTATGGAAAAATCTTGAAATAAATGAAAAAAAAATGGATACAGATTTTTTTCGATGATTCCATTCGAAAGTTGAAGGAATTTTAGGCGAGAAAGAAGTTCCAGAATGAATTTTTTGAGAATTCCATTTTTTTTTGCTCTTTTGAGGGATGAAAGCCTCTTGATTTGTAAGAAGATTCCATTTTTCGAAAATATCCCCGGTTCTGTGGGTCGGAGCGACCTGGGACCGATTCTAAATGAAAGATGAGATCATTTCCCATCGATTTGTGGGGTCTTGAATTGAAAAACATTGACTTTCACATAGTTATAGGGCAAAATCCGACGATCATAATTGTTCACAAAAGTGGCCATAACTATCTGAAAAATCGCTATTTTTGAAGTCAAATCTACATGAATCGAGGGAAAATGATCTCAATTTTCATTTGAGATTGGTCCCATGTTGCTACGACTCATAAAACCGGAGATATTCTGAAAAAACTGATTTTTTTCTGAAAAATCGATAGGTTTTTACCCCTCCAAGATGCTCAAAAAAAATCAAGTTCTCAAAAAATTAAAAAAAAATTGATTCTGGCACTCGCTATCTACCTAAAATTTCCTCAGCTTTCTAATAAATCATCCAAAAAAATATATCTCCAACTGTTTCATTATAATGTCCATTTTGCCTCACTTTTCCCTATATATTTCGCATAAATACGGTTTTTACACTCAAACCGTGTTTGAACGGTTAATATTCCGCATTTCCAAAACCGCAAGGGTATATTTTTCTATAGATTTATTCATTCACTCAATAAAGCACTGAAATAAATAAATGTAAATAGAAAAATATCTTTATTAAATGTATATGACAATACAATTTATGGAGATGGAATCGATACAATAAAGGTGGAACAGGGTGGAGGACAGGGCATGGGACATGACATTGGTGGAGGTGGACAGAGGGGCGGACAGCAAGGCTGGCATGGTTTTGGACAAGGTACCATACATGCTGGTTGATGAGGTGGTGGACAAACTGGTGGACAGCAGATTTGAATAAACGATGGACAGGGTGGTGGACATGGGGGCGGACACGGTGGTGGACATGTAGGTGAGAGTTGACACATGGAAATAGCAGTATTCTTCTTAGGTGGTGGTGGGAAGGTCAGTGGAGGCAGGCAAAATTGTTTAGGGGCACAGGCTGCTGATAGGAAGCCCAGTGGAACGCAGCATTTTGGTGGTGGACATGGTGGAGGACAAGTTGTCTGTGGAGCTGGACATTTTGGTGGACATGATAGTACGCAGAGCCTTGGAGATGGTGGAGGACATCTTGGGGGACATGGTGGCGGTGGACAAGATAGTACACATACTGGTGGACACGGCGGAGGACATTTTGGTGGACAGGATGGTGGACACGACATTACGCACATTGGCGGACATGCTGGTGGACATTTCGGTGGACAGGATGGTGGACAAGACATCATGCACATTGGTGGACATGGTGGTGGACAAGGTGGTGGACATGGAGGCATTTTTGATGTACAACAAGGATCCACGACACCTTGAAAACAGCACATGCCCGGACACGGTCCTGACGGGCATCCAAAAGGAGGACAGGAAATATTGCAGCACTCTGGTTCTGGTTTTCTGAATTAGAAATTTCTCTTATTAAATATCTCACATGACAAAAAAAAATCGTCAATTTACCTATTCTCTAATTCACATATTATCTCTCGCAATTCTTCCATAAAGTTCCTCTTGTTCTTCTTACACTGAGCCATGCCTAAATACTTTTTTTTTTATTTTTTAAATACAGAGACAAATATACGGAAATTTTGATGTGTCAAAGCTGGTGCCCCTCACGCTTAATGTACAAACGATAGTCACTTGTTCTAATGACTCATTACAAATGCAGATAAATTCACGAATTAAAAATTTCCATTATATATATATTTCATTCGAAAATCAATACAAAAATACGTTGTAAAACTGCTAGAAAAAGGGTAAAATAGGCCATGAGAAATGAGAAATTTCAATGCTTCTTCCTATTAATTTTTCAAGCATACTGATAGCCTGGAGGTGCCTCCTGTCCTCTCTTGCCCATCGCAGCATCCGGAGGACTAGAGTTTGGAATAAATTCTGCTTTTCTACCGAGATACATGACTCCCCCAATCACCATGGGCTCTTGCAGCTGTCTTTGCATAAAAAATTCTCCTTGCTGCTGATTTCCTTCGTACGGACAAACTTCATCAGGCCGAAACTGCCGACCATCTTTCAAACAATTCTTCATATCAAATGGCAGTGAATTTGATTTTCCAATACAGCAAGAACCATGATTCTGATTCTCAGAGTTGCCCCCTTGAACTTGAGCGTAAACTTGAGCCGGAAGGTGATTTTTGTACCCATCATTAACTGGGTCTCCTATATTTTGATAAACGGGAGCAAAATTCTGAGGACTCTGAATCATATTGCTTGCATAATAGTATTCATTCGATCCATTTCTTCCCGGATAAAGGGGCATAGGTGCATTTGTATTCTTCAGGTGTAATGTTGGCTGTGGAGGTGGATTATTCGGGTTCCTCCTGTTCTCAAGGCCGTTTGCTGAAGGTTCTTTCTTCATCTGTTGAGAATTGTGTTCCGGTGGACAATGAGGCCAATTCTGCACCACCCTCTCATCAGGATCTTGTGCACCATTCAGTCTTACATGTTTCTCTCTCTTCTCCATATTTGCCAAATACTCCAAACCTTTCCTGTTTGCTGGATTCTTAAGAGCCGCCATAGCTTCCTTAATTGTCTCAGGATCTTGAAGACCATTGTTCTGTTTCTGTCTTCTCACAACTTCCTTGTACATCTTCAGTTTCAGCAGACTCGATGGCTCAACTCTTTCCCTTTGACCTGAAGGGATGAGCTCATAATTTTCTTGCTGAGTTTTTTGCTGAATAGTGATGCTTCCTTGATGATTTGATGACTGATTTTGAGAAGAAAAATTATTTGGAGCTGATTGACGAGGATGCTGATGATTACATGAACACTGTCCATGATTATGAGCATTTGTTTGCATCATTTGTTGCTGCCATTGCTGAAGAACACGTGGATCAATCATTTGCTGTTGTTGCACTTGAAGACGAGGATGTTGATGCATTTCCATGATTTGCTGCTGATAAGCGGTGTGCTCTTCGTTAGACATTTGTCTTGCTTCTTCATTGTTTTTCTGCACTTTCTGATTGTCATTAGTACTCTGTCTTTCTAAAGATGCGTAAGATACCCACGGTGGAGTAATATGCATCATCCACTCTGGTTTTTCATCCTCCTCAATTCTGGTAATCCTTCTTCTTCTAGGTTGATCTTCATTATTCAAATCATCTACGGCAGTTTGAGTCTTTTCAATTTCATAAAGATAGACCAATTGTCTCTTTTGCTCGGATAATAATGCGTCAAACTGACGTTGTATTATATCATCAGTAAATCCCTGTTGTTGAAGAGTCTGTACCAATCGCTCCTGATCACGAATCATTTCACGAGTAAATTTCAGAGTCTTCACATTGTTTTCTTCATTATTCTTTGATTTTTGGCGTGGATATTCATGCTGCTGTTCTTCCTGCTGATTTGGAACTTGTTGGGCATGATGTTGAGTACTCTGAGCATGATGACATGGATTCTGCAACCAAGGTGTACCTGCCTGTTCCGGATGAACAGACTGTTGATGAGGATATTGATACATTTTTTGATACTTCTCATTTATCATGACATCTTGTGGAGACGTCATACCCAGTCCACGGATATACTGTGGGGGCAATTGCTCGGGAACTTGTTGAACAAATTGCTGGTTGGGACTGTAATGCTCGTAATACATTCCTTGTGGAGGATTTTCTTGATTGACATCGGCAAACTGCACGTGATTACGTGGATATCTTGGTGGAGTTTGTTCTTCAGAAATGACATTGGTTTTTAAATTATGCCTATTACTATCAGCAAATTGTTGGTGAAACATGGCAGCATTTTTTCCACCAACTGGTTGCTTTTCTATCTCTTCAGTAGTTTCTCTTTTCTTCATGAAGTTTCCTTCTGATTGATGCTCGATCGGTATTCTATTTTCGTGATCAACTGGCCTTGGCACAAAGGGACGATGAGCTTGTCGTTCAGGTGAGCGTTGATGAGCAATTGGCTCTGACATTATTTGTTGATTGGTTGTATTTCGATGAGAAAGATTGGGAGAAGAATAAGGTACTTGCAAACTGTCACCTTCTCCATTAATTTGGAATGGAGGTAAAGCAGCTATTTCGATTCGTGGCGATGCATCATATCGTCGAAGCTCTTCAGCGGGAAAACATTTCAGTCGAGGTGATGAATGACAGTCTGATGATTTATCGTTGCAGGTAAATTTTGTTTTTGGTGTAGGAGATTTTTTATTTCCTCCAAAATCTCTCGGAGGATTTGGACAAATTTCTGCATCACCATGTTGTATACCCGTTTCAACTAGCGGGAGATTCGAAAGTGCCTCTGGGGATTTTAATGGAAAAATATTGCTCGTTTTTGGCTGAAGAGCTACTGCACTTGAATCTTTTGCAATTGATTTTTGCCTTCGATTTGCCTCCAATACTTTTCTAAAATTCAATAGTTCATCATTTCTTAACGATCAGATGTCAATAGTATTATTTTCGATTTTACTTTCGTTAGAATTCTTTAATTTTTTGCGACTTACCTTTTATTCATTTTAGAAAAATTCAAAAAATTACTGATTTTGTAGAAATTGAAGATTCATTGATTTTTTGTTAGTCTGAGAAATTCGTTTGGACGGATTTTGCAAATTTTCATGGGAGAAACATTGAAATTATTCTGATGGAAATGTGAAGTTAGGAGAATTACAGCTGTACCGATTAGGTTGCTGTAGCAACGATTAATATCCCTGTACAACGAATTTTAAGCCTCGGAGTGCAGACCTCTGAACAGAACTTCGAAGCAAACATGGGGTCAAATTGACCCTATTCCATTTTCTGAGTGTTAAATCTCAAAAACTCTGCATTTTTTCGGAATTTATGTTATGAAGTTTTTTGTAGATAAAACAATGTACTTTCCAATACAATCATCGTTGGTTTGATTTAACTAGTTTTTAATGGTGAAAAAATTAATCGAAATCGACCTCTCTTTTAAAGTCGGCCAATTTGAATAAAGAAGCCTATAAGCGTCGGAGCCGAGTATTTGCAAATATTTCTATCCATTTCATTATATTTCAGGGCAAAAATTTTCTTGGGGCCAAAATGAGCTCCAGTGTACTCCGAGGATTGAAAATATTCAATGGGGGAAGGCTGAGCACAATGGCCACAAGGGGTAAAGCGGACCCGTGTTAGTTTTGATGTTTTATACTATAAAAATTACTCGAAATCGATAGAAATGTCGGAGATATTGAAATAGATTAGTTCTGGTGAGGATTGTATTGAAATGCAATCGATCGTTCATCATTAGCTCTTTTTTCGAATTTGAAAAAAAATGATCAAGTATGTCTGGTATGCATCAAAACTATCTGAACATCGAGAAAAATTTATAAATGTAAATGAAGACTGTTTCCTAGGAGAAATTCTAAGGACACCCTGCATTTGTAGAAAAAACTGCATTTATTTGTTGTGCAAGCTGTGGACAAAATTGGTGTTTTTTCTTGTTTTCATGATAATTATTCGCGTTCTTGTATTGTTAAAGTTGAATGATTGATATAATATTTTTCAGAACTATCGATATTATTTTATATGTATTCATTGTGTTCGCTATCAATTTATTATCAAATTGTAACGAAAAAAAATTTAAATTCGGATGTTTTTCCTTGACATAGGCTGAGTAGTGCCCACTACAGCTTTGATAAAGAAGTACTCTTACTAAAATACTGATTACACACAAAAATCCATTTCGATGGCATATCCAACAGCCTTGCCGTTTCCTTCTTAGCCAGAAAAGTAAAATTTTTCAAAAAATTGAAAAAAATTAATTTCTACACATGTTTTCTACCTGAAATTTTCTCAGCTTTCATAGGAAATCATCAGATCATCTCTATCGCAAAGCGTTCAATTGGAATGTCCATCTCAGTCCACCTTCCCCTAGATTTTACATCATGGATAAGAAGTATTAACAGTTGAAACATTCAGAATAATACTTTATTAATTTAACTCGTGATGATGGAGCATCAAACATTGTGTGCAACAGGAGAATTTTGGTAAAGAAAATATTCATATCACTTCTTAATAATAATATTTCTTTCATCACTAACAGTTACACGAGGCAGTCTATTACTTTGCAATAATACCAATGTACACTTGACATTTTTATTTTTCTGCACACGGAACTCAAATTGGGAATTAATGAGAATTTGACTAGGAATTGGAGTTCTTCTCATTGTCGTATTTTGTTTTCAAAACATTTTTTTTAACTCTCTAAATCATTTACTCTTTGATTATTTTTTTTTGATTTTCATGAATTAATCCAAAGATAGAACGGATTCAATGGATGTACGATTTCGTGGCTGGAGCCTTGGACCACCGAGATAGCTCAGTGGATTTGCAAAGGTACGCATATCTTCTGATAGAAAGATTGGTGCCATATTGAGGACTTTTATTCTTGAGCCTTCTGAAAAAATTAAAAATAATTAGAACAGTCAATTATTTTGCGAGCAATTAACAAATTTAATTCTGATTAATTGAAAAAATATAAACCTGGAGATGTTGCTTGGGATTTTGCCTGTCTTCCTTGCATGGAAATGTCCTGCAAACGAAATTTCTTTAAATCCATCAATAACTCGAGAAATGTTGAATATTTTTCATAAGCTTACTTACTTTACATTTTTTGTTTTTTTTTTGTATGGAAATGATAAAAACAAAATGATAATTTCAATAATTAACTTTTGCACAGTTACGCGATACTGTGGATGAAGAAGCAGCCCAAAGCATTTTGCATGCGATGAAATGACATATTTATGGTGACTTAAAGTAATTTTTGATTAAATAAAATACATGGAAAACATTAAATTATGCGAAAAAAATAAGCAGTTGAATGATAAATTCATATATTTGGCTATGATTTGTCGTTGTACCATGCTATAAAATGCTATAAAATATGTTTCTTCTCATTCGATAAATTTCCATTTCTTAAACACTAAAAATTATTGTTAATTCAATATTATTCCAATAATAATTAATTAATTTTTCTCAGTTTTTTCAATCAGTGATACCTCTAAAGTTGAAACGTTCCTTGCGTTTCTTCTGGTTTTTTAATGGAGTTTAATGGTATCACATTCTCCTCGATACTCGTTTTAGACCATGTCCTAATCTGAAAACGTTTATTTCCCCATGATAGCAACTAAAAATAAACTTTTTTTCTCTCTTTTTCATCATGAATGAAAAGTTAAACATTAAAATAATAATGACAATGATTATTTCGATGTTTGCGTGACAGTGATGTATCTTGCCACCGAATTCAAGCCCTCTTACACGTACACACATTTTATTAGAAGCGCAAATAAATTAAAACACTGCTTTGAATTGTTCTTAATAAAATTTGAAAGCCGACAAAATAATTGTGATCTTGGTATAATTGTGCCTCGTCTTTCGTAAAAAAAGACATCAATTTCATTCAACTTTTTTTTTGTTCACTTGTAAACAGATTCTAAAAATACTGGAGTTTTTCACAAAACCCGATCAGACTTGATTCCAATTATTATTTTCTATAAATTTAAGCGATTACAGATAATTCTTCAATTGAATAAAATGAAGAGATAATCATTTCTATTTTTTTTAATGGACTGTAATGCATTTAATTATTTAGGAACAAGTTATCTCTTTATAATATTCAATTAAGAAAGTTATTGCTCGTTAAAAAGCGACCCAGTGAATCAATTTTTTGGCACATTTATGAATCTAGCAGTGATTCTTTCGCCATGAATACTTTCAGGTCTTTTGACATATCCCATCATAGAATCACTCAAATCCAAACTCATTGGTCTCTTGATATCCTCATTATTATCAATATGGCGACCATTGGTGATAAATTCATTTGTTCTTATTTCATTGAGACCAGTTACTGAAAAATTAGTCTCCAAAAGACGTTTTCCCGATGGCGCAAGACCACGAAACTCACGTTGGGGAGGATGATTTCTTACCAGTGCAGGCTTGACGAGTACTTCAGCCTCTGGATTACTCATAATACTAACATCCTCTGGTATTTCCTCATCCTCCTCCTCCTCTGCTTCCTCCTGTTCACGTTCCTCCAACTCTGGCTCCTCTGTCAGATCTTCCATTGACTGAAAAAAATCAAGTTTTAATAAAAAATCAAATTTTCATTTGAATATTTTTTAAATATAAAAAATGCTTTCTTGCAATCGACAAAAAGCAACATGCGAACTCGAAAACTTTTTATCATGCACAATTATTACATAATTAACATTTGAGCGCAAAGCTTTTGTGTGTTTAAGAAAAGATAGAAGAAAATTTTTTTACAAATGGATTCGGTTTCGCAGGTTTACTGACGATGCCTGTATTTACCCCGAGGAGCTCCTTCATCTCAGGTTCATCTTCTGAAAAATCAAAGAGTTGACACTTTTTTATATTTATTTTCGTCATTTAGAGGATTCTTCAATTAAATATTACTGACCTTTGATATGAACTTTTTTATCATTAGCTACATCATTAGACATTCCTTTATGGGTTCCATTTGGTCGTTTTTCCTCCTCAATCACCGTTTTAAATCCAACAGTTTTTCCACCTGTGCCCGATATAGAATTAGTTTCTGGAGTTTGCCATCTCTGGGATCCACCTGGTGAACCACTAACAGCGACTGTATCTGAGGCTCTGGCTCTTCTACGTTTTCTATCTCTTCGAGCACTTCTTAGAACTTCGTAAGTGCATCCCAGTACAGCTGCTACAAAAATGCAGCAAAGAGCAATGAAAATATAGGTACCAGCTCCCTGTTCTTCCTGTGTTTCGTCGTTGTACAGAGATTTGTAGATAATTTTTCCTGGAGGACCTTCGTCCCAAGTTTTTCCACCACCCTAAATTGGGAGAATCAATGTTATAATTATTATCAAATTCTTTGATTGAATAATGCATCAATACTTACAACACTATCATTACGTGGAGGTTCGAGTCCTTTAGCTTGAAAATGGAAAATGGCACACTGTGCGCTTCTAACACCAGCTGGCAAAGTTGCTCGAACAGTTTCACTGCCTTTCTTCGTAAAAAGCATGTATTCTTCTAAAGGCTTCATCATAGCCCCTCCATTAATTGACACCACTACGTCTAAGAGTTGACAAAAAATTATAATGAAAGTAAAAGGTTATTCTACTACTCCATCAATGAATGTTCAATAGAAAATAGTGAAACTTACTGCTCAAACATCCGGTGTATCCTTTGTACAATGAAAATCTATGATCAGTTGTGTTCAATCCTCCCAGCTGAATTTCCGTAGATCCTGGTTGCTCCTCCTCTTCTTCCTCCTCCTCCTCTTTATCATCTTCCTCTTTATCCTGAGTTATACTCAATACAGGAATTGGAAGAAGCTGAATTGGTTCGCGATCAATCAAAAGACTCGCAGTATTATTGTCACGCACATAATAAACGGAATGTCTAGCACCGTTTAAAAAATTTCTGTCATTAACACGAACTCCATAAGCAGATCCTTCTCTGTCTTCCTCAAAAATTAATTGTCCCTCGGAAGTTAGTGCAACTAGTAGATAATAACTTCTTCTGTTCTCAGTTTGTAGTAGCAAAAGTGCTGATGTTCGTTGTCTCAAGTCATTTGTGGAGAATGCAAGTTGGATTTTTACTTGATTTACTTCACCATTCAGCTCGAAAGCACGTTGAAGAACACTCTCACCGCCAAAATCAGCGCCTTTTTCATCAGCACAATGCTCACCAAAGTATGATGTTAATTCACAATTACATGATGACTCTTGTTTACCAAAGTCTTCAGTGCAAATTCCCATATTCTTGCATGGGAGTGCGTCACATTTCATTTGGCAATTTGGTAAAACACCTTTACTACCCTCGTGATTAGCCGCACTCGCTAATTTCGGTAGATCAACTAGATATTCACCTATCATGAAACCACGAAGACATCCCACGTAGCCTTGAATTAATTGACCTTCTCTACCCACTCGGAGAAGATTATCTGGATCAAAACCACCAAGATTCACCTGAAATAAAAAATACAATGATTACCATGTTTTTTTTCTAGCTGAGAACTCCAAAACACTTTAAAATTAATTGAAGACTATGATTTTTGAAAGTGTGAGAGGCTTGCCTTCAGAATTGGCAATTTTTTATCCTTCTTTTCCGTCCATCGAAAGTAAGAATGAGTAATAAAAAAATTATTTTTCATTTATTACAGAGTCATGATTTCTTAAACGAAGAAAAATTAAAAAGCATGGAGTTTTCTCTTTTACCTGGAAATAATCTGTTGGTGGAGCTGGAGGACGTTGTGGTGCTAAAACTTCTTTCTCAGGATTGATCCATGGTTTATTTGAATAGGAATCCAATAAAATTGGTACTGCATCGACTGTTACATTGTGATCATTGACATGCAGTGTTGTAGAGTTTTTCGTTCTCACAATAGCAATTTGCACTGATATACCAGAATTGACACCTGAAAAAATAAAATGAAAATGTTTCTATTTTAATAATCGACACGACGAGTCACTTGATGGGTTCAGATCTTACGTCAGTCACTCAAGTGTCTCTTCGAATTCGTCTTGGTAGTAGTAGAAGTAGTTCCTTCGTAGAAGAAAACGGTTGCCCACCTGGATACTGGACGGTGATATTCTTGATCTCGTTCCCAGCATTAAATAGATAGACAATGTTCGTTCCATTTGATATGTAGAGATGTACAAAATTGTTGAGATGATCATTGGCATATAGGATGAGTGAGTGCATGTCGTATGTCCTCAGATTGATCAGAACATTCTCCAGCAGCATACTCTTCAGCAGTAATTTTTCCGCATCCTCACCAGCACTATCAAAGTAATTCTTCTTTAGGAATGCTCCCATCGATGTGAATGTCAATGCTTCGCTGTTGATATCTGGAATAAAAGGGCGAGAATTCAATGAAATAATTCTTTTTGCAAAAAATCTCAAAATTTAATGAAATTACTGACTTGTTTCACAAAAAATGCCCTGATGCGCCCAACGATTCTCACAGACACATTCGAAACTGCTCCACAGCTCAACGCATCTGGCCCCATTTTGGCACTTGTTTGGTTGACACGATGGCTTACAATCTTTTATGATTTCTGATAAATGCACTGACATATAGCTATGTATATCTAGGATTTCTCCATTGACTACAAGGCCACGGAAACAACCGATTAAACCTTGCCGCACTTCTGAAGTTTTTAAATGTTCTCTGAAATAATTAAATTAATATATTAAAAAATTGATAATTTTTCTTCAAAATTGCTTGTTATCTAGCTAAATGCTTACGCAGTTGCTCCACCAATGAACATTGACCCTTCGAAAGGTCCAAACTCCTCCTCAGGAAGTAAATCAACCATTTGAAAGTCCGTATTTATCATAAATCTCACGTGATAATCATTGTAATCGATCCAAATTTTTTGCCACTCTCCATTATTCAATTTCCTCCTACTTTTCACTTCCAATTCACGATTCGTTCCGGTGTTCAATGTAAAGTTGAATGTCAATCGATAATCAGACGTCAGAGCAACCATAAATGATGGATAATTGCTCCTGATTGGTGGCTGATACAGGAGAATAGCTTTCTCACCAGTTGTACGAAAACTAAAGGCAATGTCTCCTTTTCTCCAACCAGGAACTTCAATATACGATTGTGATGTAGTAAATGTTACAACATATTTCTGCGTGTCTAAAAATTAGGGAAAAACATTTTTATAAAACTTGAATTATTAAAACTACTTTAATTTCATTAAATAATGAAATCTCACTGGTTTCAACACACTCCAACGGTCCAAGTGTAATTCTCCCTCGAGCATCCTCCTCAAGATCCTTTTGCTGCAGGAAAACCATTCCCGTAATACCCAATGAATCTGGAGTCTCATAGTGTCCCTCATCTGATAACCATTTACCCGCAGAAACATCGCAATTACAGCTCAAATCCGGATTGACACAAGTTTTATTCACTGCAACAGAAACAAAAAAAAGATAAGATTCTCATGAAAAACACTTTCAAAAATTCTTCTACTCACTTCCACATGGACAAGAGCCTCGATTAACGTTCCCAATAGAATCAACAATAGTCTTTTTTGAGCCAAGAAGCCAAGTAGCACTGTGCAGCTCCAGTGGTGCTTTATAGCAATCATATTTTACATACTGACTGCAATACAATGAATGAGAAATAAGTTCCTGGAGCATTTCAGCAGAGAACTCTCTGTACGTGATATTGAAAGAGAAATCCTTTTCATTGAGGGATCTTACGTCCACTTGAGTGGGTAAATTATGCTCGACGATTGTCTTTGTAGCATCTTCGATGGACTGAAACTCACATTTTACCGAAGCCGGTGGAAAACGTCCATTTCCATCGATATCAATCTTGTAAATGTCATCTAACGTATAGCCCAAAAGCGCCAGTTCTTCACAGGTCTTTCTATACTCAGTGAAATGGCAATTTTTTCCGATATATCCAGTGTCTGTACAGTCACAAGTTATTTTATTCTCCTTAACTGAACATTTGCCACCGTGTTCACAGGTATTTGGTCTCTTGCAGGGATCCACAAATTGACAATTATCAAGGGCAACTTCACCAATTACTCTCTCCGTATTTATGACATATCTTGGCTCAATAATTTCATCGTTCACTTTGATGTCCCTCATACATCCAACAAGACCTGCATCACTCTTTCCACTGCCAATGATAACTCTGTCCCTTAATTCAAAGGATCTTGGAAATTTTTTTGTCTTCATATGATGATAATCAACGATTAAACTGAGCTCACCCCTTGTATAATTTAATTCAACCGTATGCCAGGATGTTGTATTATCAACTGGCACAATAACTGTTATATTTTCATTCAATTCAGGTATCAATTGGAACCAAACTTCATCATTAACTAAACGTACTTCCCAGTAGTTTAAACTACGGCCCATATCTACATCAGCAGATGCAACAACTGCAACTGGTTTTGATGATTGAAATTGGAAATTCAACATCAATGAGTCTTTTCTCTTTATTGGCCACCAAATATGACTACCAGCAAATGGATAAGTTATAGGAATTACTTTAACATCGGCTTGATAATATTCTGGCTCGAGTACACCAATATAATGCACCATTGGATTTGATTTCTTTAATTCATAGATTATTGATTTGTCATTGTAAAATACGTATTTCAAAGAACCAGCGAAATTATTATAGGAAACTAGTCCCTCTTTTTTGTGCAACTCTGGACCACCGCCAATGTAAATTTCTGGATCTATTATCATGTAATAATTGTCACCGGGAATTTCAAGAACATCCATTTCATCGTCAAGACTCACAAATACTTGTGAACCATTGTGGAAAATTGTGAGATTACTCCAATCATTTGAGGATACATAGTCACCCAGAATTGTTGAGATTTTTGAATTGTCACCAAAGTCGAGGTGAACGTGAACTCGACGATTCATTATAGAAGCTGCAACATAATGAGCTGTACCATCGATCTCACCAGATGCATAAAAAAGAACTGAGTCGTCCCATCTTGTCTGTAATTTAAAAAAATTTTCATTATAATTTAGTAAATTGAGTGGCAATTGCTTTTATATTACCCTAAACATCATGCTGATTCGATTAACCGAAGAATGGACTCGATCCTTCCAGTCATAAACCCTGAAGGAAACGTAGGAAGAGCCTCTGAGCGTCAAAACTGTAGCAGCTACAAATAAAGAAACAATTTTAATACATAAGAACAGTCATGAAAATTGAAAATAATAAATTGTGACACATGAATGTACTCATGTGACTCAATTAATTACACGATAAGATAATAAACATACTGTAAACATCACATCTTTCTCCTTCATAAAGTGTGCCAAAGCAATCACAAGTAAAGCTGTTATAATGATTGACACATTGGCTACCAATGAAGCAAAGATTTTCCTTTGTCCAGCATTTGTCAATACATCCCTCTTTGACGTTTTCATGTTTCGTTGCTATCAGTGGCTTTATTGGCAATAAATCACTGGCTGATTTACCAGAACTAAGCACCATGTCTCTGATGCAACCGACGAATGATTCAATAATATATTTGACCCCATGAAGCTTTTCCTCGGAGCTTAATCCACCAATTAAAACCACCGATGCTAGTTCCTCGGAGACTCCATAATTGATGATCGTTTCCAATACCTTCAGAGTTGTTTCCTCCTGTTTGTCATCAACTCTTGCAATCAATTTGGCACCATGAACATCAATTCGTACGAGAACACTGTGCCACTCGTCTCGATTCAGTCCTTCACCAACTGTTAAACTGGTGGAGCGTTTACCGAAAACATGAACTACCTTCAATTGTCCCTTCTCGACAATTACATAAAGAGCATAAGGATCTAGGCTCTCAGGACGATCCTTTACACTGTGATATACCAACAGGCCATGAGGTAGTTTCGTACGGAATTGAAACGATATTTCTCGACAAAGTCTAGAAAAAAAGAGGTAATTTCAAAAAAAAATTGTTGATTTTCTAAAATTAAATTAATTTTCAAAATTAGTTTTAGTATAGAGTTTAAATGAATAAAATATGTATTCTGAGAATCATTCCACATGGAAGTCGAGACATGAATGCAAACTAGATTGAATTGAAGTTTTTATTCTACACTCAAAAAAAAGTATACTTCTCTCCAGTATGAATTATACTACTGGCAAGTATTTTTGAGAAACTTGCAAGAATTCATTAATTATACTTGTTAGTAGTAGTGAATAGTCTCCTCAGAAGTATATCCACTTGATCCGCGAAATACTTGGGATGAGTCTAAAATATACTCAATCCTAGTATAAAAGATACTAGTCACTAGTATCTTTTATACTTGACAGTAGTATAAAAGATACTTGCCACTAGTATCTTTTATACTTAACAGCAGTATAAAAAATACTTGTCACTAGTATAAGAGATACTTGGATCAAGTATTTTTCAGAATTTACAGGAGCATGAATCACTTGCTTCATAAATCGAAAATACTCATATTCAGGGCTTTTCTTGCAGAGTGGTATATTGGATTCGGTCTTGGATAAATAACAAAAGTAGAAATAACACGTTTATTTGAAGAGAAATTTTGAAATATCTTCTCTGCAGAATTTTTCTCTCAAAGTATGGTTCATAAACTAATCACTAACTAACATGAGAATGAAAGCCTATACCAACTTATATATCAGAGTTGGATGAAATTTTTTTTTTTTTGCTCTATTTGGTACTCATGCAAGGGCATTTGCAGCTCAATGGAAATCTGTTTCAATTATTAATTTATTCCTCCTTCGAGTCAAGAAGATCATGCGAGTTTTATTGCGAATTTTATGGATTGCAGATTAACGAATTTTTGGATGGCATTAATCGCTTTTTTTCAGTTGAATCTCATAATTTCAGCAAAAATGGGAGAGTTAATTCCCATTAGAACAATTCCTCGAAAATTTTCCTCAGATTCCAAGATAATCCCGTGGAGTTATATCATTTCCCTTTACTTCAATTGATTGAATTGTTAATTAATACCAGAATGAATTTACTCATTTTTCAATTATCAGCTTGTCATTGCCCGATACTCTTTGCATCTGAAAGTTTCCTCAATTTACATATACATTACATAATCGTTTCTAATTAATGGATACAATAGAAAATGCATTCAATATTGCGTTTTCCTTAAGGGGCGGGGGGGGGGGTAAGGGTTTACGCGTTAAGAAAAAAACACTTTTTTTACGATTTTCTTTTAGACGTATGGATTGAGCAGATTCATTGAAACCGTCTGAACATTATGAATCATGGATTCAACAACATTGAATAATTTTTTTATGCGAAAATATCCACAACCAAGCCGGCTTTTCCAAGAACGTTTCTTTGAAATAGACGATTTGCGGTGATCACTGTATCTCAGCTGGAAATTGTCAGAAATAAAAAACCATTGAAATTTGTTCAAAGTATCATTAAATTCTCCCCCCAACGTCCTCTGATTAATTTTTTTTTACATTAAGGGGGTTTTCCACCGACGAAATGGCGCAATTTCTTGTAAAAAAATTGCAGTTTTTACTTTAAATGACCACCAAAAATTAAAAAATTAAAAAAAAAATAATCAGAGATCGTTGGGGGGAGGATTCAATGATACTTTGACTAAATTTCAATGGTTTTTTATTTCTGATCATTTCCAGCTGAGAAACAGTGATCACAGCAAATCGTCTATCTCAAAAGACGTTCTTAGAAAAGCTCTGTCTCCGGCATGTTTGTGGATAATTTCGTACAAAAAAATTACTTCATGTTGTTGAATCCATACTTAATAGTGTTCAAAAGATTCCACTAAATTTACATAATCCATACGTCTAAAAAAAATTCATAAAAAAAGCATTTTTTTTCACGCGTAAACCCTTGCCCCCCCCCCCCCCCCCCTTAAAGAGAGTGGGTGAAGAAAAATAGCCAATTTGAGAATATTAGCCGCCGTCAAACATTACTTCTGCATTCCTAGATTATATTCATTTTTGTGTACGGCTGCTAAATCATCGTAAAAACACTTCATCACCTTTTTTTTCAACATTTTCAAACAATTATGTTTATAATTTTGAAAAAGAACCAAAGAAAAAGAGAGAAAATAGGAAATAAGCATTTTTTTGAGCTAAAAAAAACGGGAAATTGCAAAAACTTATGAATACTGAGAAGTACCTTACACATGTTTTTTTTTTAAACACAAGTACAAAATAATTATAGTATTGTCGGAATTTTTGAGCGAGACTCAATGAGAAACACTTTTTTTTCTCGAATTAATTAATACACTTAATCAAATTAATAATTTCTCACAATTTACATACGGAACTTGTAAAAAATCTATTTAGTCAATACTTGTGCCAAGTTTGAAAGATACTTGTGCCAAGTATAAAAGATACTTGTGCCAAGTATAAAAGATACTTGTGACAAGTATAAAAAGTACTCGTGATAAGTATGAAAGATACTTGTGACAAGTATAAAAGATACTTATGACAAGTATAAAAGATACTCGTGACAAGTATAAAAAATACTTGTGACGAGTATAAAAGATACTTGTCACAAGTATCTTTTAGACTTGTGACAAGTATTTTTTATACTTCACGTGTGAGCGTTATACTAGTCATGAGTATCCAGGTGAGACTCATCTCTAGTATTTTTTAGACTTCTGGTGAGTATACTCCTGCCAAGTACCTGGAGATACTACACAGTAGTATATTTTTTTTAGAGTGTATTACTATTATTGTGCGGCGACCAAAAAGACCGAATTTAACCCGTCAGCAGGCGCACTATCTCGCAAACGTTCCTTAGGCGCGTGATGAGAGATTCTCTTACACCTGAATATCTCGAGAACTAAGGCGAGATAGAGTGAATTGCCCTTATCCTTTCTTGTAGATCTCAAAATTCTCTACGAAAAGGATACAGGCGAAATTGCCGTATCTCGCTTGGTTCCCGAAAATTAAAAAAAAAATGATGTAGGAATTAAATTAATTTATCTGAAAATTTTCCATGTTTTCAGTAAACTCAGTTCCGTTTACGAAGAAATATCTAATAAAAAAAAGATCAGAATGGGAAGTTTTACATTCGTACCCACCGACTGGCATTAAGCGCGTAGTGAGGGAAAATTTTACGCTGCCCGAGAGAACAGCAACACGAGAGAAATTTTTTTTTTCCAAAAGCAAAACTTGTTTTCGAAATATTGCGACTACAATAATAAAGTAGAATAGTTTTTTGACAAATACAAAAAAAAATGAGATTTTCTTCTCATTTTTCAAGATCCTTTTCTATACCTTAAAAAAACAAGTGTGCGAGAGAGTCTCATGGCGCGACCACTGACGGGTTAATTATTTATTGATCGTTTTTTTATGAACTTCTTACCGCAGTTGAAAAGTCTTAATTCCTGGCCCATCCAACTGAATGAATGTATTGCTTTGTGCAAACATGAATGTCTTCTCGTGTCCAGACTCCATAAACGTAAGTTCCTGGGGAGAGGATATAATTATTCATCGATAAAATGCTTCTTCAATAAAGCTCTTGAGAAACACGTACCTTTCCTCTTTTGTGCTTGGGTACGGGTTTCCTGGTTGGATCGCGTGGTGAAAATGTGGGTGGAGATGTACTGGGAGTTGTTGTTGGGGGTGTACTAGATGTTGTTGTACTCGTTAGTACAAATACACTTCCCTTTGTCATCATGTAGGAGGGTAAGGTGTCTATTGCCAAGGATAAGTCAACAAAGTAGTGTTAATGGAGCGAGAAAAACATCAATTAAATACACAATGAAAAATTCAAATTAACAAGAGTGAATAGATTTTAACATTGATTTAATTTCTAATTCAATTTGAACGTTACTCACAATTAGGACCACCGACACAGTGATGAAGACACTCGAGTTGTGAATTAAATCTATTTTCATTGCCTAAACATCCCCCGTAGACAAAGATTTTACACTTGTTCTCCGTCTTGTTGAATGTCCACTTGTGTATGTAGTGTTTGCATGGACCAGAATCCAATTTAACTAGACAACGATCTGGTAGTGTACGTTTTGTTGTTGTTGGTGGTAATTCAGTTTCCTCGAGAAAATCAATGTCTGAAGACTCTGTTATGCTACATTCATGTCCTGTTAATGTACCAAACAGGCACAGGATCACCAGGATCCTCCTTGGCCGAATCATCATCCCTCTTCATTCGATGGATTTCTAGAAATTCAATTTTTATTTTTTATTTATTAATTGCACAATTTCTGAGTAATCTGAAATCTTATCAGTGAAGTAGATGAGTCAATTTTTTTTGAGCACTCCTTCAGTTATTGATATAAAATAGATTTTAAAAAATGGGCGAAAGCGGGGTAAAACGGGGTTTTTAATGAAACAGTTTCAAAAGAATTTTTCCTTGGCGATTCCCGCGAAAATCTGCAGAAATTTCTCGTGAAAAAATGTGTAAAAATTGAGTTTTTTTAATTCTTAGAAAATTCTGATTCTTTAGGTTGATTTTTTTTTTATTTTTTATTTTTCTGAGGATATTTTCGGTTTTCACCGTCGTAGTGTAATGTAAATTCTGAATGGGAATGAAAGTTGAAATCAATCACCATTGATTTGGGGGGTTTTAATGAAAAAATAGAACATTTTTGAGATATTCAGAGGGTGAAAACTGATTTATAGAAAATGCCTCTAAAAACGTCAAATTTAAAAAAAAAAAGAAATCCAAATAATGAATTTTTCCACAGGTTTTTAGACAGAAATTTCCTCTGCTTTTCAATAGAATCATCGGAAAAATCTCGAATGTTTTCTGTGGTTTGCACCAATCATGTCCTTTCTACCGCCCTTTCCCTTAATTCTAAATGGAAAAACATGGAAATCACGTTTCAGCATATTGAATGACTTTCAAGTCATTCACTTCCTCCAAGAAAAGAAAAAAAAAGGGACAAAGAGTGCATTAAAAATTCAGTACGTAATCCTTGCCCCTCCCCACCTCTCAGCTCCTGCATAAACCCAAAAATGGGCCCCAAGAATATAGATCTAAAGATAGAATGAAGAAAAGATATTTCGAGGAATTTAAAATGTACATTATGATATTCTTCGACTGTTTCGCCCACACTGACCATACCTAAGTGTGCGCAAGGATTAGACGCCTCTTAACTTCCTGTCATTGGGGAAGTTTGATGCGCACTTCTGATTGTGCTGTCATAGATTTATGACTTCCTTCAGTGTGACTTCCTTATGATTGATTTCATTAGAACTCAATTATTAAAATAATTCAGGAAATAAAGCAAATAAACGAAATAAATAAAAAAAAAAAGAATTAGTTTTATTCTAATAGAATTCAGATTTTTCCGAAATTTCTAAATTTTTATGAAATTTTCATGAAATTTTTATAAAACGTTTGAAAACTGGAAATAAAGCTGTTCCTCATTGCAATTCAATCATTCAAAAAAAAAATTAATTCACCTCTCGAGCTTAGCATTTTTTTTGTATTTATCCGATTGAAATCAAACAATAAGAATAATGAGTTTGCGTACAAACGAGTATCACAAGTGAGTTCAAACACTCGCGCAAAAGAAAGCATTATTTCATATGTACCAAGTACATGAGAGAAGAAGAGGAAAGAAAAGAAAGAATGGTAAATCTTATGAAATTGATAAGGAAGTTTGATAAGATCAAGAGCCTGGGGCCACTGTACACAACGAGTTTGCAATGAGATTACTCTGAAATCCATATTGGATTATACCTTCTCATCTTGAATAACGGATTTTTCACTTTATTTGTGATGTGTATACACATGACCGGAAGAGACATCATACGTATCCTGGGGCCTGATAAAATCATTTACAAGAGATTATATCGAAATATAAGAGAAGGGCAAAAGGGAGCAGCCTCTTTGGTCTCTCTTTTGCCCTCATGAAATAAACATGGGATTCAATCAAAGTATTTTTTGATTGTTGTTTGGGCTTAACCGTAACACAAAACGGATACGAAAAATCATCAGAGTTGAAATGCTCGCTCAAAGATTGAAGAAGGATGTTCACAAAGGCACACACGAGAGATGTTTAATGGGTTACTCACGGCGAGTCATGTGAGTCCAATTTTCTCTTGTGGCCCTTTACTTCATGTAGTCAATTGGATCCGAGGTTACTTCAATGTCTCATTTTTTTTTCCTCCAGCAATTCATTTCTTATTCTCGTGTTTCCTTCATTCTTAGAAAAACAGGATAAGTCGATTTTTTTTTGCTAATTATTTTTTGAGAATATCTCGAAAAGTACGCAAAACTTGGAATTTTGAAAGTAAAAAAAAAAAAAAAGGAGTTTTACAAAAATCCCGAACCATTTTGACCCACAGGTCCATTCTACCCCGGCCTCCCTTTTAGGGCAAAATCACTCCATCTCTTCTAGTTTCGGAGGTATTCTCAAAAAAAGATGAACAAAAAAATCGGCTTATCTTGTTTTTATTTCCGGAATCCAGTGATAAATGAGGCCTAATTCTTTATCTCATGGAGATTAAGAGACGATTTCTACCACCTGATCAAGCGATTCATTGCAATTTTTCTACTCTGCTATTATTAAATGAATTTGAGACACGTGGATATTGAAGGAGAACATGTTTACACATTGAAATAATTTAAAAGCATTAAAAATGGTGATTTTATTCAATTCATGCATTTACCCACGTTACTATAGATCCACCAATTATGAACATTGTAGTAAGAGAATTTTTATTTATACCTTTTCATTCACAAGGAAAAAAAAAGTATTTTCCTCATCAAAATTATCCTTCACTTTTATAAATCTCAGAAGTTTGTCAATTAGTTTTATTCACTCATTTAAAAGTGATAATAAGTAAGTAAAACACAAGTTCGTAATTGAGTAATACTTATGTCATATAAGTTTCATTCTATTGAGTAAATAAAACGTTGAACTTGAGTAAGATCTCGTGATTCACGAAGGTCGTGCAAATGAGCCATGTGTGGGCCTTCAAGATCAATTGATGGTTGAATATACCCATTGCTCAAGGCAATGGCTCGTGTCACTTATCACATGATTGACTGCGGAAAAAATCAAACTCAAACAACAGAAAAAAACTTTGTAACACCTGACATAATAAATAAATTCAGTGAATTCTCCATTCTCTTATATAATTGAATTTATCAATTATTTTCATTAGGAAAATTCTCATCATGTGTCAATAAAAATATGTATCATGGAAAGTTATTTCTCCAGAAATATTGAAGAATAGAGAGAAACTGAAATTTTTGCGTAGGTTCATTTACTGGAAAATCTTGATGAAATTGAATTGAATAAAATTGAATGGTTTCTTCCTTCTTCTTTTTTTCCAGAATAAAAGAAGATAGAAAAATACAAAATAATACGAAGATGAAATTTAATGCTTGGGAGTGTGTGATCCAAGGGGAGAATGGCCAAGAGCAGGATGTGACGTCAGGAAGAGTCCCGTGAAACGAAGAGGGGACGACATTTTTTTTTTTTACTCCACTGTCATGACAAGTACAATGCTTTACGAGTTCAATTGTCTTCACTGACACTACGAGACACGCTTTACTTATGTGAGGAGGCAGACACTAATTTATTAATGCTACTTCACTATGTTACTCATCTGTGGTTTATTGACCATCATTGGACTAGACCTGAGCCACCCAAACTCTTAATTTTTTCAATTGTCTCGTGTAATCTTATGGGTTAATTGTGTGAATTTAATTTTGAGTCATTAATATTTAGCATTAATTTTTATTACATGTCATTTAAATTTTTCCTAAGATGACTAAACTGTGAAAAGAAAAGCAGTGTAGTATTTGGTCATCTTTGGATGACTTCTCGGCCTGTGACAATTTTTCACCCCTTCTCCTCCCCTTAGTTATTAGGCTACATTATAATATATTGCAATTGTTACAATGGTTATATTTTTTCTTTTTGAGAAAAAAAATGTTGGAAACTATTAAATATTGATGCCATCGGTCCTTAACAAATATTTTTTTCGAAATAATTTAAGAAGCTGTTAAATTAACTAGATTCAGTAAATTCAACAACTTTTTAAATTACTAATTTCTTTCTCAGTGTCACTTCAAAAAATACAATATTGTGTTTTACTTGTTTCTTCATATTTACAGAGAAATTATAGTCTATCAATGTCATCTATCAATAGCCCTCAAATAATAATTTACGATACAGCTAATCGTTCCATATCGGAAAAAAAGCATGAGAAAAATTGGATTTTTATCACCAACGCCACTATTTCATTGGCTCATTCATATGGCCTTCTCTAGATATAAAAGAATCGATATATCGAACAAACGCCTAGGTTACTATTTTACATTTTGATGCGAAGCAGTTAATGCCAATTGTATCTACAATGTAGCGTAAGAATTGGCGATTGAGAAATTGCCTGCGCTTCTACCGTTTGAGCTAAATATGAGCTTACAAAAGTCAGAAAAAAAATGTGAATTAGTCAATATTTATTCTAAATTCTATTTATTCTAATGTCAATAAGAGATGAAAAAATGATGAGTAATTTGAGTATGGAAATGAGTATCGAGTCGGATAGTTTGCTTGGCGGAAGTTGATCGTGTAAATTGAAACGTACAACAGAGCCAACGCTTGGGACACAGAGATGCGTGAGATGAATTGAAACATCGGGATGCTCTTTCGTAGTTCTTTCAATTCGTTTGGATATACGTGTGTACGTGGAGGGACGAGAGTTGCATTCGTTGGGGGGGAGGAAAAGAAAAAAAAACGGAAAATTTTTGTGTAACTGCGAGCGTGACGATACTCTCAACAAGGATCGGTACCTTTTGTCATCGAGGACAATAGCACAACGGCACGCGACATTTAATTCTATTGAAGCACGGAAAAAATAAAATATTTCCCTCTCAATTTTCAGAGTTTGAAAAGAAGTGGAGAAGGTGAGGCAGAAAGAATTTTTGTTTTTTTTTCTTCTTTTTTTTGATGCACGGAAAACTTATTCTTTTGTACTTATTGAGAATAGAATATGTAACAATGAATTTGAAACTTGAAATTTTGTTTTTGTCACTGATTCATTCTTTTTTGTTTCTATAATCCTGTGGAATTCTTCGGTATTGGGGATCTTTGAAAAAGCAGTTTGTGGAAGATAATTAATCATTCGATATATCTAATTAATGATTCCATGATTGATGAAATTGGGTGAAATGGGAATTTCAAGGAAATAGTGGTAGATGGGTTTTTTCAATGATTGCATTGAAAATGTGAGGAAATTTCAGGGGAAAAACATGTGTGAGGATTGTTTATTTTTTGAAAAATCCACTTTTTTAGCCACGAATGGGGTGGAAGGGGAGAGGGGGGGGGGGTAATCCTTCCAATTGGAGGATAGATAAAAAAATCGATTTTTAGGATATTTATGGGCACACAATAAAAATCAAATATAATTATTTGAGTAATTTTTTTTTTTAATGTATGAAAATAATTGTTATGATTTTTTTGGTTGCAAATATCAGATTTTGGCCTATGAGTATCTCAACAACCTATAATTACTTTCCAAAACCTCATGAATCAATGGAAAATAATCATACGTCTTATTCGAAACCAATTGCAAATCTATACGACCAACGAATTGGAGATATTCCCGAAAAAAGTGAAATTTTTCAAAAACAGAAAAGATTTAATTTTCAAATATCGACCAAAACATCGAATTTTTGAGAAATTCCAAAAAATAAATTTTAGCACATGATTTCCATTGAAAATTTCCTCAGTTTTTCAATGGAATCGTCAGAAAACCTTTATCTCAATAATTTTTACTGATTCTCAGTGATTCTCATAATATCGTCGTCCTAGAGTGAAAAGGGCATAAGTGGTACACGTTTCCCATCTTGTTAAGCCTTTTTTGCTCTGAGACCACGATATAAAGCATCAAAAGGACATTGTCTCGACGTTTCCTTAATCACAGACGTCGTTGCGAGAATTCAGTGAAGAAATAAAGGAGATACTTTGAAAAATTTAAAAATCCACAAAAGGTATATCTTTCTAGCCAATTTTCCATCAAAAACCATGTGAAGTGAAAAAAAAATAAACTACTTTACACGTTTTGAATTCTAATGCTTTTCAAGCGATGACTCAGAGTCACGAGTTGATATTTCTCAATAATCCTTAAAATTCACGTTTCTTTGGAAAAATTTCCATTTTTAATATTTTCACAGTAATTTGGGTCAACAATCTCTCGTGGATCGATCCCTGCATGTAGTTGCATGGCAGATTGAGCACGTGGCCACTCTACTGAATTCTCAATACAAATCAGAAAATAAAAAAAAAAAACGAAAAACATGAAATTAATGAGAATTTTAAAAACCAGTTTAATCTCATTATTATTGTTTATGTTTATGTTTTTTATTCCATAAGATGATGAGTAATGTTGGAATGAATTTTCCTGCTGTGCGCGGATGCAATTAGCGTTAAATCACTGATGGAATGTTTAATAAGCCGGCGCGTCTATCGCGTGCTACGTACTAAGTTGAACGCGCGAATTACGATTATGCACTGGAGAAATCCCTTCCTGCTTCATTCGGACTATTGAACACATTTTTTTCTTTCAATTAAATGATTAGGATGAATTAAACAATAAAAATTAAATATAATTATTTGATTAATTTTCATTTAAAAAAAATGAATGAATATAATTGTTATAATTTTTTTTCTCAAATGAAATAGAGCTTAAAAAAAATAATTTCAGAAATTAAAAAAAGAGCGGAATTGATTTATCACATTTTACACATTTTTACTGAATTTTGAAATTATATCAATATTATAAATAGGTCAAAAATTATTTATGTTTTACTTACAGAGTCATGCAAAATTTCCGAGCCACTGGGCTCTGTTTTTTAATACCGTTTATCAAATGTCCCTAATCAATATAATTAAAATTGACACAATCTGTCATTTTATAAATTAATCACTGAAGTCTCTTTATTTTTTTTTTATTCTCAATCACTAAACTGACACTAATCACTTTTTTTTTGTTTTCTTCAAATCACTTTTTAAATTTGCAAATGAAATTGAAATGGAATTATTAAAAAACAATTTTATTGATTGTAAATATTTTCTTCGGATAAAAATAAAAATAAAAAAATAAAGAGGATTAGACACTGGTTAGGGTTCGCTCGATAAGCCCGCGGCGCGACAACATCGCGCTCACGACTGACAAAACGATTGAGCGTTCCTTTTGTCGTTTCCAGTGGTGTTACAGGGAACCGTCCCCCTCCACCTACGCTATACAAAACGCGTTAAGAATTGAGATACCTCTTAGCGGGAGAAAAATGAGGTACACTCGGCCAGGGGCAGATGTCTTTTATTTTTCACTTTTTTAAATTTAAAACTTATCTGATTTTCTTTTTTTCCTCTTTCATTTATGGTAATTTTTCTTTCTGTTTCAACAGAACGAAAAAATGGAAAAAAGATGTATTGTTACACGAATTATTATATAATTACTGAAGTACTTGGATAAAATCAAAAATTTAATCGAGGTCACTTCATTACATGATAAAAAAAGAAGAAATTATCAGTAATTGATTTCTTCTTTTTTTTCAACCTAATAGTACATTTCTCTTATCGCTTTCTGTCAATTTTTACGTTCATTTGAAACACATTACTTATCTAAAGAATACACTGTTTTTTTTTTAATCGACAGAAATGTAATTTATAGTTCAAGTATAATGATAAGGGTGAATAAAAAAATTGATAAATCCGTGAAATAAAAAAATTAAAGCAGTTTAATGCACTTGAAATAATCCAAAAAAATGTGTAAAATAAATCGCACATATCAAGAGTTTTCGAGTTAACATTAGGACGAGAAACGTATTTGTATGACGCCCGATAAATAACGTGACAATGGGATAATGGAAAGATTGTCCCTTAAATGCATCCCATTCGTTAGAACGGGGAGCCAATGCTGGTAAGGTCGAGTCTCGCGGGTAAATCATTGCCTTAAAAAAAAAAAGATTCATTCAAAGACAATTGTCTCCTGAAATGAGAAACGCTTATTTGAAAGTAACAAAATACTAGGAAGCATGACAATTGAATTAATTCTAGTCTGAAAATGAGTTTAATTGATAATTAATGTTTATGTGAAATTTTCTGGAGATGGAAATATAACAGTAAAATCCTTGGAGAGGTCAAGGGACATTAGAGTTTTATCTGAATGCCTCCTGTATTTTACCCACGCAATAGTTTTGCACTCGAAACACCTACGCTTGAATACCAGTCATATACACTATTATATTGTCTACTTTTTTTCACATGTTTTTTCTCTTATTCTAGATTAAAATAAAAAAATAACATTAATTTTTGTTTTGCTTTTCATGTGAATCAAAGCACAAAGCTTTCGGCGAAATGTCGCATTTTGATGAGGGAATTGGTCAGAGTGAGATAGAGAGGATAAAAGAGGCACTAATATGACTGAACGTTCAAATGACAAATTGTTTCCTGAATGAACATGAAGTACTTCACTACCAGCTACAACTATAATACGTAACTGTTAACTTGGTAACCCTTTCCTCTTTGTGGGTATACATTGGTAATTACATGAAAAATACAAGGACGATTACTGATAAAGTCAATTTTATTTATGAATTATTATTCAATTAATAATGTATGAATTTCATTATTTTAAGACTATCAAAGAAATGATGATATCGAGAATTTATTACGCAATTAGCTGAAGATTTTCATTAGTAGGGTAATGAACTTGTTGAAAATTTTGCAATTAAAAAATTCTAAAGATTAAGAGGGTTAAACTACTGCATAATTTTCGAAAAATCAATTTTCTTTTCGTAGTTCAAAAAAATAGTTTGAGTCCTCGAGAAGGTATAGGCAGAAAGTTTATCACCTGATAACCATTTTTTCTAATGAAAATTTTGAAATTTTCCTCAAGCATTCCTTCATATTTATAGGACATCTTGAAACTTTGAACGCATTTATCTCGAAACACGATTTTCCAGAATTGCACGCAACATAGTTCGGACAATTTGCATTTCTTTGAGGTGAATTTTTGACAGTATCTTTGGAATGACATTTCGAAGCGAAGTACGTGGGATTTTCTCAAAATGATGATTTGCCCCTTTTTGAATGAGAAAAAATTACCGTTTTTTTTGTCAAAAATTCAACGTTCTTATTCAAATGCCCGCCAGTTCCCCAAAAAGCAATATTTTCAAAATCGGTCACGTACTTTACTAACTGTAGGCATGTAGATTGAGGCAATTTTCTTTTAAATCCACATTTACATCTGCTACACTGTGTGCAGTGAAGTGCCGAAAATTTGACCAGCTTCAGGCAAATGGCTGTCATGTCGTCATTTTTCGATATTTTGCCATGATATTTTGGATTTATGAACTCAAACATATGTCCAATAAGATGCCGGGAAAAAAAATGCCGGGAAAAACCCTTTTTTTGAGACGGTTACAGTGATCTAACCCCTTAAATGAAAATGATTAATTTTTTTTTATAAAACTAGAGATTTTTTTGCAATAATGAATGAAATAAAAATTATCAATCAAATTGTTTTAAAATGATTATTTTTAAATAATAACAAAATACCCTTGGCTACTTAAACTACGAATTCAAATTCAAACGGATATTCTGCTGTCGCGCGCATGTACTCAGGGGGTGGAATCGATACTACCCCTTCTTTCGTAGAAATTTTCTATTTTAATAATATTACTGAGAATTTACATTATTTACAAAGGGATTTCAGCACGCAATATTTTATGGTTTTGTCCTGGCCGAACCATTAACTTCAAATTTTCATGGCATTTCTTTTCATGTTGATTTTTTACAATTGTAAATTGTGCACTTGAATGAACGTGAATGTGAATTAAATACGTTCTATTATTATTTTTTCACTTGTTCAACATTTAATTGTTGCTAATTGTTTTGTACTTGTTACGCGCACCGACTAATAAGTATCATCTAATGTATTTAACGTGCTAGAATCGGTAACTTGTAAGAAACGATTCGCAATATTCATTAGTACCGTACACTAAACTGCTGCTAAAATATGTGACCTATAACTTGGAATTGCGTCACACAACCGTTACATATCTATCTTGCTCTCTTATTTTTTGTTATAACATATCTGTCATGCCTCTTTTTGACTGCGCATGCAGACATGTGATAAAAACGTTGAGATTATTTTTCATTATGAAATCATAATATTTCATTAATTCACAAAATATATGAATTCGAAGAAATTTCAATTTTTCGGAAAATCAAATGATTAAATAATTTGAAAAAGTAAGAATTCACTCATTTTTTTTCTACAATAATGGAGAAATTTTTTAAAAATTTTTATTCATACTTTTTTGTTTTTTTTCGGTTGAAAATATTCTTGTGATTTTTGAAATTGATATTCGCACCGGTCAATACTCACGCACATGGTAAAAAAGTTTACGCAATAGTTGTGGGAATTCCCTGAAAGATGTCACTAAATGGAAAAAATCATCGAATTATCAATTACCGACAAAACAAGTTGTCTCATTTGCTGCAAGATGGCATCGATGTGCAATTCTTGCGCCGTCTTTACTGGAAAAAACAATTCAAGTGTATTTCATTCATGAATTAATCTCTTTATTGACGCAAAAAAAGAAAACAACTCGAATAAACACAAGAAGAACTATAAATAAAAGAAGTAAATGGATGGAAATAAAGATTAATGAATAATGGAATGAATTCCTATTTTCAAATTTACCTCCAGTCAGTTGTTAACCGCCAAATCATAAGCTCCTCCCTCTTCCCCCTCTTCTCTCATGTTTGGTTCATATATTTTCATAACAAACAAATACATAATCTTGAGAATATAAAAACATTATGTACAAGTGGGGAAACTCTTTATTTGTATATTTATGTGACGCACTTGAAGGTATTTTATTCTGCGCTGTTGATCGTCACGTCGTTTAGAGTGAAAGAAAAGAAAAAAGAGAGAGATAGATACATGTTATGTTTAATTCTGTAGTCTCGGTGGTGGTAGCGTCATTATCGTATGTCAGTCACGCAATTGGAGGCAATACACAAAAGCGTACAGTACAGAGGTTGTGTTAGTGATTCTCTGCGTTATGCGCGTGCCGGGTAGCTCTCGATAATATTTTTCATAAAAAAGCAGTGAAAAATAAAAAAAATAAAGAAAATAATTCGTCCCCGAGGTTCGGGTGTGCGTCATAAAAACAGCTAAAACCTGTCAAGTTGCAATGCTACTTAAATCGTAGCACATTATTGTCTTAACCTGTAAACAAGTAAAAAAGCCAATTGACATTTGTTTTTTAGTGTGATTAATAGAAAAAGGTGAATAATTGAATTTTTTTGATTATTAATGTTTGAGTTATATGTGTGTGTGTATGCATTGAATGCAACTGGATGTACCGTTACACGGTTTCCTGGGCGTTTACACAGTTATTCTCTCTCTCTATATATATATATATATATATATTTTTTTTTCTCTCATTTTTTCATAATTCAATGAAAGTACAAGTGATGGAGAAGGGGTCAATGCTTATTTACCGTTGATACTCTTTCACATTATATTTTGTTTTTCATTCAGAAAAGATTTATTCTATTCGTTCAATTGTGTTTTATTATTTTTACTTTTTGCTCCGATATTTTTAGTTTTTCATGGGAGCTGAAATTTTTTTTTTCCCTCAAGGTCATGAATATTTTTGTTTCATCAGCATTCACTGTTTTTATTTTTAAATTCAAATTATTGGCTGGCCTTTTTAAAATTTCAAACTGTGATGAGAAGAATAATTATGTAATCATTTGAGACATTTCAAATACAACCTGTTTTGTTTATCAGACTTGTTTTTATTTTTTTCTGAATTTTTAACTGAACGTCAGTGTCAACCAACTGGATTATCATTATAATTTGTTATTGTTATTACTGTTATGATTTTTTGAAAGAACCAGTGGAGGGAAGATGTGATGCGACTGCTAAGAAATCTTGTCTCATGGCTGAGATGCATTACACGTCAATACAACGAGATTTGTCCGACGAGTTTATTTCACTCAAAAAAATATCGAAGGTTCGTTTATCAGTTGATTTTATTCATTTTTTATATATGTATATATATATTTAAGGCGTTCATTTTATTAGTTACTGTTGAGAAGAACGTCTCTTGGAAATTTGTGCAAATATTTGGAAATTTTTTTATTTATGATTTTTATATGGAATTTAGTGATTTCATTTTAGTTAACAAATTACTATTATTCTTACCATTTACATGGATGATTTAATTGTAAACATGAAATTAATTTTTATCTTTATTGCTTTTGTATTTAATTTTATTATAATTTTTATTTAATCTTAAATTATGCACTTTTCTATTTTAACATGAAAATTATTGAATTCATGAGAATCATAAATTTTCTTTTTTTTTTTCATGCATGAAAATTTGTTTTACACTTGAGAAATTTTTATCATAGAAATTTTCTTTAATTTCGTTTATTTAAAAATGTTGTTTCAATTATTTTGCTTGAAAAATTGTGATTTATTTTAACATTATTAACACAATTTGTTTTCCATTTTCTTTTTGGCATTGATTTCAATTTTTGAATAAACCAAAAAAAAAAAAACAGTTTGATTCTTTGGACTGTCGGGATAAAAAATTTGCCAATGATACTAACTCTCCCAGTGGTCCTCTGTTGTGTGGTGACATGAGCCAAGGAGACAGGAGCCACAAGGAACGAAAGGACCATCGTGATAAGTCTAGGGCATACAGAAAATATTCTGAATTGACACCACCTAGCCTTCACAGCTACGATAATTATGGGTAATTTATTTTTACTGCTTGTAGCATGATTTCTCCTTCTCTCTTTTTTCTTTTTCACTGGAATTTTAGTTGATTCAATGAGCGCTATCTTATCGTCTAATTTGATAATTGATGTGGAAGAAGACGAAGATATGTTTGGCGATTGTGTTTAAATTGTGAGGTTGGTTCTGTTGATATCTTTGGAATAAGTAGGAGAATTGAACTTTTTCAGTTTATTATTGGAATGTGCTAAAAAAGAAAAAAAAAGAAGAAATTGAATCTAAATTAGAAGAAATGAGTCATTATTAACATGTTCAAACTGTATGTAAAGTTCTTATTCTGTGTGAAATTTCATTGAATTTAGTTTATGAAAAATTCCGATTGATGAAGAACTATTGACTATTTTTTCAACGCTTCAATCTGTAGTTAATTATTTAATAAATAATAAAATTGTCGGTATGAATGTTGGAGTGTGAAAGAAGGGAGCATGAAATAAAGTGAAAAAATTATTCCACAGAAATTCAGTTGCTAGCAAATCAAATTCTCTACCAGGAAGATGCAATGCTACACTGCAGGGCTCAGGACCCCTCGTGGCTACTGGGATCCAGGCGGAGGATTTGGCAAGTCAATTAACTCTACTGGACGTTGGTGTTTTCAAGGCCATAAGACCAGAAGAGCTCTCAAGTTGCTCTTGGAATAAGAAGAATAAACTTCTGGTTGCCCCCAATGTCGTGGCTTTTACCAGAAGATTCAATCATGTTAGTTTAAACATTTTACTTTATACGATTAAAGAGAATTTCCATTATTGTTAATATTTCATTTATTTTCAGGTGAGCTTTTGGACAGTCCAAGAAATTTTAAATTTTTCAACTCCAAAGCAACGCTCAGAAATGATTGCACACTTTATTCGTGTCGCGAAAAAATTGTATGACTTGAATAATATGCACTCATTATTCGCTATCATATCCGGCCTCCAAAGTGCCCCGATATATAGGTAAATGAGTCACTAAACATTCACACATATTAATTTAATCAAAAAATAGTTGACTGCACAGAATATAAATGCTTGTATTTTTAATTACAGATTAAATAAAACGTGGGCATGTATCTCGAAAAAGGACAAATGTACGTTTGATAAATTGGCTGAGGTATTTAGTGATAAGAACAATTGGATGAATCTTAGAGATCACATGGAGACATTGAGATTACCATGCATTCCGTATTTGGGTCTTTTTCTTACTGATCTTGTATATATTGATATGGCTCATCCCCCTTCCAAGGTAATAATTAATTTTTTTTTTTTTTCGTACTTGAGCTTGGAAATAATTCATATTCTCAGGGTATTATTATTTTTGCACTGGATTACAGAATAATGACAACCATCAAAGGGCAATAAAAATGAACACAGTACTGACTAGAGTAACTGTATTCCAAGCCAGTGATTATTCTGGTATCATTCCATTACCAGATGTTCAGAGATATTTAAACAGTGTGAGATACATTGAGGAATTACAGAAATTCCTTGAGGATGATCATTTCAAGTAAGTAAAATTGTAGTCAAATCGTTTCATTATTAAATAATACAAGACCATTTTTAATTGATTTATTATATTGTATTATTAGGCTATCAATGAAGCTCGAACCAAACTCGCCAGTGGCCTCATCAAGCAGCAGCAAAGAATCCGTGGGAGACGTAGCAACGGGTGTGGCAGCCCTCTCTCTTTCTCCAGCTCGTGGATGTGCTGGTTCTCTTCGACTGCATGCAGCCTCTGCAGCCAATAAATTTGTCCCAGGTCATCGTAAATGTCGCAGTTTAGGCACCAAGTGAGTAACTCTAATAATCACCAGAAAAAAAAAAGAATTCAAATGTTAATCTGTTATTTTACTATTGATAATCATATTAATTAATGATTAAATTTCGTGGATTAAGATTCATCGCTTGATATAATTGATTTGTTGCTCTATTGAAATTAATTTAATGGTTGATTTAGTTTATCCTTTCTTTCGCATTCAATGAAAATTACGAATTAAAAAAAAAAATTGAAAAACAGAAAAAAAAAGAGAAAAAAAAATTGTGGCTCTGTCAGATTTCGTAGCACGAGCCTTCCACGCAACTTTCATAAACAAGGAGGGCGATACGGAAGTTATGGAACATCTGGGTGAGTCCCCGGGATCTCAATTAGGGATTTTTAACGTAAAAAATTAAAATTTATAAAAATTCGATCGGCTTATGAGACATATCATTTTATTTTTCAATTATAATTTAATAATTATTCGTTTAATTTTCAATGTTGCACCTTTCTTTTCCTTTTGGATTTAATAGGCATCGTGGAATTTTTAGGTCGCTGCATGCAGTACTTTTTGGATCACAAAAATTATAATTATCACTTTATATAAAATTTTCTATTATTAAATTCATTATTTGTTTTAATTTCAAATAATTTATAATCATGTTCATTCTCTATATTACATAGTAATATAAGTCAGAGCGATATGGAAGAAAATTCATTGGCATGTGTTTAGTTGATGAATTTCTATTTACACATTGTAATTTTAGCAATTGTGTTAATCAGTCATTAAACAAGTCAATCAAAAATTGACTTGTTTTTAGTTAGTAAAACAAAATTTACTCCAGAATAATTTAATCGGCTTATCTCGTACTGAATAATTCTCTCCTCATTTCAATAATTCAATCATGCTTGCACACTGATATAGATAAACAACTTGAAAGGTTTTACTGCCTTGAATGTGTACATTATCATGAAATCATAATGGATCAAAACAATTTGAGGCTTGTCATCCAATAATGCATGCCAAAAATCATACGAGTGAACAAGTGAATCTGTCATTATTATTGATGATTCTTCAATCAAAATTTGATGAATTTATTGTTAAAATAATGAATTTTCATTTCAGTATATTTGGAAAATCCACTGGAACATCATTGGAGCCTGGTCAAGTCACTGTACGTCATCTACTTGATGATTCTGTACTAGAGGAGCCTCATTTAGTGTCACCAGTAGTTGACCTGGATCAGAATTCACCTGGAACTCCCACTGATACTCTCAACGATAATTGCAGTCTACTTTCTAGAACGAGGTAATGAGAAATAATTGAGTTGATGTAAAAGAAAAAAGAAAAAAAAAGGAATTGTCATTGTTTCATTAAGACGATAATAACTAATTAACGTTTCATTTGCAGTACATTACCCATACTACCGTGTACCATTGATGGTATCATGGAGCCACGCTGCTCTATGCAGGGATTACTCAGGCGAAAAGTTGTGCTTCGAGATGGTAGGAAACCTGCAGTATCGACTTGGCAGAGGTACTGGATTCAACTTTGGGCTTCGTCGATAGTTTATTTCTCACCGAAATGTTTCAAAGGGTAATAATTTTCATGCTACGTCATTTTTAGACAGAAAATTGATTTTTTCACTCAACATTCTATGAACCTGCAATTTTTCCAACTCACATACATTTTATGCATGAAAAACAAATAGGGGAAAGTGGGGCAAAAAGGATTTGCGGATCAAAATGATTTGGGATGTTTTTTTTAAAGGTGAAGGGCTTTTCAAAAAAATTATAAATAATTCACTAACAATGTCCATATATTGGAGCATCTTCCCAATTTTTTTCAGATTTTTCCACCGCGTCCTCAATCCGAATAAAAATCATGAATTAGTTACCACGTAGGTCCATTTTACCCCGGTCTCCCCTATAACAGTTTAGTGAAGAATAATTCAACATTTTCGTTGAGACCTCCGTCTTAAGGGGTTACATACGTCCAGCGGCGCCGAAAACGCGCTAAAAGAGAAACTCCTTTTAGAAGGGATAGGAATGGAAATTCGTGGAAATAATGTTTGCACATTGTTAATTGGTCTTTAAACTTTATAAAAAAAATTATTTAATTTTTTTTTTTTTTTAATTACTATGTAAAAAATAACGTTCCCCGAAGCACCGTAAAAAAAAAATTGCTCCACGGTCGGCATCATTTCGCATTGAAATGTTGATGGATCTGCAAAATGTAAAAAGTTTCTTGTAAAAGAAGGTTGTAGTTATAGTCTATGGGGCCAGATTTTTGAATTTTTGAAAATTCAGCAATTTACAGCAGTTTAAAAAAAAGTTTGCGTTTTGCGTCATAAATTTCACACTTTAATAATTTCTTAAAAATTGTTCAATTACAATATCAAAAATCCGGCCCCATAGACTATAACTACAACCTTCTTTTACAAGAAACTTTTTACATTTTGAAGATCCATCAACATTTCAAGGAGAAATGATGCCGACCGTGGAGCAATTTTTTTTTTCACAATGCTTCGGGGGACCTCATTTTTTACATAGTAATTAAAAAAAAAAAAAAATTAAATTAATTTTTTTATAAAGTTTAAAGACCAATTAACAATGTGCAAAGATTATTTTTACGAATTTCTATTCTTATCCCTTCTGAAGGGAGTTTCTCTTTTAGCGCATTTTCGGCGCTGCTGGACGTATGTAACCCCTTAAAGAATTATCAGTATTTCAATTAAAAATTGAATGTCTGATTTTATGCACTTTCGTATGATTTTTTTAATAACCATCGTTGAACTCAGACGTTTTAATATGGATAACAAGCATCTCGTGAGTGTAAAAAAGTCAATTAATTCTCCGTTTCATTCGAATGTTTTTAATGAAAAATGTCTCTTATTATTGATACCAGTCGAAAGATTGAATACTGTTCAATCGATATTGAATTAAAAGTAAATTATTCAGGATATTGGAAATCCAGTTTTTTAAATGCCAAAAATGTTTGATACGCTCATTTTTTAGTATGATATTCTAAAAAAATTCTTATTCATCTGTTCCAGATGCGATAGATCAGATTTTAAACGTGAACCCTACAAAATGGTATCGATATTGGGGTGGATTGTTGAGTCTTCAGACAGCATGTTTCATCGAGACACTTTTCTACTCACCGATCCAAACAAAGGTAAACCAATCATTCATTTTTCGCGGACACATTTTATTTTTGATGTTTTATAAAATCAGTGGAAATATTCCATATCAATTTTCACTGATCATTCTATTGAGGAATTCCGTTAGCACTTTGGATTCAGTGATATTGCTGTAAAATTCATATAGGACATTCTCAATGTTATGTTCATTATATCCTATTTTTTCCAAAATTTTCATCTGATTTACAGCAATTAACGATCAAATTGTGTCTTATACATGGGTTCTTATGCATTGAAACCTGTCTTTGCAAGAGATCCTTGTTACTACCTGAGTTGGTAACAAAGGCGATTTTGATACCGTTAGTTACTTCAAAACCGATCAGATGAAAATTAAGGAAATAATAGTACATAATGAACATAACTCGTTAAGAATGTCCTGCATGAATTTCACAGCAATATCACCTAAAGTGCTAACGAAACTCGTCAAAAAGTCGAGAAAAATTTCCGTTCAAATTTTTTTTTTTTTAATTTATTCTCGAATTGTTATTGAAAATCTTCCTCTTTAGCCTGAAATCAGGCCTCTATCTGGCCTCAATTGATCGATTTAAAATGGAAATTTTCTGAGCTTTTTTGCAACTTCTCCATAATTTTCGTGGCATGTCGATTAAAATTCGGAAAACTTTTTAATTCGTTCCTCAAGAAAGATGATTGAGAATAAATAATAATTTTATTGTAAATTTTTTATGTTTAGGGAATGTTTACAAGTTCAGAGCTGGTACTGGGGACTTTGCAGATCAATGGGTAAAAGAGTTACGTTCAACAGTACGTGGTATAATTGAAAAGAAGCCAATTCCAGCAAATCTCATGTCCTTCGAATGAATCATGTGTCACTAACATTGTCGGTGTATTATCGCATGATAAAAAAGTTCTCATCATACATCGCTTATAGAACTCATTAAATTACTGAAAAAGCTAAAAAGAAAAAAAAACTCAACAAAATGCCAATTTTCCTAATGGCCAAAAAATTTATAAATAAATAATGCTTTGATACGTGCTCGAGCAAGTAGCGTGAATTCGTATGAGGATATATATGCTCATTGAATTTTTATGAGCCAAAAAGTCGTAAGTTTCCTTCATTTTCCTCCTCTACGTGAATTGAAATTAATTTTTTTATTTTATTTATTTAATTTGTTTCATATTTTTTTTTAATTATAACTTTATACGGATTTTTCACTGCCAGGTTGCGTTAGGAATGATTAATTATTATTATTTTTCTTTTCTTCAATTTTCTGTTAAATTCAAAATAGTAGAAAGAATGACATCAAGTTTGATGAGAAAAAGAAGAGAACAAAGGCTCTAAAAATTCGAAACAAAAAAAATTTCAATTATCCGACGAGCTATTTTTTCCTCAAGCTTCCCTTTGGCTTTGCAGAATAAAATAGTAATTTTTAAATAGTGAATAAAAATAATTATAGACAATTGCTCTCTGTAAAATTATCAGTAAAACATGTCACATGCTCTCACTGAGAAGAGTGATTTTAATTTATTATCACATTATTCATACGTTTTTTAAATATCCTCGTCTCGACGAGAATCCTACGCTTACATATCTCGATATTATTTATACTCGAATTCGAATAAATAATTAATAACGATAAGAGAGGAAGAAAAAAAATAGGAAAAATTAAGCGAGATGATGAATAATCATTGAATTTTTACTCGTTGTTTGTCTGAGACTGTCAATTATAAATATTCCCAGCGAAATGTAAACAAAATAATTACTATACAAGACTAAATTTTTAAGTGAACATAGAACTTCAACGAAGAAAAAAAATGAGTAAAACTCTTTTGATGTGAATTTTTTGACGTCAATTGCATAATTAATGAATTACTAGAAATGACAATTCTAAATCAATTTTTGTGAATGAAATTTTGAAAAAAAGAGGAATGAATTGTTGTTAAAATTATTTTTTCTTATGATTAACAATTTGGGAAGGCCATTGTAGAAACTTTTAAGATATTACCAAAGGACTCTGTTGTATTTACAGTTTTTTTTAAATCTTTTTCCTTCGGTAGAATGATTATGAAGAAGGACTTGGAGAAGGAATAACGAATTCAGTAGAGTGAAAGTTTGCAAAAGTGGATAATTCGGAAAATTATATCTTTAGTAGTTTCTGAGTATCTAACAAATGAGGAAATTTAGGAGAATATTAATTTATCTCTTTTTTTTTATACAGGGGAGATTATCCACAATTATTTTTCCTATAACTATAAATTTTACAGGTATTTTTACAAAATCATGAAATGTATTTTTTTGGTTTAATTCTCTCATTCGTTTTCACTGACTGAATTCGTAAAATGCATTATTGCTGTTCAGCTTGCCTTTTTAAATTGGCATATCACTAACTGTAAATGTGTTAATTAACGAGTTAACTTCATCGAATGTATCTCATGACAATTATTAGCGAAGTTATAGATATATTTTTTTTTGTATCAAGATAAAGATAAATATCGTTTAAGCTTTTTTTTTTAATTTTATTGTATGATTAAAAAAAATATCTGATGTTTCAGGCTCAGATTTATTATTAATTCTTTATGAACTTGATGTTTAATAGTCTGATATATTTAATGCCTTTTGAAAATGTTATCACATTGTTTATACTTGTTGAATTGATATTTTCCTTTTTTTTTCGTTTCTTTTTTAATGTTCATGAAAATTAGTCATCGATTAATTGATACATGTCTTCATGCTCGTGCGTGATGCTACTGTGTCTCATTGAAACTATTCACATTACATATCATTCTAAAATCATAGGAAAAAAAACAAACAAAGCTAAACATATATACATTGACGATAACACCACAGAAAATCTATATTCATTCACATTGTAAATTTAAAACTGAACGATTTGTTCGGGCTTTGAATGAAAATAATAATAATGATAATAATACTAATAATAATAATACAAAATGTTTGACTGAAAGCTGCATAGTTACTAGGAAACTTTTCTTATTTTTTAGTAATGATGCCAAAAAAAAGTGTAAATCTTCATTCTCATCTCACTATCACTAGGAAAAAATTTGAATTTTGATGAAAATAGAAAAATTAAAGCATCTTCAATCAATAGATAATCATAATAATTCCACAATATTTTTTTTCGACACATGTAAACATTTTTCATGAAGAAAGAAAGTTAATTCTTTTTTTTTTCACATGCCTGAATATACAATCACTGGAGTAATTTTGAAAAATTAATAAATAATAGTAATGAAGGATAAATATCTCGCTGGTTGTGAAGTTATCTGCTAATGTGTAAATGTCTACGAAAAGAAAAGAATTGTGACCGAACGCTTTCTCGTGTGAAAATGGATTACGCTTTTTTAAAGAAAATTATCCTCAAACTGATTGAAAATATTAAAAAAAAAATCTCGAGTGAATAAATTAAACAAATAGAAATAATGATTGATGTATTACGAGGACAACAAGAATGAGAACTTTCGTGAAATTGTGTGTAACAGATGAAAATAGTTCATGAAAAAAAAAGCAACACTGAATGTTTGTAAATCACTTTATTTTTATAAAATAGAGAAGAAAAAAAAACACATGAAAAATACGAAAAACAAAGTGTCCAATAATGATACATGACTTAATTGTCGTGTAATAAGATTAGCAATACTTATGATCAATAAAAGATGAAAAACAATAATAATAGAGATATGAAATCATAGATTTAAAGAAATAATATGTACTAGGAGATATTAGATACTGGCTGGTAGTGAGTTTTAATCGTTCCATTGTGTTAATTGTGTAAATTATTTACTTTGCTAAGTATACATGAAAAAAAAAAGATTTTTTTTTTCGTAACTAAAATAAATTGTGTTTTTTTTTAAAAAGCATATTGAATAGTAATCATTAAAAGGGACAGCACAATCCACCAATGTCGCCTATTTCGATGCATTGTCCACCATTGAGACATACCATACGGTAAAGTATCAACTGACGAATGTCTGTCTGATTAATGTTAAATCGATCTTTGACCCAGACGTATAATTCCGTCGTGAAATTTTGAGGTACATCCAATTTCTGTAACATTAATGAATTCCTTCATTATTCTTCACAGTAATAATTAATATTTGAGAATTAAAAAATTCATAATTATTCTATTATTGACCTGAAATTTGTCGACTAATTCATCAGGTATACCAAGAGCGTCTGGAAATCGAATATCTGGCATACGTTGAATGTGTGTCGCATTTTTAGTATAACCGTCACCAAGAGAAAATGTAATAAAATCTTCTCTCTCTGAAAAATCATTAAATTTTAATGGATTTAATAATTTCTCCTTTTTTAATTCCAATATTCGACTGATTTTATTTCAAATTACCTTGCAAAAATTCTTTTAAACAAATAAAAAAACTTAATTTAATAAAATTAGGATTCACTTATTTATTTAAAAAATGGGATTTTATGATTATTATCAACTTCAAAACTTCAATTAATTTTATTTGGATAGGCCGCTTTTCTGCATATTCTGCTTTTATGCAGGAAAGGGGCCTACATAAAATTTAAATAATTATCAAAGTCAAATCTTCGGAAACAATTATACTGTTAGAATTTCTAACGGATTGTTTACGGGATACTGGAGATATTGTTAAGAATACTGAAGCTGTTTAGTATCATATTAGTTGAGTTGATTTTCGTTATGTTCACATTGAAATATTATAAATGATGTATATTTATTATTTTTGTTTTTATTTTCCATTACTTGTAATTGTTCTCATAATTGAATTTATTATTGGATGATTTATGTGATATATTGTTTTGATTTGTGTATTTCTCTTTTTCTTAATTTCCTTTTTTCACCAAACTATTCATTCGATAATAGTTTTTTTGTTTGTAACAGCGAAAGTATGGAATAATGGACTCCGATGGGTTTTCAATCCTGAAGTCCGAAATTTAATAAAGAAAGCAAGAAAAGAAAAAAAGGCAGTGAAGTTTCATTAGTTGATGAGTGAAGTTTTCATTGGCATTTAGAAATGTAAATGTTTAATAATTACGTACCATGTTCAGGCAGAGACATTAATATTTTTTTCCCCGGTGGAATTGCAAAACACGAATGTAGTAAAATAGCTGCAGCAATATTGAATAAAAAATTGTAGAATTTCATCTTCACTCGGTTTATTTCTACACTCACTTAAGTAAAGATGTAAAATTTAAGAACAAATCTACACCAGTTGACCGATCTATTCAAAATGAACTTTCGAAATTTACTGAGCCTGTACGGTACTTAAAAAAGCTATGATATCAGGCTCTACCATATATTATAGCGATTGCATACTGCCATTGGAATCTTAATCCCTTTTGACAGTATCAATGGAGTGATTGATTGTAAATAGAGAGTTGAACACATTGAATCTCATAGGCTACATCAATTAAGCTTGTTTTTCAAGTTATCCAACATCGAATCATCGTGTTTTCTGACTAATTTCGTATCATAATTCGATCGAATTATTTGTATCGAACAAAAAAAAAGTACAAAAATTTCCATTTAATTTCTGACGCATCGCGGTATTTCCAAAAACTATTTTATCGACAAAAAAAATAATTTTCGTCTTGATAAATGGTGAAATAAAATCAATAAATCCTGCTTCTATCTGTAGAGTCATAAATAATGATAAAACAATAGAGAAAACAGAATTTTGCCGATGAAAATCCATCAATACACGAACAATAAAGATAAGATCGTTCAAATAAAATTAATCCATGTAGAATTTTTTTTTTTAATGATAATCTATCTTTATTTTCAATGTTCTTCAGTGAATCGAGCCATCAAGTGTTTGACCACCAATTAATCTTGGGCCCTAGTCTGACCGTTGAGCCACTGGATTGCCTCCTTCATTTTCTACCACATTTGCCCTCTGCTTTTCTCTCAAAGTACACCTAACATTAGTAATAATTAACGAAAGCGTGAGATAGTACAGTAGTGGGCTCCTTTCTTCCAACAAGAGAGAAACTACTTGTGTATTTCTCGACAAACTGAATATGTACGGGAAAATAGAATACCTCTTGACCATGAGTAAATATATTACAGAATTCCATCATTATTCAACTATTTATTTTTCTTTCATTATTCAAACACAATGAAAATGAAATTGAAGTAGTTCGATCACTACACTCGAAGGATTAAAATATAAAATTAATTTTGAATGAAAATTTATAGAAATTGGAATTGAATTTCAAGTCGATTGGATGTTTCGTATTGTCACAAGCTAGATAGTTAAATAATTAAAATAATACGTCGTTTTACGGACCAATGCAAGATTTCGCGCTTTTAAGAATGTTTGAGAGGTACAATCGGGAAAAAAAGTTGTTTTTTGTACGAAATCGTTAATAATAACTTATACAAGATGAAATTTTCGAATCTGATTCAGTGAGTCTGTAAAGAATGTAATGAGAAATCAAATAAGCCCTAGAAACAGAAAATAATTGGAAATTTTAAGATTGATACGATTTTTTACATTCCTTCGAAACTTGAAATATTTGGAGAAGAATAAGAAATGTTGGCAATTTTTTAATTTTCAATCATTTTTTTGCTTCTAGGGCCTATATTTTGTTCTTCATTACATTCTTCACATACTTACTGAATAAGTTTTGAGGCATTTATCTTGTATACATTGTTATTTACGATTTCATACGAAAAATTTTTTTTTCCCGATTGTACCTTCCAGTTATTCTTAAGGTAATCCTAGTGGTTCGGGCAATCTATTTTCCCTTTTCGATTTTGGTCACTTTGGATAGAATAGCATGAGGAGATTTTTTTAAAATTTAGTTTACCCCATGCTACCGGACAAATAAGGCCAAAACTCATTCAATTAACATTGAAACTCCATAAGCGAGGTTCAGTTTCAGTTTCACTATGAAAATTCATGATCACAGACCTATTTTTTCCTTAAATAACCTAATATGTTTTTTGTTCGTCAGAATGTTTATTAATTGCATGAAAACATCAATGGCGGCTATATTGGTATTTGAAATTCGAGAATCCTCCAATCCCAGTCCTCGATACTGGGACAGCGTCAGTCAAATGCGGAACAATATGGAATATTCATAATATTATTCATTAACAATTTATCATCTTGGACATCGTTCTAATATCAGTAAAATGTTGAGAAATCGAAATAGTTATAGTAATTATAATAACTGAAAAGAGAAAAAAAAGGAAAAATTGATCATTTCAACCTGCCACAAGAATTACCTTAAGTGAGGTAAAAGATTGAAATCTGGAAAATGATTTTTAAAAAAAGCAAAAAACAAGAAAAATTGAAGATCTAGTATGAAGATCATTGACCATCTGATAACTTTGTAGTAAATAATTGTTGTTGCTGCATAGGGAAAGACGTGAATACGTTAATCAAATAGTATACTACTGGTTAAGTAATAAATGACAAATCATTAATATAATTTACCAATTCTTCTTCGGATTCATTTTTCATACCAGGAAATAGGTTTTTAATCATGAGTATTCATTTTCGGGTATTTCTTTCGTCCATTTCTTATAAGACACTCAACGACTAGTGCGACTTATGATTAAACTCCTTTAACTACCTATTTTTACAAAATTGTTTATCAGTTTGAGAGATGAGAAATGAATTTATAACTCGTTAATTAAATTATTGAATAATCAACTTCATTTTATTCTATTTACTTTATTTGAATTACTAAATGAGGTAAGAATTTTCACTGATGAAAATAATTGAAAATTTCGTTATGCAAGCAGTGAAATGTCTCAGTGTCCATCAATTGAATTCATTAGTTGTCCATTATTGTTGTTTCTTTCTGGACTCAAAAAATATTAATTTGATGAAATTTAAAATATTCTGGAAAAAATTAATTTAACGATTTTAACTTAATTATCACGATAATGAGATAAAATAAGCGGTTTTATATTCATAAAATTTCTGAAAGATAATAATTGAATGATTTAAGAGTAATTGGAGAAAATAAAATTAGTGAACAAAGGCACGAGATCCCTTTCGATTATAAACACATGAAATAGATTATCCATTGAAATGTTGCGAATAGCCAGTGATATTTGAAAGTCGGTAGTAAATTCGATCGTAATTCGATTAATTTGCCTTCGTTTTAGAGAGATAGGGTCGAAGATGAGCCTATTCACTCGGCATTTCATGGATGTAGTTTGATAGCAAGAGAAATGAGAAAGAGGAAGATAGTGTAAATGCAGTAGAGGTAATACAAATGAGTGAGATGGAAGGATTGACACATGGAAGTAGACCAACAAGCTACTGGTTGCCTGTCGGTGTCGTAGCCGTAGCAACGGCTCTGCAAACAATCATGCCCGAGCCTTTGCACACACAACGTTATCCAATGTGTTTCGTGGTTGCATGCAAACTCCAACTGCTATATATACGGAATTGCAAGGATTACAACAACGGTAAATCCTGAAATTGATTTTTTTTCAGAATGAGAAGATGAGGAAAAAAATTTATTAAAAAAAATTTAAAAAAAAAAGGGGAAAAGAAGGAAGAAAAATTATGCAGAAAATGGGAGAAAAGTTTTTGCATATTAGAGTGAACTGGAAGAAAGAAAAAAAAGTTGAAGAAAAAAGAGAAAAAAATTGTTAAATCCCAGAAGAGTCCGTGGATCTCTCTCGTCTTCCGACAATGGGAAACAATCGGCTCGGTCCTCGTTCCTCTCTGTACATCTATATATCTATCCAACAGCTGAAGAAAAAAAAAACGAAATAGAAATGGAGGAAAGAAAGAAAAGCATACGGCAAAACGAGAAAGAGACGTGGAGAGAGTACAGTCGAGGTCGGACTGATTTCCCCGTGGGTCACTTGAGCTTTCCGCGTTTTCACAGTAAAATAGAGTACAAAAAAAAAGAGAAAAATAAAATAAAAAGGGGAACAAAGAAAATTTTGGTTTTCAAATGTACACAGGCAAATCCGTTTTTTTTTTACTTGTGAAATTCGCGGTTTTTGTTAATTAAAGTCAATTAAAGTTTCGCATACAGAGGACAATTGTTCGGAATCAACAAAAAAAAATTGTAATAGGCTTTTCCTAATAATTCTATTGAAGAGCTGAGGAAATTTCCACGAAAAAACTTGTGTCAATGTTCTTTTTTGAAAGATTTTACATTTTCAGGAGAAAATGGGGGCTCAAACACTCTACGAAATTGAAAATTTTTCATTTTTTCGGGGATATGTACTCTTCTGTTGCTCGTAGTCAGTTAGGATTGATATCAAATGAAAAGTGAGATTCATTGCCATCAATTTATGTGATTTGGAAAGGGAAATTATTAATTTTTGAGGTACTTGTAAGGCAAAAGCTGATTTTTATTTTAAAAAAGCCCATCAATTTTTCAGAAATCGATGTTTTTCTTTCTCAAAACCTAATGAATTTATGGCAATCGATCTCAGCTTTCACTTGACTCTAGACTGGTCCCCCTATGTGGGATTCGCCGGGCTCTGCTGTTTTTATTTTTAACTTCCCGATAAGGGAAATTTATGTAATGGCCCCGAAAATGGAAAATCGATTTTTCGATCGATTTCCATGTTTTGAGACCTCCTGAACATTTTTTGATCGATTTCGCGATCATGTCTGTATGTGTGTGTGTGTGTGTGTGTGTGTGTGTGTGTGTATGTCCGTAAACAGATGTTTCGTTCACGTTTTCTCATAAATTAATAATGTGATCGAAGTGATCGATGTCGTAATCGAAGCCTCTTGACATGAGCTTGCGGTCACTAGATTTTGATCGAAATCGATCCGGTAATTTCTTAGTTTTTTAAGAAAAACATCATTAAATTTTTCTCAACTTCTCAATCAGCGAAGTCTATGTACTGACCCCGAGGAGGAAAAATCGATTTTGTTATTAATCTCACATTTTGCCATCTCCCCAACTTTTTTTGATAGTTTTTACTACTATGTCTGTTGTTATTTATCGTTCTTTTCATTCATCATTTTTCCTAATAGTAAATGAGAGAAATTATCGGGAAGTTCTTAGTGCGGTTCGAAGAGTCACACTCATCATACTACATTCTTACTAATGCCTTCTCATCAGCAGTAACGCACTCCTCCATTCGCGAGCGAGCGTAGCGAGTGAGCAACTACGCACTCCTCCATTCGCGAGCGAGCGCAGCGAGCGAGCAACCACGCACCTCTAGTTTCCTAAGCATTTGGCTGAGCGTAAAATTCGGAAAAAATCGAATTTGTTCTTTGAAATGTTGAACGAACTATTATATTTTTTTAATTACATATTCTGCAAATTTGATGAAGAAATTGAATAACTTCTAAGAGTTGGCGAAATTCTTCCAATGCTAAATGAAATTGTTCAGTAAGCGACGTTGTCGAAAACCCACTAAACACGCTCGGGCAGTGTAGAGAGAATTCGGCAACACTGCAACAATAACTGTCTGAATTTGAGACACTTCGGTAGCCACTTATAAGACGTTTCGGTAGTAACTCTTGAGACGCTTCATGTGTCTTTTTCCAAGACGCTTAACGAACATCAGCTTTCGTACTAAAACAAAAAACGCTTACGTTTTTATGAAACTTCGAGGACAAGTTCATTAAGGGGTTACATACGTCCAGCAGCGCCGAAAACGCGCTAAAAAAGAAACTCTTTTTAGAAGGGATAGGAATGGAAATTCGTAAAAATAATGTTTGCACATTGTTAATTAGTCTTTAAACTTTATAAAAAAATTTATTTAATTTAATTTTTTTTTAAAATTATTATGTAAAAAATAAAGTCCCGCGAGGCACTGTAAAAAAAAATTGCTCCACGGTCGGCATCATTTCTCCTTGAAATGTTGATGGATCTGCAAAATGTGGAAAGTTTCTTGTAAAAGAAGGTTGTAGTTATAGTCTATGGGGCCAGATTTTTTAATTTTGAAAAATTAAGCAATTTACAGCAGTTTAAAAAAAAGTTTGCGTTTTGCGTCATAAATTTCACACTTCAATAATTTTTTAAAAATTGTTCAATTACAATATCAAAAATCCGGCCCCATAGACTATAGAGAATGCGATTTCAAATATCTGAAAAAAAAAAACATCCAAAAATATTGAAAACTGTAGGAGTTATCATGCCGACCGTGCCGAAGAAAGTGGTTTCGAGAAAAACGCATTTGAAGTTTCAAGTGCGTTTTGCTCGAGGTTGCGCGCAGCAGAAGCAAGAACTTTATGGACTTTTAATTTATTTTGGTAACTTACGTCCAATCTCCCATTCCAGTTTCATATTGTATGCCTTCTTTGTCAGTAAACAATTGTTGTTATTGATGAGCTGTTCTGGCCTCTTTTGTTGCTTTCGTAGCTTTCGTTGCTGTCGTCGAGCAGTCATGTTCTCTAGCATAACTTCCGATCTATTGGAAATTTTTACAATCAGTTTCCACAGAAATAAGCCCAAAAGTATAAAGAGTAATAATCAGTGAAAAAAAAAAATCGATGCTTTGAAAATCCTGGACGTATGTAACCCCTTAAGTAATCCAGGATATACCATAATTTTTTCGAATTTTTCCACCGCCGAATAATAAATAAAAATGATTATCAAAGTTGGAAGTCATGTATAGGACGATATGAACAGCGAGACAACTTTACTACTTTACCAGCGCGTTGGTAAAGGGGGAATTAAGCTAAGTACCCTCGCTGTTCATATCGTCCTATACATGAGTTCCAACTTTGATAATCATTTTCGTTTATTATTCGGCGATGGAAAAATCCGGAAAAATTAGGGTATATTCTGGATTACTTAATGAACTTGTCTTCGAAGTTTCATGAAAACGTAAGCGTTTTTTGTTTTAGTACGTAAGCTGATTTTCCTCTTTAATGCGTCTTACACAGAGAAAAATGTTTTCTTAATTTAAGAATGTGCAGGTCACTTAAATTAAGAAAGAAAAAGTCACTTGATTTAAGTGAAAAGAGTCACTTAATTTAAGTGACCTGCACATTCTTAAATTAAGAAAACATTTTCCTCTGTGTAACCCCTCAAGTACGAGGTCTATGCGTTGTATAGACCCCCCTACTCGTTGCATGGCTCGGATCCACACATCGTATTGACCATGGCCACATTAAAAAAATTCATCCACAGTAAAAAAATCAGTTCTTTGAGTACTATCAGAAATATTCACACTAAAAAAATTGATTCGAATGGATGATGATACCATTCTTGAGGAACTCCCCGTTTGATGGGAACAGGCCGCTGCGTATCGGCCCCGTACTTGAGGGGTTCATGCTAGGTAGCCATAATTTTTCTGAGGTGTTCCTAACCTAAGAGCGAGAGAACTCTGATGCATTCGCATCATCTTCAACTTCACGAAGAATTTAGAGTATCAGTCATCATCGGGCTGTGTTAGAAAATTTTTGGATTGATATTCAAAGTGTCATTCGTGTGAAAATGAGTTTCAAGTGATAACTTTTCTTGCCCATATTCTGGAAGGTTCGAAGTAGTTTTTGAAGCAAAAGAAAAATCGATTTTTTACAAATTCTACATTGGCAACCCTTTAAATCAATATGTCAATCAAACTTGTTAAAATTATTAAAATTTATTTGCTGAAATGACTGAAACTTGTTTTGCGAGAAATTTCATCACCTATCGCCCTGAATCTTGTCATTGTTTTCGTTTCTTTTCTTCAATAGAATATCTTGGAAAGTAAGCGAAATAGGATTATTTGCCCCCCGGCATTATTTGTAGAAAGTTTCAAGAGCATTTGAAATGCGGCCGATGGCTTCGTTGGAAGGTCATGAGGTAAAACTGGAAAAAATGAGAATTGGGAACAACCATCACACAAATGATTTCATTTCCAAATTCCCCTCACTCTTGTATCTATTAAGGATACTTTGAGGTTATTCATCAGCACCCGCTTGAAGAAGTGAAGACACGTGAAGCGTTTTAATTTTTGGTGTCTTTCTAGTTTGATACCTGTCTTTGAGTCAAAGTGTCCTAGACTTCAAGTGTCTCATTGTGGTCTCAACGCTTCAAATTCAGACACTTCATGCGACTGACTCGAATGTCTTCAATTTTCAGACGAATAAAACGGCTTCACTTTTTGTGCAGACACATAAAGTGTCTGACTTTTCACAAGACACTTATGCAAATGTCTTAATTTCAGACACAATACGCCATTTCGTTGTCTTACGTCTGAGTCTGAGACACTTGGTGAGACACTTCTTCTAGCAGTGAACGTCGCAGCCATAATAACACGACAGCGAATCCCTCATGACTATTCCCTGATTATGATAGATACGTCAAGATATCGAATTTATTGGAAGGTTAATCTGCGGAGATTATAACAAAATTCATTCTCTCTTCCTTATTTCAGGTTAATCTCTTATGCTATTTGGTTTGTCTCAATCCCCGCAGATTAATCTTCCAATAAATTCAATGTCTTGACATATCTGTCATAAACATTCGAATTATTCAATTCCTATTTATTCCCAGATTCAACTCCCTACTAGATCAAATTTCATATCAATGGGCCGTTTTCGAAAATTAACTCTCCGGTCCTACTCATGACGGGCCCAAAGTCGTAGGGGCGCGTTAGGTGACCAGTCTAGGGTTAAAGATGGTTCTAAATCGCTATGACCAATAGAGCCAGAGATATTTTTAAAAAAGTGAAGAAATTGAAAATAAAATGGAATCGAGCCGCCATTAGTGACAAGAAAAGGAGAATTTTTTCTAAATGTTAAAAAGTCAATTTTGGCGCATCCTTTCCTCAAGAAGTTTTCGACAGAATCGCTAGGAAAAATCGATCTCTAATCGTTTCATTAAAATTCCCACTCTTCCCTTCATCAATTGCTTTTGGGAAGTGATTCGTTATAGCTATGGTGCAATCACGATGATTCATTAATTTGTTACTATCTCCATGCAATTAATACAGCGGAAAAAAGAGCCATTTTTCTGGGGCTTCAGGAGAGGGGTAGGCCTCAGAATTACGAAATGATAGTTTTTTTTACTGTTTTTTGGATGCTGTGAAGAATGATTTGATCACTTCTGAAAAAGACACCTCAAATTCATTATAAATGCATTGATTCGGAAAGAAGAGAGAAAGACGATATTGTCTAATTAATTGGAAAAGAAATTTTGGGCTTGAATAGAGAAAAAAATTGAAGAAGAACAGAAATAATTAAAGTTTCGTCAATGCGGAAAAAGAATGGATTTGTATGTAGCGTATAGTCTCAAGGAATTCTCCTGGACCACAACACTTTTACGACACTTGGTAGTGAAGACTTTAACACTGGTACAGGAGTAAAAAAAAAAAAAAAGAAAAAGTGGTAGTGTTGTATCACCTTCTTTTCCACCCGTCTGATTTTAAATAATTAATTCTAACATAGTTACCGCTGTTTTTATAACTGTTTTACCGTCCAACGCCTTGGCGTTACTGTGGAGTTATCCATGTATAATTTAAGTGACGGTGTTTAAAGTTAAATCCCAAGGCGGCAAGAGGTGTGAAACAGAACGAGGAGAAGAACAAGGTGGTGATCCCAACCTCGTCAGGGGTGTGCAGACTAACCTCCCTGGTCTCACTTCTCCTCCTTCGCTTCTGCCTCCTCTTCCTACTCCTACTACTACTACTTTCGCAACAACGTGAAAAATTAAAAAGGAGGCCAGCTGTCCTCGGATTTCCGTATTTATTTATTAATCAATTACGGTACAAACATTTATCCGATCAAAAAAAAATGTTGACTTTCTCAAGCAGTCTTCAAGTTTTATGAGCTTGAAATTCACTCGGGATACCGCATATTTTTCCTCCTAACAAAATAGGATTTCACATAGTTTCGTAATGTTGACGAAATTTTTTTGAAGTTTTTAAAGGAAACTGAAACAGGCTATTAATCATTTCTGAATGGTTCCACCTTTTTTATAACATTCAGCAAAATTGTTGATTTTATTGAACAAAAAAATTGAAAATGATGTAAATTAAGCGCATATGATTCTCTAGGAAAGTCAGTATTACATATATTTTATTTCTGTAGTTGACTTAATATTGAATGTTACGAGTGCATAACTTGAGCATTTCCACTTGTGCCATACCAATTCTCATTATTTATTCAAAACCTCATCTCTGTTGGAACAGCTCAACCGGTACAATTCACCAACTGGAAATTGTAAAGATGGCCACCAGAATTACGAACGCATTGCATAATCATGTACTTTACCTACTAAACAATATTATTCTAACAGGATTATTTTTTTTTTGAATATAGCTAACTATTTCTTGTGCTATATTTGTTTGTGTATTTATTTATCAATCGTTTCATTAATGAAAATGAAATTATTCTTAAATGTAAAGAGACACTTCTGATTAAAGCGAGTGTTGTCATTCGAATTTTCTTGTTCAATTCGATTTATAATATCTAGGTTGGCGCGCGCGCATAAATTTGCTTGTTGTGCAAAAATAAGCGTGGATGTATTTTTTTCCTTTATCCAATAGAATGACATGGAAATTTGAATAAAATTTTCCTAATTTGTTAAAAGCAATGGAGATATGTATCAGTACTTTCATGAAACTAATATACATCTTAATCATCTGGTACTCCTGACCCATATTCCTTTCAAGAACATCGGATGAGAAAATTGAAACGAAAGTTCCCTTCGACTCCGTACTATAATGTTTCAATAGCCGTTGCAAATCATTTTTATAAGGAAAATACCAAATAGGGGCGGAAAGTCAAGTCATCCCAGCAGCTTTTCTCGATTTTTTCGGGACAAATCGGAGAGTCGGATCAGCAAATTTCGAATTTTTCCAAATCTCGGTATTCTCCTTATGAAAAGTGTTATCAGGCTATTCGGTATTGAATCAAGGTAGTTTAAAGACCAAGGGAGCCAAACAAATCGATTAATTCGATTTACTTTGTACTCTGTACTATGATGTTTCAATAGTCAAGGGCCCTTACTCATCATTCTTATGAGGAAAATACCGAGAGTGGCAAAAATTCAGAAAGCACACCAGTCCTTTCTGATATTCGAGCTCAATATCCAAATTAATCGAGCATTCCCAGCAAAATATGGGCGAGAATTGATTTTATCAATTTTTTGAAAATTCGGCCTCTTTAGACACGCATAGAAAGTCAAACTCTTTTGTTTTTCGATTTTTTAAATTCTTCTGAGGATATCTCTGGTGCTGTTGGTCGCATCAATTTCCATGGTACTAATGAGCACTTGTGTGAAAATTCATATTTTTTTTTCAAAACCACAGAAATTGATGGCAAGTGATTTCATCTTTTATTCAGAATCTGTTCCAAGTCGCTACGACCACATATCCCTGAAAAAAGTGAATTTTTTCAATTTCATGAGGAGTTAAGGGGGGGGGGGGGGGGGTAAGGGTTTACGCGTGAAAAAAAATACTTTTTGTTACGAGTTTTTTTTACAGAAATGGATTGAGCAGATTCATTGAAACCTTTTGAACATTATTAAGCATGGATTCAACAACATTGAGTAATTTTTTTTTATCCATACCTCGGCCGAAAGTACGTACTTCCTGCATCGATTTCGAAGCAGAAAGTCTAACTTTCATGCACTGCACGCGCGCCCTCTACCACAGCGGGAAGAGAAATTCACAGTTGTCCCAGCCAAGAAGGATCCTCGGAAATATTTGGCTCCTATGCTACAATATGTAAATTTCAGCTTCGGGTGGACTTCGGAAAATCCTTCTTTGGCTGGGACGACTTTACACGCATAACCTCAGAGCTCACTTGAAATTAATTTTGTCACTCAATATTTCTTCTCTGTGTTTATCAATTTTTTCACTCAAACTGATATGAAATGATTGAAAGAACTTCTAGCCAACGATGTGTCACATATGTTGGGTCAATTATAATTACGCCGTTGTATGGCGCAGTGCTTTAGTATATTTTAAAACGCCAATGTGAAAAAGGCACTTGAATTAAAAAAAAAACGAGGATATAAAGTTTCCGGACAAATTGATTTATTTTGAAAATGGATGGTTGTATTTATTTTTTTAGATGTATATTGCAAGTATTGATGCCTGCCCCGACATTTGCAGCACGAGCGAAGCGAGTACTGAAGCATGATTTACATACTGAAACATGATTATACTACTTAGAGAAATTTAATTAGCCAACGTACTTTCGGCCGGGCATGGATAAAAATCGTATACACCACACGGGCAGAATGTTGAATGCCCTGCACTGCGTACATGATGCCGTACATATCACGCAGTGCAGGAAATTCAACTTTCTGCCCTTGTGGTGTAATATACTATATGCGAAAATATCCACAAACAAGCCGGTGACGGAGCTTTTCCAAGAACGTTTCTGACCATTTGCGGTGATCACTGTATCTCAGCTGGAAATTATCAGAGATAAAAAAACCATTGAAATTCAGTCAAAGTATCATTAAATCCTCCCCCCAACGATCTCTGTTGTTTTTTTTATATTAAGGGGCTTTTCCACCTACAAAATGGCTCAATTTTTTGTAAAAAATAGCAGTTTTTACTCTAATTGACCACCAAAAATTGAAAAATGAACAAAAAAATAATCAGAGATCATTGGGGGAAGGATTTAATGATACTTCGAGTAAATTTCAATGGTTTTTTATTCCTGATAATTTCCAGCTGAGATACAGTGATCACCGCAAATCGTCTATTTCAAAAGACGTTCTTGGAAACGCTCCGCCACCGGCTTGTTTGTGGATATTTTCGTATAGAAAAATTACTTTATGTTGTTGAATCCATACTTAATAATGTTCAAAAGGTTTCAATGAATTTTCTCAATCTATACGTCTAAAAAAAATCGTCAAAGAAGCGTTTTCTTCACGCTTAAACCCTTACCCCCCCCCCCCCCCCTTAAAGCCCCAATTTTCTCTTGAAAAAGTCGAATCTTCAATGAATTATTAAAAATCCATTTTGACATGTCTAACGGAAAAACTCTATCTCTAATATTTTCACAAATATTCCTCGATTTTCAAAGATATTTATCTCAACTATTTTGAAATAATTGATTAATTATCACTCAATGATTGCTAAAAGAAATAAATAACAGCAATCATCGACGAAACGTTGTCCACTTTAGTTTATCTACTCTAGAATCAATTCTCTGGAATTGTGAATTAAAATTCAATAAAGTTGAAACAGAAATTTTCTGATAATGAAAATTATTAATTTGTGGAAAATTCACTAGAATATTGCTTATCAATTAGCAGATGAAGTCTTTCATTATGAATCCCAGTTTTTCATATTTATATTTCAGTTTACTGACAAAGAAAAGTTAATCTTGTAATTGATCTTCATAAACAATGTTGATGAACAAATTAAAATGGCATCGAGGACCAATATATTCCTTTTTTTTCATCCTTGAAAGAAATTTTTTTCACAGTAAAAATTGAATGTAATAATGAAAAAAAATGGGAATAATGTTGCCTTTGATTTTTGTGGCTCAGTTCATTCGAATAATGAATTTCCACAATTTTTTTTACCGAGATTCAAATCATATACCCGTGCAAACATGCCCTACATTCTCACTCCCGAAAGCCCGCCGAAATTTCTCCTATTTCATCAACCCCTCCCCCCCCCCCCCCCTCCTTCCAGAAAAGAAGAAAAAAATCTAATAAATGATTAATTCATACTATCGACGTATTTTATTACTGTAATATCGGTTGTGTGCACGTGTATCTAACAAAAAGAGGAGGGCAAGGAAAAGGGAAATAAAGAAAAGCGAACTGTACACGAATAGCTGAAACAGTTCGAAGTGGAATCACCAGGATCGTGCGATAAAACAATTGTTTTTTTTTCTCAACGGCACAGAGGTACCTACAGTCATATTTTCACGAGAAATACACCAAAGGGCAGTAGTCATAAAACATGTAAGTGAAAATGCGGAAGGTAAAATAGAAAAATACTCTTGTATCTTCTTCTTGAAAAGTATTGCACACACCCACACACACACACACAACAAATGCAGAGTTCAAGTTATAAGATGTACTCGAAGGGTTGAGATTTACTTCATGATTATCGACAAATATTTTTCTTCTCTCATCTTTATTGTAGCTATTTATTTATTTTTTTCAATTCAGCATTTTCCCATCGAAGAACCTTTACTCACCACTTCAAAGGTTTCATAAAATACCAATGATAAGTTGAAAAATACAAAATGTCAAAATAGTAGAATACCAAGTAGTTTTTTTCGAAAAAGGAAAAATAAAATAAACCAAAGAAAGGGATGAAGGAAAAAAAAAATTGTTCAAGTGTTCAGAGCACGAGGTCGCTTTGACGTAGCCCCACGGGTACATTACTAGGATTGCCGCCACCAATTGAACTCCCACGACACTGTACTTCTCTCGCCAAAGTCCATGTTTCTCTCTTTTATCACAGTATAGAACCGAAACGTTCCACCTTTCAGTTGAAGCGCAGTACCCTTTATATGTCTGCAAACACACCGTGAGGCAAGTGCCCTTAGGCTATACCACAGTCAGGCACCGTTCAAACATATCCCAATCGTTTCACCTTTCCTTCAAAGTATATAACCACCCTTGTGTCACTGTATCGTTCGTTTTCTTCCCCCCTCTCTCTCACTCTCTCTCTTATACTGCTTTTGACTTGAAACTACTCTGCCATTGTTGGAAGCAGGTTATTTGACTTGTGGCTCATTGTCTGGATCATATTGAGGATAAAGTAACTGGGTATTAGAAAAATTTCAACGGAAACTGTTGACAGCCATTGGAGCAACCAAGAGAAGCTTTGTTGCAGAGTCCTTATACCTATTTTTTGGGAAAATTCATTTCTTAAAAATAAATTAACTTGTTTCATTTGTCCAATTCACTGATGAATTAATGAATAACTAAATTCTCATTTGCCTAAAAAAAAAATGACATAATTCTCTGCAAAAGCATTGAATTGAATCACCTGAGAGAGATATTCTTGAGAAATTAAAAAAAAAAGCAATAATCCCGAGTTAATATAGCTCGCTTCACCAGCCAGTTGTATTTCAAACTGAGAAAATTTCGGCGTAGCCAGAATAGGAAAAGAACGAGTGAGAGAGTAGAGAGAAAGTGAAAAAAAAATGGCAAGAGCCAGAAAGAGAGAGAGAGAGAGTAACACACATATACGGTGGAAGGGAATTCGTAATATAGAGGGCCGTTCTACGGCTCCGTTGGGAGGAATTCCGGGCTACGTTTTAAATTGCTGCATCCCCAACCTCCTTGTTTATGTATGCCTCCGTGTTTCTTATTCTTGTGCCACGTACCGAAAAAAACCTCCCCTCCTTCACCTTACTGTGTAGAAAAAGCGGAAGAAGAGGAAGGAGATGGAGATGGTGAGAAAGAAGAAAAGCGAATATAGTGGTGTAAGACACTACCCATGTAACCATCCCCCTTTTCTAACGTTGGCTACACAGCCAACTTTATGTGTACACCGACGGCATAAGTATGGGATCCTACTTGTGTTGGGCTTTATGTGCCACTGTACGTACGGCTTAACCAACTATCCTCTTGTATATAAAACGTATGTACGTGGGGGGGCTTTTTTGGGGCTCTTGTTGGAACAAACAGAAAAAAAAGTTTTCTCTTTGTATAAAATGGAAAAATGAAAGAACTAACAATTCTACTGTATCTACGTGGTGTTTTTAAGCTTTTTAAACTTTTCTTTTCCTTTTGTTTAATAAAAGTTTGCTATTTTTTTTTGGAAAAAAAAATAATTATAAAAATTTCCATGAGTCATGTATATTTTGAAAATTTTTCGTGAAAATGAGGATCCGTATAAAATTGTATTGTAAAGATGAAGGCTTTCTGCAATTTTGTGCTATTGCAGTAAAATTTCATATGTCTGGAATTTTCCAGGAGAATAGAAAATCCTGTACTTAATCAAATTATTTAATTATAATTTTTTAGAAAATTTTCAGGGATGATGAATCGCAATACTCTACTTTACGGTTATGAGAAAGTTTGCATCTGTTCTGTAATTTCAATTTTATAATTTATATATTGTCCTGTGATTTTCCAGAACCTGAAGAAGCCTGAATGAAACGGGCGATCGAGATGATCAATGTAATAATCGAAATACCTCGATATAGATTTGTGGTGATTCGATTTTGATCGAAATCAATCCAGTACATTCTTAATTTTTTTAAGAAAACATTATAAATTTTCTTTCAATTTCTCGATAAGAGACGTTTATATATTGGCCCCGAAAATCGGAAATCATTCTATCGATCGATCTCCATGTTTTGAGACCTCCACAACATTTTCAGATAATTTTCATAACCATATGTGTGTATGTGTGTGTATTTCTATCGGGAAGTTCTTAGTACGGCCCCGAAGGGTCACACCCATTCCAATTATATCTGCTAACGCACTTTGATTATGCATAACACATTCCGAATTGCGAGCGAGCAACAACGCATTCCAATTCGCGAGCGAGCGTACACGGAGAGAAATTCTAACGAAAATATAATGAAAGATCTGAGTAAAAATTACCGAACCATTCCGGAATCGTGAGACATTTCGTGATGTATACAAAATATTGAAAAATTAGGTGGCAATTTTTCACAAGAGTCCATCAAAAAATCACAGAAGTACATAAACAATGGCGCTGTTAGCGTGTCAAAAATTACCGAACCATGTTCATTAATTTTTGACGCGATAACAGCGCCATTTTTTATGTACAGATGTGACTTTTTGATGTACTCCTGTGAAAAATTGCCATGGGATTTTTCAATATTTTGTATACATCACGAAATGTCCCACGATTTCGGAACGTTCGGTAATTTTTAGCAAGACCTTTCGGTACTTTTTACTGATAATTTCTCTCCGTGTAGCGGGCGAGCAGCTACGCCCCTCTAGTTTGTCTTGAATAATCGTTTAGGTATGAAGAATGAATTCTCATTAATGCTAAATTCATGAAAAATAGTGAATTTTCAATAATTTGCAGCCTGCAAGATTGCCGTTGCCATAATCCTCATGTATCTGCCTAACTACTTTTTGAAAATTTGTATTTTTCAAAATTATCCATATTCATATCCGTAAATGGGTAGAAGAGGAGAGGGTCAATTGAACCAAAAATTCTTTCACAATTTTTTTAAAGTACAATTTTCAGAAATAAATTTTTTTTTTCCGTGGAATAGTAGTTTGTTATTCGCTTCATCATTCCTGATTGGTAAATTGATCAACGAATGATTGTTATTTGAAAAAAAATATATAATTGTATCACCGCGTCAAGTGGTTCAACTGTCCCTAGCTCAAGGGCAATTGAACCACTAGCTGGGGTCCATTGAATCGAAAGTATTGGAAGAAAAAGTAAATTCTTTTTAATAATGAAATTTTTTAGATATCAACTCGTATAACAGTTATTACATACTTTGCTGAAAATATATTATTATATCACTGTTTTTTAGTAGTTTTCATTTTGTTCTTTTCCACTATTCCACATTTTTTCAAATTTTTCTGAGGAATCCTTTTTCTTTGGGTTTTTTCTATTTCGATTTTTTGGCAGCGTTCCTAATTTTTCTCGAGTATCGGTATGACAGTTCGCCTGGTGCACGACCCTGTCCACATTTGCTACTTGATATGGCTTTCGGTAAAGGACGTATTGGTTATGGTTCAATTGACCCCATGTGTTTTAGTGACGGTAATTAGCGCATTCAAAATTATTACGTAATTATTTCCATATAAATCGAGTTAAAAGTGATGAAATATAGTTATATTGAGACATTAAAATTGATACTCCATGATAATATTCGAAAATGAGAATATTATTAAAAATTTCGTCGAGCGTTGAAAAAAAAGTTTACATGCCCAAAATCATAAAAATTTGAATTTTTCAGAATTGAACAGTCATAATGATTTCAAATTTTGGGCACATCAAGGGTTGATATATTAAGAGCTCATTCTGAAAGGGCACTTTTTTTGTTAATTCTTTTCTATTTTTCAATCGACTGGTTCAATTGATCCCCTTCTTCTCTATCCACCCGACAATTTTTTTTTCTTATAATTTCTACGAATATTTGTTTTATAGCCGATTAGTTTTCCGGCAGGGTGTCATCATTTTTCAAAAAATTAAAACATATTAAATATAGAGGCACGTGAGACTGGCTATGCTGAATCCATGTGAATTTTTGTATTTTTCATCATTTCCTAAAAAAAAAAAAAAAACAAACATTATAAGCGCTACGTTATTATAAATTCGAGGTGTCAAAGATTTCAGCTACTTCTATCTATTCTCAAAATTTTGTGACATTTTCATCATTTTTGTTAAGGTCCTGTACCTCCTCAATTTACTGATTTCTTTTTTTTTCTCCTGTTTACCTATTCTTCATGCAGTATTGAGTATATTCACCATAATTGCGGCTCAACTTGTTGATTCGCATACGATATAATTGTACGTTCTGACTAATTGCCATTTTCAATAAATTAAGAGAGGCAAATTAATACTATGTGGCATATACGATTATTATCGTTGAGTAGAGGAAGAAAAGAAATAAAGAGAAAGAGAAAGGCAGAGAGGGAAAAAAAAAGTAGAGAAAATGAGAAAACAGATGTAAAATGTAGGGTCGGTGTATAATTGGGTTAATTCATTCAGAAGGGCGTAAATTGTCGGCGATTATGGGTGGAACGATAAAGAAGTAAGAAGTGAAGTTTGAGAATTTCCTGAATTTATTACAATTGTCCTTTTTACTGGTTTACACGTGAACAAACCACAGGATTATGATAAAACTTTTCTCCTCCCCGCTTTCCATTCATTCTCTTTCTTTGTTTATTTGTTGTTTGCGTGCTTGTTGGCTATGTGCGTGCGGTTAATCCGCTTTATCTTTTCGGTGGGACGAGACACATTCTTTACTTCAATTTCCGGTTGACAAGTGGCTGTAAACTTTTCTCTAATAGACTGAAGTATTTTTTTTTAATTTCTCCTTTTTTTTTCTCGTCCGGAACATTTGATGATTAATATAATGCGATTTGAATCTAATAAAATTTAAATTTCTTCAATTATTGATGGAGTTAGTTTGTTTTATTTGCAATTCAATTAGAATTAAATGATGCATAAATGACAGCATTTTATGGTCTTTTTATGTTTGATAGGATGAAAATCGCGTGAAATCTGTGACATTATTCGAGATGGGATTTTTCTGATGACTTTATCGAAAAAATCCTGAATAGGAAAAATTTGCATGGCCGCTTTTCATGTCACTGCGAAACGCTATGCATACATGTTATCATATATCGTATAGTATACTATATATATATACATATGTATATAATGTAGAATATAATGGAATATGATTTTTTATATGATCACCTTAGAAAAGAAGGGACGTAAGTGCTATGTATGATAAAAAAATAGTGCTGAAAACAATCAAATATTGAGCCCACTGGTCCTTAGGAAATATTTTTTCTGAAATAATTAAAAAAATGGTTGAATTGACTGAATTTCGTCCATTCAAATAGATGAACTGTTTGGATTAACAAAATTCAAAAAGTAAATTCAACTATTTTTTCAATTATTTCAACAAAAAAAAATTCGCTAAGGACCAGTCAATTCAATATTTAATTGTTTTTACCACCATTTTTTTTCTCAGTGTAGATAGATTTTCGATTGCCATAATTTCTTGAGAATATGTCCGAAATCAAGCGAGATACGATGATTCTATTTGATCCCTTTTCTGTACAGAGTTTTTAGAGCTATAAAAGAGTATAAAACTGCCATTGCACTTTCTCACTTAGCTTTCGAAATACTCCCAAAAAAGTAATCATAAAAGAATAAACCTTTTCTATTTACCTTGCAGCTTCGTTGAATTGGTAAGAGAAGAATTTTTCCTCAACCCCTTCACCCTGAAAAAATCATCTCAGAAATCTAATGAAGCTACAAGGTAAATGGACAAGATTTATTTCTTTGTCATTACTTTTTTGGGAATATCTCTGAAGCTAAGCGAGATATACCACATTCATATTCTTTTGTAGCTCTTGAAATTCTCTACAGAGAAGGGCTCAAATATAATCATCGTATCGCTTGACTTCGGAGATATGGGGCCGTCCATAAATTACGTCACACGTTTAGGGGTGAAGGGCGGGGGTCTCAAATTTGTGACAGAGGGGTCCGGGGAATCTTGAAGATTGTGATGTCACAGAAGTCAAATTTAAAAAAGTAGGAAATTTTTAAATATATCTTTCAAATTCCCGATTAACGTGCCAAGGAACTTTTATGCTTATTAAATGGAGACGAGAATGCTGTATGGGTTGATGAAGGAGAAGTCGACTCTAGTCTCATTCCGAATGATATTATGGATTATAATGATGAAGGAAGTGGCATGCAAGTGGTGACAAATATAAAGGATTGGTGCGTCAGTCCATGGACTGAAGAGGAATAATATATTTTTATTTTTAATACCACAATAATATTATTAAATAATATTGAATGAAGTCTTAAAGATGTTACAAACCAAAAGTCTATCCAATTGCTCTCAATCGAAAAATTATTGAAATAAAAAGTCTATCTAGGATAACTCTACCAGCTACTCATTCCAGCCTAGTTCAGGATATTTCTGATGGAAATTATGTGCCAGAATTTCTGTTTCGGGACTCTTTAAAAATTCAATTCTTCGGTTAAGAAACCTTTTCCGTTTTTGGAAGATCTGTCTTAAAAATGATGAATTTTTCATCATAAAACCGATTTTCAGAAAATGGCCCCTAACTACCTGAAAAATCGACAATTTTCTTTCAAAATCACAAATTGATGACATTTTATTTGAGACAAACCCCAAGTCATCACGACCAACAAAACCGGGGATATGTAGGATCATGATATAGGAGGCAGGATTAATAATGAATGAATGACACAAAAATAACTTCATTATAAAACAGAACTTGGATAATTAAATGGTAGAAGGGCATTTGGCCCACGATCTTCACCCTTCAACTTTTCATCGAGATCTGACTCACTCTTCATCCACTCGTGCCATCCACACTCATTTGTTTATAATATTTTCTCTCTCATTCTTTCACACTATGTTTCTCTCATACATACTGAAATTATGAAGACACCCAGTTCAACCGAACTGCTCTGATCTCACCCAATACTTTATTTTAAACAATCAAACCTTTTTATTTCTCAACTTGTCTAATATTTTGTTTATTCTTTCTGGCAACACTCGTCCGTCTCGCTCACACTCACATTAAACATCACTTCTCGCGTACTCACACAGTCACTTGAAAAAAACAGTCATCCTACAGATATTTGTTCCAGAAAGTGAAAAAATCGAAAATGGAAATGTGTTGATCCCCTATTTACAGCTAAAGAATAGTATATTTTGTACTTAGGGCGGAAAGAAGTCAACTGTGCTGCTCGAGCGAAGCGAGGGTAGCAAATGTTTTTCGCAATTGACTTTTTTACGGCCAAGGTGCGTATACTATTTTTCGTACCGAGGACACGAAAAAACGACGTTAAAGAAAGTCGATTCTCGCAGCTTAGGTGCAAAAAGTAACATTGAAAGAAAAAAACCGAAGAATCAAGTTTGACACATCTTTTCCACTGGAAATTCCCTCAGAATATCTTTTTTCCGCCATTTTCTCCTACAAGTCTTTGCCAATATATTTTATTTTCTCCTGTCCACAAGATTGACCTGATTTGCATTCTTTCACTACTCAACTACTGATTTATTTGTAGGAATTAATGAAAATTCATGATTACATTAATATCCATAAAAACATCGTTTAATGAAAGAAAAACAATATAGAGTATTCGATGAAGAAAGCATTGTCAATAAAAAAAAAACTGTGATATCATTTTAAATTAGATATCAAGTCATAAACTGATAATCAGAGTAAATCAAATTTGTAATTGAATTATAGATGAACTCTCTTGTGAAAAACCAGACATCTCATTAGTTTCAATGACATATGAAACGATAAGATTAATTATTTTATAATTTCAATTTGATAACAGAGTGGATTAGGTCGGGTGTATAATTATTACTAAAACTATATATGATTAATGATTGAGACAGTGTCTGGATCGATAGTAACAGACGAAATTTCACAATTCGTCTCCATGGAAGTATATTTCAGATGCACTCGAATTGAGTACAGAAGTGGAATTGAAATAATACAAACTCCATCTACCTCAAAATTCACTTAATATGGAACTGCATGAGGGACAGACAAAGAGAGGTGGGAGAGAAAGGAGGAGTGGAGATGAGTTTGGATGGAGAAATGGCGAGTAATGGAGAGGGGATGAGGGATTTGAGGAGGACGAATTGGTGGTATGAATTTAGCCAACCGAGACTGTCTGACCTACTTCGGGTCTTCACCACTAACTCCTTTATACTTTACCCTCTTCCAACACTTTATCTAATATTTTCTATATTATTCTTACTCTCTTTCTCTTTCTCTCTCTCTCTTTTCGTCTGTCATAGATGGATGCAATCTTTTTAGGTCGAACACTCATCTCATCAAATGCTAATTTAGTTATCAGACATTAAGATGATCAAAAGTGGAAGGTAAATCTGAATGTCTGAGTTGATTATAATCTTACATCAATCCGATGAGAATAATATAATTGAGAATAATATAATATAAAAAAGTCGAAGGAAGAAGAGGAATTATTTGTGAAATTGGCGGTATTTTTATTTTTTTTTGGCCGATGATATCAAACAGTAATGGAGGACATTACGTATGGACTAACCCAATAGAACTGGCATAGCAAACATCGCGGATATATACATGTGTAAACGTTAACTGTTTCGTAGTCTGTGTTTGAAACGAGCTAGATAGGCCTGGAATACCACACAGTAACTAGTAGCAATTCAGTTGCCCCCGTAGGTTTGTCCACACGACTGGCGATTCTGTGATACTCTGTTAGAGAGAGGGCTATGGCAATCCACTCAACCATCATCGCTTACGGCATTTTGTACTAACTACGTTATTGCGCCTCGCTAATTTTGACTCAAAGGATTCGATTTTCCGGAGAATAATATTTACAAATCAACTATTTCATTATATTTTTTTTTCTCAATGATTTAATTTTAGGAAATAAAGAAAATACATCATCACACATCTCATTTGGTTTTAAAATGAACACATTTACGAAAAGATCCAGAAAAAATTGCTAAGATACTCCAGCATGTCTCTGTCAGTGGGGAATTTCTTCAAGTTTTTTAACTAAAAAACATTCACACTGAAAAAAAAATCCAGTCTATTTTGCTCCAGTCTCCTATTTTTATATCAATAAATAAATTCCATTAAATTTGAAATCAAGAATTGTTAATGATTTTATACAGGACAATTCTTAAAGGTATTACTGAATTGTCAGATAGTGGAAAAGCATTTTCACGTTAGGCAGGTTAAACTCATCGAATATAGAATTCCGCATCTCGTATTTCTCTTGGAAATTTCTCTCTACCTAAACTAAACAGAAGTTAAGTGGAAAGAAGAGGAAAGAGAAAGTCAGGAGAACAGGTTTAGAGAGGATAGATCTGTCGTCTCACCTAATCGACGTGACAGACTCCCATCTCATCCTACAGTATTTACCCAACTCCACTTACAGTATCAGCAGTTACAATGAGTGACGTTACGTTAAAGATTCAACGGTAGGGTGGTCAAAAGATGGAGGGTCGATGGGGACATCTTTTACTGTTGGTTTTAAAAGTTCACAAAAATCACAGTTCACGTGTCACCTTAAAAACAACATTTTCCCATTGATTTCGTTATGAATCACGGGAAATTCACTTTTCTCCACTTCAAATTACTTTTCGTGAAACTGAAGATTTTATATAAGAGGGAAAAAAGGTGAAATTTTCAATTCACATTGAAACATCAAGTGCATGGCATTGACGTTACACCAGGGGATGACACAGTCCAGCGGGGGAAAAAAAGGGAAGTTAGGGGTTAGACAGCGTCCGGTTACGGCCAGGTGGTGGTTGGCACCCCCTTCGTTCTCCCTATTCAACGTGTGCAATACATTTTTTTCCACTTGACGTGTTCTCGTGCACGCCCTCTCACCTTAAACCCCTCATGTACAGAGGAAAAAAAGAAAAAAAAAAGCCCTCGACATTCCACACACCCTCTCGGCCCCAACCGCAGTCTAAAAGTCTGATTATACTCATTAGCTTGATTGGAAATATGCATTATTATATCTTTCCACTAGTTTTTCATTTTTACTCATGTGGCAACGTCACATGTCAATACTTTGTCAATGATATACAATGGGTTAAATAAAAAGGAACAAAAAAAAAACCCTTCTGTTCTATTTCTTTTCCGTGTAAGTTACCAATGTTTGAAAATCAACATATGGTAGTTTAAATAATACACAAACTTTATAATTCATTGATTTTTAAAAGTCTTATCTTTTCCTCAATTACTATCCTTTTCTGTTTCGGTTTGTACAAGTTTTTATTAATATGATTGTAGATAAATTTATATAATCAGTCAATTCAACTTCCGTTATTATTATTTCCAGTGTAGCGTGCTGAACCTCTTTTCGATAATCAGATGGATTAGATACTTTGGGAAAATTTGAAGACAATTTTTATCCTATAAATTTTGAATTGATCGATTTGGAGCTCAATAATTTCATTACCAATTAAATAATTCATTCTATATTTTCTGCTTAATTTACATACATGCATTAATAAAACAGACTATTTTTTACTCAATTATTGTTGGACATCTTTGAATGACGGTAGAAGATTCTGTCTTTTTCTTTGCAGCAATACTAGTTTCCAATCTTTTACAACGACATGCACAAAAATAAAGAAAATAAAAAAAAAACTCGATAGTCTTTTCATCGAAATACTTTGAAATTTCTCAGATACATTTAAACTCGGCTCACCCATGTGATCCATAAATCTTGAAATTTCTCTGAAATTCTCAGTAAAATCTAAAACTATATGCACGTGAGTAGAAACAACTCTTTTGCATTCAATTCACCTTCTCCTTTATTGTATCCCCGTTTAATTTTTTCGTTCAGTTTTTTTTTCTTTATTGTTCTCGATCGAGACCGCTTGGGTACAGAAGAGAAACAAAAGGGGGCACTCTCTTTTTTTTTTTTGAAGTGAAACAATAGAGCCTGGTGAAGTCCAAGCAGTGGTGAAGTACTCACAATGATGGTAGAACGGAAGAGGAAGACAGAGAGAAAAAGAGATGGCAAGAGCCAGTGAATCCAAAGGCCAAAGGGGCACGGAGAGATAGTCAGGGAGGGTTAGAGACGGCCCGCTGCAAGTAGGTTTAATATTTGATAACGCGGGCTGCTGGTCATCCTGCCGAGGCGATAACACGGGCCCCGCGGGAACCTTCCGGCCAACATCCCTCGGAAAACGAGCCTCTCTCTCTCTCTCTTTTCTACTCTCTCCTCCTTCCAACGTAACTCTATCAAATGCCAACGTCCTGAAACGATCCTCTATTTTTTCTCCTTTCAACATTAACTGCTTTTTTTTTTCTATCTTTCCCCTTTTTTTTCTTCTTTTTCTTAGTATAATTTATGTTTAAAATTAATTGTTATTTCTTACCTATATATTGTCATTCTTAAAATAAATTCAATTGATTTCCCTGTCAATTTCATTTTTATTGAAGCGAGAAAAAAAATTATTTGTTATGGACTTGTTTATTGTTCTGATGTAACGATACTCAAGACAACTGATGGATAACAAGGGGTCGGAAGATCATTGTATACGTATTGGTGGTGACAGCGTGAATGGCCAGAGGCCATAAAAAATAAATACACATGGTTATATATCGTTTTGATCGATCGTCACACACTTTATTCCGTATATATCCTTGTCCATCTTCGCAAAAACGAGTGAGCGAGAGAAATGCTGAAAGAGAAGTGAGGAAAAAATCTAACAACAACAAAAGAGAAATCTAAAGAGAGGAAAAAAAAAGGAAACTGAGAACCGAGGGGTAGAAAAGAATCACACACAACCGACTTCTTTATTTATTTTTTTTTTCTTCAATGTTGTGTGTAGAAAAGAACGACCGGAAAGAGAGGAGAAGGGACCTCGGGTGAGACGTTAATAATTCAACCAACGAATTCGAGCGCACAAATCTCAGCCTGTCACGCTTCTCAGTTTTTTACTTCTTTTTTTTTTTCATGCCTTCTCACTGCCATCAGGAATTTCCTCAAATTTTTTTCCGAATAAGCGTCATTATTGACATTTTATCTGACGCTTGCTTCTTCCTCTCAACCAAAAAAAAAACCCGAAAAAGAATCAAAACAGAGGAATGGAAGAAACTGAAAATAATCCAATTGAAGTCGTAAAAAATTATGACAAATCATCAATTTTCATTTGTAAATAAATAATAGAAAAAAAATCTCCAGTATTGGAGAAGATGCACGCAAAGTTCACCTATTCAAGTTCTCTGGTAGCATCCGAAGAAACACCGGAAAGAAGAGAAAATAAAAATAAAATAAAAAAAAAAAGGGAAGAGAAGGGTCGGACAGTGGTTGCGGGTAGCGGTCGAGAACCATATACTCAAGCGTGTTCCCAACACACTGATACAGGTATATTTCCACAAATACCATGGTAGAGACACAGAGATAGCAGAAAGCCTCTCTGGACAATCCTCCCCGTTGAGGGGGAATTATCAAGATGGCCGACACTAGAAACACAGGCGCAAGCGTGACAGACATGGCTCCGCCTCTATCTTCTATTCTTCCTCCTACTCCTTGCTTTTCTCCCCTTGCCGCCAATTTTCATCCAAGAGTTTTCCCTCTTTCTCCAACGGAAAAAAAAAAAGTGAAAAAGAACTACCCCAACTATCCCAATCCCCCCCCACTAGAAGCCAGTACAGTCTATACTACTGTAGTCTCTCCAACACATTGTCCTTCCCACACTACTGCAGTTTGCATCCCTCTCTCTTCACCAACAGTCGTGTTAGAATTTTCCCTCTCTCTCTAACCTATAGCATTTTGGGCATTCTCGACCAACCACGCGTTAGGCACGCGCACTCCTCTCTCCAACACAGTCACAGTAGAAGAAGAAGAAGAAGAAGAACAAGACGACAGAGAGGGAAATGGAAAGAGGGAGGGGCGCAGGGAGGGAGAATGGTTTAATGTAGAAATAGGAAGGGATGCGAACCTACATTCTACGAGCAACGAGTTTACTCCGTTTTCGTTCGTATTCCACGCGCACACAAGTTTACATGTCTCATACTCTCTCTCTCGCTCTCTCACTCCCTTTTTGGCTTCAAAAAAAACCGTTCCCACCCTGTAGCCGAAAATCTCCCCCTTCCCCCACTTACCATTTACAGCAGTGAGTACCAACGTGTGTGGTGGTAACCGGCGATCACCATCCAGCAGAACATGTCGTGCACTCTCATGTGCCAGTACCAAATAAATTGTCGCAAAACTTATAGACAATATTGTTGCTTTTCGGGGAATTTTTAAGAGAAAAAATTAAAAAAAAAAAAAAAACATCATAATACAATTAATTGGATTCAAAGGGATTTAATTGTGGTGATTTGTTATTGTTGCGGTTTTTTTTTACCTTGAAGACAGTGAACAGGTTCTTTTTGGATACTTTTTTCTTTCTTCTTCAATTAGTTTTAATGCATTAAAAAAAAGTGTCTGATGAACGGGGAACATTTGTTAATTCTTCCTGTTTTTAAAATCTCAGTGAATAGTAGTGATAAGTGAATTTAATTCTCGTTTATGTGTGGATAATAAAAATGACGAAGTTAGTATAATTAATTTATCAATGTAGAATAAATGTGTAAACATGAGAGATGAGAATAGATACACGTGTTTATTGTGGCTCGTTTTATGAGCCCTGGAGTTATCGTAAAAAATAATTAATTCAATTATTTTAATACAAACAATAAGGTTTGGCTGATTTTATTGAAATTGTCAGCAGATGCAAGGTCATTGCGTCTGCAATTTCCCTGCTCCAAATGGATTATTCAGTGTAAAATGAATTCATTATCAATGAAATTATTGAACTATTGAGTTTCAGTGAATTTTACTATTGTGTTAATTTGAATTCAAACAAATAAATACACTTGGACGGAAGGGGAATTAATCAACAGTATCAAGATGATGTATTCACCCGATAAAATGATGGGAAGCAAGGGACTCCATGGAGCACCAATATCAGCTCCAGGATGTTTTCCATCTGGTAGATATTCACCACCTTCTTATCGTGCTGCACCGGACCAAATGCCACCACCACCGCCACCACGAAGATGCATGCCAAATCCACCGGTAAGTGTAATCTAATTCATTAATAATATTGATGAAATTTCAACTAAATTCATTCATTGAATACCTCAAAATAGTACAAAATTAAATGATTGGCACTTTTTTTTCCCCTCTTTCTATTTGACGCAAAACGTGACGTTCATGAGTTCCTTCTATTTGTGGGTTTTTTACGTAGAATCTCTGTTATGATGAGTTAATGAAAGGATGGAATAAAATTTTTCTGGGTTAAACTGAATTCTCGGTAGACAATGCACGGTCGAATGTAGTGGATAAATATAAGTATGGATAATTAAAGTTTATTGGACTAATTGATATTGACTTGGGTAGCGGGTTATGATGGTAATTCTTTAACGGATATTTCGTTTTCCCCAGTATCGAGTTGTCGCGTGGTGATCACGTTCTCCCCACTCTCGCAGCCTATTACCTTCTAGTCTGTTTTTTTTATTTTTCATAAAAAGGGGTCATATTTAGGGAAAATGGGGTAGTTAATTGTTTTGACGATTACCATAATAATGATGGACGCTTGTATTTTATGACAAAAATTTATCTGTGGTCGGGCCATTTAAATGGATTAATACGTAATGAAGAAAATTGGTATATTCCAATTTTGAAAAACTTTTGCCATTAAATAAATTGATACTTCCATGTTTTTTAAAACTTTGAATTGTTTCATAGGAAAGTTTGATCGTAAATATGTAGTTTGATCATTTCCACAAACACCTAAAAATGAAAAATTGTATTTTTCTCCAAAGTATAAAGCCATTTGCTGTAAAAAAAAAATTCCCGCCGTAACTGAATGTAACAATAATTTAAAACATCTGTCAATATTACTTGTTCAACAACTGTTGTTAAATAATATTGACGAGTATTTTTACACGAATAAATGATGATATGTTATTTTCTGGTTTATACAAAAGAACTGTTCCTGCACGAAACGGTAAAATTCAGGAGAAATTATCATGCAAACATGCTTATTTTCACGAGAATCAACTTGAAAAATGTCCATAGAGCTATGAAAACTTTTATTTTACGTCCAATTAATTAAATCCCACTGAAAAATTGAATCTGTAAGCGATAATTTTTAATGGTATTCTCCCCCATCCCTTTTGAAATTGTTTTTCTTCTTCTTGTGTTACTTTCTCTCACTTTCAGTACCGTGTATTTGTGGTATGGCACGAGTGTGTTTAGTTTATTCATGCGACGTAATAGGATAAAAACCGTCGGTACCCGTTGAGAGTCCCCAGATGAGATTACAGGGAGGTTACCCTGTGTGCCGTCACCCGATAACAATCACACGTCTCAGTTGATCGATTCACCTCTTATCTTTTTTATTTTCATTTCCATTTATTCATCTTATTTTCACAGCAATTGAGACTAAAAGTTGAATTATTGAATAGTGTAAACAAGCCCAGATCACATAGTTCAATGTTAGTTATTGGAGATAATATCTTTTCAATTCATAATAAATATTAGCACAACGAAAATTCATGGAATGAATTTCATTTATTTATTGATAATTAATTAATCTTGTTATAATACACAGCCAATGGCTAATGAAAGGTGTACATCTCGAGTAAATTTGTCAGTAATATTTACTGTTACTTCTAGCACAGAGTAGAGGGTAGAGAGTGATAATCGTTATTCATGGAAATTAATGCAGCGGCCAAGTTGATTATTTATGGAATCTCTTCTTTATCCCTCCATCCCTATTTCTCCTTTCTCTAATTATTCAAGCTATCATGAAAATTCCAATGAAATTATAACATTTCGATTTCACGAGCTATTTCCGTTTGTACAAACGAGACTAGAATATCAATAGACAAAATGTGTCAGCCAACACGTGGAAAATACCTCTTTTTAGTTGAACTCACATGTTGTTTTTTTTTTAAATTTATTTTTCTGGAAGTAGCCCATGTAGTAGAAACGATTATCCTCACATACAATGAGATACATTTCCACGTGGATTCGAAAAGGTATAATTAATGTCACCAAAAAGTGCCTGAGTCTAGAGGAGCAAGGGCATCAGTGTGTTAAAAAAAAAAAAATGGGAAAAAAATATAAGGGTGTCATCAGGTGTATGACGAGGCTAACCCATGCACTAGTGAGATTGCATAATCGATACAGGACACACACAACACAGGTGTATTTCGTCAACCCCTATATGCTATAAGTTTTGTCAGGTAGGGTCATATGTTGAAAAAGAAATGAATGTCACGTAAGGAGACAATTATCGTTTGTTATAAACGAGCTCAAATTAAATGGTGTAATTTAGGAAATTTAGAGTGTAAATTGGGATTTTTACATTTCCTTTTTTTTTCTCATTTGTAAAACATTCATCAATATTTTTCCTTGGAAATTTTATCTAACAGAGAGAAATAAATAAAAAGACCATCAGTCTTCCCCAAATTGTGTTTTCACTACTTACAGGAATGAGTGAATGGGGAAAAGAGGAGAAAATATAGTGTGTAGTCCGGCGATCAAGCTAGTAAAAAGTAGGTATCCTCCTCTAGTAGTTTGTCTCGGGGCATAGAAATGCCCACGTTCGACTCCGCACACGGGACACTGGGGACACATAACGCTCCCCACTTACATCCAATCACTCCTGATTTATATTTACTACTACGCTTTGCCCTTATTTATTGTCCTTCACGGAGACGCGAAGAATAGTAGCGTTAATTTGGTCGAATTGAAAATAATGGCTTTGGCATAACACGCAGAAGAAAGTAAATAAACGAATGAAAAAAAAAAAAAAAAACAAAAGAAAAAAAAATTGTTGTACACTTGGGAATTATTTTTATTCACATTTTAAATTGATTATAATGTCAGCTGAGGTGACACTACGTTTTTCATTATAAATGCACAAGATTCCATATTTCATTTAAAATAATAATAGTCATAGTAATTGTCATTATTGAAAATAAAAAGTGAGAATTTATTTTTTTTTTCCATTGGAATTTTCAGTGTGAAATTTTGTTGTTTCTCCAATCAAATTTTTCCCTGCGACATTTAAGTTTTAATAGCAAAGGTCAATTTTTCTTAAAGTGAATGAAATTATATCGAATTAAAGCATTGACTATTATTGAATCAATTTTCACTCAAGTATTCATGCTAAAGACAAAAAAAAAAGAAGAAATCTAACATTATGGACAGTCGTTTTCTATTTTTTTCCCCTCTTTCCCTGTTAGATGGACAACTCGTCGCGTGTTTGTGCCATGCACGAGGCTAAAAATTAGTACCCGAAATGTTATTAGAGTCTTTCTTACCGGCGAATCGAGTACATCGACTGGTTGACGAGAGGGTAAAGAGACACATACAAAAGGAAAAAGGGGGAGTACATCACGTAAGTGGTTGGAAAAGAAGTGGCTGTAGATAAAAAAAAAAAGACTCAAGTGGCATCAGTCACGCATGTCAAAACCTCGTAATTACTATTCTCGTTCTCTACAATTATTACCACATTTTATTAGATATTGAGACAAAAAATATCGAAACCCCATAAATTGAACGAAAAAAAAAGTTTATATTTCTTCGAAAAAATTAATCAAATTATACTAAAAAAAAAAAAAAAAAAAATGGCGAATATATTTTGCGTGCAATATTTTTTTCATTCTATAAGATCACGAAAAAGAGAAAAGATGAATTAAATTCATTGAAGGCTAGTTTGTCAAGGGAGATTTGTTCAGTTATTTCCTGTTAGGTGGATTATGCCAAATTTAGTATTTACTCAGTTCTCTTTTCACATTTGAAAGTTTGTAAAGAGAAGGGAAAGGGGTAAGTGTATGCGTGAAATACAATGTGAGTCGAAAATATATGAGGAGCCACTTCCGGTGAAGCAGAGCACGCGGTTTAACGTTCTTATTATTATTTTTATTGCAGTCCCTGTAATGCCCTCAGAGTGTAAGTCCTGCTTTAGCATTTGTTTTTTTCTTTTATTTTTCCCTTCTATCTTTTTATTCCCTCTATACTTATACTCTATCCCTCTCAGTGGTTACTTCGAACAACCTGTGGGGGGTTGCCTCGAAGGTTATACCGGAAATAAACCCAAGTGTATAATTACAATAGTACTTGCGATCCTTTTTTCCCTCTTAGAAGCAGAAAGAGAGAAAACTGCGGCAAACACATGTGTATATTTTCTTCACTCAATACAATTATTCCTCAACAAAAGATTCAATTATCCAATAAAACGAGAAAGAAACAAACATGAAAATACACCAATAATTATCTTTCCCTGTGTAATGAAATTGGTGGATGAATTTTATGACCATCAAATTAATTTGAAATTTAATAATTTCTTCATTGAAAAAAATTGAGGGATTTTTTTTTCAAGAATCCTTTTTATTTATTCATAATTTTTTATTTTTATTTATCTGACAAAAAAGTTTGCCGCCGTTTGGCTTTGTTAAATTTATCCCTCGACTGAAATGTTTCACGAATTTTCACTTTTTCCACGGTTTCGGTGACGCTGAATCGTTCAATAATTCAATAATTTATTTCTAGCATTCATATGTCTCTCTTCTACGAGGTTTTTCCACACTGTCGACTCTTTTCACATGTCCACATATTCTGCACAATACTTCTATATCCACAAACTACCCTCGGTGTATTTGAATTTTCCACTGTCTGTGGTATACATAACAAGTGAAAGAGAGAGAGAGAGAGAGATAGCGAGTTATTATGGGTTAATCTGCAGGTGTCTGGATCATTTGCCTCATTTATGATGTGGCTTCAAAATTGGAGAATAATGTAGTATGTCAAGTGGAATGAATATTTTTAGAAATTGGCTATTTTTTTCTCTCTCAAATAATGCTAATTATCGCAATCGATAAAATCTCCCAATATGTTTTTTTTTTAAAGAAAGGAAAGGATATTCATTCTACACAAGGCATTGAAAAAAAAGGCATGATTTAGAAAAAAAAATTAGGAATAGTTTCATTACGGGAATTGAATTTGGGAATCACGGGATTATTGCGGTAAAACTGAAGTGGCCCTTGTAAAAATCAAGAGTCTATCATTACTACCATATGTTCTATTCTCGATTGGCATCGTGTGTTCGTTACGATTCACCCCTCTCTCTCTATCTCTCTCTCTTTTGCTCATACAAACATTGTGTACTCGTCCACCTGTTTCTCGGCTGTTGACGTGCGTGTGTGTCAACGTACTGTTGGCCTCTGTCTAGAACAAACTCATCGGGCCTAACTGGGATGTGTGTCACTCTTCAAATAGCCACGCGCCCCACCCCAATGTAATCTGCTTTTATTTACATTGTTTCTTTAATTTTTTTCCTTCAATTTGTCATTTTTTTTACAAAAAACAGTAATTTGAGAATATCAAACGTAGTAGCAGTAAGGGAAAGTTAGTTTTCATTACTCCCAAAATCATACTAGAAAAAGAGCTACCTATTATTTATTTATATTTATAGCCAAAAATTGACATTTCGCATGAAATTATTTGAAAAAAAAAAGAAAAGATTTTTTTTATACTCGTATTATTTTTCTGCAATGCCCTAGCCTTGCTTTACTCGAATTTATTTACATTCTGTGTACGATCGAAGTGTCCAATCGTCTGTCTCTCGAACGCGCAGTCTCGATATCAAAATACCACTGCGGTCGATTTATTCAGGGGAAAGTGGTCTCAATGAATCTCACTTATAAATATATTTTCAATGTTATAACTTCGATTTGTACATTGTTTTTTTTTTCCACAATTTCATCCAAAAATCGGAGACAGGTGCAATTTATTGCTTGCGATTGATGGGAAATTGAATAAAAATAATTAGTTGAATAAAAAAAGTAACTGCCGGATTTTTTTGATTGATGAAAATTAAATTAAAAGAAAAAAACAGAAATCAGAATGAAGTAATTCAATTCACTCGAAGAAATTGGAAATGAATCTCATGAAATACGATAAGTCATAAATTGCGACATAAAGAAGTAAGTAGTCCTTGAAATTGGCTTTATCTGAGAGTCTCAACGTTTTGTAATACAGTAAACGATGGCTGGAGGGGGGTGAAATCCCTTAATAAAATTATCGTCATGCCGTGTTACGATCACCGCGGACAAATCGACGTTTCAATTTTGTTAATGCTCGTTTGGGCATCCCCACAGGGGAATCCCAGACAAGACCAATGTATATAACCATACAATACAGGCATTCTCTCGCTTTCTCCTATTCTCATCTCAGTGCTACTGATGGAAGCACCAGGGATATAAACTTTATCCTGCTTCTCAGTAGCTTTCATTCCTTCCTACACGTTATTTCTCGAGCCCCTCTGATGTTTCGTCCGTATTTCTGATGTTTATGTTTACTGGCACGCGCTTACAATGCGGTTGGTGAATAGATGCGGCCTCCACTGCTGCCGCCGACTCCTCCTCGTTCTTCTTTTATTTTTTTGGATGAACTCGAGAGTTTTGACAATTGGGGTGTCACTGACACGTGCTGTCACGTGTCTTTATTCCACTATTTCCCCTTGAACCCATCGCACTTCATGCCACGCGACCAACCTGTCATACGATTTACATCAACCCCTCAATCGAGGACACATTCCACATTTATTGTTTGCTTCATGTGATATCAAATCACTTGGAATTGAGAATTAAAAAAAAAAAGAGCATCAATTCAAAAGGATTAATTAAATTTAGTGTAAAATTTCGAGTGAATTTTCACCCGAGCATTGTCATAATAAACTTGCACTCATTCCATAAAGACTCTGATATATTAAAAAAAAAAATGCATCAAATATTAATGGCATGTATCGTTTGAACACTTTGCTACTGAATTATTTTGGAAAATTCAAGTTATCTCTAACTTCTCAGGCTTAAGTGAAAAGTGAATTTCCTTCTTGTACAAGAGATTATAACATATTTTGTACTGATTGATTTTAATAATTTAGTAGCCAGGAGGTAAACTGAGATGTTTATTTTTATTCAAAGTCAATTTTGTGTAAATATCTCAAAAGCTTGTAGACATAAAAGTTCTTTGCAAGGACCTCCCTTTTTTTCAGCCCTTAAAAAAAAGTGTCTATTGATGTTTTGATATGTTTTCATTACTGAATGATGAAAAATGACTACATTTTAAATTGCAAAATCATAATTGTAATGAGATATCCTGGGATGAAACTTATTCAACGTCATCTATTGGGGAAAGTAGAGGAAAATAAGGATTTCAATAAAATGGCTTGAAATTTATTCTTTTCAATGATTCCAATGAGAACCTGAAGAAATTTCCGGTAGAAAACATCTGCCAGAATTGATTTTCTTCATTTTTTGAAAATTCTACCTCTTTGCTCACGAATAGGGGTTAAATCCTTTCCATTTTTGATTCTCTCCATCATTTCGAAGATATTTCTGGTTCCATTAATCATAGTGACTTGAGGATGATCTTAACTAAAAGGTGGATTATTTGCCATCATCTTATTTGTTCAAAAACCTGCTGATTTCCCTCAGCTTTTCATTAAAGGTGGATTAGGGTGTTCGAGTGGAGGAAGTGGAAGCAAGCCAAAGAATGTTGAAACACTGAATTCGTCAAATATTAGTATTTATCAACCGTTGGTGCACGATCGAGTCGAAATACATAAATAGATTGTCGCAATGTTAATTGTATCCAAAAAATGCTGATGCACGAAAAATTAATAAGTTGAATGTCTGTTATAATGTTGAAAAGTTCACAAGAGTCCAACGATAATGTTGAATGCACAATTTGAATATGAAAAAATGTTGAATATCGAAATAAAATTTAAAAACAATAGAAAAACGTAGATGTAGCTGTTGACATCGAAAAGACTATCGCTGACTAATTCGTGAAGAAAGAGTTTTGGAAAAGCCTCCCCATTTCAGAATCAGCACACAAAAAAGGAAACTGCCCAGAAAAAAATTGAGCAAAACTCAAGTCTCACTACACCGAAATCGTTTTTACGAAGCATATCGGAAAACGACTTTTTCGTCAAATTCAATCAGATTACTCAATCTTTTGTTTATTGCGGAAACTTCATTTCCATATTTTATATTTTAGTTTGCATCTCAATAAACATTGATATATATCGTCGCCCTAGAGTGAAAGGGGCGTAAGTGCCATTTTTTCCAATTTTTTTCTTCAAAATAACAAAGAGGCCTATCTCCACCATTATTGCTCCAATAGGCTTCCCAAGGCCTGTTACGCAATATTAGTAAAAAAATAAAAAATAACATATAGGCGTAAGTACCACGTGCGGAGATACGTCCTTTTCACTTTAACATTAACAGTTATATAGCGTTCAAAAATAAAATAACAAAGGCGCGTAAGTGTGGAGATACGTAAGATACATTTTAAGATTGGTATTTACGCCACTTTGTTATTTTAATTTTCAATTACCCAAATAATGTTCCAGAGACCATAAAAAACATTTTGAAGTGATAAGTGGACATACGCCCCTTTCACACCAGAATTTCGTGTTTTTGGCACTTACGCCCCTTTCACTCTAAGGCGAAGATATATTTTAAAAAATGGCCAATTTGACGTGCCGGAGGGGGTGATTCGCTTCTTCAAGAACTTTGGCGCAGTGGCCCGAATTTGAGCGACTGCTAAGAATTCTCGTGCCAATTTCCAAACATTATGCAATTTTGAAAGAAAAATGACCGACATTTGAGATACTTATGGGCCATTTCGTGAAAATCATTCTTTGTCGAACAAGTACTTCAAAAATCAATGATTTTTTTAACCGCATAAATTGATGGTAGATAATATCATTTGCCATTAATTTATGCTATAGATATCTCACCTCTTCGCTCCCAAGTCACTACGACCACGAGAACCGGAGATGTTCCCAGAAATGTCACGTTTTTCAATTTCATAAAGGTTTAGTCCCCCGATTTTTCCCTGAAACAATCAATTTTCCAAAAAAAAAATTTTGACATGTACTGTGTAACGAAAATATCTTCAGCTTTTCGATGAAATCATCCGAAAAAATCTAGACCAAATATATTCACTGATTCGTCCATTTGACCCCTTATTTTCTGTTCACCCCATCTTCCCCTATAAATAAAAATTGATTGTCACAGATAAATACATCCATTTTTATCGGCGCAATCACAGTCAATAGGTTTATTGACAAAATTGTCAATTTTTCATCGTTTTCGTTACCAGTTCCACCTACATCCGGAACCGGTTTTTTCTTTTCCAATAAAAATGACAGTTTTGCATACTTTCCACTATCGAGTGAATTAATAAAACTCCTGATAATTAGGGTCTTCTTTTGGCCTTTACTATATACATATATGACATATAAGGGGGTTCATGGCCGTGATTTGCCCGTAGGTCATATACACCATTTACATATACATAAACTCTGGGTTGAGCGTCAACAACGCGGAAAACGAGGCAGTTTCATTGCGGGTGTGGACTAGCAAAGTCGAGTTTGCATTGATTATAAGACCGCTGGCATATGTCTCCCCACCTTCCCCCTCTTCTTTACACTCGGTTTGACACGATGTATCATTCAATATTCCTGTTTTCAATGTGGATGATCCTGAGGAAATGTCAATGCACATAGAAACATGATACTGCTTTGAAAAATTCATTAATTCAAACATTGACATAATTGATTCAGCTTTTCATCTTCAAATATTTATGTACAATAACGTAATAAATTGAAATCAATAATTCTTCCATGAAAAATTGAATCACTATGTTCATTTTAATCTCAAAAAAATGGGAATGTTATGAAATTATAATGATTTTTGATGACATGAAATATAACAGCTTTGATCGCTACGGCGTAAATTAGTAAATTCGCTTCAGCTGTATATTCAATTATAACTGCTACGAAAGAAACGAGCATGAGATAGCACTTTTTCTACCGAGTCATTGCTGTTTATCGAAATGCTGCATTTGTACACAATTTCAATTAGAAGCAACATCAAAATATTTTTGGAGAATCACAATAATACCTCAACTATTTCCTTTGATAAAGTCGTTTGTTTGATAACAAAATGCATAATTAAAAAAATCAAATGTCAATGAGTAGGCAAATATTGAATGAATCCAATGCGTACTATTAACTGAGTGAAACCATTAGAAATATTTCGTGAATCAGTGCTTTTTGAGGGAGTTCATCTGGTAATTGAATTAACAGACAGATATAAATAAAAAAATTCGAATATACTTCAGGGTATTTAAGAAGTCACCTGTTAAAATTTCAAACTCTCGAATAGAGATTTTCTAAATTAACACGGTCCCTTATGAATTTCCGTGTTTTTCCGGTCTATAAATATGAAATTCGCAGCCATTAACAAATAATTTCGGAAGAAACTTCCATAAGTGATGAATGAATATGTAAAAAACGTTTCAAGAACTTCCTAAAATCCATTCGATACTTGTTGAATACATTACTTGGTCTCGAAAAATACTGTTTTCCTGGAGATCAACCTCCATATCACTCGTATAACGGTAGCATCAGAATTGCGCGCTTTTTGAAACTAACAAGAAAGCTTTCTGAACGATGCAATGTAAAATACGCTTGTACAGCAAATCATACAGAATCAACTGGAAATGTAGTGAGTTCACCTTTTTTCTTTGTGATCTTTGGAAAAATTATTTTTATAAATTCGATTTTTCACAAAGTGAAAATTATGATTGACAAGAAAGCATTCCTGGTATATTACAGCTGTACGGGTTATGACTACGCAATTTATCGAACCGGTCGCACAAGTCGTGATAATTTTTCTTACTACTAAATCATTACCAAGATGAATTTCCTTGAAGGAGTACTTCTTCCTCGTTATTTTTTGGGACTTTTTTCTCTAGAAATTATTTTCCGTTATACTTCTTCTGGAAATGTTGACCTTTATGATCTTTTTCGTAGTAGAAAAGCAGAAAATATGTATAGCTATGGCAGTAACGTACATGGCATTTCACGTATCTGAAAGTACATAGGGCTTGTATCATCAAGAGCAGGAAAAAAACAAAAAAATGGCGAGATGGAGAATTTCGGAAGGCGACGAAGAAGCGGAACACAGTGCGGACATATGCACACACAGTGAAAAGAGTCTGAGAGAGAAAGAGAGAGTGAGTGAGTCCGTGAGTTTTGAGTATGGCGGCTCTGACTATAGTAGATGGTGTGGATCGATGTGAGAGAGCGTCGAGATCTGATTGGCGGGGCTGCGGGGGCGGAACGCAATGTAGCCAATCAGCGTTAGTGGCCTCAATATAGATGTTGTACGAAATCACGGATTTTTTTTACGCATCATTACTCTGCTTTCTTTTACCATATGTAAAATTGAAAAATAATTGGAACATTATGATGTTTTTTTTTCTTCTTTTTTGTGGAAACTAGTAGTTTCAAAGGTGAGATTTAATAATTTTGTTTCAATAATTTGAATGTAATCAAGTCGAAGGAAAAAAATGTGAGATAATGGAAATTAAATTCTTGGAAACTACTGAGAAAATTGAAGTAATTCTATTTGAAATTAAAAGCAAAGAAAAATTTACTTGATGTACAAGAAATTTTCGAGATATTTTCTTACGTTGAGAGAGTAGAAGACTGAGTGGAAATTGGTCAAAAAATCAACTGAAATACCCTGGAGTTTTATGTGCACATGGCATCAAGCAGCGAATAGGAATATTACATTACGAAATTTCATAAATTCCCTTTAGCTGGGCTCTTAGGTGCCTCTCTCGCGCTTCATCGTGAACTCGTGTTTTTCTCATGAAATAGTAATGCTGTCAGACATTACCGTCGTCAGGAAATAGAGAAAACTTTACCTTAAATCCTCGGCTCCCTTGGCTTTTCACTCTACATTATATCACAGCCTTCAATTTGTCTTGGTTCCTTTATTCTTTCAATTTATGCATAATTTTCATTTTTTCGGAGAATTATATATTTTTGTTTTATTAATTATGATTTTTCCATACTTTATGGATTAATATATCAATTTTTCATTCAGATCATTCGATCACTGTACGAATTTGAAGATTTAAATATGAAATGAATTTTAAATGAAAGTTTATAGGAATCTGAATGATCTCGTGAATTTTCAAGTCGATTGACTGTTTTTTATTGTCAAAAATAAATAGACAAGAAATTGAAATAATACGGCGTCTTATGGGTCAAACAAGATTTTGCGCTTTCAGGTCAGGCAAAAGATTAAAACCTCGAAAATATCTTTAAAAAACTTAGATGAAGCCCGCATGGAAAAAATATATATTGTTAAAAATATAATTTTGAGTAACTGATGAATTATATAATATTATAAATGCAATATAAGAATCTGTAGGCATATTTTTGCCGTAATATTATATGATTTGATGATGAGAAAAATATAATGGTTAATTATAATTCTTTTTCATTGGAACATATAATTATAGCAATTATAAATTTGGAATATATTCCAGCATATATTATACTATTTATAATATGAATATATGATCAGAAGATAATGTAATATATAATATTGGCATATAATGGAATAAATACTTTAAAGATATAATACAAAATATCAGTTAAAGATAGCTTGTAAGAATCATAAAATTCCAAGAAACAATATAATTTTAAAATTTTGAGACAAAAAAATATTTAATTTATTCTATAGAGGAGACTGCCTACGTATCGTACTCTCCACAATATCTGAATGAATCATGAGAACATTTGAAATTATTGATGATGTCTATCACACTGAATTCGCATTAGGGTAACGATATAAACTATCTAGTTATCATAAAGTGCAGCTATATAAAATAGAATATAATATATTTCATTTTTAATATGAAACAGAAAATTCTAATTATTTCCATACAAAACAGGAAAACACTATTGAGTATACTGCCATTATTATATGATGAATTGCAAATGAAAAAATATATTTTTCAATATCGAATGACTCAGATATAGAAATTTACATAATAAAATATCAAAATCTCTATAATTGAAATAGTATAATTATGCATATAATTACATAATATATTGAACATCACACATATTTTTGCTGCATTATATCACCCGTTATTAATCCGATATTATTAAATGTATTTATAGCAATATATTTCTTTTCCACACTGAGAGAACGATTCGTTAACAGTTAACTCACGGATTGAGTTGAACCGAAAAACTTCACCCGGTTGACCCAACAGCGTATTAGTTAACTGTTAACTAATACGCATTTGAGGCGTCGTGCGCCACCTGACCGATAAATTCGCAAATTTTCCGCCTGAACGTTTTTCTCTTTGTGTTTTAGTGAAATCAATTAGTAAAATCAATTGAAATTCAGAGAAGAAAATTATTCCATAACACTTGAACAGAAACTGCTTTCTGTATTTCGAACTAACCTCGAAAAATGAGGAAAATGTAGCAATTTTTGCGTGCCTCAACAGAAACCCCCTGAACGAGCCATTCATTAACTATTAACGAATATTAGTTTGGTTGCCATCCCAACTAATATTAGTTAACAGTTAACGAGGCTCGTTACAGCCAAACGAATCGTTCTCTCAGTGCATGCGGGAGGGATCACGGGACGTTGGAATAATTGAATTTAACAATACTAGATAATTTTCAATTGAACGACGTTCGCCCGTTTTATTCAGGCTTCCTCAGGTTCTTGACATCATTAGAAGGTAGTCATCATAGAGCTCATTTTATCCAATCGGAAACTAAGCATATGCAAAATTATTTTTATTAACATTGCAGTGTGCAATCATCTTGAAAAAAAAGAAAGAGAAATTACGAACCGATATGAAAATTATTGATCTTCTGATCATTCTGGGATGAATGATTGTTGTTACTGCATAGAAAAAGACGCGAATACGTTAATCAAATGGCACACTATTAGCTGAGTAATAAATGACAAATCATGAATATAATTCATAAATTCTTTTTCGAATTTATTTCTGATGCCAGGAAATAGATTCTCAAACCGGAATATTAATTTTCGAATTTTTTCTTTCGTTCGTTTCTTACAGCACACTCAATGACTAATGCGACATATAATCAAACTACTTCAAAATAATCAAATGATGCTTCATTTAGTTGCAAAAAAAATCAGAGAAAATGATTATTTGGTTGAAAAATTCATTTTACAATGGCTCAATATTTTGGTTTCATCTCAAGATGAATTCTTGAACCAAGCCGAGTGATATTTTTCAACTTTGATGTTTCACACCTGGAGTCTATTTTTTTGCTGGAAAAACTAGTGATATGATTCTCCAAGTTTTACGATGAAATTTAGGTTTACGATAAAAATGTTTTCTCATTTCTTTTGGTATTCGAAGAGAAAAAATATGTATGATAGGTCTTTTACTCGAAACTTTTCGCTTGTGAATTTACTGCCAGTTTGATTTTTCAATTATGAGGGCGGTATTTAAGAAGATTTGGATGAATGATGCAAAATGTGAGGAGGTAATCACTTTTGAAATTTGTGTACGATGAACTTCAAATTGTAAAAATCCAAAGATTCTTGAATTCTCAGCAGACTTCATGAAAATTCACAAAATTCCTTGAAATTGCATATATATATTTTTTTTCTCAAGATACATATATCCCATGGAGAGTACAAAATTCACAGTATAATTACAGTATTACCAGAAGATATATGCCTAACTGTTAATGACAATGCTTTTTTCTATTTACATAAGCTTTTTTTTCTGTGCCTTTGATTCCTTCCTTTTTTTTCCTAATTGTTCTACGAGTTCATCAAGGTACAGATATATAACATGTATTGAAGAAATTCAGCCACTATACCGACCATTCAGATTCCAACTCTTTGATTTTTTCATACCGTATGCGCATAACTTGATCAAAAAAATAGAAGTACATTTTGCAATAAGAGGAATCAGAATCGAGAATCTCAAAAAAGGTACTAATAGGAGTTATCTTGTAAATTGAAAACGTGTTGTAAATATTTAGAACGTAGATGGACATATGCTCGGCACTCAAAGATTATGTGCTCTAGAATTTCAAGTTTTTCCACAGAGCAACAACAGCAGTTTTTATTTAAATTAATTTTGTCTATACCAGAGGTGCTAATGCCACAAGCATATTTGTTTGCCAGCCTAGATTGAGCGAGAAGTTTCTTGGCAGTTGGATGATGAGTGATTTTCAAGTAGTTTGGGATTCGAGAGTTGGTGAACCTTGGGATTAAGAATTGACAAGATTTGGATTCCAGGTAACGTGCGAAATCTTTCTTTCGAAGGTTATCAGAGAGCTGTACCAAAGCTGATTTTTTGAGCGATTTCCATATGTCAGGATCAGTATTATTCCACAAATGGTCCATTTTACACGCGCTTGAATTTTCACGTAGCTGGAAGAGCCAGTTTATCTTTTTCCAAATTCCAATTCCTCGAAATTGTGAAAATTGAACGCATTTCTGAAGATTTGAGAAATTTCTATGAGAACTGAAAAGATTTCAGAAAATGCAAAGAGATTCCCAGATTTCATGGTAAAAGAAAAGATGTATAAGAAATCAGATAATGGAAATTTGGTCAAAATAATGTTCAACAAAATTCTCTTTATATCCACTAATACATCCGAGGTGTATCCTTTCCTATCATCGTATAAATATCTCCAAATTTCCTATGACTTTTCTCAAACCGTCAAGTCGATTTTTCATACATCGTCACCATCTATTTAAGCTGAGATTTTCGTAAGATTTCTGATTTGAATGGACGCTACATTTCACAAGTGATTAACCCCTGGGAAAAATCTAAACATCAAAGAAAGAAAAAAGAAATTTAAAAGAAGTCCTTTGAAGAAATATTTTATTTAATTTTCTTCTAATTCTTTTTTAACCCAGTCGAAAGTATCTAGTGGGCACGTCGAGACCCGACAGGTGTTCAAACTTCTTTAAACGAATCCGGTGAATAATATAAAACGGGTTGACAGTGACGATAGAGTAGAAGTTTCTTCGATTATAACAAAAGTGAGCAAGGGGAACAGAGAAGGCCACCAATGGCCCAGGGGCTCATTTGTTATTAAGGAGAATCGCTATGAAACAAGAAGGATAGACAGAGCAAGAGATGTGGAAATGTATATAGCAGGAGAAAAAAAAAAGAGAAAGAAAAGTAAAGAAGAGAATGAGATAGAGGGACTTCTTCGGGTTGGATTGAGGAGATGAGCGTTGGCACGGGAACAGTTAGGAAAAGGGAGAGGATGGGCAAAGTGCAGGGGACTTTGAACACGACTTCACACTTTGACTCGTACGCCTCCCGTAAATCTAGGTAATTATCAGTGAAACTTTTCGCTCTTCTCAACCTTGATATCCTTGCGTCTTCTTTAATTTCTTTTTTTTCTCCCTCTCTTTCTCTACAAACAGTTTATTATTTAAAGTTTCACTTTAGAATCAAATTTTCTCAAATTAATAATAAATTGAATATTTTTATTAATTCTTCCACAATAATTCTATTTAAATATGAATTGTTTATTAGAGCATCAATGTGAAATGAAAAAGAGGAAAAAAGGAGTTTAATTGAAATGTCTATTATTGGATTTAAAAAAAAAACATTCTCAAAAGTGTAGTATCCCTATTGTTCTTCAAATTGCACTGGTGAAAATTTACTCCAAAGTGGTTTTCGTGGAAAATCAATTAGCCAGTAGAATCGATTGACTCCACTATATACATTGCATCGGAGCAAATGTATTGTATAGAGGTCTATATGAGGTTTCACACAGTATACTAGGGGCAATATATAGTATACTGCATTGAGTATAAGGGAATAGATATACATGTATCTGGTATGAGCACCAAGTATATTCATCGTGTATTCAGGTAGCTCTTCCCTTTCCTCCTGCTCGTAATCCATGAAACACTATGCGATACGTCCACTGGCCGTTGAATGCGCAGAATCGTTGGCTATCCTAGGCCGGCAATCACGCGATGCTCCTCGCGTTATCTTCTCCCCTGCTGTAAGGAATGATACGGACGTCACGTACCCTCGACTCTCCTATATACACCGCAATTTCACGAAATTGCGCTTCCTCAGTATTCTACTAGTATCATTTCGGTTATATACATCACAATAAAAATGAAAATGCCATGTTTTTTTTTATTCCTCTTCTTTCATTCTATTTCAGGGGAAAATATGTCATGGAATTTTAGAAATTATTCTTTATCTCTTTCCTGCAGGATGATTGATAGTGACTCTTGCATTCACTATTTTGCCTTGTATTCTACAGTACATCTCAAACGAAGTTCTCTGAAAATTCATGAATTCTCATCAATTATGAAAATCTCGTAATTAAGTTAAGGAGAACTCTGACTCTTATCACATATAATTACTCTCAAAATGATTGCATGAACATTGCACTCTATAAAATCCCAATATTTACCGAAAAATATTGACACTCCAACTTTTTTTTTCAAATCCCAAAATGTAATGCAATTTCTATCGCCGATTTTTCTCCCAGAATTCCATGAAAAAATCGTTCATCATTCTAAAAACGATGGGAAAAAAATTAAATCCTGCGGGATAGGTTTAAAAAAAAAAAGAAATTTGTTTTTCCTCCGAAAAAAAAAATTAAAAAGGAGAGAAAAATTTGTGAACAATTCGGATGATTAAAAATGCAAAAGTCATATAGGTTTATTGCGATGGAAAAGTGCCGTGCAATGTTACTCTCTCGTATAGCCATTCTCTATTTTTTCTCTCTTTCGCTTTTTTTTCCGCTACTCTTGATGCAGTATGAAATTTTCCCGGGCATGGGACGAGCTCGTTCGCAGGCCACCGCGATGCAATCTCTCATATCGCGCGCACGAGTATAGAATTCAATCAATGCTCGACCGGTGGTTGGTTAATCGGTCACGTACATCGTTGGCAAGTACCTGTGAGTATGAGAAAGTAGGATATAGTGTAGGGCGTAGGCGAAAATAAAATTGCCAAGTATGGAGAGTTTTGAATTGTGTATGTGTGACTTTCACTATTTGCCTCATCCACACGATACACTTGGCCGAGCGTGTTAACTCGAATCACGATTAAAAAAAAAATTAAATAGCTGGGCTACTATTGAAAATCACACTCGGCAGCTTTAAACCTCATTATGTATCTCTTTATTATTATTATTATTATTTTTATTTTGAAAATAAACTGATTATTTATGCAATCAAAGGAATGCAAATGTTACAAAAAATATAAAATTTCTCGCAGGAAATTCCCCCCAAAAAAATAATCCAATAATGAAATTGTCTCGTTTATAAATATAATAATTTTGAAATAATGAGACTTTAATTCTTCATGCAGACAGTTTAACACCCTGTTTATTTCAATTTCGTGAAACTTTTGTTGAATAAATAACGAGTCAAGTTGATTTCCATTGTAGAATATAAAAGCCAAGATCCAAAAAATCGAATAAAAAAAAAAGAAAGAAAAAAGATAGATATCCAGTAGACGTCGGGATGTCGAGATTGGATTACTGAGTGCAGTATAATGGTGATTCCTAAAGTAACTCATTTAATTGACGAAACCGTCGCGACGTCGGTATGCCCCGATTCTGTCAATCTTCACGATTACTACTACCACTTTGAAGATTCATATCATCCAGCCAGATCGTATTCCAATATTCATTTGCACGAATAAATGTTGAATATCATTTTCCCTGCTTCACTGAATGAGGTCAACCTGATTGATTATTTATGCAAAATCATACTTGAAAGTAGCTTTTATCCGTTGCTTGCTACTTCCTCGTGTCATATCCTTTAATATAGAAACAACAAAAGAGAAAAAAGAATCTACTTGTGGCTCTAATCTCACAATTGCCATGATTAGAGGCTATTGACACCATTTCAGAATATTGACAATCCCCAAGACTTACAACTGAGAAATTGTCAAGAAATCAGATTTTGGGAAAGATGAAAAATGTTCAAGCAAGGTTTGCAGAATTTATGTCGAATGATACCAATTCTCAGGACTTGGACAAGTCCTGTTCCAACCACATTAATCCTCGAATATTGTTTGCGTGATATGATGAAAAATATTGGTTCAACTAGGACTTTGAGGCGTTTTTTGGGAAATTTGCTCCTTCAATTTTCCGAGGAATTGTATCAAACTGGGAAAAGTGGGGTAAATTATGAATTTCAATGGAATGGGGCGAGATTGATTATTTTTAATGATTCCATTGGAAAGCTGAGGAAATTTCCGGTGGGAAACATGTGTCGGAACTAATTTTTTTAATTTTTGGAAAACTGTTATTTTGACCAGGAATATGGTATTTTAACCCTTTCCATTCTTTCCACTTTTATGAAAATACCTCCAGGTATATTAGTCGCAGCGAATGGGGCTGGTCTTAAATGGAAGATGAGATCGTTTGCCATCAATTTATACCGTTTTGAAAGAATAATCCAAGAAGTACCTAAAAAAATTCGACAATTTTATTTTCAAAACTACATAAGTTAATGGCAAACTATCGCATCTTCTGTCGAAGATCGCTCCCAAGGCACTGCAATTAATAGAATCGGAAATATTCTCGAAAAAGTGAAATCTTTCAATTTCATAATGGATGAATTTGAATAATCTTCTCATTTTGTATCACTAGGAACTATATAGTTTGATGTAAATTACTATTTTTTGTTGTCTCATGAAAGAATCTGAAGACCATGAAATTCACTGCCTCTAGTCATTCAAAAATATTGTGTCAATAATGAATGTAATATCTGAAAATATCTGTCGATTTTCTGCACAGTATTTTAGTAACCGTTCAAACTCATAATTTAACCATATCGATTGACATAATTGTTTACGAGCTGTCGTCTAGACTTCACATCAAGTCACTCGTCCCAGACAAGCATTAACCCATTCTATCAGAGTTATATTTTTATCTCCATTCAATAAAATTGATGAATGATGAAATATCGACTATTAGTCTACTTTTTTTTGTTTTCCTTTAATTGTTGCAATTTTCTTTATCATTCGTTATAAAATTTGGTTTTCTTCTTAATTTCCAGAGCCGAATACTTGAGGATGCATCAATCATGTGTAATTCTTGGTCACCTAGGCATAATGTAAGTATTATTCGAATTTTTTCATTATTTTATAATTACAATACATAAAATGTCGAGAAAAAAAATAACCTCATGTCACACTTTTCACCACTCAGAGGTTTGCTGAAAGGTCGTTTTTTAACGTTGCCGAAAATGCATGAAGAAATCCCCACGTGGGTTATATAAAGAAAGATAGAGAGAAAGAAAAAAAAATTGTAAATTTATATAGGAATAGAGAGGAAAGACTGTATCACCAAGGGGTGAAATGACACCAAACAGTTTCCTAGAGTTTGAAGGTTCTCTCATGTTAGTGTACACGGAATACCCTCTTTTCTCGCAATATTTATGTTTTGCCGTGAGGGCGAACACGTAGTTATACCGGTAGTGTGGTCGACATAAACTGACTAACTCGCGGTTACGATTATGGCCAGAGGCAAATTGATTATTTAGATATACGATGGGAAGGACCCAGCGTCATACTGGGCTTTCCAGTAGGGATAGTTTGTGCGCTATAAAAACCGAGTCAAGTGTCACTTATGCTTTTCACGGATGCGCTTGGACACCTGCACATAGCCATATGTTTTTATCTTTTTCACCATCAGAGCAATTAGGTTACATGTTTTTATACTCTCAACATTTTTATGATACATTTCAACAAAATTGATTGTTAATAAATGAATTTCAATTCTTCCAATGGATTAATAATCATTATTGAATAATAATTGTTTAACGTATTATGAGGCGTCATATTTTTATGGATTCTGAGAATTATTTTAGTAGATGATATTACTCATTCAGGATATTTGAAGAAGTCAGAAGAATAAATGGTTAATCAATATTCGTCTGGCTTATGCATATAATATAATCAGTTCGTCTATTATTATTTGATCTTCCAATGAATTTGCAGTAAGTTATTAAATGTTGATTGAAATCAAGCGGAAAATGTAAATTTTATATGATAGACGTTGAAAATTTTGCACCATTGGTTTTCTTCCTTCGAGTGCTTTTTGATCGTCTTTACAATGATATATATCACATTGTCGTTTATAGAGAAAGCGTCCTCTAGACGCGAGGCACTCCGCCATGCACAAACCCAGTCTGCTCGTTTTCGTGTCAACTGTCACATTTTCTGGATGATTTTATTTATTCATGAAATCGAGACTACCACTCCTGTCGTTTCATATTCCTGTGCAACGATTCTCACACCAGTTTCAATGTGTGTATGTGTATCACAACTTGTGGCTTTTATAACTTTGTTTGTGTAGTGGTAACAAATACCATAGATCTACGAAAAATGTCAAGTGATCTGGGTTAACGGATGAAAATAATAGTTGCATTGTACTAATTTTGAGGAATATTCAAGTGAATTTTGAATTCAAAAGAGTATACGGATATTATTCAAATTCTGATCGTGATGAGAGCTTAATATGAAGAATCGCTAAATTCACAGTTTAAAGGAAACTATTGCAAAGCGAGATTTGGAATCGATTTTCGGATATTGGCGATTTTTTTTAAATATGACAAGAGGTTTATTCAATTATTCATTCCGTCCCAGTATTGGTTTGTTCTCGTCCAAGCCACTTGCATCAATAATGAATCAACAGTCTGCACCTATATAGAATGCGGTGTATTCTCATTTAACCCAATTATCTCTTCCACAAAATCACCACATTATGTCCACTAATTTTTTTTTTTTGTACAACTTAGAGCAGCCAATTTCTCTTACTCCAAGAAACTCCCGAGAGAAATACAAATAGATACCCAACGATTTTTCGTTTGTGATAATGCAATTGTAATTGGCTAATTTCTTAACGTCGTTGGAAGGAAAAAAAAGGTGAAAAATGAAAAATAGAAGGTAAAAACAAAGTGAGAATGGAGATACATTGAGGGAATAAATGACTCTATTAGCTTTTTCAAGAAATGAGGAGGTGGTGGAGGGAATAGCTGATACAACAGCAACAAGTTCACCCAACAGTGTGGGGGCTGCTAACAACGCTTCTTAACAAGAGCAATTTGTAGTCTATTTCACTGATGTCCTTCTTTGCCTTACTCCCTTAACCATATACTTTTTCAAAGACAAGGTGATCCCTCTTGGTGTTCTCCCTGGGTTTTAGGATTAATCGTGTCGTTAAGATAAGCCCTGAAAGACTCATCTGTCTTGTTTAAAAGAAACACTTTGTGGTTATTCATTGCTCTAATAACGAATCTGTCTGAATAAATATTCTTCAATTTTTCATTTACCAAAGTAATAATATTTCATAATCACGCACAGAGAAAAATTTCGTATGTACACTTAACAAAAATGCTGATGTTGAAGTTATTTTCGTGATCACCACAATTGATTCTGGTATACAGTACCAAATGTTTAAGTAGATGTCACCGAATCCTTGTGCTAGAATTTTGATACGTAGGAACAGCAATGGCAAGTGTCACTACAACTATATCAATATTGTCAAAATTTCACTATTTTCAGCATTGTGAAGATATTGGATTTTTCCTTTGAAAAAATGACCCATTTCATTTATTGTTACTTTCGTAACTCTATGCAGTATCAAAGTTTCTGAAATTGACAAATGATCATACTGATACTTTCACTATGCGAAAATTGTAATGACTAAATTGTGATCATCTTCTTCTATTGCAGTAGATTCATATGGTTTGTGATACTAAATTCGATGATACTAACTTTTCATGTCTAAAGTTAACATTACCAAATCTGAATGGTTCAGGTCTCCTTCAACTATAATTTTAATGTTAATGCTTTTCTTTTGAAAAAACCTAAAGTCAAAAGCTCAACATTTATAAAACAGGAAATTTTGAGAAATACCCTCTCATTTTCTTCACTGAAATTTCAAAAAGAAAACTAATGACTCAAACTGCCAAAGAATAAGAATATAATAAGAAATGTAGAAGGAAAAGTTGGGAAATGTGCAAGAAAGCAAAGGGGAAGTTCATAAATAATCGAATTGCTCTCCCCACCCCTCGCAGGCACGACGGTGCTTTTCACATGAAACATTGATCGGTCTACGCGGACGTTACGGACCGTAATGAATATATCGTTGTTGTATATAATACGATAGGTCTTCTACTTGAGGTAATTTTGTGGGACTGAAGAGGCACACCTCGAATTCATTTCTCATTCTCCAAGTCAAGCAGGCTTCATATTAATCACACTTCTACTTGAATCAATAAATATATTATCTATAAAATTTCATTCTTTTCTTATTTTTTCATTTCAGGGAGATATATTTGGTGGTTTAAACAGTGGTCTTCAAGATGGTTTATTGTCGAGGGCAGAGGCACTTGCTGCTGATTTAGGGAAACACAATGCTGGCACGCCGATGCCCCTCAAGCACGATCCAGTATCAGTTTATCATCATGGAGCACATATGGCGAGTCCACATCCAAACAATCGGCCCCATCACCAGGTACAATCACACCTATTTGTGAGTCTAAAAATTAATGAACAATTTTATTAAAATTTAACATTATAATCTAGTTAAATAAGGAATTTACATACATTTAGCAATGAAAAATGATCCCGCTTATTTTATTATTCATAAAGATTTAATGGACGAGAAAAAAAATAGAATTGAAAGTATTCACTTTTTGCGGTAGTTAATCCGATTTCAAAATAAGCTTTTAAAAGCGTAAAATCTTGCGGAATAATCCTTGGAATTAAAAAATATAAGACGGAAAATCATGAATATTAGTAACATTAGAATTCGTCCCGATGGATTGGTACATACATTTGTGAACATACGTCGTTGGTTGTTAATTGTGTATTAAATTATCACCGCACGAGGAACCCCTTAATATCAAGAAGGATAGTTTACCCCTATATAGATCTAGTTTTAACGCAATATCATCCACGCATTCACAGATGGTTGGGGCGTTAAGTGTCGCATAAAGTTGGCTTTTATATATAGAAAATACGAATTCAATAAATGTGAAATAGTTTTTCTGGGTGAATATTTTCGAAAAGGGTACTCCTTCTGTTTAACGAGTTTTTGGATACAATCGTTTCATGACTGTGAAGGGATACGTGATAAAGGATCGATGGAGTATAGAGGAATTGGACAGGGGTGTATGATTTCTTGAATAACCCTACCGTTCGTGTCAGGATAATGATGAAATATTGCGTGGGTTTTCCCGAGAGTATCACGTATATATATCCAGGCCGCGTTGACGAAGTATATATACTTTTGCTATGAAAGCGTATTTTTCTTTTGAGTTTTATCCACCCCAATTGCAATTCGATTCGAATATAACTGTGCCATTTGGGAGACATGGGGAGGTATGGATACGCAATGGAGATCAAGGGGAACAAAATATTTCTGGTGGTAGTGTCATTTTTTTTATTACCAAAACAAGTCAAACCACTTTAACGCATAAATATAAATTCTTTAAAAGTTTTTTTTTTTCAATTTTCCAAAGAATACGAAAAATTAATGAATTTCATTATAATTCCATTTGATAGTTAATTGATAATACTGCTAATGAAAATCGACAATTTCAATCGTTTAAAAAATATTAAGGGAGCTCATAAATAATTTGCAGAGGGAGTACACGGAGTGCCAACCCTGTTCATGGCACGTGTCGGTTGGTGCATAATCGCGCGTGGCTACATACACATTGCATACCTACTGATAATACAAGAATTAACCGCCACTTTGTAACTCGCCGCTCCCCTATGTAGACCAATTTACTACATTAAAATTTATACAATATTCATATTATAAATCAAAACCACTCAAGTTTTTTGGCAAATTGTAAAATACATCAGATAATCAATCAGTAACAGGTAGATAGAAAATATAGTATTATTATGTTTTTTGACATAATCAATCCGGTGTATTGTAGTGTTTCCATTACAATAATATTAGACGAGGAGTCTGCAGGGCGCGTGCCAGCAAATAGGGGATCGTTAGAGATGAAAAAAAGGCTAGTAGACCACCCCTGTCTACGTACCCTATGCCTACATGGTATTCGATGGAAATGGCAATTCAATTATTAAACTTGTCTTGACTCGTAAAGAGAAATAGAGTTTGGCGTGTCGGGGAGTTATATTACTGAGATTAATTTCATGTATCCTCGAACTTTTCAAAGTTTCCAATGTCGAGTTTGCCATTATGATTGAATTATTGATGTAGAATTTTCGGGAAAAAATAAAGAATAAAAAAATATAACGGAAATAGAATAGTCTTGTGTAGAGTTTTCAACTTGTTGGATTCATAAATAAATTATTCGAAGCAAGTGACTAATAAATATGGAAGGAAATTAATAGTCTATCTGATTAGAATTTTAATTTGACTGTTTACGGTTATAAATGGCTGGTCATTTGACCCTAAAAAGCACATGAGGGATGAAACGGATACATTTTAATTTTCATGTTCTGCGTCAGTATGAAAAATCACTTGAAATCATTCAAAATATTCGAGATGCATTTTTTTCTAATAATTTCATTGGAAAGCTGACAACATTCCTATTGAAAAACATGTCTCCAAATTTATTCTCCAGAATATTTTGTGAATTTGTTTTTTTTTTAATGCTAAAAATCGATGCTCTAAGCCTTTATTGAATTGAAAAACTTTACATTTTCGGGGATATCTCTGGTTCTATCAGTTGTGGGGACTTGGCACCAATCTTAAATGGAAGTTCAGATCGTTTGCCAACAATTTACCGATTTTTAAAAATGATTTTTATGAAATGAGCGACAAGTCACTTGAAAATTGATAAAAAAGAAATTGAAACTACAGAAATTGATGGGAAATAATTCCAACTTTCGTTGAAGATCGGTCCCAGATCACTATGAGAAATGGATCTGCAGATATTCTCGAAAAAAAATGATAATTTTGAAAAATATCTATTGTAACATGTTTTTTCACCAAAAATTTCCTCAGTTTTTCATTGGAATTATCACGAAAAATCCATCGGGAAATGCGTTTCATTAGAATCTCCGTTTTACCCCACGTTAATGACTTTTGATAGAAACTATAGGAAAAAGCCTTAGATTAGATAACAAATTTAGTAATAAATTTGAATTGAGGGTCGTTCAAAGACGAAAAATAATAAAATATAAATATTCGTCTTGATGGCCCTCATCAAGATCAATATTAAAAATAAAATCCATGACGTGCGTGAATTGAAAGTACGTCGCTCGATTCTTACAGATGAGCCATCCTGGAATGGAGAGCTTGGACATGTTGGATCCAGCAAACTCAATGACAACCCTGACGCCAATGTCTGAAGGTGGAGGAGGTGGTGGAGGTGGTCATCATGGTGGTATTCATGGTCCCTCGGTATACGGTGGTATGAATGGCATGATGAGTCATCATCATCATGCAAATATTGGTGGTAGTGTACCGCATCCACATCATCATCCAGCAATGGCAGCAGCAGCGGCTGCAGCAGCTGCTGCTGGCTTACATCCTGATGCTGATACAGATCCACGTGAATTGGAAGCATTTGCTGAAAGATTTAAACAGAGACGCATCAAGCTTGGTGTTACACAGGCTGATGTTGGTAAAGCCCTTGCTAATCTCAAGTTGCCTGGAGTTGGTGCATTATCACAATCAACAATATGTCGTTTTGAATCATTGACACTATCGCACAATAATATGATTGCTCTCAAGCCAATTCTACAAGCATGGTTGGAAGAAGCTGAGGCACAGGCAAAAAATAAGAGACGTGATCCAGATGCACCATCAGTACTTCCAGCTGGTGAGAAAAAACGAAAACGTACGAGTATTGCAGCACCAGAAAAACGTTCACTCGAGGCATTCTTTGCAGTACAACCAAGGCCATCTGGTGAAAAAATAGCAGCAATAGCGGAAAAACTTGATTTAAAAAAGAATGTTGTGAGAGTTTGGTTTTGTAATCAGCGACAAAAGCAAAAACGCATGAAATTCGCCGCTCAACATTGACCCGAGGGTGGCTTGTGACAGCAAAACTGACTGTATCCACCACCACCACCACCGCCAACTTCGACAAATTTAGAGCCAAAACCTGAACCACTAGGTGAATATCAAGGATGGCCCTGAATATCTTTGTAATTAATATAGTAAAAAAAATATTATGGAAAATTAGTTGCGGTGTGGTGCATATGAGACAGTCGTCACGGGCCTCTAAGGCACGAAAAAAAAAACAGAGTTCAAAAGCTCAACACATCTAATGAAAATAGAGAAAAGTAAAAACAGAACAAATTCGTTGGGTATAAAACTGCTGGGCAATGTACAGAAGAACGATGAAAGAAAAAGAAAAAGTGATTATTTTAAAAGTTGGGGTAAAAACGGTGGAAAAAAACGGCAAGTTTATGAGCCTTTTTTTCCTACGTACAGTGTGTGTGTGTGTGTGTGTGTATGTGTGAAAATACAATGCAATATGCTTGTGGTAGTTTGTGATCGATCGGACCAACTTAACCCACTTGAACGATCTATAGAATCGGCGGGAAAAACTCTTTGAAACCGGAAGTCACAGAGGGACAATATTTCCAATTTCAAACGGAGGGAAAAAAAAAAGAGAAAAACGGCTAGACGGCCAAGCGTACAGAGCCGCCAACCGTGTACTTCAGTATGATTTCCCACGCTTCGTGTCTCTCTTACTGGGTAGTTTATACCATTTAAAAACAGACGGACAGATATAAAAGAGAAATATAGGTATGTGCGCACACGTGTATATATTACACACAAATATAGAAAAAAGGAAATAAAATAATATCCACATAAACTAGTCACATTCGCTTGGAGAAAAGTACAATTCGAGAATTTAGAGAGGGGCAGGGTTATATAAAGAAACAAAAAAGTAATATTGGAGGAAAAATTTTAAGAAAAATGAAATTCATAATGAAACTCACTATGTATTTGTTATTAGAGCCAATGCGTGAATAATCATTCACGCGGAAAGTGATATTAATCCTAATGAACGAGATTGATTAAATTAGTGATGATTTAAATGGGGAAAGGGGGGGGGGGCAAGCAATAAATAATGAGAAGTATCAATATTTCATGAAGACAAGAGAAAAATAATGTGAAATTATTAGTGAAATGTGGAATAACGTTACGAAGCCAAGTGTTGAGTAGTGATATTGGACAATCAGTGAAAAGACTGTATTATATCATATGGAAGTAATACTTTTCAGAATTTAGTAACATACATCATTTATCATCATTCCAATCCAGATTCACACACAAGAGCAACAAAAAAAAATATGGATGGATTTCTTTTTCATTATGGGAAAAATTCATTTCAATATGCTTTTATTTCGAATGGATGATTATGAAGGATTAAAGAAACAAAGGAACACACTACTCGTGCATATCCAACAATACCAAATGACATAACATAACATTAAATAAAGTTAATAACCTGTACAAATGTAGTGTAAGTAATTTTTTTTTAAAGGATTTTACGTCTGATCTCGGTTGAGAAAACGAGTCATTTGTTTTTTCATCCTGTGGTAAAAATATGGATGGATGATTATTAGTGCAATATAGTGTAATTTAATGCTGTAGAAAAATTCTATTTTTTTTTCTTTTCTTTTCCCATTTTTTGATACTTTGTGAAATATGGAATATCCACAAATGAATTCAAATATCAACTGTTCAAAGGAGAAGATAATTTCATCATTATAATTTTCATATAATTTAACATTCTGTGATTTTCTAGTCATATTTACCGTGGATTATAAGAAAGTCATATATTATTTTAAGTAGTCAATTTAAATTTGGTCCACAATTAATATATCTGGAGAATTAATTTCTAATGATGACAAGTTTTCTGTAGGTCTCAAACACAGGGTAACACAAGTCATATCGCAATAGGCTTCTAGAAATAATTCTTATTGAACAAATAAGTATATATGTATATTGTATATATATGTATACTTATGATTAATGCAGAGAATGAAACATTGGAATGCGATATTAATCAATAGATATGCATAATGAAACTTTTGGAAAAGAAAAATATTGAAACAAGACAAATATATTTATAGGAGATTCTGACTATCATTTAAATTCATTTCATATCGTTTTCCTTGATATAATCTAGACGAGCCATGCACTAAAATGATCTCATATGATATTTCAATTGTTTTTGTAACATAATTATATAGTTTGTATGATTCCGTCAGACGACTAATTTCAAATTTGATTCTAAAAAGAGCATGTAATTTTGAAAAATTAACAGTTTGCGCGCGCGACAAATAAATATGTTTTTTCTTTTAATTTGTATAAAATTATGATGAAGATATAGCTACTTTTAATTCAAATGTTTATACAAACTAAAATAAAATACGAGAATTACTCATAAACCAAGGGAAATACTAACATTGGAAAAGCCAAAAGAATTGTTGACAGATACTGTGAAAATTTCATTCACATGTCACTGAACGAGATATAAGAACGTAACGAAAACATATCATAAACAAATGAGAAAAAATAAATATTAGTAAAATTGCCTGACAATGTAGAAAATTTATGTAACAATACGTTGCGTGCAAATTTTTTTATGGAAAAAAAAGACAAGAAAAAGAAACAAAAATTGAACATAAAAATTAAACTAATGAGGGAATAATTTTTTTTTCTTTCATTATTATGATTGAAAGTGGAAAGAAAAACTGCTGGAATTTGTACATATTTGGCTGATTGTAAATGTACTTATTGTAAATTGTTATTGTAAAAAAAAAAAGAAAAAAGAAGAACAAACTAAGTAAAGAAGAAAACTAAAAATTGATTTGACAGCTCGATCTGTCAATCGCGAGATATTATCTAGTGAAAATTCAATTTGGTTTGAGATATTTATATCAATATGTTACCTGGTGTCTATCATAATACTTGATTTTGAAGAGATGATGGACATCCACATTTGTATATTTCTCCTCTAATGTTTGAAGCTACAGTAACAATCGTACATAAACATATATATATTTCGTTGGGATTTCAATGATGAATGGAAGAACAGAACTATGAACATTATAAATTGAAGAACAGAATAATAATAATAATAAAAATAACGATGGAATTTTTAAAATTGCACGCAATGTAATTTTGAGAGAACAGGGGGAATTGACATGAATGAAATGAAGAACGAATGATTCCAAAGGATTAATGAATGAATGCCTTTCCCCCTTCTGTTGTACATATCATGTGCCATAATTCATTTACCATTGATGAAAAGAAAAAAAAAAAAACTTTGTGTCCAACTTTGTTCCAAATACCTACTCAACTATGAATAATATATAGTATATAATAAAATGAATCTCGATGTTATTGATAAAAAAGAGAAACACTGTATAATTTATTTGAAAATCCTAATCCTCAAGCCAAACAATATCCCTCGCTATAGTATTCACTCATCATGTGTTTCGTTTGTAGACACAGAGTTCATGTGTGTCACACCATTTATTTTTTGCATGTTCCTTTTTGAAATCAGTACTTGAGCTGGAATAAGTATTGCGTGCAGACTTGCTATCACTTCTTTGCACAGAATTATAAATTTATAAAGTGGTCACGATTCCGGAATCACCAGCGATCCTTGATTGGTTGCTGTGACATTAACACAAATGAGAGAAAAAAACAAAAAGATAGTAAAGGTGAATGAGTATAAAGAATATGAGAAAATAAAGAAACGATATGTTTGTAAAGACATGAGCTCTTCGTTCTTGTATCATTATTCAATTTATCTGATGGCTCGGAAACCATTTCATTCTCTTCTACTCACCAATTAATATCAGTTAGAAATCAATAGATATTTTTCTTTGCCGAAATAAAATTATTTGAATGGTTAATCACAATTAATTGTCTTTACCAAGAGTAATCATGGAGATTGTCAAAGATCCACACATTTCTCGGTGTGTAAATATACGATAGCCATAGAAATATGTGTTTCAGTAGACACTAAATCATTACTTTTTAACATGACCTCAAGACAGTCGGGATACGTTATATTTAAAGCGCGGAAAATTGATCATTCACTATTCAACGTCCATCCAATTGGTTAGAACAACTCGACGCTATCAATTAATTACATAATTACATATTAACATATTCTCTATTTTGGTTAGATTGGAATTCTCATTTGCTTAAATGTTTGCATATACGGCATCTATTATTTATAATGCACATTAGTCAGTGCTGCATTATTTATGGAGCCATTCTTGATGTCTTTGGATTGTAAATTGAGGCAATTGAATACGATCTGAATGCATTATTCAATTTGGAGCTCTTCGATTATCTCTAGTTCTTACATTCTTAATCTTTCGTTATTCGCGCTCCGAGCGTAACGCTGCCCTTTTGACAAAAATCGTAATATAAATAATTTATCTCTCTTCGGAATGTTGACTATCGTTATATATGCCTATCATTGATAAGTATTAATTTCATGTATACGAAAAATATATTTATATTGAGCCTAAGCAGGGCTCATTATCCCTTCGTTACTCGCATGATTTTACCCGACTTCGTAGGTCGCCCGGTGAGCGTTCCGCCACCATGTTAAATTCCGAACGATGCTGCCAAATGATCAATCAGTGATTCGTGTCTACATTCTCCGAAAAAAGTTATTTTACAAACAATTTTATATTAAATGAAAAATTGAAGGAAAAAGTACATTGTAGGATGATTGAAGGTTATGTTCTCATATTTGGGCTAATAAGTAAGAGCGGGAGAACGACTTAGCAACAGTGCAATTTGAACAAGGATCTCGCCGCTTTTCAATCCATAATTCACAAAATGATATCTGCACTCAATTTCTTGAGCGATTTAATACTTATGAATAATATTTATTCATTATCTGTAAAAAAAAAAAGGCAGTGCTGCGCTCATTATGCGAGTCAATTCGTCGACTCAATTGTTCCCTCAACGTTGCCAGCCTTCACTTGGAACCTCTCAGACAATTCTAATCCTTTCCATTCCAATAAAGAAGAAAACCTGAACATCTGTTAATACAAATATGAGCAAATATGAATAATAGTCAGTTATTATCATGATTAGAAATATATTTCGTGACTATCTTACGACGGGCGGCACAGTGCTCGCCTTGCGATGAACGAGGTCGGGCACCTGAGGGTGAGTAACGAAAGGTTATATTGAACGGATTAGAGACTCAAAAGTACCCAAGATTTTTCTATAAAATTATGGAATCTAGGTGAAATTTACAATACAGCTGACATTTACTATGAATTCGAGTTCTCGTAAAAAATTGAATTACAGAATACGTATTCATAAAGTTGTATGCCCGATAGCACTTGCTATTGGGCAGAGAATCTGAAAGTTTAGCTGTTGGATAATTGGCACAGTGTGTAAACAATGATCAAGAGACTTCGGGGCTTGTTTGCTTCCGCCATGAGCGCCCCATAAGGACTCCCAACATAGTTTCTTCTCTCTTGCTCGTTCGATAATGAAGCTTGCAGAATGCGTGACATGAGACGCACAATACATAACACAATTCTGCTAACGGCAATGTTTCGTTGAAAAAGAAGGGAGTAGAGGGCTTGTATAGCAAACAAAACAGTGACAGAAGAGAGGCATTAGCAAGAGGGGATGGAGGAGTGAGGGCAAAACTGTTGGATATGTACTTCATACGATGAAAATACGAGGTAACATGTGGCAAGCGAAACCTAAGCGTTTTCTTTTGTTGTACACGAAATCCTGTTTGCCTTATCGTTCCACTTTCAACCATATAGTTCAAAATGTTAAAGCGCTCTCTTGCTGTAAAGTAACTTTGACAACATTGCCTGAGGACAGTTTCATGCCCTCCCTTGCGATAATACCGTAAAAAGTTGATTGTTTGATCATTGTAGGACAGGGAAAGAAAAATCTACATCTCTCCCTCTGATCAATTGTCTTTAATTAAGCTCACTTTTCTTTTTTTTATTTGCTTCATGATTATTTTGTGATTGCAAACTCCATATTATTGCAATTGGCTCTGCAACTTACTTTCGAGAGTGCGATAATTGACAACTACTGAGAGAAAATAACATACATGGAGTAAAAAAGTTTTTCCACTGCGTTTTTTTTCATTCGATTTTGAGTACTTTAGGTGGTTTGAGAGAATAAAAAAAGTAGTTGCATGATTTCAACGTCACAGAATTATGGTCATTATCTGTACAATGACGGTAGAAAGGTGAAAGGAAAAGCAGGGTGAGTATAACGAGATAGTACTTTTTTTTCTACGCTTATTTTTCCTGTCCTTGTCTACAATCTTTTATCCTACCAATGATGCATAAATAACTCATGAAAAAGAATGAAGCGCACGTAAAATCATGATTTTTTCATATTATTCTTTACATATTCTACTTTGAACATCGGCGCCGTCAATTCTGCATGAACCCTGATGTCTACTTGGGAGGGTAAAAAAAAATTGGAGGGAAAAAAAGCATAGAGACTAAAAAAATAAGCGAAATTATCTAACTTGATGTGGAATGTGCATTCGAAGCTAGGAGGGGAATGCAAATTATAGTACAGTGCCTCTGTCCATTTATCTGTGGGAAACTTTTCCTCCTTTTCTTCAGCTAACTCGCGATCCCTTCATGTCCTCAACCGATTCTACTGCCTTTTTTTTTCTTCTTGGTTTTTGCTTTTGTGTCATATGCATGAGAACTTTACCAATAAATTTCCGAATATTCGTAGATCGCGCTTGAATTATTCTGTACGGTCATAAGATATTTTTTTTTCCCTTTTCAAAATGTTGAAGTTCGTAAAGTACGTTCAACTTCAGTTGAGTGCACCCCTTAGGCTACTTCATTTATTTCGAAAAAAATATCTCATGCAGGCAATGGTTATATGAAAAAACATAACAGCAAAAATTCAGATCCCACGAAAAGTGTCATTCTGATAGGACAATTCGATACTTTTATTTCGTGCTGAAAAACCGGTAATGGTTGCTCGATGGTAGACGAGACGGTGATGCATATGGGCATGTGATGTACAGCACATACAATGAAAATTGTCGACGATAGAACTGGAGCAATGCGAGTGAATTATACATGAAACAGAACACAATCACCCCCTTGGCCTTCTATGTGACTCTACCCCGAAAACCACTCCCACTTCACCATCCTCCACTATTTCTTCCTTCCTCATTCACCATTCGTACTCTATATATCTGTCGGGTTTACCGTTCTCCTCATCACATGAAGAGGAAGAATTGAGAAGGTCCATTGAAACAAAATTATTTTGAATTCTATTACTAACAAAATTCATTCCTTGAAGAATTAAAAAAAAAAACTTCCAATTTTGGGATTTTCCAGAATTTCAGGATTCTAGAATTTTAGAATATCCCCAAATTGAGCTCCAGTAACATTCTTTTTATACATGGTTTCTCAAAAATCAGTTTTTTCATTTTTGGGATTTTTCAGACTTCTAGAATTCTGAATTCAGGGTAAATGTCGAAAATTTGTAGTTCAACTTATTCAATGGATAATTCCGTAGTAGAACCGATACTGATCAGTAAAAATTCAGGCTCTGGCTCCAACCGGCGAGCGTCAAAATTACTTTTTTCGAACCATAAAGTTCATGAAATTATCATCAATCATTGATAAATGATGCACTCGTTTTTTTTTCAAATCAATCATTAATTCTCAATGCTTCGATAAAGGAAAAGAATTCAATAGTTCATGGCTGCGAATTCCCTCGTCAATGACAAAAAAAAATCACTATTTAGATAATTTTTTTTGTAGGAAGAATTCACTCATCTTATATTTTACTTTCTCCATGTTTTACGGTACCATTAATGGCACCAAAAACACCCTCTCGACACTCAACTTTCGGCCCTCTTTTCTTCATCATCAACAAGCTCTCGTGGAGTCTGGTGTTGTTTCTTAATTGAAAAAAATATGAAGTTTCTTTTCGCCACAAGAAAAAAATAAGCTACCGTATTACATTATGCCACAGGAGAGTACTTTGTTGTTGCGTTGGGGTAATTGCGTGAGATCACCAGCTGCTTGGAGAAATGAACAAGACGTACATGAAGGGAGACTGTATGGACCATCTGAAAAGTTTGCGTCGCACTGTAAATTAATTTCTTTTTTATGGATTCATAATGGGACCTTTTTTATCATTATCCTCGAGGCGTAACGAATTTATTTTTCAGAAGAAGTATTTCCGGCAAAAAATATCTTTGCTGAATAATTTTTTGAATTGAAAATAAAAAAAAAAGTTCCTCTTATTTGTATCTTTTTTTTTGATCGATTATAAGGTAGAGGCAGGGGTTTCTGACGTTAGTAGCGAACTGCAATGTTTAAATTGCAGTAAACTCAAAAACTTTCAGTTGAATTATGATGAAACATTCTAACGTGTGAAAGCTGATATTTTTTCAATATAAAATTCAACAATTTCATTTAAAAATCATTCAATCAATTTAAAATGACTGCTCCAAATAAATCGAGCGAGAGAGCAATTTCCGACAGCCTTATTTCAGTGGGGCATAGTTTCTGACGCCACTGAAGGACCAGTTAGTGACAGGTGATTGGGAATGATAAAAAAATAGCGAACTTATACAATAATTAATTTTAATGCATATCGCTCCGATGAGAACTTATTAAAAATTTTAATTACAAACGGATATGAATGTGGATCTATCGAAAACAAGAATGCAATGAATATTTTAACTTCTATGGAGTGCTCAATAATTCTTTTTTAATATTTCTCGCGACTGAGGGTTTTTTTTAAATTTCTGTCTCGTTCGTTTTATTTTGGCTAGCCTTCATCTGTCCTTTTTTTACTTTTACTCGTATTTTTATTCCTCGTTTGACGTAGCTTTTTCTCTGCTTTTGCCTATTGCTCAATCTTTTTTTTTTCTCAGAATCAGCTTCCCGTTTGAAGCTGATTTTGGAGGTTTTCTTCAGAATAGGCAGCCGTTTTCCGTTTTTTCTTCCTCTTTTCCCTATATTTCAAATAAAAAATTATAGAAACTATAATTATCATCAAATGTCTCATTCAGAAATGATGAAAATTGTATCCATTGAAGCTATAAAATTCAATGAACACTTATTCAATTCATCTGTCAGTTACTGCTCCCAGGTTATGTACTAAGTACCCCATTATTGACGATTATTTATCTTAATAAATAATAGAGTTTTTGCACTTTTCATGCTCTCAATTGATTTATTACATATTTCTCCAATGCTCTCTTGAATACTTATCCAAATTCTGTACTTGAATAATTTTAAAAAACATCAAATTGAGTTAGGTATCACTTGCACACACTCTTTAATAACCGGCATGAACAGCTCACTCACGATTTTGCGAAATGTATCCGTTATTTATAAAATACTTACAGTGCAGCCAACTTGATGAAATTTTTACCATTCCCAGAGGAACCCTCAATTCACCTTTTGTTGATAAAATGACAGAGGATTTTTCACTCATATCATTATAATAATTACATATGTCCGAAAAACGTCATAAACTACTCCCACGTCAGAAACCCCCCACTTTACCTTATTCGAGAATTCCAATGGGGTGATCACTCCTAAAATCTGTGTGCACTAAATTTCAAATTGCAGATATTCATAGATTTTCGAATTTTCAGCAGACTTCATGAAGATTCATGAGATTTCAGGAAATCTATGAAAATTAAACGGATTTTTGAAGATTTCACAGATTTCTATGAAAGTTCAAAAGATCTCAGGGAATTCTAAGAGATTTCGGGATTCCAGGGCAGAAACAAAGACGTATAAAAAATAAAAATTTGATTAAAATAATTTGCCACAAAATTCAAAATCTTCATCCACCTTTTTTAAGTCTCTAAATCGATTTTTCAAATATTTATTTTGGATGATTTTGCGGAAATAATTTATAAAGTTGTCCATGTTACTGAATTTTTTTCATTGAAACAGTTAACAATAAGCGGTCTGAATCAACAAAATGCAGCAAATTCAATGAATATTTTAATTACTTTTTAAACATGTTCTAAGGACCAATGGAATCGATATTTAATAGTTTTTACCACTTTTTTTCCCTCAGCGTATTTTTCTCGTAGAAAAGTAAGAATGATAATTTTACTTTATGCTATACAATTTGAAAATATTTGTCTATAGAAGTTTTTCCAAAACTTTTTATGTTCAGAAATTCCGCGTAAAATAAACGACGACTGGGTAAGCATGAAAAAAAGAAAAGCATAGAGAAAAAGAAAATTGAAGTATTGAGGGAATTTGGGAGGGTAAATTTCGCGACATGTACATATCCCAACTATCTTATTCATATTCAACGAGACACTGGAGAAAAGTAGATAAAAGAGGAGGGGGCTATTCTTTCTAAATTATTTATGAACGAACAACGCAATGGGAAACACACACACGCGATTTTCCTGTCAAGTATTCCGAACATCTATGATCACAGTACGTCCAATTATAATAACAATGATGAATAAAAGAATAGAGCACATAAATAATGATGAGAAATGGAAGAAAAAAAGAGCAAAGGAGAGAGATAGAGGGAGGCAAAAGAAATACGAGGAAATGATGAGAATAATAATTTAACGAGAATCTGAAACTCAAGCAAACTTTAATTATTGTCATCGGAGTGAAACGATAAAGTTTAGGCGAAAAGTCAGGTAAAAATGAAAGAAAGAGGAAGAACGAGAAAATGAAGGTGAAAAACAAAAGCCTGTCTCCGTTAATCAAGATGTTTGCTGGAAAGCATTCGCGCGAGCGCAACCGGTTAATCCCAGCTTAGCGGAGACTTAAATATTCCTTGTAAACTCTCGGGGTCCAAACGTTGGCCGGATTACTAAATGGTCGACGTTGAATAAGCTTCGCGGATTTGTTCCCATTTTCTTTTACCTCATCCGACGTCTTATTTTGTTTCTCATTCCATCAACTTTACATAATTTGCTCATTTCTTTCTCTTATTGTCATAATTTTTTCATCATCTTTACTATTATTTAGCCAAAAAAAATTCTATTAATTTTCAGGAATATCTTAAGGATATCGAAGTAGTTCCGATAATGTATTTTTTCTTTCCAATTTTGGTCACTTTGGATATAGTAACATGAGGAGATTTTTCAAAATTCATTTTACAATTCTTTCGTTTGCTTGTCAATTAATTTCTGGAACTCGTTACCATCGTCAATTACAACTCAAGCAATACTGAATTCATTCAAATATTCTCTACATAATCACCTTCTATCAGAGGAATGTAATGACGACAGAATTTCATTCGGTCGAGTTCTACGTCTTGACTAGTCAATACTATTTATCAACATAACACCATGAATGCAGTCGAACATGTAGTGTTACAAAGCTGAATTGCATCTACTGCAGTGTCTATGTGAAAGAACTTTGAAAACACTCTTTACAAAACTCTATACTATTATTTCCTTCAAAACGTTCTCTACATTCGAATGAACAACTTTGATCAATAAGAAGGATAGTTCCATCAAAAGTCATAATTCTGACGCACTCAATTTTCTCTTTATAATTACTTGCTATATTAATGTAAAATCTCTCTATTTTGTCGTACAGAAATATTATGAAAGAAGTTACGAATCTTAAACATACTATAATTTACACAATAACTTCAAGAAATGTAAAATGTACAATTTTCGGCTTCATGGGCATTCGCCTACAGTCGTTAAAAATAAATCTATCTATCTACACCATGTTACCGGACAAATTAAGCCAAATATAATTTTGGAAAAAAATTGGATTAACATTAGGACTCCATAAGCGTGATTCAGTTTCAGTGCAACAATTCAGGGTCACAGACCTTTTTTTTCTTTCTATAACCATATATATTCTTCTTCATCAGAATGTCGATTAATTTTTCAAATCATAAAACAAGTAGGAGCCCATTGCTGCGTTATTCACCATTTCTTCTACGTTATTCATTCAATCTCTTTTTTCTTTCAATTTTTACTAAAGGATTAGCAGAATGCTTCTAGATGATTTTTCCTAAATGTCATCTGAATTAATTTTCTATCATCTTTATTAAAAAAAATAAATTTATGAAATTTACCCTGGTATGGTACTTTTTCTGATTGTCTTTCGAAAGTGAGTAGGGGCTTATCCTGAAAACAAAAATGTGTCCTTTCAAAAAACCAAATGAAAAGTATAGAGGTTCATTGAAAAAAATGGAGAAAATGAATTTTTTTTGGAAATATTGCAAAAAAATTACATTTTTTTTATGTTATAAGCTGGAGACTTCATTTCAAGATCCCAAAAATTGACGATTTGGTCAGCTTACGAAGATGAATCTTTTGAGGTTTATTGGAATGAAGTCAGATGAATAGTTTGGAAGTTATAGCCTATTTGGAAGATACAGTCGAACCTGGATAAGCGAGAGTTGAAGGGGACGGGAAATTTTTCTCTCTTATAGAGGTTTCTCACTTATCCGAGTTTCTCACTTACAGAGGTGCAGGAGAAATTTCTCTCACTTACAGAGGTATGAAAAAATGCGAGTGCCAAATATGTAAATAAAACGTAATTATATTTCTTATTTGCATTGCAAATATATAAACAATGTAATTTTGATTGATCTATTCTAAAAGACACTTCTCAACATCAGGAAACTCAGACAGTCGGCTCCGCTTAATATTTCCATGTCCTCCAGAACACTGAGACTTAATAGAATCTTTGAACCTTATTATTTTATAAAAAGTAGACTCTGGCAAACCAAACTCATTAAGTATTTCCTTTCGCGATTTGCCGGCCTCGAACGCACCTACAATTTTTAGTTTATCACTCAATGAATATGCTTCAATTTTTCGTTTCGGCATTTCAATAACGTTCCAAACTTTCCTCAGCGAATGATACTCAGTAACTGTAATGAGTAATCAATAACTTGCAAAATAAACTACTATACACATTGTGTTCATGAAATTTACGAGACGTTGTAAGCAAAAGAAAACAAATTCATTCGACTCTCGCTTATAGAGGTAAAGGGCGAGAGATAGTCTCAATTATAGAGGTTTGGATATGGAAAATGACTCTCTGATAAAGAGGTTTTTATTTCTCACTTAAAGAGGTTTTCGTGGGTGAAAATGAAGGGACCTGTTAATTATTCTCACTTATCCAGTTTTCTCACTTATCCAGGTCTCGCTTATCCAGGTTCGACTGTATAATCTCTAGAACCGCCCAGCCGATATGACTCAGATTCAATCTCAACTGTTTTTATTAGGAAAGACATATACACAAAAAATTTGAATCTTCGAAATCAATTATTTTTTGAGTTATCGTCAATAAATCGCATTTTTGAAACGAAGCACAACATCAGTAACTCATGAAATAGAGGGATTCGATTTACGAAAATTTGCCAAAAGTCAGATATTATGGACGCAAAACTTGTGTTAAAATTTGAACGCAATTCGTCTCACGCAAATTATGAAATTCCAAAAAAAACGATTTTCACAAAATTACTATATCTCAGAAACTATTCAGTTGACCTTGCTGAAATTTCTATAGAACATTCTCTTTTTCAAAACTGATATCTTGCCGAAAATTGCAGATCTTTACCTCTCTCCATTCTAAAGTAATAGGAAGTTGTAGGGTCGTAGAGACAGACGTACACATATACATGTCTACATTTGTTCGGATTATGATTTCTCGATATTTCAGACGATTCTGAGTCATTTCCAATGAAAATTGACATTTCGAAAAAAAATGACGAAAGCAAAGCTCCCATTCAGAAGCAAAACGCCTGTTATGGGACAAGTAGCGACGATTAATCCAATTGCATGAAAATCTCAGTAGCGGCCATATTGGCATTTGAAAATCGAGTATCTTCCAATTCCAGGCCTAAATGTTGGGACAGCGCGAGTCCAATTTGGAACCATACTGGATATTTGGACAGTAATAAGCAATAACGTCTTAACCAACATTGAAAAAAAAATTTCTTGACAGTGTATTTTCAGTAAACGAGCATTTCTGAACCCAAATATGCCATCTACAAAATTTTTGAAAAAATGTTGGTTAAAACGTTATTGCTTATTACCATCCATTTATAATATTATTTAATAACAATTTATTATCGTGGACATCGTTTTAATATCGGTGAAATGTTATAAAATCGGAATAACTCGAACATTTATGATAACTTAGAAAGAAAAAAAAGTAGATCATTAAAGACCTGCTACTTGGATTTTTTAAATGAGAAAAGTTATCTCAGATTAATCATTTCATCGTATCAGATAATGTTATTGGGCAATGCAACGATAAATACTTGAAAATAAACCCAATGCCAGTACTGTCAATTCCATTTGAATTTAATTAAGTTAACTTATCGCTTTGAAAATGTGAATATTGGAATATTGAAATATTAAAAATTACACTGAAAAAAAGAGGAATATTATGTAAGGGAAGAGTTACCACTCGATGTAAAGAACCAAAAAATTGTACAAGGAAAGACAATGAATAATCATAAATAATACTTGAAAATAATTAAATTACCACTACAATCTCAAAAGCTTTTAAAATTGTAGAATTTTCGTATTTTCTTGACTTGAAAGTGATTACTGGTAACATTATATCAATAAGAAATCCCATAAAAATAAAATGGGAATAATGTATTCCTTGAACTTGAAATTTTCTTTATTTTTCAAATACTTGAGTGTTGCAGCAGTAGCAGCAGTATGGGCCATTGTCGCGCAAAGTAGGAAGGCTGAGGTAAATGGAAGGGAGACAGAGAAAAGCGTGTATGTTTTCAGAGCGGTATTATATCGAGCATAAAGAACGCGCCCCATCCCAAGGGAATACCATGGGGAAAAGAGAAACAGGGAAGGGGGGGGGGGGAGAAAAAACCGTAAACTACGTGCGTGCACACTACTTGCGTCTCCCTCGTATGCATACCAGACTCGGGACATCTCCTAACCCATCTGAAAGTGAGAGAGGAAAGACCACCCCTAGTCTCTTCCTTCCATATAACACACGCGACCTCAAGGGCTCCCCTCGACCTCGAGGATCGGCATCCAAGCAGGTTCATAATCTCCGTATAATAAAAAAAAACTCGTACTGTTTGTATGTGCCCCCCCCCCCTCTTCTCGCCCCTTTATTTCTCTTTACTATTCACAATGTAGTTTGGTAACCACTTGCAATCGACGGGTGAAAGCAAAACCCTTATCTTATTAGCACATTCTTTATTGAGATTTCTTTACAGAGAATTTATTGTCCACATAATTTGTACACGCAGAAAAAAAATAGTTATACATCCTATTTTCACATAGGAAAAATAGGGATCTTTACTAGCCTAAGATAGAAATGATTTCTATGAAACATAGGATTTTTTCCTGTGTTACACAGATATTTTTCCTATATTACATAGGAAAAATATCTATGTAACATGCCTATGTTTTTATGAGAATTGTTATCATAGGAATTATTACGATGTTAACATAGAAGAAATTCCCATAAAATAAAGGGAATATACCTATAAAAAATGGGTATTTATCCTATTTTTCTATAGGACTAGTTACTATAGTGACATAGTAAACATCTCTATCTTAACATGAGAATTTTTCCGATGTAAAAATAGGATGAATAACTATTCTTCTTTCTCCGTGTACAGTGCATTCATTTGATTGAGTTCAGATTTTTCCTGATTTTTTCATTCGATAATTTGATTTAGATGGACAGCATAAATCAAGAAATCTCATAAATTCCTTGAATAGAAACGGATAGAATTGAGTGAAAGCTGTAATTAAAATTAATCACATCACAAAATCTCCATATTTTTTTTTATTAAAAAAAATTCAGTTTATATGATTTTAATTATAGAATACTCAGGGCATCAAATCGATGCTATAAAATCTCATTTGGAAAATGTGCCATTGGTTAAATAACTGGGCGAAGGTTGATCTAACTTTATATTTTCGATTTTTTTCCCCATCGGGTAAACCCAAAATAAATAATCGATCGGCGAATAACTGCTGTAGAGGTCGACCAAGTAATTCGACATTTGAAAACGAAACAACGTTCAAACCAATATATTTGTATGTGTTTGGCCTGCATCAGAGTAACAACGTATACGTGCACTACATACTACACTCAAGAAAATAGAAAAAAAAACAAAAAACAAAATAAGATGCGAGACCTGAATACGCGAGGAGACAAATAACTCGTAGGCACGTAATCTCTCAACGATTAATTTTTTTTTTATGGTGACGAAAGAAAATGTTCTATTTCTAATATTCAGGATGAAAGAATTCGTTTCGATGCATTAATAACAGACACCAAAAACCCAGAGGCGTTCTGTACTGGGGTGAGTTGACCAGGGTTCGAGCTCGTCCAGCGATCAAACTATTCAACGTATTTATTGTAAAAAAAATTGGTTATTCAGCGAAATATCATGTTTCTAATACAATGTTCATCAAGTTGAATGAGAGCCTATGAAACTGTTGAATATATCAGTAATTATCGAATTTCTTATGTTCGATCACTGGACCATTCACCCTAGTCATACTGATGGGGATTATGATGAATGAATGATTAATTAGAAAGTTATCACTCAATGTTCTACATTTAATAGTAGGCGACAAATATTCAAATAATTATTGTAGAAGAAAGGGAGATAGAATAAACATTCCAATAAAACGGCTAAGAATGGCACTTTTTTAACGATTCAATTGGGAAGGAGAGGAAATTTTTGGTGGGAAACTAGTGTTGGAATTTTTATTATTTTATTCAATTAGTGAGAATCATTATTCATCCAAATTGAGATCATGAGTTCAAAAATGAATGAACGTGGTGAGAGCCGGAGAGGGCACCGATTTACTCTGATTTCAGAGGAAAAAGTCGAATTTTTAAGAAAATAAGAGAATAATTGACATATTTTCTAACCGAAATTTCCTCAGCTTTTAAATGGAATCATTATGAAAAATCTGTCGCAAATATTTTCACTGATTTGATGCGATTCTCATAATATATACCTTTTCTCGGGACATTAGTGCTGGGAAAAACCTCTCAATGGAATAATCCACCACATTAAGCGCAGAATAATTTGATTTTGTGATTCATCAATTCCATTCGTTATGAATCTTCATTTGACTGAAAAGAAAATTAATTTGATCTCGGCGATTGATTTTATAAACAAATATTCAGAATAGCGCATAGTAATTTTTTTCTGCTGTCAGTAATTTTTTTTTTCGCTCAATTCGACTGAAATAAATTCGTCGCAGGGATTAGTCTGCAGGTAGTTATATCTTTCGTCGCTTCGCGGGGGAATGGACATCCATTAGCAGGCTTTGTGCCGGTCTGTCGAGCACTTTTCGCTTCTCCCCTTCCTCTCTTTCTCTATCTCTCTCTTCACCCCTTTTTCCCTCTACATACTATCTCAAAATCCGTCAAGTGCAAAAAAGGAAAAACGAGAGAGCACTATGCCCACACATATTGCAGCCATCAACACAGTGCCACTCTCTTCGACGTCCATTTGGTTATTTTTTTTTTCCTTTTTTTCCCTCGTAACCTTCAAAATCCACTCGGTGTTTCGTCTTGTCTCTTTGCAACTAGTGTGATAGATCCAAGAAAGAAAAAAGAAGGAAATAGAGACACGAGTATGTCTTTTTGGTCCCTTGATCCTCAGGTCACGACAAGCCGATCATCTCAAATTACAAAGGGTATCGGAAACGGATTTATATCAAGGGGGAGAGATCATTTTATTCCATTACGAACAAAAAAAAATCCCAGCCGAAAATGCCGCTCTTCGTTGACACTGAAATCATCAGATGCTTTTTTTCTGATCGAATTTTTTGTCAAATTTCTTTTCAATTTTCTTCATTTAAAAAAATATATGAACATTCTGCTGGAGGCTTACTTGCTCTTGTTTTGTATTGGAAAAATAGGTTTCGGAAAAATCATTTTTTTTTTCCAGCAGAATAATCAACGTCTGATCGGTGAGGAAAAATGAAGGCAGTTGCCTGTCGCCACGAAATCCCCTCTCCATTACGGTTGCAGAGCAATACATATAGCGATGTCGTTGCTTTTTGTGTGCTATAAATTATAATTAACGTGGCCCCGTAATGCTCCTATGAATAAATAATAAACGAGCAACAACGGCTCTCACCCAACCGTCCATTTGGGTCCACAAGGTCCTCCAAAACTCCCTGCGTTATGCACATCATAATATGCAATTCTCTATTTTTCCGCTCGTATCCTCTTAAGCAAAAAAAAATAGAAAAAAGAAAAGAAAAGAAGAAAGCAAAAAAAAAAATTTGTAGAAAAATAAAATTAAATAAATGAATAATAATTAATTGATAAAAAAAATATGGAGACTTGGTAAATTGATAAATTTATCAGTAGATAAATCAAAAAGGATAATTAATTGTTCAGCTAATAAATTTGATGCAAATTTTGATATATATTATCCCCTGATAGTCATTGAGATTAAGTGGGTAATAATCAAATGCGTCTACGCTTAATTTCCATTTTATTTCCCCTCGTAATTTACCATGAAAAATATTATATGAAACCAGTGTGTATTTCATTGTATACTTTACTGTTTCGTATTTCGTTAAATATAATCTCACTTTGTGTTTGTTACTTCTTACACCTTCTCGGAGTTTTGCACGAGTGTATTTTGGACTCCCAGTCTCCCCAATCTCATCGGGAGCCCTGTGTTCCTGGTTGTAGTGGATGAGAGTTACGTATATAGGGTCCGTTGGAATATAGAAGGCAAAGGCCATAGGCCTTCGGGTTGGAAAAGCCGCGAGGAACAAGGGGTTAACCCATTGCATTATTCAAACGTTCATTATATATGAATAAATTTTCGAGTAATGCCGAGATAAAGCTGCCAAGTTTTAGCATGGGGTGAAGATGTATCCTTGTGTATCACTAACTCTCTCTTTTTCTCTCTCTCTCTCTCTCACTCTCTTTCCCTTCTTCACGCTTTTCCATTTGGAAAGAATACTGCGACACTTTTCTACTTTATCCATAAAGATATTCAGATTCTCTCACTCAGGGTCGTCATTTCTAACACTCTAACATTTCTTAAATTTCAATTTCATTGGATTGTTCTCTCACAAATTTTCCATTTTTTTAGCCAATTTGATTGTAGAAAAACGTAAATTTAGAAAACTCTTATTATAAATTTGTTGTCCAATTAAATAAGCACTGATTTGTCTTTTGTTTTTTTTTTTTCATTCAAAGAAAAATCCTATTTCTATTATCCTTCAAAATATAAATATGATATATGGGCAGGGCAAAATGGACCCCTCTTTTTTTTTGCATATTTTTTTTTTTATCGAGTGAACATTGAGTCAGGTGGAATACATTCGAATTTTCGTATTCAGAGGAAGAGAGGCAGAATGGGCATCGTATGGAGCTTCCAAATTTTTTACTATTTTCAATTAAGTTATTGGCACTTTTCTTCAAATCAGTTTTTTTTCTTCTTATTATTAGTCAAATCAGTTTTTGCCCCATAACTAAGGCGCAGATAGGAGTTCCTGATGGATATACAGCACACAGAAAAATCTAGCCATAGGTTATGCACTTCATTGGCATAATTCATGCGAAGCTGTTCATCAAATATGATTTTGACATGTCATGAATTATGCTCTAATAGGGCATAATTTATGTACAAGATTTTTACATGAAACATGCTCCAATAGGGAACATTTTATGTTGAGAAAAAGTGCAAAATTCATGTACTTAGGAGTACATAATTAGTGCTCTATTTTTCATGTAAAATTGATGGCAAAGTTGAAAATCTGAGCAGTATGAATAAAAACAATTTGATACATTGTTGAATTCATCGTATTTTGCCGTTTCACCGTTGAATCAACTCAATCAATTTTTTTCGAAGAAAATCGCAATATCAACAGCCCTCTTCATTAATTATGTAATAATTATTCATTCACAGAATGCTTAAAAAATAATTCATCGATATCATCGATTATAATTCACAAATGTGATTGAAATATTTTAATTCCTCGTTGTTCGATCCTCCTCCTTTGAATTTAGATTATGATGATGAAAATTTTCTAAAATTGCATCTAAAAGAGATTTGGGCCATTGCTGAAGGTGCTGGAAATTCTGAGGAAATTTGTTTCGATCTCGGCCATGTCCATTGAAAGATAAAGTATTGATTGGGAAGAAAATATCTGCACGCGTTATTGAGCTACCAGATTAAGAGGAAATTCGAGAATGACTGCCCACGGATGAACGGATGGTGGATTCGGTTAAATTTGTACAAATAGACGGTATTCGTTATGATTTGAGCATGGCTATTGTTGTTGAACTCAGTGAAGATGAGGTAATATTTGGCAATATTTCAGCTATTATCATCATGGACAATAATTATTTTTTCCTGGGCAAAAAATTCTATTCAACATTCTCAGAGCATTACTTCGAGTATGAGTCCTATACTATAGGATGATTGAAACAATGGGATGGTTTATTGTTTCTCATAAAAATCTCATTTTACCCTTCCCAACTCATATTCGGATTGCAGGAGACGGAAAATCGTATGCAGCTCTTCGTTATCACCTTTAACGTTATTTTGAGACTTATAGAATCATATAATACTGTTAAACTTGTAAAAAACTAAAACATTATGGAGAAAAGTGTCTATGTGATTAAAATACAATTAGATGAATTAAGCTTAAATCATGTTATTTTTTTCATCATAATTTATGTCTATTTTGAGCATATTTCATCCTATTTAATTTGACATATTTTATGTATTTATAAGAACATAAATCATTTGCAGCATGAATTATGCACGCAAAATGTAACATGATTGATGCATAATTAGTGCATGATCACGTCACTAATAGTGCATGTTTTATGCCCAAGACACTCATGCACGAATAGTGTATGAATTATGCGAATGAATTGCATAACCTATGGCTAGATTTTTCTGTGTGAGGGTGACGTAAGCGTCCACCTTACAAACTTCGGGGGTTTGGAAAATCGCTCATTACAATTCTAATTCTGCAAGAATCAATGGAATCGAACAGAAAATTTTTTTCTAATGATTACGAGCCATAAGAATTTTTTTGTTGTTGCAAAATTGAATGCGATACTCGAAGCGATACCAAATGTGATAATTCTGCTAATATTGAATGGAAGGATTGAGTTAACATCAAACGTGGCACTTCTAGCGACGCTGGATGCATCAATTTCCAAAATTACACAAAAAATCTGTCGGTCACTCTTCAGATGATTATTCTCAAACTTGATTAATTTTTGCACCATCGGAGTTTCCATTTCTCTTTTCCTTCATCTCGAAAGTTTCTAAGGTGGAGGCAGACATCACCCTGCAGTACTTGACCAAATAATTTTTTTTCCTTGAGAAAGGAGGAAAGTTTAACTTAATCAGCTATTAATGCTTGAAAATCATAACATGAAACTCCCTTGCTCTGTCACAGACATTTCATTTTATTCAGTTTTGAACCCTGAAAGTATTGGAAATTTAATGATCTTAATTACTAGTTAATTTTCCAAAGATCCCAATCATTTTCAATTAATTGGGTACTCATATTTCGATGAATTTATGGGTACAAGATCTGAATACTTCTCAAGCCGATCGCTGAGCCATTAGCAACGATAACAGAATCGGAGATTAGTTCATGAAAATCATTGAATTTCAAATACTTTCAGGGTTCACAATTGAATGAAATGAAGCTTCCGAAGCAAGAGAATATCATTTTATCATTGGTCGATATCAATACTTAATTAGATCAAACTCTTTTCCTTTTTCAAGGAAAAATATAGCGATTCATTCAGGTACTACATCCATCAGGAACTCCGATCTGTGCCTTAGTCATGAGGCAAAAGAGTGTCAATAACTGAATTGAAAATAGTAAAAAATTTACAAATTTCATTTCGATTTCCGTTTTGGCCCCTTCCTCTTGATACGAAATTGTGAATATGTTCTATCTGACTCAATTTCCACTCAATAAAAAAAAATTATGAAAAAAAAAAGAGGTCCATTTTGCCCCACCCTCCCCTATTTGAAAAAAAAATGAATTAATTTTTCAAGCAAGCAAACAATATACTTTACTTTCGTGTAACAAAAAAATCTAGGAAAAGCAAGTAGAAAATCTCTTTTTAATCCATTTTTTATTGAAAATCAATGTTTTCCTTTTTTTTTTCTCCTTCAATTAGATAAACTTGTAGCTTCCCCCATAATTTTTTCGTTGAAAGTAAACATCGGAAAGCAATTCTACTGTCATCAATGGCTAGTAATCAGTGGACAATCGACTTTTCTTCTATACCAATCCTCTTGAAATCCCAAAAGCAATCCACGGGGCGAACCATTTCCTTTTCACCCCTCCTTCTAATTTCACCTGCTGCATAAACATTTCGATATAATCGTCTACACACAATTGAAATGGAGGCAGTCACGTGAAATTACCAAACATGTAACTGAGAAATTGGAATGAGGAGTTTGGATAAGCCAGAGAGGAGAGGGAAGTGGCAATCAGCGGTTTTTCCTAGCGCTGGTGATACTGAATGCCTCCACAACTGCTGTCATTCAGTCAGCAAAGTGGAAGGACAGGAAACGGCTTGTGGTTCAGCTTTGGCATTATTCATTATGCAGCCTAGCGAACATGCCGTCACCTGCCTGCCACACCGCAACTATATACCTTGCTTCTTTTTTTCTTTACTACCCTCTAAATTGTCCACCCTTATTTAATCCTCGTTTCTTCCAACAAATCACAATATCTTTTTTTTTTCATTCGTCGAGATAAATCCTCCCATTTATTCCTGTGTTACAAGTGTATTTCTCGAATTGAAGAAAGGAAGACAAAAAAAAATAGAGGAAAGGCAAAAAAATCGATGCATTGAACATTCGGTGATACTCCCATAGCCCTTTTCCGAATGAATAGATTGAAAAGTACTTTAAAGTAATTAGAGAACTGTCAAATTCAACACTTGTCTTCTCAAGGGTCAGAGGGAGCATTTGACTACTATTGGGGTTCTCTCAAGTGGATCGCAAAAAAAAAATCAATTGAGAAATCATTTTTTTGTTTTCAATATATTTCTAGTTTATATTTTTTTTAAACTTTTTCCACTAGTTTCTTCCTCACAGATACTATTAAATATTCTGACTTTTACAAAATATAAATCCGATAAAATTCCATTTACGGGATAATACGATGTAACAGAAAATATGATGAAATAAATTTAATAATATGTAGAATTTAAATGTATTCTGTGTATTTGGTAAAGGAGATTTGAATCTTAATATTAAATATAAAACATGCACTCTAAATTTTGTCTCTACGTTGAATTTACAACCAAACGAAAAAATCATAGAATGAGAATGGAATAGGAAAAAAATTAAAAGACAAAAATAAAAGTAACTAAAATCCTCAATGCACGAAAAAAAAAATATCGAGAAAATACGCTTACCAGATTTCGAGGATCAGACTCTTGGTGATGTCCGAGTAGTACGTGTACTATTTCCACTCGTTCTCATGTATAGTGCAAAGTATTTGGTTTGAAGCCCATAGGTGCATCCAATGTCCATCCATAATCCCGGATTGGCAACGCATTTCGAAATCGTGAATTACAATAATGTTACCAGTGAATCCGATTACTCGAGTACTCATTCAATAGATGGATTTAACTTTTCTTTTTTATTTTTTCAATTCATTTGAAATATTCAGTGTTAAAATTCAATGAAATTATCAATTCAGAAGAACATTGAAACGTATGAATTATTATTATACACAAAAGTTCCAATGTTAATGGAGATTAACAAAACAATTTTATAATATTTTTCAATTTTCATCGAAATCATGCAGTTTTATTTTACAAAATTGTTGTCATGAAATCATTGAAAAGTAAATTTTCTTAAAATAAAAATCATTCTTTAACTTTACGATGGAAAAGGGAAAGGGATTATTACATTTAAGTAAAAAGCTCAGTGGAAAGAGTTGCATCTTCATCATACAGAAATATGTTTATATATGTAAGTAAAGGGGTAGGGCAATGGGGTGGATGGAAGGTGGGTTGAAATAGAAAAGCAGCAGTCACGTGGATGATACGCAGTCGCATTAGTTGGGACTAACAACGCTGGGCAGACAATCAAAAGCTGATGGGCCATGATTCGCTATGATAATGAACCATGAATATGTCATGAGGCGAGCGAGGCTGGGGACGCCAAGTCCTCGCTTCGTGCAGAGAGCAACTCTCTCGCTCATACTAACCATCTCTCTCTCTCTCACTCTCTCTATATCTGTCCCGACGTGCGCACTGAATCTACTGTGATGTTTCTGACGGGGTTAAAGGGATACGTCAGGCTTGAATTTCAGAGGACGGGATCCTTAAAATCAAACTTTATTTTTTTATTTTTTTTTTCAAAATCTTTAAAAATTTATTTCCATACAAAAAAATCAACATTCCAGGATAATTAATAATTTTACTTTTTTGCTGGGAGTTTTATTCATTGGCAATTCGATTCAAAAAAAGGTCAATATTTGAAACTATTGAAAATGTATTGAAAAAGACAAAAAAGAAAGCATCACACAAAACTATGAGTTAAAAAAAAAATCATATTCATTTTTCTTGAATAAAGAAACAATTAATATTGTGTTTTAATTGTTGAATTTTTGCTTTCTGAGCTGTTGGACAAATTTCCATTAATTGTTTCGCTATTAATCTCATAAAATGAGAAGGATATAGAATCCTTCAGGATCGAATGGAAAGGAGCTTTCTTATACTGAGAAGAAAAAGTGGTAAAAACAATCAAATATTGATACCATTGGTCATAAGCAAATTTTTTTCCGAAATATTAAAAAAGGGTGTTGAATCTACTGAATTTAGGTGATTCAAACAGATTAACTATTTGAATTAACTAAGTTCAGTAAATTCAACAACTTTTTTAATTATTTTGAAAAAAAAATTTGTTCAGGACCATGGTATCAATATTTAATTGCAATATTAATAAAAATATTTTTGCATGGATTGAATTTTCGAATGAATATAATCATCTAGGTATTAATTATTTGTTCGAGTTCATTTATTTATTATTGTAATAGATATCGTAATGTTCATTGGACAAACTAATAAACACTCAGCAAAAAAATTAAGGGAACAGTAAATTTTGTCAGTTTTTTTCGTGATTTTCGAATAGCTGTAACTTCGCCAAAAATCATCGGATCGGAATAAAAAAAATGATTGGAAAGCTTGAAATCTCTACTTTTGAAATCTTGAGATGAAAATTTTTTTTGAGCATCCGTTATAACGAGATAAGAGGGTTGAAAGTGGACAAATTTTCTTTCGTTTTTTTTTTCATTTTTTCAAATTACTCCACGGACTTCAAAAAAAAATTTTCGACTCGACCCTCATTCAATTCGTTTTTTTTTTTTTTTGTTACGACCATTTGTTGCTGAGATATTGTCAATTGAATAAAAAAAAACCCTTTTGTCTTTCATCGTCGATATCTCAGGAACTACTGATCGCACAGCGAGCGGATGATGAGATTCGTGAACTTGAATAAATTTCCTGTAAGGTTCTTGCACTACTTCATTGAAAAAAATTTTCTTTCACTTTTAAAATTGGTTCGAAAAAGTACCGAAAAATTATTTTTTTTCTTTTTTGAAAATTGCCCTGAATTTCGCGAATTTTGTAAAAACTGCGAATGTTTTAACGTTTTTCTTTAGTTTACTGTCTACTGAAACACCCCCTAAATTTTTAAGTCAATCGGCTGGACCGTTTTCTTCCCCGAATGAACAAAGTTTCAGCAAAAATTAAAGGAACATTTTTTTGTTCCTCAAACACCAATTCATGATGATTAGGGCCGAAAATGTTTTATGTGTATTGTATATGTTTTGAGGTAAAAAATGTTAATAAAGGAAAAAGGCAAGAAAGACAAAGATTGTTGTTACTATGGTTTCTATTGCATTACGTGAATGATGACTAGTAATTTAATTTTTAATTTTGTATCATGGATTTTCTGAAGCTGAAAAAGCCTGAATAAAACCGGCGTAACGTGGTTCATTTGACAACTAATTAGTATTATTAAATTCAATCATTCCAACGTCCCATGACCTCAACATCTTAATATCCAATTGTTTTTACCATTTTTTTCTCAACATAGCTTATAAAGCTGAACACAACTATAATTATCATTAAATAAAACTGTGAAATGTTAAGATAAAATGGAATATTCTGCGAAATTTGCCAAATTCTAATGATTAAATTTTCTACACTAATTTCAAAAATTTCGTAAAAAGTGATGAGAAACCGAAAAATGTAATTTTTACCGAAAAATCGTAGTTTTTTTGGCAACAATCTAAGTGAAAATTTTGTCTTTTATATTTTCACCTAGAAATAGCCTTTAAAAACATTACCGAGATAGAAAATATTCCTATGTTCTTATAGCTTGAAAAAAACAAAAAAAATAGAGTACAAGTGTTCTGGTGAGCAGCAAGTGGTAAAAGAAAGAAAAAAAAGGTGAAACAGTAGATTTTGTATGTCTCAAGATGTTTGGTGAGACACGAAACTCCAGTAAAGAAGGATAAACGAGTGAAGTTTTTTGGTTTTGGTAGTGGGGATGTTATCTCTTGTGTGTGGGCGTAAGTGGAAGGAAAAAGGATGGATGGAAAAAGCCAGAGAGAGCGCGAGAAGATGAGTGCGTGAGTGCGTGGCCAAACTGGCCGAATAACAGAGTAGAGAAATGGGGGGGAAACTGAGGGAGAAACTGAATGAGAGGGAGACAGAAATGAAACAGTGAGAGGAGAAAGGCGGGGGCGGCAGAGGCCGCGTGGCCCGCATTGGCTGCTGAATTATAAATGAATGGAGCGTAAGGGCTGTTGCTAGGCAACTACGTGCGCAGCGCTAAGACAAAATGGAGGACATACCGCGCAGCGTCCGGATGTGAAACTGTTTGGAGCTTCTCTCATGCTTGTTTGAACCAATGCTCAGCTTTACTATATACAATATACTTCTATAGCTTTTATTTCGGAGAAAAAAAAACAAATAATTGAAAAACTAAATTATTTATGTAAATTTTCAGGATCAATCAAGTTTCAAGGTTCGATAATTCATTTGGAAACTATATATTTCAAAATCTGAAAATTATGGAAATAATTTTTCAGATGATATTTTTGATGTATAATCCAAAAATTGAAATGAAAAAATTAAAATGATTGAATACAAGAATAATTCTCTACATCCAAGTATAAAAGAAGATGTAAGTATAGCAAGATTTAAAACTCAGGAATTAAATTACTCTTTATAGAGAGAAAAGAATGAAGACAAGAGAAAATGAAAAAAAGAAAATGAGTTTGACATGGTCCGTCGACAACTCACTCCAATTCACGTGGCGACAGTTTTTTGTTCTCCCTTCTTCAACCAATATCTTTTTCTTCCTTTACTAGCTATCAATTCCTTTAACTCAACATCAGTTAGAATTTCTCACGTTCGGACTTTTCAATTGAACTATCTTGTCTGTCTGTGACCACTTGAATTATCAATTCATGACCATCTGATGCTCTATTCTCATCCCCATTAAGGTCGTCTCAAATCAGTATTATTCAATTCACTGAGAATAAGTAATTGGGAAAACTTAGTGAAATAGCGTAGACTTTCATCAATCAATTGCACAAAAAAAAGCAATTGATTAAAATTAGTTGGCTATTTTTGAATTTATTAATTTATTTATTTTTCAATCCTAATTATTTAGTTAAATCCAGAAGCATGAAATTAGAAAATGTTGAACTGCTCAAGAGGTGCTTTATTCCAATTTTTAATAAATGAAAACTGTAATTTTATATATTATTATATAATTCCTAAGAGAAAAATTACTAGAAGAGTGCTCAAGTACATACATCACCTTCAGAAAAAATTGAGAAAAAAAAAAAGTAGCCTCATTCAAAAAATGATTGACACGACTGATATGAGTTAGGGTGAAGGATCACTGGCAATATGTTTCCATTAGCCATGTAATGAATTCACAACAGGCGACGAATTTAGCATTTCACAATCGAAACAGGTTGGTAGTACGTGTACCATATAGCAACTAGCGAGGGATAAAATCATAATACAAAAGATGAGACCAAAGTGATGAGAAGACGAGTAGGGGGGGGGGGGTGAAGATCTTTGGCAGAAATATCACGGTAAGTAAATCTGTCTATATCTGTGGATTCGCGCAGATGCTCTTTTGTCAGCAGATGAGCCATCCCCTCCCTTCCCTTCTATGCCCCCTTGAGTGCCCCATGGGGTGAGGAGTTGCGTTTGGATGAGCTACCCTGAAATCGAAGGGGATAGATCGTCCACCGTGGCTTCGTGCCCATACTACAATATGGCAAGTGATCCCACAGGTCCCTCTACGCCGAGCCCCCCTCATTCCATCTACCCCTTCGTTCCCATCTCTCCCTCTCTCTCTCTCTCTCTCTCTCTCTCTCTCTTGCTCCTATCTCATGTGAGCCCCCATGCACCAAGGGACGAAGTAGAACACCATGCTGACAATTCTCCGACTATTTTATATCGCTCAAATGCTCGTTTGCGCCTGTTTGTATGGATTATGATTGCTCACACTTGTGTTGACGATTGGATACATTGGAACTAATGAGCTTTCTAGGGGCAAGCAAATGTTTTGAATAGCAATAGGTTTTTTATTCGTTTTTTCATATACTATTTGATTGCTTGGATTAATAAAAGTTTGTGAATATTTTTGGAATTATATATTTCTTATGAGATGACTTAATTTTTTTTTCACGCTTTTAATTAAATTAACATAATAAAAAATTAGCCATGTAGGTCACTACAGAAATTGAAAATTACTTGACTATATCTGTTTTTTACAGAAATTGTGTATCAACGAATCTTTTGTGGAGTCCTCATCTGGGTACGATGTTTTATTTAAATTATAATTGACAAGAAAAATATTTTTACAAATAATGTCCATGCAATTATGATGAAATATTGTGAATCAATATAGGGGAGACCGGGATAAAATGGACCTGTGGATCGAAATATTTCGGGATTTTTTTTTCTACAATGAAGCAGTTAACGAAAAAGAAATGAAAAAATTGACTAATAATATCCACATATTGGAGCATCTTTTCAAATTTTTTCAGGAAATCCATCATTTCGAAAAAAAACTTCCTGAATCATGCTGCCATGGAGATCCATTTTGCCCTAATCTTCCCTATATATATCATAGTAATATGCTTTATTTTCAATAAAGAAAAGAAGATTAATCATGAGATGATGGTTTCTAATGAAATAATTTATTTCTCCATATTTTGCTGTACTAGAAATAAATATTGAAAAAAGTTGGGATAATTTTCAATTATAACGAAAGGATTTTTTAATTCTCCACAAACTACTATCACAAAAGGAAAAATGTAGAAAAAAAATCCACCTCTATAGCTCAATAATCAGTGTACAACAAAAAAGAAATACCAAACAAAAGAAAAAACAATCCCCCCCCAAAAATTCATTCTTTCTCTTAACATGTTTGCTGTTTGTTTCATTGAAAAAGGTCAAAGATGAAGTCCACACTAATTCGCAACATGGCAAGTTTACTCCTCGCATGATCAAATCGAATGCATAGGCAAAGTGTATGGTACCAATAGGAATCCCCGTGTATATGCATCACAAGTATACAAACAGTCAGTCATATGGGGATGATGGTGAGGGGGTGTGCGAGAGGGAACATAGGGAGTGAATTGAATGCGTATGCACGCACCATGTATACATGTATATACATACATATATATATATATATATATACGGCAGCGAGTTTGTGAAACGCATTGGAGCCTTCTCTCGTATTTTCCCGAGGGAATCAGGAATCCCAGGCGGTTATATCGACCCTCATAATATTTACGAGCAAGCGCCAATATACGAGTGTATATATATATTCCACAGTCCAAAATGTATTCACCTTCTTGTTTCTTTATTTCTCATTCCTCCCTCCCCTTTCTCTCTCTCTCTCTTTTTTCCTCGCTCCGTTTTTTCCACCCTATCATTTTTCCACTAATAAAAATGAAGAATATTACCCCTCAAAATGTCATAGGAAATCACATTTAAAAAAAAAGAAACAAATAAAAAAAACCAAACGAAAAGAGAAAAAAATTATATTGGAATTTATATGCAACGTGCGATATATGCCCCAAGGCGATATTCTTACAGGTCACATTATTACCTCTTCACTCTTCACTCACTTTTTTAGCGTTCGAAAGTACTCGATAGACGTCACGTGCATCGTGCTATACAGAAGAACATAGCATTTTGTCATGAAGGACACTCCAAAACTGTCACACTCAATTTCTCCATCGATCGATAATTCGATTTTTTTTCTTTATTTTCTTCTGTTTTTTTATCCAAAGCAACTAATTGAAGATTACAATAACTCTGTAATACGAGCAATGACAATTGAAAGTAGCTCATATTAATGTATTATATATCACCAGACTTTACAGTGCAATACATTGTTGCAGTTTTATTTTATTTTTTATTCTTCTTGTAACTGCAAATAGAAACTGTTTACCGCTATAAATACTAGTAAATATGAGAATGGGAAAGGGCGAACAGTATTGAGTTTTTCGTAATAGAAAAAAATGCAAATCAGTCAGGAGCTTGGAAATGGGACTTTTTCTGATGATTCTATTGGAAAGTTGAGAAGGGAATTGGTAAATAAAGCAAATATATAAGAGTATTGATTATTCAGAATTTTTTGAAAATAATACTTTTTCTACCACGAATGACGAGTAAAATTCCTTTCGAACAGTGAAGAAATGGGTTTTCAGGACGTCTTTCCATTTCGGAACCATCTTAAAAAAAAAAAAAACGTAGGTGCTCTGCGACTAGATCATTTAAAATTAATTGGAAAAATCAGCATGGATAATATCGCAATCGTTTTAACAAAGCATGTTTCGAAATTACTTTTTTATAAAATGTAATTCATTACAAGATCCTTTGTTTATTGCGAAAACTGTATTTCTTGAATGTACTCTGGCTTCACTCAATAAACAATACATCGTTGCTTCAGAAACAAAAGGGTGTAAGTGCTAAGCTTAGACACAGCACTTACGCCACTTTGCTTCTAAGATGACGATATATGAACAAAAAAATCTTTTACGAATTTGAAGAATGTCACTTTTTCGAGGATATCTCCAGTTCTATCTCGTCGTAGCAAATTGGAACCGATCTTGAATAAAAGATGAGATTGTTTCTCCATCAATTTATGAAAAAAATGAGAATCACATAAATTTATGGCAAATGGTCTCACCTTTCACTTGAGATCGGTTACACAGGCTAACTATGATCAATAGACCCAGAGATATTCCCAAAAAAAACGTTAATTTTACCAAAAATTTAAAAAAAAACCCAAGGCTGATCTATGTTCTCAATTTGGTGTAATTGATGTTACAGCCAATTTCTAATGATTTGAAAGAGTTTCATTCAATATTTTCAAAATGAATTAAAAACGGTAAAGTGTCATGATATAGTAGAACAATGAAGTTAAAAATACTGAATTGAGGACGAGGAAAGATTAACTGAAACTTGACAAATATGAGAATATTCAAATGATAATCATAGGGTTTTTTTCTTTTTTAAACTTTTCCCTATTCCAAATTTCCTGCTTCTTAAAACCCCACACTAGCCTCACAAAAAACCACAAAATCACTTAAATATAAATAAAAACCTATGGGCTGAAACTATGTAAATACTTGTCTAGCTGTAACTGTAAATAATATTTGTTATCCAGTTTTGTATTATATGTTAATAAAATCGCTTGAATTGAAGTGAATTCAAATGATGTTTATATTCTCGCTCTCTCGCGTTTTTGTATACACACACATACATTCATATATCTGGGGTAATGCGACTATACGATTTTTTTCGAGTACCATACTTTGCCCCGACTTTTTTTCTTTCTCTCTCTCTTTATCTTTCGGTACTTTGGGTCTAGAATTCACAGGGCAGCAGTAGAGAGGATCTAAAATCTTAAAAGCTCGCAAAGCGCATTGAATTGGGATTATGAATAAGGGATACACAAACCCCAGGGGCGTCGATGGATGAGATGAACAGAGAAGAAAGAGAGAAAGAGAGAGCAAGTGGCGTATGGGGAAGTAAGGGGGCAGGGGCTTATAGTTGGCAAAGCAACGACGAAGAGTAGAAAAGAAACGGTTTGAAAAAGCCAGAGTGAGAGGAAAAGGACAAGGGAACGCATGGGTGTAAGGGGAAGGGGGGTGGAGGAACAAGTGGGGAGGCTTTGATACGCCAAGGGAATAAACATGCTTGTTGCTCTAGCTATGATACGGCCAACATATGCGATGCATTGTCCTCGTGATGCCGATGGAGATGTAGTAGGAAGCGGGGAGTGGAAGTACAAGAGGGAGAGGATTGAATGTCTCAGGGAGCCATAACGTCCAGTCCAAGTATGTGTGTATATATACTATTTGTGTCTAAACATCTCCCTTGTTTCCTATCTGACGGATCTCATCCGTGTTTGCAGATACAAGTGTGTGTATGTATATATGTACACTGCATTACAATGCATTACAGTTCCGATCGATCTTAATTGCAACCATCTGCAAATTATGGTAATTTGATTCCCAGGATTTTGGGAATTAAGAGGATTATGGTAGTTAATGGTTTTCAAATTATTCCTTTTTTCAAATGGGGTGAATCATTGATGAGGCAAATTATCCTTTAGGATTCATGAATTTTCCCGTGGATAGAAAAATTAAACCAATCAATTTAGGAACAATTTCTCGAATCATAAATGCGGAAACTGAATAATATTAGGCTTATTCTTGAAGAGATTTTAGGCATACATCAATTGCTTATAATAAAAAGAACCCAAAGTCGCATTGAAGAAACTAATTTCTTTAATTATAAAATGCCCAAAAATTCGTTACGAAATTATTAATTATTTCTGAAGGTATTAAAAATTAGATGTGAATTTAGTAGAATTTATTCGTAGAACGCCATTCTGAAATAACAATATTTTCAAAGGTCTTGAAGTTGAAATGTATTCCAGTAACTCGATGATGTTACCCATGAGACTCATAATCATGAAACATTTATTACACTGTTGTTTCACTCAGCTGCAAGACATACTTAAAAATTGCTTTTTCTTATTATCATTCACGCAACGTGATAATTTTCTTCATTCTATCATTACAATTTTGTTTGAATGATTTTTTAATCATTCTCTTTTTTAATCATCCTAATGAATGGGATTACGTTTTTATCATGTAAAAATATAAAGAACAATATTCAAGAATTTACTCTCATATTCAATGGCTCTTCGTTACTTGAATTACTTAATTAGTTATCTAGCAGAATTGTAATTCATACGGAAATGATTGAATCATGTTATTCTTCAATGGCTTTTTTTTTCTTCATGAGAAAAGGGAAAAATCCGCATTCAAATGTATCCTGTATTTTGAATTGTCCTGCCATCTCTCGGACTGTGATAAAGTTAGAATATCAGGGAATTTCCACGCCGATAATTCAGAAATAATTGAGAATATGTCTTTTCCATAAGTATAAATAATAGCTCTCAAAAATGTAAATTCCACAGTCTATTTATTAATGGTTTCCAAATTATTCATCTTACAGAGTTGCAAACTTTAAAACTAGTGATTTTTTTTTTCATTACTTCTTATCCCTCCAAAGATAATGTTAATTAACATAGGGTACACAGGGAATATTATCATGAATTTCAATACCAAAAATATAAGATTTTTTTTTTATTCAGCTTCACTCTTTTTTATCTCTTAAATTTTCGTATTTTTGTTATTCTTTTCACGTTTTGTTACAACTACTCATAGCATTTTACAAAGGTGTAACAAATACGCGATTATTTGTGTGTTATGCCTCGAAATATTTATCCGCATGATTCATTCAAAAGTACAAGAATTATATAAGGCGTTATTTTATTATTAATTTCTTTTCCTTTTTTTGTTAAATTCTCAATAGATGGAAACTATTATACAAAAAAAAATATCTCTTCTGTTTGGCTTTATAATTCCGTAATTTCTCTTTGTTTTTTACTTGAATGCAATTTCAACGAATATGTACATTGAATGAGATTAAAAATATTAATAATTCTTTTTTACTTAGCTCTTCTGATCAATAATACGAAAATGAAGAAAGTATTTCATTAAAATTACATCTTATTGATATTTTTTTCTTCATGAATAAACATTTCTGTATTAATTAAATGAATGACAATGGAGAATGACTCGATAAAAATCAAGTCCTGTTAAAAGTTAAACATGGTTTAATTTTTTTCTGACAATGAAAGAAAATAGATCGTCAATTGACCAATCAAATGTACTATAAACACAAAAAAAAAAAAAGTTAATCTCAATTGACATTTGTCTAAAACATACCGTAGTTTGCGAGTGAAAATTATTTTGAAGACGTTATATTTGTTTGAATGATAATTTTTTTGTTCTTCTTATTGGAATCAATTGAACTGATGCTGCTAAGAATTCGGGCGTTGTGCTCCCAACCGTTGAAGATAAATTAATAATAATAATAATAATATCGAAAATAATACCACGGTGATATGATTAAAAAGTGTGTAATTGTTGTTTTAAACATTCATCTTCCACGATGTCGAATGAATTCATTAGCGGCAAATTTGATTGTTGTTTTTTCTTATTATTATCAAAATATGAATGATGGTAGATGTGGTATTTTGTGATGAAGAACATGAAATTGATGATTAAAGTTACTTGGACAATGTATTTGTGGGAGTTTGATCCCCTGACATTTCTTCATCCTTCTCCATTGCGCTTGCATCATCTTGTGCAGTTGTTTCATCCAATGATGTGATTTGTGTTTGAGCAGGTGTTTCTGTAAATGAATCAGAAGATAAAATGAACAATAAAATTGCTTACAATATGATATAGCTTTGTCTACAAGTATCTATGAATATACTTTTATGTTTCTCTATTTGACATTGCTATTCATAATAATATTATTCAATAATGACCTGAAATTGTAGGATCAATCATAAGGGCGAATATTTTTTCCTCTGTCATGTCCTTTGTCACTTCTTTAAATTTATCAATTTGTTCAGAGAATGACTGCCAGAATGTTTTTCCATCCGGAATTATAAATAGCGTTTTGAATTTATCATATATGTGTTCAGCCTTTTCTCTGATCTGTTCAGCTTTTTGTTTAAAAGTCATAACTTGATCCTCTGTCAGTTTCCACTCAGCCATATTTCCAATATATCGTCGCAACCTTTTAACTGTCTCAACTATGTGAGGATGTTTTTTGAGCATTAATGAATCAATTGCCAATCCAAGCATTTCATCCATAGCTTCTAAACACTTGTCAGCATTTGCTTTGTCTAATCCAAGATTTGATTTAATTAGAGCATCTAGCTGTAAAAGTTGATTTTCCATTCGTAGTCGGTCAAGTTTTGATTTTTGTGGACTAACAGCCTCCTCTTTTGCTGGAAGTTTTTTCTCCTCTTTTTTATCATTTTCTACACTTGTTCGTTTTTTAGTGACTACCGTTGACGATGGTGTTGCCGGTGTTTCAATCGAGTCATCGGCTTTGCTTTTAGCTCTATTCCTACCAAAATTTTCTGCAAGTTTGAAGCCCACTTTATCCATCCAATTGAATTCCATAAAATATTCAATGTATTTATTCGTAATTTAATATAATAAAAATCATAGAAATTATGAATTTTCACTTACCCATATCAAATTCGTCTGAACTAGAAAAATCAGCAAAACGTTTTGGTTTTATTTTCCTTCCACTACGACTAACAACCTCTTTACCTAGGGTGTCTTCTCCTTGAGAGTCATTGCTCTCTGGTTTTGGAGTACTCTCAGCAATATACCAACCTTTACCTCTTCCTTTTTTCTTTTTAGGCTCAGGTGAATCTCGCTGTGATTGGAATCATGAAACAAATGAAAATTATTAGTTTTCGAAATTTGAACGAACAGCCAAATTTACAAGTGAAAATATGCTATTTGTAAGGAATAATCGCACAAACTCATTAAACTTCAGAATGGCTTGTCGGCAATTCCTCATTTCTTATTGTCGGGAAAAAAAGCTAAAGTTACACTCAATTGTCTCCATAAGAAGTATCACAGTAATGTTTTTTCCCAAATGAATGCTAATAAACTAAAAATTGGATAAATGATTCCTCACCGAATTTATCGGCGTTGCTAATGATTTACGTTTTATCTGCTTCTTTTTATCACTCTCATCAATGACAAGTGGACCTGTTTCCAAATCACTATCTAATCCAACTGGTGGTGCTGCTGGTGTATCTGCCTTTGGCCGTTTTTCTACTTGTGTTTCTTCAACAACACTGTCTAAAAATTGAAGAGAAAAGAAAGTTCTCTACTTTATAACAATTTAAATTCTTCATTCATTGACGAAAGATTGTAAATTTTATAATTATTTTTTACCTTTATTCTGCGCCACAGACACAGTCTTTCCCTGATCGTTATTCAATTCCTGCTCTAATTGCTGTACTCCCTCATGAAATATTTTTCTTTTAAGATTCTTACCATATTTTTCTTTATTTTCTTCATAAAGAAATAGCTCTTCGACTTTACAAACAGCTCTAAAAATTGAAAAAATTTTGTAATACCAATCTGATTACTGTTGAATTTTCAAAATTCTATGAATTTATAATTTTTAATTCAGACAAGATGGAGTACGTACGTTTCACCAGTACCATAGAAAAAAACGTTGTATTTAGCATTTTTTGTGTTTGCATCAGTCACTCCCTCGACCTGTAAAAAAATTGATATTGTGATGGGTAGGCATTGACATTGGAATTCGATTGTTCTTTTTTTCTTCCAATGAATACGTGTCAATTCAGCGAATAGTTTTGGGGGAAAAAAATGAACAACTTGATAAATGGGGGGAAAAAAAAGTGAAAAATTCATGAAATGTTAAATAAAAAAAAAATGACTGGACCTTTTTTTATTGGAATCAATGATGAGTAATATTACAATATGATCTTCTTTTACTGAAGAAAAAATGTTATAATTAATTAATAAAAATTTATTACTCACTCTGGCTGGCCAAGGCGGGTAACCTCGAACTTTGGCGAATACTTTATCTCCCGGTAAATATTTCTTAATTAATTTCATTACGCTCGTGCAATTAACTCAATTGATAAAATCCAATGAATGATAGTACGATAATTCATTCAAATTTCTATACAAATGATGCTTGTTTTAAAATATATTTGATGTTTGTAATAGATTTGTTTGAATTAAAAAATAATACTCGACTTAGACGAGGCTTATTCCACCATTTGCAGCCGCGAGCAAACGTCGCTCTTGGAAGCTCTCGGAAAAACATAAGGGACGCGCGCGCGCTTCATTTGGAGTGGGGGAAGAGAAATACAAGCACTAATGGGTGCTGCACTCTAGTAGTATCGGATGATAACTTTCGACGAGAAAAATAAAGGTGGTAAATATGAAATAGCGATGAACAATGTAAGAAAAGTAGAGGATTTAATTGAGAGAAATCAATACTTATTTCTCTCAATATTAATTGCTTTTAGTTCAAAATTTCACCAGATCCATACTCATTTTTTGTTATTAAATTTTGCTAAGTGATGACGATAAATAAACAATTATTTGTCCGAATCTCCCTCCTGCATGGATTCAATCTCAATCATATTTGCCATTAATATTTTCACGTGGAAATAGGAAATCTTAGTCCAAACATACCCCAATTTAACTCAAAACCGGAATGTATTTTTCGTCAACTATTCTCTAAAAGGCTTATCTTATTGATTGACGTAAATGTATTCAAATTCATCCTACATAGGTACGAAGATTCGTCCAAAACATAAATTGTTTAAACGGAAAAAATCCACTGGTAAACAATTTCTCGATTGACATGAACTATATAATATTCCTAGAAAATATTTTTTTCTCTCAGTGTAGAGTTTGAAAACAATCAACATATTAATATTCAAACTTAATATTCAAATTCAACAGAATTTATGAGGGAGAAAAATTATGAATTCAGTGAAACAAAAGTACTTGGCATAATTACTTATTTAAAATTATATTTATTTATTAAATAAAAACTTCAATGAACATAAAAAAAACACATTCTCACATTTGAAAGATGCCAACTGAAAAACCACACATCATAAATAGACTTCAAAGAAACTAAAAATAATAAAAACATTAATAATCATAATGATGATAATGATAATAATAATAGCAATGCAATTTTACACTCTCGTGCATGCATCAGTAACAGTTAATACAGCAGCAAGTGCCTCTTTGGCCGTTGGTATAATGTACTTTGATGGAAGTATAAAACCATGTTTGCCCTTGTCACGTAATTCAATTGTATAGGCATACTTGATTTTAAGATATGCCTTTGCCCAATCATCAGCACCACCTGATGCTGCATAAAGTGTCGTTGCGCTATTGCCAACTGTATAAATACTACCAGCTCCACCAGCTGATTTCATTGCTGCTGCTGATTGTTGACCAAGTCTTTCTAAATCAGCATAATCTGGTGGTACACGACGATCATAGCCCCATGGATAAAGAATGTATTGACCATAACTGTGGAATGTTAAATATGCCTAAATGGAAACAAAAAAGAACAAATTGTTTAAAATTGAATGGGCAGTATGATTGTTTAATTTCAATTAGTTAGCAAAATAATTTGGTTAAGATGAGCTAGAGAATTTTCCATGTTTCGCCAAAAAAAAAGCATTTACTTACTCTGAAATCAGCTGCACTTGCATCAAAGAAATTTTTAATAGCTGCTGTTTCAGGCTCTGAAAACGGTCCAGTACCGGCAAAAATTTCTCTGCATGGCTGTTTGCTGGTTCCCAATCCTCCCCATCTATATCCAAAATTTCTATTCAAATCAACACCAATACAGACACCACCCTTTTCTGGGCTACTTCTATTTTTCCTCCAAAGCCTATCACCACGGAACGTGTACTCGTAACCATCTGGATTGACAACAGGTAGTACATAGTAATCAGCTTTGAGCTCATCGCTGTTTTCAACGAGATAATTTATTATGTACGTGACAGAAGCAGGTGAAATCCATTCTCTAGCATGTATACCACCGTCTATCCAAATTGCTGGAACATTCGGACTACCTTTGCTAATGCGTAGAACCTGATTGACAAAAAGAAAAATTATCATTTATTATTAACATGAATGTAAATTATTTTCAGTAGCTTAACGTTACCTTCAGAGGCCTGCCTTCAACTGAATTCCCAATTGACATTACAGAACAGATCTCTGGATAGGTTTCAGCTAAATAATCTAAATATCCGTGAATATCTTCCAAGTGGTGATAGCTCGTCCATTCCATTCGATGACCTTTTATCGGAGACAATTAATTATTCGTTACTTTGTTCTAGGATACATCCAGAAAAGTGCTTCATTCACCTCTCGATAAATCTCAATAATTGACTCTGTTGGTCGCGTTACACCCGTATCATAGTTGAAATAATTTGGAAATTTTTCAAAATTTACACAAAAAAATATATCGTCACCTTAGAAACAAAGTGGCGTAAGTTTTATGCTTGTACATAGCACTTATGCCACTTTGTTTCTATGATGGAGATATATGAAAGTAAGGAAGAATTTTATAGAATGAAGCAGTATTGAAGTGCCAGGAATACTGAGCGACCAACGGAGCTTTTAGATAAACAATTGCTTATATTACCATTTTTTATTTATGTTTTCTGCATGGAAGCGAATAAAATACTGTTCTGGGGGTAGCGGAAAGTGCAGAGGCCTTACACGTATGAAAATATTTATCAGCAATTTATCGAATCATTTATCCAAATCGCTGAGTAATTTCTGAATACATAAATTCCAGCAAACTCGATGATTTATTCATGAAAATGTCTATAAAAATTTTCACACGTGTCATTGTGCTTTTAGTGATTGTCTTTTTGAAGCGCAGGCTAATAAGCTCACCCCTAAAATGCCATGGAGTTTTTCCATCACCTTTTCTAGCTACGGGATAACCAAAAGGATTTACGAGGGATGGACGCAGGAATGACTTTCGTCGTAATTTGGCTCCCTTCCACCATGTGTAACGAGCTAAAAAATAACTGTTTCTCTTTATTCCTCCTGTATTCTGAATAAATATTCATCATTTTCAAAGGTTTTCTCATATTTCTGACATTCGTATTTTTTGATCAATCATTGTTTTTACGAAAATAAATCGTTGTACTTGGCTTTGTAAAGAGAAATAAAATGATGAGATAATCCTTTGTTTTTTAACTCATTTTCTTTAGCGTTAATATCGAATTTGTTCATTTTACTCCACTCTATATAATACTGAAAATGGTTACCCTCTAGGAGCTGATTATGCAGCAAGTGATTTTTTTCTGTATTCATACATGTTTTCTATCCCGATTTTTTTAATATGAACACATTCATTTCTCTGAGTAATAAAGTTAATTCCATGAGAACGAGAGAGTATGTAGAAATCATTAGAATAAAAGTGAAAGAAGAAAAAAGAATGAAACAGGAGTAGATCACGCATAGAATGTAGATGTTACTTGTATAGAATATAACTGTTATGTTAATCAGTATTGTCGATAAAGCGTTGGAACTGGGTTAACCCAGTCGAATCCAATTCCAAGGTTGATAACCCCAATAATATCAAACCATCTCAATCATATCATCCAGCTCAATAGATTAGCTTGCATAAGAAAAAAAATAAAAAAATTTTCATCATACTAAAATTCCTTTCCAGGAATCATGATGATAATTTCTCGAAAAAAACATTGCTTAAAATTGGGCAAATAATTATGATTAATAAAATTTGAACCTTTTCTTCCAGCTAATTCCTCTAATGCATCTTCATCAACTGGATTTTCTTGATCTATCGCTTGCTGCAAATCAGGAATTATAACGTCGTATTTAACTTCACGCTCACGCAAGAAACGTGATACACGGGGGATCATGTCAGGGCGGACGAGGACGTCGACCGCTGAATCGTTGCCAGTCCATTTAGAGACTTCTGTAATTTTTAATTTTATTTTCCTTTAAATAATTTGTGTAAATAGTCGAAATTATTATTCAATTTTTTTGTTCAGTAATTCGCTAAAAATGGATAATTATGTAAACTACAGAAAGAAACAATCCTTTTCATTGAAAATTGAAAGAAATTTAATGATATTAGGATTAGCACACATTTGACAAATTATTGGATTTCTAAAAAAAAAATGAAGATATCTGCTATTATATTCCCAGTATCATGGAAAACTAAATGAATTGATAAGAATGAAATTATTTACCACCGGTATCTTGCAGATAAGCAACGTAATGAGCCTGTTCTCCTTCTGAATTGACTCGCCACAATTGTGCACCCTCATAAGTTATTTTTTCCTCTGGTATTTCAACAGCTTTAACAATCACAGTATCAACCGTCTCTGTTTCAGGCTCAATTGCCAATGAATCAGTTATCTCTTTTGTTAGAAGCTTTAAATCATCGAGAGTCTCACGATTATCCAGTGAATGAGACAAATCGAGTGACAAGGTGTTGACAATGCTGACGAGTAGAATTGTCAAAAAGACAAACACCCGTTTTAGCTTGGTCATCCTCGGTATTTACCTCGATCGACTGTGTACACTGACCTGGTGAGCCAAACGTTTGCCCCTTTTATAACATTGGTAAGATGGAGTAACGGTAAACGGTTTTTTCCGTGGGCAAAATACTCTACCTCTTAACAAAACCAATGAGAATACAGAGTATGTATTTTTCTTTTTCTTCTTCTTCTTTCTCTTCTTCTTCTTTGTTTTTTTTTCGATCGTTGGCCAATGAATGTTTTTTTCCACGGATTTCCATGAACCGTTGGATTCTACTGAGGTTCATTATAAAAGCCAAATGGGGAACAAATTGTTGGCTCAAAGAATCATAAAAGTTCAAGAATTGAAAATCATTGGTCTTTACATAAAGTCAGTATTTAAAACGGTACAGCTGCCTATTTCTCTTTCATTCTACTCAGAGAAAAGTTGAATAATATATAAACTTGAATTTTTGGCTCCATTAATTTTTATGAGTAACTTTAAATGTGTAGAAAGAATGTTTATCTTTTTTAGAGATTTCTTTGAATGGGGTTAGACCACTGTAGAATTTTCAAAATATTGTTTATTTTTTTGGCTCAAAAAATAGTTTGAACCCTTGAGAATGCGTGGGGAGCAAGTTTATCACTAAGAACGCATTTTTCCTAATGAAATTCTGAAGTTTTTCCCAAGCATTGCTTCATATTTATAGCACGTGTCGAACCTTTGAACGCGTTTATCTCAGAGAACGATTTTTCAAGATGGCAAGCAGTATAATTCATCAATTCTCATGTTTTTGAGTTAAATTTTTCACATCATTTTTGAAATGACATTTTGAAGCGAAAAACGTGAGATTTTTTTTTTAATGTTGATTTTCCCCTTTTTTAGTAAGAAAAAATGACATTTGCTTTGTAAAAAATTCAATGTTTTTAGCCAAATTCCCGCCAATTACTGAAAAATCAATATTTTCAAAATTTGCTACAGATTTCGCCAGCTATAGGCATGTGGAATGAGCCATTTTTTTTTAAATTCAAATTTGAACCTTCTACACTGTTTGCAGGGGGCCTTCTCTCTATCAATGTGTTAAAGTTATCGTGAACGAAAATGGTTCCGTTTACGATAAGCGCTAAACAGATTCGGGAAGATTCGTCAACGAATGGTGCTTCCGTATAAGATTTTTTTCCGTTAACAAAGAGAGATGTAAATTCACGTGATAAAGCGTTGTGGATGGGAATTTTATTTGTTTATGAGTAGAATAGTTTCAGAAGTGTCGACAGAGGATTTATACATATTTGCTTCATCATATTCTCGGCACTTTCTTGTGTGAATAAACATTGGGTTCGTTAACGGTAGAAGTTCGTACGCGCAAGTGCTATTCATTGACGAATCTTCCCGATCCGTTAAACGCTCTTTGTGACCGAAGTCACTTTCGTTCACGATAACTTTTTCACATCGATAGAGAATAGTGGAGCGCCGAAGATTTGACGAACCTCGAATGAATGGCTGTCATGTCGCCATTTTTCAATATTTTTTGATGCAATTTTGGATTTGTAAACTTGAATATATACCCAATAAGCACCTGAGATATTATAAATTTATTGCTTTTTTTTCGCTCCCAAAGAAATGCTGGAAAAAAACTTTTTTCAAGACTTGGCCCTTTTTTACTCCAAGTTTGTTCGGAAGAAGGCAAAAAGTTTGAAATTATTTCGATGCTGCAATCGAGTAACCATTAGAAAATGTTAGAATCACGAAATTGAAGAATTCAATTACCATCGCGTCTATGGAATATACCAATGTATTTTTATAACTTAATAATATAAGCATAATTTTGTTAAGCAGCAACTCAATACTAAGCTAAGTCAATATAGAATAAGTGAAAATATTGGGAGATAAGAAGCAATGAGAAGAAACCAATGTATTTTTGTATTTTAGAATAAGCACAACATTGTTAGAAATCCATGTACCGGGGATAAAATACAACAAATGGGGGGACGAAAAAAAAATAAAAAGGCCGAGAGGCTATACATATGCTAAATAAACTAACTAACTACCATCGCGTCTAGTATGTGGACGAATTTAATTGTTTAATACTACTTATAAGTCCATCGGCTAGAGTTCAGCGCCGGAATTATTTATAATAAATCCTACAGCATATTACCATTAAAAATGAATTGAATTCCTACAATTTACTTTCATTTTTTTTTTCTCACTCATTAAACTTTTTTTTTTTCAATGATGTCTGTTGTAAACGACACAGGCGTATGCGATGATGAGACATGATTGAGCGATTGGGGTGTATGCGTCACAGCAGCCCCCGCACGCTCGACGAGTGTGCCCGCGTAGCTTACAACTCCAGTCGCACTGCCGGCTATCCATGCATTCGGATTAAGTCGCCGCGCATTCTTTTTCGCTGTATACTGTACTCGTGGAGGGTTCGCTTCATTTTCTTCTGGCTTATAAAGTAGTAAATTTGTATCTCGCACAAGCCACAAGTTCATTAAGCATTCAACAATGAGGGTTTCAATCATTTTTACGTTAATTTGTGCAAGTTTGAGCAATACTAAGGTAATTACTTGTTAATTAAACTATTAAGCTGTTTATAATGCGCGGGAAGATATTCATTTAATTTGAAGTGCATCATTTTTTCTTTTAAAGTTTATCGAGTTTCGTCATTTTCACGAATCCATTGATTCTAATTACATTAAGATAGATCAATGAATATAAATAATTGTTGGGAATTTCCTACTTTTTTACTATGGCTTCTCGTCAATATCTTACTCAAAGTTTTCATTATTCTGAGGCAGATACCATTTCATGATAGAAATTATAAATTATTGGGAAAAAAAATGAATGTATCCTTGATAGAATAATGTTAAAATTATTCTAATTAAATTTAAAAAAATACGTATAAATTTTTCAGGCAACAACGTATGAAGTTACGGATCAAGTGTACTTGGACGTGATGATAGATGATAATCCAATTGGTCGAATGGTAATTGGATTATTTGGTAAAGCAGCACCAAAAACTGTTGAAAATTTTGTAACAATAGCAACTGATGGAATTGGCGGTAGAACTTATGCTGGCAGTAAATTTCATCGTGTCATCAAAAAGTTTATGATTCAAGGTATATTGATGGTTTTTTCATGAAAATATCCATCGAAATTAATTTCATATTGATCATTATGTTTTTTTTTTATTTATAATTTTGAGGTGGTGATATTGATAAGGGCGATGGTAGTGGATCAATCAGTATTTATGGAAAATATTTTGACGACGAAGAGACTGGTATTCTGCATGCTGGACCTGGTTTCGTTAGCATGGCTAATGCTGGAAAAAATACAAATGGTTGTCAATTCTTCATTACAACAGTTGCAACACCATGGCTCGATGGCCATCACACGATTCTTGGAAAAGTATATATTTTCATTAAATTCTTGTGTGAATAGCATTAAAGTAGTTGTGTCGCGGTTCGGTCGGTCGAAAGTATACATAGTTCCTCCGCCAAAAAGTCGAGCGTTATGCCTCGGCTCTTGAATTATTCTTCGCCACTGCGCTCATAACAAATACTCTTCTGTATATTTTCTAGCATATTATTTGAATGAGTGCCACGTTGCAATTTTTTTTTTTTTTTAAATTGCAAAATTAACTAAATATTTTCTACAGGTCATCGATGGTATGGACGTTCTCTTCAAGATTGAACAAACAAAAACAGATGCTGAAGATAGCCCAGTCACTCCAGTTGTAATTCTAAATAGTGGAAGAATTCCAGTTTCTGAACCATTCTACGTATCCGATGATCCATACGAGTAAATCATGAAATACAAAACAAGAATTTTTCCTTTCATTTTTTTCACTAATTAGATAGTACATTTGATCTTGTTAATATTAGTATTTAATTGAACTCGAATTGCTTCAACCAGTAGAAATGTAGAATAAGACAAAAGATAAAAAAATAATGAATGTCAGGGATTGCAAGTATTGGTTGGATAAGTTGTTCGACCTACATTTCTGAATCTCTGGACGCAATCGGTCTTCATTCTCGGTAAAATCTCAATCACGTGACTAGCCAATAGTGTTTCACTTAATAACAACTACCAGTAAATTTGTACTTTATTTACATTTGCATACGTGACTATATAGTATTGAAAAATTGATGGCAACTGGCTTGTCACTGGGAAAGGCAGTAAGAGGGAGAACTTGCCACTTGTTTGATTTGAACGTAATTATATGTCAAAAGATTGCTGAATTAGATCCAGTTTATGTCAGCTATGTTCCACTTTGAAAACCAAACTCGACCAATTTTTTCCACTAGTTATAAAAAAAAAACAGCAACTAGAATCAGGGTCATTTATCAATATTTAGTAATGTCATCAATAATATTTCTTCAATTTTTTTTTTTCATTTTCCTTAAATATGACATTATTGTAAGAAAAAGACTGAGATCAAATTAGAATTTATGAATAGATTTTCTCTCTGTAGTAAACATAATTGGATGTGCCTCTAAAAATAGAGTAGTTTTTGAAAATTTTCGATTAGATTATAATTTCTGTAATTAGAGATAGATTATTGAGTAATACGAATTTTTGTTTGTAAATTAATTTATAATAAACTTTTTAACCATACTTGCTAGCTTTTGAATTATTACTCAGAGTCCGTATTTTTTTTTCTACAATAAGAAATTTGAGAAAATCGATGATGATTTTTTTTTCACAGTATTTGGGGATGGATCAGAGCAACAGCAATTCCTCTATCCTTCAGTTTCTCCATTCTTGCATTCTTCCAATGGATGATAAAACAACTTGACTTTTGAAGAGCAAAAAGAAGCCACCAATTCCAATGAGATAATTATTACAACATAAAATTCAAAACAAGACGAGTCGTTTCTTGTGGAAATGCTTTTATTTTTGCAAATTTTCTCAACGAAAATTTTTGTGCCTTTTTACAGCTTTCTTGGATATTCTCCACAAAATAACTTTATAACTCCAAGTATTTTGTATTACTAAAAAAAAAAAAAAAGTTATAAATAACAAAAATCGTTTATTCTCCACGTGGATATTTGAATTTGAAATTATTTCCTTATTTACAGTTGGTATAGTAGATTATTTTTATTGTGACGAGAATTGTGAGAGCGCTGTTGGCGCTTGTTATTGTCAAAATTCCGTTCTTTTGGAGAGAAAGAACAGTTGCAGCCAACCGGTAGAATACAACGTATCTCTTATCATTATTTCTTGAATATGTAAACCGTTGTTAGTGACGTACGGAGGAACTCGGGCGATTGAAAAAAAAAAGATAGAGAGATATAATCAATTTAATAACCGTGTATTATCGACTGAATAATTTTCGGATTATTCGCATATTTATTGTTTTAACGAAAACTGCATTGGCCTTTTTTTTGCATCATAACCAATAGTTTAGCCGGGTATCGCGTGTGTTTTGCGTGGTTCAATCAATTCAACGAATATTGTAAATTTCATAAACAAAGTTATATATTTAAAGAATGATAATAGTTGAACTGAAACAAATTTGAAAGGAGAGAAACGATAAAACGTGATAATTAGTGTCGCAGTGGCAATGTTAATGAAAGTGACACTACGAATTTGGATGTGAGGAAGAGAAAGAAACAACTGGGTCACTGTCGTCAAATATGCAGTACATTAAACATTACAATTAAGAGGTGGAAAATAGTTTAAGTAAACACCTTTTCTTTTCCCTCTTTTTCCAATTCGTTCAATCCATTTTATTCTCTATGAAAAATCAGCGAGAGTGCTCTTTAGCTGGAAATTTAGGACGGAAAACATTTGCATATGTTTGGCAATTGATCAAAATTATGTTACGAGGTTTTAAAACGGTTTTCTTCAATATTTTATGGTTTTCGGGAAAAATATAAAGATTTCTTCAATTCTACATGTACTTTCTACTCGAACTATACGCATAGAATGACATTGATTCTTTTTGCAACTTTTATTCACTTGATACACTGAATTTCTGTCATTTTATTAGTGGCCAGAATGAATGAACACACGATGTAAAGAGATGATAATGGAATTATCACACATTTGGCAATTTTTTAAATTATTTTTCATCAAATAAATTATTATAAATATAGAATTAGAAAAATTAGCACTTATAGTTTTTCGAATTTTCATCGTGTGCATATTTTTCATTTTTTTAAATAATTTATTTGTTAAAAGAAAAAAAAAAGGCAAAAGTTGTCAGATGTCTGCTACTTTCACTATTATTGTGAAGAGAAGAGATTGGCTAATTTATATTATTTTTTCTTCAATCAAAATAATAAACCTTTTGTCGCATGCCTCACGCAATGGGGCCCTTTAATTCAGAAAATTTTAATGTTCTCTCTTCATTTTTCTTTTCACCATTGTCATCTGGGTGTGACTCTATTTAATTAGAAATAGGAATCAGGACGAAAGAAAAAGTGATTATTATCTCAGAATCATAATGCAAGATAGAGATAGAATCTTTCATTTTCATAATTTCTTCTTAAATTATTGTTTTTAAAAATGAACATTTGAAATTAAAAGAAAAAAATTGAATTCGGAATATATTCTCAAACACACCAAAGATATTGAGAGGAGTCGTATATAGAATGATGATAAAATTGACACACATTTCACAGCTTTTTGCATTAAAAAAAAAAATTATTGCAGAAAAAAATTTTCAATTATGTGCATCTATAGTTTTTTTTAAATTTTCTACACGTTCCTATTATTTCTTTCTTTTAAAACAATTTATTATTTGTTAGAATGAAGAAAAATCATAAGAATTGTCAGATGTCTGCTATTTTCAGTATTCATGATACAAAACGAATCGTATTAGATGACAGAAACGTGTGAAGAAACGTGTGAAGATAAAGCTTGGAAAGAATTCAATACTACACAAACTAATTATAAACTCATGAATTTCCATTGTTACTGCAAATTACAAATAATTTTTAAACTCGCATGTTATTTTTTCATTGATTTTTCTCTACATCACGAATATTCTGATTAAATCTTATCCAATTGCATGAAAAAAAATTGATTAAAGAAACATCGTCTGCAATGTTGATGGAAAAAAAAGCGTTGAAGAATACGTATATCGATTCTCATAAATGATGTGTGTATAGTGATCTATAATAGTAGTCACTGTCGGAGTCATAGGATCCCTCCAACTTTTTTTGTACTTTATTTTATTAACACACTGGTCCCCTCCTTCAGTCACAACCGCACCTTGTATCATAAAAACCGGAATTTCGGCCGATCGATAGGTATAGCCTACATTTTCTCTCATTCTTCCGTTGATTCTGATACATGATATCCTTTGACAAACAAAGAAGAGATCAATCTCATCTAATTAAATCGAATTAGCCGTTAGCTCCAAACTCTTTATACAATCAATCAATGAAATTCCAATGACTTGTAGGCAAAAATAGTACGGCAAGTTATGAAAGATTTACATTTAAAAATTTCTGTCACTGTACTTAAATTACATAAATGTCTTTAACATTTACGGAATAGGTGTGGTGTGTCATCCCGGAAATACAACACCTTTTGCCATTCTCCTTACAATCATTGGTGTGATATGATTTTGTAATGACTATCTCATGTTTCATATTGTTGTCATACAATTTATACATTTTTCACTGTTTCAATGATAATGAAATTAGCAGACATCTGCGAATTTCGCGCATAGTTCTGACGAAATTAATTATTACAAAAAAGAATATTTTAAAAATTCGCACTCATAAATTTGAATTTTCTACATGTGTATATTTTTCCTTCCTTTTCATAATTTATCTTTCATGAGAAAAAAAATTCTAAGAATTTTTAGATGTCTGCTACTTTTAGTATCATCTATTTTTATATTATATCTATCAAACCATTCTCATTTTATACATTCTTCCAATAAAGTATTTCGAATAGAGTGATTCATCACAATTTATTGTTGACAGATTCAATAGTTTATTTAAAATTCATAATTTATTCAGATACGGTCAGAGAATGCAGGTACTTACAGTGCGAGTATAGCGAAAGTACAAAAAGTTTCAATACTACATATTAGCACTGAGAATGTTTCGCGAGTACAACATGAATTAATCAACTTCTTTCACTCAATAACTCGTTACAAAATCAATGTAATGAATTATATGGTTAAAAATAAATGTAGTCAGATTATTATTTCTACTCGACTCTCCACCTAGTTTACCTCTTCCGAAAATAGTTTACATACCACAGAGAGAACCTCTTAGACGCTTCTTCGACATCAATACTTCTCATTCCATTGGAGTAAAGATAAAACAAACAGTATCACATGGACTCGACACAAAATCGTCAGAAACTGGGTTTTGTGTAATTGACCGGTAATTGTTGACCTGGGGAGTGGCCAAAGAGTAGCGGCTACTCAGTAGCCCAATAACAATGCAAACACATTCATTATTATTATTGCACCTAAAATATCACTAATGGATGTTTTAATCTATCTTGAAAATTATTCTCATGGATTGAGAATAACTCTTGAGAATTACTTTAAAATAGTAGTTTAGGATAAATTTTGGAAAAATATACTTTGTAGGGATTCCCATAAGCCTCATTGTTTCGAAGACGTATTGAAAATAACTTACATTGGATTTCTAGACGTATTTTACTTTAGTTTTTCTCGCATTATTCTCTTCTTCATTGTTATGCAGCAGAATACTGCTCTATCGAATCTAAATTTTGGCAAACACATTTACTTTATTTTTACGAACGAAATTGACAGTCTATTCACTAATAATGGCTTTTTTAATTACAGAATGAAGAAGGCAGAGTAGATTTCCAGAAGTAAAAAAAAATAAAAAAAAACAAGATGGGACAGTACTGGCTAAACGTGGCGATTCTCAGGGTCGTTATACCTGTTGTCTTCACAGCCTGTAAGTTGCTCTGTAATAAACCAAATGCTAACACAAACACAAATTTTTTTGTAAAACATTTGACGAAAATAATACCATAAAATGTAGTGGGTATTGGATACTAAATGTTATAATGAAAAAAAAAAAAACGTGTGATAGTCAACGTCGTGATGTCACCATTCCCAAATAGCTACACAGCTGTTTATCATGAAAAAAAAAAAACTTTACATTTTTCCTACATTATTTATTTCTATTCCATTTCAAACCTTTGTCGATGCTTCGTATTTTTAATGAGAAATTGTAAAAGCTAAGGAAATTTATCGCTCTGCGTTACTATCATTAGTTTCATGGTTGTGCATAAAATAGAATGAAAAAACTATAAAGTACAGTAGTTCAGAAGAAAGCAGATGTTTCCTACGTACTGTAAAACAAAAATGACGAATCTATCCTATCCATAAATTGAAGGGATAAATCATAGCATGAGCTCTACTATAAATTCCAATATAATAGTAAAGTAGCAAAAATGAATCAATTTTTAGACAAAGGAGCAAAATAGGTGATACAAAATGTAAAGTTTATTTTAGTTCTACAAAATAGTTGTTTAGTCTTCTGTTTTTATCAACAAAAAGTCCCCGAGATTCGAGTGATATTCACTCATTACTTGTATAAACATACATGATATGGGTAATCGGTCATACATATTGGCTATGAGCCATTAATGTTGAATGTAACTCCACTCAATAATGTAACTGTCGATGATGACACATCCACTAAATACACAGTGTTGCTGAGTTATGAAACCTAGTGGATCTTTCGTAGATTCAAAGAATTTCAGGAATCTTTTTTGGATTCATATTAGCCGTTGTGAACAGAGCTACATTCCTATTTCAGTAGTGAAGAGGTAAAAGAGGATAGATCGACTTATCTTTGAGGTCATTTTGAAGTAAATATCTCGGAAACTAAGCGAGATAAGGTGATATTACTCATCTGTTTTTGTAGAGAATTTCAAGAGTTAAAAAAGAGTTTTAGGGCAAAATTGTTCTTTCTCGATTATTTTTTAAGGTATTTTCAAGAAACTTAATGAGAAAAAAAGAGACTTATCTTGTTTTACCTCTTCACTACTGATTTGCTAGAATATATTATTCCGGAAATGAGAATATGCAGTAATGTTTCATGTTCTGAGGATAAATTCAAGGATTAAAATGACCAAGATAATATATCAAGAAAATATCGTTGCCTCAGAGTCGGAGGGGCGTAAGTCCTATGTCTAAACATAGCACTTATGCCCCTTTAATTCTACGGTGACGATATATTATTCAATCAATAATATATCAAGATTATTATTATGATGATTCGTTGAGCTTGACATTATGTTTTTAAGTAGCGCCTTGGTATCACTTTTAATTTGATTTTTTTCATTTTGATTGTTTTACATAAAAAATAATATAAGGGAACTTTATAATGGCTCGTCATGTTCAAGCAGTGTTATGCGATATGATAAACATCCAAAGGGGAAATGAATAATTAAAGAAGGGGAGGGACGAGACGGCTTTGTATGATCTAAGGGTTTTAATCATGTCACTCTACTGTCGCCGTGACCTTTGATGTGATTTGGGTTAATTATTAAAACAGAGAAATGCTCTGCCTTGATCAAATTCATTTAATTTCTTCTATTAAATTGATTAATTAATAATCCCAATTCTTTGAATAATCATTCATTCCATCAGTGCTCATTGATATTCTTTCAAAGTCAGTATTCAATCGAATGCAAATGTTTTTTTCGTGTGAATTACGTAAAAATGGATTTCAGGATGAATTAAATTTTTAATAAATGATTCATCTAAATGTTATTTTCAATCAATACTGTACAAACCATTGCAGCAGAAAGTTAATGCAGAAATTATTAACGAGTACGTAACAAACATACAAGTTGCCAGCCAAGTGTTAATTATCAGCATATGTTACTCCTCAAATGATTTCATAGTAATGATGTCGTGATATTTTTTAAAAGATGAGATCAAAGATCGGCGATCTTTATGGCGATTATTTTGTGCATATGCAAGACGTATTTTTTTGTAGAAGAAAAAAAATTACTTTTAAAATTTTGTGATCACCATGATAAAGCAGAATAATTTTTTGACACATAGAAAGAAAATCCGGAATTTCCTTCCATTTTTAAAAGTGGTCTCCTATACCTTGAAAAAAAGTGTGAGAGAAAGTTGCATAGTGCAACCGCTGATGAACTAAAAATAATTAAAGAACTTGAGATATGATATTTTCAATCATTCCATTCATAAGCTAAGGAAATTTCCGATGGGTAACAAGTGGCAGTTTCAATTTCAGACAATTTCGAGAATATACGACATTTTTTGTCAATAATTTAAGGAGTAAGCCTTTGTTTCTTTGGAGATAACTCTGGTTCCAATTATCGCTGCCCACAAAAATTTTGATTGGAGATGAAAGGTGTTGTATGAAAATTAGATTCTTCTTCACAAGTCCACTTGTGAGGAATTGATGAAAATCTATTCGCAACTACATAAATCAATGGTAAATAAATTTGCCACACCTCCAATCTGATTTTTTGTACTACAGCAATCCGTAGCGGAGATATTCACAAGAATCCGGAATGACAAAAAAAAGAAACAGATTCCTCAAGTTTCGAGAAAAATAATTAAATTTTTAAAAAAATTGATTCTGAGTCATGGTTTTTACAAGAAATTTTGACAACGTTTCAATGGAATTACTAAAAACAAATTCATTCCTCATCGTTTCCTTCCAATTCTCATTTTACTTTTTACTTCGATCTCAAAATATTTTCACAGAATAAGATTCAAGATAAAATCTCTCCATATGCTTTAAAATTCTCTTGCTTTACAAAATCATTTTTTACTGAATCCAGTTTTGACATATCTTGATCTTTATATCATTCGGATATAAAGATCCGAATAAACAAATAAAGCCATTCAACAAATAAATTTATTAATAAATTAATTTTTTATTAATAAATTTTTTTTTTTATTTATAAATTTTTTAAGAGAATCAAATTTTGGAAAAAATATGTAATGCGCAAGCAGGATGTGAACCCACGACCCTCTGATTACATGTCAGGTGCTCTGACCACTGAGCTATTGCGAGTTACTATATTTACCTTCGAATTTTCATTCTCACATCTTTTCTCCACCTCCCATCCACGAGGCAATGTCGCCATTAAACAAATAAATTTATTAATAAATTAATTTTTTATTAATAAATTTTTTAAGAGAATCAAATTTCGGAAAAAATATGTAATGCGCAAGCAGGATCGGAATATTCAATGGAATATTCGGCTTCAAGATAATTCAAGTAGCAGATCCGAACTATCGACTTTTATTGAAGTTTTTTTCTAAGTTACCTTAAATATTCTAATTCTTCCTATTTCGTAACATTTTACCGATATTAAAACGATATCCACGATAGTAAATTGTTATTGTATAATAGTATAAATATCTAATATTGTTGTGGATTTCACTCATACTGTCCCAGTATCTAGGACTGGGATTGGAGGACCCTCGGATTTTAAATACAAATATGACCACCATTGAAGTTTTCATGTAATTATTTGAATTAATCGTCGCTATGTATCCGGTAACATGCATTCTTCATGATTGCAAAAATTAATAGACACTCTGACGAACAAGAATATATATGGTTTATATAAGGAAAAAATATGTCTGTGACCATGAATTGTTGTAATGAAACTGAAACTGAACTCCTTATGGAGTTTCACTGTTAATTTAATTTTTTTCAATAATTAATTTTGCCCTTATTTGTCCGGTAACATGGGATAAATTAAATTGTAAAAAAATCTCCTCATGCTACTCTATCGAAAGTGACCAAAATTGAAAAGGGAAAATAGATTACCAGAACTACTTGGATTACCTTAATGACTCGATCAATTCAATCAACATATGAATGATTGAAAAACTAATTCTCTATTGAATATAAATTTAGTTTTCCAACGTAGAATAAACTATTGGCAACGAATTTACATAAAAGAATTGACCTTTCCATTCCCCCCACGAAAATTCAATATTTGCATTTATGGTCTACGGAATGTTTCTTAACTTTCAACACGGTGACCTTTCCAAAAAGCGAAATCTCATCATAATTTTTTAAATGCCTCTATTGCTCTATCATAAATAAATTAAAATAATTCTTTTTTTTTTTTAATATTCAGGTACAGTATGGCGACCAGTTGGTTTATCGCTGGTTTACCTGGTGCTGATGTTAATTTCACCCATGATACCAATTCCCACGCACGAGACAATGAAAAAAACAACTGGTCATTATTTGAAGGCGTGTATGTTTTTGAGTCTCATCACTGGTCTCACACAATTTACATTTCAAATTGTTCTTCTTGCTGTGCCAGCAATTTACGATGAATTCACGAAAAATTGTGAATTACTTGAGAAATTATTCAGGCACATTGGTCTTGTGCATATTGATAATGCTACAGTTTGGGAGATTTTTTACTGGTTATTACCAGAAATTATATCGTTACCAATAACAATTATTATTTACTGTTTATGTAAAAAATTTACATGGAAAAATCCTGATCCTGAGAGTTCAACTAGTCGAGCACCAGAGATGACGGTTCCATCGAAAAAACTTTACGATGATGCCAATACTAAAATAATCAATTTCCTTGGAAGCATTGGGACATACATCGTTTTGGCTTCTTTGTGTTGTGTAGCATCATTGGATCCATCAGTAGAGGGTGCTTTCTATTTTCTAATATTTTTAGGAGCATCAACTTGGTGGTCATGCTACAAAGAATTCAACAAAGCCTTTGCAATTATCTGCAGAATTATTATGGCTGTTGTAATCGTACATATCATCGTTCTTTTAACGTACCAGAATCAATGGCCCCAAGAATTAATTCCATTCAATAGTACTTGGTCAAGATACTTTGCACTTGATCCCTACTACATGACAAACTGCTCAGATCCGAGAAATGTTGTATTTCCAGAGGAGGATTCTGAATGGACCAATTATGGATATGCATTGAGGCTCTTCTGGCTGTATTATGTGCTAGCATTGCAGTCGCAATATCTTTTCACCAAGCAGGTAATGTCAATCACTTGTACAGAATATTCAATGAATTTCTATTATACTTTCGGATATGGGAAATGAGGAAATCATTATAAAAAAGAGAAGAATTTTCTGATGGAGAAATTGATAGACTTGAGAAAAGAAAAGTTTCGGAATGTTTCGGAAATTTTTGAATTTAGGAAACTTTATCAAATTTATTGGACTTTCTTTTACTTTTTCTATAATGTTGAAGAATGATGGAGCGGACTACATTGTATTGAATTTTTTTGATTTTCTCTAAATAATTATCACTCTTTTTTTTCTCTTATATAAAAATGGCTATTTCCTCATTTCCATGATCATAGGTGAGGGCTCTTGTTAATTGACACTTAAAAATTTATCGAGTCATTGGTGAGCTAACCAGCAATTTTCATACTCAATTGACTTTAACATGATTCTATCGTCCCTCATGCGGCTTTTTTCTTCTAATAAAAATGTAAACACAAAAAAACAACAAAATATTACTGAGCAGCCAATTCAACCAGAGAATACTGCTCGCTTGAGTGGAAAGTTGATGAATTTGGATGCATCATTGTCACGACATGTTTCAATTAGACGAAGAACACCATCTCAAAGGTGGCAATCTGCTCGCAGAAAGGCACGAGTAAGAGAGTGATTTTACTTTTCAATTCGAAAAACAATTGATGTTCGAATGTTGGAGAAAAAGCAATAATGAAAAAAATGGATTGCGCTCAGTGTAGCTTGGCTTAATATTTGTTGTATTCTTTCAGTTCAAATCATATTTAATGAGAGATGGAAAATTTTATTTTTAGATTAAATTCAAGAGCGTGTAATTAATCATTTTTATCACTGATTTAATTTTTACAGCTTTATCCTTACTTTTATCTTTTTTGTTATGTGAAAATTAAATTCTTTAATTTCTTTTCTTTTTTTTCTTTTTTATGAATGCCATGCCTATGCCTCCTTTGGTTTCCTGTGTTTTAGAAGGCGTCTGTTGCACCTCAAATTCAGCCTGATGAGAGAACACCCGTACGTATTAATTTGCAATGCTTCATCATTCAATTTTATTCCTCAATTGAAAATGCAAATGAAATAACGTCATATTTGTCTTATCTCAAATGCAAACTATCAGAGGAATTATTTATATATCATTGGAGATTATACTGATCTGGTGAGGATAAAATTGTTCTGTGTGAGCCTTATATTTGCGCTTCTTTTAACACCTAGAAGTGCTGCACTCTTGTTTTTTTTTCTCCTCAGTGACACCCATTCACTATTCCTCGATAGAAATTATTAATTAGGAGAAACTAATGATGAATAATTTCAATTCCCTTTTTTTTTTGCTTCGGGAAATAGTTGATGCGGTTTGGTTCTGGACGAACTGGACTTCTTCAAGATTCAACTGGTAGCGTAATCGTTCAGGATGCACAACAGGATGATGGCATACAGATGCAATCACTGAGTGATGGTAAATGAACAAACTTCAATTATTATCATTTTTTCATTTCCCTCCAATACTGTTTTACTGATTCCGAGTAGATTTTAATTTTAATAAAGTATAGTTAAAAGATGGCTTGAAATCAGTAGAAATATTTGAGATGAGCCTTTTCTGATGAAGGCTGCAAGTCTTTATGAAATTGAAAAATTTCATTTTTTTTGAGGATATCTTTGATTCTATTGGTCTAACGACTGTGGAGACCAATCTCGAATGAAACAAATACAAAAAGTACTTAAAAGTAAATTTTTTTGATTTAGGACAGGCTTATCCCTCCAAATTTTGGCTGAACAAGTAAAATTTTCAAAAAGCCCGAAAAAATTAATTTTGACATTTCCTTCGGGTTTCACTGGAATCTTAAAAAAAAACACTATCCGTAGCTGTTTCATGAGAATACTCATTTTACTCTACTTGTCATTTTTTTTTTACTCTATTATAATTTTTTCCGGAATTTCTTTTCAGCACCTCCAGAAGAGGAACCAGGTCCAATGGAGCACATAATAATGGCAGTATACTCAATTTTCCAGCTAGTAGTTAACTCGTCATACCTCGCAACCAACATAATGATGATGACATGGAGCATAATGTATCACAGTTGGACAACATTTGTTTTTCTTCTATGGGCTCTAATACTCTGGATGGTACCAAACAAACGTGCCTCAATGATGAAGTGTTCACCATTTATTGTTATTTATGGTACTCTCTTGGTCCTCGGTGGTTATATCTACAGCATGAATTTAACAGAAATTGAATTACCAACTGTAATACATGGAATTAAAATGTCAGAGATTGGATTTAGTAAGACAGATGAATTAAGCAGTTGGCATTTGATTGTTAAATGCTGTTTCATGACAATGTTTTGGATAACAATGCGCCAATACATGAATGAAAAAATTAGAAATCAACAAACAAATACACTCAGGGATATGGTAGCACCATTGCACTTGTCAGTATCAGCAGCAACAGCAGCAATGCAACACGATAGTACAGAAATTAAGAGCCAATTTATGAAGGACGTTGGAAGAGTTGTCAAGAAATTACTGACAAAATTTTGGATTGTAGTTGTTGCCATTATGCTATTTACGAGTGGTATAACAGGCGAAAGAATGACTGTATTCAGAATTATTTATATGACACTATTTTTGATTTTTGTCATATCTTTTCAAATTTCATGGTCTGGCTGGCGCAGAATGATGTACGGTTTTTGGATAACTGTAATTGCCTATTCAGTTGTTATGCTAATGCTAGTTTATACTTATCAATTTCATAATTTTCCAAACTATTGGCAATATATTGGTATTGAAGAGGATTTACAAAAAGACATTGGCCTTGAAAAATACGAAACTAAAGATCTCTTTGTTCGTTTATTGACACCAACATTTTTTGTCATAATAACTGTCCTTCAGATGCATTATTTCCATGAAGATTTTCTAGAAGCAACGAATATTGATAGAATATCAGTTGATACAGTATCAAGAAGAGGTAGTTTAGGCAGATCATCAAGTATTGCACCAATGGTATCAACACTAGATGTTCTTATAGATGACAGTAATGAGAAAACAAGGATTTATACATTGAAACAATTGAAAGAGATGTCTAAACTGGAAAGAATTGCACTATTTAGAAGAACTTTTGAACAGCTCAAGAATTTCTATAATTACATTTGGTTAATTCTTGAAATTCACATGCAGAAAATAATTTATTTATCATTGATGCTTCTATGTATAAATGATGTTTGTGCAATCAATTTAATTTTCGTAATTGCAGTTGTTGTAGTAATGAATTTCAAGAGATCACTTCAAATAATGGCAATTAATGGAATAGCTGTTACAATAGCACTGTTGATGGTAACAAAAATGTTGTATCAAATCAAGTATATTAATCATGATAATTGGCAAGTTAATTGTACAAGTGAAATACCAGATGGTGACAATCATACAGTAAATCACACAAAAACTTATAATATAGCTGAATGGATAGGAATGCAGAAGGCAAAAACTGGTGAACTCCCGTATCTTTTACGAGGATACATTGGCATTGTAATTGTAACGACTTGCAGAGCAATTATAATGGTACGTCAGTGTTTCTACAGACACGGAAGAGGTGAACCACTTGATACACCACAAGTCATGTTTCCAACTGTAACAAGAGCTGATGCAGACAAAGGAATCATTGAGTGCTTAAAATTTTTATTCAACTATGGTTTCTACAAATTTGGATTGGAATTTTGTTTTATGGGCCTCGTGGCATTAATCGGAACACGTTTAGATTTTTTTTCTGTCCTCTATGGTATTTGGCTATTGATACTGTTCGCCCAAAAACGTCGAACAATTTCTAAAATTTGGCCATTCTTCAAATGCTTCGTTATAATTATTGTACCTATGCAGTATGCATTTGTTGTAGCACCACCGACATGGCTCTGCATAGATTATCCCCAGGATTACATGAAATTACGTAAATGGATGTACTTACCTGATCCTGATTATCCACCAAATGCTGAGAAATTAATCTGTGATTTTTTCCTACTACTCATGATTGTTAGACAGAGTTTAGTATTCAGTATTGAAGCAAAGAGTGTTTCAAGCGGCCAAGAATTCATCGCTGGACATAATTATTCAGTTTTTCATGACATGGATAAATCAAATTTCATTAATCCAGTTAAGGATTATGTTTCACATATATATTGCTGGTTGGATGTTGTTAAAAGAGGAGCGACAATGAGTTTTATGTGGATAACATTGTCAATAATGTTTTTAGCTGGTACAAAGAGAACTAATTTATTTTCCCTTGGTTATTTAATTGGTGCATTTGTATTTTTGTGGCAAGGAAGTGATTTTTATTTGAGGCCAGTTAAAACAATATTGAAGTGGTGGAATTTTTTAATTGGTTACAATGTTATTGTGATATTTTCAAAAGCAATATTACAAGGTGTCGGTTGTGTTTGCTTTGAAGAATTGGAAGGATCAGCATGTTGGCTTATACAGCTCCTTGGTATTTCGTGTTTGGATAAATTTGGAGGATCGAATGTGGTGCCAACCAATACTCCAATTTGTGATGTATCCAGAGAAGATATTGGCATGGTTTGGGATGGGCTCTGTTTCACTTTTCTCATTATCCAGAAAAGATTGTTTAAGAGCTATTATTTCTTCCATATTGTGGATGAAACTAAGGCAATGAGCATATTGTCTTCAAGGGGCGCTGAATTATTGGAGGATCTCCACAAGAAGAGAATTGAGTATCAAGAAAATGTGGAGAAGGCGGTACTTGAGAAACTCAAGTTTAAAATGGATAAAATTAAAGCGGACCAGCAAAGAATTCAAGGCCCAAGTTATAGAGAACCAGCTACACACAAAGTCGGTAAGAATAAATTTTATATTGTACAATCTTATTATTATTTTAAACAGATTTATACAGGTACAGAGAATCGGAAACAATAGGTGGACAATTGGGATTGAAAATTCATAGATCTAGAAATTTATGATTTGTTGAAAGTTTTTGTGATAAGGAACTTACTTTATGAGTTTTTGTGATTTTTGAGTATATAAAGGGAAGCGGTGGGGTAAAATAGTAATTTCCATAAAACAGCTTGAGATGGATTTTTCTTTCAACGATTTCATTCGAAAGCTGGTGTTGAAATTGATTTTTGTTTTCCGTGAAAATTCTACTTTTCTCTTTAGAATGGGAGGTCTTGCCATTTTTGAAAATTTCTAAACGTATTATCTATAAATTTTTACGTGGCAATCCAGGACTAATCTTGAATGAAATTTGAGATAATTTTCCATCGATTTTTGAGTGATTTATTACTCATTTGATGAAAATCAGTTTTTCCATCATATCATCTGTGCAAATCGATCATTTTCTCTTAATACCACTTGAACAGATGGCAAATTATCTCACCTTCCATCTAAAATTGGTGCCAAATCATTTATGACCAATAGAACCGGCGGAGATATCCCCGAAAATGTGAAACTTTTCTATTTTTTTAAAGGGTCTAAGCCCTGACTTTCAAAAAAAAACAAATTCACAAAAAATTATCAAAAATAAATTTCAACATATGTTCTTAAGGGAAATTTCCTCGGGTATCCAGCGAGATTATGTGTATTATTTTTATTGTTTTCGAGCAATTTTCATATTATCAACCATCAAAACAAAAATGTGTCCGTTTCCCCCTTTTTGAAAATTAAGGTCTTTCGTGATTAGTATAATGCAAATTTCCATTCGTTTCTTAAATAGTATCCCTTGAAAATTAAATATTTCCTGTCACTGAATTAGGAAAAATTACAAATCAATTACTTAAGAAAAAAATATCAAAGTACTGCAAAATTTTTCATACGTTAACAATGAAAAAAACTCTGCTTTTCTTCACGCAATCGTAATAAAAATCGTAATGAAAAAGGAGTGGCTCCACTGGCCAAGACAACAAGTATGAGTTCATGTGTATCATCAGGTCATACACCACCGCAGGGTTACAGAACACCAATTGATGAGGATGATACTGATGAAGATGAAAAACGCGATGGAATTGATGATGATCCACTACCATTAACACCACGTGCTGCATCATTACTTCAGGCACCATCACCAAATTCAGCAGTTTTGACAGTAAGCCTCGATGGCTATCTAGAACCAACTCGTATATCATTTGGCTCACCACCAAGCAGTGAACTTAATCCACGTGGTGCATCACCTGATGAAACATTTCCAGTTTTTTCACCACCACCATACGATCCACTACCATCATGTGAACGTTTACATTCACATAATAGGAAACACAGGAGACAATCAAGTTTTGCTGGAACAACATGGATAACGGATAATCCAACAACACGACAATCCATTGTCTCTGTAACGTCACGCTCACCCCGTTCACATCATACATGTAAAATCGTTTCAAGAATAAAAACATCATGGCTACGTCATCGTACAATGTACATAAGCTTCATCCACGCGAAAGTGATAATAAGATTTTCTTTTTCTGGGGTAGTATATTTAAATTTTCCAGTAAAATACTGAGCGGAAATGAGAGAATAAAGTGCATTGCTTCATGATATTATCTAGGAGACTAATGTGTTGAGGAGAATTGGTCGAAAATCTCTCCGTAAAATGCCTCCTCATCAATCTCACCGATATCAAGATGTTTTCAAAATAAGCGACATGAAATTTCCAAACTCTACACTAAGAAAGGAAAAGTGGTAAAAACTATCAAATATTGATTCCATTGTTCCTTGGCAACTATTTTTTTTTAATTAATTAAAAAAGTTGTTGAATTTACTGAATTTCGTTCATTTAAACAATTAATCTGTTCGGGTCAACAAAATGCCGTGAATTCAACAATTTTTATAATTATTCTAAAAAAGCATTTGCTAAGAACTAATGGAATCAACATTTCATAGATTTTACCACTTTTTTTCTCAGTCTACTTCTACCACTCCATTATTACTGGAATAATTGATTATAATTATTGTTATTTGTTCTTTTTATGGACAATTAGTTGTATTGATCAATTTATGGAATTGAAATTTAACATGCTACCCCAGTCAGCACAATTTATTGACGTAAATTAGGAAAAAAAAACAGCATGCCCGTATCTGAATGTACATTCCTCTAACTGATATTATTATTTAACAATCAATTCATTAATCTTCTCTTTTATTTTATTGTTTTATGAATATCGATGTGGTGTGTTCTCTGTTAGATTCACTATATCCATCAGATCGGCCAATGTACAGACAGCGACAGCCAAAGACCAACAGAGAGGGTAATCTACTTCTAAAAAAAAACAATATTACAGAAAAATCCCAGCTGAATTCAATTAATATACCCTTTTTTTCAATAACAATACTAACGAATCCATGTGGCTTTTAACGTCTTTTTCAGACCCCGTTCAACTCCTGCACCCATGAAAATTAAAAAAAATTCAAATACATGTCTTCCAAAGAAAAAAAAAATCCTCATCTCCTTTGTAAATTTATCCAACTTTATAACTAATTGTTTAGATTCGTCGAGTTTTCCAGTGATATTTTTCTATCCAATTTGCATGGCTTCAGTACCCTTTATGTATTTGAATAAATTTCATTTTTTGATTATCACTAATTCCTTTGCTCTTTTTTTCTTTCAATTCCCAATAGCTGTCAGATCTGGTGATTACTACATGTTCGATGACTTTGACGACGAAGACAATGATGCTGATCTTCTACCAGATCCAGAAGATCAAGTGGAAGAGGAAGAACGTCGACGAGAACAGAAGCATACTGGTAGACGAATGACAATTTCAGAGGTCAGTTTTCCAATTTCGAAAATTTTTTTTTAAAGATTGTGACCATTATAAAAAGATACAGTAAAATGTATCCTTTATTTAAAAATATTATTTCCCAAATTACATTTTTCCTTGGGTGCATTAATCCCATTGAAAATCCTTTCTCTTCCCATTTCGGGCGTTATTCAAAATAAAATCACATGTTCAATTCTCTTCAATCATTTATTCAAAGAAATAGCTGGACTACTATAGATTCACCAATATCTCAAATAAACCATCAATTAACACTAAAAGAATTAAGAAAAAAAAATCCCAAATTCATATATTTCGAGTAATATCGTTTACAGCTGATGACGACACTCCTTAAGACAGACATAGAGATAGCAACGCACGTTGCAATGTATGGAGGAACCCAGAGGGATGCACTGCGATTGAGAAGACAGAGTGTACCACTTACACGCAAGAAATCATCAATGTCATATCTGAGTGCACGTTCTGAAACTGAAACTGCCGCGGCAACAGATGTGAGACCCAACACAATCAACAGACAAACAAATAGAACGAATAGCATTAATGTTGTTGACTTTCTGCGTAAAAAATCTATTCTTGATTTGAAATTATTTTTCATTTGAAAGAAAGGGGGGGGGGGGGGGGCATTACTATATGTACATCAACACTCTGTTAGCCAAACAGAACTTCCAAGACTAATGTTTTAAGTATCTGCAATTGAGTTTTGCAAAAAAAATTTCATCGAAAGTCTATTAGAATTCAAAGTTCAAACGTTTTCTCATGAATTCATTATGCTTCTTTCGTAACGGGGCGGCCCGTTCATAATGTAATCGCTAGAGTACTGATTAGATACAAATTATTTAAAAACCACAAGTAATAGATTTTTTACCAGGGCCTGCATGCCTTAACCAGAGGCTCTAGATGAATGTTATTACTTGATTATTTTCATGTATCAAACAATTATTTACTTGATATTCATTTATCATTTTAGTGGTGAAATGGTGCAAGGTAAAATGTCAGTTTTTTTCGAATTTTTACTGAATATTTCGGAATTTAATTGAGATGAATAAATTTTCGTAATTGCCGTTTTTTGTTGGAAAACATCAACAGAGATTACTAAAAAATTGAATTATCTCTTTTACATTCTGAGATACTTTGGTAAAAATTAAACTCAATTTAGTAGTAAAAGTAGAAAGATTTGTAATTTTTCATGCTGACTATTTTGGAGATATCTTAGAAACAATAAGGTCTAGGTAAATTCATCAGGAGACTGTTCTAATTTCTAAATAAACGTCTCTTGAAAATTTTGTCTGAAGCTATTTACTTCAGAGATATTCACAAAAAAAAAAAAAATAAACGGATAATTCTTTAAATTCTCTTCTTTCACTACTTGATTACTAAATTTATCTCGTTTTACTATTACACTGCTAGTTTATTCCTACTATTTGACCAAATTTGTGTTATCATCATCTGCAGTACGCCTTTCCATTTATCTATTATTTACTCTTTATTCTATTCAGTATTTTTCCTACTACCTTTATATTTTCTTTCATCCTTACAGGATAATTTGCATTGATTAATTCATTATTCCTCTGATTTATTATTATTTCATGCGAGGTGGAGGATTTCTACTGCGCTTGCATTTGAAGCATATCATAGAATTATTTGTTATTCTCAATTACAATTCTAGCTTCGACCGTCAGCTGTACAGTTTAATGCTCAATTCTTCGACTGCTAAATGCTGATTTTTTTTTTTCGATATTATACACTTTTATGATGCTTTTTTTAAACATTTTCTCTTCTCGAATAGGATGGAGATCGAACGAGCCTGGTATCATCGGAAATTGAAGAAGCTGAAAAAGAACTGAAGGCTGATGACTTGACGAAATCACCAGCGCCTTCAGAAACTGGTGAACGTCTGGATGATGATGATGATGATGGACCAAGAGATGAGAAACCGGGTGTCTCACTGTTAACGTACTTCAAATTTCTGTTACAATTAATCAATAGTTCAATGGTGTCTGCAACTAGATACTTGAACAGATTCTCCAGAGACTACAGATATATACGAAAAGTTCTTGCGAAGGAGAAGAAAATTTTGAAGGTAAAATAATTTATAAGTGATCAACAAAACTGCGAGTTCAATTAAACCGTTGACGGTTTTTGTCTACTATAGAGGACATTGAGTTTCACGCCATATAATAATAATAATAATTGACTGTCTATTGTCGTTGACTGGTTCAAATTATAGGACGTGAAACTCGATGTACTCTATAGTGGACAAAAACTAACTGAATTGAACTGTTGAATGAATTCAACATTATAAATTTGCTTGTACATCGTATGCATCAGCAGGTATCTTTACATGTTGAATATCATGTAAAATTCGCCAATCATTTAGTTTACTCGTGAGGAGTTAAAAAAACGAAAAATGAAAGAAAGTTTTCTTTTCCAGGCTACACCTGATTTCAGAATGGGTATGAGATTAGGCATCAATCAAATATGGCAGCCAATACCGTTAATGAAACAAAGGTGAGTGAATGAAATAATGATAATATTGTCTAGGAATTTAGAAAAGTGAATAGAAATAATCTAGCAGAGTAGTTTAGTGTTTAGAAATTATTGAAAATGATGAAGTTTTGTCCTGACGAAACTGAAATGATGTCCTGAAAATTAGCGTTTCCTTCATTCCCTCTTATTTTTAGTCGGTATTATTATTACCGTCTTGGTTATTCTCCTCGTTGCAATTTTCTTTATAAAAACATTAGAGCCTTAGTAAATGTGCCAATCCTAACAGTTCAGAGGCGGATGGAAGTACTGATGAAACGACAGACGGTGATGAGGGACTGAGTCAACAAAAAACTGATAATAAAAGGTAGGGAAGTGTAGTATTTGATGAAGAAATCTGAGCATTCATTAGACCAACTTCCTTTTATTACTCCAGTAGTTAGTTTCTCAATAGCTTGAGATCCTTACATTAATCAATAATTTACTCATTTCAATAATTAGGTACTGAATGATTTTCCTCGCACTTTGATAAATACTAAAAATCTCTTTAGGAAAGAGAAATGACAATTGAATCTGTGACAAATTGGCTGTTTAATTTCATATAATACTTCAGACAAATAATGATGTTCGTTTGGTTTAAAAAAACGTCTGCGGCGCTCCTTCACATTCCTCACAAGTTTGAAGAGAAAAATCCTGTTTGTACAAATTTATCATAATGATGTAATTTAATAGTCAAGTGAAAAAGAAAGATATAGGGTAGGAGTACCGTTTGTGGGCACTGTACCTTTTTAGGCCACTTTATATCCTAATTCGACTACGATTCATTTTATAAGTACACTGATATTATAAGTTACATTCGTATGATGATGAAGTTTTTCGAATTCTATAAAAATTTTGTTCTGTTTAAGAATTTTTTTTTCATCAACTTGAATTTGAAATGTCCAAAACTGGTACTTCTACCCTAAATATCCATACATTTCTTACGAATGTTTTCACAATGATCTCTGAAACGAGTGAACTCGATAGAAATTATCAGGCAACTTGTTTTGTAAGGAATTTCATAGACTACAAAGTAGGCGCTTCTTGATAAATTTTCATGAGCTTCATTATTTTCGAGCTCTATCAAAGTAGTTTTGTTGATAAAAAAAAACTCAAAATTCATCATGATAATAATTGTCGTTTAAATAATGATTCTGAATAATACCTGAAGATGGTTTGTTAATCTACTGTTGGAATTCGCACAATACTCGTGAAACTAATTGTTGAAATTTATTTTGTTATTTTCGATCATTCCTAAAAGTAAAAACTATTCCAAAAGACTAAATTATTATTCAATTGAAGTTGAGGAGAAAAAATATGGTGTTCTTTTCAAATTACCAGAAAGGAGAGCTCGCTGACGGTGCCCCACATCCGAATTTTGGCGCCGAGTTTGGAGCGAGGATTGGACGGGTCCTCCTCCAGGTATCGGTTTTGATACAGAAAAATTGTGTTTTATTTTTAAAAAATCGTAAAATTCATAGTGGAAAAAATTATTGAATACTGAAAAGAAAAAAAAATTTGAATGATCATGTTCCACACGTTGCTTATTCGCACGCTTCTGCATCGTATCTAGTGATGTTTTTACGTATTCATTTCCTATTCCCAATTATTTATTGATTTTGCGTGAAATTCACAATAAATTCGCTTGTGTGGTGTCGAAAAAGGATGCTGCTATTGCTACTGTAACAGCATCCTTGAATTTTGTTCGAAATTATATGTATTTTGAAATTTGTATAATGATATTTCAGCAGCGAAATAATGAAATGAATTGATTCAATTCAGATACAATGTTTTCTGAGAATATGTCAGGATTTAAGAAATATAAACATTTGCCAATGAGATTTTTCAATTTCTGATGTGTTTTCTATCTAGAATTCTCTTTGCTTTTTAACTGAATTAAATTCCAACTGGAACATTTTGCATTGATCTATCAAATATATTCTACTCTCAACGATTAGTGGAAAGATTGGGTGGGCATTTCTCCTTATCAATAAAAATTTTTGCATCTGGCGTTGATTCCGAAATATCCAATGGAAGAAGAAGTCTTAAAGAGAATTGAATCATTTCATTTTACTTATTTTCGCTTACTGATCTTGGAAACTTGATAATAATCTTTTAAATAAATCTTCTAATTATACAGCTCAGTACCAACGAGAACTCATCCAACGGCTCAAACGGATGAAGATTTGCCTGAGCTCTCGGAGGTCGATCAACCTCCGGTAATTCAACTGCTGGCATCAATTTGGTTCGGAATTCTAGCCCATTCAACGTTCATGTGCTATTTTCTGGTGTTCCTCCATCAAATCAAGAATGCATCGCTTCTATCCATTCCTTTACCACTGATGGTGTTCTTATGGGGCTCATTGACAATACCAAGACCCTCGAAAACATTTTGGGTTACAATGATTGCTTATACTGAGGCAATTGTTATCGTAAAATGTATATTTCAACTTGAGCTAATCTCCTGGAATCATGAAGCATCACCGAATAATCCTCTGTATCCACCGCGAATTGTTGGAGTTGAGAAAAAATCGAATTACGCACTCTGGGATCTTCTGCTTCTTCTCATGGTATTCTTTCATCGTTTCATGCTAAAATCATTGGGACAATGGACAACGCCGTATGTTTCACGTAAAATAATTCCCTCGAAATTAACACTTGCAACAATGCGTAATAATGGAGAAACAAGTCAAACTGAACCGGCAGCACGATTCCACTGGCAGAATGAAGATCAAACTCATCAAATACCACTGAATAATTCTGATCAAGATATTTCAACATCACGGAATGAAATTACTCTACGAAATGATTTAGAAAATTCTCAACATCCTGATGATAATGAAGATGAGAAGCTAGTTGGAGTAATTGGTGAAGAGACAAATATATGCAATGAGAAATTTACAACAGCAGTTAATGCAACAGCACAAAAATATGTTGAACCAGCGAAAATATTTTTCACAAATATTCTCAGTCCAGATGGAAAGGAAAAAACCAATGTTTATGCCTATATGTTTTTATGCGATTTTTTTAATTTCATTTTGATTATATTTGGATTCTCATCATTTGGTACACAACAGGGCGACGGTGGTGTAGCAGCTTACTTCCAAGAGAATCGTGTACCAATGCCATTTCTCCTAATGCTACTACTTCAATTTGCTCTCATTGTTATTGATCGTGCATTATTTTTACGTAAATCAATATTAGGAAAATTGATATTTCAATATTTCTTAGTTTTGGGTGTACACATTTGGATGTTTTTCATATTACCAAGTATAACTGAACGTCAATTCAATGAACGTTTACCACCACAAATATGGTACATGATAAAGTGCTTTTATCTATTATTAGCAGCTTATCAATTGAGACTTGGTTATCCAACAAGAATACTTGGTAATTTTTTGTGCAAAAATTACAGCATAATAAATTATGGATTATTCAAAGTATTTATGTTTGTACCATTTTTGTTTGAATTACGTGCTGTTATGGATTGGATATGGACAGATACATCAATGACTGTAATGGATTGGTTCAAAATGGAGGATATATTTGCTAGTATTTATCAAATCAAGTGTATGAGAGGTGTTGAAAGTGATTTTCCACAGCCACGTGGTATTAAAAAACCACAAATGAGTAAATACATGGTTGGTGGTGGTGCATTGTTGCTTATAATTGGTCTAATATGGTTTCCATTATTATTATTTGCACTTGGTGGTACTGTTGGAGTTTCAAATATACCATACGAAGTCTCATTGCGTATAAGTATTGGCTCTTATGAGCCAATTTATACAATGTCAGCTCAAGATACATCAATTTTCACATACACTGAAAAAGACTTCAAAGAATTGAAGAATGTTTATGGTAAAAGCAGACCGGCAGTGACATTTTTAGAAAATTATGGATACTCTGATGTTGCAGTTGTTAGATTGAGTGGTTCATCAAAAAAATTATGGAGTATATCACCACCAGATAAAGAAAGATTGCGAGATGAATTGTTATCAAATGATACAATGAGAGTCCACGTAGAGTGGACAGTATCGAGAAAAACAGATGTCAAAGATTCAACTGGTGTAACAAAAACACCGAAAAATATTGATTTACCAGCATGGAAAAATGGTACATTTAATCCAATTAGAAAGAATCTAGCTGATTTATTGTCACCAGATCCGCCACCTAATATGACAAATGCCACAATACCATTACTCAATGTATTTCCAAAATTTCTAAAAGTTACCAGTAGAACAACAGCTGTTGTACCGCAATTGATGAGAGTACCAACGTTAGTGCAAACATGGAAAGATGATGATGAAGACATCTCTGGTGATGGACGCAACTATTTGTATCGTAATATAACATTAAATTTATCGTCAATCAATGCTTCGGCATCAATCGTTCAGCAACAATGGTGGGTTGTCCATGAAAATTGTGATGATGCAATTTATGATGAATTATTACACTCAATACCATTGAATAACTGTGATTTTATATCCATGTTTTTGTTCAATGATAAAGCATTCCCAACGAGTTTGAGTTTTATCAGTGGTTTTGGTATCTTGGGACTTTATACAACAGCTGTTATTGTTGTCAGTCAAATAATGAGAAGGGGCGTTAGTGAAATGGCACCAAAAATAATGTTTGATGACATGCCTTATGTTGACAGAATATTGAGATTGTGTTTGGATATTTATCTTGTACGTGAAAGTGGTGAATTAAGCTTGGAAGAGGATTTGTTCGCTAAACTTATATTCTTGTACAGAAGTCCAGAAACATTGATTAGGTGGACAAGACCACCTGAGCCTGGATCAGGGGCTAGTAGAGATGGGAATGATGATGATGATGATGAGGTTGATGATGTAGATGATGAAGGCAGAGAGAGACTGAGGAATACGTAAATTGTGTTGGATGATTTTTAGAGATTTAGAGGATGAAAGATAAATATTAATGGCTGCTGGTATCGGTCCTCTAGTCATACAATGGCTGACTTGTGTCTTTTGTAATTTTAAAAAGATTTTTAATTTTGAAGAAAAACAAAACGAATCAAGTTAAAATTTAATTTATTCACTTATTCTCTGATAATGCAATGAAAAAATTTGTAGGGATTATTGAAATTTCAAAATATTTGAATCCTTTCCATCGCTCAATTGTGTCCTTAAATTAATAATAAGAGCGGGGAATGGGACTATATTTAGTATTTTGAGGTAATTCAAATCTTTGGAATGATCTGATGCGCGAAATATGAAGATCTAGAGCTGCATTAGTATAAAAAAATTTTAATATTCAAATCATGCAGTATACAAGTTGAGTTTTTTTTTCCTTAGCAATTAAATGTTGAACATTGTGCCTCGATAGATGAAATATTAGATGATAATTTCTTTCTCTTCAATATATTGATGACTATCAACTTATTGAAATTATTTTAAGAATAACTCATAAGAAAAAAGAACGAAAATGAAAAATAGTCTCCTCAATTTTGTTTTTTTTCTCCGCTGATTTGAGCATTGAATATTGCATTGAAAATTGATAGTATGGCTGAACTGTTGCCAAGAGTAGAGCCATTTACAATTAAAATCATTAAAAGCAAATAAAAGAAAAAAGAAAAAAATTCATTGAGCTTAGTTTAAGTTATCGTTTTTGTACGTTTATAATAATGACTGTGGTGTTGATGGAAAAATTGTTTCATTCTAGAGCAGCGAAATCATTATAAAATTGTCGATTTTTTAATTTTTGTTCTGTTCGCTTTAATTTACTTCCATGTTTGTACATAAGATGTGATTTAAAAAATATAGAATTCATCAAAAAAAAAAAGTGATCGAGAAGTCAATGTCAATTTTGGATAATTCAATAAAGAAAAATAAAGTATATGATAAAAAATATGAATTTATTATAAAAAATGAACATATTTGTGTACAGAGGCTTTTACAAATTAATTTTTATATCACTCAATGTCTCTTTTTAGCCTGCAATAAACAATTGCCAAGTATTTTGAAGGAAGAAAATCAAGAGCACTGTCTGTCTCGCAATCTGCTCTAAAAGAAGAAACGCCCCGACGAGAATTTCTGTATCTACCTAGTCTTCAAGATTTTTCGAATTAACTCCAGTATAAGCACAACTCGACAATTTTTACCTCTTTCCTAGTCTTTATCCATCGAATTCATTGCCGGAATCATACTTTTATAAGTTCTCTAATTTAGTTATAAAATTTATGCAATCATTTTAATTTTCATTCGATTGACGAGAAATTAATTGGACAATTGTTTCACTATTGCGATTTTTTTTCCAGTGAATTATTAGAATTTGAAATATTTGTTTGCAACTACCATCCGTACTTATTCCAAAAAATTGAAAGATGGAAAAAATAGAGTAATACTGAAACATACAACTATTATTTACCTATTTTTCAAGCTCTCTGATTCTCGTTTTTAGCATTAAATTTTCCTGTTTCAATTTTTCCATATCATCAGCACTTCTCTGTAGTTCCTCAATCTTGCATCGTAAAAACGCAACATTATCTGAAAGCTGGGAATTTTCATTGACAATTGCTTGAAATCTTGATGAACCCTCGGTTGAATTGAGATCCTTCAAATCATCAGTAACAAGTAATAATTGTTTCATCAAATTCGATTGAGAATTTATGTATAAATCTTGCATCATTCTCATGATTTTATTGCTCTCAGTTCTAGTATAAACACTGACAATTTCTTTAATAGCACCGAGCATTGGCAATGTATTATCACCACTAATTTCCAATTTTTTATTCATATTCTCTGATGATATACGACGACGTTCTTTGAGTATATCGGTTCTTCCACTATCAGCTGATGAATCTGAGGGCCTATTATTTTCTTTTGTAGAGCCATCAGAAAGCCTGCTGCCTTCTTTTGGGGCACTTGGTCGTTTACCATGCTTTTTTGATTCTTGAATAACTTCAACATCCTCTAATAATTCATCAGTATTCACAACTGATTTCACCTTGACTTGACCAATTTTTGCCTTTTTCTCAATATTTGTTGTTCTCGATGATGAATTTACCAAAGCTGCACTATTTTTCGGGCTTCTCTTCGATTTTGTATCACTTTGAATCTTTGTAGTCGTTGTTTGATGAGATCCTTTTGGATTTACATCTACAATTGAGGGCTTATTCGTTTTTTTCGGCATTACTGGTGGATCAATTCTTGTCTGTTTCTTGATAATGTTACGTTCAAAGTCAGCAGACAAATCAAGTTTTGGTGACTGCGAATGCCTCGTTGTTATGTATCGTTCTGCATCACGAACCGCAGATCCTGTTTTCTCTTCAACTAATCCAAGATCTTCCAAGAATGAGTCGTTCATCGTTTTATCCAATGATGTAAGCCTTGATATCTAGAGTGAGTAAGTCTATGTTAATGAGTATTTATTTTCAGAACTTGATATCATCGTCTTGGAGGCAAAGTGGTGCAAGTACTATGTATAAGCATAGCACTTGCGCCACTTTTGTTCTAAGATGACGGTATATATATGCAAGTAATTGTTATTGTTTCAGTATTGGTGGATTATTGTATAATATTTACTCGGTGAATTTGCAAGTGCCTAACCTATGAAAGTTTGCATCAATATTGAGCAAAAAATTGTTATTGTTAGAAAAATTAGAAAATTTGGGATGAAATTATGTCATTGAAAAAATGTATGAAATTTTTTGTAAACATAGCTATTGAAGAATTTGAAAAGATTGACTAAATTTTTATTTACCTCAAAATTTGGATTTCGATTAGGGGTTGAGTTAATGTTTATATTAAGGAATCGTATATCGATGCTTCAGAATTCTTCTCCTCGGAGAAATATGAAAAAGCAGATGTTCTTGAATGTATGTATGAGTCGTGAAGGAGCACTTGTTGCACAACGTAAATAACGAGTTCGTTGTTGTTATATATTAGTGGTTTGAAACTAAACTGTCAAATTCAAATGGCTTGACGTCACAATTACCGAGGGTAACTAAATCACTCACAGGGATGCTATTCCCACTTTTATCATTATCAAGAACAATGTGCTAACGGCCTCTAGAAGTCTTCCAGCAAAATCACTCACAAAATCAAGTCAACAGTTATCGACCGTATTTCTCAAAACAATATCAGTTTATTATTCAGTAGTGTCTTCATCAGCACAACAATAAGCCCAGAATATTGTGATTTTTTCTTGAATTGTTAAATATTGTTTCAGCACTAAAAAGTACGTGTAGACATTATTAATTTTTATTGATCCATAGAAGTGTCACTTCATCTTTTCCAACGACCTACTTTTGATTCATTCAGCGTATAACGAAGTTAACCTTACAACTTCTGCCAACAAATCTTATTTTAATTACTGATTTCTCCTGTTTTTCATATTTTGTCGCTTAAATAGTAAATATATGGAATTTCATAATCCTCTGAAAAAATCCAGGAATTTCTACTTTGAAAAAATGTTGAAATTAGAAATATATGAGTCATAGGAATTGTGAAGAGCAGAAATTCCGTCAAAATATGTCCAAAAATGTAATACTTCTATTTAAATTCAATAGAAGCAAGGACTATTGCAATTGTTGAAAGCTTACTGAAGACTTTTCCTGGAATTATTGAGAATAAATGAAATATCTCACATTTGCAAATCAGTTCCTCAAAATTGGAGGCTCGAGAAATGAAACAAGTGGATAATAGTATTGCTTTCTAATTCATATAGCTTTTTCTGCTAATACTTCAACATTATACTCCCAAATGGAAATAATACAACTTTTTTAGAACCATCATCAAAATATCAAATTTTAAAAAATTTAATGAAATGTCAGTAACTCGAGAACTAATCATGCAAATAAGTTCGAAATTGACAGGCATCTAACTGATAAAACTCTCGAGATAATATATGAGTATAAATAACATCAGTTGAATAGTTTCCAGAAATTCCATTAAAAACTGATTTTCGAAAAATGGACATATCTCAAAAAGTACCGATCGGATTCTCTTCAACTGAAGCTCAGAAAGAGTTCGTCGAGGGAAAGTTTTCCACAAAATATGAAATTTTTCTATGAAACCGTTTTGCTGTAATTGAGACTTTTATACATGCACACACATACACACACGCAGACATGAGCTAAAAATATCACTTTCTCTCTATTTAGATCATTTTAAGTATCATCTATTAAAAAAATTACAATCGAAAATTCTGTTGATTACATAGCTTCCATGCGGAAGCAAAAGCAAGAAAAGTCGGCCACTACTCGAAGAATTGCTATAAATTTTCATTCCATAAAATCCCCTAGAAATCAAGTGATTTAAAAAATTATTCTGGAGTGAACAGATACAGCGAGGCAATTTATTCTAAAGTATATTTTCCAAATATTCAGGAATGAAAACAAGATTCAAACAGGTTTTATTATCAATACCTACAGTTTTATAACAAATTCCTTTCTAGTTTTGTTAATCTTTATTATCAAGACTCCGAACTCTGCTCACTTGATCAGATCTTATGCAACTGATTAAATCAAATTTCCAGGATAAACATCGTGATAAAATAGATGATCCAATAATTCATTTTCTTTCAGTTTAAAGATATTAAAATTGAGAAATGAGTTACCACCGTGGCAGTGGTAATAAGCCAAAGGGCTTTGGTTTTGCTGGCTTTCAAATGTCAGGAACGAAAAGAACTGGTGTCAATATTCCACCACCATCGGCAAATCCTTCATTGAGTAAACAAGGATATCACACAATGAATTCTATAACTGAAAATGCACTTTCTGCATGCTGGGGAATGCCAAAGAAAAGGAGTAAAACTGAGGAAGAGTAAGTTCAATTCTTATTTCTATTAATCCTTAAAAAAAAAACAAAAACAAACTATCGAATGTCAAGATGAATTTTTTTACTTATGTTAAATAAAAATAAAAGATACTTTGAGGACGATGATGAAGGCCAGACGTCAGCTTTGGAGTATATACCAGCTCCAGGATCACCAACTTATGAAAATATGAAGAATAATCAGAACAAAGAAGCTGAGAGTGACAGTGAGGAGGATCCTTTAGATGCATTCATGGCTGGAATTGATGCTGAAGTTAAGAGAAACAATAAAAAAGCAGAAATGGCTCAGGAGGAGACTCAAGAGGAGAAACCCAAAGGCTTTAGACAGGATATTGATGGGGAAGATAACGAAGAGAGTTATTACAGGTATTTAATGGAATTTACTTGAAAACCAGGTCGGAGAATTTTTCCTTGAATTTACCTTTTGAATAAACTCTTTTTTTTTTGTTAATATGCAAAATTGCAACAATTAGATTTCTTCAGAATTTTACAAATATTTTTTTTCCACTTTTTCAAGGTACATGGAGGAAAATCCAACAGCTGGATTGACCCAAGAAGATTCAGATCAAGAAATTGAATATGATGATGATGGCAATCCTATAGCACCAGCAAAGAAAAAAGAAATTGATCCTCTGCCCCCTTGTGATCATAGTGAGATAGAATATGAGCCATTCGAGAAGAATTTTTACAATGTCCACGAGGAAATAGCAAATTTATCAAAAGCCCAAGTTGATGATTTGAGAAAAACACTGGGAATTAAAGTATCTGGACCATCAGCACCAAAACCAGTAACGAGTTTTGGGCATTTTGGTTTTGATGATGCATTGATAAAGGCAATACGTAAGAATGAATATACACAACCGACACCAATCCAGTCACAGGCAATTCCAGCAGCATTAAGTGGAAGAGACTTGATAGGTATTGCTAAAACTGGAAGTGGAAAAACAGCTGCTTTTATTTGGCCAATGCTGGTCCACATTATGGATCAAAAAGAATTGCAGGAAGGTGATGGTCCTATTGGACTAATTTTAGCACCTACTAGAGAATTATCTCAACAGGTAAAGAATTTCCTTTCCTTTTAACATCAGGCTGACTCTCTTTTCCTCATAATTTAATATAAACATTAAATTTTAACGTTTTTTACGTTTTTCCCAGATCTTCCATGAAGCTAAAAAATTCGGTAAAGTTTACAACATTCAGGTGTGCTGCTGTTACGGTGGTGGTAGCAAGTGGGAACAGAGCCAAGCACTACAGGCAGGTGCAGAAATAGTGGTTGCAACACCCGGAAGAATGATAGATTTAGTTAAAATGAAAGCAACGAGTCTTAGTCGAGTTACATTTTTAGTTCTCGATGAAGCTGACAGAATGTTTGACATGGGTTTTGAGCCACAGGTACGTTCAATCTGTAATCACGTACGTCCAGACAGGCAGACATTGTTATTCAGTGCAACATTCAAGAAGAGAGTTGAAAAATTGGCACGTGATGTACTGACAGATCCAATTAGAATAGTTCACGGTGATGTTGGTGAGGCCAATACTGATGTCACTCAACATGTTATTGTATTCAATAATAATCCTACTGGTAAATGGACATGGCTACTCCAAAATATCGTTGAATATCTAAGCGCTGGTAGTTTGCTCATATTTGTCACGAAGAAATTGAATGCCGAGGAATTAGCAAATAATTTGAAACTGAAAGAATTTGAAGTAATGCTACTACATGGTGATATGGATCAGATTGAAAGAAACAAAGTGATAACAGCTTTTAAAAGGCAAGAAGTTAGCATTTTGGTTGCTACTGATGTAGCAGCGAGAGGTCTCGATATTCCTCATATCAAAACCGTTGTAAACTATGATGTTGCACGTGATATTGATACACACACACATCGAGTTGGTAGAACAGGTCGTGCTGGTGAAAAAGGAACGGCTTATACGCTCGTTACTGAGAGAGATAAGGAATTTGCTGGGCACATTGTGAGAAATCTTGAAGGAGCTAATCAGGAGGTACCAAAGAGTCTGATGGATTTGGCAATGCAGAGTTCATGGTTCCGAAAATCGAGATTCAAGGGCGGAAAAGGGAAGAGTCTGAATGTGGGAGGAGCAGGATTAGGATTCAGGGCAAGGTCGGAATCATCTTCCCATGAGGTATGATTCAATTTTTATCAAATACATCCTGTTTTTTCTCTCATAATCATTTGGAGTTTTCATTTTCTGTATTCTAATGAAGAGAACAAAGGTCTTGTTTTGAAATCATGATTTTCTGTCTTTACAGAGCAGTGGATTAGCTGCACCAGCTCCCAAAGACATTAGTGAAGTTGTCAAGAAGTTGGAAAGACAGGGACCAGGAAGCGATCGTCTCTCTGCTATGAAAGCTGCTTTTAGGAGTCAATATACGTCACAGGTACAGCTTCGAAAAATTATAAATATAAGATTTTTTATGATAATGAAAGTAACACACATCTGAGAATTTTTCTTCAATTTTTTTAAATATATAAATTATCATAAAAAAAATATTAAAAAATTTTGAACTTGCAGTTTTTTTCATTTTTTACCTGTAACATAACTTTCATTTTTTTTTATATATTATAATTTATTTATTAAAAGAAAAAAAATAGTCGAATGTCTGTTATTTTCAAGGTTATGATTTTTTCAGTATACATATATTCCATCACAAAATACCATAATCTCTCCAATAGTGATTGCAATTTTTTTTTTTGGCCTCATTCACTTTTTCTAATAATAATGTTTCGTATCTATCCTGTTATGTTGCAGTTTCGAGCATCTTCAGATCACACGTGGGAACAAACGATTACTCCTCCTTCTGTCATAATGCCTCCACCACCTCCACCACCAATTTCCGATACTCCAGCAACCTCTGAGAATGGACAATTGGATCCAGAACCGATATCAAACTCAAATCAAACTGGCTCTGAGCGTAAACGAGTGAGAAAGAGCAGATGGGAATAATTTCATGAATTATTGATACGAAATAACTTTATTGTGTTACTGTATTTTGTGAATGTAATGACATTAATTATTAATTGAAAATCAAATGATTTTTTTATCCTAAAAAAAAATAAAATATTGAAAGGTTAATTTTATAATTAATTTTTCATTTTCATTCACCTTAGTCCAATAAAAACTCAACTATTATAATTTTTTTGTATCATAAATTTTATTAAAATGAATACGTAATACATATAATGAATAATATAATGAATGAATACATGAAATGATAATCATATCGTAGACAAGATGATTACCACGTTGTAATCCATATTATTTACATATGAAACCTTGCACACTAATTATCAAGTATAATTGCAATGGAAGATCCATAATCAGAGAGAAAAAAAAATAACAGACTTATTTTTCGCGTAAATTCTATTTTAATGTTAGTGATTGATAGAAAAATTAATCCATAAACGTATCTACAAAAAAAATGGTGGATAGCATCCAGTAAATACTTTACTACAGATTTAGCATTAACTTCGTTGATAAAAAAAAAACTCAACTATTACTCATAATGAGAGAAAATGCGAAATCATTAGTAAATAATTTAGGGCACCGCTATTCCTCCAACTCTAAGAAAAAAGAGACGAAAAAAATTCGTCAATGAATTAATACATGTGTTAATTCAACGACAACTACTAACTTAACGTAAAGCATAATTTCGAATGGATTTGTATCTTCATGCTCTTGATATATAATGATTCAAGTCATAAGAATAATAATGGATCATTCATGGAATTATATGATCTTGTTTCACACAATAAACATTATGAAATTCATAATATTAATCATACGTTGACGAAAAAAAAAACTGTATACAAGTACATTGTTGAGAAAATTGTTCGCACTACGTAATTCTCAATCCTCAAGAGAAGGTAAAGATTATTAATCATTTCAAGATCCCGGAAAGATTGAGTTGATTGTCAACTCAATTTGGTGCACGTGTGTATGCTTCAGTGTCACGTAGAAATTGCCTTGCTATTCCTTACACATTATGAAAAAAAAAAATCAAGGCTATGTAAATTCGCACAAAGAATTCATCCCACGAATGTTAGTGATATAAAGATATGCTCTACAAATCTTTCAGCCGTTTCAAAGGAATCATCCAACAGTGGTTTTTTTCTTCCATCTTTTTTCAAACTTTATTTCTTCAAATTCTCGTTCATTTCTACGTACTTTTGATTATTATTATCTTCATAATAAGATAAATCAAATTGCATAAAAATGATCGGTTTTGTTTGAGCCCTAATGAAGATGACAATTATGATTATGACAAACCTTCAGTAATCATGGCGTGAAATCTTCATTAATTATTCGATACCCAAAGGATTAAAATCCGTGGAAAAAAAAAATTAACGTAAAAAAACCGGTTTCTACGATAGAGACATAAAATAAAATAGTACACAAGAGATTAAGAATAAATCGAGGAAAAAAATCTAGATCGAGGTTCACCAGAGAAAATCTCATCGAGCCGATATTGATTATCTCATAATATTGTCCCACGGGGCTCATGACAAAAGTAATGACTCCCTATCGGGAAATTAAGAAATAATAATAATAATAATGTAATTTAAAAAAAGCGCATATGGTGTCTACTCAGTCTTAATGAAGAAATAGGAATTAATTTCAAAGAGAGATGTGTCACTGAATGGTAATTAAATTCATGTACCATTTAATGGCATGACTGGACTGCTTTTTCTTCGAGTTTTTTCACCCTGCGGTGTATTTAATAAATTCATTGATTTTCTTGGCTCAATATTTTTACCACTGAATCTCTCCATTGCACGTGTATAAGAACCAGTACAGACTTTTCCTCGTATTCTTCTTTCTTCTGGTGTCATTGTGGCTTTTTTAGTCTCCAATTTATCAATATAAGTTTTTGATGTATCAAATGTATTTGATATCTTTTTTTGTAATGGCTTCATATCTTCTTTTGCCTCCCAAGTAATTCCATCTGATTGAACACTCGATGGAGTTGGAGGGGTTCCATCGCTTGATAATGACGGTGATCTTGTGAATGCAGTATTCACACAAATTTTATTATCATTTTCTTTGTGCTGTGCAGTAGATACCAATGGTGGCTCACTCTTTGCCCTGTTTGAGCCATTATTATTCGTATCACTATCCCCAGGTAAATTATCATTGAGAATTATCTTTGTTATAGATGTTCTCCTTCGTAGTTTCTCCAGATTCTCTTTTTGTGTTATTTGACTGCTGTCAACCTTCTGTAAAATATCCCTTAGATTAACTGTGCTGTCTTGATCTTCTTGTGACTTAGTGAATTTTGAAGGTTTCGATGTAACTACTTGAAGGATTTCCTCATTTTTTGAGCCCATTACCTCTGGATAAATGTAATTTGGTAAACGTTCTTTTTGATATGAAGATATTGTTGAACGAGAAGTCGTCATTGTTTTCTGAGTATCATCAATCAAAATTGATGGCTTTGCTATATTGCTACGATTTTCTTTGTTAGATTCTTTAGATAATTTTCCGTATTTAGCAACGTCAACGCACTGCTTGTATTTTTCATCAATTCGTGTATCTCTATGACCCAGTGTTTCCTTAATTTGACATGAAAATTCATCTGACGACCAAGGTAATTCATCAACCTTTATCCCTGTACACTCAGAAGCTGAATCACTATGTGATTTGTCATCAATGTTCTCGTTTGATTCAGCTTTTTCATTATCCTCATTACCAGAATCATTACCAAAGTCTTTCAGTACACCTTCATTTTTTTCATTTTGTTTTCGCAATTCCTCCCAATTCTTCCTGGGCTTGTAACTAGTTTTTCTTCTAACAATTCCACGTTCTGTAATATTGATATCGGGAATAAAAAGCCTCAAAGCTTTTGGACCAGTTGGAAATGTAACTTCATTAACTCGTTTCTCAGTCATTATTGCTTCTAAGCTCGTTTGCGAAGCTACTTCCTGATGTTTATTAAATGCAGAGACTAATTGAGCAACGGTGTATCGTGTTTCATCATGCTCAAATTCAGAATGTTCATCTTTGTCATCAGAATGACCCGAATTATTTGAATGTGATGAAATGTCAGAGTTTTGACGCTGTGATGGCTGTTTAACAGTTAATCGTGTTAAATCCAATGGTGTCCCATCAGAATCCTCAGTCAATGTATCAGATTCAACTGACTGTAGACTATCAAAATTTTCTTCACCTTCAAGATTCGAATTTTTCACATGAATTCCAGTGGATTCAGTATGAGATTCATCTGATGTCTCTTTATTCATTTTTATTTTCAAACTTTCATTATCTCTTCGGTCTTCAAGATTCTTCTTATTGTCTTCATTGCCTGGAGATTCATTCCTAATTGGTGAAATTTTCTTCATCTCCTTAACACTGTCACAAAACTCAATTGGAGTGTTTAATGTCGATATGATTTCTGTGCTGAGTTGCTTGAAAATCGATGAGTCTTCAGTAACAGGACGTTGATCTTTTTTCTTGATTTTTCGTGATTTTTTAAGACATTCCAAACTCCTGTATATATCTAAAACTCCTTGAGATTTTGACAAACATTTTAATCCATATAATTTCTCTTGTGATTTACTACCAAATAATGGATTAATGTGTCCTTCGTTTGATAAATTTCTTCCACTATTGAGTAAACAGGCCTGCGATTGAATGTGATTGAGACTACGCATTCGGGACAATAATCCACGACGTGTTACATGATTGAGATTTGCTTGTGAACGGCTCTGTGCCTGATTTAGAAGTCCTTGAGTTTGTTCTTTGTTCAGAAGACAACTCTGACTCGTAGCAAGACTCACCTGACTCATTGCTAAACTGTTTTGAGATGAGGTAAGGCTTGTTTGTGAATCTGCTGGACTCATGTAACACTCGCTGCTCGTTAAACTTCCTCGGCTACTGGTTAGTGATAAATTCAGGCACATTTCACTCTGACTGAGATTACTACCAAATTTAGTAGTTTGACTGGTCTCTGATAAATTTGCATGGCTTGTTGCCTGGCTGAGTAAGGCTGCTCTTCTTAAATTTTCACGACTCACAACTCGTTCAAGTAAAACTTCCCGAGATTTTGATAGATATTTGCGCAGATGTGGTGACGCTTGCGTTGGGGCACCGCGAAGCCACTCATGCCGCAGACACTGCTTCGCTGTCATCCGTGCACTACAAGAAGAAGAATTATTAGCAGGAAGTGAAGAAAATGAGTTGAAACTTTGATCCAATGATTCTACTTCAGTAGTGAAGAGGTAAAACAAGAAAAGTCATTTTCTCATCAAGTTTTTTGAAAATACCTTAAAAAATAACCGAGAAAGAGCAATTTTGCCCTAAAACTCTTTTGAAACTCTTAAAATTCTCTACAAAAACAGATAAATAATATCACCTCATCTCGCTTAGTTTCTGAGATATTTCCTTCGAAATGACCTCAAAGATGAATCGATTTATCCTGTTTTACCTCTTCACTACTGACTTGATTGCTCTATCTATAATGTATTTTTCTTAAATCTAAGGAGTCACGTCTATTCTTCATTCTTCATTGATTGACCAAAATTGCGCGCTCGTATCAAAAAACAAAATAAAAATGAAGAATAAAACAATTCTTTTAAGTAATTATCAGTCATTCGTCATAGTTTCTAATTTAACTCAAAGAAAAATTGACAAAAATTGTAAAAATAAATTTGAACAAGAAAATTATGAGATTATTTTCCATGCGCTAAAGCACGCGATCGATCTCCTATATTATAAAATTAATGTTGATATTAAAGTTTAACGTGAGTTTCATCATTGTGTGACCTTTTTTCATGAACTCACCTAGGGTCAAGCACTAGAAGATTGGCAACAAAGTCTTTGGCCTGCGCTGAGACACCCTCGAAAAGTTCTTCAGGAAAATCCACTTCTCCTTGAGAAATATTTTGAAAGGTCTCTTGGTCTGTCTCACCACCAAATGGAGAGAAACCAGTAAGTAGAACATAAGTAGTGACTCCGAGTGACCATAAGTCAGCAGCCAAGGTGATAGGTTCGTAATGAAGAATTTCGGGAGCTGAAAATTGATATTATTTTTAAAAAATCGAATAATGCAGTTTAAAATGAAATAGTAGAGAATTCCATAATTTGACTGTCTGAGGACGCTAAAAATCATCAGTGCTATCAAATAGTGCACCCCGGAGCAAAAATTTGTATTAGCTATATTTTAGAATAGTTATGAACTTTTGTCACTCAGCCCGCAAAATTTCCGAGAACTGAGAAAAGAAAACGTTTATTTGAAATTTTTTTCTAATATCATGCATTGCTCCATTGTCCATTTTCAGTGATAAGTTGGATCGTTTAAAATTACAGGATGATGACTTATAAGACAAGATCATCAGCAAAATAATCACGAAATTTACAAACAATTATTTGTATCCATTTACCAACATAATCCGGTGTTCCAAGAATTTCTCGGACCTCTGTCCCTTCAAGTACGACTCTTGATATCTCGAAGTCACATAGTTTGACATCACATTCTGGAAAACTTCCCATCATCACAAGGTTTTGGGGCTGTAACAAAATATATGAAAAGAAACAGAATCCTGACTAAGAGTTTCGATCAATAATAATTTTACTGGTAAGTAGAATGTGTTTATTAAATACATATATTTATATATAGATAAACCGGAGTTGTGCATGTCATATGTACAGGGATTGAGCAATAAAACCGTGGGAATAATCGAAAAAAAAAATATGAGACAGAAATATGAAAAAGGCCTAGAAAAAAAATAAGAAAAAAACTCTTATTTCACCTATTCGTCAATTTTTCTTAAGTTCCCCCCCCCCCCCATCTCTTTTCCCGACTCTCTCTCTCTCTCTCACTTCAATATTCATTACTTTTTTTTCCAACATCTCGAAGAACTATTAAATATTCAGGCTAATAAAATTATGAATTTTTTTATGCACAGCTCAAAGAAGTGAATTAAAAAAAGCGTAGGCGACAATTTAAATACCCAAATTATGTTTCCTTATTGTATACCAACATGTATTCGTCAGCTAATAAATAATGTAAAAAAAATCCCAATTTTGAAACACTTTATTCGAGCTCTTTTTGCTTTGGTCAGTGTTATGAAAAATCAGTGTGCTATTATGTACTCATTGAGACTCGTTAGGCGGTGCAACATATGGATAGGACTTGTTTTTTCAATGGACTTTGTATAATACCAGTTATTGAGACTGATTTAATTCAATAAATAATAAAACCGCCTGTTCTGCTACAAGTGGTGTGCTTTATATAATTTCATCATATTATGTTCCTATTAAAATCAAAATTTCTATAATTTCATTTTCACTATTCCGCAAAGTATCGAATATATTTGGTAATAAGAATTCTGCAGTGAATAGAAAAAGTGAGATAAATCAATCTTATTTTGCAATAATTCTTGAATAAGGCGTTGAAACTGTAACGAGATAGAGAAATTTTCACATAACAGAATTGAATAAAAGTGGATGCAGAGATGAAGGATTCCCAGAAAGGTGAATTCTTCAAGTACTCTTGAAAAATAATTTTGTGAATGAAATTTTTTTTTTTTTCAAGCACACATAATTTTCTTTTTTCATCACAGCAACCATTCAGTAAATTTTATGGTTCAATTTTCTACAGTTTTACTATTGCTCCTCTCTCGTTTTACCCCTTTGTTAATAAATTGAATCACCTGTGTAATTAGATCATTTCATCGGTTATCAATAAAAAAAGAATACACTTGCCGTTCTTGTTACTGCAAAAGAAATTATACGAATACATCTATTTATATTTTATAATTCTTCTTCTAATGCATAACTCTTATTTATAACTACTCATTTTATGACAAGTATCTTTCATGATTCTCATTGTAATCTTCATGAGTATGTTATAATCCATTTGCACAGATTGCGTGGGCGAGCTTGGAAAGAGAACGAACTGGGAATTCTGCTGGTTGCATGGAAAAAAAGTAATAAGATGTTTTTTTTATGCATTTTCAGGCATGAAGATACATACTTGGTCTCATTTTCCCAAATCTCAACGTGATTATACAGATAAGCTGTGATAATTCGTTCAACAATAATGAATTGTTATTAACTATATCTGATAACGTCTATTGAATTTCGAGTTTGAACGTGAGACAATAATACCATTCATCAGGATCAAAACTAGAAGAGCAGCCCTCATAACATTGATGAACAAATGGAATCAATTGTATTGAGAATTTTGTGGCTTAAATCATGAAATGTCTTGGAAATTGCTTTTATTGTGACTAGTGATTTTTTTCGGAGTAAAGGACTATGTGGAAAAATTTGAAAAAATTAGAGAAGATGTTCCTGTATGTGGACACTGTTAGTGAATTTTTTGGAATTTTTTCGGAGGTCTTCACTCTTGGAAAAGAACGCGAAGTATTTTGACCGACAGGTCGATTTGGCCCGATATATCCTAGTTTAATTTTTAGAAGGACCATCGACGTGGGTTTGCTCCGGTCACAGGAGAGATTTCTAGTGAATTGCAATCTTTTTTCTGTCTGGGGAGAAAAGAGAGGAAAATATCAGGAAAGTATGATTCACTATCGACTGGAACTGGAGGAGACGTTGTATGCATACGCAGACGGGTGTGGTTATAACGTGACAAACAAATTTTCTCAACTGCAATGGCACACTCCACAAATTGATTTTATTCTATCAATTAGGAATCGTCTGGAAATTGATATTTTTCATTTAAGTTCCAGTTGCATCAATCCTTACAAAACCATTATCAGAATAATCTTCGGAAATAATGAAAAGAAAATAAAAAATAAGATGTATGGAGCCTTGAAATTTATTGCTGATTGATTCTTATTGGGTAATTATTTTCCGACGAAATATGCTAGAAATTCAACAGTTAAATTTATGAATAGAAGCAATGAATGACATAAAAACCCAATTTAGTAAGAAAAATTTGTTCATCAGTACTTTTTCATTGATTCAACCTCCATAAATTCTTTTTTCATTTTATAGCACACTTCAAATAAATCTTCAGAATATATCAACTCCAGAGTAGAAATTTTGAAAATAATTCCAGCTTTTATAATCATTAACAAATTTGTCGAGTTTTCATAGTATTGCCATCAAATGATATATTTTACCCCAATATGATTAATTATATTTTTTGCGTTTTCTCCTTAGCGGCGAAAGTCAACAATTCCGAAAATGCGAAGCGTTTATTATTACTTGACTCAAATTTGAAACGTGGCCCAGAGGAAGAGAGATAATAAGTGAGGGAAGAAATATTAGCAGCAATTATTTGATGGCAAAAATGGAAATGAATTTGATGGCGTTATACAGCAATTTAAAAATACAGGGCATGAGTTTAATGGGAACGCGAAAGACCGACACAGTCAATTCGTCACGGTGAAACCCTCTTGGTCATGTTTCAGTTTGACCATAAATCGTATATGGTGTTGCGAGTTGTCGCTGTCCTATAAAAATCTACTCAAGATCACAAGACAAACAGAAAAGATATATTTATATATATTATCTGAAAAGTTTAATTAAATTTTTTAGTATAGAGCAGTTATGTGATCCATCGCCATGGCGTAGAAATTCCAAAGAATAGTCTAAACGATGAACGGTAGAGTTCATATTATTCTATGAATTCATTTTATTTTTATTCGCTACAGGGTCAGAGTTCAATAAATTACTGGAAAACCTTTAATCGTTCAGAAATGACGCAAATAGATTCCCAATAAAGCTATAATTATCCTGATTTATCCAAAGATGGTAAATATCAGAGGATCATCTTAAAAGTCTCAGAAAAACTTTTACAACGTTTGAGGCCGTCTCACTCGTTATTTATTGAACAAATCACGGTTTTACCTTGGTCAAATCAGCGTCACTTTTTTATTGCAATAAACAACTAATTTAGCACTATTTATCGAAATAATAATATCAAGCTGTTCACTAATGATAGAAATCAGTCAATCAACCAGAATAGAAAGGAAAAATGAATGATGAAAATGTGCGAACTAAAGTTATGAAAGAAATCAACTCTAAAAATCACTTGTAGATTATTATACATAAATCTTGAAAATTTACGGTTATATCGATATAATTCTCCTGACTCAGAAAATATGGGAGCAACTCTCGTCGAATACATCACCAGTAGAGTTCATTTTATCTCCTAATTATTATAAATATTCGTTTTTGGAGAAAATAATGCTTGCGCAAATCTGTAACCAATGGAAATATGTCCCGAATGTTCCTTCCAGTTAAAAAAAGTTTAGCATGTATAATATACATGTACATTGCATATGTTACCTCAAAGTCAATTCTTGAATCACGAGAATTACTTTTTCCTGAGGGATCTCTGATGGAGTGAGCCAGAATCTCTCACGGCTCCATTCAGATGAGGTATGACCTCACATTTTCAAGTCCTGACTAGATACAATAGTGGTTCTAATTGAAGTGGAAGTAATGCAAGAAAAGATATGAATTGGTTTCTATAGTGACTATATATTATCTAAAATTTAGTCAATACATATATATATTAGTCAGATTGCCAAGAGTAGAGTGCTTACTGTAAATACTATTTTGAAAAATATCACTTATTGCACCATCAAAGTATTGAGGCCCAACTCTTCAACAGTAATTCTCTAAAGAGAACTTACTCATGATGGAATTGTAATGATAAAAATGATCAGAAATATTATTTAGCATCGATTTGAATCAATATATGAGGCATCCCACGCTATTTCACTCACTTTTCGAATGATAATTTTTGATTTTGTTCATTTTCAGATATATTGTGAAAATGCTCGAGAGAAGTCATTTGTCAAAAAAAAAAAAAAAAATTGAAAATTTTGCGAACATTTTCAGTTTTGGAAAAAGGCCGTGGGTGCTCATTTCTCTCCATCTTTGGAGGCTCGTATCTCAGTGAATATCGTTTAATTGAATGAAAAAAAATGAAAGAATACTTTTTAGTAGGGAAAGAGTACGAAAATACATAAGCATTTTTTTCAATAGAGAAAATGTGATATTTCTATTTGTTATTAACTATTGAAATGGAAGAAATTGATGGCAACTACAGAATGCACACTCCTGAAAATCAGAAAAAAATACATGTCAAAGATTGATTTATTTCTGATTTTCTTGTGAATTCTGGCGTAGCGACCTTGGACCATTCTCAAGATATCGCTTTTTATATGGTTTTGCGAGATCAGTGCCACTACCGATGACCTATGCGCATGCGCAGAGTGCTCTAGCTGCGAATCACATGATCACTGCCGCGTGATTGGAAATTATGCAGTGAGCGACGTTGCCGAAAACACGCTGAACGCGCTCGGGCAGTGTAGAGTGGATTCGGCACCGTTGCAGCCAAAATAACACGGTGGCGAATCCCTCATCACCCGACCAGAGTCGTTAGGTCGCTCATGTTGATCAGTCTAGGGTTGAAGATATCTCTTAGAAATGCAAGGAAACTAAATCTAGCGGAAAAGATTAGAATATTCGATATACTGAATAATCCAATTGTTTCCACCAAATTTAGTGTCTTTGTGATTTTGCAAATTTAGTGTCTTTGTATCCAGAATATTTCAGCAACATTTGATACTAATTATTTTTAACACTTCCTACTAACGATTTGTTAAGCAAATGGCTTTTCCACCTTGATAAAATGTGTATCATTCATTTTATACGACAAAAAAGTAGCATAAAAGCCCCCATGATCATACAAAGAAATACTAATTCATTAATTATTCATCCTCGAAACTGTCCTCGTGAAACGACGGAAATAATTTTTATGATTTTTTCCTCACCGTCAGATTGTTAATGATAAGCAATGATATGCACACAGAATCTCTCATCTGTAGTGTACAGAATACCCGGCAATGTCATAAATTTATAAAAGCATTAAAATATAATGATTCATAAATGAAAAAGAATTTTAAAAAATGAAATAGAGTGCATAAAAACGTACTCTCAACAACTGAAAACGATATACAAAGATTTGCAGTTGTTATCCTTTTGAGAAGTCGTTACTTATTATTTTCAGTGTGTTCTTATACGTATACCAGAAGTTATATATCCCTGAATTGGAGTTTATACGAGCCTTTGTCCACGCAAGTATCTCCCTAGATGGAGATTCAATTTGTTTGCTGGCGTTATTCTTATCGCGAATCGCAGGTACCAATACGCTTGTGTATTTTTACGTTTTTGAATGAAAATAAAATGGGATTATTATCATAAATAATTACGTATTTCCTTTCTATGCAATAAAAAATTTTCAATAGTAAAATTTTCTTTTTCTTTCGTAATTAGCAAGTGCACAATTGTTCAATATTCAATGTGTTAATCAAGTTGATTCAAAGTATTTAAAGACATCTATGCCATTTCAATCAATACTTCCGAGAATATTGATTGAGAAAATTACACTTGCTATCTTCTAAAATTAAGGTTTTCTCCGGAACTTTCATGGGAACTTTTTAAATGATCAAACTCGTTTTGATAGAACGAGTTTTCGTTCTTATTTCTTTGAATGTAATTTTCCATTAAACCTAAGGAAGTATGAATATTATCGGTCATAGATGGTTTATATAGAGGATACAGAAAGTTTGTGCCTTTCACGTCTGGATCAATGTTACCTTGATATCCAAATGGGCGATATTTCTCTCATGGAGGTAGGCAAGTCCCTCGACCAGCTGCTTCACGAAATGTACAACGTCACCCTCCAATGGTACCAAATCACCATCTATAAGTGTCTGTAGATCACCACCAGGTGCACTAATGAAATCATTCAATTAATCTAATTTCGTTATTTCTCTAACTTCCACATTTTTCTCTTTCTTTGCGTATTCATTTATGAAGCAACTCGATAGTCAAATGTCAATACTCACTATTCCATGACGAGGATTATTTCCTTAGGTGTTTCATAGACATCGTGAAGTCTGACGACTCGCGGTGACGGTGAACAGAGAGATAATAGTGCTATTTCATGGCGCAATTCGGCACTACAGTCTACATTGAAGCGATTCCGTGATGAGTATTTAGCTGCATAGAGAGTACCGGTTGATCGTGATCTGCAACGATAAACTTTCGCCCATTGACCACTGAAACATAGAACAAAACGTCATTACATACCTTTTGATTCAATATCAAGAAAAAACGTAATTAGAAATAAAGGAATAGCCTCTTTCAATATGAAACGGGAACATTTTTTTTCTTCTAAATATCTTTGAAGCTTAGAAAGCTCCGAAGATATAAAGAAATAAATAGATTTTTCGAGTAAATTCACTTTAAGTCAATTGTGATTAGTATAGAGACGAATTCATCCAATTCTTAATAGTTCAGTAATAATAATTTTTACTCTATTATTGGTATGAATGATTCTATCAACAGCAAAAGACTTGAGTGAAAGGAAAAGAAATTCATTCACTTCTTTTGAACCTCATATCGTAGTGGCCCTGGTTTCTGACACTCTAGGACTTATTTCTAACACCATAAATCCAAGGCAACAACTATTTTCCCATTAAATGTAATTCAATTATATTAATACATATTTGTTGCGCTAAACGCGCTCAATGAATAAATATTAAACAATAGATTTCATATTTAAATATAACTGAGAAATTTGCAAAAATTGTCAGTTACTGGGGCACTGTTAGAAACCGGGGGCCACCACGGTACCTATCATGTCTTCAACCCCATCAATTAATTGAGTATCATTCTCTCATTGGCTCAATTAAGAATATGTTTGTGAAATGACAGCAGTAATGAAATTTGAAAATTCATTCATGCATCGTACGTGAAACGTTCTGGGCTAAACAGTTAAAGTCTCGATGGAATTCATTAAATCAGATCCGGAAGAAGATAGTCAGATGCAGTGTCGTATAATATTTGTTTAAAAATTGAAGAAACACGGCTTAATTTCCTTAATAATTCCCAGTGTTAAAGTGCTTTCATGTTTGAAGATTCCGAGCGTTCCACCAATGAAGGTCGGCGCCGCGGCGTCCCACTACCAAGGCTACACAAGCAGTATAAGCATATTTTTATTTCTCCACAAAAATGAAGAGAAAGAAGGAACTAAGACAGACAATGGACAAAAAGACTAATCTGAGCTTTAAACTAAAGGGAATCTGTATTATTTGGCTTCGTGAAAGTAATTGTCAAAGATCTTGAATAATATTTGAAGAAAACTCCTACGATTGATCGTATTTGGTTGATCGATTGCGTTATATCTTGAGCTGCGTACTTATTATCATGGACACCTTGTTGGCAAATAATTCATTAAGTATTAATTTAGGTGAGTGGTCAGCCTTAATTATCAACAGACCAATCGATTTACTCCAGCTTCCGCTCCTCAAATGTTTATTTATTGGAGACTTAATCTCAATGCAATTAATTAAATCTAATTAAATTGAAATTTTTCATCGTATTTCACAAGTTACTGAGAAGAAAATGAATGTGGCAAGAGCCAATTTGATTCTCTGTACCAAAAAGTGTCTCGCAAAAACTCGACACTCGTCGGTTGACCTTCTAAAGTGAAGCCTTTTGCTGAGTAATTACCAAACCATTTGGTATATCGTTTCTCATTTCTCGTTTTTTGGGTTTATTTTTTTTTTAATTTTATTTTTCAAGCCTCTTTAATCATTATGGGAAATTATTCATGGTTAAATATTGGGAAAATTTTGTCGTTATTTATATCGATTAATGCAATGAATAATTAATGGAAATTAGAGATGATTGAGTGTTTTCAAGTGACATGGAATATAGGGAGATGAAAACGCAGATCGACTGGACTCACAATTTATTGATTAAAAAATTTATTGATGTAGATTTTTCATGAAAAAACTCAATGTGCTTTCAAATAGATTTAATCATCAATTATTAAATTATCGTAGCATAATCGAAATAAAATAGATAATCATGGGATAATCAAGAGATTTCTTTTTCATTTGATCAAATGTTTTTCAACCATAAATTATTTATTAACGAGTTTACATTAGCTCACATTGAATTACAAATCTTCACCAATGAAGTATTGATTTCTGTGATGAAAATTTAATTGTTCAGCAAAGAGATTGTTTTGTGATTTAATGTCACTCTTGTATTAAACTGAATTGATTAGCTTTAAGGTAAATGTGTAGTATAGCGGCCTTTCCAAATAAAATTAATTCAAAATTAATTTAAATTACCTCAGGAAGGGAGGTGGCGAAAATGATGTAATATATCTTGGTCAAAAATTTGAAGGAAAGTATAGGAACTCGCAATAGCTCAGTGGTCAGAGCACCTGACATGTAATCAGAGGGTCGTGGGTTCAAATCCTGCTTGCGCATTCCATATTTTTTTCCGAAGATTTGACTTTGATAATTATTTAAAATTTTATAAAAAGGGCCCCTATTCTCCACATTTACCAGCTTTAATAATAATATTTTCAGAAAAGTTCTCGTGATATTTTAAGATATTGGTCTCTATAGCTGCTCAAGTAGTGTTGGAGATTCATTAGTTTATTTTTCCATGGTTGATATTAAAATTGTCGATTACTTATTAAATGTCTATTGTTGTCTGTTATTATTGGATTGGAATAGTTAGTAATTTAAGGAATCATAATTGCTCAACCACTGGTAGCATAACCGTGGACTACATTATATACTTCTTTTTGGCTCCAATGGGCATTTGCCTGGAGTCTTATTGCAATAAATTACAAATTACAAATTTCCAAATTCACAAATCTTATTACCTTATATTCACAAGTTACGCTTACAAAAACGAGGACGAGTTTTTTTTACAGTTCGACACCTTCTTCTCGAGACTTTTATCAATACTGTATTGATTTCCGAATGTACAAAGAATTGCCATTAGTCTTGATAAATAATCTAATACAATTAATGAGGAAAGAATGATAATAATTTCCTCATATTACCACGTAGAAAAACAAGAAAAAAATCTCCACTAGAGCGATTTGTAACTGTCCTCTTCGCCCACATTAAGAGAAAAAAAAATCAGAGAACCTTTTTTGCCCACGCTTCGTCTAACAGGCAACAAGAACTTGGAAAGTGAGACGACTCCCTGTTTTCAATAAAATGCCTAATGAATTTCAATGAATTTTTGTAGGATAGATCAATGATCGTTTTTTTTGAATGAATACAGACATTTTCATCAGTATTGTATTGTGAAGGTGGGTGAACTTGAAGGTTCAATATGTGCTAAAGGTGATGACGTCAATGACCTTAAATGCTTTCGTAATAGTACTCCTCCACGCTCAATACAACGTTTCATTGTCACGATTCTTCATGGACACTTTTGTAATGGAGTCTCAAAGAATTTCATGATACTATCATCGTTATTTCTTTATGATTTATTCGGTGATACTTTCATACATCTTGTGTCGCATCAATGTTGAATTTCAAACGGTTTTTTTCTTAATAGTAAAATTTAGAAATTGGACAGGATTGATTGGACGAATTTTTTCGTGTGAGTCTTGATGGATTCTGGTATGGTCCACTAGGAAATCACTTAAGGTATTATCCTAGAGTAGAGTCGATAAAACAGGGAAAAAAATGAGAATTTGAAGGTGAGTTCCAATTTTTCCGCTGATAAATTCAGGAAAACATATTTCAATTCACCGGAAAAATGAGTGAACTAGTCGAAAGTCATATCTTCAGCCTGTGAATATAATTTTTTTTTCCTAATTTTTTTCACATTACTCATCTCCGATCATATGCATGAGATGGAAGAACAGATGAATAGTTACTGCTACCTTCTAATTTAAATTGCTCAATAACTGTACAAAGAATTGAATATTTTCCTTTTCATTATTTATCTAAAATGTTGCTCTCTTCGCCCATAGTTTTTCAAAAATGGATCAATTGCGTGTTTTTTTAAATAGCTTCGTTATTTTTGTCCGATTTAGGGTGTTGCATTTCCACCGCTGCTATTTCCAGTAACTTTGATACTTCACATTTCATAAACGACACGTTGAAAAATCATGGACAACTTCAGAGAAGGGTAAAAAAATATCATCTTTGATATGGAATTGAAAAATAAGGGATTAACAGTACTCGAGTTCGTTGGGATACTACCTTGAATAATTGTCTCAGAAGGAAAAATTCCAGACTCACTATTCATACTTCTATAATGTATATTTACATGCTGATATAAAAAACATAACATACCTTGCGAATGGTTTTGGATCAATCTCATAATGTTCAGAAATTGGTCCAGTTTTAACGACCCGTGCGAGTTGCGCCTCTTGAACAAGTACCAGGCCCTCTTTGACATGCTTTTCACTCCACTGAACGCGACATCTACCTCGGCAACGTTCCACTGATGTTCGATTGTCCCTTTTGCACTTAGAGTTTGATGCTTTGTCAATAGTTGTTTGAAATTTACGGTGACGTGGACGCGGTGATGTTTTTTGGCTCGAAGACATCGTGAGAGTTTGAATAGTCGATTGCTAAATTTTCAAAACCTTTGCAATGAAAAATTACGCAATTTATTGCTCAATTGACTTGAAATTATCTTTCCAAGCTTCAGTGATCAAGTTTATTCATTGATATAATTCGTATCAGTGTCCGAATGCATTAACGTTCAAGATACATCACTCGCGTTCCTATTTTTTCCATCAATTTTTCTTTTTTATTTTCACAACATCAAGACACCTCCCTCCTTCTTTGGGCTTCTGTGAGATAATTATTATTGGTTTTGACAAATAGCCTTCGATCAATTTGCACACCACTGAATGCTATATTTCTTCTGTTTTGTCACTTTGAGCAACAAATATAACGTTATGCATTCAGTATTACAATATGTGTGACGTTTATAATTTTTACGGGAAATTTACAAGCAACTTTCACGATCTGCAGAAATCACATTGAAAAACGCAATTCTATCTTGATTATCTACTTCATGTAGACAATACAGTATTCGTTCATGTGTATCTTCTTAACTTTTCGATATTATTGGGTATGAAGTATCCATAGCATTCCCTAGAACATGGAACAATGAAGAAGGGTGAAAAATTTATTTAAAAAGCTAATTTTGAAATGTTAAATCCAGTAAAGCGAACTCTCTTGAGATATTAATTTTTTTGAATTATCAGTAGTTAATTTTTGTTGAATAATCAAACGTTATCTGTTTTGTTTTGCTATCCTCATTACACTATGGGATTTTATCAATTGAAAATGATAGAAATTATGAAAATATTGATAAATTAACAATAAATAAATGAAAATAAAAAATTATAAATTTTCCTTCTAGTAATCTCACGTTTTATTCTCCATGGAAAATTTTCGTCTTCCCCGTAACATCGAAAACGATCACATGATGCCAGACTCAGAAGAGAGTAAATTTAAATAATAATTGCACTCAACAATCAAACGAAGGGATCCTTTGCATCATGAAAATGCAAGGCGCACGCGTCGTCTCGTATTATTCACCCTTCGCGTATCACCGCGAGTCTCAAACTGACCGTATTGCGAAGCAGACTGCCAGTGGTCGTGGCGCAACACATTGCTATACCAAAGAGTTTCTTACACGTTTGTATTCATTCCATCTCACTCACACCTTTCAGTTCACTCTATATTCATCTCCGTTTTTTTTTGTTCTCATTCATTTTCATCTCTCCCCGCTTCACATCTCTCAAAACCCATACACTTACCTTCATCATCCTCCTCTGCTGTTTCAGTTACATATACAGTGGAAATGGACATTCTGACGTAGGTGGGATCCAGTCACGATGTACCTACACGAGAATGTGAAACTTTGAATTTCATGCGTATTCGAAGCAAACAAAAAGGATACATTAGGCATAAACACTTTTTTTTCCAGGTGTTTTTAAATTAAATTCGATGGAATTACCATTTCATTCGAGGAATTCAATTTCAACAAAAAGAAAATAAAGTATTCCGAGTTTCATAATTATTTAATTCTCTGTCATTGATAAATGTAATTAATTTCATTAAGTTAACTCATTCAGGTTTGAACTCTCAATTTAAAGAATTCATTTTTCCAATAACATATCATTAATGTGTTTGGAGAAATGGACCACACCAAATGTTGAATGAAATATACAAAACGTCATTCGAGAAAAAAAGAACACACTGCAGTGTTAATTATTATATTTTTGCATATATTTAGTTTCCGATTGGATAATAGTAACTTTATGGTGACTACATACTAATGATGTCAAGAACCTGATGTAGCCTGAATTAAACGGGCGAAACGTCGTTCAATCGACAATTACTTAGTATTGTTATATTCGATTATTCCAACGTCCCATGATCCCAACATCTAAATTGATAAATATGGAAATGAACAGCACCATTGAAATAGATAAATTCCTTTTTCTGTTTTTTAAACCACGAATGTGTCTGGTCTTGTCTCATGAATGAGTTACATTTTTAATATATTAAGGACGTTTCCAAGGAGCAGTGGTGCTCAAGTCTCACTTCGAGGTGCATTGCACTCGCCCAGTCCCACATACGCAGAAATACAGAAATGATCCCATTGCATTGTTTTTTGGATCTGGCGAAATCAAACTATGAGAGAAAAACTGGAAACTATCGAAAGTAGCTCACTTGCAAAAAATTTTTATGAAAGCAAACGAATAGCGCTTGGTATCACTTTCAACTAATAATCTTCAGTTTTCCAAAATAATTTCGAGAAAATTACAATTCTTATATAATGAATTTTCATTTTTTTTTATGAGTATATAATAGAATATTTGTTTCGATATAGATCGGGATAGACTTTGCATGCCAACAATGCAAAGTCAAGTATTAGCCAATATTGACTTGAATTTTTTTTTTACGTATAAAAGCCGCTAATAAGTATGCATACACGAATTTCCAAAAAGATTGCAAGAAAACCAATTTTCTTGGGAACATCCTCAAGACAAAATATTTTTATGATAAAAATAAAAAATACAAATAAAAATTCCAGCGATATTCTGTTCCTTACATTGCAATTTTTCGAAGCTCTCCACTTTATGCGTTTAATTTGAAACAATTTTTTACAAATAAATCGAATAACGCCTGATAACGTCTCCTCATTACAACAATTAGAGAGCCTCACAATGTTCGCGTACAGTGTTCAGTATAATTGGAAATTGCATCGTGTAGTCTGGCAGTGTTGGAAAAAATAAAATGGAACGACCAGGGGGACAAAGAGTATAAAAAAAGTGTATGTATGCACCTCTCTGGCGCCAATCGGTATGGCAAACAAAGCACCATCTCATAGCCATGAAAAATTTTTATTCTGTTTTATTAGACTTTTTTAATCGTAATCGAAGATGTTATTTTTCATTTGTTCATTTTATTCACATCCTCCTGTTAGTTCCCGCGAGAAATGCAACTCATTCTCTCAACTCACCATTATTCTGTTGATAGGCTAACGATAAGAAGATGGTTGTTAAACTGGATCGTAAATGGTATAAATATCGTGATGAAACATGGAATTAAGAAAAATCTGGCAGCGTGTTTCTTTTTTAAACATAGTTTTAATCAAATTAAAGTACAACTCATTACAGAGGTTTTTGAATTGATAAAAAAGTCTCTTATGTACTTACAAATTCTCTATTTTTACCCGGTGAATCAACGCTATATTTATACTTGGCTAGTTTTTTCTATTCTCACAAAGAACTCATTGTTTTCCATCAAAATCTAACAACTTTTATTTTTCATACAAATTCAAGAAATAATAATCTTTTGTAATTTATGAATTTAGCATAATTAAATTAATTACTGAAAAGGATATCTTTACCTTGAAATTCACGTAAAACTTGAAACTGAATGAAAAAAAATACTGATACTCACTGCGAACAAAGCATACCTTTAGTACGAGTGATTTTCAGTGGAGAAATATTTTCTTGACAATAGAATTCCATATTTGTGAAATTAACGATCATCCACGGTCGTTGTGATTTCATTACGAAAAAAAAATATTTAAAACATTTAAATCCAAATAAAGAAAATGTAAGAATGATTTTAATCATATTATAAATCTCAAATATACAAGTGGTATACAAAAACATAGTATTCATATGCAAAGGGAAATATTAAGAAATGTCAAGTATTCACATAGCATCATGATACATGGCATGGCATGTTCCGGTAAGGAGACAGTGTCCCTTTGTAGTTGAAGAGTGTCATAAAAATAAAATTTCAAAGTGGTTGAAAGAGTTGATACTCGCGAATATAAACTTCTTTCATTTCTCCTCTTCGAGAAGGCCACTGCTAATTTACGCGAATGCAATTTTTTTATTATCGTGTTAATGATGTCGTTGAATCGGGAAGAGAGAAAAACAGGACAAAAAAAATGAATATTCTCGCCAACAATTCGCACATTTCGAAAGAAAAAGAAAAATATATTTTAATCGATTCAATAGATTTTCATGAGGTAGTGACAAGAATTTCAGATGAGCCTTACATTTCTCTCAGAAAAATTAACCTTGCATGCTGTCCTTGTAGCTGGAAACTAACTGAGAAACGACGCTGACCGTCCTTCAGAACTATTTTTCAGTTTGACCTCAGAGTTCACTCCGCTCTTCACGCCCTGATGACCTTCTATGCTCCATCAAATTCTGTTCATCTTCTGCTGATAATATTTTTTGCATACGTTTCTCCACGTCCCTGTCATGCTTTTATCTGCACTTGATCACTGAAAAAAGATCCACTCTCAATTAATCAATGATTTAAATATTTAATTATTGAATGTTAATATGTTGAATTCACGGATAATTCGTGCAATTAAATTTTGAGCCTTTTTTCGCTATTTGGAGCTCCTGGAGCGCTCGATACCCTTTGTTGTAATGATGTGTAGTCATCTGGAAGTTTTTGACTATCAATTTCTCTCTTAATGATTACTCGCAGCTCTTCTCTCTTGGGCATTTCACAAACAATTATTAAGGGGTCTTCACACTTTACGATTTTCGAAAAATATTTTTCTTTCGCAATTGCTATTCCAGGTGCGAATGAACATTATGAGCAAGTAGAAGGCATAATCTATGGTGCATATATCGCTGATTGAGTACAAGTAAGTTTTTCTGCGATTTTTGACTTGAAAAACCTTCGAACTAGTTTTTCTTGAAACAACTTTTTTTGACAACTTTTTGATAAAATCTTCGAAACTACTGAACCGATGCTCATGAAATTTCGAGCACATATTCTCTACTATTATAGCTATAGCGCATATCATAGGATTTTTGATATAAGCGAAAATGATAAAATGGTGGACATTTTTGGAAAAAGCCAAAGAAAACATGATTTTTTTCATGGTTCGTGGCAAAAAACAATGGTAATTATCAAAATTTAGAAAAATCGTTGATATGCGCTATAGCTATAACAGTAAAGAATATGTGCTCAAAATTTCATGAACATCGGTTCCGGAGTTTCATTAACAAGATTTTTTCAACAACAAAGGTATCAAGTGCTTTTGGAGCTCCAAAAAAGGGAAAAAAGGCTCAAAACTTAATCGCCGGAATTATCTGTGAATTCAACATATTAACATCCCTCTTGTACGCAATGTTCTCTCATGAAAACCTTTTTTCCATCGCCATCGCGGGAAGAAGTCGAAATCTGTCCGACAACATTCTCATAAATTCCATGGATAGATTTACTCACATAAGACCTACACTGAGAGAAATCTTCGAATTCTGGAACTATAAAATCTGAGTTGAAATAGACCTTGACTATAAATATGTGCGCTGTAGCTATTAGGTGGTTACTAAAAATTATTGTTCTGCCAATCAAATACCGGTATTCACTTGAACGCTATAAATAGCTCTGATCACTAAATTTCTATCGCTTAGTTTGCTATGATAATCGATAGGTATACGCTCAGCCCCACTCTCCCTTGCGATCAACTTATCTTTCACTGATTTTGTGGAAGAAACATTAAAAAATATGAATTTATTCATCTTTTCGGGAAATTTCATCAGCTATTTTCCACTCGTCTAACCTACCTACCCTATTTCTCATTCAACTAATCCACCAAGTACATTTAATTAATTCTTAAACGCTAGAAAAAACGCAATATTTAACGCATCGAAGGGGATTCGAACCTAAGCTTGTCGGAACGCGAAACCAGACATGTTACCGTTTGAGCCACGCACAACTCTAGAAATGGTAATTTTTCATCTCGCTCATATAGAGAGCAGAGGAAATTTTCTGTATGTTCTCTAATGACTTCAAGTTTTCGAAAATACAATCTTTGTAAAAATGTAGCATAGTTTGGGTTCGGGAATTAATAATAATTATAAGACAATAGGTCCGAATTTCCCCGAATTCACCCTCCAAATTCACTTGAATAATTCGAAACTTCAGTTAAGATTAGATGAGAAACTTGATATATATATATATATATCTATGAACTCCTGATTTTCCTTCAAATGAAATTATACTACCAGTTGCAATAGATTCACATGTACCGTATCATGTAAGTGGACGAATTTCTTGTGATGGGAAAATAACGAATGTTGAAAAGTGACGATAGCAAAATATTTAGTAAAACAAAATTTGTAGAGGTGCATTTGGGTAACTGGGCTCTTTCATTCATGTTACACGTCCCAAATAAGTATAGTTGTTCACCATTGTGTATATGACAATCAAATCTGTGAAAAATAGCAACAGAGAATAGCTCGATTTGACCTCGACTATATAATTTCGTTAAATCTACCATCGGGAATTTCCTCAGTGTATCTTGTTGAAGATGCTAATGTTTATTTATTTTTCTTTGTTTTTGTTCACTTTATACTGCTATATCATTTCACATTTACTGAATTTTATGAAATTTCCATTAATTATATGGTTAATATTGTGTATAATGCCGATTGGCGTAAAAAAAATGAATAAATAAATAAATATTCAGAGATCTACGGTTAAAATTTTGTCAATTCCATTCACGCCCCTTGGATATTATCCTTTATATAATCTGAGAAACACTGTTTTTGTTCATGGATAAGAAAAATGAAGGACTTCGTTCTTCCATAATAATTAACAATTAGCTGCTAGTGTCCCCAGTTCATTATCGTATTCACTTTCTACACAATGCGGAAATACAAATAAATGCAGTTTATAACTTCAATGGATTTCGCAAATCGTTATCATCCTGATTGTAATTGAGAGATTCGCTCAAAAACAAATCTGACGGAATTGGTTGGTATATAATCGAAAAGATGGAAAATTTATCTTCATGTTACCGGTTGTAGATGAGCGCAGGAAACCACATCGACCGGCTGACCTCCAAGTATTTTATCACTTCACTCTTAATTCTGTACAAGAAAATAAAAATTAATAAGACTGTTATTGGATTTTTTTCATGCTTTAATTTACTGAGCATCATCAATTATCAATTTATTTTGTGAAGAATGTAGATATAATCACATCTTCACTGCTTTAAGTCTCGGGAGTGCAGAATTCAACTCAAACTCATCGTTGTGCTTTTATTGAATAATAAATTTTCAAAAGAGAATTTATGTCTTGATACACTGGGAAATTATTCTACAATACAATCAACAGTTTTCATAAAAAAATTATTGGAATAATGTTTACATAGACTGTCATCACGGTCCGATCTGAGTGCACTAAAGATAATGGATATCATCCGATGTTCTCATTCATTTCTTGACAATGTATGAAGGCTGAACAAATTCATTCACATGGAAAGGAGAAATTGTATCAAGATTAGTGAAAAATTATAGTCAACACACTTCATACTCATGTCCTTGATTAGATTGCATATTGAATTCATCCATCTGAATGATTTCGAGTCCGTATCATTGGGTTACACGACTAAATATCGCAGCGACAATATCACACGTCAAAATATCACACGTCAGAATATCACATGGTCAAAATATCACAAAATAAAATATCACACTGCAAATTATGACAAAATTTTATTACAATGATCCAAAATCAAAAATCACAATACAACATTATATCCACACCTACGCAGAAAATCAAGCAATTGTGACGGATCATAATTAGTAACAATATTTGTCAGACGAATATCATAATTAACATATTTCGTACATCTAGTATTTTCAGAAATTCGCCCGCAGCCTGTTGCTTAATGAATAGTTCAGTGAGGTTTAGTTCACTCTTTGAGCAATTAATAAATTTACCAATTTGTGCATGATTAATACTGATTACTGATATTGATTTACCTCGTGATATTCTGTTTAGGTGATAATTTACCTTGTGATATTTTAACCATGTGATGTTTTTCTGGTGATATTTCGTCTATGTGATATTTTATCGAGTGATATTTTCACAGTGATATTCTGACTGTGATACTTAGTCGTGACACCTATCATTGACACCTTTCTCAAGAAAAATTTCATCACAATGAAGTTTCTGGAGAAGCTAAATGATAAATTGCGTAATTCTCAATATCTTGATGTAAAGAAACCATCACGAGATTTCTTTCGAAGAATCTGCCGCGTGTTTATTCCAATTTGACCTTGCATATGAAATCACTGAATCGGCCATGATCCTTAAGTGATCACACATCTCCGTAAGTGTCTGAAAACAATTTACCCAAGTCTCTCCAACTGCGCTGTATTTTCAGGAAATCATATTACAAATTAAAGAGAATCATATTCATTAAACGTTATTGAATCAATATCTCTTATTCTCCTACAACGAGGATAAAGAAAACTGAAGTTATATCAAAAATGAAGTTCTTGACTTCATTGAATCTGCTTCATGAAGAAATCAGACATAAGTGACCATGAAGTGCATGTAAATTGTCGGCAAATGGTGGCTAATTACAGGGTAAGCTAAGCGATCAATGTTTCTATACCAATCCTACATAACTTTTACCAAGTACTTAATGCGTTCCACTCTTTCTGGATTCATCTCTCCGTTGTCGTGCGCGTAAAAGTACTGTCAAGCCATTTACCTCTTGCCTTTTTTCGCTTAATGGAAATAAAAATAGCTCCACATGTTACACCTTGAACTGTAATATATTATTCTTGGTGAAGCTCGTTACAAGTTAACACCATCCTGAATGAGAATTGTATTTTACCTTTGGTACAATTATTCGGCATTAAAAAAAAATCCTCCATAGATTTCATTTCGATAGTTTGACCTTGATAAGTGCACGTGGTACATGTATGCGTTCTATACATGTAGAGTCATCGATTATCCAGAAATGAACAACGCAACATCTCTTATAATTGGTGTTTGAAAAATCATTTCAAAGTTCACAAATAATATTATCGTTATTATTTATGTAAATTTAAGTGATGAAAAAGTAAGAAAATTACTTTAAGCATTATTTGATTATCTCAATAGCTAATTTTTCAATTTTATCCTTTATGTTTTAATATGTGATTGCGTAGGCTGATGGAGCTTTTCAAGGTGACGATTTGTTCATGCAAGTAATTTTTTATTCCATTACCCTGTGTTTTAAATTCTCCTGACACGTTAATTTTTTGATAATTTTAATCGATAATAGAGGCATACTGATGATAGTCCTTTGTCACTCTTGATTAGCCATAGTCATTTGAAGCAATCATAAATAGATTGTGAGTCGTTTTCAAGACAGTGGATAATGTAGCGCGTGAAATTCATGCAGACTTGACTGAATTTTACGCACATGAGAGCTATTCAAATCCACATTCCGGGAGGAAATTCACACGTATACACTATTTTGTTACTGACAAAACTGCATATTAATTTAATGGTCAGAGTTTTAGCTATGTTCAACAGAAAAAAAAACTTGTATTTCCAGACGAATAAAACTGAAAATTACATTTAATTAGGCGTCAGTCAAGTGCGTGGCAATATTACATTTTTAAAATTCCCTAAATCCAAATACGTGGCAACGCACTTTAGTCAGCGACTCTCACATCCAATAAATACCAAAACATTTGGAGCAGTCAAGCTGCTGACGTATTCGAGTATTTGGCGTTACTACGTCCTCGCGCGGTTCGAAACAATGAAGGACGAATGCGTGATGGATTTCAGTTTCTTAGATATTTACAAAGTAAACATAATGAGCTACTGAATTTTTCGGCATCATAAATACAATTAACAATTACAATACAATTAATTCCATAAGAAATAATTAGAGACAAGTCATTCGCTTGAGCAGACTGTACTGCTTCGACCTCAACCGGTGAATTCTAGTAAATCATTTCATCAGATCAGAACACAAAATTATCATTAGAGTCACTTGTCTTTTTCTCAGTTTATGGAAATAACAAGTGAATTTGTATGAATGGTAGTTTGATCGAATGAATCATCATATCACCTGTTAGATTAGTCGTCAACTATTTTTAGAATTTAGAGGAAAAAGGAATATTATGAAAAAGGAATTACTTCTATCGATTTAACTAGAAAGAAAAAGAGAGAGAGAGGGAAGGAAAAAGCTTGGAAGATGGCGACAATACAACATCTAACAAAGCAAAATCGCAGTTATTTTCGTTTTTTCTTATAACACAAACGTTTTGCACTATTATTTCTGTTCTCATTCAGTTATTATACAACTTCTTAAGTTTCAAGTTTCACTGCTTTATATCTTCTATTCAGTGAAAACCATTTTTACTTTAAATCCTAACCCCATTGCAAAATGGCGGGAAATGCAGAAGAGTCTGTGGATTTATTGCAAAGCAATGAAAAGATCGATTCCGACTCCGACTCGTTCACAAGTTATATTGAAGACAAGCATGCAAAGATCACTCGGAGGAGAAATTCCGATGGTCGTAACGTTAACAAGAAAAGTCACGAGTATTAAGAAGCGAAAGCATCAGAAGGTGACAGTACTTCTGAACCACCCCCCTCAACGTCACTTCCACTATCAAATAAACTCAAATAGGTACGATGACAGTTGCAAGGGACCCTTCGTCGTCTTTGTGACATTCAAAGACAGAGATCTCAATACGACAAAGATGCCTGAATTAAACCTGTATTTAGGTAATCCCCGACTCATAGCAATTGGGGTGAGACTGAGGAAGAGAGATAAGTACATTAAGGAAGTTCATCTGGTATGGGATTTAATAGTACGAAAAATTATCACGACTAGCGTAGTGGTTGTACGACTAACGTAGTCGTAACCTGTACAGCTGCTATGTACTAGAAATTCTTGTTCGTCGATCATAATTGTTTTTTTGTAAAAAATCGAATTTATAGAAATAATTTTTTTGGAGATCAAATAGAGAAAGGTCAATTCAGCACATTTTCAACTAGTTTTGTATGATTTAATGTGCAAGCATAGCATACATTGCGTTATTCGGAAAGCATTCTTATTGATTTCAAAAAGCGCGCGGTTCTGACGTCACTGTCATGCGAGTAAGACAGAGGTTAACTTCCCAAAAATCAGCATTTTTCGAGACAAATTAATTTATTCTTAAATCACCAAGTATCTAATGCATTTGAGGAAGCTCTTAAACTGTTCTTTACATATTTATTTATCCATTATGGAAGTTTCTCCCCAAAAAACCTGTTAATTGCCACAAATTTCATGTTTATAGACGAAAACCCATAAGGGAGCGTGTTAATTGAAAAATCTTTATTTATCAATTTCTCTCGAATGAGATATCCGAAGAGTTTGAAATTTTAACAGGTGACTTTTTAGATTTTCAAAAGTATATTCAAATTTTTTCATAATTATTGGTCTGTTAATTCAGTTACCGGATGAACTCCCTTAAGACTTTTAAACTTGTAAGTGCAAACCTCATCCAGATTTCTTATAAAGACGCTAGGGTAGCAAACGATTTAGTCGATAATCAAGCACAATGGTTAGATCTCAACCACTTTACCGTACACAGCGAAAGAATAGAATCAGAGGAGAGCATCTGCAGACCTCTGTATACTTAGCAGATAGAAAAATGATTTTTCATTCTAACTAATCCTAAACGTTTGGGAATAGTGTAGTAAAGTTGCGGAATGCATTTTCATAATTTGGCAGAAAGTCATTAATTTGTTATTAATTTGTGACAGGAGATCTCAATCGAACAGAAGGTTCACCTTACCGTCGGAGAAAATAGCCCAAGGCTCCTCGGGAATCTCTCAAATAATTTGAATTGTCGAAATTGCGCGCCCTGATTTTGGTTGGGCAAACATAAGGGCCAATGATATAATTGTCGATTTGGGCACAAGTGACCCACTCGTGCCTTGCCGATGCGAGGCAAAGACACTCTGCGCAAAACTCTCATGTAGAGAGCATATTTTGATTAAATTTATATTTGTGGCGATTTTATTTGTATTTTGTGTTTTTGGAATTATTCTTTTCTCGAATTACCAGAGTCGATCCCCGAGAAGTCCGAATTCGAGATAAAGTTGAATTAATTGGAAAACGTGAGTAATCTATTATTTTATCCCTATCTCTTGTGATTTTCCTTTTCATTCTCCCTATCATTTTGGGTCTTCCAACTTTCTCACTCCCTGAGATATCAATCAACGTTGTTGTTTCACGTAGAAACAACTGGCGCCCAGATTATTATTAAATATTGTCGATTATTAAAATTAAATGAAAAGAGTATTTGAAGTTGAATTTCTTGAGCCCCGACAGCTCCGACCCAAGCCGCGTCGGGTGAGAGGCTTTTGTCGATTAAAGGATGAAATTAGACGACGAAATATTGATAAAAACTGTTGAATAAAAAAGCCTGTCTCAAATTCAAACTTTTTTTATGTATAGATAGCAAACATAAATTTAGAAACAATTGGAACTATGCTTATTCATTTGGAAATCATTTGAGGATATGAAAAGAATCAATTTCATCTGTTAGGAATGGATAACTAGCGTTGTCTCGAAGTGAAGAAGATGAGGTCTCACCTACCAAAATAACATGGGCAGTGGTTCAATTTCACTTCTTACCGGACTGTTTCATGGAAAATCATTAAAAATAATAATTTTCTCTTTACTTCGAGGACCTCCAGGACGTAGTGAAGGAGAACCCATCGATTCCGCATGAAAAAATCAAAATCTGTAGCTACCGTTGCTTCAATGGAGAGAAAATGAGGTCCCCTGTCTAAAATGTAACGGACAGTGGTCCAATTCCTTTTCTCACAGAGCTCTTTCATAGGAAATCATTATGAATAATCATTTCCTCTCTACTTTGAAGACCTCCAGGACCTAGAAAAGGGGAATCCATCGATTTTGCATGGGGAAATCAGAACCTGTAGATAGCATTGCCTCAATGGGAAGGATATGAGGTCCAAAATGTCATGAGCAGTGATTCATTTCCTGTTCTCACCGTGCTTTTTCATAGGGAATGAATACAAAAAATAATTTTCTTTTTACTTTGAGGCCCTTCAGGACCCAGAGATGGGAGTCAATCGATTTTTCATGAAAAAATCAAAACCCGTAGCTCGCATTGCTTCAATGTCGAGAATATATTCTTGAGCGAGCTACGGGTTTTGATTTTTTCATGCCAAATCGATGGATTTTCCTTCTCTAGGTCCTAGAGGTCCTCAAAAGGTAGAAAAAATGAGAAAATTACTTTTGTTTAAAATAATTTTCTATGGAACAGCCCGGTGAGGAGTGAAATTGAACCATTGCCTGTGTTATTTTGGTAGTGGAGACCTCATATACTTCACATTGGGCAAACACCATTTATTCATTCCTGAATGATAAAATTGAGTTTTTTAAAATCCCCAAATGATTTCTAAATGAATAAGCATAGTTTCAATTTTTTCTAAATTTATTTTTGCTATCTATAATACATGGAGAAAGTTTTAATTGATAACAAATTAACGATTTTTCCCTAAGTTATGAAAATGCATTCTTAAACTTCCCTAAAAAATTCCCAAACATTTAAGATTAGTTAGAACTAAAACTACCACTTTAAACTACCAAGTATACGGAGGTCTAACGGTAGACTAAAACTAATTCTGGCCTACTGTTGGGCCATTTGGGCTAATGGACATTTTTTTAAAAACTGCAGTTTCCGTCATTTTGAGTCATTTAAAGTGATATGATGATGAAGTCTCAAAAAAAAATACAATTACATAACTTCCATTCGGAATCAAAAACAGTCATTTATCTCCGAAAAAATAACGTTCTTTTTACATAGGTTTGATGAAAAACGTAAAATTTCAACAATTTATGTTATTTTCAGTCAATGAACATATCTAAGATATTCAGTCATTCTGGGCGACAAAAAGAGTCATTTTCCATTACCATTTATCAAAAAATGAAATATTATCACAAAATTTGTAATTATCCTCATTAATTGTCATATTGCACAATTTGTTGTTATGACATGACTTTGTTCATTTCAATACCGGGATGGCAACAGGATTCGTCAACGAATGTAGCATTTTCGCTCACCATTATTTCAGAGGATCATCGACTATGTCTCACAAGGAAGTGAAATCCGTAAACAAATCGAAAAGTCGTTTCGTCAACGAAACTCTTTCGTGTGGAAATAAAAAAAAATTTGATTCCATGAATATCTTCCATGAATGAAATAATGGTGAGCGAAAATGCTACATTCGTTGACGAATTCGTTCCCATGCGTCGAGAATAGGCCCCCAGTAATCAACAATTTTGCAAATTTCTCAGTTATATGTGAATTTGCAATATATTGTTTGATAGTCAATTGCTGAGCTTCTTCAGTGCAATGTATATGTATTAATATAATTAAATTACATTCAATAAGCAAATAGTTGTTGCATTCGATTTATGCTGTCAGAAACTAGCAAAAGTGTCAGAAACTGGGAGCACCACGATATGTCGTGCATATTTCCATCAGGGTTCCATAGAGATTTTTAAATCTGTCTTCCCATTGCTCGATCGAAATAAACTTCATTCTTTCTAAAGAAGACAATTATTGAGGTCGAACGTAGTCAAACATCATCATTAATAGATTCACCGCAAAGAAGCTATAAGGAAATAACGACACTTTTATGATCCCGTATCCTAGAGACCATTTGAGTATTCTTGCAATAACACTGCGATAACTGTTTCTCAATATGTCTTATATTCAGTTTTCGTCAGTGTATCCTCATGAAACTCATGAAATATTGTGGAATGAATTACTAATCCCTGCGTACTTCCGGTGAAATTGTTTGCATGCTGGTACTTTATTAATTTCTCATTCTCCAATCATATTGGAAAAACATGTATTTATTCGGGGAAGCTAATTGGGAAGAATATAATAAATTAGGCTTTGCTTGGGAGATGGGAATTACTGGAAAACTAATGAGAGTATGTGGAATTTGGCCATTCAGTGGACGTCGAGGAAATTTCAATTTCTGGGCGTTATTGCTTTTATTGGCAATAACTATTCCATCAAGAGTGCAGGCTCTGTTTGGAGAGTGGGAAAACGAGGAAATAGTGACTTGTTTTGTTACACTTACTGAAATCTCTGCTACTATAAGATTTTGCACATTTAAAATACAAGGGAGGCAGATCCGAGTTATTTTTAAACGTATGAAGAATAATTGGAATGATGCTAGATATTTGAGACTTGATAAAAAAAATGTTCTTTATGATTACGGAAAAGAATCTCAAGTAATTATCAACGGATTAATGATCCTTCTATCGTTGGGTGCCATTCGTAAGTACCCCACCCAGTAATATATAGTGATCGGCGATCTCCGAAAAAAATCGATTCTTGACGAATCGATCTTTGGAAAATACAATTTTTTGAAAATCGCTTTCTTTAAGAAAAAAAATCAAAGTAAGGAAGTCGATGAATCGATTATTGAATAAATAGTATAAAAAAAATATGACCTCAACCTTCGATCGATCAGTCACAAATATTCGATTAATCGATGTTCGAAATATCGCATATCATTCCATAGTTCCATTTCACTACTTTTAGTTTAAGGGAATTAGTTCAGGGGGAATAATTTGAGGGATTTCTTTGTGGAGAAATCCTTTCCTTCATGTATTGCAGAAAAAAAATTCATACGATTTTTCGATAAGAAAATTCGCTAAATCAATTGATTGGGTTTTCTAAAATCACTTGAAGAAAAAAGAATCGATCTTGCAAAAATCGATTCAAAATCGTCCATCACTAGTAATACACAAAAGTTGGGTCAGTCACATTAACAATAAGTTGATAAATTAATTTCAGTTTATCTACCTTTACCTTGGATTAAATCAATGATCACGGGGAAACCAGTGAAATTAGTTGCTGGTATTTCCTATCCATTTGCTACAGAAAGTTCACCAATCCATGAATTGATATTCATCCTTCACTGCATTGCATATGGAAGTGTAGTATTAATCTTAATCTGTACTGAATCATGCTTTATGATCATAGCTCGTCATTGTCGTGCTCAATTAAAAATTCTGTGTACAATGATCGACCAAGGCGATAAATTTATTCTCCATTATAATCCTCGATTCGTAAAAAATTATGATGAATGGAAGGAAAAACACAATTGTTCATGTATGAGCTGTATCGTTCAGAGGCATATCGCAATAATTGAGTAAATTTTTTTGGGCTAAGATAACACACAGTGGAGAATTCCATATCTTGAGCTAATGAAATCTATTGATCCAATTCTTCTGACAATTTTAGAATGATAATAACATTAGCATACATCTGACAATTGTTTGACTTTTTTTGAACAAATAAATTATTGTAAAAAAAAATATTAGAAGAAAATGCACTTATAGTTTTTTGAATTTTCTACAGATGCATATTTTTCTTCTTTTTAAATAATTAACTCGTTAAAAAAGAAAGAAATTTGAAAATTGTCAGATGTCTGCTGTTTTCAGTTTCGTATTTTCCATTCAATTAGCAAACAATTCCGTGAGTGATTATTCAATGGAATTGTTCATATTATAACTCGGGAATCAGTTCTCCCCACTGTGCGTTCATTATTTACAATTATTGCATAATAAATACTTATTGAGTTAAAATTTTCTAGATTTTTTGAATTAACTAAAAATTTTGCTGATCCATTTTTGAGTATTGCCGGAATGATTTTAGTAATACAGAGTACTATTTTCATGATTTTATTTCGTCAAGTAAGTTAATATGTGATTAATTAATTAATTGAACCTCTACGGATATTTTATAGACATCAAAATTGTTGCAGCAAATCGCACATGATGGTATAATTTTCCTCACACTCTTCTTGTGCCTGGAGTTTGCACCGCAATTCGTGGGATTTCTTTATTGCTGGCTCGGTCAAAAAATTACAGATGAGGTATCAAATGATCGACCATTCTCTGTATGCAATCGTCTAAAATTAAATTACCTTTTTCTGCAGAGTCAATCTATAGGAAATTTCTTATATTATTCTAATCGAGGAATGGATTCACAGAGAGATGCAAGTATTTTCATTACAATGTTGTATTACTGCAGGAATAGACCGATGATATTAACTTTCAGTAAATATTTTGAGCTCTCTCATCAACTTTTTAAAAGCGTAAGTGACTGTCATCAATTGATATTTTTAGTATCAATGGATACTGAGGCATAGTTTCTGTGTTTTCGTTTATTTCCTTTCAGTATATAGTGCTCAGGTATACATTCCTCTCCTTCATTCAGAGTCAGAGTAGAAGCAGCCCTTGAAGGATCCTCCAAAATGATCCCGAGTTCCTTTGGCATGTCTACTCTTTTTACGCTGAATACAATAAATTACTTATAATCACTCTGAAGATTCTGCTAAGTTGGATAAACGGCGGATGAATCTTGTAATCAATATATGATGGTAGATCTTAACAAGATGCTATAAGGGAAGCTGGGGTAAAATGGACACAAGAGGAAGAAAAATGACAATTTAATCTCAAATTTTTAAATTTTTGAGATATCTTGATTTTTTCTATGCGATATATCGTTTCATATGCATATTATCTCATATTCATCAAGAAACATCTTTATTTCACAATACTGTTAAAGATGTCTCTTATAAGTACATCAATACTATAGTATCTCTCTCTCTCTCCGCTACACCTTCTCAATAGCAATATTTTAAAATGACAATTTAAATAAAAATTTTCATTAAATTTAAATAAAATTTAATGACAATTTATTGTTATATATAAGGTCAAACGGATACGTGTTAGTTTTGGTATTTTATACCATGACAATTTCTCGAAATCGATGAAAATATTGGAGATAGGTTTTTCCCGAGGGGCTTATCACCCCTGAAATCTGTGTACACTATACTTTGAATTCCAAAAAATTAAAAAATTCTTGAATTCTCAGCAGATTTCAGGAAAATCCATGAGATTTCTTGGAATCTATGAAAATTGAACGAATTTTTAGAAATTTCATAGATTTTTATGAGAATTCCAGAAATCCCAGAGAATGCTAGGAGATTTGAAGATTTCATGGTAGAAACAAAGATGTATGAAAAATGAAAATTTCATTAAAATAATGTTCAACAAAACCTGAAATCTTCTATGACTATTCTCAAGTCCTCAAATGGATTTTTTAGATATTTTGACTATTTATTTTAGGTGAAATTTCAAAGACTCTACAGATATCGTTATATTTCCGTCAAATTTCTCCGGCTTCTGGGGGATTACAGGACTTATTTCCGGATTTTATATGATTTCGAAAATTCAAAAATTATAGGAATCTTTGAAAAAATTCTGAAATTTTCTTGTGATTTCTGATTTGACTGTGCACCAGATTTCACGAGTTATTATACTCCCTCGATTTTTTCTGATCATTTCATTGAAGAACCGACGCAATTTCCCATAGAGATCATATATCAGAAAACATTTTTTTTTAAATTTTCGACCAATTTTAGTTTTTCGAGAATTTTCTTGGTTTATTGGTTGGGGACCTCATTACCCATCGATTTATGTGGTTAAAAAAAAATTACAAATTTCCTAAGTACTTATAAGAAAATAATTGAATTCCACAAAATGAATGATATTAATAAACTCAGCTTTCATTTGAGATCAAACCCAGGTCGCTACGAAGAGCAGAACCGGATATATCGCCGAAAAAGTGAATTTTTCGATTTTAGAAAGAGGTGCCTCTTCAAAACTTGGGTAAAGGTGCGGAATAGCGCCCACAACATTTAAATAATTATCAAAGTCAAATCTTCGGAAAGAAATATAGAATGCGCAAGCGAGGTTTGAACTCACAACCATCAGATTACATGTCTGGTGCTCTACCAATTGAGCTGTTGCGAGTTCCTATACTTTCCTTCAAATTTTTGACCAAGATAAGATATAACATAATTTCCACCACCTCCCTTCCTGAGGCAAATGTAATTAAATTAAATTAATTCTTATTCTGGGGACTCTCATACACATTCACCACAACTTGTCCGAAAAAGTAAAATAAAAAAATTAGACACATGTTTTTCACTTAAAATTTCTTCAGCTTCCCAAGGAATCATTAGAAAATCTTGATCGCGCACCGTTCGATTGGAATGCCCATTTCACCCTGGCTTCCCTTAATGTATCTTTCAATTGACTGTTGAAAATTAAATTATGAATTTGTCAATGTTCTTTACAAAATGTACTCCCATATACCTCTGATATGAAAAATAAATGCTGTTCTTTTTTTTTCTAATATTATTGAATTTATAATTGACGAATGGTAAATAAATTACATATTTTTCCCTGAGAAAAAAAATCCTATTATGTATTCCGGTCTCTCTTCTCAGATAGTTGGAAAAATAATCCCAATTTGAAAATTCAAAATTAAAACCAAGTGTTTTGCGCCACATTACTCAAGTCAATACGTAGTTCAAAAGCAAGCTGCCCAGAATCAATATCTTTAGAGGCGCTTGAGCCCTCACACGTGCTGACATCTAGCATATTTTAAGGGAAACTACATTCAACTTCACTATATCACATATTTAGTCATGTAAGACTGTGTAAGTGTTGTTATGGAGTGAGAAAAATATTTCTTCAGTAACCGATAATCTTTCTTTCTCCCTACTATAGATTAATTCAAAGGCACATTCATGCAGTGTAAATTGTAAAACAACAAACTAATTAGTTAGAATAAATAGTAATAAATAGGAACATCAAAATATGACACCGAAACGAAAGGTAACAGGACAAAATATATGATTGTAGGTTATGTTCACAAGTGACATTATGTACAAACAAAAAATTCTTGACATTCTTCACAGACAACTAGCTCTGAATCAACGTCATCCAGTTCATCAGGTTCTTCCTCAAGTAGTTCATCAAGTTCAGGAAGTGAATCTAGTTCCTCGGATTCAGAGAATTCAAGTAGTTCTGTACGAAGTCAAAAAATATCTGATACAGAAAGAAATAAAAAGAAAGCACCACCTCCAGCTAATAGACATGCTAAATCAAAAACAGAAAGTAGTAGTGGTACTGTGGAAAATAAAAATAAAGACAAACCAGCATCAAAAGCACGTCCAGTTGTTTATTCCTCGGAATCTGAAGAATCACCATCAAAATCAAAACCTGCACCTAAACGAAAACCGCCAACAAAGCCAAAAGCAACTGCAACAGTTGCACCAGTTATAAAAGCACAGAGACCACCAACTAAAACGAGTCATGCACCCTCACAACAGCACAAGAATGCTCTTGCTTCAAAATTAGTGCACAAGGGTAACAAACTCTCTGGGAGTGTTAATAATACTAGTAAATTATCAGATAAAAGTGTAAAACCTGCTGCAACAGCAGCTGCTGAACCTGTACAAAAGAAATTAAAAAAGAAGAGTATTTTTAGTCCAGAAAATAGCAGTGAGAGTGATAGTCCGTCTCCACAAAAATCAAATATCAAGAGCAATAGTAATAATGTTACGAAATCTAAACCATTGCCAAAACCAAAACCTACTGAAACGAAGCCCAGACCGCCTATCAACAGACCTAGTGAGTATTGCGTATTTATATTTTAATAACAAAAATAATGAGTTGAAAATATAATGGAAGTTTGCAATAGTAATATGATCAAAAATGGATTATTCCTCAAATAATAGGGGAAGGTGGAGTGAGATAAACACGAGGGGTAAGATGGACGTGTGTCAGTTTTGGTATTTTATACTATGAAAATTACTCGGAATGGAAGGAAATATGAGAGATAGATTTTTTCTGATGATGTCATCGAGAAGCTGGGGAAACTTTACCATGGAAATCATCTGTCAAGACTTATTTTTGGAATTTTTTTCGAAAATTTCAGTTTTTGCTCAAGATTTGAAGGTGAACCCCTTCTGTTTCTCAAAAATTTCAAGTTGTTGAGAATATCTCTGGTTTTATTGGTTGTAGCGACTTGGGATTGATCTTAAATTAGAGGTGAGCGCATTTTCTATTGATTCATGTGGTTCAAAAAACATTATTCATTTTTTGAGTACTCAGAAATGACCTATTCAGAAAATGGCCAATAGATAATTGAAAAATCGATTTAAAAAAATTTGAGCCACATAAATCGATGAGAAATGAGCTCATCTATCTTTTGAAATCAACCCCAGGTTTCTATAACCACTAGAACCAGAGATATCGCCGAGAAAATGGATTTTTTTACATTTCCGGATTGGTGGCCCCCTCAAAACTTGACCAGATAGGTATAATTTTCGAAAAATTGGAAAAAGAATCATCTTGACACAGGTTTTTCACCTCAAATTTTCTCAGCTTTCCAATGGAATCATTAGAAAATGTTTATCTTGAACCGTTGAATTGGCGCATCCATTTTGCCCCACCTTTCTCTATGTGACTTGCTCTGAAAGCATTGTGACTAAAACGAAGCGTAGAAGTCTTATTTATTTTATGCTGCTCCACGAGAATGATATCCATAATAATCTTCTTCCAAATAAATGAACTCATATTTTTTTTCAACCTTTCACTATATTTAAATCCATAACTCATTTATTTGAATAGAGTAACAAGAAAGTCATTATTATTTACGGTTTTATTTGCATAAAAAGAAATATTTGTTTATTTCCACTTTAAATGTATCATGCTTCATCATATCAGGTTTAGTTACGAGACAACAGATAAAATCCGAGAGCTCAGCAAGTTCAAAGAGCTGCTCCGGTGGCTCTGGATCTTCAGGTTCATCTGATAGCAGCTCAGACTCTGACTCATCTGATAGTGCATCAAGTCCCCATCCACCTGCAAAGAAAAAAGATACTCACTTGTCAAGTAACACATCAAGTTCACCTCCAAAAAGACCTTCAGTAGCAGTTGCTGCAGTCAAACCACAAAAGAATACTAAACGTCCAGGTTTGTACTTGCCATTCAGGTCTAAATTTTTAGATGTAGTTGAACCTCAATTTACATGCCGAGGATATGTTCTTTTATGCTGATAATCTCCTTCTCTAACAAAAATTTGACTTGAACCCTTTCACACCGAACGGGACACATGCCGTCTCACCAAGGCTTTTCAAAATGCTTTGTAAAAAAGCTTGGAAAATTATTGTTGTTGATGATGCAAAGTTATGGGGTCGTTTATGTGCTTCTAAGACCTTCAGCTTTTCAGACAAAAAAGTCATTTCGTCGTAATGAACACCTAAAAGGAAAAATTACTATTTCCAGTTATGGGGCACACTCGAACTGATTTTTTTCGTCATATTGAAAGGATGAAGAAAATTTAGCCAAGTCCGCAGCATATTGAAATTCTTAATTTTTTTTAAATTAACCAATCCATAATTAATTATTAAGAAATGAAATGAAGAAAGTGCACTAAATGTGTGCGTCAGTATAAGCTTACTTTTGCTAATTGTCTTCTATTCAAAAAAAGAAATCAGAGTCATTTAGCCAGAGCAATCCTCATTCGAAGTTCATTCTCATGTCTAATTAGCGTTATTCTCCAGGAATATTCGAAACATTGGTCCTCTATGTCTCTCTAACGGAGCAAACAAAATCTAACTTTTTTCGAACATTGAGAAAATTGAGTTTGTCAAAAGGACTAGACTATCCATGAATAGTAGTAATGTTCACGAATTTCCCAACAGTGTGACAATTCCTATGGAAAAAGACAAAATATCTCTTCACTGGAAAATGTTGTAGTGCAGCCTAAGTAAAGAATATCAAATTATTTTATATTGCTAAGTGAAGAGATTTTCACATTTGATTATAGTTTGATAAAAATTCAGACGAAAGTCAATTTCATAAATTTTCATTTCAATCATTTGATTTTCTTCCTCTTGTAAAAAAAAAAAGAAGTCAATAATTAATGGTCGTTACGGGACGGTAGGGAAAAAAAGAAGGTGACTCACTCCCTAGCGAAATGAAATTAATTGAATGAAATAATTCTAGTGATAAAAAGTGAGGACGATGCTTCAGAAAGTGATAAAGACGAAGATGAGCCCACTGGGAGAACCTCAATGGCAACATCACCAAAGGGAAAGAAAAAAATCGCCCCGAGAAAGGGTAGTAAATTGATCCAGTCTCAAATTAAAGTGGAGAGTGATTCAGAGTCTGACGCAGGTAAGAATTTATCACTCATTTAATTTTTCAACAATGATTAATAACTTCTACCCTTTTTCTGCAGTGGATGTGAAGAGGAGCACAAGTAATTCACCAGTAAAAAGAGCTGTGGGGAGGCACTCGTCTACAACTTCAAGGATCACTCATGGCTCAGGAGGTTCAGGAAATGGTAGAGGATCTCAGAGTACAGCAGGACGATCACGTTCAGTCAAAGAACGCGAATGCCCCCTGGCAGCCAATTGTGACTCTCTTGGACACTTGTCTGGAAAATTTGATACTCATTTCACACTTGAGGCATGTCCAATGTATCATAATTCAACGCCGGGAGCCTGCGTGTGAGTGTTAATTTCCCCTTTAAACTGAAACAGGTGGAACAAAACTATCAAATGTTATGCGATATCTCCAATTTGATACGTAATAATCTGATCTCAATGGAAAGTTGACGTGATTGTTTTTCATTTTTTTTCTATGCCATCATATTCTTGTAATGATCAAAAGTTCTTCTTTGAAACTGTTACGAGACCGATCGCGCGCTCTCGTGCACGGAAAATGATTTTTTCATTCAAATTTATTTTCTCAATTTTTTCGATGATTATCCTTCGAGTTAAATTGAAAACTATTACGAATGATCGTTAATTACTCCGGGAACTTCTTGTATTCTTCAACTTTGGCGTTACATGCGACTTGTATGAACTTTTTAGAATAGGAATTTTTTTTACAAATTAACAGAGGAGCGTACATATTCTCAATTGCTAGTTTTAGAAATCAACTTGCAATGAATTCGTCTCTTTTGATATTTCAGCTTTTCAATATATTAGTATCTCTGTAATATTCCTCTTACTCTTGCATCAATTCCTAATTATATCATCTTACTATTTCTATAGAGAATTCCATAAGGAACGAAAGAAACGTGAGGAAGAGCGTAAAAAAGCAATGACTAATATGGGCAAAAAATCACCGAAAGGAATGCATCAGACAAATGATCAGAGGAACTACCAATTGAAAATCAAAGATTTGAGGTCGAAAAAAATGCGATCAAATGGCGATGGTAATGATAGTGACAGTGGGACTGAACCGCCTGGAATTGAAAAGGATCGACAACCTCGTTTAACAGGTCTCACATCGGATTACGATCTGAAACTATTCATGGAGGCGCAAGCACTCGCTAGTGAAAAAATTGTAAGTTCCTTCAGAGTGTATTTCTTTTTAATGTTTACCATGCAATTTGAACATGGAAACTTTGCCTTTTGCATTCAAGCATTATGATATTGAGAAATTATTTGAAATGTACTGTAATGCATGAAAATGATTAACAGAAAATGCCTGGATTTTCATCTAGCCCCCACCGGATTAGTCGGATTTTTTAATAATGCACAGGGAATGGGGTTTTTGCCTGGTTTTCAGTAGTCATCTGACTTTCTGCAGTCAGTATTAGTTATCATTACCAAAAGACAAAAGTCAATGAAGCGGTAAATTAAATTGATTTATTTCTGTGGGCTATCTCGGGAATTAAGCGAAATAATAATGTTTTCATAAATTTTATTTCATAAATCCCCCTCCATAGAAGGTCTTCACAGAAGTCTCCCCATTTAACTTAGTTTGCCAGATATTTGATTACGTACGATCCCAAAATAAATTAACAATTCTCGTTTTATCTTTCTGGCTATTGAATTAATTTCTCGAAATCCAAAAGTCGAATTCTCTTGCGAGATATCTACTTGCCGTAATTTTCCTATGAGGATTATCCAACAGTCAATTTCAATGAAACATTTATCACAGCAGTCAGTGGAATCATTCTTTATCGATCGTTCAATCATAAATTTTTTTGCGACTCAAAAATGTATATCGCTGACTTAGAATTGGAGAGGCGTAAGTGCTATGCTTATAAACAGCACTTACGCCACTTTGTTACCAAGGCGACGATATAATCTTTTAAATGACTCCCTCGAAGGGCCTTTCATTACTAATGTTTCGGGAAAATCCGATTAGTTTTCAGAGATTCAATGAGAGACCTTTTACCCAGACTATATAATTCACAACAAAAAAAAACGTTCTGAAAATATTTGCAATATAATCTGCACGAAATTCTTTGAATTATTTTTTTCCAATTTTTCGACTAACTCTAGAAAGAATCTTACGAGTAGCAAGGAGAGTACTCTTACGGGAGCAACATAATGAAAGGATCTATTCATCCTCTTCAAATGTCTTTAAAACTAAAAAATTTATCAAAAATATTAATGTTAACAGGAAAAAGAATTGAAAGATCTTGATTACGATGGTGAAGGTCGAAATGGAGGTGGTACAAGATGTGTAGAAATGGGAAAATGGGAGATGGAAGTTTGGTATCAAAGTCCGTACCCCGAGGAGTTTAGTCGTGCACCAAAGCTTTACTTATGTGAATTCTGCTTGAGGTATGCCAAGAGTAAACAGGTGTTGAGGAGACACAGGGAAAAGTGCGTTTGGAAGCATCCACCAGGCCATGAAGTCTATAGGTAAAGCCGATGAATCAATATAACTCATGCATAAATTTTCATTCCAATTTATTTATTTATCATTTATCATTGCTAATTCATTCTTCATCCAATTTTATCTGAATGAAATTATTTAATTATGATTAGCCTTTTCCTTCCATTATTTTAACGATTTCCATATTGAGAAAATAATTAGAGAAATGAGGATAAATTCCTCACATTTTCCCAATAGTACAGATTGGCAGTTCAAAATATCAAACATTTTATCCCATGAGAGGTATCGAAACATCCAGTAGATTTTCAATTTTCAAATCCATTGTTCATTGATATTCAGAAATATTTTTGTGAAATAAGTTACCCATTGAGGGGATTTGAATGGATGGGGATAATATAATAATGGAGATTGAGTCCTTTAAAAAGAAAGTTTCACCTCCAAATTTTACACCATAATTATGATTTTTTCACATTTATGAAATTAATTTTTCCATGAACCTCTCGTATTTCTCAAATGATACATCGCTGTATAGACACACATAAACACAGTGTACATGTCAAGATGTGCAACGCAGACCCAACAAAAACCCAAATGACGCGGCAAACATGATTTTCGCGTGACTTTGAACGTATCATATGCATTCACAAAAAAAAAATCAAGAATATTTCTTTTTAACTGCAAGAGTAGACACATGACGCTTTTATAGCGTCACCAAGTCTTCGCATTGACCATCTGATGCCCCCCCCCCCCCCCTCCCGACCCTCTTTCCTTTTTTTTCTTCCTCTTTCTTCTTTTCAAAAAATTCTATAAACTGTTCTTTTCATTTGAGTTTTTGAAGAAATATAACATTCGCAATTTAAACAAATGAATTCAATTTTCAAATCATTCAAAAAGATTTATTAAATCTCTACATATTTTCTCAAATTGAAATCCTTCGTGCTAGTTTTAAGAAAAGAAAAAAAATCTGCAGAATTTTTGTGCTGTTCATTTTGTGTTGAAAATATAAAAATTTTAGATTGAATATGTCCAAAAAATTTAGAAGGAAATTTAAATTCAAACACATTTTTCGATGATCTAGCGCTCAGCGAAACTATCCTAATGTTTTCCATATATTTATCTCAAGTATTACTAACAACGATATTTTAAATTAGAGAATTATTGATTTCGTTTCGTAAAAGAACCAAAGGCTGGGAAAAATACAGGGAACTTATTTAGGTAGAGCAGAGAAAACCCTTTGTGTTTTAGCTATTTCCATCTATTTTCCAAGGTTTTCATGCAAACTCAATTCGCCATAAATTCAATTATTGAGAAAATTCATTTTGGACAAAGTGATGCAACAAAAAATCATCCTTTTTTCTATGCATCAGGAAACATTTGAAAGCAGTGTGGACATATAAAATTAAAAAAAAAAAACAGATACTCATTTAATTTTTATATTTTCAATGTATTGTAAATTAACTGTAAAGAATGATTATTTTTGATTTTCCAGGAAAGAAAAAATTGGAGTTTGGGAAGTGGATGGCAAGCGTTACAAGCAATACTGTCAGAATCTCTGTCTCCTTGCGAAATTTTTCCTCGACCACAAAACCCTTTATTACGATGTTGAGCCATTTCTTTTCTACGTAATGACAATAAACGACTCGGAGGGTTGTCACACCGTTGGATACTTCAGTAAAGTAAGTAATTGATCAAACATTTAATCATCAAACATTAAATCACCAGATTCAGTTTTAAAAAAACTGATAAAAATCATATTTTAGTAGGCTGCGTTTGTTGAAATGTAAACCGTATCCTCACACTATCGATCTTGGCAAGCTTCTTGTTAGCCATTTACTGGTTGGGATTATCGGTTACATCGATATATCAACCCATACACCATTGAAATGCAGTATGTGGGTGGGGAATGATTTTGTGGTGTAGGGGTAGAATTCTAGATTCAGGGACTCATAGGGAGTGGCTCTGTGCGGTCTCTGCAGTGTCTCTACGGGTAGATGCTGCGTTACTATCAATTCCCCTCGGCTCCTCATACCCCCTCACTTCCTTTTTCATGCTGTCCTCCTCTTTCCTAAACCTCCTCTCACAGGTGCATGCGCGGCTTCATGGTCTAGGGCGTGCGCCAGGGTATTTCTGTGCAAATCACTATTTCCCATTAATCAATTTTCAAGTCTCTCATAGAAGACTTCTCAATATACTTATTATAAATTTTTCTTTTTTCTCTAATACTCTGATTTTTTATTCTATTCCATTGATTTTGAAGGTTCTTTACGTTGAGGATTCAATTCACTGTAATGCTTCGTTATTTCCATTAAAAAACCACTCGCAGAATGTATCATTATTTTCTTTCTTTTTTTTTTATCTTGTAGTTGGTCATATATTTATGACGTTTGATTCCTTGGAGAAATCGTAGTGTGCCTTTTGTTGCAGCATTTCATGGTTTCAAAGTTGATGTTTCAGGTTTTTAGCTTTTGGAAGCAATCCAAAATGTTTAAGCGAAACAAAGAGGTCGTCCTCTGGCAGCTGAAATGACAGATATTGGAATAATATTTTTCTAGAAAAACAATTTTTGGATGAATTACTGGACCAAAATTTGAAGAAAAAAAAATTTGCCAGTTCTCTTTCATTGATTCATTGTTCTACTTGTATTCCTCGTTATTTGGAGATACTCCAAATAAAATTCAAAACCAAAATATACTTGACAATTATTTTTCTCATGAATCCATCTATCTAAGAGAACTTGAATTGCACATCAATTTGTCGCTGTTCTTTTTCCAATTATTTCTCTCATTTCCTCGAATATCATTCATTGATATCATTGCGATATTCTTTTATTTGATCTTGAATGGTTCTTTTTGGAGGAAGGGGAGAAACACATAAAGAAATAAAATCTCAGGTGCATTCTTTCAACCAGATCAAATTGAATTTCTTCTTTTAAATGTTCCTTCTAAATTGTCCACATTATTCTTCGTGTCTCTGTGTGAATATTTTACTCAATTTGGAAACAATCCAAACTGCGTAGTCTCAAAAAAAAGTACCTCCATAACTTCGTGGATTTCGTATTCTTCCAACACGTTTTTTCCGTCTCTTATGTTACCATTCTTTTCTTTTACTTTCTTTTATTTTCTCTTTATGCAGAAAATAAAGGGGTAGTATTTACTATATAATCCTTGGGATGAAGAAGGGGGCCCGGGTGGGGCAAGTCGCTCTGACGTTTACCGCAGAGGTATCGGTGGCGTCCAACTCGAAATCTTTACCCCTTCTGCTCTCGTTCAATGACCTCTGACCCTGGGGCGTAGCAGGCGCGGTTCTCCCGGGTATGCGACGATGCGTTTTTTTTCCAATTCACATTGAAAAATTTCAACCTCCAAACTCCATTCATCAGTTGATAAAAAAAAAATAAAACATCATACGCTACTCTCATCATGTTACGTGCAGCTCAAAATTCGTCAACATCAAACTCCATTAATTCATCTCTTCAAATCAAATAACAAAACAAGAAAAACAAAACTTTTTAATTATTTTCTTTTTCTCTTTTTTCTTTTATTTTTTAGATGAAGGCGGGTCTATTTGAAATGGTGAGTTTTAAATGAATTTTCAGCAGAAAATCACACTAATTTTAAATATCCTTCAATTCAATTCACACGTCGAGTGGCAAAGGAGTCAAGTTGAAGAATTACTTGTAAGATTATCTAGCAAATATCTCCAAAGCGCGTAAGTTTAAAGTAAATTTTCATGAGACTTTTCTGTAGATAAATTTGTAGACTGTAGAAAAAGTCTCTTGATGAATTTTTTTAAACTCTCTTGTTTCCCAGATATTCTTTAAAAAAAAGCCCATATGTATTTCTTGAACATGATCTTCTTTACCACTTCACTGTAGAATTATTATCCTTCTAACAAATTAATTAGGTTTCACTGCTCAAATTTTCTCCCACTGAATCTACTAAATTAATTGTCAAAGACAATGATTAACTCACACTGTGATTTCGTGGAAAACATAGTAAACTATTTGCAATATTTAATTTTTTTATGGCGAATTATTTTCCACACAGAACCGGACGCCTAAATTTAACAAAACCAGTTTAGTGGCAAGATACTACATTAAAATATCGTACTTGCGAGTGATTCTTTACGCAGAATAAAACCGAGATACTAAAATTTTTTAATTAAAAATTGAACAAAATGTGTGTAGAGCAAAAAAAGATGACGGAAATTATGAGATTCTCATAAACTCTTAGAAGGAAGAAGAGAACGTAGTTATTGCATTTTTCTTTCAAGCAGTCTACGTCTTTGCTCCACTCCTTGAAATATGTCTTCGACTGTCTACTTATCTATAATGAACATTATCATAATACGAAGAACATCATGCCAGTTATATCCTATTAACTATTAGTTTCCTTTCATATTTTCAAAAATAATTCAACTGAGTTTATAACATGGCAGTATGACTAACAACTTATCAGGGAGAATATTTTCACTTCTCAAAAATGCATGAAGAAGAAGCTCTCCAAAGTAAAGGCAAAGAATGTTCCTATCTTTGAGAATTTTGTTCATAAAAAGTCACCATTGTGTTCCTTCGACTTGACTGGGGCTAAACAATAATTATAAAACAGCCTTTTTCTCCGCACATCTTCAAAAGCGAATGAGCGATTCTCTTCAATGTAATTTGTTTAAATTATTTTCAGTTCTGTTCTTCATACTGATTGAAAAATAATAATAAATTCTCAAAAAAAAACAGGGTGAGGGTGTTGTAAATGGTCCACTGGAGGTTTTCTTGACTGCAGGCGTTAGTTTTCTGCAAAAAGAACGAGTGGGAAAGTGGGGGGGAGGGGGGAGGATATATATTGTTGAGTCCAAAATCTTTATCGACGTTCAACGACCCCGACCCTGGCTAGACGTCGACAGGAGTGAGAGAGGTTGGGGGTGGCCGGGGGCCGCGCAGGATACGCAGGGCCCCCGTACGATTTCGGCGGTATACAGGACGAAGAGGGGAGGAAGAGCAAAAAAGGGGGGATGATATGGTATATGGTGTTACGCGGCGGCGCGGTGTCTGACGAAAAGCGAGGAGCAAGTGCATACGTATAGGTGCGTGAGAGAAAGAGAGAGAGAGAGAGAGAGAGAGGGCTGGAAGAGTTGGGATACCTCGGCAACCCCCGGAGGAAGGAGCGGGCGTCGCCTCGCGTCGGGTCGTCAACCTCTCTGCAGCAGTGCGACGTCGGGGTCGTTATTATTTCCCTCCTCCTCCTCTCTCTCTTTCTCTCTCTCTCTTTGGCAATGGGCTTAAATCGCAGCGTCGGCGCCACCCTCTCTCTTCTCTTTTTCACCAAATTCGAGGAACAATTTTCAGAATTTCAACGGATAAAGTTTGAAGAGGGGATGGGCTGCGAAAAGGCATTTTTTTTATTGCTCTTGTTTTCTGCATTGTTTTCTACTTTGTTTTGTATCAGTTGAGTTCACCACCCTTAGTCCACTGTACAATTTGATGGACCCTTGTTTTTTTTTTCACTTGGATTGAACCAAAAGCTGTTTATTAATTCTTCGGTTATATTTGAATTCAACGATTTTATAGAAATTTCAGTGGATAAGTATTCAAAGATGTTACATCACGAGAGAGAGAGAGAGAAAGAGAGATTCAGTTTGTAGATATGAACATGGAGATGATGTTGATATTTTCAGTTCACGCTTGATGTTCATACATTTTATCTGAATTTGTGATAAATAAGAAGAAATTTCATTCTTTGAGTCAAGTTATTCTTGATATGGAACAGATGGAATATACTGGAATAGTGCATAAAGAATATACATTTTTCAGAAACCGTAATCCGTTCGAATGTTTTACCACGAAATATTCATTCTTTGAGAATGAAAAAAAACAGTCTTGGAAAAATTCTTCAATTCAGTTGACTTATCAATGAATTTGATTGCTCAAGTAAAAGTTCGGAGAGCAGAGAAGCGAGGAACACTGGTTCCTTTTTTCTAAATGTATAAAAAAGAGATTTCTATGTCTCTGGAAAAAAAAGATTGCAAAAAAAATTTGCATTTTCTTCCGTTACATTTCATTAAATTTATTTTACTTATCTTCACTTTCCATTAGACTGAACAATAATATTTCTCCTGAAACTTACAATTTTTACAGTAAGAATGAGAAAAAAAAGGCAAAGAATATAATGAATGGAATGTTACTGACAGCCTGCACGCTACAAAATTTTCCATTAAAGCTTGATGAATGGAGAAGGAGAAAATTTTCGACCTTGAAATTAGAATCTTGAGAGTGAAAGAGAGGCCTTTCGCAATAAACTACTTTGAGAGGTTATCCTGTGAAGTTGAAAATAAACGTACAAAGACAAAAGAGAAAAAAGAGACTTAATCCCTATTCATAGAAAAAGACCAAAGGGAAAATATAATAAATAGAAAAGGGATTTCACGTTGACCCTGTCGGGAGGCGGTATAGGGGGGATGTGGCAAAGACTAGACTAGACGTGAAAGGAAGGGAATGAGCCTCTGAGATGAGAGAGGAAGGGGAAACTGAGTTTTCCCTTGTGAAAGAAAGGAGAAAAAAAAAGAAAATATACCCGCAGACGTTTTGGTAAGGGGTAGAAGCGTTAGAGACGCTAAAGGAGGTTGGGGTAGGCTTCGTAGCAACTCTCTCGAGCAAAAACCCTTCTCCCTCTCTCTCTCTGAGCCCAGGCCCACGACTGGGTACGATCGATGCCAGACAGACCTGTTTCACACTACCAAATACCATGTACACACATTCAAACAACTTTTGCCCTCCCTTTACTGCCTCTTCTCTCCCTCAATTTGACTTAGCATCGTTTGTGTATACTCTACGCTTTTCTTTTCATCTCAAAACACCCTTCGTTGACAGCTAAAAATGGAAGACACGAGAGAGAAAAAGCGAGAGAGAGAGAGAGAAAATGAGAAAGACAGAAAGAGTGGGGAAAAAAATGAGAATATAAGAGAGGTTCAAAGATTACTCAAGGTCACACTTTCTGGCTTTTGGGAGCACGTCGTGTTGGAGTCAATGACCCAAGGAATGAAGAGATTGGTGTCAGTTAGAACTCAATGAACTCGTTAAATTTAGGTAGACACGAAAGATCATAAACACGAATCAAGAGCAATTGTAGTTTCATAAATTTTTCTTCTTACTTTTGTATGACTCGAGATAATTTTCTCGTTATATTATCATTATTCAAATTTAATAGCTCTTTAATTGGATATTTAAGTTTGTATGAAGATTTTGTTAACTATGAAACTTCAGTGTAATTGTACTACTTAGTAATTTGATTTTATTTCATATTTGAATTATCAAAATTTGTCAATTTTCTTTTATTGAAATAATTACGAAATCATCATTTTCATTGAAAAATTGCTACAGGTCATGGAAAATCATTCTAGTGTCTTCCAATATTTGCAAACTATCCTTGAATCCCATCGAAATCTTGTGGCTCTTCTCGAGACCCCTGTCCAAACGGAACAAAATACGATGACCGAAAAAAAGAATATTAGTTATCAACTGGGATCGATATCTTTGCGGCTATTAATTTCTTCCTCTTCGTATTGATTTTATTATGATATAAACATAGAGAAAACGAAATACGCATGAGGAAGCAGAATTTAAGAACAAAGGAGTTATGAAAACCAACCTTTCAAACAAGACGTTCCATTGATTCATTGATGAATATGTAGAGAATCTATCTTTTGGATACGAGTTGGAGGGTCAAACTCTTCTCTTTATCAGGAAAATTCATTGAAAATAACAATTAGCAATATCCTCTGATGGCTTTATGTAACAATCGAACACCGCCATCTTTTAGCAGATTATCTCCAGATAATGAATCCATTCTTTTCTTTTACATTGTGCATTTTTCATTTCGTTTCACACGAATTGATCAATAATTATTATTTATACATTATAATATCAATAGTTGATCGCAATGTGTATTTGACAGTGAAACAAAAGTAACTCCTCGTAGAAAACCACGCCAAAAAACTCGCAATCTTTATTTGTATCTCTGTTCATTCGTGAATTATCAATAACCGTTACTCTAAAAATAATAAAGACTATAAAAATACTTAATTCACTCATATATCGTGATTCTGTAGGATTGAGAAATATATGGAAACAATGTGTTCACGAAGAAAAATTCATACAATCAAGCTATTTCTATCCCTAACGGCTCCACAGAGAAGTATAAATCCTTTCAATAGCAGTCTAGCCATCCATATTCTGAAGCGTCTGTAACCACTCACTACATTGAAAAATCATCAAAAGTCGTAAACTATTAAGCTTAAAAGAAAAGATACTAATCCAAACAAGATTTGAGACATAGAGGGAGGTGGGATAGGGGAAAGTGGGGCAAAACAGCCCGCTGGGGCAAAAGTGGCCCCCCCAATAAAATGAATTGATGGTGGGGCAAAATGGCCCCCCCTTCAAAAAATTAATTGAGTGTGGGGCAAAATGGTGAATTCAGGAAGTGATAATTTAAAATCACCCAGATGTTCTACATTGAAAAAAAAAAATATAGGGGGAGTCGGGGTGAAATGGACACGGGTTTCTTTTGGTATTTTATAATATGCAATTTATTTGAAATAGATGGACAGATTGGAGATAGGTTTTGTCTGATGATTCCACTGAAAAGATGAGGAAATTTCCCATGAAAATCATATGTCAAAGTTATTTCTTGGAAACTTTTAAAAATTTCATTCTTTGTGCAAGATTTAAACGGAAAACTCTTTTTTTTTCCTTCAAATTTCAGGTTTTTGAGAATATCCGGGATTTTATTGATAGTAGTGACATGGAGTGAATCTTACATGAAAGGTGAGTTCATTTCCCATCGATTTATGGGGTTCAAATAAAAAAATATCAATTTTTTCAAGTACTTATATAGGGCAAAAACTGATTTTCAAAAAATGAGCTATGAATATTTGAAAATTTTATTTAAAAAAAATTTGAACCACATAAATCGATGAGAAATGAGCTCACCTTTCATTTGAGATCAACCCCAGGTCGCTACGACCAACCGGACCGAAGATATTGACGAAAAAGTCAATTTTTTCCAATTTTCAAAAGGGAAATCCCTTCAACACTTGGCCAAAAAAGTAAATTTTCGAAAAATAAAAAAAAAATTTCCACGCATGTTTTCCGCCTGAAATTCTGTCAGCTTTTCAATGGAATCATCAGAAAGTTTTTATCTCGAACCGTTCAATTGGCGTGTCCATTTTACCCCACCTTCCCCTAAATATATGTAATGGGAGGAGGGGGCCATTTTGCCCCACATGGGCTTATGACTACATGTGGGAGACAGTCAATTTTAACCTCAATTTCTTTCGTTTTGGGATAAGTTGAGCCTAGAAAAAGAATTATTATTAAAAATTATCGATTTTTTCCTTAAGGGGCCACCTCTTGCCCCACCCTCCCCTATAATGGACATTCCAATTGAACGGTTCGAGATAGAGATTTTGTAATGATTCCATTAGAAAGCTGAGGAAATTAAATGTGGAAAATATGTGTCAAAATGATCTTTTTTCAAGTTTTTTTGAAAATTTTACTTCTCTGGTCAAGTTTGCAAAAATTCACTTTTTTGATGATATCTTCGATTTTCTGATCGTAGAAGCCTGCGGTTGATTTCAAATGAAAGGTGAGCTCATTTTTCATCGATTTATATTGTTCAATCTTTTTTTTTTAAATTTAATTTTTCGAATACTCATAGGCCGTTTTCTAACAATCAGTTTTTGTCCTATGAGGACTTGAAAAATTGATATTTCTTTTCAACCACATGAATCGATGGGAAATAAGCTCAGCTCCTATTTAAAATCAATCTCAGGTCTCTACGGCCAATAGAACTAGAGATATTCCCGTATAACTCATTTCTATTAAACAAAAGGGTTTTACCTTCAAATCTTGAACGACACCATTTTTCGCCGAATTCAAAAAAATTGCTTATGACATATGATTTTCATGGGTAATTTCCTCAGTTTTCCATTAAAATCATCAGAAGAAACCTATTTTCAATATTTCCATCGATTTCGAATAATTTCAATAGTATAAAATTCCAAAACTACCACGTGTCCGTTTTACCCAATGTGTCCATGTTACCCCATCTCCTCCTATAATATACTATAATTATATCTTCATAAAGTAAAATTTATATCGAGTTTCATCGAAAAAGCAAGAATTGACTTCATCTTCAGAGCTACATGTTCACTATCTTGAGTTATGTCGCCAAGTCTTGTTGTTTTTCACCGAGATATACGTCATAATTACGAAGAAGTTTCTGTGAACCAAGTTTTGGAACATGTATAATTATATCTAAAGAATTATTTCTGTCTAATACTCCTTGGAGTTTGAATATCTGTTGTTTAATAGAACTGTTAATTTGCTTCATATTTCTAGTATTCACATTCATCCAATTATAAAGTTGCTCAAAGTTCTGATGATGGATAAGGCTATGAGCATCTTGAAGTTCAATATATATAAAATCCCAGTCTCTCGCTCTCTCTATCTCTTTTCTTCTCTATCGTCTTACAAATTCACCTTAGCCTGGGTTTCTTTGGGCAAAAGTTAACGTCCTCTACGAGGGATCTCTGGTTATGGTGTACACCCGGGTGTTCTTTGAAGGGGGCGGCCTCAGGAGACTGTCTGGCGAGACGACATTGAAATACGCTCGCGCACATTTCTTCGCCTATGTGTGTGTGTGTGGATGTTAAGCTCTCGTCTGCCTCCTTCCCTTTACTTTTCGGTGATCTTGCTCTTTTCCCTCAAAGTTTTGCGTCAAATTCACCCATCGTCGGGGTTACATGAAAACATTGAGTAAGCAATGAACGAGACTGATGGAGACTTCGATGATACGATTTTTCAACTGAAGAAATTCAATGGCCTGATAAAAAATTCACTGTCTATTGGAGGTCAGGTCGACAATTTTCTAGTAAGAATGGATCGATATTTCATGGGAATCAATGATAACGGAATCTGCACACATGTGATAAATTTTGGGATTTTTTTTTAATTAATAAATTATGAGGAAATTTTTTTTTAACAAACTAGTACTTATCGTTCTTTGAATTTCCTACAAGTGCATTTTTTTCCGAATGATTCATCTGTCAGACGAGAAGAAATCTCAAAATTGTTCGATGTCTGCTATTTTCCAGTGACATGGAATTTAATGGAATCATACTATCAGTAATTTTAGACGATACAGATGATTTTTGAGGCAAATTCATATGAATCGGTAATTTTTTTATTTTATTGAATAAGATATTCATAATGAATGTTACATCTAATTTCATAGAAATTAAAGAGGGAGCGAAATTCTATATTTCTCTGGAAATGAATTTTCTATATCGACCATTCAATATCACTCCAAGTCACAGGATGAAGATCAATTTCTAATTAGTAATCAATTTTTGATAAAAATGCAATGTCAAAATACAATGTCTGGAAAATATCCGTCTTCAACGGAATGTGAAACAATACGTTAGTCAATGAAAATGAATTATTTAAAAATTCAAGGCAAATGTTGAAAATTACTTCTGAAATTGTAGGAAAACTAGCAAAGGCTTGGAAATTTTGATTTTCTGGAATCATTTTCATTAATCTATCAGGTATGATTCATTACAATGCATTTCAATTTTCATGAAAATTTCCATCGAAAATAAAGATTGGTAACTCATGGCAAATACCGAAATTAGTTCTGAAATTATAGGAAGACTAGCAAAGACCTGAATTTTTTTTTGATTGTGACCAAAAGACAAAATTTTACTTTTGCTATATGGAAGCCAAATAACCCAGAGATTCATTTCTTGAGTTAAGGCCTGCACGCAGAAATTTGATAGAAATTATCCAATAACTTAGACTTGTTGGAGAGTTCTCTCAATTTTTTTGAGATTTTTTCATGAAGTCCTTCAATCTGAAGAAAATTCTTGGGTGATTTTGCCCCAATCTCCCATATTTCATGGAATTTCCTATTTGGATATGATCAAATAGAGTGAATTTGAACTTTTATTAAAACTTTAATTGAAACTAAAAAAACATATGAAATGATAAATTAATTAATTATAATTAAAGTCTCAGTGACGAGGTAGAGCAATATCTGTTCGAGAATCATGTAATTGTATAGTGTCTCCTTGAACAACTGTCCAGTGGAAAAAGACTCCGAATGGTGATTGAAATCTCTATAGTCCTCCACAACATCAGTTTAACTCGAAAAGATGAATAACATAATTGAACATAATAATGACATTAAGGTAGTATTTCAGAGTATGGTCGATAAAACAGCGAAGATTGAGGATCTGTAAGTTAGTTTCCAATTAACTTTTGATAATTCGAGAAAAAGTGCTTTGATTTACCGGAAAGAATGATTAAAATATTCAAAAGTCATATCTTTTTCAGCTTGTGAATGTAATTTTTTTTACATTACTAATCTCCTATCACATACATGAGATAGAGAGAGAGGCAAATAGTTACCACTAATTTCTAATAAAAATTTCTCAATAACTATACGGAAAATTAAATAGTTTTTTCTTTTATTATTTAGTTAAAATGCTGTTCTCTTCGCTAATAGCTTCTCAATAATGGCCAACTGTGTTTTTTCTTAGTAATTTCGTTATTTCTAATCTTATAGTACTTGAGTACTCGAGTTCGCTGGGATACTACTTCAAACCGAATTCTCCTGATCCTTATTTTTCTTTAACTCTAACGAAATTCAAAATTATTAGTATTTTCTACTTGACGAAATCCTCTGTAAATTGAACAATTATTTATTCCCCATTATTTCTCCCATCCTTCAAAGAAAGTGAAATGGCGATAATTGCTAAGACGAAGAAAAGAATTATCTCACCCTAAATCTACTTCTCCCTCTTCCATTAAGTTTCCTCTTCAAACAAGTTATACAAAAGAAAAATATTTGAATTAATCCTCTGAATTTTTTAAGAGTAATTGAACTTCAGGCTTATTTCCTATGAGACACCAGTTTGATACAGAAGAAAGGAAAAGAAGAAAGACCTCATCGAGGTCTTTGTTCAGAAAACCGAAAGAAAGTGGAAGGAGGAAGAAGAAGCTCAGTCGTTGGCTCGTGGTGCATATCTAAATATAGAAATGATCGTCGCCGGTGGAACTTGCACACGGCCATTAGGTGGTCTTGCACACACGCACACGCATATTGGTCAAGTACCTCGTTCAACCCCCTCCCCCCTCCCTCCCCCTCCTTTCTCTCGCTCTCTTACTCTTCTTTCGCCTACCTTACTTGTACGACTAAACTTAATCGAACTGAAATCTATGAAATCATTGAGGAAATCACTCGTTGTAAAAATAGTGTTGAAAAAATTCGAAGAATTTCATAAAACGTCTTTACTGAGAAATGAGAAACTTTTCTTATGAACAATTGAACCGTAAAAGCACCCAGTTTATTACGATCCTCCCTATCGTCATTTCACATTCACAGTTTTATGCAGTGTCATAAGATTATTGCTTTTTTTTCGTTTTTAATCTCACTCTTTTTTTCATTCATTTTTCTAGGAAAGAAAAAAAAAATATGAAAAAAGTCATAAAAGAGTGAGAGAGTGAATAATACACGTGTGGGTCTTCGCTAATGCCAATTCCAGTGCGTGGGTCGTCCATCAATTTTCCATTCGCGGAGGTTGTTCAACGTGTGATAAAGACAGAAATATACAATATACAATATACTATAGGTAACTTATATGGATCCGCATTCTGAGCGCATCCCCCACTTAGCAATCAGCTTTTAGGAAGAAAAAAATCCATACAGAATCTCTGGAAATTTTCGAAATTAAGGTAGTATCCCAGCTAACTCAAGTACAGTTGTGCCCTAATTTTTTTGATGCCATGTCAAGAATGATATTTTTTTACGTTTTTCTGAATTTTTTATAATTCTTGTCCGTGACGTTTATGAGATTTGAATTATCAAAGTTACTGGAAATAGTGGTGGTGGGGATGAAACGCCCTAAATCGGACAGAAATAACGAAATTACTTTAAAAAAACACACAGTTGACCCATCATTTAGAAACTATTGACGAAGAGAACAGCATTTTAACTAAATAATAGAAGAAAAAAATATTCAATTCTCCGTATAGCTATCGAGAAATTTTAATTAGAAGGTAGTCGTAACTATTCACCTCTCTCTCTATCTCATGCATGTGATAGGAGATTAGTAATGGTAAAAAAAATTCGAGAAACAAAAAAATATTATATTCACAAGCTGAAGATATGACTTTCGAATAGTTTAATCACTTTTTCAGGTAAATTAACGTTCTTTTTGCCGAATTATCAGCAATTAATCGATAACAAACTTGCAAATCCTCACTTTTCCTGTTGTATCGACCGTACTCTGGGATACTACCTTAAGGTAGAAAGAAAATGATCATTTTCAATTCAATTAACTTCAAATTATACAAATCTAATTTATTTTTTATTAAAATCAACTAATTTATTGGAATTATAATATTCTCATGATTTTTTTCATCCATGTAAGAGGGCGAAGAGGCAGAGTTTATACTTTTTATACCGATTTCGTACTTGACTGGATGCAACTCATTTTATTCATTTGGATGTATGTGTGTGTCTTTTCTTCTCTCTCTCTCTTTACGCCTGTTCAACGGCCTCTTTTTATTCTCTTCTGTGCGCGTGTGCAGTAAATGTGTGAGGCTGCAATGACTTCTGCTGCATTCCAATACCCGCAACACCACCACGCATTGGCCTATCTTGTTTTTTTTTTCATTTTTTCTCGACATTCCTCTTCTTTTCTATCTGGCAACTGAAATGTACAACATTCATTCAATATCATGTATCTCGGGAACAATTTCTTACTTTCATTGGTTCAACTAAAATACATATATAAATTATTTTTTTTTGATTTTTTCCAGATGTTTTTGGCTATTGTTTTTTTTCACGCAGCCAGGAAGTTAATTTCATTTATTAATTCACTTTTATTCAGCGTTTCTCTTTTCTTGGATTTTTCAACCACTTCCGGTTAAATGAAAAGAATGAGAGGGTAGAGCTTTTCACGTAGTTGAATGACAATGATTGGATAACTTCCGACTGACACATTCACAAAATGTATATATGCACATTTTCATACATGCATATAAGAGACGCGGTGATGTGTTTGAAGAAAAAAAAAAGGAAATGGAGGAATAAAAGAGGAATGATGAAAAAATTTATATACATGACATCCTTGTTTGTTGAACTGAGGAGGCAAGTGAGAGTCACACATGCACGACGATTCGTGCATACGCTAGAGTCTTCAATGAAAAAAAAACAATGATAGTCTAAGTAGAAACATCAGCGGAGAACAAAGAATGTCACACTCACTTTGTGTAATATCGTTATCATACAAGTAAAAGGGCGTAAGTGCCATTTTTCCATTTTTTTTTAAATAAAAGGATGTAACTGTTTGCCTCATCGACTATTCACTCTTTTTTTGATGATTTACATGATTTTTTTCGAGTTTCAAATAGGCGTAGGTCCAAGCTATTTGATACAAATTGGACGTGTTTCCTTCATATAAGCCCCTCTCATATTGATGAAAACAATAAAGCATATTTTCCGCATATATGCCTTTTTGATTTCATTTTTTCTTCCATTTGAAGCATCATGCATAGAATGCTCAATGACAAACGGATGTATCTCCTGCATATACGCTCTTTCGTTTTTAATCATCTTTCTTAATCATACGAGAATTCTTGTAAGTAAGCCCTTTTATTATTATAGAATTTCAAATTCAATTAAAAAATTCTGAAATATTATTTTGATAACAAAAGAACGTGAGCGTCAATGATACACCATCTCGTTATTATCTATTGTCAAAAAATATGGGACAATTCGAGAAATAATCAATCAAAAAGGGACGTATGAACTGGAAATACGCCTTTTTGTTGTCATGATTGTTACAACATGACATCTTACAAGATTTTGCGAATTTTCTAGCATTATTAATAACAGAAGGGCGTATGTTGAGAAGATACGCTCTATTCATACTGCACATTGGAAATTATGATCATTTGTTGTTTCAATTCTTGATTTTTTTTTGTTCATTAAGTCTCAAGAAACATTTTGAGATGTACTCGGGACATACGCCTCTTTCTCTTTGACAGGTTGTTTTTTTGGCACTTACGCCGTTTCACTTCTAGGGCGACAACATATTGATTGCTTGGGCTACTCTGGTAATTTTTTTTTTGCACACGTGCATTTGTCTCAATTGAATATTGGAAAATCCCCGGTTTCTAATTATTAATTTCGCACCAATTCATTCGAATATTCCAATAAATAGCAAATCGACAATTGGATTGGGACATTCAAGTTCCCAACCAATCAAAATTATATTTAGATTGTTCGATGGAGGAGAATTTTATTCATTTTTAACATTATGATTTTAGCTTTATTATTTTGCGAGTATGGAGACGTCCCTGGGTCACAGTAGGTCCATCAGCGGACGGCCAAGGACGTCCCGGGGCTCCAAGATTTTTCAACTCCCTACCACCTCTATTCCGGTATTTTGCCGGAGGCGTTCTTATCCACTTATTCAAGTGATGACTTTCAGCGAATTGTTGAAATACATGAACAAAAAAAAATGGTTGAATATTAGGGTAAAAAGGAATATTCAGTGTAAAAATAATTTCAAATTTTTGATAAGAATTGTTTTTTTTTCTCTAATTCACTTGAATTTTTTCTCTTGCTACTTCCTTTTTATTTTAATCAGCAACTGCTCTTGATTTTAACCACTACACCTACTTGTGACGGATTTAAACGCACGTATGTTTTAAACACAATTCATATGTACATGCCTATATATATATATGTATATATGATGCATGAAAATATTTTTTCTTCGAATTATCATGTTTCAACTGCCACAGACGTCAGTGGGTGAGTCACTGTCTGCTGGCTAAACAATGTGAGAGAAGAGAAATAACGAAACTGAGGGGAAAAAAAAAATCCTCGGTCATCTTGTCCGCAACGGCAAGTCCGACCATACATGGACGAATCCACTAAAATTGGGCGAATGAAAATCAAAATATTCAATTGAATAAAAAAAAATGTTAAATTCCTTTTTAATTTTATTGTTTCAGGAGAAGAATTCGTTCTTGAATTATAACGTCTCTTGCATACTTACTCTTCCACCATATCAACGTCAAGGCTATGGACGATTGCTCATTGATTTTAGTGAGTAAAATGAAAAAAACATATTTTTCTATTTAGATAAACAATTAAAATGGAAAAAATATTTTTTTTTTTAAATTAATGCATTTCAACATTTTCATACAGTATTTGTATTTTCATTTCACCTGTCTAATGCATAAAAAATGCGTCAGGAATCATTTTCAAAGGTCGAGAGGAATACAATGAAAGGTCAAAATAAATAATATAAATTTATATTGCTAGAATTAGAGCTAAAGGTCTCAAACTGGACCACTCTGTATGATAAATTTATCCAATTCACAATGGTCATACAAAAATAATTCAGTGACAAAAAGATAGAACGAAATACATCAATTCATAGAGATAATTTTTGAAAATTCAACTCAGTGCTTATGAAATATTTTGTTATAGAGGAGACCGGGGCAAAATGATCCAATTTTTTTTTTCAAAGTACAAGACTTTATAGAAAAAAATTAAAAGATATTCCAACATATCGACATTATTAGGTAATTTTTTGAAATTCTTTTGTAGAGTTCTTCTCTCATAAAGAATTTCAGATCATTTCCCACCATACGTCCATCTTGCCTCGGTCTCCCTCATAACTTTCAATGGAATTATCACCAACTGATACAAACAAATTTATATTTGAAAGCTGTAAAAACTAGAATTTAAAATTCAACGAATTTTTTTCAAGTATAGAATAACGATCATTCCTTCTTTTAGTGTTCCAGAACACTTCACAATCGAAATATCGCATGATCTCAAGCAATTGAATATCAACACTATCTGATGATGATAAAAATCTCAATAAAATCACCAATTCCAGGTGATATCGTTGAATAATTTCTGATCTACTCGATTCGTAGGAATTTAGACAACGAATTCAAGAATATGAAATTCTGATGAAAATATTGCTTAAAAAAAAAATTTCTTTCCACTCGCCATATTAATGAAGAATAATTGATATTTATCGGTGAATTCTATTAACATTGACAGTTAATTTTGGCTTACTATCAATTTTCGTGGAAATTTGTCAAAATTACAGAGAGATAGAAAATTTACTATAAATTTCGCGTTAACAATATCTATGAAAATTTTGGTATCTCTCTTCGATCATAATATATATCCCAAGAAGTGTCTCCAAATGGAAATGAGAATCGTAATATGCTATACAATAGACTTCAAATAAAATTTCACTCATTAAGGTAATATCGAAGAGTATATTCGATAAGGCAGAAAAACATTAAGATTTGTAGGCAAGTTTCCAATTAATTGCTGGTAATTTGGAAAAACGTTGCTCTGTCTTCATTCTATCTCCAGCTTGTAGATAGGTATATATTTTTTTTTCTCGATTTCATTTACATTTCTAATCTCCTATCACATGCATGAGATAGAGAAAGAGGCAAATGGTTACGACTACCTTCTAATTGAAATTTCCCAATGACTATTTGGAGAATTGAATATTTTCTTCTTCTATTGTTTGGTTCAAATGTTATTATCTTCGCCAATAGTTTTTTAATAGAGGGTCAACTGTGTAGTTTTTGTTTTTTAGTGATTCCGTTATATCTGTCCGATTTAGGGTGTTTCATCCTCACCATCAACTTTGAGAATTCATATCTCATAAACTACATGGAGGAAAATTATGGAAAAATTCAGAAAAATGTAAAAAAATATAATTTTCAATACAGCATTAAAAAAATAAGGGGTTATCTATATTCGAGTTCTCTGGAATGCCACCTTAAGTTCCTCTTTCTCTAAAGTTCTCAGGATTATTCGATTGAAGTTCCTCGTTGGCTCCCCCATTCTGATTGTTCAACAGTGGGCCAATCAGAATTGAATGCAGAAGCGCGACATTTGAAATATACTTCCGAACATATCTTGAGATTCTGCGTATTGAACTGCGCATAGGAGAATACTCGACGGCGCAATGAACTGCGCAGAGGAGAATGCTCTACGTAAGAGTAGAGATCGAGGATAAAACGGGAACTTTAACGAGAGGTCCTGAATGGGTAAACTTATTTGGAAGTCTACTGTACATCAGAAAGATTGAGAAATTGGACATTATCGTTGTTTGTAGAATTCTCGGGGGCAAGTTGGGAAAAAATCTAGCATTATTGTACAATATCGAAAACCTAACCTCAAAGAAGAGCAGATGAATCAAATAACAACCACATTACTCGTTGGTTATGAAAATACCAAACGTAGGCGTAATATGTTTTTACCCCTGTGACGTCATTTTCATTGATGCTGTCAGAGTATGGTGGCATGCCGGTTCACGTAGTACGTGGAGAGTTTGTCCGGTTGGGTAGGTCTCATTCTCCCTTGTACTCCCTCTGCATCCCTCTTTGCCACTTTTCTCACCTCTGTGCGCATAAGGGGGATAAAACAGAGATAGATATACACATTCATTCGTATTGGTTAGTAACGTAACGAGACTGCTCTGCTAGTTCTTTGTAGGTTTGTACGTGTATAACTGTGTGCTACGGCATCAATGTCTCTGCAGAACGGTTGGGTAAAATCTACCCGGTAGATAGAGAAGGAAAGTGCGACGCCCGGTGTCTCGCCGCATCGACCGGTATGCTACCACCCAACTACGCACATCAGGATTCCGAAGAGTATTTTCAGAGCATAAATTATTTGATTAAAATTGGAAGAGAAATGGTGCATCATTAATTGTTGTGACGATTCCAAAACTGGGTAGAAATCAAAGGCTTTGAAGACTTGCAAAAACATTTTTAAAAAATCCTTTGATCCTCATATTAACAAGCAATAACCCTCGAGGAAAATTTCCAGCAGATAAACATACTCTGTTTTTCTTTTCATTGTTATTGTTCTTAATATTTTGTTCGTTGAGTGTCCACAATACTAACCAAGAGGGAATCGTAATTAATACCCTAACAAAGCCATTTCGTATTGGTTTAGTAATTCTGTCTTTGTTCGTTTATTTCATTCTATCTCTCTACTCATCTGTATTTTACCTCGTACCCATGCTACTCTATTCCTCTCGGCCCGGACGAGGAGAACCAAAACGGAGGGAGGGAGATAGTGGAGGGGTAGAAGGTAATGTTCGAATCCACCGAGACACACGGGGGTGCGTTGGATGTATAAACGGAGGATGAGAGAGGGTGAAAAGAGAGGGAATACCAGCTAGCTCTGCTGCCAGAGACGGTCGTTGAACCTCGACTGGGTGGGCCTCAGCCTGAAACACCAGCCTGGACTATACAAAGGGGGTTGATTTACAAGGATTTTTAGGATTCACAAAAAATTTATCGAATCAAGTGAAATGACCACAGATTTTTCATGAATTTTTGTGAAAATATCGAGATTTCAATAATGCCTGAAAATTTCTCGGATCCGCGTCATTACAATGCTATGGTGTAACGAGGCGCAACGATCATTCAACCAAGCATCATGGCCAGACGCGGTCTCATCCTTTTTCCCGGTCACTGACTCAATCACTCTAGACTTCTCCCGTTTTCCATCTATTCATCAAGATCCATTGAATGAGAAGTTTCGTATTTTTATTCAAAGTGGAATTAAATTCCACTCGTTTACAACCGACACGCAAATTGCGTTGAAATCACAAATAATTTAAGGTAGTATCCCACCGAACTCGAGTACAATTAACTCTCATTTTTTTGATGCCGTATCAAAGATTATATTTTTTTTATGTTTTTCTGAATTTTTTCATAATGTTCGCCTGTGTAGTTTGTGAGATATGAATTATCAAATTTACTGAAAATAGTGATGGTGGGGACATAATACCTCAAATCAGACAGAAATAATGAAATTGCTAAAAAAAACCGCATAGTTGACTCATTATTTGGATACTATTGGCGAAGAGAACATTTCAACCGTAGACTGGTCAATATGAGCAACCGAACGACTCTGGTCGGGTGATGGGGGATTCACTGCCGTGTTATTTTGGCTGCAACGGTGCCGAATTCCCTCTACACTGCTTGAGTGCGTTCAGCGGGTTTTCGACAACGTCGCTCACCGGATAATTTCATTTAGCATTGGCAAAATTTTACCAGCTGCTAGAATTTATTTCATTTCTCTTCCAAATTTGCAGAATACGTAATCCAAAAAACATTATAGTTTTTCAAACACTTTAACGATGAAAGTCAAAGTTTTTCTGAGTTTTCCACTCAAGTTTTATTAAAAGATAGTCGTAACTATTTGCCGCTCTCTCTCTCTCTCTATCTGTTACATCTGATAAGAGATTAGTAATGTGAACAAATTCGAGAAACAAGTAATATACTATTTCGGGTAAATCGAAGCACTGTTTCCTGAATTAACAGCAATTAATTGGAAACTAACCTACAAATCCTCATTTTTTGTTTTATCGATCGTACTCTATGATAGTACCTTAAGTAATGATTCTCTCTTGTTTCTTTAGCTTTCATCTGTTTTCGATTCCAATGGAATTATTGAATATCACTGTCCATTCAATGATAATTTGCGAGTAGCTATTCTGAGCTTTGCCATTGTTCCAACAATGCAGGTAAATTACATGTATAGCAATCGTGTTCGTTATTGTGAATTATTATTGATCGTTCGGGGAAAGCAGAAAACGTATTTCGACTCGAAAAGTAGGTTTACGTCACTCATGACATCCGCAATGATGTAGAGACTTCCTTATCCAAGTTCATTTACATTTTTCAAACATGCTTAGAGGCTAAAATGACTTCATTTGTAGAAATATTGAATTTAGATGAATTCTAAACGTCGATTTAGACAATAGCAGTGAACACGCCTGCTAATCATACAATCGATAGAATTTCATGTCTTTTTTATTATTTTATTGTTTTCAATAATGAACACTTATGAATATTCCATTTTTCTCACCACTAGATAATGACGCGCACTTAACGGACTTTAACTGAACCAATATTTAAAAGATTCATCCGGTAATTAAATTAATAAAACAAGATTGATGAAAAAATTCAGATATACTTCTGAGTATCTAAAAAGTCACCTGCTAAAATTTCGAACAAAAAAGCCACCATTTTCAAAAGAAATTCGAATTCTCCGGATATCTTGTTCGGGACTAATTAATAAATGGACATTTTTTTAATTAACACGGTCTCTTATGGATTTAATCTATAAATATGAGATTTGCGGCCATTAACAGATTGTTTCGGAAGAAAACTTCGATAATCAATTAATGAATGTGTAAAGAACGTTTTAAGAGCTTCCTCAAATCCATTAGATACTTGTTGACTTCAGAATAAATCAATTTGTCTCGAAAAATAGTGATTTTTTGGAGATTAACCTTTATCTTATTTGCATGACGGTAACGTCAGAACCGCGCGCTTTTGGAAATTAATAATAATGCTTTCTGAACAACGCAATGTATACTACGCATGAACAACAGATCATACACAATTAGCTGGAAATGTAATGAATTTATCTTTTTCTATTTGATCTTTGAAAAAATTATTTCTATAAATTCGACTTTCCACAAGAGAAAAATTATGATCGACGAAGAAGCATTCCTAGTATATAACATAACAGCTATACAGGTTACGATCAGGCCAGTCATTAAGCCGACTATGCTAGTCGAAATAATTTTCTCTTACTATTAATTCGCTACCAGATAAACTTCCTTGAGCATATTTTCAGGCGTCACCATTGTTCAAAATTGAAAAGGAAATTTTTCTCCTTAAATCACGAAAAACTATCTGAAATAGTTCTTTCTGACGGACATACTTAATCTGTACACAATATTAGGTTCTTTTGAATCTTCCGAGTAACTCGTGGAATTACGATTATCCAATGAAATTTAGGTTTGACAGAATTTTTATATCAATTATCGAAGTTTGACCAAATCTCTCAATATATTTTTTTAGATAGAGTCCAAGTCCACATACAAGTCATATTTTTGTAATTAATTCTCTCAACAATTGATATTGATTTAGGCAATAAAATTGTTTTCACAATTCATTTCATAGTTCTTCATCCATTCAAAAAAAATTTTAATGTTTTGTGGAACATCACAACTCTGGATACGAATCACGTAATTCACTATTGATCATTTGCAATTTATTTTTGGTCAAGCCTTTGTAGGAATTTCTCTCTACTGTATGATACCATTCATTTGCATATTCAAGTTAATCAATTGAATGAAAATATCATTGGAAATTGAGAGCAAATATTTTATTATGGAAATAGTCCAGATTCTTACTCTTCTATAGTATCATCACTTTTATAAATTTCTGAGAATCACGTGGGAAATGAATATTCCTAATTCAATAATTCATGATTCTCTTAGTTTATATTTCTTGGTCGATGAGCCGAATTATTATTCGTTGAAGATATTTAGTGAAGATGATTAAATATTTTGAGAATTCTCTTTTTTTTTACTGATGAAAACAGAATCTTCTTCTTGTAAATAATTATTTTAATCTTTCAATTTATGGCAATCATTGAGAGAGATTATATAATATATTAATATATTGTAGGTACAATATATTAAACGCAGGTTTTGGGACAGGCTCGTTTCATCAATTGCACTATTAGACAACCCGTAAACAAAATTTCCATAGATTTTTTCTATAGAGAACCCTATAGGTTTATCGTATATGATATTGGTATTTCTTTCTTACAGACACAAAATTTCATCATAGTATCACATGAAACTCCACTCGTATAGGAACAATTCTTATATAAATAATACCTATAGAAAATATCCCAATATCATATACGATGAAACTATAGGATTCTCTATGAAATAAAGCTGTAGAAGTTTTCTATAGGGATTTTTCATACATGCACCAAAAGGATTCCATCTCCACTTTCATTTTCTTGAATTCAGTATAGGAACACGTGAAGCGCTGCTCATATAGAAATAATTTTTATAGAAAATGTCCCAATATCATATACGATGAACTCATAGGGTTCTCTATAGGATGAATCTATAAGAATGTTCTATAACCATTTTTCCTAAGGATTTGTCATACGTGAAAAAATGATAGAGTAATAAATGATACGACATATCAACTCATAGGATTCATCTATAGAAAAACTCGATAAAAATATCCTATGGAAATATTCCATAGGAATCTTTTATAGAAAGATCTTCATAGGGATTTTCTACACGGAATAATAGGATAATATCGATGGCTAAATAACAGAAAGACATATCAGCATATGCGATATGTTGTTCTGTTACTCAGCCATCGATATATGATACGTCAGATAAACCTATAGGATGAATCTATAGGAATTCTTCATAGAAATTTCTCATACGCAAAAAAATAATAGGATAATATATTATACGACATATCTTTTAATGAAATTATTCTACATACACTTCATCTTCATAATCGTAAAAAAAGTGCTTCTAATATTTTACATTGATTAGATATTAATAAATATTAGTAGTTACATGAAACTCTTCTTCTTTGTTCACAGGCTACCTTCTAACGAGGGTGGAGAAGAAAATTGGCTCACCAGAGAAGCCATTGTCCGATCTTGGTCTTATTTCATATCGTAGCTACTGGAAAGACGTTTTACTGCAATACCTTTGTAATTTTGGTGGAAAGGAGCTCTCCGTAAAAGGTGACATAATACTCCGTTTAAAATATTGAATATTCCATACAAGTGCCCCATAAGTTTAATGAAGTACTAGAATGAGTACTTTGAAATGAAATTGGAAAAATTGTGTACGTAATTTTGATGATTTTTATTTCATATTATTTCAATTTTTCTATTAATAGACATAAGCAAGGAAATGGCAATTGACTCGTACGATATTGTGAGCACTCTCCAGGCCCTCGGTATGATGAAGTACTGGAAGGGAAAACATATTATTCTGAAGAAACAGGTGAGATTAATAGAGGAATATTTTTTCAATAAAAACTTTTCATTCATTTTTCTTTTTTTTTTTCTTAACTTCTCTGATACGACTTGAATTTGATTCAAGTGCATTGAGGACAATACCGCATTGATACACGTCCTAGAAGCAATACAATAACTTACAATGGACGTGTATAGATGTGGAACTGTTGGGTATTGGAAAATTGCGATCAATGTCACTGCTCCCTGCGCGCAGGCTCAGCCACCAACCAACAATAGTTTTTTTTTTTAATCTTTCAATTATTATCCAGTGAAATTTTCGATCACAAAAATCACATTGAGATTGTTGGAAAATGAGAGAAAAAAACAACAATGCAATTTCCATAAAACGAAGTCTAACAATATCCTACATTCTATTCGATATTCTTTTCAAAAATCAACAATCTAAAAGCCCTGGAAGATATAATTGTATTTCAACTCTATTTCGGAGAAAATGAATGAAACCCTGTGAATTAAACAATTGTTTGGCTGAAAAAAGAAAAACAGTATTTTTTGATTGGCTCGATGAGCAAATGTCATTCATGAATGTGAAATTATTCGCTTCATTCAGCTGATGTTAATTTTAGACTGTTTCATTGACTGCATATTAAAATTTGCCACAGAATTCTAAATAAAAACGTAATCTCTACTCGATAATAACAATTGTTTATTATGCCAGGCATACCATATATTTTTTTGTGACCAATCAAATTTTAACATTCATTTGACGTAACATGTGGGTAGAAATAAGATACGACCTTGACAGGTTTCTCTCTCGCAATATATATACATATAATTTGTCTTTTTTTTTATCCCTCTATTCTCTTTTTCACAATCCTACGTCTACATGATTTGCAGGACGTGATCGACGACTATAAGGAGAGGGTAAAACGCCGTGGTCCCGTCTACAAAGAAATCGATCCGGAGTGCCTGAAATGGAATCCGTTCCAGCCACCCAAGACGCCCTCAGCCACTAACTGAACTCTGTAGACAGACAAGGGACAATGATGTCGTTGACGCCGCCAGACAACACCGACTACTAACACCAACAATACTGTCGTCAGGTTCTTGTTCTTTCCTCCCCTCATTTTTGTAGCCATGTGGGACTCGAGGCCGCCCCTAGCACAATCATGTTGGAAGCCAATGTAAGGGAGGTTCACCCTGGTCATGTATGAGCAACGATCGGAAATTTACTATAGAAAGGGAGGAAAGGAGCGAAAGAAAAAAAAACTAAAAGATGGCCTTCGACGTGGAAAAAAAGATAGGCTCCTTTTCAACTTTGTTGTTTTTTTCCTCCTTTCTCATGTGAATATTCAATATGAATGAACTATAAGATTTGTTTTGCACAAATCTTTTCAGAGGATCTCATTTTTTAAATGTGCCTTAATTCCCCGAAATTTTTCTTTAAATGTTATTCCCAAAATAAATTTATCATGAGATTTTGGAGAAAGGAGGAGTAAAAAGTTTAGATAATTTGAAAATTGGGTAGGAATTATTTATGTACAAAGTTTAGTTACAATTGACTTGAGAGGGGAGAAAACTACCTTAACTGAACACTCATCGTAATTAAGAATATAATATAATGTTTATAAGCCTTCAATTCAGGTAGTTTCCGTATTTAATTCAATTTTCAACTACAAATTATTTCATGAGATTTTTAAGTGATTATGTCAATTGTATGCATACTATTGTAAATAGTTAAATTAAATAAAATAATTCTCATACAATTGGTCTTTTTCTTACAATATTGAGCTTATATTTAAAAATCATCCGGCATCGTTTCTGGTTTGTACTTGTCAGCAAATGGTGGCTTATAAATACCAGTTATGGGCTGATGCATGATTGCTTTCATTCTCCAGTAACTTGCAGCACGGTACTCTTCTGACCAAGTTATTGGCGCATCTGGATGTACTGAAAAGTTTCATCAATTCAACAGTTAATTGATAAAATATCAATTCTCCATTATCGCTTGTTCTTAGGACTTATACTTGAATGAATTTATTTAATAAAAAACCGTTACAAATTTTTTTCATGATTTTTTGTTGGCAATTTCTGCCACTACAAAAATAGTCATTTAATAAATTTTCCGAAATTTTATGATTTTCGAGACAGTTTCGAAATAATGGACATCTCAATTATTTTCCGAAATATATTTTGAACACTCTTCACGAGCTAAAACTCAATCATTGCATTCGATTACTTCACTATAGTGAGTCATACCCATCATGAATTGAACATGCTTCACAAAAAAAAAGTTGAAAGGAAATATAATAGGGAAGATCGGAGCAAAGGGGTTAAAATGATTTGGGATTTTTTTCGAGTGTGAAGGACTCTACAAAAATATTTTAAAAAATTCACCACCAATGTCACCATATCGGAGCATCTTCTCAATTTTTTGCAATTTTTTCATCGAGTTCTTCACTCTGAAAAAAATTCCTGGATCACGTTGCCACGGGGATCCATTTTGCCCCACTCTCCCCTATCATTGAGACAGAGGATTCAATTCGAACTAAAATGTATTGAACAATAATTCTAGAATATGTTTCAATAGAACTCTGTCTCAATCATCTTGGATTGGAATTGAAAGTCATATGAATATTTTTATTTTGAGATAAAAAAAACTTTTTATAATCAGAAAATTGATAAATTAAGCCATGTTGAAATTAATCACGATTCATCTTTTACTCACGTAATTCAATTTATTTTTAATTAACTTTAGTAAATGGAACTGAGCACTTGCATATTTGATGTGGAAACTTTAAATTATTTGTGAATATATGAATGTAATGGTCATGATAAATGGAGCATTAATTCAGTAATAAGAGGCTAATTTCACATGTAAAGTTCTTCAATAAATGAATCAAATTAATTTGATGATGAACATACTTTCTTTGATGAACCAGAACTTTTTTTGAAGGAATTTAAAAAAAGTCAATATTTATTGATTGATTATTGAGGGACAAGAATTTCTATTTTGAATAAAATTATCCTGCTTCCGATAATTGGATGATTTTTTTAAATTGACATATAGAAAAAGAATTCAGAACGAAAATTCAATCTATGGCAATGATTGACCATGAAATGTAGGTCACAGGTAAAAAAAAACGAAAGAAACCAATGACAAGTGCGAAATCCAGACCAACCATATTTGCAAAAGTGTTTGTCCTTGTATCTGACTTTCCTGAAGTTTAAATTCAATGAAGAATAAAACAAAACGTTTAAAAAAAAGTAGGGGATTTGGAGGAAAAAAAAAAACATGTCTCTATAAATATACAAACTACATGAGGGTATTTTGATACATATGGATTGTAGCTGAGAGACTTTGGATATTCGAGGTCTGTCTAACCAAACGTGGTCACAAGTTACTGTATTTAATTTAAACATAACATTATATATTGAAGGTGAAATATTTTACCATATGTGTGAATAAACATCCACAACCAGAGACCACAAGACACACAAACTAGTACTCCAGCTAAAACAGCCTTCCATTCGGTACTTGGTTCATCCATTTCTGCAAATGTCTGGCAAAAACCTGCACGATAGAGCATCTTTTTTTCATCTAAACAGAGTCGACGCCAATCACCACGCTCCTTCTCTCTCAAGGCCTGATTGTATTAATTCTTTCAATCATTATCATATAATAAAAAATTAATAATTTATTGTTTTATGATTAGTATAGTCAAGATATTTATTCGACACGCCTGTCTTTCCTGAAAGTAGATAATCCCTCAAAAATGGACTCATATCCTTCTATCAAACTTAAACCCTTTCCCAATTTTTTTGAATTTCAACTAAATAGTCAAAATTTGAAGGAAATTTCGAGAAAAATTTTTTTGGCGGAGGAATTACCTGATCGCCTTAGAAACATAGTGGCGTGAGGGCTATGCCTACACATGGCACTTACGCCACTTTGTTACTAAGGTGACGATATCTAAATAGTACTGTGACAGTAATTATACCGAAAGTGTTTGAAAAATTTTGAAATAAAAATATACCAGTAATTCCTGTGTATTCTCTTTGAATCTAATAGCTGGAAATGGACAATGCTCTAAATCCATGTAACTGTATGAACCGTTCACTCCGTATCCAACTACGTCACGATTTCCAATTTTGTCACGATTACTAATTCCACGTGTCGAACGATAGATTCCCATGAACTTTCCGCGAATTAATCGTGTACTCAACATTATTGTGTTCATTCCTGATATCACATTCATTTAACCAAAAAATATCAATTTTTTTTTTTCGCTGTAAACAAGAAAGTATGTAAAACAAATGAAGCAAGCTGATTAATTTCTGAGTAGAAGGGAAACATTCTCCATTTTTGATTGGAAAAATGTAATTAATCACGTATTATGCAAGTTATACATTGTGAAATATTTACAAAATATTTGATTAATTAATAAGAAAATATGATGGATGAAAATGTTGTGTTGGATTTTTATGATGTCAAATGCTATGTAGCAAGGCACAGTCATATGAATTGCGCTCCAACAGGTGCCGGGTATTAGTACCACCAGAGCACCTGATGAAGTACAATCAACATGCAGCCTCCATGGCTTCAGAACCCCAGGCTCTTCCCTGATAAAGCATCCACTCCTCTTCATACTCTATTATTATTATTTTTTTTATTTTTTTTCATTGTTCTTTTGAAGGCACCTCCACTCTTTTTCACATTTACATCTGTCGAGAATGCTGATAGGAGGGCTCACCCGTCTCGCGCGCTACTTCAGGTACCTGACTCGTATTTATTACACAGCCGGAAGTACCCGAGTAACACGCGGTACAAGTAGCAATTTAAATGTTTCTCGCAAATCCTTATTAATTATCGTTTTCTTCTTCGTTTTTCCGCCATCCTAAAACGATGAAATTTGAATTACAATTACTGTTAATACGTAATGCTGACAAAATTATCATATTTAGACAAGTTGAAAAGAAATAATTGGATGATACTTTTAGTCAAATTATTGTAATCTTGAGTAGGTTCAATCACTGCACATGGGTCAAATCAAGTGTAGTACCCAAAATTTGACGAATTAGATTGGAATGTTGATAAAAAATTGTATAATTTAAAAATAACTAGCTTGCAAAGCACTTATCATTAAAATGAAAATTACTTTAAAAAATTAAATACAACGTTGCCAAATGTTTCAACTTCATTCCAATGCAGCTTTAGGTACTATCCCAGCGAACTCGAGTTCAGTTAACCCCTTATTTTTCTGATGCCGTATCAAAGATTACATTTTTTTACATTTTTCGGAATATTTTCATAATTTTTGTCCGTATAGTTTACGAGATATGAACTATCAAAGTTACTGAGAATAGCGGTTGTGGAGATGAAACACCCTAAATCGAACAGAAAAAATGAAATTACTACAAAACCACACAGTTGATTCATTATTTAAAAAGTATTCATGAGGAGAACAGCATTTCAACTAAATAATAGAAAAAAAACATTCAATTCTCTGGATAGCTGCTGAAAAATTCCAATTAGAAGGAAGTCGTAACTATTTGCCCCTCTCTCTATTTTATGCATGTGATAAAAAATTAGTAATATAAAAAAAAAAAATTTTGAACAAAAGAATTATATTCACGAGCTCAAGACATGACTTTCGAATAAATAAATCACTTCTTCGAGTAAATTATTCTCTATTTAATTAAGATACTACTTAAACTATTGTAGAAAACTTAATTCTTGTTATTATCTAATATGGGCAGCAATTGTGCTTTATTTTTGAGACTCACTAATTTCTCATACTCTGCTTCTGTTGTCTCGTTGCTGTTAATATACGATATAAAATCAATGTTTGAAAGCTTCCTCATAACGTACTCTTCGTGACTACCGACTGGTGACATTTCAATGAAAAAATAATTCAAGCACGAAACCATAGTTATTATACATTGGACACTAAAATTTTAAAACTTGCTGGTATTTTTTGATCAATTCACTTATGATCTAATATTTGATCATTGATTATCGAGGGTTGAGAAAAAAAACATGTACAAATCCAAAAGAAAGGATAGAGTTATAGACTAAACACTCCCTTGAGAAGTTGAACTTACAAGAGTTGAAGCAAAACTGACACAATCCTCCTGACGTTGGTATTCGAGAGCTCACTCACGCATTCCAGTCTCGATTTGCTGTCTTTCTCACTCTTCCATCAAGTTGACTGAAGAAATGAGAGAAGTGAAAATGAAAATGTAAGGGAATGGAGAAGGGGTGAAGGCAAGAAACTATTTTGTGTTCCATAGTACAGATGTTGGCTCGAATTGTTGAGTACTCAGGTAGCGAATATTTTCCAGGAGAAGAGACAATTAGCTGAAATGCTAATTTTTCTGAATTTTTGGATTTAAGGGCGTTCCAAAGAAAATCAGTTTTCTTTCAGTCCTTTTGAAAATTTGGATATACATATTGAATAGCGTCCTTTATACGTAGACAAAATTTTAATAGTCTTTGCGGCACTAAATTTCTTGATATTGGCTACTTGAATTTGCATTTTGGCAGGCAAAGCCTATCCCAATTCATGTTGAAACGAATGTTTTATTATATAACAATGGTAATTTTCTTCAAATTGTTTCGAGAAACTGCAAATCATTAGTTTTTTCAAGAAAAAAATGTTGAAAATAAGCGATTTTCCATGGTTCCAAGTTTACCCCTCATAGCTTGACATTTCCAGATCCGAAATAAACGCAAGAAGATCATTTTTGTATTTCTGCGCATGTGGGACCGATCGAAAGAGTCGCACTACACCTCTTGACTTGGAATTTGAGCACCACTGCTACTTGGGAACGTCCTTAAGAATATTTACTAAGAATTTCAGATTGTGTGTAAACACAGGGGAGGCTTTTCCAGGGAGCAAGTACAGTAGAAGGATTATTCAGTTTGCACCAACACTTTCTGAATACGTGGAAAAAAAAAGGTTGGCCATGAGGGAACAATCCAAATTACCAAGAAATCTTCAGGTTCAAGGACGTTAAAGCTACTTTGGCAATTGTACATAAATTATGTATTATCCACATCGGATTATCTCAATTTCTAGAATCAAGGAATTCTGTCGAATCATTTGGGATTAAATTACAAACATGTGGAGTATTGAATAACCACGAAATTCATTCTTACATTACTAGTGATAGTTTTTTGGTAACGTTAACGAGTTCTTCAAATAAAAGAATAAAGGCGTTCAATCAAATCATTCAGACATTTCAAATATTTACTTTTTGATTAAAATTACGAATCATGAGGAATTTAATGTCTCGCATTAGATTGTTTCTTTTTTCAATGCGAATTCCTACTACTTAGGGAAATAATTTTTTTTTTCTGAATTTGAACTTCTGTAGTTTCAAACTACTGGTGAAATGTCGACTGCTGACGTTTACTTTAAAAAATCCCTGAGTCACGCGAGACTTTCGCCTCGTGATAAATGCGTGTTTGTATTCAATATCAGTTGTTTTAGTGAGTGTATATATACACAATAAAGAAAGATGAGACATTGGTGGTGATTGTTTGGTAGGTGGGAAAGTGGAGGGAGTAGAGTAAAAAAGATAAGTGCTTGGACAACGAGCGTTCCGGACGGATATCAAATTATCCACGATTATAAACGCTCCCGTCGACGCCTCCAATGTCTCTCATTCGTTTTATATCACTAATGATATTTATTGCAACATGATTTTTTTTTTCGAATAATTCCTTTTCTACCACCAATTTAATGAAACGATTGTTCAATTTAAATGATTTACAAATAAATGTTTAAAATTTCTCAATTCACGAATCTTCATTAATAATTGTACTTTAATAAATGTCTTGAAGAGAGAATTTTTCATCATAAAGGGGACGAAAAAAATATAATAACGTATCGTACGTGTGACCTTGAGACAAAAGAGGCGTGACCAACATTCGTAATTAACCCCAGCATTAGCATAAATTAATAAATTTGGTTTCTCATGCAAAACGGAAGTGCAAATTTTAAAATAATAATTTTACTGTTTAAAAGAAAAAGACTCTAAAAAAATCGATGAACGTCTACAAATATTCTTTCCTCCTCCTCGTCCTCTCTTTTTTTTTTTTTTTGGTCGAACGAGTTTTTTTTTATTGCAGAAATCTTGAGAACGAGGCGATAATGCGTGGGCGAGTTAGTCGACCTTGGAAAGCATACAAAGGAGAAGCGGTGAAAGAAGAAAGAAAACAGTGAGACGAAACGGAGTACCCCACCGAGCATTTTGTGTGCGAAATGATTTTAACCAGTGTCTACTACTCCACAGAGAGACCAACGGGAATGGAATATGAAAGAAAGAGAGAGACAGACAGACTCAGCTTATCTCGAATGAAAAAGGACAGACTTAGTATGACGTAGACATGGCAAATTCGCCTGGTGGCATCGTCCTGACATTGAGACTGAGAAACCAGCGCGTGTGTGTGTACCAAAGTTAAACGTCCACGAATTATTATGATTATTATTTTAATTTTATCGATTGTGCGCGCTATTGCCAGCTTAGAAACAAAGTGGCGTAAGTGCTGTGTTCGAGCATAGCATTTGGGCCACTTTGTTTCTAAGTCGACGAAAATAATTTTTTCATTTTTTTGAAATTCATGAGAATGAGAATAAGAAGGAATTATAAATAGCTTTTTCTTTCTCGTACAGCTTGGAAAGTCAGGTCCATTTGTACTTATATTTTTTAACCGTCCAAAGAGACGGTTAGAAGGGCTCAAAAAGCCAACGGGGGATGAAATCCTCTGCAATTGAATCGCTGTATCGAATATTAGTTGAGAGTAGAAGAGAGGCGAAGTGAGATTTTTATGTTGTGACGAAAGAAAGAGAAAGAATAAAGGGGGAAAAAAATGTATATTTTCACATTTCCAAGTGGGAGGAACGTGAGCCATTGAAGGCTGAATATGAGAAATGGAAAGTGTTGCAGAGGATTGTACCGGATGACAGTCTTCTGAGAAATTCCAATTGAAAATTATTATTATTTTTTTTCTTCTTTTCTTATTCGCTCTCTGCACATACTTCGGAGTATTTCATATGGATTCTATTTATTTGCCACCTTTTCTTCATTCCATCACTCGAATCAGAGAATAATTCTATGTATTTTTTCAAGCATAAATTTCTGAAAACATGATAAAATGAATTCACGGAAAGGAAAAAAAACTCAAATAATGTGATTCAGTCATTTTTTTAGTTTTCTCTGTTTTTTTTTTTTTTCGTAAACGGAGGAGAAAAATATTTGTTACAGGGAAATTTACTTCGCTCCAGAAAATTTCGATGTATATAGATATAAAAATTGCGAAGGGAAATTTGATTGTAAAAAAATTATCTTGTTACAAGAATTCTTTTTTCTCAGTGTAGTTAGGCTATATTTAGGACACTGCAGTGCAGATTGCGGGTTGCAGCTGACGTTCCAACCAAAATCCACAAGGTTTTTTTTTTTAACTGCAAACGGGAAAAAAAACAAATAAAGAGAAAGAGTATATTATAAAAAGAATAAGTGTTATTAAATTGGTCGTGTGAGTGTACGAATCCTTGTCCATGTTCTTTTGAGTGTTTCGCAAAAATCGTCTGAAGGCCACGAGACGAATAAAGAATACCATATCCGAAAGGATATTGGTGGACGTGTTGAGGGTACTCATTAACACTCACATTATTGGTATGAATTTTTCTTCTTTCCATTGAGAATCACAAAGGACCTCTCCCCCCCCCCCCTCCTCTTGCTGTAGGTTGATGACAAAACCCTTCTTTGTCAATATTAAAATTCGTGATATTCACTGTTTGCCTCTTTCTCCATATATTTTTCATGACACCAAGTAAGCCCATAATTGCCCTGTACTTTTGAATAATATGCAGAGAGAAACTAAAACATTGTAGAATATTGAATGAAGCCTTCAGTAGTCCTCAATTCACCTCATGCGTGTTTGCGAAACAAGAACGGCTGCTAAAAAACTCAGTCCACATCTTCAGGGCCACTGTATCCTTGAAGTGATAAATATGGAATAAATCCTAGGAACAACTGATTCCTCGTAAGTCGAAGGCATTGAATGTGTGTGGAGAAGAATAAGAAAATCTAGGAGTTTTGTTGGAAATTGATAGATTTTTCGAGAAAATAAAATATATTTGGTAGATTTTTCTCGAAAAAATACTATCATGCTCAGTTATCGTTATGCAATCTACCTGGAGTGCGAGATAACCGAGCACTTGTTAAATTTAGTTCGTAATTTTTTTTTTACGACCATGAATATACTTCCAATGAATGACTCGAATCATCCACTCAAATTGAATCAGAATCTCATTACAACAATCGACTGCTTACATTGAGAAGAAATAAGTGGTAAAAACAGTCAAATATTGATACCATTGGTCCTAATCAAATATTTGTTTCAAGATAATGAAAAAGAAGTTGTTGAATATACTGAATTCAGTTGATTCCAATAGTTAATCTGTTTGAATTAACTAAATTCAGTAAAAGCACCAACTTTTCAATTATTTGGAAGAAAAATTTGCTTAGGAACAAGGGTTTCACTATTTGATTGTTTCATACCACTTTTTTTTCTCAGTGCATTGGTCAATTTCGCGAATAAACTCTTCTTCTATATAAAATCTAATGTTTAATGTTATAAACATGATTTCTCTTCAGATGAAAGAGGTTAACCAAATCAAGAATTTTCCCTTTATCGTTCATTATATGGATAATATATTGCAAATTATTCAACTATTTATTAGTACTAGTCACCCCGAGTGACCTAACGACTTTGGTCGACTGATGAGGGACTCCCCGGTGTTATTTCGGCTGCGACGTTGCCGAATGCCCTCTACACTACCCGGGCGCGTTTAGCGAGTTTTCGGCAACGTTGTTCATCGGACAACTTCACGTAGCATGAGAAAATTTCGCTAGTTCTTAGAATGTATTTAACTTCCTCATAAACTTTGCAGAATATGTCCATTAAAAGAATATAATAGTTTATTAAGCACTTCAATGAACAAAGTCAAATTTTTCAGAATTTTCCGCTCAATCGATTGATCATAGAAAAATAAAAACGGGGAAACGCGGGGATTCCCTCATAAGGAGACCAATCTATGGGGTGAAGCTTTTCATCTCAGTTCCGAATTGAAAAGTTAGTTGCCGAAATTTTTCTCCTGACATCTAACATTTTCCGTATAACGCAACATTTTCACGCAAGAACCTTCCTAGAACTTGTTATCGCCTAACGATTAATTCCCATATGAGAATATTGCAAATAGATTTATCTTTAGCATCTGCTTAATAAACTTAGCACAAGATTTTTCCAAAAAGTTTCTCCTCCATATTCTGTTTGCAGTCGTGTTGATAGGTAGTTTTGGTTAATCCTCGATTAAATGTAGAAGAAAAAAAGAGAATGAACAGACTTAGAGCAGACCTGGGCATATTTCAGGTAGTCGGGAGCTCCGCGCTTTAATCCCATTACCGCTCTTTCTGCCTGAAGCCTAATCCGATCATAAACCGTAACCCCCTCCAATTCTTCAATTGAAAATATTTCGGTGCGACGATATTTTAGAAAGGGAGCTGAGTGCGAGTACGCGCATAATTTCAAGTTTTTTAGATATATTTCCATTCAACACGCGTAAGAAACTCGTGATAGTTGTGCTATCTCGCTGAATTCAGAAGATATCCTCCGAGAAATGGTGGCAAGGAATTATGCAACTTTTTTTAAATTTAAAGATGTTATTTTCTAATTATAATTTTGCCTACTCTTGGCTAACATTTTATCAATGCTACTCAATGGAAACCACATATGCAAAATTCTTCCTCCCCCCTCCCACCTCTCCCAATCACAAACTTCATTAACCGAAGCTCGTCATTGGTCCGCAAGCACTGATTTGGGGATGAGCAATTACAATTTTCAGGATTTTTAGTTAAATAGGGGGGGTAACTCTCTCTAATAATTGAAAAAGAAGCATCTCTTCCGCAATCTTTGTCTCTGTCTTACATAAATCTTTAGAAAAGAAGAAAAGAAAATATATTCAGCAATTCCTCCTAATTTAATTTAATTGCGCTACTGCACTCAGATTCGGCCATGTTCTCGCAGAAAAATGGTAATCAAATTCACTTATTTAAAGTCGGTTAAGAAACGGTTTTTCGCAGAAAGAAAAACATGTTCTCGGCTCTAGTTCCAGCATTGGTATTTCCAATGCAAAAAAAAATGACGGAAAAGTGAAAAATCGACGGTCCCTGTTCATTACTGAAGGAGAGGGGAGAATCGGACTGGCCCAAGTAACAGGATTACCGTCCGGCATTGTCCGTACTAATGAAGGTCGAGAGCACCGGGAGCCCAAAGATCTCGATTTGCCCAGGTCTGACTTAGAGGTCAACTCAGTGGATCAGCTCACCGGCGCCACAGGCCTAAAGGCACTCACCATTAAGCTCATTGTGTTTTAATTTTCTGTTTTGTTTTTTATTTATTTACTCATTTTTTCTTTTTATTCGCGCGGTCTCGCACGAATTTCAAGGACGTCGGTCCAATAAAAAACCGGCTCTCTGCCGCAATTCCAAAAAGAAAGCACCATGATCTGTATCCCACCGCCGTTCTACCCCCTCTACTTTTTCATTCTCGGTCATACGAATATGTTGTCTTTCCTCTTCTTTCGACTCTCACTTCTATCTACTCTTCACTCTTCATTCTCTTCCATCCTCCCTCACTCTACCACTTCATCTTCCTTCATTCCTTTATATTCTCTTCTTCTTTGCACATGCAGAAGAACATTCTGACGTCATCTTAGAGAATCTCATACCATTTCCGTTCGAGCCATACCCGGATCGATGCAGGTCTCTTTTCCCTATGCATCTTTTGGCTTCCCAAGAAACCTTCAAATGTATTATCATAAAATATCCATAAACGGTTATTTTTCCCTCACTGCAATTCATAATAATTGAATAACCATCTGTTCAATTAATTTTTCTTAAGGTAGTATCCTAGAGTACGGTCGATAAAACAGAAAAAATGGGGATTTGTAGTCTAATTTCCAATAAATTGCTGATAATTCGAAAAAACGAATGTTAATCCACCCGAAAAAATGATTAAGCTATTTAAAACTCATATTTTAAGCCTGTGCATATAATTTTTTTTGTTTCTTGATTTTTCTTTACATGACCAATCTCGCATCACATGCTTGAGATAGAGAGAGAGAGAGGGAAATAATTACGATTTACTTCTAATCAAAATTTCTCAATAACTATATGGAGAATTGACTATCTTTTTCTTCTATTATTTAGTTAAAATGGTGTTCTCTTCGTCATTCGTTTTTGAACAATGGGTCAACTGTGTGGTTTCTTTAGTAGTCTCGTTATTTTTGTCTGATTTAGGGAGTTTCATCCCCACCGCTGCTATTTTCAGTAATTTTGATAATTCATATCTCGTGAACTACACGGGTGAAAATTATGGAAAAAATCAATAAATTGTAAATAAATATCATCTTTGATATGGCATCAAAAAAACAAGATTATACTACCTTAAATAATCGAATTCTGGACCATTGGTATAGTCAAATGATTTGATAAATTTATCATATAAAGACACATGGTGTTCTAAATCCAGAAATAGGATTCTTGTTATTAAAGCAATTAATGTGAGTGGTCAATATCATGAGGCACACGAAACGTTTAACATGAAACACGGAATCCTTGATGAAATTGCCGCAGTTGGGTCGATGATGGTCCCCAAGTTATATACAGAGAATTTCACAGAGAAGACACTACGGCTCCATTATTCTTCCGAAAAATTAAACAAACTCCCTGAAGCTTCTTCACTTCAAGACATCCAAGAACATAACTTATTTCTGTCAATCATTGACTTTTCTAGTACTCTTCTTGACTCTACTTGATGGAAGGTACTGCAGAGGATGTCTACAGTCCTTTTAACAAACTGGGTCAACGGAATATTCAAGAAGACGGCGAGAAGATCACTGTAGCGAGTGCATTTTCCCTTATCCTTTTTCTTTGGTAGAGCAAGAGAGGGAGAAGTGAGGTAATTTAAGTCTCTTTCTTGAAAGGCTCTCAGAAGATAGTGAAAAAAAAAAAGTCTAAGAGTGACAATTATAAATTTCAAGCATAGTTTTTTTTTTGCAGAGTTTTTCGTAAACTTTCGAGTATCTAATTTATGAAGGTTTAATTTTAGATCGAGTATAATTGCCAGAATATGTAATGATGCTAGAGAGAGGATGGACTGGTTAAAAAATTTATTCTCAAAATTGGAATAAATTGGTTTTTTGAGATATTCTAGCACAAACTGGTATCAACATGTATAAATTGGTATTAAAATTGCCAATAAATCTGGTGAATAATCCGTGGAGCACTGCAAAAAAAAAAAAAGTATGCTGAAAAGAAAAAGGAAAAAAAAACCTCAACACACATTCCAAAAATAATTCCTGGTAAAACTAGGGACGTCTCAAGGTCTTCATAGGATAGAAAGAGAGGAAAGGGGGTCGAGAGACCAGTTGTAGAGATCTGACAGGCCATCGGACAAATTCGCAAAAATTCACATTAGTGCGCCTTTGGCCCTGAGTGTCTGTTGAGCCGATGAAACAGGCAAAGAATGGAGAGGTAGGAAAGGGGCTAAAGAGAGAGAAAGTGTATGTGTGTGTGTGTGAGAGTACACGAAAGAGGTAGTGAAAAGAGGGGGCTCAGTCAGACAGGGGCGGGGCACACGGTGTACGCGGAGGGCCCGTAGGAGGGGGCGCCTAGCAACAGTCCCGCTGGCGCGGCCGGCCAGGAGGCCAAGCGTGATTAAATAAAACTGGCGTCGTGCGCGCACGGCGACGACCCACCAGGCGTTGACATCAGGCTCTGTACATACACACATACGCATACATATATTACAAGACTTAACTATAAACTCTTGTGTGTTCCTCTATTCTGCATGTTGAAAGAACCGTACGCACAGTGGATTTGAAGAGTGAGGGCAAATTTTAGTTTTCAAAAAGGGTGGAGAACTGATAGTATGGCCCAGAACTGAGGATCTACCGCACATGCGCAATAATTTTGTTCTTTGAATGAAGACCACTATTTTTATCTTTTTTTTTTTGGATTCTGAGAAGAGATTGCAAAAGATAAATTTGCCATTGAAAAAAAAGATTCAAGTAGATAATTTCATCTTTTTAATGATATGTTTGTGGCAAGAAAATTGACTTTGTTGTAGAAAATTCATGTCGTTTGAAAAAGGTGGGATATAATAGAAAAACTTTGCCACAAATTTTTCTTTTCAGTGATGCTGAATGTATTTCAAGTTAAAAAAAAACGAAATTTCAAATTTCGTTGAAAATTGATTCTTTGCTAAAGCAGAAAAAAAAATCTATATGAATGCGAAACAAGTGAATTAACGAAATGATCATCGAGGCATATCGGTGACGCTCGGACGAAAGTCTGCCTTCGACCTGTCTCGAGGTCGAAACGCAATTTAAAAGGAGTGGCCTGGTAACAGTCGAGACACTATCTCACCTCTTCTTCTGTATCCCTCTCTCCCTCCCCTCCTTGCTTGGCCCTGTGTTTCCTTTTATTCTTCGAAGAATTATGATTGTTTTTTTTTTTTGCAATACGGCGTCGTCGAATAATGGAAGAATTAACGTTTGAAAGTGTGGAATTTGTTACAATTTAAAATCCAAAAATTAGTTTCATTTTTTTTTTTAATGTAATTTATAGCGGATGGAGTGGAGTTATCGAGTATGTGGGTACTTCGTGTCGGCAGTCTTGCGATGCGCATCGGCGCGTGGCGGTGTTGGATCGGTTTGCTATATATATATATATATATATAAGTATGTCTTTCTCTTGTATCTCTCTTGCACTCTCTGGTCAGGCACAAACTCGATGTGAAGCATTAACATGCCCGTCAACCGGAAGTACTGATAGTAATGTCAGAATCAGATCGTAGTCTCGATTTCACCCGAAGTGATTTAAATGTGGGGAGTGCCATGCTACACTTCATCAAACAAAATTGTAACACATTCGATAATATTGACATTATTAAATGTTAGAATAGTCAGACAAATAAATGACATTAGAATCAAGGATTCAACCGGCTTGAAGTAGAAAATTATAAGGGTAATTGGAAGAAAGTTTGCTGAAATGTTTATTCCCGGACTTTAGAATATGATAAAACGAACTCCTCCGTCTTGCAGCAATAAAATTTTACTATAATTCGTACATAGAACAATTGCCAAAACGGAATGAAGTCAAAATTTCAAAAACTAAAATTGACTACCTGAATAGTATATAAAATAAAATCCGCTATTCTCTACCCCACCGGAAGTAGAAAATAGGTCAAGGCTTTCGGAAGTTCAAGATCCGTTTGATTTTTTCCAACTCAAATTGGTTCTACATGAAGTAACATGATACAATCCATTTTCTTTTGAATTACAAAAATCATACAACAATCCGCAGAAAATTTACATAAATATTCATTGTCAAGTGTTTATGGAAATAACGGTTAGGAATGACGCTCAAAAGAAATAATCAGTGAGAAGGAAAAATATGAAATGATAATTATAAAGAAAAAAAAAAAGTACGCTCCAAATTTGAATCCGTTAACTTGACCGTTCAGCCACATACGTGACATTGTGTGAATCAGACACGCGCAAATAAAATATGAGTAAAAAGAGAAAAAAAATCGATACAAAATGGCGTCAATTATTCTCATGATTCACTTCCTATGCCATATGCTTCATGAAATTTAATTTCCGGAAATAATTGAATCATCGCAAATTCCCACAATACACAGTTATCTCAGTTATTTTTTTGCAATATTATCAAGTTTATCAAGCTAGACAAATATAACGTTTAATTTTGTAAGAAGAAAACGTGAATTTTTGCAAATAAATTATTAGATAAAAAAAATTTATTGCCATTTGTGAATATCTGTATATAGAGTTCGTTACCTTACAAAGCACGTGTTCCCGGCATAAGAATTGTACCGGGCGAAGGTTAGAGTGGAAACGAAACGGTTCGCCTCTGACTATGACCCGCACACTTTCTTTCATTTCGCTCCTATCTCAATAGAATGAGGGGAAAATAAGTGGCTTTTCTGTCGGATCGATACGGTTAGAAACGGCTTGTGGACAATCTGAGAAGTTCATTGGCATTAAAAAAAAAATTGTGTGTAATTTTTTTTTTTCTACCGATAATTATCAAGACAAGATGAATAGAGTGAGAAGAATTATTTGAAATGAAAAAAGAGTCTCGAATGTTGAGAGAATGATTGAGAATTTTTCAACTTATTTTTAATGAGTTAAATGACTTTATTTCTTCAACAACAACGTTCCTCAATGTGTGTCGGTTAGACTGGTTAAAACGAGTTAATCTACCAAGCAAAATGGATTCCACAGAGCATTCAGACCGTCATCTCTTATCATTCTTTCTCAATTAGTACCATCATAACTTTTTTTTATTACATTTTTTTCTCACCGCGAAATGTTTCTAATATTAGAAGGAAATTCTTTCTCTTACCAGATTTATTTGATGATCTATCGATTTGTAGGAAGTACCGCTTCATCCATTTTTCGGTTTAAAATATAACTTTGATCACCTTGAGAATTGTATTTTTCTTTAAAATTTGCAGATAACGTTTCGCAATATTCTCGTTTCTGTTTTTATTTTTTCTCTTAAACTACTCAGCCAGGTCTTCTTCGATAATTAATTGCACCAATGGGTGGAGAATTCAGTTTTTCCTTCGAGTTTCGAAAGAGAAGAGAGTTTTGAAAATTCAATTACATAAAATAAATTTGCACGAGATTGGAGGGGTACAAAAGAGGAAGAGGGAATAAAAATGGCGTATTAACACGTCACCAAAACCACTCATGCTAATTTCTTTATGAACTCTTTGTCTCCTCTTTCTCATGGAGTATTTCAATTTTCATTTTTTTTTTCTTTCGAAACCTAAATTACGAGTTCTTTGAATTCTCCGACACTGTTTTTTCTATCTTACAATAGACAGAGGCAAAATTTGAAGAATTAAATAAACAATAATTCAGTTCAAAATAATTTTTTGAATGAATTTTCTTTGTCCTCTTTGTCAAGTGCCAGGCTGAGTATTTTTTGTATATGCGAATAAAAAATTTCAAGTCGCCCGAATAAGAATGAGATAACATGGAAACCGAAAATTTTCAAATAGAACATCCTGTTTGACGAAATGCCGGCGACGAACTGGCCGATCGGACTTACTCCAATGCCAGTAGAACCTCGTCGCTGTTTTACGGTAGATAGCGGGGGAAGGTGAAGTCATAGACGGTGAAGAGGGGAGAATGAAGGGGATTTCCACTCTCCTACTCGCATGTATGTGCAGGATACCGACTCCAAAAGCTACTCGACGTCGTCTCGTGGCACATCGGATCTAACCGACGAATTCAAACGGACATGTACGAACACGCACAAACTCCTTTTTTTTTCTGTATCTTTCTCTGTCAATTTACGCGACACAATACAAAAGAACCGGCCGGCCGGCATCTTCATTTTACTACTTAACACTGTGGCGCTAGTAGTCTTTTCCAAAATTTATTTTCACATGATTTGATTTGGTATATAGTCGCAAGACTAAATACAACACAAAAACCAAAAAAAACACTTGTTTTTGATTTTATAATATTTTGCGTCTTCCTACAATTTAACTAGAGATATCTAATTTTCCAAATACCTCGGAATGAAATATTATAAAGAATCTTTCTAATAAGAAGGACACAAACTCTGAATATGTAGATTTGGTGTCTGATTCTTCTCCAGGAGAATGAAAAATAGCATTGCATGTCACTGGAGAAATTCCATTATAATCGTACAAAATTGGAGGAGCACTTGATTTTTCTAAACTTTTAAACAGAAACAATTATTGCTATTGAAAATTCGAAAGAATTGGAATTTTGATAATTCGTAGTTGGGAATTTTATACAAATATTTTGGGCAATATCGCCGATGTAGAAACAAGAGGTCGTAAGTGCAATTTGTTCCACCAAAAAGAGACGTATCTCCCGCACATACGCCCTTTTTTTACTATATAATTTCAAAGTGAATTGAAAATTTACAACTATTAATAAAACAAGGGCATTTGTTCAGAAGATTATGACCTTACGTTGCTCATTACGTCATGAAAATCATTTTGAGATGTATTTCGGACATATGCCCCTTTTCCTTTGAATAGTGGGTTTTCTGGCACTTACGCTGTTTGGCTTTCAGGCTGACGATATACTCCTTGACATTTGTCATTTTCAAGGAAACAACAAAAAATTAAATAAAATATATTGAAAGAAATGAGATTAGCTGTCCTCAACGATTTTTCATTTATTTGGGTAGCCAAGAGTGCTAGAATCGAGAAAAAAAATGGTTTCAGCTTGGGGCGATGTTCCACCGCAAAAATCAAAGGTCGTGTGAGAGATGCAAAATAGGTGACGCGCCTTGAAGGAGAACATAAATGAAAATCTGAAGAACAGCACTCTCCTTCTCCATCTTCTTCGTCTTAGTTCGATACTGGTAAGATGGAAAGGACTAGAAGGGAAAAGAAGTACGGGGTGAGTGTGAGACGCATTATATGGCTGAGGAGAGACAGCCAGACATAGCGGGATGAAGAAAGGGAGGGAGAATTTCACCACTGTCGAGACGACAGAAGTGCGAGGACGATGAAGGGCAAAAGAGGGATAGGAGAGTGCACGGGTCCTTCACCCGTAGTGGGGCTAGAGTGGGGAAGAAAACAGTCGGCTGCTGGGCGCAGTGATCTCTCCTCATCTCGTTCTATCTCTCTTCGTCTCCTTACACTCAAACCCTCGTGTGCGACCGGATAACCCTCATCCCCAATTGCGTTCGTCTAATTAGTTATTGCCTAATTGGCAATTCAACAACATCTACATGATACTCCTATTAAAGTAAAGCATTTAAAAAATAACGTGAGTGGTAATTTTCTCCCTCTTTTCGTTATACTGCAGGTAAATGGTCATTTCGAAAGTTGCTCATGATTTTTTTTTAAATATCTAATTAATTTCTCCTCATGATTAATTATTCATTTTATTCTTTGAATATTTTATTATTATTATTATAGGTCACTTGTGAAGTATACTTTTTTAAAAATATAATTAAACAAAATTACTAAATATCCATGTTTAATTGATCATTTCAACATAAATGATCATCTACCCTCATTCCAAACATTACAGAATCAGTAACTTCTAAAAATGTTTTTGCCTTCATTTTATGAGGGCAAGTTATGGAAGCTTTATTTTTTTTTTGCAGTGTATTGTTTTACAGGCAAGAGTAATTTTGAACCCTTTTGAACCCTTCGGCTCTTACTCCTGTAACAAAGCTTGTGCCATAAAACGACGTAAAAGTAGAGTGAGAGAGGTATAGGCAGACCAAGAGGAAAAGAACAGAGAGGACTAGGGAAGAGGAGAGGAGGGGACAATCCGTCGCGAATTTCACATCGACCATCAACTGGTGCCAATAACGTATATACGATGCTACAGAGGTATAGGGGGCACATAGCAGGGCGTGGTACTTTACTGCCTGCAGGGACGACCTCATGACACTATGCACCCTCAACGATTTTATAGGCAGACGATAGATTCTGAAGGTGGATTGTTAAAAATTAATAAAATTAAATTTCTTCTAATTGAGAATTCTTTCGATTGAATGCTCTCAAGACTGAAATTTTAAAGTTTTCAGCCTTCTCAGATCTAGATTGGGCTCTGAAACGTTTTTTAAATTCAATAATCTTGGTGAATGGTTTTTTTTTTAGATAAATCAGTGATTCTTCTTAGAAGTCACGACACATATAAGGTAGATGTCATTAATTTTTTTTTTACTAATAATATCAGCAAATAATTTCATATAGAAGGTGAAAAAAAAGAAATTTATTCAACTCTATCCAAAGAGACTCTACCTCTTTATATTGAATATTTAGAATTAAAAACAATGAGAATGAGAAAAGTGAATTACATGAGAAAAAATATCAATAGACTGTAGTAAATATTTTTAGACAAACATTTTTTTCAATATAAAATCATTGCTTTAATCGCACGCACAGAAAGGATAAATGATAATCAATAACTCAAAATATAGTTTGTTTAATACACGTAAATAGAAAATCTCAACTAATTAATAAATCGAATAATTAAAAATCTGGCTTTGAAATAAAGTTGATAAAATATCTAGATATTAAAATGACAAAGTCTTTGGTAACGGATGCACACGAGGTGACCCGTCAAGTTTAGCAGTTGAACGCTACGTGAAGTCCCTTGGGCCTGTAGGGACTTGTCTCCCGTCTATTGCGTCATAGCACGAAGAACAGTGTTGCTTAATGGACCCCTTTGTCCTGATAAGTTGGCCTATTCGAAAATTCTCGAAAATTCCCCCACAAGATATAACATAGATAGAATAAACCATTCAATCTAACAATGATGCGTATGGTTAAAAAATCAAAATACTAACCCTAGATTGTTCATTCTGAGTGACTCAACGACTTCAGTCGGATGATGAGGGATTCCCCGGTGTGTTATTTCAGTTGCGACGTTGCCGATTCCCCTCTACATTGCGCCAGCACGTTTAGCGAGCTTTCAGCAACGTCGCTCATCGAATAACTCCATTCAGCATAAGAAAAATTTCGCGGGCACCTAGAATTTATTCTATGCTTCATCAACTTTGCAAGGTATGTCATTCAAGAAATATCATGGTTTGTTAAACATTTATTGAATAAATTAAAGTTTTTCCAGAATTGTCCGCTCAAGCGATTGATCATAGAAAAATAAAAACAGCGGAACACCGGGTGTTCTTCATGAGGCGACCAGTCTAGGGTCAAAGATCGAAGAAATGAAGTCATATGTCTCAACTTATCAGAATCTTACTTATTCAATTTTACTGTAGCCTTTTATGAATACGTCTCACCGTCAGTTGCCTAATAGAAAACTAAAATCGAGTACATTGATCCCGAATTTTTCGTGAACAGTTATCGCAGCGACAAATCCTATTTTTCATTGCAATTGTGCTAGAGTTTCGTTTTCTGGGGTGACAGCTGCAAAATCTGAATCAAAAACACTTCTTCCCCTTCGAACTCTCGTGAAACGACAATTTTACTTGTATACAATTTATTTCGAATTAATTTTCTATAATTATTTTCATAACGATATTGATTGTTGTTACAGGAGAGAAATTTTTAGAGTTAAAATTCGAAAAGTTTCCTCATTCTTCGCGCAAAAGAAATAAATAAAAGAAATTGAATAGAACGAAGAAATATTCTATATAACCAATAAGGAGCTTACGAGTCTCTCTCTGTCTCTCGTTTTATTGGCGGCTCTGCGAGCATGTTCAGAAATTCTTCGTTGAAATCATTGTTCTCCCTATCCCCGAAAAAGAGCAGAAAAAACAGAGAAAAAATTCTCGAATCTCCTGATATTGAAACAATTTTTGATCTTTGAAGCTACTTGACACTTCTTCCATAATCATTATAAAATAAATAAAAAAACATATATATATATATCTATATTATACATGTAAATTAAAAGGCAAAAGACTATAGGTGAAAAAAACGGGCAGAAATTGAGAAAGTGTTATTTTTAGAGTTAAGAAAGAAAGATTTTCTTCCCCTTCCGGTATGTAATGGCGCAAAGAGTATAAGGAGAAGGGTTGATGATCGAGGCAATGCAGTGGCAAGCGTATGTGCAATGCGGCGCTGCCTAACGACTCAACGACGGGCGTGGTGTGGATAACTGACCTCGCCTCGTCGTCCAAACCCGCCTTCACCTTCGCTGGCAATTTTATGCCCCCCACCCTCCACAATCTCTTTTGCTCCGTCTCTGTCTTCCTTCCCCCACTTCATTCTGGGAACGTCATCAAGCAGCCCACATGGTGTACACCGGTTTTTTAAAATACGTGCAGTAACGTTCGTGTCAAGGTTTAAACCCTAATATTCACCAGAAATTCATTTATCGATCATTATAGATGATAAGAGAATTTGGCATGAGTTTTTTTTTTCATCTTCCCTCCTCTTCTTTCGAGCTGTCTGAGAAAGAACACTTGAGCCACTGAATGTTTAATATATTTTCACAGACATTTTTAATGGCATCTTTATACTTTCTTTTTCTTTCAGTACCCTCGGAGAATTTAGATAACCTAAGAAGGCATTTGCAGGGCCCTGATATTCCTGGGTTACAATTCTCATTCCTTTCTACTCTCTCTCGCACACCTACTGGGGAACTTGAACGAATTGGCAGACGGTAGTCTGGCTGTCTCGTTGCTCGGCAACGCGCCACTGGCCACCGCGATGATAGGGTGAAATTCAGGGAATGGCTTTGAGTAAATTTCTGAAGTTTGAAAAATCAACTTGAAAATTTTTTTTTCATTCATTTCCAATTTTCCCCTAAGCTTTCACCGATAACAAAAAATTTATAAGCTATTACGATGCTGATTTTTTTTTTTTTTTAGTTAATCATTTGTCTAGGCATTCACATTTGAGATTAATTGATCTTCTGTTACACATGAGGAATGAAATCAAGAGATGAATGAACAATCACAAATGTAAATTCTCCATCGTGCAGTGTATGTATGAGGCTTTTTTTTGTAAGCTATTGTTCTGCAATTGAACGGTATTATTTGAAATAAGTGTATGCTACTAATAATGATAAATATTCTTCACTATTTATAATCTTATGAAGCTGCACCTATGTATACTTTTTCCTCAGGGACTTATTTCAACAACAATCCATTGTTAATGGTAAATTACTCATTCAAATTTCAAATGGGTGATGGAAAATTCATAAGTATTCATAAGTCATCCTTAGACTGATCATATTATGAGGGATTCCCTCATCATATGAGAGCAGTTCCGCTGCTTTTATTTTTCTATGATCAATTAGATGAGCAGATAATTCGGTGGCACGGCTCAATGACATTAAGAAAAATAACACACAATAAAAAATAAAACACTGTAGAATATTATACAAAAAATATTATTTAGCAAAAATAGCCTATGCAACAATAGCCTAACAACACATATCAATAATGTTACAGCATTTTTTTTCTGTATGAATTGTTGAATCATAAAGATTAGCGTACGAATTTCGACTTGAGATTTCGTCATTTGTGTCCAATTTCATATTCATTCAGATACTCCCATCGTCTTTTTTTTGTTACAATTTGTTTTTTATTTAACTCTGAAAATAGCGATGATAATTGGAAGCTAAATGATTTTTGATGAAATGTGTTTTTTTATCATCCGTTATTTTTTTTTATGTATTTTTTTTTGTTCCATTTTTGCTCTTGTTAGTCAGACATGTAACTGAAAATTCTGAAAAAATTGACTTTGTTTATTAAAGTGTTTAATAAAAAAATACATTTTTTTAATCATATCCTCCAAAGTTGCCAAAAGCTCGGTAAACGCACCCAGGCAGTATAGAAGGAACCCGGCAACGTTGCTGTCGGCATAACACGGCGGGGAATCCTTCACCATTCGACCAAAGTCGTTAGGTCGCTGACCAGTCTAGGATTAATTAATTATTTTCGTTAACATTTTCAAGTCTTTGCAAGTACTTTACGTCTATTCCTTTCTTTTTTCATTAAAAAAAAAATACATGGATATACATAGCTAATTCGTTACGTCAAGCATCAGAAGTATATCCCTCTGGAATGTTCTCTAATTTTTTTTTCTCTTCATTTTTCCATCCGACTATCATCGCATACCACTTGAATGCACGCATTCACCGTGAAGAAAAACGAAGAACGCCCACGAAAATATCATTAAAGTACCTGCTGAGTCAGGTTGAATAGTCTTCCAACATTTTAATCTGTTATTATTCAATTATATGAAAAATTCGTATCTCCCTCTCACTTTTTGCTTCTGTGCCACATTGTAAGCACGATAAAAAGCATATATGTACGGAGAAATATATGGTCCTGGATAGATGATTTTATGTCAGCTAAATCAGAAGGCATGTTGTGTAGTTATAGCCTCCGATTGCTTATTGCTGTAAAAGAATGAAATTCACAATGATAGTTAACCGATTTTGTATTCCTTTCTTTTTCAATTCTGCTTGAATAAAACACTTTCTTCGTTTGCTGTGAGATGACTCATTGGGTGACTCAAGGCAAAAGATCTCCAGATTTCTCCGGGGGACTCTGAATGTTTCGAAATCTTAGACCTAAAATTAATTGACTTGATCAATTTTTTTGCAGCCGTTTAACTTCAACGTAAAATTTTATATTTTTTCTTTACTTTTCACGATAATTTCAATTAAAGTTCATCAAGATTGAAATGACTTATGGAAAAGTTATTTTTAACTGGAAACTAGGGGCAAAAATTCATGCATCGAGGTGTTCAAAAAGTAAACTGTATTATACCACTTTTTTCCTAGCTGTTTAATGAATTTCTCAATTTTCCTGAAGGCCAGCACCATGAGGCTCATTATTATCAAAGCTTTCTCACTGGATTAATTGAATTTGTGCAGTGGATATAGTCAGAAGAAGATATTCAATCGCCCCACTCATAATTGAGTCATGCACTTTTTATTAAAAAAAAAAAAAAAAAACAAAAGTGACTACATCCCGTGTGGAAATATGTATACCAAATTTTGGAGGAAAAAAGTCATATTCTCATAAAATTTGACAAATTTCCGAAAACATTATGTCATTATTTAAAATTTTTTGACACAATCTATTATAAAATTCCCATGTTTAGCCCATAAGAGTTCCGAATATGACCTTTTTTGACTTACAATAAAAAAATCATGTCATGATTGGTCAAATTCTTTCATAAAAATATTCCGCCATAATTCGAAAGATTATGACAGAATATGGCACATTTTTATTTCATTGTGTAGCATGTGATTCTGAGGGGTTTGATATATCAAAATATGTCAAAACAAAAAGTCCTAAAAATGAAGGAAATGGCAAATTATGTAATGATATGGGACTTTTCGAAATGTTATGACATCATATTTCGAGGGACGTTTTCTGAATTTGTCATTTTCTGTCAAAAAACGTCGAATTCTAGCCGGAATCGACATGATTGTTTATGATTTATAATTTTCGAATGAAAAAATGAAAGTTTTTCACAATTTATGTTGTTGTTGGTCAACGAGCAAATCTGACATATTCGGTCATTATTGGTCGGGAAGATAAATTTTTTTCGTTATAATATGTCAAAAAATGAAATATTATGACAAAGTTCGATATCAATCGTCATATTTCGTCATTTTCTGCTATATTATGACATTTTTCAGTGCAATCTGTCATTTTTGCTAGAATTTCTCTCTACCTGAGAAATAAATTAATCACATTCAAATGAAGATTTTATCACGAGTTTCATGATTAAAGCATATTTACGCACCTAAAAACATAGCAAATTTCCTCTGACGTCTTAACATCACGTGCAAAGTGTTATTTTCTTATCATCTCGTCTCTTATCATCTCATCTACTCAGGCCTTCAAAACTGAGATCAATAACACTGATTCTTTTCATGCCTTGTCAACAATGTGTACTCCATCGCTAAACGAATTCAATGAGTCACTTAACTTGACGAGGACAACGTTATGATATGTGTAATTGAGAAACTTTGAGAGAGAAAGAGAAACCATAAAAAAAGCGGTTGAGTTTCCCGTAATGGAAATATTGATTTAATGAATGAATTGTTGGAAATAACAGACTCTTTCCACTGGTAAATCCTATGATACAATAAATTTAAGACGCATTCGTCTTGATCCGAGTTCATTTATTGAAGAAAAAGTTTTGTTTCTCAGTTTTTGAGCTTCACTGAGAATTACCCAGAAAAAAATGGATTCGATCATCAAGTTAATAATGACATCATGAAATTAAAACTAGATATTTAAATTCTCATAGACTCTACACCCAAAAATTCGTCATTCGATTCTGAGATATGTTAGGAAAATCAATTTTAAATAAAAAAAATCAAATTGTTTTGTTTCATTGCATTACTACTGATTCTTATTATAGTAAATGAAAATGAAAGTATTTATCTGAAGAGATTTGCCTGCAGCAGATGGAAACTTAATTTACATAAATTTCAATTCTTTTTACAATCATAATATTTTTTTCATGCAATCTTCAATAATATTAAGTTTTTATCTTGTTCATTTATTTGTCAATGAGAAAATCACTTCGCAGCAGCTTCTCGTTGAATCAATGGATATTGTGAAATAGTCATTCTTACATGTTTCGTGGGAGGAATTGGATGTACTACGAATTTGAAAGGTTTAGTTACAGTGATGAGACGCGATCGAATCGATTATGTATATATGCGCTGGAACGCATAGTTAGGCAGGTGCTCGTAATAATCAACCTAGACGCCCGACTAATTTCATCAATTTACAAGAAAATTGTTTATTTTAGTTTTTTTTTCTTTCTATATTCAATATAATACAATGGCAGTCTCACTCTGTTTCACATTCTTCATTCAAACAATTTATATTTCATTAATTAATTTTTCATCCAATGTCCATTAATCCTACGCAATGACAATCTCATGATATTTCCATATTTTTTTTTTATGAAAAGTTTGTGTATAAAAAGAAAGGAATAACTTGCCTACGAATTTTACCTAATTAAATTATAGGTAGAAATTGTTTACAAATGTCAATTATTAAAAATGTATGAAGAGAAAAAAATCTGTTCGGTCATACAGACCATTGAATTGCACGTAAAAGAAACAAATTTGAGAAAAACAAATCATTTTAATGCGCAACATTAATGGACTTGTCGTGACTTTATTTATTCTCCATTGTTTATGCTCTTTTCAAAGAATCTATCAACGGAATAATCGGGCAAAAGTTCGTAGAGCATGGACCACTGCTTTTGGTGACACTTTTTGACTGAAAAATAATAAATTTAATGAAATTATTGTCACGTTAAAAATAAGTTAATCATGAATATAAGAATATCCTGTGTATGAAAAATTACAGTAGAAAATTTCTATAGAATATTCCTATAGATTCGTTCTCTAGCTTTATTGTATATGATATTGGGATATTTTTCATAGGTATTGTTTCCATACAAGTGTTCTTTAAAACTTTGCGCCTTTCGTGCTCATTTTTTTTAACCTTACCAGTGCCTATGAAAGATATTCCAATATCATACATCATAAACCTATAGAATTCTCTATAGAATAAATCGATAAAAATTTCTTATAGGGATTTTTCATACGTGTGTCTTGATCTACTTATAATTCACTATTGTGTTTAACAAAATTACCTTAAAATTGTATTATGAAATTCCGATAGCTGTTGGGGAGTTGCGGTAGGAGATCCACCTGAATTTTGTACTGGCATTGATCCCATTGCTTCTACAAGCCAAGTTGCCATTGACTGAAAAATATAGAATAAAGAAATCAAGTATCAATTCTCCATTCCACTCAAACTTCATCTTTGTTTCCACAATAACAAAAAAAATGAATTGGATTGATATTGATAAACCAAGATGATAAAGAGAAATTTACCGTTGAATCAAAAAGAGATAGCTCAGCGAGCACATCAGCAATGTCTGGGAGCATATAAGTTGGTAATTGGAATACAGCAGCGTGTAGAAGACTAGTGACCAACGTTTGACCTTTTTCTCTCAGTATGCCTTGTACCATCTGTCGCCTTATCGTGAAATCTGATCTTTCCTGAACCAGAAGAAGAATTTATTTTTAATAAATTTAATGGAAAAAAATTATATTGATTTTAGATTTTTTTTTAATTCTCAGATCTTATCTGTGAAAAGGAAACTTTTCTTACGTCATGATTTCGTCCACTGTGCAGAAAATCGTAGAAGAATTTCATAACAGAAGCATTGGCATCTCTGTGATCCAAGCTGCAAGCCATTATAGCACAGTCAACAATACAACTGAGTGCAGCTGAATGTAGAAATGCAATGGGAGCTCTCTGAAGGAATCTGCAATTAAAAACATTGTATAAACTGATGTTGTTATCTATTGATTATCCAAGAGTGAATAAAGTTAGATATATGAGATTTTTAAAATAAAATTAGAATAATTTTTACCTAGCACATAATCTAAAAAGATCATCAACAGTATCAGGATGATGCTTGAGTCCATCAGTCTCCTGTAAAATGGTAAAAGTTGGTCCGATAAATGCCTCGAGCATTCCAACAAGACCAGCAGCACAGTCATGATCACCAGCATATTCATCTACAAGAATTGAGCCCAAGTACAAGAAACAACTGTGTTGATGTGAACCATACAATTGTACAATTTGTTTAACAATTGGTTCCAACAGATGAACAGCATGCTGACCAATGCATCTCACAGCGTATCTGATACACCTACAGCATCTCTCCATTATTCTAGGATCATCCTGATACTTATTACAAACGCTTGAAAATATTGGCCATAATTCAGTGATAACACTCTGACAGGGATGTGGTTCATTCGAATTAACAATTTGTGGATTTGTGTGTCGGAATATGGCAGCTAATCTGTCAAGCCAAAAAACTGGATCAGTCTTAGTGCCTCTTTCTAAAGGAATACCCTGTGCTTCAACCAATTCACAGAGTGGACTAACTTGTAACCCGCATACTTCCTTCATCGCAGGACTTATTTCATTTCCCGGTAATCGTGCAACTATAATAGATACACCCTTTAGAAATCCAATAGCAGCTTCACTGCTGATTGGGAAACTATCGAGTGATCTTGCTATTTGTAATAATCCTGGAAAATGAGATGCCATATGTCCTGGACAAGCTGTACATATACTGTGTAGAGCACTTGATGCTGCACTTGCTAATCCTCTTTGATTCAAGCATGTCAGTAAAAAATTCAAAACAGGCTCCAATGATTGTGGATGACTGTTGATCCATTCACATAATTCACCGAGTAATAAAATACTCGTGTGTTTAACAGCAATATGAGTATTCTCATGAACACCGAGTATAGCTTCGACAACTTTAGGTACTACATCATTTTCTTCTGGTAGTATATTTTTTGCCACTGATTGCATTATATATAAGGCTGCTTCTGTTGAATCCCAAGTTGGTGATCTTGCTGATTGTTCATGTCCATTATTACCAGTTAATGTTGAGAACATTTGACGAAAACAGTGACTACTACCAACAACAAATACAACATCTTTTATCAATTCTGATACGCGTATACGAAAATCAGCAAAATCTTCGCCACCACTGCCCTCTTCTACAAGGCCCAAATGATCTGGCTCCATTTGACAGTGCTTGCACAGAGCCCCTATTAATCTTTCAATGTATGGCCTGAATAATACATTTAATTGATCGTTGTTTTTACGATACAAAACTTCGGATAATTTATACCACAAATTGAATGTTATTTGGGCAACTTCATAATCATGATGACCAACACATACGAGGACTAGATCGAGAATTCTAATTGCATAGTGTTGTGTTCCGCTCATACTACCAATGACCATTGTATCTAAAAATGTTTCAGCTAGTTCTGTAAAAATACGACAGTAATTCACTGATTTTTCCAACTCCTCGTGGGCCACTGATAAATGGTAAGGTTGCTCGAGTGATATAACACTAGTGAATAAGCATAATTGTAGCTGTTGAAGTTGAGCAGTTTGATCACTACTAGTACGCTCGTAATCTTCCTCAAGAGTTTGAAGAATAACACAAACACAGTCTGCGGCCGCATCATGGAGCGAAGAAACAGACAAGTCATTCTCCAAGACCTGTTTTAATATGAATAATGATTATTTTCTTGCTAGGAGTTTTCAATGAATTTCTAAATTTTCTTCCTTACCTGAAATGCATAGGCCACAACATTACTGTTTGGAATTGTCTGGAGCGACATAGCATGAACTCTCACCCAGCTGGTCAAACATCTGAGAATTCTCACGTGAATTTGGATATTATCGCCTCCACTTTTCAGACACATTTTCTGGAATTAATAATATTAAATATTTTGAATGAAGAAATTCATATGATACTGAAAATAACACCAATCTCGCAATTTTTAGATTTCTTTTTCTTCTAACAAATAAATTATTTGAAAAAATGAAAAAGATGGACACAGTAAATTCAAAAAGCTATAAGTGCGGATTGTTTAAATATTTTCCACTCGTTAACTTTCATGGAATAAAAATAAAAATTACGTACAAGAAACTCTGTTACTGTTTCAGCACAAGATGTGAGTTCAACAAAGACATTATTTCTTCTATTCGCTCCTAATCTAAAAAGTAAAAAGTTATTAAAACAATACAAATATTTGTATATACGAGAAAATATGTAATAAATGTGATGTAATTTAATTACCTGATTGATTTAGACATAGCTTCTTCAGGGAAAACCGTCATAATCTCTAATAATGCCCAATAACTACTTGTATTACCACCAAATTTATTAATTACATCGACTAGTGGTTTGTGCCATGATGACATTTGTAATGCTAAATCAGCCAATGCAACACACAATTGTGTTACAATTGTTTTATCAGTATGTTCAGTAATTTGTGATATATGATCCAATAATGAATCACGTAATGATGTGTGTGATTCTGGTGGTAATTCATGAAATGATAATTGAATTTTTGTACGCATTGTTTGTGCAGCAAAATAGCAAGACTGCAAGTCTTGTTTTTGCTGCAACATTTCGTCCGATATTTTCCATGCATACACCTGAAATTTTATAAATGAAATAATTACATTAGTTCTGAAACTTAATCACTTTCATAAAGACAATTAAATGTTATCAGGTTTAGAGAATAATCTTATATTGAAGGTTATAAAATGAATGTTTGCTTGAAGTAGTATTGTTGACACAAATTCTTCTCATGTTTGCACAAATTTATACTCAACTCAAATAAAGAAAAAGAGAATGTAAACTCAAGTTATGTGATTAATTAATTTTATGAGGAAAATTAAGATTTAATTTACTCACAGATTTTTGCAATTCTCCAAGCCATAATGACGCTTTTTCTTTCTCCGTTGGATCTGGATTATTGTACAACGAATAAACAGCCTGATAGACTGTATCTAATTCGGGAAGTGCATTCATACTTTTACAAAGTATTTATTATTTTCGGTTATTTGAATTTTATATCCATACAGCTTTTTGTTTCTTTTTTATATTTTTATCACTTTTTTAAAAGACACGTACTGTGACAAACAGTTGGCCAACACAACTGGCAGCCTCGAAAACGCGGTAATTAATTCCAAAAAAAGAATACACCAAATGCCGATTTTGTGTTAGCAGCAGTCGTTAATGCAGAGTTGGCTTTAAGGCAGTATTTCAGCGGAGTCAAGTACAGTTTTAATCCCATATTTTCTTTGATACTGCATCAAAGACTATATTTTTTCACACTTTTCTGAATTTTTTCATAATTTTTGTCCATGTAGTTTATGAAATATGAATTATCAAAGTTACTGAAAATAGCTGTGGTGGGGATGAAACGCCCTAAATCGAACTGAAATAACGAAATTCCTAAAAAATCACACAATTGAATCATTATTTAAAAACTATTGTCAAAGAGAACAGCATTTTACCGAAATAATAAGAGAAAAAAGTATTCAATTTTCCGTATAGTTATTAAGAAATTTTAATTAGTAGTTAGTCGTAACTATTTGCCTCTCTCTCTCTCTATCTCATGCATTTAATAGAAGATTAGTAATGTATAAAAAATTCGAAAAACAAAAAAAAATTATATTCACAATCTGAAGATATGACTTTCGAATAGTTCAACTATTTTTTCGGTACATTAGAGAGTTTTTTTTCGAATTATCAGAAATTGATTGAAAACTAACCTACAAATCTATATTTTTTCTGTCTTATCGACTGTACTTTGGGATATGACCTTAATCTGCTGACGTTAACTGAGTATCAGCCCAGATGCGCCCACGATAGCTGTTAATTCTGTTAGCACTCCAAAAACGTTTGCATTCAACAAAAAAAATATAAATTCATGACTTCAGTTAAAATTATAAAGATTTTAAGATAATTAATGAAAGCAAAATGCTTGCCTTACAAGGATATGGTAGTAGCGACGAAAACAGTGGTCCTGAGGAAGATATTCCTTTGAAAGAAAAACAAATTGAGGTTACCAATGGAAATGAAACGGAAAAATCTTCTGAAGAACAAATTAACCCACTTAAAAAACCAATAACAAGTGTATCACTTCAAATTTGTGCAGCACCTGAAGTTGTGCCTACCGTAAGTCAAAAATTCTTATTATTCGTACATTTTTATGGTAAAGAGAATATACAAATTTAATTAATGTTCAGTTATTTTTTTATTAGGGTACAGAATTATGTGTTCGTCATGTGGACTCCACAGCTGTTGAAATTAAACACAATCCTAAATTTGAAGAATTATTTGCACCAGATGTTGGTCCAGAAAATCCATTCAAAACACAACAACAACGTGCTGCAAAAAATATGTTATCTGGATACGTTGAAAAAGCCCATATTAGTGAATTTCAATTTGAAAATCAGAGAAGAACATTCCAGAGCTATGGTGAGTTGTTAATATATAAAGACGATTATGAAGTTTTCAGACTAATCGATTACGTCTCATCATCAGTTTTTCTGAGAATATCTCGGTAATCAAGCGAGATAGCGTGATTTCATCTTAATCTCTTTTCTTGGAATTCTCTGCAAAAAAGGATCAGGAAAGAATCGCCCTATCTCGCTTCATTCCTAGATATTTTTATCTTTAGAAAACTGATAACAAAATGAGATCAATTTTTCTAAAAACTTCATCTTCCTATACAAAGTTATTTTTAGCAAGATAATTCTTTGTGGATAGAAGAAATGATCTTGTTCGTGTAAAGTATATTTTTACTCTATCAGGTACATTTTAGTTTTTATATTTTATATCATGAAAATCGCTCGGAATCAATTTGAATATTTGAAATACGTTTTCTTCTTAGTTTCATTGAGAAATTGAGGAAATTTCTATTAGAAAACATCTGTAAACTTTTCAACTTTTTCAGCCGAAAATTAGGCCTCTAAACCTTCAAGAAATTCAAAATTTTCACTGTTTCGGGGATATTTTCAGTGAGATCATTTGCAATTAATTTATGGGGTTTAATAAACAATTATTGATTTTCAAAGATATGACGGAAAACCTGATTTCTATACAATGAGCTATAATTCACTGGAAAATCAATAGCACTCAAGCCTTTTCATTGAAAAACATCTACATGAAAATATTTCTCTCATTTATAAAGGTTATGCCTTGGACCCAACCGTAGACGGATCATTCGACGAGGGAAAAATGCTGATCGGAGCAACTGAAGCAGCTGAAGAAACTGGTGGCAAAACAGTATTTGAGACTATGGCTCTTCGCGATGCCGACAAACGTAAGAGACACAGAAATAATGATGCTGGGGATATTGAAGGTTTCCTCGGACCCTGGGGTGGATACATAGACGAACAACGTGTCTCAAAACCAACTGACGAGGAAGCATCTGAATTAGAAGAAATTCTTGCAAAACGAAATAAACGTGGAAAGCAAGTAGATGAAAAACCACTTGAAGAAAAGACTGTTCTTCATATAAAAGATGCAGTGGACTATCAAGGTCGTTCCTTCCTTCATGCACCGCAGGATGTTGGTGTCAATTTGCGCTCAGATTCACCTCCAGAACGTTGCTTCTTACCAAAATCACAGATACACACTTGGGAGGGTCATACAAAAGGAATTTCACAAATCAAGTGGTTCCCCAAGACCGCACATTTACTTTTATCGTGCAGTATGGACTGTCGTGTTAAACTTTGGGAAGTCTACAAAGATCGACGATGTGTACGAACGTATTACGGCCATCGTCAAGCAGTTCGTGACATTAGTTTTGATAATGATGGTAAAAGATTTTTATCAGCTGGATATGATCGTTACGTTAAACTATGGGACACAGAAACTGGTGCTTGTGTATCACGTTTTACAAGCAGAAAAATTCCATACTGTGTCAAATTTAATCCGGATCAGGATAAACAGCATCTATTTGTAGCTGGTACAAGTGATAAAAAAATTATTTGTTGGGACACTAGATCTGGTGAAATAACTCAAGAATATGACAGACATTTAGGTGCTGTTAATACAATAACATTTGTAGATGAAAATAGAAGATTTGTTACTACCTCTGATGACAAAAGTTTGAGAGTTTGGGAATGGGATATACCAGTTGATATGAAATACATAGCTGATCCAACAATGCACTCAATGCCAGCTGTAACACCATCGCCAAATCAAAAGTGGCTTGCTTGTCAAAGTATGGACAATAAAATTGTTATTTTCTCAGCATTAAATCGTTTTAAAATGAATAGAAAGAAAACATTTACTGGTCATATGGTTGCTGGTTATGCTTGTGGATTGGATTTTTCACCTGATATGAGCTACTTGGTTTCTGGTGATGCGGATGGTAAAGTTTACTGCTGGGACTGGAAAACTACTAAATTGTATAAGAAGTGGAAGGCACATGATGGTGTATGTATTTCTGTACTTTGGCATCCACATGAACCATCCAGACTCGCTTCTGCTGGCTGGGATGGCAAAATCAAGTACTGGGATTAGTACTCAACACATTCATGTGTTTCACTGTGTATATATATATATATTTTTCTTGTATATAATAAGAGTCTGACCGTTAATGACACTGATTTTATACTGACGAGGAATTGAATAAAAATTATTTAAGATTTGAATTCATTTACAATGATTTTTGTAACCGACAATAACGCGCATGCCTGACGAATACGGAGGGGTATTGAGCGAGAGAATCAATAACTGATGCACAAGCTACTCCGTATTTACAATCTGTTTCATTCTCCAGTACGTTGATGATACTCGCTGTTGAAAACATAAAAAGTGACATCTCGTCACTTCTCTTCAATGATTTAATAAAATGATTCGTATTATATAGCCAATATGTAATTTTTTGAATTGAGGAAAAAATATTGAATTTCTAAGGAAAAGGTAAAAAAAAATTACTTCTGCATGCGTTAATTTCAACATATCTCGTTCATTCAGTAACGCAGTTCGTAAACATGCGTCGTATTTTTTTTATTGATCATTCATTTCATTTTCCGTTTTTAAGAAATGAAATAATTGGAGAATAGTAAATATTGAATACGCAAGATTTGATTTTAATCTGTAAAGTCAAAAATGGAAGGTCCTGGGTTGGGTTACTCTTATCACTTACCTTCTGGTGGATGGAATTTGAAGATCAGAAATGCTCTTACGCAGTTCAGCGACCTGTTCAGTGAATTCAACAAGTACATTGCACCAGCTTATCATCATGACAGATGTGAAAGGTGAAGTTGACTTCTTAAAAAAAAAAAAAAAAAATGAAATAAGAGAAATTGATTTTTTTCAACGATGTTTCTTCTTTCCCACAGATCGGTACCAATGCGACTCTATTCAATGCACAAAAGAGAATTTGTCATGGTTTTTGTTGCATTTTTTGCTTGCTTTGGTTTGGCAGTGTTCATTGGATTGGCAGGACCACCAATCACGTCAACAACGGACCATAGAGCCCATTTGAATGGAAGTGAAATGGCAACTGGTCCATTTATTATGAAAACACCAACACTATCTACTTACAGCCAACAATTATGGGTTATTGCTAAATTTTCAACTTCAAATACTGATGGTAACTGAATTTCATCTAATTCCACAAAAATTATCACTTTACTGTTTAAAGTTTGCTAATTCGATTTCTAGATGAGAGATACGATAAAACATTCCAAGTGAGTGTTTCGATTGATGGAATCGATGCGGATAACAAACTCGTTTCGATTTTATCAGCAGAATCAGGAAATAATAGGTGAATAGTGTTTTGAAATGTTTGAAACTATTCGAGGAGACGACTATAAAGTTTTCGGACAATTAGATGTTATTCTACATCAGTTTCCGAGCAATATCTCGGAAGCTAAGCGAGATAGAGCAATTTTGATGATAGTGAAAATAGCAGACATTTGGTCCATTTTCTTGAATTGTGACAAGAAATTGTCTTAAACAAATAAACTATTATAAAAAAAAATATTGAAAAAATTTGCAGTTATAGCGTTTTTAATTTTCTAGAAGTACATGATGTCATATGTTTTGTTTTGCGAATAATTTGTTTGTTAGAGAGAAAAGAATTTAAGAAATGTCAGTTGTCTACTATTTTCAATATCATTAAGTTTGTCTGATTCGTTCGCAGCTCTTAAAATTCTCTACAAAAAAAGATTAGAGAAAAGTCGCACTATCTCGCTTAGTTTCTGAGATATTCTCAAAAAACTGATGATGGAATTAAATTAGAAATAATATAAAATTTATCTGAAAACTTTATATTATTTCGAGGAGGTTTCGATAATCTTGGCTTTATCATTATTAATATTCGACAAATTTTGCCATCAGAATAAGCAAAAAAAATTGGTTTGCGAAATGCTTAAAATCTCTTCGAAAAACGCTGTTTTTATTTTAGAGTTAATATTTGAACATTCTAATAATAAATTAGCCTTTTTACTTCGTCACTGAATGACTTTGGATTGATAAATATTTTAGGACGAGACACTTGAAATGTGAGCGTCAATCCTGCGAGGAACTTGTTGTAGCTCATCTTGGCTCTTTGGATTACACGCATTACATGATTACTGTCCGTTTTTATGGTCTCGAGGGCTTCCATCAACGATACACAATTCGAGATTTAACATTCTACGTCAGTAAGCATTATGATTGCTAAAATGATTACTCATTACTTCAAAAATTATTAACTTCCTTGTTATGAATTCTTTGACAGTTTAAGAATTACAATCCTGCCTTCACGCAAATTGAAATTTGGTTCAGACTCATTTTCCTCCTTGCTGCGTTTTGTGTAACGGTAATGAAATTATTCTCATTAACGTAGGGGAAGATGGGGTAAAGGAGACACAAGGGGTAAAATCGGCATGTGTCAGTTTTGGTATTTTGAACTATGAAAATTCCTCGAGGTCGATGGAAATATCATAGGCCTTTTCTGATGATTCCATTGGAAAGCTGGGGGAATTTCTCATAGAAATGATATGCCAGGAGTTTTTTTTTATTGTTCAAAATTTCATTTCTTCTCAAGATTTGAAGCCAAAACTCTCCTGTTTTTGGAAAATTTCAGTTTTTCGGGCATATCTCTGGTTCTATTGGTCATAGCGACCTGGGATTGATTTTAAATGAAAGGCTTATTCTCCATTGATTCACTCGGTTTAAAAAAAATGATCAATTCTTTAGGTACTTATAGGGCACAAACTAATTTTCAGGAAAAGACATACGTATATTTGAAAAATTGATTGAAAAAAATTAGAACCACCAAATCGATGAGAAATGAGCTCACCTTTCATTTGAGATCAACCCCAGGTCGCTACGACCGACAGAACCAGAAATATTACCGACCAAGTAAATTTTTTCGACTTTCGCCCCTTTCAAAACTTGGCAAAAAAAGGAAATTTTTTTAAAAATTGAAAAAAAATGATTTCGACACATGTTTTCCACCTAAAATTTTCCCAGCTTTCCAGTGGAATCATTCGATAAATCTCTATCTCGAACCGTTCAATTCCATTTTACCCCATTTTCCCCCATGTAGTGCTTTTTCCCAGTGATACAAAATAATTGTTCCTTTGATCTAAATTTCGCAGTGTTGGTTTGGTCATTCTCTGAGAAAGTATCCAGTGACAGATTGGTCCATCGAACAAAGATGGATTTCTATACTGCTTCCGCTGTTAATACTCTATAACAGTAAATATAATTAAAGAATAATTGCACAAAATGATGAATATCTAACAAAATCTATCATTAATAAACATTTCAGATCCATTATTTCCGATGATTTTTCTGATGAATTCTTGGGTACCAGGCATGCTAGATGCTATTATGCAAACAACATTCCTCTGTGCCATTCTCATGTTCTGGTTGTGCGTTTATCATGGACTTCGTCAGGTAAAGAAATTATTGGAAAATAGGAGAGTAGGGCAAAATGAACCTAGGCGTAATCACATGATGCAGGATTTTTTTTTGATGTGAACAAGTACATGAAAAAATCTGGAAAAATTTGAGATGATGCTCCAATATGTGGAAATTGTTGGTGAATTTATTCAATTGTTTCTAAAGACTTCGCTAATCTCAAAAAAAAATCCCGAATCATTTTTACCTGCAAGCCCTTTTTGCTCCATTCTCCCCTACCTTTTACATTAGGGCACATAGTTGAAGATTGTATCTTGCTTGTAATTCACTAGAATGAACGAAAACTGTCTACTTTTTATTTACCAAAATTTTTGGTAATTGGATGTCTTTGGGTTGCGGCACTCATTCTAGCTACTTGGTTGAGGTGTACTGAACTCGAGGATCCAACATATAATTACGTACTCGATACATCGAACTACTACGTAAGAATTTAATGCAAATGGAAAAGAATCAAATGGAATAATAATGTTATATAATTAATGTTATGATATGTTTAAACGACATTTTTAGGGTTTAAAAGTGTTTTTCTTCACTGTTGGAGGTATATATATTGCATACCTTCTATTACTGATGCTTCGTGCCTACAGTGAGCTACGGTCTATGCCCTATTTCGGTAAAAATGATTAAACATATTTGCCTTAGTCGAACGTGGGGTAACACGAAAATTACGATATTTGAGAAAATGTGAAAAATTATGATGAAATGAATTAGAAACCATCAAACTCTAAATGCTCTGATATGACAATGAGAATCAAAAATATTTGCACTAAACTCGAAATACCCATTTTACCCCACTTTCGCCTGCTTTGAAAATTCCGCATCAATGAAATGAAAGCGAAAATGTATGAATTTATTTTTAGATCTTCGACTACGATTTTTGACATTACTTGCTGTAATTGTAGCAGGAGTTTGTGCTCTTGTGACAGCTAGACAATTTGGAGCTGGTGTTTTAGAGGACAGTTTTGCATCACGCTTGTCAACTTATTACAGAACATCAGCCCAATTTATGGCCCTTTATGGATTATTGAATTTTTATCTGTACACAATGGCCTATGTCTATTCACCAGGAATACAACAGGTTTATGGACAACGTAAGAAAGGAATACAATGATAAATAACTTGAATAAAAATATGCATGTCACATTTTTACAGATTTTACCAAAAAATATCATATCATTTCTCACAAAAAAGTCTGTCTTACTTCGACAGAATATGTTACATTCGATCATCATTTTTCAGAAAAAAAAATGATTTTTTTTTGTTATAATATATCAAAAAATGTATTATGATAAAATTTGAGATTAGCTTCATTAATTATCATATTTCATCATTTTTTATTACATCATGACATACTTTATCACATTATGTCATGTATATTTTCACCAGAGAATGCATGCAGATTATCATATCCCTCGGTTCTTCTTAATTTTTTTAATCGTAGATTCATCAATAACGAAAGATAATCCTGCATTTTCGATGATCAACGATTCTGATGAAGAGGTCATTTATGGCTCTGATGAGGACAGCAGAAGACCATTAACAAGAGCACCGCGTACAACCGATGACAGTGACTAGAACAAAGTTTCAACATGAATAATTTTCATCAAATTCAGTAACTTATAATGCACATAATTTTGTGCTAAAATGACAATATCGAATAGCTAAGAATAATTTAATTGAATATTCTTTTTGAAAATAAATTGTGAACAAAAAAGTCACAATTTTCAAAAGATGCGCATTCTTTAAATCCTACTATAATGGCGTATAAACGTTTTACATTGAAAGGGTTAATAGAATTGTGCAGCAAATGATGTTCCAATTTTAAAATGAATGTTAAACATTTTCTGGTCCTTTTGAGGACAGAACGAAATGTAAATAATAAAAGAAAGTATTGGAAATAAATTTACGGATTAGATGTTATTTATGCTATTTTATTTTTAAAACATCATGCATTGATGCAGTAATTTGTTTGATTCACCTTGAAGAATAAACAATTATCAAATATGAACATTGAAAAATATTATGAATGAAAATTTCATAATTATCCTTCAACTTTAATATTTCTCTACTATTTTAAATTTTTAACGGTTTGGCAGCTTTATTTCGCACCAATCAGAGTGTATGTTATGATTCCTCTTATTGGCTATCATATTCGTTACTTTCCGACAACTGACCAATCCAGAGGGTTCCTCAGTAACCGCCAAATCAGTAACCATCATTTACCTCAGGCGTCGGTTGTACACTTTTCACATTTATTTCCTCCGCATGTTCAGAGTCGGTTGGTTACTTCGTTCAATCAGTCTGTTCAGTAAAACATCATCTCATTCTCATCGAATTACCCGAGAAACTAATTGCAGCTATATTTTACGTACGTAATGAGTCTTCCAAATATCAATAAATTTTCAATAATTTTGGAAGAAAAAAATAGGGAGAACAAAGGAAAAATATCACTCTTTCAAAATAAATTGATATTCGATAGAATTTTTATTCCTTTTTCAAAGCATCATGTAAAAACAAATTCTCTTGCACTCAAAATCGAGTTTTCTTTCATAAAAACGAAAAGAAATGATTAAAAAATCATTTTTTTCTAACCTTAAATAAATTTGTAATTTTTTTTTTTTTTTCCTATTTTTTAGAATCCTATTCAGATATCTCTGATAAATATCAACATCTCTGGAGTGAAGATTCTGATTCGATCTACTACGCAAACATGCCGAGAAGCAAGGAATACGTTTCAACTGATGAAAGCAGCAGCAACGATTCGGTATCTCATTTTTTTTTTTTTTTTATGATAATGAAATCAATACATATCTGACACTTTATAGAATTTTTTGAACAAACAAATTATTTTTTAAAAAATATTTTAACATTTCCTACATGTGTATATTTTTTATTATTTGGAAAATAATTTATTTGTTGGAAGAGAAAATTGTAAAATGTCGGCTATTTCCAGCATAATTTTTCGTCCAGCTTAAAATTTTCATACACCTCAATTCCTTCCGTTCTGATTCCCTTCATTTCATTATATCATAATTGACAGGATGAGAAGCCCAAGAAGAAGAGTCAGAAGAGAGAGAGGACAAAGGAGAAAGAAGACAAAGCAGAGTCAAGCAAGAAACCTAAGACAACGAACAAAGCTGATGAAGAAGAGCCAACCTGGGAACTTGGCAGCAACAAGCAGATAAAGGTTCGCGAGTTCAAAGGAAAGCTCTACGTTGACATTCGTGAGATGTATGAGAAAGATGGAAAACTACTGCCAGGGAAGAAAGGTAGATATACATCAATGAGTCATAATAAATATTTTCATCAATTCCAAGAATTATTTGAAAATAATCGTTTTATTTTCCAGGAATTGCACTGTCAATACCACAATTCGATGAGCTCATGAAAGTCATCCACGAAGTTGAAGATGTAGCTCACGCTAAAGCTAAATAATATATTCATTATATTGTATCTTCTTCCGTACTATTATTCATTTCATATTATTATTTTTCATTAGTTTCATGAATAAGTCATGAATTTAAATATTATGGAAATATAAATTTCAGTTTAAATAAAGACTTAATTTTTCTAAACTTCGTAGATTGTCCTACTTCCCTGTATTTGTAATTGAAAGGCATAAAAAATTTCAATGGTTTAGTTAAATTCAATTGATAACTCTTTGTTTATTCTTATTTTTTTCGTATAAAAAAACATTAAATATTTAAATGATTAATTATAAACTATTGTTATGATACATTCAACTTAAACAGCTCAACACTTTTTTTTTCTTCAAAATACACAGCGAGACCCAGCAGGTTGCCACTTAGTCAGTCTTCTACTAGTTATCTGGCAATAATACTGCATTTTTTAAGTTGCAAACAACGTGCGGTTGAGTTTTTCCAATTGAATAAAAATGCTCAGCATTTTTTCCTTAATCAAGATTAACCACATCTTGCAAATATGTAAATTTGTAATATTTTTAAAACAATTAGCCTTGTTCCAATGACTCTACTCTTCATTATTCTTCTCAAGATTCAGGTCCATGAACTTTGTTGAGGATTTTATCGATGTTGATCTGGTTGAGGAGAACTTTTGGATTAGATGGTCGCAGTTTCTTTTCTGCCTGTTCTTCCTTAGTTTCCGAAATTTTCCGTTTTCTTGACTTTGTACCTTTTTCTTCAGTTTTAATGTTCTTGGCAGCTTTAACTTTTTCCCCTGCTTTAGAGACTGTTTCTCTTAAATTAGGTGATGAAGTAGCCAATGGCTGGCTCTGAATTCCTGAAACTATCGATTTACTGTTCTTCAATTCCACTTTTCCTTTTCTCTTTGAAACCAACGTTGTCACAGGCTTTTCCTTAACAATTTTCGGTTTTGTCATGTTTCTTTTCTTCCTGGGTGGCGTAATATTAAATATTTCCTCATAAGAGGTAGTACTCATCATTGTCCACACTGGTTCTCCAGTTGCGTCATCAGTTCGTACTTTCATTTCTAAATCCGAAATACTGACTTTTCTTCTCCTTTTCTTTGGCTGTTGAGATGTTTCATCATAAACAAAGGATATCTCGATGTGTTCATAAGAGCCAGCGTCAAAGTCTGCCTCGCCAAAACTTTTATTAGCAGGTACTAATTGTAGACTCTCGAGGACACCCGGAAGTTCATTACTGCATTCTCCATTCTGTTGTTTACCTCCAATTGTATTATTCTTTTGATCATCAGGAAGTTTACTCGGTTTTTTACAAATGGCATCACCATTTTCTTCATCACTGAACAGATCTCTCTTCACCAAGTCTACTTTCGATTTAACTCCTTTCACATCATTGCCCGTCTCTTTTCCCTCCCCTTTATTACTGTCAACATTTATAGGATCTTTCTTCATTTTATTATCACTATTATTATCTTCAATTTTTTCTTCATCTCTTATCAGTGCATTTGCTTGAAGATCTATTGCTCCTTTTTTATCATCCTCAATCACTTCATCTTCATTAGTACTTGATTCTCTAGATGACTGTGTTTTTCGCTGAGATTCAACTTGTTTTGCCTCTCCAGATCTTTCTCTCGGTTCACTCAATCCTCTTTTTGCCTGTTTTTCTGCATTTCTCACTGATTTTCTTATTGGTTTTGAATTTTCAATTGGCTTTTTTGATATAATTTCCACATTTGATTCTTGAGTTTTCTTCAGTTCCACAGACTCTTTGCTCTTATTTTTTGCAAGTTCTTTTGCTTTTCTGGATCTTGGTGGCGGAATGACTGGTTTTCCTCGGAGTTTATCCAGAGTACGTCGACGTTTTTCTTCCAATTCTCTCGCCAATTTAGCATCCATCATGTTGTTTACATTTTGAGGATCATCTAATACATCGTGTACCTTAATTATGTGTAATTTATCTGCTGGAATATCCTGTATGCTGATAATTTTCGGTTTCTTCTTAGGTAGATTAAGAGGTGAGCCCGGTTTTGCTGAATCTTCCCTGATAATTGCTGATATTTTCGAATTCAAATTTGTTAAACTATCTATTCCTGATTTGGAACTACTTGGAGTCTCTGATATGTCAGCTTCTAATAAACCTTCGTCTTTAGCAGGTGTCTCCATGTCAAGATCTTTGAGTACCTCTTCAGTCTTTGTAATTGGAATAATTTTCATTGGAGATGTTTCATTTAATTCCTGTGATTCACAATTTTCTTTCTCTTTCGATGAATTTTCGGTTTCATTTATTGTAGACTCAATAGTATCGGGGACTTTTGAAGCATTATCAGGAATTGCAGTTGGTTCTTGAGTAGCATCATGTCCGCAGTTTGGATCAATTTTGTGGGGTGTTTTACAGGATTTTCTACTAGTTGACATTCTGGACGAATTATTTGTATTGTCACAACAAGAGCAGCATGAGGATGAAGATGAAGACGATGATGATGTGTCACTTTCACTATCTGACGAGTCATCAGCAGTTCCACTGGTCTCTAAATTGCTTTTACCTGATTTATCATGAGCTTCAAGAGTTTTTATTTCACCAGATGATTTATCAATTTCATTTTGAGTCTCAGAACTCGTTGATATCTTCAACTCTTTGATAGCTTGCTCTTTGGGCAGATTCTCTTTTATCACTTCGAATTGCGTTATTTCGAGCTTTTCAAATGATGATTTTTCAAATACTTGAGTAGTCATTGTTGTTTTTGTTATTTTTGCTTCGATAGCAGTAAGCATGGATATCACTCCAGGATCTCCAGCATCAGGAGTGTCGGTGGGAATATTCTTTCCCATTCCACTCAATTCACTACTAGGCTGATAGTAACTAGAGCCATATTCACCTTTTTTATAATTATCTGCTGTACCTTCATTGGATTGTTTCGGTGTCATGCTTATACTGGGCGTTGGTGGAAATTCTGGAGTTGATACGAAACTCTGAACTTTACCTGAGTCTTCACTGACTTGGGCAAATGGCGTTGTCATAGAAGTGCTTGGGCTGAGAACTCTTGGAGTAGGTGGAACTAAGTTTGGATCAAATTTCCTAGGTGTTTCCAAGTCTGGCATTTTCGAAGAATATATTTTACCAAGCTCTGAAATTTTCTCCAATGATTCAGTAGGAGTTTGAGGCATTTTTCTCTTGTCCTTGTCAATTTTGGTCACGCTCGTAGTCAAAGTTTTGAGTTTTGCATATTTTTTCGTTATTCCTTGTTCGTTGACTATTTGAGTAGTTGTTATTGATTCTTTCACCATTGGTGTTGGTTTTTTTTCTACTTTTTCAACTTCTTTTGCAGATACACAGGGCAATACATTGATGGGCTCTGTTATAATTTTTCCATCTAATTTCGGAGGATTTTGCAGCACTTTATTAGGTTCATCAAGAGCAGCAGGACTAGGTTCATCAACATTTTTATTTATTTTCGAATTTTTTCTCGTTCTGACTGTCTCTTTTTTCTTTGGTAATTTGGGCTCAACTGGCTGAACATCTCCAATTACAGCCATTCTCAAATCAGCATCCCAACTTTTTTTCACTGAAACCACTTGTTTTGTTTTATCAGGTGAGTCTTTGTCTGATGGTGGTGAACTACTGGACTGTGAGGTTCCATCGATAATCATTCCAACACCAGTAATCTTATCCCATCCACCGACTAATTTTGGAGCTGGGCTTCTTGTAGCTATTGGTATCTTGTTTCTGCATAATTTAATTGGTGTCTTTTGTTTCCTTTTGGGTGATGGATTACCACTACATTGTGGTGATTTAAAGAGACTTGTTCTACAGGCTTTTGACAATGTCTTTGAAGATTTTGGAGAGAATCCACAACTTTTATCGGCATCGCTGTGTCTTCTGCTCGAGTTGAGACCCTTTGTCGGTGTATTAAAGTCCAATGCTCTGATGTGATTACTTCGTCTTCTTGGTGTTGATAAACTCAGTCTATGATTTCTTGATCTACTTTTCAGGATTGATCTAGGTGTCCTTTTAGTTATCACATCACATCCCTCTTCAGGGATTGTTAATTTATTGTTCTCTGTTTGATTTCCTTCAGGATGTGGATTTAACTCTTGACTTGGAACTGGAGCCCTGCCATGAAGTTTTAAATACGGAGATAATCCAGTTCCACTTATACTCATGGACTCTTCTAATTGGATAGCCTCAATATCAGTCTGTACTACAGCCTCAGTAGCATTTCCAGTTCCATAAAGTGTAATTGATTCATTAACAACTGTATTTGATGTCTGATCAATGACAATTACTTCAGGAAGTTGAGGATTTTCATCAACTCTATTTGTTTGTTGATTTTTTGTAGTTTTAGGTGGTTGTTTTGATGATTTTGGTGCTTCAGGTGCTTTCACCGATCCAACTACATTCACAGTTCTAAGATAGAGAGTAGGATCAGGATGAACGATTATTGATGAATCCTTTGGTACGATTGGAACAAATTTTGATTTGACTCTAGGTGCAGAAATCCTCAAATTTTCAATTTCCTGTTGAGAACAAACGACCAATGTTGGTATTGGAATCATCTGCTCTGGTACTTTTTCCTCGGGAGCTACTACTTTTTTCTCACGTTTTACTCTCGAAGTTTTCTTTCTTTGAACTTTTGCATCTGCTTGATTTGGTATTACATTTTCAATTATTATCTCTGCACTGTTAATTGGTAAAGTCTCCTGGATTTCAATTGGTGGCTCTGAAACTGTTTTTGTTGGATTTTCCGATACTGTTGGCTGTTTTTCTTGAATCTGTTCCTTCGATGTATTATTCACGTTGATGATACTCAGGATTGCTTGAGCATTAACGTCATCTAGTACTGTTAAATCTTTTTCAGTTGATAAGTTGGTAGCAACAGGAGCTAGTGTATTTTCAGATGATTTCTGCGGAATTTCTGATGGATTTTCCGCATTTTTTGAACCTTTCTGAGATTCATCTTGGCGTACTTCAATTGGAGCATCTTCTCCAACATTATCTCTGCAACTAATATCTGAAGATTTGCTTGGAGAATCATCAGATTGCCTGCAACTTGGATTTGGACTGTTATCAGCTCTTCCATCACCATCTTCATCTGGACTTAATTCTCCTTCAAGTCCTTGGCCTATTGTCTCAAGGAGAAATTGCTCAAATACTGGATCTGTCTCTGTTTCAATGACTATTGATTTAATAGCATTGTCCAGTTCTCTCATTATTGAAGTATTACATTCTCCTGATGGACTCTCCGAAAAAGACGACTCACGCAACGACATATCAGCTGGGATCAAGGCTCTATTGATTGTTTGTGCTATTCTTTCCTGCAATTCTGTACGATTCAAAAGTTCTTTTGTAAGTAAGCTGAGATTTTCAACAGGACCATCATGAGAATCTGAGCTACTTTCAAATTGTTCACAAGGTGCAGTCTGAACTTCAGTATTAGTAAAAATCATGAGTTCTTCAGTATCTGTTCCAGTTTCACAAGTTTGACTCGAGATTTCCGGCTTCTTGGGTAGATCATGAGTACCAGTGGATTTTTCCGTTGAAAATGTACTGATCTCGTCATTTTTTCGACATTCTTGTGATCCTGATAAAGCTCCAATCACTGCTGAAGAGCATTGAGTACGTAGATCCTCTTGGTTAATAGTTTGAGTATTAGTTGGTATTTTCAATGGATTCTGATGTCCTGGTAGTTGATCGAGTGACGTTGTCTCAACTGTATTGCTCCACTGGGGCACATCAGGCTCTGATTGTCGTTCTCCAGGTAATGAAATAGATTTGTGCGATCTCTTAGTCCTTTCTCTATCTACTGGGCCACTGTGACGACGTTTTCTCAAGCTGCTGGAAATTATTGGCGAGCCTCCAGATGCCTGAGATGAATTTTGTGATGGAACATTTATATTGACAACAAAACGCTGACCCCTAGATCCATCTATCAAGAATCTGAGCTGTTCGAGGAGATCTCCACAGGATTTCACCTGCTCACAGTTTTCTATTTTACTGATTTTTTCTTGTACCAATGTATTTATAGCGCAAAATTGATCAATCAGATCCATCAATGTTATGCCATGAACTTTCCTCGTGAATTTTCCACCTTTCTGAACGACACTGCAACACTCTTGCAGCAAGGGCGACATTACCAAGAACGTTTTGGCAGCTTCCGAACAATTCTGCTCTTCCAAATAACCTGGAAACATTCCGAATGAGATTAGAAATTATTAAATTGTTCAGGTCACAAGTGTGATTTTTTTTCTTCTTGAAATAAATCGATTCTTTGGGTTATTGATCAATAATTGTCTGTTACTTGTTTTGTCGAGTATACCCTTCATAAATAGTCGTAGATGTGAAATACATTATCAAAATAGAGTTGTTAATGTTTGGTAAACTTTCAGGTTAGCATTACGATTTATTTCTGATCGCAAATGTGTAGGAAAAATTGATAAATACTTACCGAGAACAAGTCTAGCAATTTCCGATGGTAATAATGCTTCGATTGTCATTGTGCTGTTATTTAATTTTATTCAAATTGATAAATTGCAATAATTTGATGAGAGAAAAACAGTCAGTGATGGACACTTGACTGCATAACTTGATCGAAGAACTACGCAGTGACGCTTTCAGTTTGAATGTTTTTATTTGTTCACCAATTTTCTTGAGATAAACATTTCACTTTATAATATTTCCCTGGTTTATGCGACAGACATCTTCATGTTTATTAATATACAATGAAAGATGCAACGATGAAGAATTAGATATACAAACAGTTAACAACAGTTTCAGCTGCGCTCATTGGTCAACATCAAAATGTTGAAACAAAGTGAAAAAAAATAATTTATAAACAGCTTTTGTAAATTAGAACTTTTATTCAATTTATGCAGATAGTCTATAATTGTTTTTATATATGTTTTTTCAATTTTCTATCTTTCTTGTGAGACAGCGCGTCAAAAATGATTATTTTTGGCGGGAATGAGGCACTAGATATATCACACATGTCTTTTCTCCCTTTTCTAGGGAGAGGGGAAACGAATTAGACGCAAAGGCAGGGAGTAAAAGAGGGGAAAGTGCATAGCCTGTAGTGTTTGCCCCACCACGAAGGTATGTAGTTAAGGGGTAACGGAATACCCAGTAAATTTCAAATTTGCAAATCCATTGTTTAGTAATAATTATTATTTTTTGCGTTAAATATCAGAAGCATCGACTTTCTGATTTCCTTCTCCAGTCGTTGCCACTTTTCTATCATGAAAATATTAATAAATATGGTCAAACAATTGGTTTGGGTGTTTCGTTATCACTTAAGGTAGCATCCCCAAGTACGGTCGATAAAACAGAAAAAAATGAGGATTTGTCGGTTAATTTTCAATTAATTGCTGATGATTCCGGAAAACATATTTCAATTTACCCGAAAACGTAATTAAACTATTCAAAGGCCATATCTTCAGCATCTGAATATAATTTTTTTACACCTTGGGCAGAAAGAACTAACTTTCTGCCCTTGTTTCGGTCGGTCAGAAACATAGTTCTTTGCTGCCTCGGTCCAAAAAATAGTATACACACCTCGGATGCAGGGTTGCCAGATGCGGCTACTTATCGCCAAGGTTACTGGATATACCAGGTCAAATCCAGTCACGTGACACTATTTTGAATTTACCGCCGCTGAAAAAAAAATTTAGCGGCAAGCGGTTGCGTCAAAAAGCAAAGTTGCTTTTTGCAACATATTAACCTCACTAAAATGAAACTTCATAATAATAAAAAATTATTGTTGGAACCTATATTTTCATCATTAACTGGTTAATTAAATCATCGGAGACATTCATTTGGTCTGAAGCCATTATTCGCACCAATTTATTACATAAATTGCACAACACGTATTTAGTATGGATTGATACTTTGACGCTCCGCTTCCAGCCAAAAAGCTCAAATTGTTCAGCTTTGTCGCTACTTTTTTTTCAGCAGCGGGAAATTCAAAATAGTGTCACGTGACCTGAATTGACGCTGGACGCTAGCGTCAAGCGTCTGCATGAGGCCGTACCTTAAAGAATATCCCTTATTTCCTCCTAATTCCTCTGCTAAAATATTTTGATAACATGGAGAATATAAAAGGTAAATATTTTCCGAAGGAATTCTTATTTTCAGTGGTGATAACAATAACATAAAAATATGTAGTCATTCAATATAAGTTAATTTGTCCATTGTCCAGAAAAAGTTTTATTTTTTTCCTCAAGGCTGAGATACCTACACAATTGAGTTTATTGAACATTTCGAAAAAATTGAGTGTAAATTACACTGAATGTAACAGCTCCCGAGGAATTCAAAAAAAATTTCGGTAATTGGGTACTATAGCTCTGCCAACGGAAAATTAGTGTTTTGATTGTTTTCTTTGCAATTTTTTTCATCCGTCATGTTCAGTGCGCCTATTCTAGGTTCGCATTGAGTTTGATTTCTGAAAATTATAATTACAAAAAATTTTTTTACAAAATAAGTGGAGTTGTGAATTTCGAGTCAAAAAACTTGAATTTTATTCATTGTGTTCAACAACTCAATGAATATTACATTCTTGGTTAATCAAATTTTTATTCTAGAGTAATATAGAGAAATATTGAATTTAAAAGAGAGTAGAGTTCATTGTTTTGATTGAGTGTGGGAGAGGGGGCAGGATGAGAGGTGAGGTAGTCGTGAAATAATCGATTTCTTCCTGACAAAGACAGTTGGTGTGAAAACACAATGATAAACAGAGACCAATGGTCTTAAGAAAACGGCAAATTTGATAATTCAACCAAATGAGCCTTCTCTAGACCAGTATGATTTTGGTTCTCTGCAGTGAAACATCAAAACTGTGTGTTTTGTAATAAAAGTTAGTTGCCACCACTGCAAATGGGTTTTTTTTGGAAAAACCAAAATTCAGATGAGTATTTCGAAGTTTCATTTAATCCGTATTAAATTCATTGAGGTTTTTTTTTTTCGCTTTTTTTCGTTTCAATTGTAATTAAGTAATTTTTGATTGATATTGTTCCACGCGATGTGTACAAGTTATTGACTAGAGGAAAAAGTACGCATTTTAATGCTCTATGTACTTGTTTTCTTAATAAGTTAAAAAATAAAAATTTTTAATGCTCAATGAAGGTGAGCGGCGTTTGAGTCAATAAATTTCTTCATCAAAATCCCGAGTGTCGCATAGGGTAGGTCGTGTTAGGTTTTTTGAGGCCTATGCACTACTACGTCCCCGTCGTGGCCTTGGGTTACGCAAAACGTGGTGATAATCTCAATTTCATTTAATTGTTGTTTTTTTTTGGCTAAATTGGTTATTGACTTCCAACAAAAGTCCGTTGTTTTTGGTTAAAATTTAATTAGGATTTTGTCGGCTTGCCTTGAATTCTTGCTACCGATCTCTACTACATCAAAACACATCAAGTCAATTCAAAAAGTTGGTAAAATTATTAAAATTTTTTATAATATTTGGCAGAGTAAAACTAGTCAATTACCAAAATTTCTCATAGGAGTTGAAGTTGCTTAACTTGATTCGATTTACTGGATTCGACTACCCTATATTACCAAAACCAATTGATTTTCCTTCTTTAGGTCCTAGAAGTCCTTGAAGTAGAAAGAAAAGCATTATTCTTAATCATTTTCCATAAATTATCACGGTAAAATGTAAAATCGAGCGACTACCCACGATATTTTGGGAGGGGGGACCACATATTCTTCTAATTGGGGCAGCGCGAGCTGCGGATTTCGATTCTTTCATCTAAAATCGGTTGATTTCCCTTCTTTAGGTCCTAAAGGTCCTTGAAGTAAAGAGGAAATTACTATTTTCAATCATTTTTCAAAATTTTGACGGTAAGAAGTGAAGTCGAGCGACTACCCACGATATTTTGGAAGGGGGACACCATATTCTTCTAATTAGGGGCAACGCGAGCTGCGGATTTCGATTTTTCCATCTAAAATCGATTGATCTCCTTTCTTTAGGTCCTAGAGGTCCTTGAAGTAAAGAGAAAATAACTATTTTCGATAATTTTCCATCAATTATCATCCTAGAAGTAAAATTGAGCCACTACCCACGATATTTTGGAAGGGGGGACCCCATATTCTTCTAATTGGGGCAACGCGAGCTGCGGATTTCAATTTTTCCATCTAAAATCGATTGATCTCCCTTCTTTAGGTCCTAGAGGTCCTTGAAGTAAAGAGAAAATAACTATTATCAATAATTTTCCATTAATTATCATCCTAAAAGTGAAATTGAGCCACTACCCACGATATTTTGGAAGGGGGGACCCCATATTCTTCTAATTGGGGCAATGCGAGCTGCGGATTTCAATTTTTCCATCTAAAATCGATTGATCTCCCTTCTTTAGGTCCTAGAGGTCCTTGAAGTAAAGAGAAAATAACTATTTTCAATAATTTTCCATTAATTATCATTCTAAGAAGTGAAATTGAGCGACTACCCACGATATTTCGGAAGGGGGGACCCCATATCCTTCTAATCGGGGCAACGAGAGCTGCGGAATTTAATTTCTTCGTCTAAAATCGATTGATTTCCCTTCTCTAGGTCCTAGAGGTCCTTGAAGTAAAGAGAAAATAACTATTTTCAATAATTTTCCATTAATTATCATCCTAAGAAGTGAAATTGAGCAACTACTCACGATATTTTGGAAGGGAGGACCCCATATTCTTCTAATCGGGGCAACGCGAGCTGCGGATTTCGATTTTCCCATCTAAAATCGATTGATCTCCCTTCTTTAGGTCCTAGAGGTCCTTGAAGTAAAGAGAAAATAACTATTTTCAATAATTTATCATCAATTATCATCCTAAGAAGTGAAATTGAGCGACTACCCACGATATTTCGGAAGGGGGGACCCCATATCCTTCTAATCGGGGCAACGAGAGCTGCGGAATTTAATTTCTTCGTCTAAAATCGATTGATTTCCCTTCTCTAGGTCCTAGAGGTCCTTGAAGCAAAGAGAAAATAACGTTTTTTAATGATTTTTCATTAATTATCACGATTAGAAGTGAAATTGAGCTATTACCCACGATATTTTGGAAGGGGGGACCCCATATTCTTCTCATCGGGGCAGCGAGAGCTGCGGATTTCGATTCTTTCATCTAAAATCGATGGATTTCCTTTCTTTGGGTCCTAGAGGTCCTTGAAGTAAAGAGAAAATAACTATTTTCAATAATTTTCCATTAATTATCATCCTAAGAAGTGAAATTGAGCAACTACTCACGATATTTTGGAAGGGAGGACCCCATATTCTTCTAATCGGGGCAACGCGAGCTGCGGATTTCGATTTTTCCATCTAAAATCGATTGATCTCCCTTCTCTAGGTCCTAGAGGTCCTTGAAGCAAAGGGAAAATAACGTTTTTCAATGATTTTTCATTAATTATCATCCTAAGAAGTGAAATTGAGCAACTACTCACGATATTTTGGAAGGGAGGACCCCATATTCTTCTAATTGGGGCAACGCGAGCTGCGGAATTTAATTTCTTCGTCTAAAATCTATTGATTTCCCTTCTCTAGGTCCTAGAGGTCCTTGAAGTAAAGAGAAAATAACTATTTTCAATAATTTATCATCAATTATCATCCTAAGAAGTGAAATTGAGCAACTACTCACGATATTTTGGAAGGGAGGACCCCATATTCTTCTAATTGGGGCAACGCGAGCTGCGGAATTTAATTTCTTCGTCTAAAATCGATTGATTTCCCTTCTCTAGGTCCTAGAGGTCCTTGAAGTAAAGAGAAAATAACTATTTTCAATAATTTATCATCAATTATCATCCTAAGAAGTGAAATTGAGCAACTACTCACGATATTTTGGAAGGGAGGACCCCATATTCTTCTAATTGGGGCAACGCGAGCTGCGGAATTTAATTTCTTCGTCTAAAATCGATTGATTTCCCTTCTCTAGGTCCTAGAGGTCCTTGAAGCAAAGAGAAAATAACGTTTTTTAATGATTTTTCATTAATTATCACGATTAGAAGTGAAATTGAGCTATTACCCACGATATTTTGGAAGGGGGGACCCCATATTCTTCTCATCGGGGCAGCGAGAGCTGCGGATTTCGATTCTTTCATCTAAAATCGATGGATTTCCTTTCTTTGGGTCCCAGAGGTCCTTGAAGTAAAGAGAAAATAACTATTTTCGATAATTTTCCATCAATTATCATCCTAGAAGTGAAATTGAGCCACTACCCACGATATTTTGGAAGGGGGGACCCCATATCCTTCTAATCGGGGCAACGAGAGCTGCGGAATTTAATTTCTTCGTCTAAAATCGATTGATTTCCCTTCTCTAGGTCCTAGAGGTCCTTGAAGCAAAGAGAAAATAACGTTTTTTAATGATTTTTCATTAATTATCACGATTAGAAGTGAAATTGAGCTATTACCCACGATATTTTGGAAGGAGGGACCCCATATTCTTCTAATTGGGGCAACGCGAGCTGCGGATTTCAATTTTTCCATCTAAAATCGATTGATCTCCCTTCTTTAGGTCCTAGAGGTCCTTGAAGTAAAGAGAAAATAACTATTTTCAATAATTTCCCATTAATTATCATTCTAAGAAGTGAAATTGAGCGACTACCCACGATATTTCGGAAGGGGGGACCCCATATCCTTCTAATCGGGGCAACGAGAGCTGCGGAATTTAATTTCTTCGTCTAAAATCGATTGATTTCCCTTCTCTAGGTCCTAGAGGTCCTTGAAGTAAAGAGAAAATAACTATTTTCGATAATTTTCCATCAATTATCATCCTAGAAGTGAAATTGAGCCACTACCCACGATATTTTGGAAGGGGGGACCCCATATTCTTCTAATTGGGGCAACGCGAGCTGCGGATTCCGATTTTTCCATCTAAAATCGATTGATCTCCCTTCTTTAGGTCCTAGAGGTCCTTGAAGTAAAGAGAAAATAACTATTTTCGATAATTTTCCATCAATTATCATCCTAGAAGTGAAATTGAGCGACTACCCACGATATTTCGGAAGGGGGGACCCCATATCCTTCTAATCGGGGCAACGAGAGCTGCGGAATTTAATTTCTTCGTCTAAAATCGATTGATTTCCCTTCTCTAGGTCCTAGAGGTCCTTGAAGTAAAGAGAAAATAACTATTTTCGATAATTTTCCATCAATTATCATCCTAGAAGTGAAATTGAGCCACTACCCACGATATTTTGGAAGGGGGGACCCCATATTCTTCTAATTGGGGCAACGCGAGCTGCGGATTTCGATTTTTCCATCTAAAATCGATTGATCTCCCTTCTTTAGGTCCTAGAGGTCCTTGAAGTAAAGAGAAAATAACTATTTTCGATAATTTTCCATCAATTATCATCCTAGAAGTGAAATTGAGCGACTACCCACGATATTTCGGAAGGGGGGACCCCATATCCTTCTAATCGGGGCAACGAGAGCTGCGGAATTTAATTTCTTCGTCTAAAATCGATTGATTTCCCTTCTCTAGGTCCTAGAGGTCCTTGAAGTAAAGAGAAAATAACTATTTTCGATAATTTTCCATCAATTATCATCCTAGAAGTGAAATTGAGCCACTACCCACGATATTTTGGAAGGGGGGACCCCATATTCTTCTAATTGGGGCAACGCGAGTTGCGGATTTCGATTTTTCCATCTAAAATCGATTGATCTCCCTTCTTTAGGTCCTAGAGGTCCTTGAAGTAAAGAGAAAATAACTATTTTCAATAATTTATCATCAATTATCATCCTAAGAAGTGAAATTGAGCTATTACCCACGATATTTTGGAAGGGGGGACCCCATATTCTCCTAATTGGGGCAACGCGAGCTGCGGATTTCAATTCTTCCATCTAAATTCGATTGATCTCCCTTCTTTAGGTCCTAGAGGTGCTTGAAGTGAAGAGAAAATAACTATTTTCAATAATTTATCATCAATTATCATCCTAAGAAGTGAAATTGAGCGACTACCCACGATATTTCGGAAGGGGGGACCCCATATCCTTCTAATCGGGGCAACGAGAGCTGCGGAATTTAATTTCTTCGTCTAAAATCGATTGATTTCCCTTCTCTAGGTCCTAGAGGTTCTTGAAGCAAAGAGAAAATAACTATTTTCGATAATTTTCCATCAATTATCATCCTAGAAGTGAAATTGAGCCACTACCCACGATATTTTGGAAGGGGGGACCCCATATTCTTCTAATTGGGGCAACGCGAGCTGCGGATTTCGATTTTTCCATCTAAAATCGATTGATCTCCCTTCTTTAGGTCCTAGAGGTCCTTGAAGTAAAGAGAAAATAACTATTTTCGATAATTTTCCATCAATTATCATCCTAGAAGTGAAATTGAGCGACTACCCACGATATTTCGGAAGGGGGGACCCCATATCCTTCTAATCGGGGCAACGAGAGCTGCGGAATTTAATTTCTTCGTCTAAAATCGATTGATTTCCCTTCTCTAGGTCCTAGAGGTCCTTGAAGTAAAGAGAAAATAACTATTTTCGATAATTTTCCATCAATTATCATCCTAGAAGTGAAATTGAGCCACTACCCACGATATTTTGGAAGGGGGGACCCCATATTCTTCTAATTGGGGCAACGCGAGTTGCGGATTTCGATTTTTCCATCTAAAATCGATTGATCTCCCTTCTTTAGGTCCTAGAGGTCCTTGAAGTAAAGAGAAAATAACTATTTTCAATAATTTATCATCAATTATCATCCTAAGAAGTGAAATTGAGCTATTACCCACGATATTTTGGAAGGGGGGACCCCATATTCTCCTAATTGGGGCAACGCGAGCTGCGGATTTCAATTCTTCCATCTAAATTCGATTGATCTCCCTTCTTTAGGTCCTAGAGGTGCTTGAAGTAAAGAGAAAATAACTATTTTCAATAATTTATCATCAATTATCATCCTAAGAAGTGAAATTGAGCGACTACCCACGATATTTCGGAAGGGGGGACCCCATATCCTTCTAATCGGGGCAACGAGAGCTGCGGAATTTAATTTCTTCGTCTAAAATCGATTGATTTCCCTTCTCTAGGTCCTAGAGGTCCTTGAAGTAAAGAGAAAATAACTATTTTCGATAATTTTCCATCAATTATCATCCTAGAAGTGAAATTGAGCCACTACCCACGATATTTTGGAAGGGGGGACCCCATATTCTTCTAATTGGGGCAACGCGAGCTGCGGATTTCGATTTTTCCATCTAAAATCGATTGATCTCCCTTCTTTAGGTCCTAGAGGTGCTTGAAGTAAAGAGAAAATAACTATTTTCAATAATTTATCATCAATTATCATCCTAAGAAGTGAAATCGAGCGACTACCCACGATATTTCGGAAGGGGGGACCCCATATCCTTCTAATCGGGGCAACGAGAGCTGCGGAATTTAATTTCTTCGTCTAAAATCGATTGATTTCCCTTCTCTAGGTCCTAGAGGTCCTTGAAGTAAAGAGAAAATAACTATTTTCGATAATTTTCCATCAATTATCATCCTAGAAGTGAAATTGAGCCACTACCCACGATATTTTGGAAGGGGGGACCCCATATTCTTCTAATTGGGGCAACGCGAGCTGCGGATTTCAATTTTTCCATCTAAAATCGATTGATCTCCCTTCTTTAGGTCCTAGAGGTGCTTGAAGTAAAGAGAAAATAACTATTTTCAATAATTTATCATCAATTATCATCCTAAGAAGTGAAATCGAGCAACTACCCACGATATTTCGGAAGGGGGGACCCCATATCCTTCTAATCGGGGCAACGAGAGCTGCGGAATTTAATTTCTTCGTCTAAAATCGATTGATTTCCCTTCTCTAGGTCCTAGAGGTTCTTGAAGCAAAGAGAAAATAACGTTTTTCAATGATTTTTCATTAATTATCACGATTAGAAGTGAAATTAAGCTATTACCCACGATATTTTGGAAGGGGGGACCCCATATTCTTCTCATCGGGGCAGCGAGAGCTGCGGATTTCGATTCTTTCATCTAAAATCGATGGATTTCCTTTCTTTAGGTCCTAGAGGTGCTTGAAGTAAAGAGAAAATAACTATTTTCAATAATTTATCATCAATTATCATCCTAAGAAGTGAAATTGAGCGACTACCCACGATATTTCGGAAGGGGGGACCCCATATCCTTCTAATCGGGGCAACGAGAGCTGCGGAATTTAATTTCTTCGTCTAAAATCGATTGATTTCCCTTCTCTAGGTCCTAGAGGTTCTTGAAGCAAAGAGAAAATAACGTTTTTCAATGATTTTTCATTAATTATCATCCTAGAAGTGAAATTGAGCCACTACCCACGATATTTTGGAAGGGGGGACCCCATATTCTTCTAATTGGGGCAACGCGAGCTGCGGATTTCGATTTTTCCATCTAAAATCGATTGATCTCCCTTCTTTAGGTCCTAGAGGTCCTTGAAGTAAAGAGAAAATAACTATTTTCAATAATTTATCATCAATTATCATCCTAAGAAGTGAAATTGAGCGACTACCCACGATATTTCGGAAGGGGGGACCCCATATCCTTCTAATCGGGGCAACGAGAGCTGCGGAATTTAATTTCTTCGTCTAAAATCGATTGATTTCCCTTCTCTAGGTCCTAGAGGTCCTTGAAGCAAAGAGCAAATAACGTTTTTCAATGATTTTTCATTAATTATCACGATTAGAAGTGAAATTGAGCCACTACCCACGATATTTTGGAAGGGGGGACCCCATATTCTTCTAATTGGGGCAACGCGAGCTGCGGATTTCGATTTTTCCATCTAAAATCGATTGATCTCCCTTCTTTAGGTCCTAGAGGTCCTTGAAGTAAAGAGAAAATAACTATTTTCAATAATTTTCCATTAATTATCATCCTAAAAGTGAAATTGAGTCACTACCCACGATATTTTGGAAGGGGGGAACCCATATTCTCCTAATTGGGGCAACGCGAGCTGCGGATTTCGATTCTTCCATCTAAAATCGATGGATTTCCCTTCTTTAGGTCCTAGAGGTCCTTGAAGTAAAGAGAATATAACTATTTTCAATAATTTTCCATTAATTATCATTCTAAGAAGTGGAATTGAGCTATTACCCACGATATTTTGGAAGGGGGGACCACTTATTTTTCTAATCGGGGCAACGCGAGCTGCGGATTTCGATTTTTCCATCTAAAATCGCCTGATCTCCCTTCTTTAGGTCCTAGAGGTCCTTGAAGTAAAGAGAAAATAACTATTTTCAATAATTTATCATCAATTATCATCCTAAGAAGTGAAATCGAGCGACTACCCACGATATTTCGGAAGGGGGGACCCTATATCCTTCTAATCGGGGCAACGCGAGCTGCGGAATTTGATTTCTTCGTCTAAAATCGATTGATTTCCCTTCTCTAGGTCCTAGAGGTCCTTGAAGTAAAGAGAAAATAACTATTTTCGATAATTTTCCATCAATTATCATCCTAAGAAGTGAAATCGAGCGACTACCCACGATATTTCGGAAGGGGGGACCCCATATCCTTCTAATCGGGGCAACGCGAGCTGCGGAATTTAATTTCTTCGTCTAAAATCGATTGATTTCCCTTCTCTAGGTCCTAGAGGTCCTTGAAGCAAAGAGAAAATAACGTTTTTCAATGATTTTTCATTAATTATCACGATTAGAAGTGAAATCAAGCTATTACCCACGATATTTTGGAAGGGGGGACCCCATATTCTTCTCATCGGGGCAGCGAGAGCTGCGAATTTCGATTCTTTCATCTAAAATCGATGGATTTCCTTTCTTTGGGTCCTAGAGGTCCTTGAAGTAAAGAGAAAATAACTATTTTTGATAATTTTCCATCAATTATCATCCTAGAAGTGAAATTGAGCCACTACCCACGATATTTTGGAAGGGGGGACCCCATATTCTTCTCATCGGGGCAGCGAGAGCTGCGGATTTCGATTCTTTCATCTAAAATCGATGGATTTCCTTTCTTTGGGTCCTAGAGGTCCTTGAAGTAAAGAGAAAATAACTATTTTCAATAATTTTCCATTAATTATCATTCTAAGAAGTGAAATTGAGCGACTACCCACGATATTTCGGAAGGGGGGACCCCATATCCTTCTAATCGGGGCAACGCGAGCTGCGGAATTTAATTTCTTCGTCTAAAATCGATTGATTTCCCTTCTCTAGGTCCTAGAGGTCCTTGAAGCAAAGAGAAAATAACGTTTTTCAATGATTTTTCATTAATTATCATTCTAAGAAGTGAAATTGAGCTATTACCCACGATATTTTGGAAGGAGGGACCACTTATTTTTCTAATCGGGGCAACGCGAGCTGCGGATTTCGATTTTTCCATCTAAAATCGCCTGATCTCCCTTCTTTAGGTCCTAGAGGTCCTTGAAGTAAAGAGAAAATAACTATTTTCAATAATTTATCATCAATTATCATCCTAAGAAGTGAAATCGAGCGACTACCCACGATATTTCGGAAGGGGGGACCCTATATCCTTCTAATCGGGGCAACGCGAGCTGCGGAATTTGATTTCTTCGTCTAAAATCGATTGATTTCCCTTCTCTAGGTCCTAGAGGTCCTTGAAGCAAAGAGCAAATAACGTTTTTCAATGATTTTTCATTAATTATCACGATTAGAAGTGAAATTGAGCCACTACCCACGATATTTTGGAAGGGGGGACCCCATATTCTTCTAATTGGGGCAACGCGAGCTGCGGATTTCGATTTTTCCATCTAAAATCGATTGATCTCCCTTCTTTAGGTCCTAGAGGTCCTTGAAGTAAAGAGAAAATAACTATTTTCAATAATTTATCATCAATTATCATCCTAAGAAGTGACATTGAGCTATTACCCACGATATTTTGGAAGGGGGGACCCCATATTCTCCTAATTGGGGCAACGCGAGCTGCGGATTTCAATTCTTCCATCTAAATTCGATTGATCTCCCTTCTTTAGGTCCTAGAGGTCCTTGAAGTAAAGAGAAAATAACTATTTTCAATCATTTTCCATTAATTATCATCCTAAAAGTGAAATTGAGTCACTACCCACGATATTTTGGAAGGGGGGAACCCATATTCTCCTAATTGGGGCAACGCGAGCTGCGGATTTCGATTCTTCCATCTAAAATCGATGGATTTCCCTTCTTTAGGTCCTAGAGGTCCTTGAAGTAAAGAGAATACAACTATTTTCAATAATTTTCCATTAATTATCATTCTAAGAAGTGAAATTGAGCTATTACCCACGATATTTTGGAAGGGAGGACCCCATATTCTTCTAATTGGGGCAACGCGAGCTGCGGAATTTAATTTCTTCGTCTAAAATCGATCGATTTCCCTTCTCTAGGTCCTAGAGGTCCTTGAAGCAAAGAGAAAATAACGTTTTTCAATGATTTTTCATTAATTATCACGATTAGAAGTGAAATCAAGCTATTACCCACGATATTTTGGAAGGGGGGACCCCATATTCGTCTCATCGGGGCAGCGAGAGCTGCGGATTTCGATTCTTTCATCTAAAATCGATGGATTTCCTTTCTTTGGGTCCTAGAGGTCCTTGAAGTAAAGAGAAAATAACTATTTTCAATAATTTATCATCAATTATCATCCTAAGAAGTGAAATCGAGCGACTACCCACGATATTTCGGAAGGGGGGACCCCATATTCTCCTAATTGGGGCAACGCGAGCTGCGGATTTCGATTCTTTCATCTAAAATCGATTGATTTCCCTTCCTTAGGTCTTTGAGGTCCTTGAAATAAAGAGAAAATAACTATTTTCAATAATTTTCCATCAATTATCATCCTAAGAAGTGAACCTGAGCCACTACTCACGATATTTTGGAAGGGAGGATCCCATATTCTTCTAATTGGGTTAACGTGAGCTGCGGAATTTAATTTCTTCGGCTAAAATCGATTGATTTCCCTTCTCTAGGTCCTAGAGGTCCTTGAAGCAAAGAGAAATTAACGTTCTTTAATGATTTTTCATTAATTATCACGATCAGAAGTGAAATTGAGCTATTACCCACGATATTTTGGAAGGGGGACCCCATATTCTTCTAATTGGGGCAACGCGAGCTGCGGATTTCGATTCTTTCATCTAAAATCGATTGATTTCCCTCCTTGAGGTCCTTGAAGTAAAGAGAAAATAACTATCTTCAATAATTTTCCATTAATTCTCATCCTAAGAAGTGAAATTGAGCCACTACCCACGATATTTTGGAAGGGAGGACCTCATATTCTTCTAATTGGGGCAACGCGAGCTGCGGATTTCGATTCTTTCATCTAAAATCGATGGATTTTCCTTCTTTAGGTCCTAGAGGTCCTTGAAGTAAAGAGGAAACGACTATTCCCAATCATTTTCCAAAATTATGACGGTAAGAAGTGAAATCGAGTGACTACCCACGATATTTAGGAAGGGGAGACCCCCTATCCTTCTAATTGGGGAACACGAGCTGCGGAATCTGATTTCTTCGTCTAAAATCGATTGATTTCCCACCTTAAAGCCAACGCTGCTGAAGATTGAGCGCTCTTCGAAGGCTTAAGAAGCCTGGAGGCCCATCGATGAAAAAAGTCATCTTGTTAGTTTCTTTCTAGTATAACATTGTTCTAACCATTTTCACTCATACAGAACTGGTATTCGAGCTCTCTACATTGAAGGGACTTCATTTACTCCTCGTTTCTCCTCCGTTCAAAAAGCTCACGTAGTTATTCGATATTCTGTTTCCTATTATCTCGGCAAGGATATTTGAACGGAGATCTGTACAGTATTTTTTCAATCAACACTCCATGTAATCCAGCAACACAAGGTGATCATGAGAAATTAGTTATAATCAATCCGTTTCATATAGCCAATTGTTTATAAATATAAATTATACTTTATGCAATATTTTCAAGTAGAAATAATTGAAATAGGAGAAACCATAAAGAATGGATTGTATTATTCTATATCGGATGAAACAATAACTATCTAATGCCCTTTATCACTCATTCATCTATGTAACGAGTCATTCCCTCTCGAAATTATTTTTCTAAATTCTCAATGATTCATATTCTACACATCAATTTTTTTCTCATTCTTATTTTGTTAGCTAAATGTAGCTAACATCTATATAGTGATAAAAGTGACTGTAAGAATGAAAGGTATGATTTATAATTCATTATTCATTCATTTTAATATGTATCTCTCATTGATTTTCATTCTTTCATCCATGATTCTCGAAAGTTTCAATAAAAACAAAAAAAATTCTAAAAGTGACAATTTTTGAATTCCTTAAGCCGATTCTTTACTTCAAGGCAGCCCTTATGACCCCAGCGACAATTCGCACGGCGACAGTTCGAGTTGTCTCAACCTGGTAGATCTAGTAACCTTGCTTATCGCCATTTAGGCTACTTTTTGAGTTGGCCGGCTACTAAAATTTAGGGGTCGGCGACTGGTCGCCGCAAGGCTACTTTTTCATTTCAGGAGAATTTTTTTTTTCTTACCTTCACTTTCGTTTACCAAAAAAAAAAAAAAAAAAAAAATGGTGACAATGAAAATGGTGAGAATGAAACTGAAATGAATGTTTCTATTCAAATTTACCGCCACACTTTATTGCACCTTGTTATAACACCATATTATTCAGAATATGATTGAAAGTATCGACCGTGATGTATCAAAAGATAATTGGAGCCAAAGATGACAGTCATAATAATAATAATAGTAATAACAAAACTAATGATGAGGACATTGATAAAGCCCTCAATTTAATTAAATATGCAGGAGACAATAATATTGATGAGTTGTCTGATGATATTAACGAGTATTAAAAAATATTTAATTTTCAGATGTCTTTGATTGCCTAGAATTTGAAAATTTCTATGTTCTTCTATTGAATTAATATACTTGTTATAAATTGAATATAAAAATAATGAAGATTGAAGATTTAATGATTATCAAAATAAATATTTAGTAATATATATTGAATAACAATAATAACATTTGGACTGAAAAATTATATTCATTTCATGTCCTTCATTCAAAATAATCGCGGCTACTTTCGGCTACTTCAGCGCCACAGTCAGGCTCCTCATCAGCAAAAGAGTCTGGTTACCCTGCTCGGATGGCATCGAGTCAATCGACGATAATTTGGCACCCTCGCTTCGCTCGGGAGGCAAATTATTGTCGCGGTTAACTTCTTTCCACCCTAGGTGTTGTAATATTCTATTCTTTGTTCCTCGATTTTTTTTTAACACTACTAATCTCCTATCACATGCATGAGATAGAAAAAAAGGCAAATGGTTACGACTAACTCTCATTAAAATTTGTTAATAACTATACGGAGAATGGAATATTTTTTTCTTCAATTATACAGCTAAAACTCTGTTCTCTCCGTCAATAGTTCTTAACGTAGTACCACCGATACTGCCCTAGTCAGTGGTTATAGTATCTCGTCTGAATCACGCAGTGTTTACACACTAGATAGTGTTCCGAGTGAGTAAGAGAGAGAAAGAAAATATAAAAAGTAGAGTTTTCATAGTTCTTTATTAATTACTACTATTACATGCTCGAGAGCTGCATTTTCAAGAGTTTGAAGGGTTTCATACATCATTTTCTATCATTTCCTTTTTTTTAAATCCAAATCGGAACGGTCAATTTGGTAGAATATGATAAAATGTGCGATTTTCCATAAGGCTCAATGTTAAACTCGTGAAATTTCAAGTATCAATATGTTTCGACTCGTTCTCGCTAGCCCTTCAAAAATTTAACTGGATTATTATCTTATCATAATCTACGAATGTGCCAAATTTCAGAATTTTCGAAACGGTCAATCGAGTACCGGCGGTACTACCTTAAGTAATGTCAACTGTGTGTGTTTTTTTTAGTAATTTCGTTATGTCTGTCTGATTTAGGGCGTTTCATCCCCATCACCACTAATCTCAGTAACTTTGATAATTCATATCTCATAAACTACACGGACAGAAATTATGGGAAAATTCAGAAAAATTAAAAAAAAATACCTCCTGCGATACGGCATCAAAAAGAGAAGGAGTTATAGCTGTACTCGAGTTCGCTGGGAAACTATCTAAACAAGAATATTGAAGGAGCATAGCTCATACTTTTTTGGCACGGAAGAGCATTTGTACCAATTTTGTACCGATCAAGTTTTCATCACCTTTCATGAAAAATTCTTGCGAACCGTTGAGGAGGTCCAATCACTGCACATGAGTCAAATGAAGTGTAGTACGCATAATTCGACAAATTCCATTGAAAAATCGATGAAAAATAACGTAATTTAAAAATAAATCATTTGCAAGACATTTATCATTCAAGTAGAGAATATTATTAAAAGAAAAAAAATCATTAAAATGTTGCCACAAGTTTCAACTCCATTGTAGAGCAGGTTAATCTCAAAATTTATGTGGATGAATTTAGTAAGCTCTACGGTAAGTTCAATATTATATTGCAAGAACAGAAATTTTGTCTTTTTCAAAAAGCTATTTTTTAATTTTTTCAACTTCAATTAATCCACAAATGATGACACAATTCGAAAAGAAGTGCCAAGCTTCTAATTGACCATACGACTCTGTATAAAATTCTAAATTTTTGAAAATTCAATTTCCAAAAATTCACACGGTAAGGTTAATTGAAGTTCCGTGATAGTATAGGTTAATACTTCAACTATTATAGAAAAATTTATTTTCATTATTATCTAACATTTTTATTTAACATGGGCGCCACGATCGTACTTTTTTAAGTGATAGAAATTTGAAAATCCCTCGTTTAATCTTGCACCTCTTGCTCCAATCGAAATTACTAACTGATAAAGCTGGCAGTAGAGTTTATGGTGAATTGAGGGGAGAAAAAGGATAAGAACAATAAGTAGACACTATTCTCGTTAGATGATATTCATTTACCAATATGTTACAAAAACTAATATCGTTACTACCCTATCAATTGCCAAATTTTATAGACTTATATGGACCAATTATGATGGAGTATTAAAGGAAGCAGCGAAGATAAATGTTACAACATTGCACTCAACGTGTTTCACGGCTAAAAATTTGACTACAGAAATAATTCCAAAATTTTTGAAATTCCTGCATAAAAAAATTAAAACTACTCTGAGCTCCATATGTCTATCCAATCGAATCTACATTATGAATCGATAGGGTCTTCAAAACTCATAGATTGATGTTCATCTATGCTCCTCTGCGATAGAACAATGTCAACACTTCGTCAAACAACTCTTTAGGGAAATCACACGTTGTTTGATTCATACGGGTCTTTATGGAGTTATAGGCATTTTCTTCATAATTGGCATAAATGGTTGATAAGTCCAGTTCATTGTACACTCGTTTGACACGTGCTGCTTTCTCGGGATCTTCGATACCGTAGCATTCCTGAGTGGAAAATCAGAATCGTTTACGAATAAAATTTCATACTCATTTAATTCAAGTAAATTTCAATTGTTACCAAAAAATTTTACCTCGAGAATTTTTCTTTGCGCTGGAGTCGCATGTTCCAGAGCTGTTACAATGCACCATGAGCATTTTCCCTGCTCAATGTCATTTCCAATATGGCCGGTCTTGCCTGCATCACCAAAACAATCAAAATAATCATTCTGCACCGTGTACAAGTGTCCCATGTCGAGTAAAATTGGCTCTGAGTGTCTGTACATTTCAGGGTCAGTTATTCCAGCCTTAAATTGAGTGAAAAACAAACTATTCTTAAGAGAAGAAATACAACAATAGTATAGAAAAATGAAATAGTTTTGTATTCTTTTATTTCTGTTGAGAGTATTCGTGAGAACTTACGAAGAGCATGGCTATTTTGACTGGATTGACGATAAACAAGAGAGAGCCTCTGTATTTGGTGACGGCATCGTATCGGCTCTTCGTGTATGTCTCGAACTTTGAATGTCCGAGTTTGGACGAGGATATATCCATCACTTGTCCCAGTGCCACCTGCAGTATCGTCTACAAAAACAAACAAATACTTTAAATTTTGGGAATGAATCTGTAATTTTAGACATAAATATCTCGATCCAAAAATTATTTCCATTTAAGATCCTCGAGTTGGATAATTTTACGATTTCACCAGTTCCATCATTTGAGAAGCTACTTAAAAAGAAATTTACTATTAATTCTATTCCATGAACTGATTATTCGAAATAATCGTCCCATTCTTGAGTATCGTATGCTATTATTTGGAGTATAGGAGAAGGAACTACCTCCATGATGGATTCCAAAAGGACTGCATAACTTTTATGGCTGCTAAAATATTTCTTCACGAGCTGATACGCAGCGTGCTCTACCAGAAAAGAATCGTTTATAGCTCTTACACCAACATTCTCGCAAAGATACCAACAAGGATAGCCTCTTCTTGTACTCGAACGATCTATAATGTCATCTTGCATCTGCAAGGTTGCTTGAATCTACACAAACAATCAGAAAAAACAAAATTCCATTTACTTCCCATCAATACCGCATTTTTTGAAATTTTCGATGAGCTTTGGCATATAATGACTTGAAATTTCCATAATTATATAACATTAACTTTGAGATGAACAGTGGGATTCTCCCCTGGAGAAACAAGGGATAAAGATAGTTCCACATTACTTGAAAACCGACGTCCATTAAAAATCATGCCAATCACTAATAAACTCATGTTGAATAATCAATTTCACGGGGGAATCAATTTTGATTGATTTCTAATAAATTTCGAAACCATAATCGTGAAAACATTGAAAAACATTCGATTTTCTCATTTTTCTGTGAAAAAAATTCCGAAAAAAAATCCTCCATCAGTATTTGATGATTCCTGTCAGCGAAACGCAGACGTTGCGAAAAGTAATTCATTCATCTTTCCCTCAAATTCTTTATTTTTTTTACTTCCAAAAAGTTTTCATACTCGTGCAATGATACTCACTATTTCAGTACACCATCCCAATATCCTCACAAGCTTTAGATTCTCATTAGTCAGTTTTTCTGGCGGCACCAGCATGCGGTAAGAACCGATCACACACAACGCTCGATGCTTTTTCCCCTTAGGAACATTATAGTGGAGTACCTAGAAATATAGAACATTCCGTGTGAAAGGAAAATGCTCTTACAGACATCCACACGTGATTCGAGGGGTAAATAGAATATCTTCTATCATTTTGGGAAAGATAATTGGGATTTGCCACTATTTTTTACCTCTGCCATCCACTTTGTTGCCATTGGGACGTCGTTATAAGGCAAGCCCTCTGTCACATCTCTGACAATATCTGGCCAGAGGGCCATCATCTCGTGAGTCTCCTCAGCAATGTAGGAGCTGCCCTGTGTCATTGAATGAGCCATTCTGACGGATCTGGACAATATTTGATTTCGAGTGGATTATGGCATTATGTAATGACTTTTCGTTGGGGCTGAAAGTGCGACAAATATATGGAATCTGGTCATGAACAATTGTCATGAAAAACTCCAAATTTCATACGTATGAAATTTGGAGTTTTTCATGACAATTGTTCATGACCAGATTCCATATATTTGTCGCACTTTCAGCCCCAACGGAAAGTCATTACATTACTGTTTAGGTCCTAAGAATAGAGTCTATTCATATTCGTCATAAATTAATGTTTATTAAAGAATTTCTACTTAATTTGTATGAAAGGCAAATTGTTGAGAATATTTCAAAAAAAAATGCATACAGAAAACAACTTTGAGGATTTTAGCTATTATCACAGATTCTCCCAACTTCTCCGGTGAATTCATTGGAATTCATGGGAGATTTACCGTCAATTCAGTATTCCACGGTGAATGATCAACTTTCTAGTTTACGGTGTCATTAATGTCATATATTGTAATGATACCGTAGCTTACAATGAATTGAATCCATTAGGGTTTTAATCGTCATCAAGAATTTTGCCTTCTATTTTGGAATATTTTTCCCTTCCACCGGTGAATTGGGAATCAGATTTGATTCGTTTGTTGGGATTACAATTACTCACCTAATCGCCTGAGAATTACCGAATCCAGGAATTGCTCGGGAACATGGCACATCCTTATACCGCAGAATGCCTTGGCATAAAGACCTCATTATTGAGCTCCTCATTTTTGGTCTTTTCTGCCTTTAACACTTAGCTATTGCAGCTTGCGAATAAAAAAAAATCAATGAGAAATGTGGATTGATGGCTGACAGCTTGCTGAAAAGAAAAGGAGGACCGTTATATTAATTAATAAACTAATAAGGAAACCTAGTTTTACCTACTAATTCGCCTATTAATTCACCTATCAGTTCAACTATTGGTTTACCTATTAGCTATATGCCACATGTATTAGAATTGAAACTTCTTAGCACCTTCTCTAGCGAAATTACGCAAAATTTTTCGAAAATCATTAGCAATGTCAAATACCTCATTCTTCCTACAAAAATCATTCTCAACAAAAACAATTCTTTTCGTTTTTTCTGTCGTCAATGTCCGCGACAAATTTTCTACTTCATCAAAAAATGTTACTCGTTATGACCAAGCTTGTGTATCAAAACAAAACTTCGGGCTTATCTGCTCGTGCCTGACCACTAAAATGTAGAGGCATCATGAGGAGATGAATAGAATTTGAACGGAATGATTTATTTGCAAAATATTCAAATGTTTAATCTTTCCATTCAAGTACAACTCCGCAATTCAATAGAGATAGATTCAGAAGGCTGGCAAGAGGAGTGTAATTGGAAAAAGTATTCAGTTTAGCGTATGTTTTTTACCACAAAATATACCGAAGCTACTAGCAGGTGCAAAATTACTGGCAGAGATGGTAGTAATTCCCTTCGTGTTGAGGTAATGGTCTCAATTTAAAGTAGAAGATGTTGATTCCAGATGTATGTTCTCACGATTAGATTTTAAGTAGAATATCTTCGAAATTATGATGGTTTGATTTAGGTAATTAAATGACGAAATTTTTTAATTGACGGGAGATATCAATTCGCAGCAAAAAGAGCTTCAAATTCAAGATATACTTGAAATTCATTTACTTATGCAGTCAAGTTTTCCCTTCGTATTATTTTAAGAAAATGCTCACAGAACTTCGTCTCTCATTTGTTGTTGGAGATTCAATCCTTCATGTCCCTCTTCGATTCTTTCGATGATATTTGTCACCTTCTCATTCCTTCTCAAAGTTTTGTGTAGTTTTTCTTTTATTAGCATGAGTTCTTATTTTCAGCATCTGAATGAAGAAAATATACATGTCAACATACCTGTTACGTATAGAAGGAATGTATGTGCCACAGACAATAAGATGCTTGAAATGGACAACTTCATTGTAAAAAAACATGTTCTTGCCTCCCTAAGAAAAGCTTATTGCAGTTTAGAATCTAAACTTTAGATAGTTCCCACTGTCAAATCTTGAAGAATATGAACGCAATATTATTCAGTCAAGATCAAAATGAGCCGTAGTATTAGTACTCGTCCCCAGATTTGTACTATTAGGATTACTAGTCAGGATCACTATATCGACTTGAAATATGTAATATATTTAAAATCTACTTTGCATATTAATTTCGTATATTTCCACAAATATTTTGGGTAAGGATGCAGCTGAAAATTTTTCCGGAGAAAGTTATTCGGAAATAATTTCTTTAAAAAAAATATCTCAAAACAAATATTAATGAGACGAGATGAAAAAAACTCTCAAAATTAAAATAGCCTCATTTGATTATCTAAACTAAGCAAATTAATAAGAATTGAAACGAAAGATTCAAATGAGGAATATAATATAATGAAATCTCAGTTGCTCTCGGACTGTCACTTGCAATACATCAATCATGACTGTGAAGGTTACAAAGAAAAGTTACTGCAAACTTTACCAAGTAGAAGTGAAGTATTTATAGAGGGGCCTTCCGATATAAATCGAACGATGGAAAAGATAAAAAAGTAATTTGAAAATGTGAAGAATATAAAGAAGGTTGTCGATCAAATACTTACATTCATACATCTTCGTAAGAGAAGGCCGATGAATTCATGAATAAACAATGCATTTAAATTATCATAATTGAAATGAAAAGGATTAATGAGCATTTTATACCAAGCTCAATAAATGATACTTATTACAGGATAAATGCCGATTGAAAAATAACATGAAAATGACGTATTTCATCTACGTGATATTGAGGTACGAAGACAGTCGAGTATAGAAAACGGAAAGCAATAAGGGATAGTGATAGCAGATCATCGTTTGTTTTAGCAATTATTTCCAGGTTCGATTCTGTAAATACAGCTCGAGTACAAGGGTTGAAGTGTATTTTATGAACCACAGTCCAAAAAGTGAAGACCACAGTGCATAACTCATGGTTAGACATTTCTGTACATAGTTAGGCATTAAAATGATCAGGAATAGAATCAGTTAGAAACCATTCCATTTTTCCCCAAAAAACTATGAAGAATATAAAACTTATCCAATGGAGGCAAATTTGAGAATACATTCTTAAATCCAATCCTATGTCTGTTCTCTATATAGATCAGACACCGAATTGGAACAATACAAGAATGCATTGAAAGTACACTTCCAATAAACTAACACAATTAGAAATTGAACTAGAAATGAGTCATCGAAATGAACAGATCTAGTTCAATTTTCGGCGCTTCCACCTTCAGGAAGGGAAAATGGAGCTGTTCCAACTTTTCGAATGAACAAATAGATTCAGAATAATGGGAAAACCTCTCCTATACTGAAAAGTGCAAATAAAAATGTAAAATTTGTGTGAAGGAAAATATATGTAAATTAGTGATGCATAACGGGAACTATTAATTTTTTTTGAAACTTCAATGAGTTTTAGCATGAATTTTCGGAAAAGATGTGGAATAAGCTCTTAGTATATACGTATGATGAAATTTTTTAATATATTGAGGAATTTCTTTACGTGAGGAATAGTTGAGACATTCTTTGCGTAGGAAATTTAGTTGTTAGGAGAGTATATTTATTTAATTTATTTAATATGAGATTATATAATTGCAAAAAACCTATGACCTATTGCAAATATGTCATAGGAATAGATCATAGCTTTTCCTTATCGTAATATTCACGCCATCTAGCAATTCTGCGTCATGCCATTGATGCCTTGATGGAAATTTATGAATAAAGTAGTTACATACATATATTCATAAAGTATTTCATGTTAATTATATTGTATAAAAAAAAACGCAAATAAAAAATACTCTCTAAAAAATGAAATAAAAGGAGCGCACTGCAGAAAATGAACTGGGTGATGGAAAACTAGAATCACGTGCCTGATCCAGCTGACACTAAAGTGAAGAAAACAGTCGCATTTGTAGATCAAAAAGAAATAAAGATTGATAGCAGAACATCAGACGTTGCGACAGTTACTTCCAAGATTTATTCTTCAATCACAAATCGACTTCTTCAGATTGATACATGGATGGAATTTCTGTGAAAATTACGAGCTGCACCAATTTTTTTCCAGGAAATGCACAAAAATAATTTTCCTACATGATTCACATCGAGAGAAAAGTAATCTATGGAGAGAAAAATTACGGGGGAAGGAATGAGAAAACTGATTATGTTTGAATTAAAAAATATTTATTGATTCCCTCCTTACACAAAGCATCATTCTTATATCGACGAATCTTCTCGATTTTTTTCTGCTCATACTGCTCATCCAATTAATGATTTTCTTTATGCAGAAATAACGTGATGTGTTTTCTGTGAAGAAAAAACACTAAAATTTGGAGTTTTGCGTCATCACCGTGAAGTCGCTTCTTCACTCTTAGAAATTCCGAGGTCTCGAACGTTGGCTTGAACATCTCCGGAATTGTGCGAGAAAATTTTAGAAATATTTTTTTTTATGTAGCAAAATAAAACTAAACCGAACAGAATGAAAAATACACGAATGACTTCAAATATTTGATTGCCCATATGAGAGTATTTACATTATCTACAAATTGTCTTTAAATAGTTCAGTATCTCTAAATTTCATAGATTTACATTGACTCATATCATTCTAGGATAAATCATTGCTGAAAATACGTCAAATAACTCCTTAGGGGAATTCCACGTCATTTGTTCGATGCGGGTCTTTATGGAGTTATAGGTTTTTTCTTCATAATCGGCATGAATAGTTGGTAAGTCCAATTCATCGTACACTTGTTTGACCCGTGCCACTTTCTCAGGATCCTCACAGCCGTAGCATTCCTGAATGAGAAGTCAGAATGAATCCAGAATGAGACACTGAACGCTGATTTTAGGGATTTCATTTCACTCCAATGAATTTTAATGAAGTGACTGACAAATTTTACCTGGAGAATTTTCCTTTGAGTTGGAGTCGCGTGTTGCAGAGCTGTTACAACTAACCACGAGCATTTTCCACCTTGAATGTCAGTTCCAATATGACCATTGGCATTTGGATCACTATAAGTATCATAAAAATCATTCTGCGCAGTATAGCAGTGTCCCATGTCAATTAAAATTGGCTCTATTTGTTTGTGGATTTCAGGAGCAGTTATGCCGGCCTAAAAAAAAAGTAGAAAAGGATGATTTTTTTTTCAATTCTCCGATTCATATTGAGAACAATTCTGAGAACTTACGCAATACATGGCTAATTTAACTGGCATGACGAGACAGAAGGAAGAACCTTTATATTTTGAAGTGGCAATCCATCGGTCCATTGTGAACTGATTCAGATTTCCCTTATTATTGTAGTTACATGAAGCGTTGTCTAGAGATTGTCCCATTGCTACCTGCAATGTCATCTGTAGAAAAAAACATGTAAAAACGAAGTGCACTTTGAATTTTACAGATAAATTATGGATTTTAGGAGTAAACGCTTCAATCTAATGATTATATTGTTCAAAACAAGGTGACTACTTCAAGATCTTAACAGGTCACATGGATTTTGAAACGTCAAAAAATTAATTGATTCTTTCCCCATTCTTCAATCTGTCAAGAATATTGGCCTGAAATTTCAAGTCAATCAGAGACAAACTATAAGAGATAGAGCCTTCTAAAACCACCCCCAACTGGTTCGACCTAGAGGTCAACTTTGCTTGCCCTGGATTCGCTGTTGCAGCAGGACCTCTCCTCCATGGTGCTGGAATCGACAATTCCATGTAACTTGAGAAACAAATTCTTTTTCTAGTTTATTACTGTTCAAAAGTTCATTGGCGTTTTTCTCAAAACTATGTCTTCGGAGGCGGTGGTCACGATATCTTGAAAGCAAATTCACGTATTCTTCTGAAATTTTGCACACATCTCCTAGATACTATTGACTAGTGCACTACGAGGGGACTTTTTCAAATTGTAACTCATTTTACAAGAACCATATATGCGCAAAATTTCACCTAAAATCGTACTTTTTTATTTGAAGCTATATCAAACATTCAAATTTCTGAAATTTTTCTCAAAATCCTCCTCGTTATGCAATAGCTGAACACATGTACTAATCGAAAAATTTGGATTTTATCTCTCAGATGAAGCGCCATCCAGTTATCATGACCACCGCAAAAGTACTTCTTTTAAAGTGGTCTCCGAAAATTTATTCGCAACGGCTGAATTCCAGGAATTTTTCAATGGAAAATTCAGGAAATATAGTTTGGATGTAGATTTATAACATGTGTGAAAATGGAATAAGTTGATCACTTTTTTATAAAAAAAAATAGGGAAAATAGAGCTTTTCGACAGTCTGAAACCCATGTAACCCCTTAATTGTCAGATCAATCGAGAAATTACTCAAAAATCATTTTTTCTTCCGATTTTCATCCCCAAAAATTGATTATTCGAAATAATTTTATAATTTTTCTGTGATATACAGTGCGACCTCCCAATAAGCACCCACCTAATAAGCTGCTTCCCCTAATTTCTCGTTCGAGCGCTTCCCCCACTCCGACTCGAACTCCGAGCTCGAATTTTTCAGGTACGGACCTCTCAATAAGTCTACCAAGCCTAGGAGTGCTCAGAAGAGTAGAATGAGATATACATTGGGTGCACATGTCCCTTATAGTGTTCTCGGAAAAACTCTTCCCCTTGGGGGCTTTCGCGGCTTATTGAGGGGTCGCACTGTACGTGGTTTTTGAAGTATGGGATAGTACCTCCGCAAAGGTTTCCAAAAGATTCACGTAGCATTCGTGGTTGTGGAAATATCTTTTCAGGAGTGGATACACAGCATGCTCAACAATGAGACTATCATTCACAGCTGTTATTCCAATGTTATCACGGAGATACCAACAGGGCTGGCCCCTTCTGATCTTCGAGCTATCCATAAGGTCATCCTGCATCTGGAGAAATGCTTGATTCTGAAAAAAAAATCGAAGGAATCACAATCTTACTTTCTAACTCATGAATTCTGCATTTCTTCCCAAATTCTAGATCACTAGGCATGTAATAAGTGGACTTATCAAATTTTCATAGCAAAATGAATTAATAAGAAACTTCATTTAAATTTGAGTCTCACTAAGTTCCTAAGCAACTAGGATACTCGAATCGATAAATAAATTTGATGATTGAATGAAGTTTGAAATGTCAAAGTGACATTTGTGCGTTTCCAGTCGTTTGAAAGTTTTCTTCAGAGTTCCGCTCAGAGGTCCCCGCAGAGTTCCGTTCAGAGTTCCGCTCGGAGGTCACCTCAGAATTCAAACGCGTGAAAACTTAATTAAACGGTGATATTTATCGATCTGAAAATTCCACGGCATATTCACTGCGTAAGCACCAAGTTCTCAACAAAATTTCGGCTGAATGGGCTCATTAGTTCTTAAGAAAAATGGAATAATCGAAAAATCGTTTTTTCAAGTTTCCTTAGTGAAAAATTAATTGACAGCGTTGATTCTCATTGAGAAGATGTGCCTATTTCCCCCGGCAACCGTTTCGTCCGATTTTCGATTTATCCAGTATATCAACTTCGATGTAAATTTTCTAAAAATGTGGATATTGCAATAACTCAAAGAATATTTGAGATAGAGACTTCAAATTTTGTAGATTCGTATATCTTATGAGTGCAAAGTTTGCTACTGAATTTGAAAGGAATCAGTCCTCTAGTTCCAATTGTATTGGCAGAATAATAAATTTGGGAATAATACTGAAATCTTCGAGTAACGCACCCCGTGCGGATTCCTACTTGTTATTTACTATCAATCATACAAAACGGTCAATTCACTCAAAATTTCATGTGATATTGTTCAGATTTGTATGAACTTTCATTCAAAATTCATTTCATATTTTAATCTTTAAATTCGATTCGAGGCCGAACTACTTTGAAATTCTTGAAGTACAGAAATCCGGAAACAGTCGAGCACGCCTGAGTAGGATCCAGAATTTATTTTTTATTTATGAGAATAAATATCGAATTCTACTTAGCAAAGTTTGTCCGCCTAATTAAGTTAACTTTGAGTCTCTGATTACCTGATGCAGGGAATGTGAATTGCAATGGATTTGATCATATCTGATTAAATCTCACTAGATTTGACTAGATCCACCGAATCTGATAGGCCGATATAAATGGACTTGATCGAATCTAATGAGATCTAATTGAATCTGCCTTGATCCGATCAGAGTCAATTAGATCCAAACAGATCTAGTCAGAGATAGATCTGATTGGATCTACCCAGATCTGATCTGAAATAATCGGATCTATTTATATCCAATTCTACAATGCAATCAGATATAATTACATCTGGCTGGATCTAACTAGCTCTAATTAGATCTAAACATTTTTTCCCGGGCTGAGAAAAAAACGGGAAAACCTTAGATTTACTCATTTTTCTGAAGGAGATCACTGAACGAAAACTTTCTCCATTAGTTTTTTTATTTTCTCCCATCCAGTTTTCAATTTTTTCCCATTTCAATGTTTTATATGTATGATACTCACTATTTCTTGACACCATCCCAGTACCCTCGCTAGCTTGAGATTCTCATCGGTCAACTGTTGCGGATGAGCCAGTATACGATAACAATGGATGATTGACAATCCTCGATGTTGTCTACCATGCGGAACATTATAGTGAAGGACCTAGGAGGAAGGAACATTCGTTCGTCAAATAACAATGATTCAGAAATTTAAAAAACTAGTTTCGTGGCTTAACCCATGAGTGGACCAGATCCATATACTTCCAATGAGCTGTCAACGATCTCAAGAAATTAACCGATATTACAATATTCAATGATTCCAGTAGAAAAAATCATATTTATGCTAGAATTCATGCTGGATATTTACGCTCGGGTAGTGCAGAGGAGATTCGGCAACGTCGCAGCCGGAATAACATGACGGGGAATCCCTCATTACCTGACCAAAGCTGCTAGGTCACTCAGAGTAAGCAGTCTAAGGCTAATGATCAACTGAATTGGTTGAAAATCTAATCAGCTTCAATCCTCACCCGAATGCCACATTGGTGACAATTCGGATACAGACAATGCTCATACACATCCGAGCATAGTATCTCGAAAATGATCCCAAAAGGTTCAGAAAGTAAAAAAACGTAAAGATGCAGTGAGAACTCCATTTCCGGTTATAGGGGTCAATACAATATTTTCCCTCATGATCAAGAAGATAATTAGCATTTTTCGTGAGTTTTCACCTTTGCCATCTGCTTTGTAGCTATTGGGATGTCGGAGTAAAGTTCACCCTCCGTCAGATCCGTGACAAGTTCTGGCCAGAGAGCCATCATTGCATTATGCTCGTCAGTATTGGAGAAGAAGTTAGCCTGACTCGTCGAGTGAGCCATCCTGATGGATCTAGAAGGTAAAAATAGATGCTTTATCAACTTCAGCATATTCTATAGATTTGGGAGTGTTTTTTCGAAGGAAATTGGCACATAATTCCCAAAATCAATTTTTCCATAAATTTAAATTTTCCTTGATTTTTTCCTGAAAAGGCCAATATTTGAATTCATTATCTGAAAGTAGACAATTTTTCCTATGAAGTAATGCAAGTACTTTTCCTATATTTCATCTTATATATGGGGAATAAATGAAAATTCATTAAGAATTCTGATATTCTTCATTTTATTATAGATTATAATTTTTTAGTTAGGAAATTCCATTCAGAAGCGTCCTGCCAATATTATTAACAGAATAATCAATATCACATGAATAGTGAGGTTGTCAAATTACACACAAGTAGTAGGGCTCCTGCTACCTTCATGGAAAAATCGGAACCGCTCAATCGCGTTGCCCTGCACTCAAAAACATGAGGTCCCCCCGCTACGAAATGTCATGGGCAGTGGTCCAATTTCTATTTTTACGGTGTTTTGCTTCCGGATAGAGGTATTGCAAACGCGACATTTTTTGATTTCGAGATTTCAAAGAATATCTCGGGTCATTAGTCCTAGCTAGTCCCTACAGTCCTCACTTTTCTTAACCTCATCCATCCATTACTCTGATTTCCACCTTCGGCCCCCTGAACCAAATCACTTCTCTCCAACGTAGCCCTGGAGCTCGATACGGCCCGTAAAGTACCGTCCCTCAACCGTGTCACTTCATGAGGGCGAGTGAAGGGTACTATGTTAGCTCAATTGACTATTAAACCTATATTCCATTCAGAAGAGGCTGGAGCAAAGATCCATGAAGTGATGGCAGATGGAGCAGGCACGAATCGCAAGTTATGGTCTGAGTTTGGTGAATCTGACGCAAGAACTCGGTGGCGTGAGGGCTCGAAACGTTTGAAACTCGCACCAGGGAATTGATAGATTCCCAAGAAACTGTATCTTTTTGCCGATGGATGAATAGTATGTGCGATGCTCTCAATCAAACCGAACTCATCGATGAATTGGTATCAGGCAATTTATATTATAAGGTATCATCTTTTTCTCTCTGCAGTGTATAAAAATACATTAAGTGGAATTTTAATTTGCTTTTTTCAAGGTTATTCAAGAATCTATTCAAAAAAGAAAGGTGCGTGAACTCCACGCACGGCAGAAGTGAAACTTCTTGCTGATCATCCAAGGATTAGTACGGAATTGTCCTATGTTGCTTACATTACACGATATTCAAAGGAAATTGATGATGAATTGGAATCCATTTGTCTGCGAACTCAATAGTCTTTTTTTTAACACCCGTTTCTTTTTGAGGATATTTCGGAAAATAAGCGAGATGATGAAATTTTACCCAGAGGCTTTCTTGTTCAGACTGTAACGGTTAGCTCAGCTAAGCTTGAGCCAACTGATAAAGGCACAAAAAAAATTCTGAAATTAACCCAAAATTATGCTTCTAATTTTTACCCAATTTACTCCCAATTAATTTGCCTCGTTAGAAATGGGCACCAGTCATTTTTAGCAAAATCTGATGAATTTGGGGGAAAACGATAAATCCCCAAGCTATATTTTAATTCACACAAAATGACAAAACCCCAAAAATACCTTGATTTTACCCGCTTTCTTACGCGAAACCCTTCCTTTATCCCAAGAGGGAGAGGGGACGATACCCTCTCTTTAGGTAATAATTTTCTGTACGGTTTTATAAAACTCTGAAAATTGCAGTAAGTAGATAGCAAAATCGAAATTTGGTTTTCCTTATATTTTTCATAATAATTCGTTTATTTGTAATTTCTTGCACACTTTCTTGCAAATTTATGAAATCTACTATATCATGGATGCTCACCTGATTTCCTTAGCATTATTGAAGCCAGGAACTATTCGGCAACATGACACCTTTTTATAATGTTGAATTCCCTGGAGCAGAGATCTCATCATTAAGCACCTCATTTTTGTTCTTTTTTCACTTTTAATAATCGAATAATGCAGCCTGGGAAGAAAAAAATGGATGAAAAATGCATGTTAATGATTGACAGCCTGTTAAGAGAAGAAAGAGCTTAAAATGCCATGCGCACCAGAAGCAAAAAGCTTCTTGGCAATGTTTATTGAAAAATTTGTCGAATTCTTCTCACGACCTATTTATTTTGAGGATATTCAAATATCTAGCCTTAATCTAATGTATTTTTATTTGAGCACCAGTTTTCAACTCAATAAGCATAAATTTACAAACCTTGCATAAATAGGTTGAATAAAAGAAGGTAATCAGCTTGGCGTACGTAACTCAAAGTAAAATACAGACGAATCACGAGTGGGTACAAAATTTTTCATTTATATAGCTGAGTGGTTTCCTTGTGTTCTCGGAAAAAGCAGATAGACCAGTATGACGGATTAAATTTATTAAAAAATTAATGCTTTATTTCTTCTTTCGATTCTTTTGATAATATTTGTCACCTTCGAATTCCTCCCCAAGGCTCGGTACTGCCCTTATCTTGTTGGCTCAAATTATTATCACTCATTACCCACATGAAAAAGAAGTGCATGCAAACCTATATATACGTATATAAAAATTATGTAAGATTTATTTGCGGGAATGAATTTACAGAAGTATTCATTATAGAAATCCAAAATAAATTTTATTTCATATATTGATATCTGCGCTACGTACTTTCAATGTATCATCCACATGGAGTTCTTGATGTTTTGCTCAAAGAACATTGAATAAGATAATGTTCATAATCGTCTTGTTTGATTTCTTTACTATCCCTGGTGGGAATTCCGGCTTCATTAGCTATGTTCTTTACTCGAATCATTTTTTTGAGTGATGGGAGTACATATGCATGAAGCATCACTTGCACGATTTAAAATTGAAAAGCGTAATCTGAAACTTTATCAAAGTTACAGAAAATGTGTATTGGTTTTACCACTTTTTTCTATTTGATGTTTTCACGCTTTATTGAACAAAGTTTCGAGAAGAGATTCGACGAATAGATGTTTCTTATAACTCTGATATCGTTTAAAGTTACGTTTTCAAATTTAAAAACATGCAACTACCTTGACAGCCGTGCACCCATTCTGGGAACATTATGTAGCCCGGAAAAAAGTCGTCATATATGAACATATATGTGACATATACGTACGTATATGGGACATGAATGGACATATATGCCCATACATCTCTCTGAGAAACCGAACAGCTATGGGCATACATGGAACATATATGAGTATAAATGGAACATATATGGACATATATGGAACGCACATGCGCATATATATATATGCAACATATAGAGAAATGCTCGCTCAATTCATATAAGAACGTGAAAATGGTCAATTTGAGTAACTAATAGTAAATGCAGGTTCTGTTAGTTGTTTCCCGCTCACTTTGAGGATTTAAAATTCCCCCAACATTCGAAAATCAGCTTATCCGGTATCACCAAATTATTTTGAATGATTGAAACAATTTAACACTGATCAATATATAAGGATCAAAATTCATTTAGAAAGTAAGTGAAATGAAATAGCGAAGATGGTAGGGTGGTAGACTCATGATGTAACGGTTTCAGATTCGATCCCAGCTAAACTTTTCTTTTGTTTCTGTTTGTTTGTTTTTTTATTGAAATTCATTATCAATGAGGAATTTAGTAATGAAGGTAATTGATACTGATGTATTATGTTCATATATTAGAACATTTTGATGATATATCCCGGGAAAAAATCGACATATATCCGCTGAGAGTGTTTGTTCCATTTGTACATCGAATTTCCATAATGTTTCCGGAGTGTATCCACCTGATTCGAAATTTTTCGATGTCGATTTGAACCGAATATAGGTTAAAGTTTCGTTGAAATCTCTTATAGATTCCACTCCATCCCCTCCCTTCGCATCTTTTTTTTTACCGCAAATTCCCATTTTCCATTGATTTCTCTCCTAACTATGTAATAACGAATTATCCATCACAATTATTCTAATTTTACGGAAACGAAGTGAATTTTTAAAATTAGTAGTTCCCGAGATAGTCCAAGCGATCAATCATCCAAGTACTGACCGCATCCGTTGCTGCTTAAGCTTTAATGAACACCTGGAGATCTCTTGTTGTCTGCTGCTAATCTGAAACGAATAACTTCTTCAATCCTAATTGAACTCAAATGTGCATTACGTATTTCTTCTAGAATCTTTCGAGAAAATAGACAATAATCGTTACGGGTTTTTCAGAAATGAGTATTTGCAGACCTTAGAAAGTTGAGTGTTGGAGAACGTAGAAAGTTGTCGTTCCTCACCCTAATTCAACGTATATACTGACATTACGTCGGGATACGTCGGAATACGTTGAAGAAGACTTGAAGTATTCCCCGTAACCTCGGGAATCAAAGGATAACGTTGGGACACCTCGAATCTACGTTAGAAAATGTTGACTCGGGAATACTCTACAAATATGCTGGTTTCAGCATGATCATACCATATTTCCACTCTGTTCCCTGGGCTATGTTCTTCACGGTTTGAAGTGATCCAAATGGTGTTAAACTGATCTGCTTGCACCTGCGCAAATAGCATTCTCTGCCTCGCGTATGCACAATTGCACAGGCGCACGCGAGACAACGAACTTATTCGCGCAGGCGCAAGTGGATCAGTTTAAAACCGTTTGGATCACTTCAAACCGTAAAGAACACAACCCAGCGTATTTCTAGAACGATGACGAGTCCGTCAGGGTAGCACTCAATGCGCATGCACTCTCATCGGTTATCAAAGTGATGAGAGCAAAAAACACGACTATTAACCGACAGATTGAATAGTCTATCACATGAAGTCATCAGAATCTGATGGAAAATGTCGATTTCTATTTAAAATTTGTATATTCTGACAATTTCCGTAAGAATCTCTCGTTTTCCAAGCGGTAATTCTGGTGATAAAATATCAGAAAGTGTGAAATTTTTCATTTTTTCGAAGGATTGTGACATTTCACCCTTGAAAATTGAGTTCATTCTTGCTCGACCCGAGCAAAGTCAAATGAGTACCTCTAGTGGATTCTTTTGATAATTAATAATAATAATAATAATAGAAAAAGTAATGAAAGCCTTGAAAATGTTATAACATTTCTAATTATACATTCTCATTATAAAAATCTTTAATAATCTTTCCATCTCCTATTTTCGACGAAGCTATAATTCTTCGAATGAGTAGAAATATTCAGCAAATGAATATAAATGAAAGGGCCGAAATCGAAAAGAATCTTAGGCAATTTATCAGATTTTGATAGAATTGGACATTCTGATTTCACAATCGGTTAACAATTGTTGAGAAAATTCAAATGATATTTCCTAAAATATTGCATTTTTTAAGATTGATTGAATTTCTAAGAATTTTACAATTTATGATGATAAATTGCTGATGAAATCGGTCAGAAATATTTCTTTGTCACTAGGAAGGGAAAAAACATTGTATGCACCAAGGAAGTGGAAAAGTTAACTTCGTCGAAATGTTTGCGCTCTCGCTTCACTCGGGATGAAAATTTTCTTAGAATTAACTTCTTTACCTCCTAGGTGCATAATATACTATTTTTCCTGAGAATTCTGATGAAAAATGGCATTTTTCGCTCGACTACATCAGAACTACGAAAATTATCAAACTTCCCTGGAGATCGAATAATTTGGCTAATAATACTGATGAATAATTCTTACAACTAATTCTTTCATAGTACCGAGAACACCAAGCTATTCCGTGGGTAATCTTCAGCGAAAGTATTGAATCATTACGCATTCATTCTTTCTTCTTCAATCATGTTGTTGCTACAGAATTAATAAAAACATGAATACTTGTATATTTTGAAGACCTATAACTTACCTAATGCATATGCAACAAAACCTTCGAATGATATTATAGCAACATAATTTTTCAGAGCGTGTTCGTTCTACAGTGAAGCGAAAGAACGTTGTAGATCCGTTTTTCATTGACTGAAAATGAATTTCTTAGAATTTCTACATGTATTTACTTTTTCTCTCACGATGATATTCGGCGGATTCTCATTCCTCCTTCGAGATTTTCATTGTCCTTATTCTATTAGCTCTAGTTATCATTTTTCAGTAGGCCGACTCAGCTGTTCAAGGTTATTGCTCGGGTCCACCAGATCATTTCATTTTGATGCTAAATAACACGGTATAATATAGAGAGCTCAACACAAAATGTATTGCAGCGTATCTTCCTTCTCAAAAATAGAACATAAAATGATGCGAGCATCGCTTGTCAATTGTATTGAAAATAATATAAAAGAAGGAAAACTATTTTAGATTGGTTCGAGACCTCGGCTTGGACATATCACGGTCATAAAAATAATTGAATGGACCGCTCCAACTTTTTAATAAATAGACGAAAGTGTCTCTGTCCATTCAATCCTTCTTCACAAATGAAAGTATGATAGCAGAAGAATTTCTAAGGAATACGGGAAAGATATCAAAAAAATTATCTGTGTAATGGATTTTGAACTTTTTGCGTTTGGAATAGACCAATGATAATGAAGTATCACTATATTCAAAAATGGAGGGAAGTAGTGTGGGTGACGGTGGTAACATCGCCTTTAACGTGTTTCACAATTGAAAAGATGACTGCAGAAATAATCCCGAATATTTCGGAATTTCTTCATGAAAAAATAAAAAATACTCTGATCTCCATTTATCTATCCAATCGAATCTATATTATAAATCGAACATGTCTTGAAATTCATAGATTTACGTTGATCTATGCTCCTCTACGATAATACAATGCCAATACTGCGTCAAATGCGTCTTTAGGAAAATCACACGTTATTTGATTGATACGGGTCTTTATGGAGTTATAGGCTTTTTCTTCATAATTGGCATAAATAGTTGGTAAGTCCAGCTCATTGTACACTTGTTTGACACGTGCCACTTTCTCGGGATCCTCGGTGGCATAGCATTCCTGAATGGAAAATCAGAATCAATCGAAATTGACATTTCAAACTCCAATTTTGGTAATCTCATTCCATTCAAGTAAATTTCAATAGTTGTCGGAAAATTTTACCTGCAAAATTTTCCTTTGCGCTGGAGTCGCACGTTCCAAAGCTGTTACAATACACCACGAGCATTTTCCCTGCTCAATGTCACCTCCAATATCATGGCCAGTCTTACCTGCATCACCAAAACAATCGAAATAGTCGTTCTGCACAGTATATAAGTGTCCCATGTCAAGTAAAATCGGCTCTGACTGTCTATACATTTCAGGATCAGTTATTCCAGCCTTGAATTGGAAAAATAACATTCCTCACAGAAGGAAATACAACAATAGCCAAGAATAATGAAATTGTTTTGAATTCTTCTATTCATAATGTAAATGTTTTTGAGAACTCACGAAACGCATGGCTATTTGGACTGGCCTCAGAGTAAGGAAGAGAGAGCCTCTATACTTGGTAACAGCATCGTATCGGCTCTTCGAGTATGTCGTCAAATCCGCATGTCCAAGTTTGGATGAGGATATATCCATTACTTGTCCCAGTGCAACCTCTAATATTAGCTACAAAAACAATGGAGTGCTTTTAATTTCGTAGATGAATCTATACTTCTAAAAGTCAATGTTTGGATCTGAATATTATCCCAGCTCGAGACACTCGAGGCAACTAATTTCAACATTTCAACAATTTGATCGTCTAAGAAACTACCTAAGAAAAATTGAGTAGCGATTTTATTCCTTAAATTGCTTATTTGAAATAATCCTTTCATTTCTTGAAGTCTAAGAGTAGAATTCCTCGACCTCTAACTGAATTTTCGCATTTTTTTCCACTATCCTGTTCATCACAAAGATCTTTTGTGAGCTTCAGGAAGACCAATTTAAAAAAAAAAGCATTTAGGCGAACATATTCAAATTTTTGAAGTATATCTATATTCGTTGCGCATTTGGCTGCGGAGATCTATGCATATGAGGTATAAGTGTGATGTGGGAGGATCAGAGGATGTATCAAATATAGAGAATGGTCCTGGACGAACGATTCAAATATAGAGGAATTCCACTGCATATGTTATTATCTGGCGTATAGAAGAAGTAACTACCTCTGCAAATATTTCCAAAAGAATCGTGTAACATTCATGGCTGCGGAAATATTTTTTCAGGAGCTGATATGCAGCGTGCTCTATCAGGAAAGTATCGTTTATAGCTCTTACACCAACGTTCTCGCAGAGATACCAACAAGGATAGCCTCTTCTGGTAGTCGAACGATCTATAATGTCATCTTGCACTTGCAAAGCTGCTAGACCCTGGAAAAGATTATCAACGATAACTCAGTAAATAATCAACTTGAAGGATTTGAATTTTGTGTTTATATACAGTTTGCGATGAAAACAGTTGGGATTGAGTCTGAATCATATCAGCCGGACAGTCCTAGAGATAGTCTTAACTATATCTTTTTTGAAAATAGGCAAAACCTTCCAAACTATTCATGCGATTTCATCCCAGCAAATCTCGGAAGACTCGCCTTCATAAGCTGTACTATCTATCAAATTTTAGAATTTTCCGACGGATTTCTCCGCTTATTGCATGAACGAATGCATATTTCCTTATATATTTCCAAAAACTGTGCCTTTTCTCGATTTTTCGAATCAACCCCTATACTTATCATCTGGTTATTTGATAGAAACCCCTTCTCCCTTCAAAATGAGTGTTTCAAAAAAAAATATACTCAATTGTGATGAAATTTCTGAATAACCACTCGGGATCACACTGCTAAGTTATTAGCAGAAATTGAAAGGAATCAATGGTGGATAACGCAACTAATGACGGACTAATTGTTTTGTATTTACTATAGTTTTTTATTATTTCGGGATCGGGAACTGATCATGTGGAACTCAATCGTTCGAAATCTCTGTAATCGGGCGTACTCTACACACTGCGCATGCGCGTAGAGGTATGGTGCATTTGCTAGAGAGAGTAGAAACGATTCTCCCACTCTTCCTTGCAGCTGCCTGTTAGAGTCTGCGAAGGGCTTCTCCTCCCGGTGTTTCACTTTTTTCATTTCTTCCAAACGAATTGACTACCATACCGCACGCTAAGAGGTTCCCCATTCAAAAATAACAGAAATCAAAGTTCCAACCCCTTCCTATGAATCGCGCATTTTTCGAACTTCTGGATGATTCTACACTGCAAAAAAATTTCATCAAAAATTACTGTGCCGCCTAATAAACGTGGGACGAAGAAGGGTATTGCAGAAAGATCACAATACCTACGGAGTAAAAATTACTAAATCTTTTAATAAAATTAATGAGGCTCCCATCAATTTTTACTGTGCCAATAGTAGATTTTACTCCGCAGGTATAGTAATTTTTCCGCAGTCCCACTTTTTACTGGAAAGGCACAATAATTTTTGATGAAGTTTTTCTGCAGTACAGGCATGTATTCGACCCAATTTTTAAATTGTTAACAAGAGAATAAATTTCACGTCAAGATTCAAACGGATTAATTTTGTTTTGAGGGGAATTTTGCCAGTATGATTGGGCGGTACAATCGGCAAAAAGTTAATTTTTTGTATGAAATCGAAAAAAAACTTTCACAAGATAAATGTCTTAAAGATAAATTGGAGGTACAGTCGGAAGAAAAGTTAAATTTTGGTTTAAAACCGTTAATAACAATTTATACAAGATGAAATCCTAAAATTGGAACCAGTGAATCTGTGAAGAATGTAATGAGGAATAAAATAAACCGTAGAAACAAAAAATTGATTGAAAATAGGAAAAATCACTTTGATTTTACATTTCTTTAACCCTTAGGGCTCAAGCACAATGATAAAACGGTTCGGTTAAAACCTACAAATGACGTCATATGCAGGAACGAAATGGAAATGAAATCGATGCTCGCGCCCTCTGCTTTCAGCTGTTGAAATTTGAATTAGGAAACAATTCCTCACGCATACAAACAATTTTTCACAATTTCCCATGATTTCCAATCACTTCGCAGTATTTAGCTTTATTTTGCACACAATGTTTCATTTGTATTCCACGGTAAATAGTCGCCATTAACGCAGTTCAAGTCCATAGTCCCTGTTCAGTCCGGTCTCATGTTCCTACATATGACGTCATTTGTAGGTTTTAACCGAACGGTTTTATCATTGTGCTTGAGCCCTTAGCCGCCACATCTCAGCCAGGCCACTCAGCGCCGACATGGGATAACTCATTACCCCACGCTGGAAAACCTAGTTGTACAAGACATATGGGTGTTTTGAGACTTCCAACCAATTGTTTCATGTTTGTTAAAGAGTTCTCCAACATTCCTAATAATTTTTATTGGTTAATTTATGGATGGCGTTCTAAAAACTTGTCATTCATGTGACCGGTTTTTCGGCTTCCTATGTAATGGAGTCACATCACACACTTGTCTACTACTGGCAGATGTCGTTATTTGTATCAAATTCCGTAGGTTTTAGACCTTTTATTTCACTTTTTCTGAGCCTGGGGTAACTAGTAACCGCGTGAGGCCGCGAAGGATTAAATTTTGAAAAATTTGAAGAAATGGAAAATCAAAGAAAATTTTTCAATTTTCAATCAAATCTTTGTTTCTACGGCTTATTTCATTCCCCATTAGAGGCTATCAGCATATTATGTAAGCACTAGTCAGTGTTGGGGTCAAGTAGAATATTTACGTATGCTTACTTGGCACTGAGGGGAGGGGGTAGACAGCAAATCTCACGTAAGGATATATTTAAATTTTTCTGCAACTGATAATTCCAATAGTTGTTTTATCTTAATACTACATCGATTATTTATTGGAAATAGTATGCATCGTTTCTTGGTAATCTCCTACTACTATATTTACCGAGTTGTTGGAACGAAACACAAACTGTGAAGATATCGTAAACAGCTTAATTAATCATTTGTGTTAGGTGACAATGAGTTGTAAGGGGAGCTGGTGGTCTAGCGCTCGAGAATTTGAGGTTTTTTTTTTCTTTTGAAGATCAAGATGATGTACAACGATATTCAAACTTTTCAGGTATATTATAACACTTATGCTGCACACAGAAACATTTTGTTTGAAATTCGAAAAAAATTTAATTATGTGAAAAATGACGCCAAACAAGACTCCCTCGAATGCTAGACCACCGGTCTTCCTTAACCTGTGTATACTTTTGAGGTTTAGAATTGGACCACTGCACCATTTCGATCGCATCTATTGCACCGTTTCCAACTGACACATACTCAAAACGCGTGACGTCTAAGGGAAATTTTGTGTGTCTATGATTCAGTGTTTCAAGCATTCACCGTATATATGAATGACTCGAATTATTGGTTGTCATTACTTGAGAAACATGAACTCAGTCAACTGTTGATAATATAAAAAAATATCCTTTGAATAAAAAGTAATTACTTTCTTCAAGTGAAAACGCATTTTCACAATATTTATCCTTTTTTTGAAGTCCTAAATTTTTTTCAATATTTTACGTGAGATTTTAGGGAGGGGGGAGGGTGGGGAATGGAAAGTCTGTATTATGCTTACTCAGGGGGAGAGGGGTGGTAAAATTCTGAAAAATATGCTCACGTAATTTATGGATAGCCTCTCACATTCTTTACAGATTCATTTGACCCGATTTGAAAATTTCTTCTTGGATAAATTTTTATTAACGATTTTAAACAAAAATTTAACTTTTTAGCGACTGTTCCTCCAATTCATCCTTAGAAGTGATTTTGTAAGTAGTTGAACAATGTAATAAGGATCCTGAATGTGCTGGTGTCTGACCTCCTTTACCAGTCAGGCATTTCACTACTCATCGTGAAATACTTCAATTTTTCTCCATTTTAACTGAAAAATACGTTTGAGTCAAACTTTATTTAGACTCTTGACGATAAAAATCGCCACACATTATTTGAACACCAATTGACCGAAAATCATGCCAATTACTGGCAAATTCATGGTATATGATTGATTTCAGGTGAAAAACAATCATTGATTGATTTTTCTAATGGGTTTTGAAACCAGAGTCGATAAAAATAGTTGGAAATATTGAATGAACAGTAAATCTCCGTACTTGAAAAAAGAAACCAACGAAGATGTTCTTCAGCCGTTTTCGATTATTCCTATCAGTAAAATCATCAAATACCCTGGTGGGAATTGCATGACGTATTTTGACGAAAAACGTCATAATCTAACAAGGAAAAATGACAAAATATCACAATCGAAGAGAATAATGTTAAGTTTTGTCATAATATTTCATTTTTCGACACACTATAACAAGGAATGTCATTTTTTGATTTCATAAAATTTCATAATCGTGGAGCAATACTCACTATTTCATTACACCATCCTAAAATCCTCACGAGCTTCAGATTCTCATCAGTCAGCTGTTCCGGAGGCACCAGCTTACGGTAAGCAGTCATAATACATAACGATTGATGCTTTTTCCCCTTGGGAACATTATACTCGAGGGCCTAGAAATATAAAACCTCCATGTAAGAAGAAAATGATTATACTCAAATACACACTTATATACAATTCGAGGGATGAACACAATATCTCAGGTAGGAATTGACGGTCGGAACAATGCTTGGTCAGTCATTGCTCGAGACTGAGGCTGACTAGTCTCAGACTCAGATCCTGAGGATAGGACCAGCTTGGATAAGCCTCGAAATGATAAAAACTTTCTAAGGTTAGAAGTAGAGGCTTTTCTCACTTCTCCGCTCCAAGTATTGAAATGAGGCTTAAGCTGATATGTACAGTATAAGTTGTAATGAACTTTTCTCAATCATTAGCTAGGAGTCTGATACCAAATATTAGAATCCCAGCGCAGTTATTTCACGATGTGCTTCTGCTGCCAAATCACATGCAAAATGGTGAATTATTGAGATCCAGCGCTAGAATTGATTGCTTATTGCATGGAGAAAAGAAGGGATTGTCTTCTATCCTTCATGGTTTATTACTATCACAAAACTTGATTTGCAACAAGTCTTGTTGCACTGCACACCCATAGTGCTGGACTCTAGAACTTAATGTACCAACTATCCTAAAAACAAAAGGTTAGCCTAAGACCTGACCGAACCTTCAACATCGAGCTTCAGTAATCCTCAATCCTTGATTGAGTGCGACCTGAATCCAATTTGAATTTTCGAAGAACTGGCCTAGTGCCAGCTTAGTTCACCAAGCCTCAGTGTGCCAGGGCTTTACCCATCGTCAGTTTCGCAGTCACTTCTTACCTGAGATATTTCATCATAATCGGAAAGATAATGGAGATTAGCCGTTATTTTTTACCTTTGCCATCCACTTCGTTGCTATTGGAACATCGTCGTAAGGTAAGCCTTCCGTTACGTCTCTGATGATATCTGGCCAGAGGGCCATCATCTCGCAAATCTCACCAGCACGGTAGGAGCTGACCTGTGCCATCGAATGAGCCATCCTGACGGATCTAGAAATTTTTTATTCTCCTGGGTCAGAGCATTATGTCATGACTTTTGAAATGAAAGTTCTTTAGACACGGTAAAGTGAATTCGGCTGATGGAGACGAAAAGTAAATCGCTCCCCCTACACATGAGCAGCACGTACAATATATATACATGGCGCTGTCTCTAGACATGGTGTTGCCACTCCAACTAGCAGTTGAGAAGAGGAAGAGAGTACATTCTAGACACTAAGTCAGAGCAATTCCACGGCGTTGCAGTGGAATTGCTCTGCATTTGATGCTTCTACATTCAGCCGTTGAATATAAAGGGTGATGTCAGCGTCCACCTTACAAACTCTAGGGGTTAGAAGAATCGTTAATTACAATTCTAACATTGCAAGAATCAATGGAATCGAATAGAAAAAATTTTGAAGACGATCGCGAGCCATAAGCATTTTTCTCTTTGTTGCAACATCGAAGACGATACTCGAAGCGATACCAAATGTGACAATTCTGCTGATATTGAATGGAAGGATTGAGCTGAGATCAAATCCGGCACTTTTAGCGACACTGGATGTAGTAATTTCCGAAATTACGGAAATAGTCTGCCGTCACTATTCAGATGATTATTCAGATGATTAATGGAATTTTACCTACAATGAATCGAATCGCTATTTATCTTCTCTATTGCTCAAAAAATAACATTATTTTCACAGCAAATACACACTTATATTTTCCTACAAATATTGCTCCGGACTGTATCGATCTGTTCAGGATTCCATCTGCGATACTTGAGGTCAACTTGGAACTCGAAATCTCAGCTCAAAATAATTGATTAAATTACGATAATGTCATATAATACGTAAAATTTCGATATTAGATGAAAACCCACATCTTACGTTAGAACTTAAAAATTGGAGTTCAGGTTCCTAATAGGATTTCTATTGTTCCTGATTGTCATCAGAATGAAAATGGACCATTTTATGAAGGAAATTGTCTACTTCCGAATGGTAAAATTAAAAATAGTAGTGTTCCTAGAGAAAAAGCGGAGAAAAACCGGGATTTTTGAAAGAACTAATTTATCCAACACTTTCATAAGAGACTTAAGAATTTCAGATTTTTCAGAAGAATTCTTCTGAAAAATCTGAAATTCTCAACATTTGTGGGGCTCATAAGATAAACTTTTAAGTTAAACTTGAATGTCATTGCTTAGATAGTTTTGGAGATATAACCTCTTTTCATAAAATGATTTTTCGCCAATATCTCAGAAACTACTGGAGCGATTTTGTCCAATTTCAATACGAAACATTTCGTTCATTAGATGCGCAAACTGACGAAATTTGAAGTCTCTAACTCAAATATTTTTTGAGCTATCCTGGCGACGAAATTCAAAATAAAAAACACTGTAATTGGAATTATCTGCAAACGAAAAATCGCAGCCAAATTTACCCCGAGTGAAAATTGTGAGTTCAAATGGGATGAATTTCATCGTTCAAATTGGGGGCTGTGAATCAATTTTTCGCAGAAAAAAATTGAAAGAACGATTTTTCGAAAATTTGGTTTTTCTTGAAAAGTACTCAACCGATGTCGCTCAAATTTAACTGACAGCTATTTGCATAAGAAGAGAAAATAACGTTAAATTTGGAGGTCGCCAAGTATTACCGTTCCGAAGCAATGGGCTGATATTCGTCACACGCACCACGCACACACACACACACACATACATACAGACATTTTTTATCATTCCTCGGCGGTTTGGTACATTCTGAGTCATATTCCGAGGAAATCTCGAAATCGGAAAAATCGCGTTTACAATGCTTCCATTCGGAACTAAAAAAGCATCAAGGTCGATATTCGAATTTTGGAAGTATACGTATGCTCATTGCACAGCTAAATGTCCAAACTGATGCATTTGTTTAGGCAGATAACCTACACATATGAGAGAGACATTAGGGTGATGTGGTAGGCATAAAAAAATATGTCAAATATAGAGAGAATGGTCCTGGATGAATGCGTCAAATATAGAACAATTTCAAAACCGACAGTTTGGCTGTTCGGTCCGTGTACGGCTCGGCGGGTCTACCGGGTTAAGTAGCATTGAGTCTGGTTACTACTTGGATGGGTGACTGCTTGCCGGACGCAGATCCGAATGAAAAACTGATCGGTGAGGTGCGACTACAGAGAATTACTGTGCCTTTGTCGTCAGCGTGACTGAAAGGCACATTAAGGCTCTGTATGAATCCGACTGCGCTGATCACAGTTTCCATGATTTCCCTTGGTCTCCGGCGAATGCAGTGCAGTATGGCAAAGAAGTCGATCCATGGTGTCGCAAGAAGGGTGGGAAAGGAAAAGAAAAAATGTAAAAAACCGAAAGGTTATACATGGCAAGAAAAATAAAAAAAATATAGAACAATTTCACTGAGCAATGAAAATTGTCAACAAATTCAAAAAAAGCAATGCATGAAATAAATTTTGTTTAGAAGAAGTTTCACTTCTAATGCGTGATGGTCTCACGGAATCTCTTTTTTATCATGGATAAAAGTATCATGAGAAAACCCAAATTTCTTATGATTGCTGTTTGACTGATGGCAATATATCTATTCATATTAATGAGAAAACGAAGTTTTCAGATGACTTCTACTCAATTCGTATGAAGAGCAAAGTCTTTAGAATATTAAGAAAAATTACATGCAGTAAACTGCGTTTCAGATTTCAACTATGACATGCATTCGTTCTGGGCGCTTTGAGCGCTGCTAGCGCCACGTTCCACTGCATTCTACATGCGATGTATATCTATATATATACGCTAAAAACGCCCAAGACGAACCCACCCTATGACAGATTCTCTAAGCTGCCCCAGTGGATTCAAATCACGATAGGATACGATACTTACGATAAATCGGCGTATTTGCGATTAAACATCGTATTTATATCGTACAATTTCGTAATTTATATTAAATTCATTGTAATTTACCGTAAAGTACCGTTATAATACCCTGACTTATGATGAAGTGAATCCACCAGGGTTCTAATCGTAATCAAGAGCTCTGTATTCTATTTTGAAACATTTTTCCTTTTTAGTGTTGAGTTTGGACTCAGTTTTGATTCGTTCGTTAGTATTGCGAATGCTCACCTAATGGCCTGATCATGACTGAATCGAGGACTTGCGTAGAAACATAGCATATTCTTATACCGCTGAATTCCCTGGCGCAAAGACCTCACCATTGAGTGGTTCATTTTTGTCTTTTCTATCTTCAATACTCAGCTCACGTAACCTTGACCTGAAGAAGAAACAATGTGAAATGTATATGGTTGCGTCATCAATGATGACTGACAGCTTGGTGAAAAAAAAGAAAATGGTTATTTGCCATCTGAATTAGAACTGAACTTTCTTAGCAAACTTTCTTGAGGGATTCGGCAAATTTATTGATCATGTAACGTCCAAGTGTTGGGGGAAATTTACAATCAGCTTATAAATTTAATGGAATGATGGTTATTGGTGCCAAACACTAAGGAGTATGCCGAGACGCGACTCAGCCTCCATTTTTGCCCTCACCTTTTGGCGAATGGACTGGATTTGAATAATGCGGGAATGATTCCAGTCATGGTTGAATGGAAGGAAAAGAAATTCAGTACTTATTTCAACTGGCCGAACTGGCCTATATTTTAAATTTTTTTAATTTAAAAAGTTCTTGATTGACATGAAAGAAGAATTGTATACAAAATAGATACAGACAGTAAATGAATCTCCGTAGCCTCAGCTCTAGGGCTTTCACATTCATAATCGTGGAAAAAAAATAATTTCTTAGTGAACAAAAACCAATATACTATAAACAGGTATTCAAATTTTTAATGCGTAATACCTATGTTTATTGAACAGCTGGCAGACCAGTGCATTTGGTTGTTTTTCTCTAAGGTCCTAACGCATCCGCTTACCATTCTCATAACTATTAATAATTCATCTCTATCCATCCTGATAAGCAACAAATTTCACTTCTGTTGCGCGTAGATTCCACGCACCCTCTTTGGCACTTGTCGAGATTTAAATATGTCTAATTAGATACAATGATATAAAAAAAAAATTCTGTCGTGTGTAATTTTCGGCTACTGCTGTTCAGTAGCCGAAATTTGGAGAATGATATAATAGGATTGTGATGGGAAAACAATTATACCACAAATCTCGTGCACCATCCAAATATTTGGGGAGGATGTATGAATGAAATTTGATTCTTAATACGTAATACATGTCTTTCAGCATTGTGAAAAAGAAGTTTCAGTTCTTACGCGTGGCATTCCACGCACCCTCTTTCTGTTCTCACGCTTTCTCATTTTGAGAATGTAACTTTAACTGAACTGGCTCTCGACTGACTGACTGACTGATGACTACTCACAACTACTAACTTTTTCTGACTTCTAGCTGACAAAACAGAATATTCCACGGGTTTCAAAGGTTTTTGCGAAGACGTTTCCCCAAATTTTCTAAGGCTCGCTGGGACCAATGCTTCGGGATAACTCCATCCCTTCCACATAGTCTCATTTCAACTATGTTATATGTGGGTGAAATTCATTAGTGGTTTTGGGAAGGCCCGTTCTCTCCTCCACAATTGTTTCGACTTCAACTATTCCTAATGAAATTATTCTAACATAATTTATTCTTGGTCGACACTTTTTATATTTCTTAGAAGTTCCTGTAGCACATCACTTTGAGAAACAGAAGTACCTTACGTACTCTATTACTTCGGTTGTATTGATATTTTCTTCTCTAAATGGAGCGAGAGACAAAGCGAGGGGGCTTTACCTGCCCGCACCAGCTGCCACTCTGACATTTATTGTGTGTACCGACTTCCCTAGTTTTTGGAGAGTCTCTAAAATATGGGAATAGTCATGAGATATGATAACCCAATAAATTCTATTTCCTCTTGGAGAGACCTATGTATGGAAACGCTCGTGTATTCTCATTTAATTGTTCAAATAAATTGATTAGGGAGCCGAAGATACTTAAGGGTCGGATTTAAGAAGATTTCCTCTAGACAAAATAATTTTTTCCCCTATACCAGAGAGTTTTCAAAGCTCTACTAATGCTGACCGGAAAAATGCAGCAATCATTACGATCCAATGATCGAATGAAAGCTTGTTTTCAGCTGCATGGCGGAAATTAGGTCTAGAAATTGACAATTATTTTTTGAAATTATAATTATTAAAAGAACATAATACCTCCATTATCCCTATATAGATGATTTGAATACACACAACATGGCGTCTAGCCGATGCTAACACAAAACCACTAATAATTATTTCTACAGGTATCACATCACTTTGAGACCGAATTTCCACCGTTTGCACTATTTTTTACCATCTATTAAAATTGTTTTCAGCATAATTGCTACTAAATTACGCCCGTAATTAGTAGAGATTCTGATGAAGCGGTCAGCTTCCCGACCGACCGCTCAATGGGAGGTTGCGTCAATCCAAAAAAAAAATCACTATATTTTAAATCCGACCCTTAAAACAGACGGGCGTCACAATAACAATCCAAAACGCTGAACATCCCGAGAGAAAAACTGATGCGGGCAACGAACAGGATTCAGGCGGATTAGAGGCAGATTTGACGGAAAGCAGCGGATAACTGGCGTGCTCCTAGCAGCACATGGCAGTTTCATTATTTTTATTGAAAAATGTCAGGCAGTTTATAGGCAGCGTAAAGGCAGATCACTTGGTGCATTGGAGGAATGGCAGCATATTAACCGTGAAGAGACAGCTCCATGGCAGTACCTACAAGCGGGAAAATGGCAGCACTAAAGCGGTCAACAGAAATTGCCGTCATCTGGCAGGTCAAGCACAGTTTTTGGATAACGTCATCGGTGAGCTGTGTTTGAGCTGCCAGAAGATCGCCTTTAATACAATCCGCTCTTGTGATGCCATTTGCCTGATCATACATGCTGCCATGAATCTGCCTTGCTGCGGTTGTTTAACTGCCTTTCTCCATAACCGTCTATCTCTCATAATTGTAGTATTAATTGGCGGTTTTGTTACTAATTTACATCATTTCGGGTTCACACCGATCGTTTGTATGGATTCAATTTATCTCAAAACAATTTATTGCTAGGACAAAAGATTTGATATTACGATGACTGAGTATTCTGCAATTCAGTTTTTTCAATCGGCAAACAAATGATCTCAATAACTTAAGCTACCCTGCGAAAAAAATAATGGTGAAAAGAATTAAATATTGAGGCAAATGGTCCTTAGCAAATATTTTTCAAAATACCTAAAAATAGCTCCTGAATGTACTGATTTTAGTCAACTCAACGAATTGATATTTTTGATTTAATTAAATTGAGTAAATTCGACAACTTTTTTTAATTATGTCAAAACAAAATCAGTTATGTTCGATTACTTTCTTATCTATTTATAATTATTTTAGAGTCTCCAGTTTTCAATAATTAATAATCATTTGGTAGACTATCCTCTTATTTGAAATAAACGAACAGTCCCCTTCATTTAATAATTCACGTGCATTTATTATACATACAATTTATTCATTAAAAGATTGCCGTGAAAAAATAGATATTCCTAAACCAGAATAGAATATATACACTCTCGAGTATTACAGAATAGCCATGCGGACTAAGTGAACATCCAGAGAAGGAAGATCAACCAGAGCAGTCTAGGTTCGAGCCCCGGTCCCGGAAAAAAACTGTGATATCTCGAGAACGGCGCCACCGATCGGTTCTTTTTCATATCGGTGTGATCTACGTCGAAAATTGCAAATGTTAGCCATAATTTCTGAATTTACTGCACAAAATTAGGTGTACTTATACGTACAATTAATTAACCAATTAAATATGGTATTATGAAGATGTCAGTCTAAAGGCAGGGTACTGACATGTGACATCTGCTAGAAGGCTGCTCTTTTGCTGCCATTGCATACTTTAAGCAAATGGCAGTTTAGAGGCTGCTTTTGGCGCAAATCCCGCCAGAAAAGTGGCATAAAAACTGCCTCTAAACTGCCATTTGGAAATGGCAAAACGCTGCCTCTAGCCCGCCTTATTTTTTCTCCCGGGATCTCATTTGCAAATTCTCCACTTCATCAAAAATGGTCATCACCATGCGCGTGATCTACCTAAAATTTCGGCATCATCTTCTCATGACTGAACACCAAAATGTAGAGGCATCATGAGAAGATGAATGAAATTTGAATACTGTTCTTTTTTTAAATAATGCTCCATTAATTCTTTCACAAGGAGAATCAGTAATACAATGAGTACCATATAGTTATGTTCATCTTGAAATTCAAATAGAATGATTTATTCACAGAATATTTCGATGACTAATGTTTTCATTAAAACTCCAGTTTGCAATCGGATAAACATAAATTCACAAGATTGACATAAGAAAATATCATCGAAATATATATTTAGATGAGAGTAAGTGACTTACCATGAAATATAACGAAGCTACTAACAGGTGCAAAATTATTGACAAAGCTGTTAATAACTCCCTTCGTATTGAGGGGATGGTCTTGATTTGAGTTGCACGAGATTGATTCCAAATGTATGTGCTGACGATCAGGTTTCAAGTAGAATATCTCTCAAATTATGATTATATATTTCAATAACTGCAGATATCGATTTGCATTAATAAGCTTCCTTTGTTCCAGATCTAAATGACAAATGAGAGAGATTAGCTCATAATTCATGCATTTTTATCATGTCTGAACATATTTGTGATTCATTGGATTATCATGATTTATTTTCATCGTATATTATCAAAGTAATTCCCTAATTAAAATTATGTACATAACTTTAATTCCTGAATCAGCCGTATTTAGATTTCGATTATGGAATTAACATGACCTATGTAATTTTAATTCCTGAATTTAAATTACGCACATAACTTCCATATAACAGCCTATATCTCTCATGTATGGATGTATATGAAATATAAAGATGAGGTCTGGCCAGTTCAATAACACCTCAGGTTAATTAGCGATAGTTTCAGGATTTTGGCTAATTCCAGACCGGTTTTGGAACTTTTCAGCTCCACAACATGTATAGAATAGGATAGAAATTCAGGTGAAAATAACACCGACTCTCCGCTGCATATGGAAAACAAGCAGAGGCGTTATATCCCGTGCGTTATTCGCAAACCCCACTCCTTACGCGACATTTAATATTTTGCCAATTCAATTGGCAAAATGCTTCCGAATGAAATTTTTTTTTTGTTTTTTTTTTTTCATTTTTTTTTCGAATGAAATTTAAGACGGTATTCATGAAATGGCTATTTATATTTTTCATTATTCCAAATGCAGTAACAAAACATGATCTTCTCAACAAATATGTACTTATGAGGACGAATTCAATGATGGTTCGATCTTTAGTGACTTTTTTTATTCATTTTTTCAAAAAAAAAAAAAACAATCCATTTTTCAATCATAAATGGAAGACCCTACGACAAGTCTGAAAAAAATGGAATTCGGGTTCCAAATAGGATTCCTATTCTTTCCGATTGTCGTCAGAACAAAATGTACTCATTTGGTAGAAAAAATTGTCTATTTTCAAATGGTGAAATAAAAAATAGTAGTGTTCCTAGGGAGGAAGCTAAGAAAAACCGTGATTTTTGGAAAAACTAAGTTATCGAAAACTCTTATAAGAGACTGCCTTTGAAAAATTTGAAATTCTCACCATTTGTGGGGCTCATTGAGATGAATCTTTTGAGCTGAACTTGGGCGAAATCGCTCCAGTAGTTTTCGAGATATAACCTCTTTTCATAAAATGGTTTTTGTGCAATATCTCAGAAACTACTGGACCGATTTCGCCCAATTTCAATACCAAACTTTTCGTTCATTAGATGCACAAACCCACGAAATTTGGAGTCTCTAACTCAAATAGTTTTTGAGCTATCGTGTATACAAAATTCAGGATAAAAAACACTGTAATTGAAATTATCCGCAAACGAAGAATCGCAGCAAAATTTACCCCGAGTGAAAATTGTGTGTTCAAATGAGATGAATTTCATCGCTGAGAGTGGGGGCTGTGAATCAATTTTTCGCGGAGAAAAATCGAAAAAACGATTTTTCGAAAATTTGATTCTTCTCGAAAAGTACTCAACCGATATCGCTCAAATTTCACGGAGAGCAATTTGCATGGGGAGAGAAAGTACTGTTGAATTTTCAGGTCACCAAGTATTACCGTACCGGAGCAATGAGCTGATATCTGTCACACAAACACACACACACACACACACACACACACACATACATACAGACATTTTTTAAAAATGTCATTTCTCGACGTTTTGGAACATCCTGACTCATATTCCGATGAAATCTTGAGATCGAAAAAAATCGCGTTTAAAATGCTTCCATCCGGAAGCTATATAAAATAATAATTATAAAATAATCATTTTCATCAATTTCTCTCATAGACTGTTCCGCAGCCTCCTTCAAATTCCCAGCCCCCTCGTCTTTCGCGTTCTGTAGATATGGATTCAAGAAAAAATGAACTTTCAGCCATACCAATTCTATGAGTTTTTGTTATTTTCCTTCCATTTTCGTAAGAACGGCAAAAGTTGAAAGGTTCAATCTCTGACTCCCCCAAATTGGGAGCCCCAATTTGTTCGCATCATTTGCTGATTTACAAAGGAACGCTATTTTATCTTTATCCATGACTTCAACTTGGTTTAGGTGTTGATTAATTCTTTTGAATTCTCTCGTAAGCGACATTTCATGTCTGTTTTTATCTTTGTCTACAATGTAAACAATGAGCTGAGAGAATTGGGATTTCGGAGTCCTATTTTATCGCCTGGTCATACATTTTTGGCAAAAATGATTGATAGAGGGGACTATAATCGAAAGGACGATTTGCCCACGAGTGACGAGAAATTCACTCTCTTCTTGGATTGACCGTCGCAGAGTCCAGACACAAATTTTGAGAGATCTCCATTAATTCTGGCGAGGCTATCCAAAATAGTGAGAAGAAGAGAGCATAACTGCAGCATATTATCAGCATCAAGATAAGTAGTTGAAGCTATCAACTCATGGCATTTTTATCGTGAATTTAGTGAGACAACAAAATAGACAATCCGAAAAAATAAGACTTTCATAAAATAAACCGTGTGTGTGATGAATGATTGAAAAATTTTAAGATCGTGTTTTTATATAAACATTATTTTTTACAAATACTCGCTCGCATAAAAAATTGAGATCGAATAAAAAATGTCTGCTGAATTAATTAAAATATTTTTTTTATGTACAATTCTCATGATTTTATATTTTATTAAAAATTCGATGACTTTCAGTTTTAACATAATTTTGAAAATATATCTATAAAATTTTAATGAAGATAAAACCAAGGTAATGGTCTTCAGACGTGGGCGAAGGCTATCCAGACGTGATGCGTGGGAGCTCTATGGCAGAAAACTAGAGATTGTCAATCTCTTCAAATATTTAGGGTTCTGGTTCTCCACCAAAGGCTCGTTTGGCCCACATACCAAAAAACTGGCGAGCAAAGCCAGGCTCGCAACAAACGCAGCGTGGGGCACGATGAAGAGAGCAAGAATTAACTCCCTGCATAAAAGATTGTATGTGCTGGATGTATTAGGGAAGTCAGGCTGCATGTACGGGGTGGAACTCTGGGGCTGGGCCCATAGCACAGATACGGTCAGAGCTCTTCTTCTTCTTCTTTATTGTGCTGTGCCTATGGTCACAGCTGGCCTTCAGCATTCATGCTATACAGCCAACTTCATACGGTCAGAGCTCAAAGCCGCTACGTCAAGATGGCGATGGGCTTAGCGCCGAATACCCCGGCATATATCTGGAGAATAGAGACGGGGAGAAGAAGCATCATGCTGGAAGGCAGGATGAGGGCGTACCGCTACCTGATGGACACGCTGGAGATGGCAGAGGAGAGGTGGCCCAGAAAAGCCTACAGAGAAAAAGTCAGAGGTATAATAAACAAGAAACCCTCAAAGCTGGGCAGGCTGATGGAAGCAGCACTCCAAGAAGTAGGGGATGGAGTTTCGGTTAGTGCACTATGGAATAGAGAGGAGGCAGGAAAGATAGGAGAGCAACTGGCAAGGAACCTCAGCACGCTTGAGGATCAGGAGATTCAGGAAGATTGGCACCGAATAGAGAAGTCCAGATACTGGCCAAACTACAAATATCTGGCCGAGGACCCGGGTACAGAGAGTTACTGGAACGATAGAAGCACTGCCGGAAAGATTAAAGAAGGATGGGCACGACTAAGATGCGGCAACATGGGAAAGAGTGTACACAAGGGCTACACGAACATAGACTGCCTTTTGTGTGGGGAACAAGAGACTTGGACGCACTTCTTGGAATGTACGAAGGGGAGGGAACGGCTCCCCACGGAGCTTGTAGAGGAACTGGAAGAATGGTTGGATACCAGAGTGAGATACTGTTCGTTGGAGTACTGGCTGCTGGAGATTCTAAAAGGAAAACCCAACACGCTGCTGTGCAGGTACAGCCAAGCGTACAGCAAATGTATCCAAGGAATTACCAGACAGAGGAGCTGATGCTATCCCCTTTTTTTTCTGCCTAAACATTTAAGATTGTGATTCATAATTTGTGATTTTTCTTTTAATTTATAATACTTAGAAAAACTAATTTACGTGTACGTTCACCATAAAAAAAAGTAGATCATTAATAAACTGCAATATAGCGTATGCTTAAATTTAGGAAATGTACTACATCTGTAAAAGGCGTAAAGCCATACAAGAGAAATAAAATTCTAATTCTATAAAATTTTAATGAACTCAGAATTGAAACAAATAAGTTTTCGATTATTACATTTTGGTGCCCAACTTGGCACGAATGCCTCGATAAAATAAAAACACGTTAGACATTGAATGGATAGTAGTGACTCATCACAAAGCAAAAACACTGAGCGAATTCTGAGAAATAAAATAAAAGTAAATTATTGTGATAAAAGAAAATATACACCGAAACAGTCGAAATATTCAGACGTAAATAAACTCAAAAGAAAGAGAATTAAATAGAGTATTAAAATGACTAATGATAGGAGTTTGCAGGAGGCCGCGAATATTGAAGAACAATTAGAGGTCATACGCGCTGAAAAAGCAAATTTAGAAAGACTTAGAGACGAAATTACATCTAGTCAACAAGAAACTTATAATAATTTAATTGCGCAGGTAAATGAATTAACAGTACAAGACGAGACACATCAGCAAACAATTCAGAGATTACAACAACAAATTGATACTCAACAACGTCCAGCGTCTGTAAACAATCAACAGGATCCAGGTATGGCCTTGGTTAACAATCTGGTAAGAAAAATAGAAAATTTGAATAGTGAAGCCGAGTTTTAACGATGAGAATGGTATTCACCCGAATAAATATCTAGAAAAAATGGTAAAGTATTTTCAGTCAAAAGGTACGAATGCAATTAATAAATTAGATATAGTTGAGAGGTCTTTGGAGGGAAGAGCGTTGATGTGGTTCGAAGCCAATGTTTTTCAAAATTTTGAGGAATTTCGGGAATCATTTCTCGGTGAGTTCAATTCAGTCCCATGTCAGGTTAAATTGAAGAACAAATGGCTCAAACGTAGATTCACTCAACAGGATGGTACATTGCTTAATTTTTTTTTATGATCAAATAAAAATTGCCCAACACTTTCAACCAAAGTACACGAATTATGAAATGCATTATCATATCATACAACAATTACCTTTGAAATGTCGAGAATTGCTTGCAACGGTTAATTATAATGACATGACTTCGATAGCTCAAGCATTAAATAACATGAATGAAAGCGGAATAAAAAGTTTTTACCACATTTTCTTTATCGCTAAATCCAAAAGTTAATTGTTATTACATAATATAAGCCAAAACACGTAATCTATACAAAATATGTCTCTTCTATGGACCATATTCCATAGCGAAAAAATGTAGAAGCTCGAGAGATGTCAACATCCATGAACTTCATTAACAACAACATGTCAATAATGATTATAGTTTTTTTTTTTTCACTGTTTTATACTGTAAATATGTAAATAATTTTTTTTAAGTGCCAATAAAAACTGTTGATATCAAAAAAAAAAAAAAAAATTAAATAACATGATTTAACATATGAAGTTAAGGAATGAAGAGAATAAACGGTTCAATCAAAATAATTTCAATCGCAGTAATTCAATGATTCCACAGAGATCAAATAATTCTATCACTCATAATAATCAGCATGCTAATGTGGCTCAAAGTGGGCCAAGACGAAGTGGAAATGCCACTCGAGGTCATATGGCAGGTATCAGCACTGCCAACGCGTTTCAATTTGTACGAACACCGTATGACCAAGGTGCAATGGCTAATGGGGAATGGCAAATGCCTAATATATCGATACCTCCTCCAAATATAACTTCAAGTGATAAGCCATGTGATAACTCTGATAATGTTCGACCTTTAAATGCATATGCAGCGCAATGAACGTAGATCCCCATATGCGTTGTAATCCATATGATTTTGCGGAGGATTTACACGAGAACCTGAAGGAAAATTTAAATCAGAAAATAACAAAATCATTTCATCTTTCAAAAAGCCCGACAATGATCATTTTCACATTTGGAACACCAATAAAAACGTTGATTGATACCGGAAGTCAGATAACATGTATATCATATGAATTTTATAAATATCTAGAGAAATATCATGTCATAAGTGAATTGCCAGTGACAAATTTAGTAATTTTATTAGCAATTGGTAAAAAACAAACAATAGTTAAAAAACAAATTATGATACAAATCCAAATTGGCGAATATGTTTGTAATAGTACATTTTTGATAATTCAAAACTTAATGACAGATATAATTTTTGGGAACGATTGGTTAGAGACACATGATGCAATTATAAATTACAAAGAAAAAACATTAATGCTTGACGGATACGTTGTACCCTCTAGGTTTGTGTCGTTTGATCGGGCACCTCCGAGGCGTCTCGTTTCTTTTCAGGTTAATGATACAATTTATATTCAAATTATCACATCTTGTTCCACGGGTCATTTAGCAAACATCAATGATTATCCATTTAATCCGAATAGCAATAAAAATAAAGAGATCGTAGAAAATACTGAAAAAAACGTCAGCGTTGAAATTGATCAATGTTGTGATCGTAACGTGAAGGAAATATATCCTGAGATAATTATAGTAAACGATAATTATCATCACGGAAATTTAGTAAACGATAATTCATTTGATAAGAGTATTAGTGAAAATTTGAGTCATAATATTCTTTCTAAGAAAGTAATTGATAATCATGCAAATGATAACTTAAATGAAATTATTAATGAAACGATAATTTCGTATGATAAAAGTAAAGAAAATTATCAAGAAAATAATTTAACGGTTTATAAAAATAATATTGTTGATGGATTAAATATATGTGATAAATTTTTTATTGATGATGATTGTGAGATATAACTCGCAGAAGCTCAGTGGTCAGAGCACCTGACATGTAATCAGAGGGTCGTGGGTTCAAATCCTGCTTGCGCATTACATATTTTTTCCGAAATTTGATTCTCTTAAAAATTTATTGATAATTTTATTTGTTTAAGTTGTGGAAAGTTGTATTTGGATGAGGAGGAGACGGAATTCCTCGCGGATGTCCGGTCTATCGCGGATACCCTCACGATGCTGACTGGGGAACAACGTGATACGTGGTTTAATGTTATGAGTAAATATAAAAAATTGTTTTCATATAAAAAAGTGCCAGCTGGAAGTTATGAACATGAAATTATTTTGTCAAATACCAAGGGTTTTATTAGAAAGTCATATCCGATTCCATTCGCGTTGAGACTAGCGGTAGATAAAGAGATACAGAGGATGTTGGAATTAGATATCATAGAACGATCCAGTAGCTCATTTTGTAGTCCATTGAGAATAGTAGCAAAATCAGATGGTAGTGTGAGGGTGTGCTTGGATGCTCGTTTTATTAAAAATATTATAGAGGGTGACAGAGAAACACCACCATTGATAAAGGAGTTATTGCAAAGATACCATGGAACTCAGATGATGACCACATCGGATCTTGCACATGGTTATTAGCAAATCAGATTGGCCGAATCATCGAAGAAGTATACGGCATTTTTGCATGGCTCTACTTTATATCAATTTAAACGTATACCTTTTGGCTTGAAAACCGCAGGTAGCGGCTTTATTCGTGAATTGTCCATGACACTTGGAAGTGAATTTGATTCATTTTTAACACGGTTTATTGATGATTTATTATGGGCGTCCAAGGATTTTGATTCTCACATTGCTCATCTTGATGAGGGATTCTCCAGATTAGAAGCAGATAATTTCACGTTAAGATTAGATAAATCGAAATTTTGTTGTGCAAAAGTAAATTTTTTAGGATTTGAGTTATCGATCGAAGGTGTCAGACCAGCTTCGGACAAGTTAGAGAAAATTAGAGATTTTGAAAAACCACAAAATTTAAAACAATTGCAAAGATTTTTCGGAATGTGCACTCATTATAATCAATTCTGTGTGAGATATTCGAATTATGTGGAGCCTTTCAGGGATTTAAATGTTCCACAGAGTCTTGTAATTAGTGCACTAGAAACAATTCGAGATTATCGTAATGAATTTAAAGATTTGTCCGATAAACAACGAAATGACCCGGAACTTGAATTATTGCCCTGAGAAAATACCTGGAACCTGAAGATTGTGATTGAATAATTTATACGATAGTCAGTAATGTAAATTATATTTGGACGAATTGTAAAATGAAAATGACTAGCGAGAATTCATTAAATGGAAAGAGTAAAATGAATGTATGAATGGAGTGATTTTATGTAAGGTTATAATTTATATTGTATCTAAATTTCGTTAAATGTATGAAACAAGGAGAAGAATGAAAGAAACAAGAGACTGCGAGTCTCTAAACGAGAAATTTTGTGATTGACTTTTGAAGAAGAAACAAGTGGTATAGTGCTTAAAGAAAAACGATAAAAAACAATGTCACTAAAGTGTACTTCTTGAATTAATATGTGTGCAGTGGAAATGAATTTTAATCATTCATACTTCATAATTAAAATTGGGGAATATTGAGAGAATTGGGATTTCGAAGTCCTATTTTATCGGCTGGTCAATCATTTTTGGCAAAAATGATTGATAGAGGGGACTATAATCGAAAGGACGATTTGCCCACGAGTGACGAGAAATTCACTCTCTTCTTGGATTGACCGTCGCAGAGTCCAGACACAAATTTTGAGAGATCTCCATTAATTCTGGCGAGGCTATCCAGAATAGTGAGAAGAAGAGAGCATAACTGCAGCATATTATCAGCATCAAGATAAGTAGTTGAAGCTATCAACTCATGGCATTTTTATCGTGAATTTAGTGAGACAACAAAATAGACAATCCGAAAAAATAAGACTTTCATGAAATAAACCGTGTGTGTGATGAATGATTGAAAAATTTTAAGATCGTGTTTTTATATAAACGTTATTTTTTACAAATACTCGCTCGCATAAAAAATTGAGATCGAATAAAAAATGTCTGCTGAATTAATTAAAATATTTTTTTTATGTACAATTCTCATGATTTTATATTTTATTAAAAATTCGATGACTTTCAGTTTCAACATAATTTTGAAAATATATCTATAAAATTTTAATGAACTCAGAATTAAAAGAAATAAGTTTTCGATTATTACAGAGCGGCGTTAGATCACCTTCACTGTATCTATTCTCTTTCATATTTATGTAATACTGGGATAAACTGAAATTATTACGTTCTGATGGAACGCAATTCGTTTCGTTATTCTGCAGTTTACCATTCTTGTGAGCCAACTCTTTCTCCGGCTCTTTATCTATTTCGTTTTAGGAGACATTACAACAATGATCATTCTTTAAATTATTCTCAGAACGAAACAAAAAATTCATTTGTATTAACAATCAAATTACTGACCTACAACAATTAATGAGACGAAAATATAGACAATCTCTTGTCCCAAAGATAATTGTTCTTCTGGATCCTTCTTCTCCAGTTTGATTTCAATTCAAATTCCAATTTTTACGAGGAGCCACTTGCGACTTTCTCACTCGGCGGCTTTCAGCGGACTGTCCAGAAAGAAGTATCTACTATGTGTATTTGTCCACCACTCGTGTATTTGTCTGTTTTACCAGCGAAATATTCTCTTTTACCTTTACTCTCTACTGTCGCGTAGTCCGCTAGTTATTGCCTAGAGTCACTAGTTACCTCCATTTCTAACAGAAACATACCGCCAGGATTGAAAATAAAATCCAAATAAAAACCGACTAATAAATCAGTTAATTCTAGGAGATAAATGAGAGGGAGAGACACGTGCACAACACTCGGTGAGAAAGTCACGAGCTTAAAGTAAACAGAAAAGAACAATAAAATTCAAACCCCAACATTCCAATGTAATAGGTCCTATTAAATATGACCACTCGAGAATAGAGCTCCCTTTGTATTTCTATTTTTCCCTTAATTTTCCGATGCATTTTCGAGAGTAATTCCAAACCTTTCGTAGAGTCAGAAAAGTCGTGGAAGTCCTCCATCAAGTTTCTCTAAGGGTTTTTCAAGTGTCTCGTCTATCACTCTCTTTGCACATGTGAGATCCCTTTGTTTGGAAACACGTGATATGATATGGTCAATTGAGATGTCCGTTTTCTCCCTTTAATGAATTATAATATGTTATTATAAATCATTATAGGAGCTGCTAAAAATCTGACCCGAGTGAAGCGAGGGGAGAAAGCTAGTTAATATTATCAAATTTTTCTTGTGAAAACGATAACTTTTTGAGAACTGTTGATTAAAGGTCATCACCATATTGGAGTTTTTGTTTTTACAAAAAGGGACGTATGAACTGAAAATACGCCTTTTTGTTGTCATGATTGTTACAACATGACATCTTACAAGATTTTGCGAATTTTCTAGCATTATTAATAACAGACGAGCATATACGCCCTATTCACACTGCACATTGGAAATTTTAGCATTCCATTAAGGAGGTTCTACCCTTCTCACGAGTGAATTTAAATTTTTTGATATTTTTGCATGAAATTTTTTAAGGTTACAAACAAATATATCATACACGTTTTAGTTGAATGATTGATGCATTGACCGTCTAGTTATCGAGAAAAAAAAAGTAAAAATGAGTAATTTCACATGCTTATAGAGAGCCCTTATGTCAGAACCACTCTATTGGCGACGTTTTGTATTTTTTTTTTATAGATCTAACAGATATTTTCCTACTAAAAATTAATATGATATAATTGAATATGTATGGAATCGAATGATATTCTTTCGGACCCACCTCACCGGCCAAATAAGCTCAAGAAACGCAATACAAAAAAATTTATTTGTAGTAAACACGTCACGGCGGCGGAAACGATAGAGGGCCTGGCTATGCTGCATGCATCAGCTGATCGAATATATATCAATGTATACCGATATGTTTCTATTCCGTAATTTTTTCTTTTCAAATGCAATAATTTGTTGCTAACAGATTCTTAACATTGGTAGAAGAATTTATTAATATTTTTGAGGAACAAAGCACAATGATCGAAAATTGACATCCAAGAATTTGAAGTTTGCACGCAGCCGCCATTCCACTACTTGAATATTTTTAATACTACTATTATTAAAAAAATCAATTAATAAAAGAAGCGAAATAACATGTATTTTTTATAATTAAAATAGTTAATTTTCGTCGGGTTTTTACTGATCAAAAAAATAAAAAAATTATGTTGCTTTCTTGAACTACCGTGTGAGGGTAGAACCTCGTTAAGGACTCCATTGGCAACGGACCTGCCATCTGGATTCCTTGGAAAACCCGCTCGGTACGTAACACAACATAGTTAAAATAGGCGCCACTAGGGCTTCATACGATGAAGCAGATTCAGATCTTCTCTTATTGTCTCTGTACACATCTAGTTGATCAGGTTGTTCCTAGATCCATATGATCATTCTTTTATCCGAAAACAACACGTGTTTACATGTGCTTTTCATGCAAATAACTTGAATTAAAATAGTGCTTATAATACGAAGTGAAAATTTTACTGAAATGTCAGAGAATATTAAGAAGCGGAAAAGAGTATCGAAGAAAAATAAAAAGTCATGGCGTCTTCACATAGACACAAAAGATGTCGACAAATACCTCGACGAAAAGAGGTTGGAGGAACGTTTAGGTGTTCCATTCAAGGAAAGATCAGACACTCAACTGTTCACAATTGATTCTGCTCCAAATGAGGAGCTATTAGTTGCTGTTAACAGTAAAATTGCTTATCGCAATTTATTGCGGAGCACAGAACCAAAGTGTTATGCTTCTTTGAAGCCTCACACAGCAGTGCCAGATCCAATTTCCAAACGTAATCGAGTGAAAACGCCCGAAGAACGTAGACATCCAATAGCTAAACGCTTGGAGCAACGAAGAAAGGCAAATGGAGAATTAAAATTGAAAGAAAGAGTTGCTGAAAAAAATAGACAATTTGCTAGTGTTAAACGACTCAATCGGCCTAAACGAGATGCATTCAATGTTGACATTTGGGGAGATGAACCAAGCAGGAAAGTTCTTCACGAGATCAAATCGGAATGGCTCACTTCAGACACTTTACGTCATACACTTGCCAATAAAGGTATCAGGAAGAAGAAAATCCCAGTAGCAGTTCATAAAAAGACTTCTATACTGCCTACAATTGAAATACCACATCCAGGCACTTCATATAATCCTTCGTATGAAGATCATCAGCATCTTTTGAGAGAGATTGCTGACAAGGAATTGAAATTAATCAAAGAGGAAGAACATCTCAATAGAGTTACTACAAAAATGTTTAAAAAGGTATAAATTATTTAAGTGAATCATTTTTTTATCACTATTGATGCAATTAATAGTATAAAGTGATGAGAAGGAATAACTCGATTTCATCGAGTTCTTCTATCTAGAGAAATAAGATCTACTAATTTTTATTAATCTTTAACTTTTCAACAAATCACATATGAAAAAATCTCTATAGAATTTTTTTATAGATTTATTCTATGAAGAATCCTATGAGTTTCTTGTCTATTACTTTGGGCTATCTTTTATGAACACTGGTAAAGTTCGAAGGATGAGCGAAAAAAGCTCAAAGTTTATACATATTCTTCTTATAATTCTTCTTATAGTCACGAAATTTCATTACAGCATCTCATAAAACTCCACTCGTATATAAACAGTTCTTATAGAAACAATACCTATAGAAAATATCCCAATATCATATGCTACCAAGGTATCGAATTCGCAATAGAATGCATCTATAGAAATTCTCTATAGAAGTTTTTTATACGCGCACCAATAGGATTCCATCTCCACCTTCACTTTGCTGAATTCAGTATACACATAGAAACTGATTCGTTTGGCTCAAACGAGCCTCGTTTACTATTAACTAATGGTAGTTGAAATGATAGCCAATCTAATATTTGTTAATATATTTAACGAATGGTTCATTTAGGGGGCTTCGATTGAGGCAAGTGGACTCAATAATTCAAATTACCCAAAATGTACCGTTTTTGACGCAAAAAATGAATTGTCATGAAAATAATTGAAATAAATTACTTCAACGCGGAAAAACACATCCAAGCAAAGATGAACATTGTATTTCCTATCGTAGTGCCTCACCTGCGTATTCGTTAATATTTAACGAATACGCAGTTGAGTGAACCGGCTCAAGTATTTGAGGACATCTAATATTCGTTCAATGCAACTAAATCCGTGAGTTAACTATTAACGAATCCTTTTCTCAGTGTAGAATCACATGAAGCTTCACTCGTATAAAATCAATTCTTATAGAAATAATGCTCATAAAAAATATTCCAATATCATATATGATAAAGTTATAGGATTCGTTATAGAATGAATCTATAGGAATTTCCCATAGAAATCTTCTATAGAAATTCACTATAAGAATTTTTCATACACGATTCTATTTTAAATTATTGAATGATTTCATTCTTCACCATGATAATAATTGTGGAACTAATTTCATTCAAGGTTGTTCAAGAACAAAAAGACAAAAATTGGCTGGAAGAAGCATCCGAGGGTTTACCAGTACCTTCAAATCCAGATATCAAAGAAGAACCTGATGATGAAGATGGCAATGAAGTAAAAAGTGTAAATCCACCTGTGAAGAATGCGAAAAAAACAAAGGTTCAACGAAGAAAACAGAGAGAGCAGAAAAAATTGAAATTAGAACTCAAGAAAGCAAAAGTTGAGAAGAAAAAAATTGGTGATATTTATAAGCTCAAATCATTGAAGAAGCAAATTGAAACAACTGAAAGTAAAGTAGTGCTTTTACAAGAGAAGCGGAAAATAATCAAGGAGAAAAAAGCAGCAGCTCCGAAAACACTGAGCAGAACTAAATTTGAACCTCTCGAGGAACAATTCCAATTGGGCGAGGAAATTGCTGGTAATTTGAGAGGAACCGCCCCCGTAGGAAATCTATTGAAAGATCGATATAAATCTTTACAACAAAGAAGTATATTAGCTCCTGGAAAATTAGTCCTGTACGTACTTTTTTTTATTTTCTCAACATGTGAATGCATCAATAATCAATTCTAATATAATTTTCTTTGATCTTTTCTAATAGAAAACGCAACAAGCCGAAGGTCAAGAAATTCATCAAGCCTGATCACAAAATTGCACTTCCTACGAACGTGAAAAAATAGATATATATTGAAAAATATGGAAATATTTTGAGGCAATTTTGTTACTTTTTTCCAAAATAAAAACATCAATTCTGGGAAAATTTATATCTTTATTGTTTCATGAATAATGACAGTAAGTAGAGAAGATACTCACTTTTCGACATTTTTTTGAAGTTTTTTTCAGTTTCTTCCAATTTAAAATCAGAAATAATTGGCAATTCAAGAACACAAGCAATCGCATATTTCACATCGTATAAAATTTCAATCGATGATACAATTTTCTTGGAAGTCTGTTCCTGCTTATGTTTTGCAGAATCCAACTTGACATTTCTTTGATGTAACAATTTATAAGCTCTAGCATGACTTTCTTCGCTACTATGTATTTGTGATTTGAGATTTTCAAGGAGAACATCATAATTACGATACGCTTCCTCTAATGGAGCATTGTCATGGAGTCGATTTACACTGAATTTTTCATATTTTTCTTTCAATACTTTACTCAAGCCTCGTTGGAATTGGAATATCTCCAGTGCTCCCATCATACTCGAATGGCCATCTCGAGTTCGTGCTCGATTGAAATTTGTAATTTCACTGAAAATTCAAACGTATAAAAAGAAATAATAATTTCAGTAGTAAAGGGGTACACTGAGACTAGTCACTTCAACTTTGTCATTTTCTCGATTTTTCGTCTGTGCTATTGGAGAGAGTGGGAAGAATGAGGCGGAAACTCGTATAATACAAATCCTTCCCTCCCAACAGTTTTTGAGATATTAAGAAAAAAAAAAACGTTTTTCTGACGATTTTGATCCTCTTGACTATCTTAAAAAGTAATGCAGCAAAAACAATTCGCATTATAGTACTTTTCGGGGCAACATTTCCCGCGCTTCCCAATGGCACATCCTGATTCCAGAATTTTTATTTTTTTTTTCAACACTGAAATATCTCGACAAAGTATTATCTGAGATGTTTCAGAAAAATTCGCAACAAATTGGAAATGAATTATCATGTGCACCACTTTACTGATAGTGTTACTTTTTTTACCCTCTCTCTCGACAATTTCCTTCCTCCTGGGAAATCTTAATGGCAATCTCCTTTATTTCATTTCTCAAGAAAATATTATTCTGGAATAAATTATGAACAAAAACTGATGTATTCTTGAAATTCTTGTTTTCGAACTCTGAAGCTCGTTGAAATATCTGATTCTGCAAATCTTTGATCAGTCTACAAGAAAATAATTAGATTATTCACTTGTAGAAATTTATTTTTATCTACATAAACATCAATTACTCACTCAGCTTTATCAATTTTTAACTGTAGATCGATTTTTTGAAATTTGTGCTCCACCTCAATTTCTTTATCAATCATAAATTGATCACAAGTTTCCAATCTTTTACGAAGTACCTCCCTCTTATTTTTGTAGTTCTCCAAACTATTTACTTTTGCATCTGAATAAATCGTTTTTATTCATACAATAATGAAATAAATATCTCAAATTTGAGAAAAAATGAAAATATTTATGTTTTTACTCAATTTTTTTATTTTCGAAACTAATGCATGAAGTGTCGCATTGTACTGTTTATTGCTAGTATCAATATTACTGTCATGAATTTTTTTATCTTCCAATCTTCGTTTTTCAAGTATTTCAATGGCACCCTTGCAATTATCTATTTTTGCAAGCTCAGCAAATAATTCCTGATTAATCTGAGCAATTCCATTACTAGTATTCATATCAGTATCTTCAATTTCCCTCTTAGTGGTTTCAAGTATTCGTAATAAATCATCATATCGCAATTCCAATCTATGTTAATAATTAATTTTAATTGAATAAATAAATCAACTGAAAAAATCATCATTACAACCTGTTTATGCAATTTTGTATATCTCTTATTTGAATTTCGTATATTTCTCTTTCTAGATTCGTCGGAAATATTCTCTCATCTGGTGTTCCTTCTTTAACCGACATTCTTATAGAAATTTGGATTTTTTTGCGAAAAAATTCCAACAAAACGTCAAAAAATTATGAATTATTCTGCCACATACTTCACATATTTACACAAGAATTGAGATGATACTGAAACTAGCGGACATCTGACAATTTTTAGATTTTTTTTCTTTTAACAAATGAATTATTTTCAAAAAATAAAAAATATACACATGTAGAAAATTCAAAAAATTATGAATGTCATTTTTTTGAATATTTTTTTATCGTAATTTATTCATTCAGAAGAAATTCAAGAAAATATCTGATTTGTGCTAATTTCATTGTCATGAATTGAGCAATATTTCAAAATTCAAGTGTTTATGAAATTTGGTATGTCATGGCTCTCCAAGACATTATAAATTTCTGTGAGTTTCGCTTTGAAATTCGAATCGTCGATAACAGTTGATGTATTGTGATTTATAGATTGGACTTCTTCGAGTAATTTTGTTATTATGAGTCTAACAGAAGTTAAAACTTTACTCAGTTCCTTAACTCGCGTTTGATTGATTTTCACTTCTTGCGAAACGTCAATTTCATTTTTTTCAACATTTAAAATATCTCTTTCAATCTCTCTAGCTCCAGAATTAGCATTTGTATCCTTCATTTTCAACGCCTGTAGTATTTCGTCTTTGCTCTTGATGCAACTTTTCATTCTTTCCTCATTGGTAAAGAGCCATGCAACGTTCAAATGATTCTGCGCTATTTTTTCAATAAATTTATTCTGTTCAACTACTTTGTTAAGTGCTGCTTGTACTTCTACTTCCAATAATGAGGTACGCAGTCGGGAATTTTCTTCTTTTCCTTTACAAATTTCCATTTTTTCCTTGAGTTCATGATATATTTTGTATGTATGATCTAATTCAATATTTAGAGCTATATTTTCTCGAATTGCACGTTGCGTTGCATCGGCCATACGTAAATTCGTTGCTCCTTCAAAACTCAAAGCTAGATCATTCAAGCGTTGCTGCATCTCCTTCTGCATTCTATCAATTAAAAATAAATTTTTTGTTTAATGATGATACACGTATGAAAAAATCCTGCAGAGAATTTCTATAGAATATTTTTATAGCCCATTTCTACAGATTCATCGGAAGGAGAATCTTATATCAAGAAAAATATCTATAAACTTTGGGCTTTTTGTACTCTTATTTTAACTCTGAGAATGTCTGTAAGAGTATCCCAATATAATATACGATGAGCCTGTAAGATTCTCTATAGAGATTTTCTCTAGAAATGGAAGGGTGGAGATGGAATCCTTCTGGTGCGCGTATGAAATCTCTATAAAGGATGTTTATAGATTCATCGTATAGAGAATTTTATAGATTTACCGTATATGATATTGAGATATTTTCTGTAGGTATTGTTTCTATAATGCCTACGAGAACATCTTGATACCATACACGATAAACCTATAACATTCTCTATAGAAATTTTCGATTGAAATTATATAGGGATTTTTCATACGAGTAATTTTATACCAATGAAAATACGCCTTTTTTGTCCTAATTGTTTGTTTGTAAAGAATTTAAAGGGCTGGACAAGAAGTTCAGAGTAAAAAGGGCATATCTCTATCACTTTTCAAGATATTTGAGAAAAAATGAATGAAAAAAAATATACATATACTGTTTTTACCTCTTCGTTACTAAAATACTTGAAAAAAAAATTAAATACTCACTGAGCTTTGCCTATGACAAGTGATTTTTCAGCTTCATACAATGATTTTTTATGCCTCTTCTCTTGCTCTGCCATTTCCTCCTCCTGTATTTCAAATCTACGCGTTAATTCAGCTCGCGCATTTCTCCAATCTTCGAGAGCATTCAATTTTCCAGCTAAATCATAAAAATCAGTGGATAAGAATAGATTCAAGAAAAGGCGTATCTATAGAAATTGATAACGGCCTCACAAACTAATTTCACTTCTGCATTGAGATTTGTCTCCATATTATGATACTCCTGTAGCATAAATTCTTCTTTACTTTTGAATAAAGCTTTTTCCTCCTTTCGAAGTTCCTCCATAGCTAAAAGTCTTTCACTAAGTTCCTTGGCCTCTTCAGTTTTTTGTTGCAAAATTCGTTTCAAGTGAGCGACAACATCGGATCTATCATTTTCTAAACGTGTTAATTGTCCTTTCAACGAATCTACTTCTGCCTCAAGTAATTCATTGCGAGTTCTGAGTCTAAGATAATGAGCATCGAGTTAATGAAATTTAATCACTGGAGATGATTTTTTTTTCATTAATGAACTTACCTCGATAATTGTCGATTATTATCAAGAATCTGTTGCTCATAGAACACAATATCTCTCTCATTGACTGCTGGTTTTTTTTTAGCTTTCTTCTCTTTATCTCCTCCCTTCTTCTTCTTCCCCATTTTTAGATCTTTTTTTAAGTTCCAATTTCAATTACATTTTAGAGAATATTCTGGAGTATTCTTCTTATACTTTTATAGATTTAATGCAAAGGTACGAACTCCTTTGGTTACCATAGTAATATAATCAAAAGGATATAGGGGAGAATGGGGCAAAATGGACCTCCACAGTAACATGATCCAGATTTTTTTTTAAGTGAAGGATTTTGTAGAAAAACTATGAAAAAATTTGAGAACATGCTCCAATATGTGGAAATTGTTGGTGATTTTTTTCAAATTTTTTAGTAAACTCCTTCACTTTGAAAAAAATCCCGAAACAATTGTCCATTTTGCCCCGGTCCTTCCTATAGTAAACAGTTAATCACGTGATAATTAAATAAATAATCCGAAATCAATGACATAAATAATCTTTTATTCACAAATCTTATAAGAAGTATAATTAACTTTCTACTTTTTATTTTCAATTTCTGTTTTTTTTTTAATTTTATTTTTTTCATAATATACAAACTTCAGTCATTAACAACTTTTTGGTTCTTGACAATATATATGTTTTCTTTCACTCAGCAAACATCAGAACTAGATACGTTCACATTTTTTTTTCTTTATTTTTCTCAAAGACGAAATAATCAATGATTTTAATATTTAATTTTGATGTGAGAAAATGGGGAAAAACTACTTGAATTATGCATCACTCAAGAGCACACATTGTGAATAAGAAAAAACAAGAAAATTCATGAACTCTAAACATTATTACAGTATATCACTGCTATAGTGTACAAATGTACAATTGATATTTATCCAAAATATATTAACAATTGAGATGATTAAAAACAGAATTAAAATTTGTTAATACAGAAAGGAATAATTGCAATGAAGTCAATTTCTGAGCCGAAAAAACATTCATAGATACGAAAAAAAAAAAAAAAAAAAAATGAAAAAATTATACCATGATTGACTTTACTGGTTGACAGGAATCTGTGCCCCACCGCGATTTTGTAATGGCGGCTGCGGTCTACGGAAGTATATTATGAGACTGAGCATACCCGTGAACAGTCCAATTAGATATAGATCCCAATTTTGACCAAATATTTGGTCCCATTTATTTAATTGCTCTGAAAAGTTGAGCTCTTGAAGATAATCAAAGCCAAAAATTAAAAACAATTTAATTAGAGCAAGGGCTACGGGTATTCGTGCATCTGGACTGGCCTCAGCCGCTAAGTCATAGCACCTCTTTGCTAAATGCCAATCACGAGCAAGTCCCAATCCTCTCTCATGCATGTAACCAAGATTGAACATGGCCTGTGCATTATGCTGTTGGTCCGAGGCTAATCTGTAGTGGCCAGCAGCTGCTTCATAATCTACACGTGTACCACGACCATAATAATGAGCATCTCCAAGTTTAACTTGTGCTGGTGAGTATCCTTGAACTGCAGCACGAGCCCAAAATGCCAAAGCCATTACCAATCCTTGTTCTTGAGATAAAACAGTTGTTTCACCACGATCTAGGATGAAAGCAGCATTACTTTGAGCAACTTCATAGCCCATTTCTGCCAAAAGTGCGTATCTTATGAATGCTTGATCAATTCTTCCCTCTTTGTAATCTGTATGGGCTGTCATGAGTTGATCACTCCACTTTCCACGTTCAGCTACATTTTTCAGAAGCTCTACTGCAGTTGGACAACTACGGATCATTCCTGTACCAGTTGCATGCATTTGAGCTAAATTATAGAATGCTAACACGTGACCCGATTGACTTGCGAGATTGAAATATTTATTGGCAATTTTGTAATCACGTCTTACGCCAGTACCACCTATTGAGAAGTAGCAATTAAATTAGTTGAAATAGTCATAAATTTTAGCATTTTCTTATTTGTAAATTGACGAGAATAAACTTACTGAAGTACATATTGCCTAATTGGAGTTGACCGTCTACCCAACCTTGGTCTGCTGCTTGACTGAAATATTGAAGTGCTTTTGCTGTATCACGCTCTACTCCTCTTCCATATAAATACATTAGGCCAAGTCCACTTTGTCCAACTGGGTTACCTAGCATTGCTGCTTTTGCAAAATATTTGTATGCTGTCTCATTGTCTTGTTGAACAATGTCACTACCTTCCAGATAGATCTGTAAGAATAAATGAAAAGTCAATTCTCTATTCAATATTTAATTGTCAATTATGTGACAAAAAATAAAAATAGAAGAATAAAAAGAGTGAACCTTGCCAAGAAATGCCATTGCTATGGGATTTCCTGCATCAGCCGCATGTTGGAAATAATGCAAGGCTTTTTGATGATCAAGAGGTACTCCTCTACCGCCTTGATAATGCAATTGTCCCAAGCCTACTTGAGCTTGAACATCACCACGTTCTGCCAGTAACTGATAATACTCAATTAAATCATCATCTAAAATTCCAGAATTGTATTCTGGATTCTCTTGTTCATCCAAGAGCCGAATACGTTGAACGACTGGGCCACCACTGAGTGATACTTGTTCTGCTACTTTATTAGCAACTTTACGATAAAAATCTAGAGCCCGCTCACAAGTTGCTACTGTTGATACTCCAGCCCAATGACGATAGCCCAAAGCCATTTGTGCTCGTGTATCACCACCAATTGCTGCTACTGTATAATGTAAGAAGGCTTTACCCTGGGATACATTGACCATATTGAGACCCATTGCGTAGAAGAATCCCATTCCCTATTTTTTTACAATTTCAAAATATTATAATTTATTCTATCAATTAATTACTTGATATTCATTGTTAATAGTACCATATGTGCTGAAGGTAATCCAATATCAGCGAGTTCTTTGAATGTTTGAAAAGCAGCTGGAATGTCCTGAGTTGCTGATGGCAAGCCAGTTTGAGTACCGAGTAATTGCGCCCATGCCAATGTTGATCTTGCTTCTTTATGGCCCAATGTTGCTGCTGCTGATATTAATTTATATGCCTCTGCTTTATTACTACGCGTTGCATTCAACATACTTTGAGCGCCTTTGAATAATTCTTCAGCTGTGGAATAAAATGAGAAAATGTTCCATATATTATGAAAATCACGAGAAATCGGTGGAAATAGTTGAGACAGATTTTTCCTGATCATTTCATTGAGCTAAGAAAATTTCCGTTCGAAAACATATGTCAAAATACGTTTCTGAGAATTTTTCGAAAAGTCAACTTTTAAACGAAATTGAAAATTTTTAGTTTTTTTGAGAATATCTCCAGAATAAAATATCTAAGAAACCAAGCGAGATGGAGCAGCTTTGTTCTAGTCCTTTTTTTTAGCCCTTGAAATTCGCTACTAAAAAAATCCGTATATCAAATGGGCCTATCTTGCGAGGAATACCTCGGAAACTGAAAAGCTGGTGACAAAATGAAATACATCTGAAAACTATGATAATAAAATTAGCCCATACCTAACAATTTTTTGATTTTTTTACCAAATGAATTATTATAAAGAAAAATATTCAAACAATTGCACTTATAATTTATTGAATTTTCAATATGTGCATATTTTAATTTTTTTTTCAATAATTCATCCGTTGAGGGAAAAAATAAAAAATTTCAGATGTCTGCAAATTTCAGTATCATTGAAAACTTGAATTCTTCTTATCCCTATAATTCCTTAAATTTTTTACCTTCTTGTTCTTCTGGAGACAATGGTTCTTCCGGCTTTTTTTCTACTTCTTCTTCTTCTACATATTCTTCCTCAGAACTTTCTTCCCATGGTGGAATAGGTGTTTCAGTACTCGAAAATTCTGATATAGTCTCTAAGCCAATATCCTTAGCTGCTTGAAGCATCTCCAGCCAAGCCGCTTTCTTCACTGAATCCATAAGAATTTCTTTTCCCCGTGACTCCTCATCGCTATTCATTGTAGAACTATCTTTCCTCTCTTTCGATGCTTTTTCATCTGAAAATGGATCTACAGCAGGCACCAATTCTAACATGGAATTTCGAAAAGCTCTGAGCTCACGCAGTGGTTCAAAGACATTTGTCAGATCATTATCATCATCGTCATCATCATCATCATCAATCGGAGATTCATCGAGTGGAGAAACTCGTGAATTTCGCTTCTTTGGATGTCCTTTATCATTATTATCTTTACCTACATCTGACTCTACTAATGTCAATAATGTAAACACTAATATTATTAACACTCCGTTTTTTATGTTCATTTTCATCATTCACTTGATATCACATTTAGTCATAACTAATATAGACCTCGAATTTCTTTACTTTTTACGTTTAATGTAAATTTAAGTTATGTTAGCTTATCATGAGAGGTTAGCACATACGTGGATTTTTTTCAAATGTGTATTTACGTGTATTCTAGAAACTCCGGCATCTTTGATCAGGTGCAGATTAACTGAATCTCACGATTTTTATATTTTTCTTTTATTTAAATATACAATTTACACTTTCTCCTCTAAATAATTAACAATCACTCGGTCAGCTGTTTTATTTGTTGTGTTCTACAAGAATATTCTGCAAGGATATTTAACATATCGAGCTATTGTATTTGGGATTTTCATCTTTGTGAAGCCTATCCTACATATATATATATAATATATATATATAGGTATATGCATATGTGTGCTTTCATGAATATTACACTTGTAGCCAACACGAAGTACCACGTTGAGCTACGTGATTGGTATTTGTGTGGAATATTTTTTAGACACGCGGGTTTCAAAAACTCATAATTTTGTCCTCCTGGTGTTTATTTCTGGAAATTTACGAACACTCAGTCAGAGTGTGAATATTTGAAACAGAACAAGTCGATTTTTTTTCCTTGCTCTGTTTTTTTGAGTATCTCGGAAATTAATGGAGACAGGCATTTTCGCGCTCATCCATTTTTGTAGAGAATTTCAAGGGCTATGGAAAAGGATTGAGGCGGAATCACTCTATCTCTCTTAGTTTGCGAGATATTCGCAAAAAAAGAGCGGGGAAAAATGGACTTGTCCTGTTTTACTTTTTCGCTACCGATTTTTCAAATATAAGTGGGAGTGCAAACAGGCATGGGCGATCTTTGCAGGATCGATTCCTTTTTTACTACCAATAGTTATTTCGAGCGATTTGAAAAAAATTGATCTATTGATTTTCCAATGATTTTTTGAAAAAATCGTCTAGATTTTTTTCGGGGAAAAAAATGGAAAATAGGATTTCCCATTGGACTAAAACTGATGAAACGAAACTATCCAATGATATACAATATCTCGAACTTAATGCAAGATATTTCATTGATTAGTTAAACATTTGGAATTGATTGATCCATCAGAAACTGCTGTTTTTGGAAGAAAGTCCCTTCAAGCTGAATCTAGTGAAAAGGAAAAATCGAATGATTAATCGAATATTTGAAATTGATCGATCGGAACTTGAGATATTGTTTTTTTTTCAATTCTATTTATTCATCAATCGATTTTCTCACTTCGATTTTTTTCCTTAAAAAAATTAATTTTCAAAAAATTGTATTTTCTAAAAATTAATTCTTCGAAAATCAATTTTTTTGGAAATGGCTCATCGCCATTGTAAGCACAACTTGGGATTAAAATCACCATTTTTGGAAATTGAGAAGAATGTAGATGACTTGATTTTGACAACCATGAAGATTTTAGACAAATCGATTATATTACATCAATTTTTTGAGGATATCTCGAAAACTAAAAGACAGGGCGATTTTCCTCTTTTCTTATTTGTAGCTCTTGAAATTCGCTACCAAAAAGGCTCAGGACAAAATCGCCCCATCTCGCTTAGATCCCGAAAAATTCCACGAAAACTGGTGGCATAAGAAAAACCATTTGAAAACTTCGGATTTTTGGATTTTGAAGGGATATCATTTCCTTTATTTCTTCAAATATTCATTAAGTGATAGAAAATTTTCTTCATATAATAATATTCAGGAATATATTTGATTATTAAGAATTCAATCAAGCCAGAGATCTCACCCCTTTAAAGTTTGAGAATAGGTTGAAGTCATTTCGGCCCAAAGGCCGTTTAATCATTTGCTCTACCAGATGAGACTCGTATAAAAATATTATGAACAATTGTCCGCTTGATTATTAGGATATCAAAAATGCCAAAATATGTTGATAATTTTTCTTATTATATCATTGCACTAAAATATACTTTGATACATTCATACATGGAATGTTTTTTCATTTTAATTTCAAAAATATCATAGATATATAAAAATAAAAGATGACTGATTGAGACCGGCTCAAAGAAGTTATCTAAATTAATTACACCTCAGTCTCCAAAAAATTGAGATTTTTTTACTCTCGCTTTTTCTCTGGAAGTTTATCCGCTGCTTTACTCGGGAATATGACAAATAAAGATAATTGGACGATATATAAGGCTAATCCAACAATATTCTGAAACTGAAAAAAAGTAGCATTACTTGTCTGTCATCGTTAAACTTATTATTTCTGTTATTGTTGAATTGTTCTTAGACTAACGCTACTTACGATAACAAAAGAATTGTCAATGATAACACCATACAATAACCATTGAGATGATACAATGGTACCCATCAATATCAATGGGAATGGCAGAATCTCGGTGCTTTTGGTTCTCAGTACTTCACCCTGAGGAGAATTGCGTAATTAAAGTGGATGCAGGTAAAACAAGATGAATATCTCGGAAACTAATGAACATATCGTCCTTTTCACTCTAATCCTTTTTGTAGTGAATTTCAAAAACTACAAAAATGTATTAGGGTGAAATTTGACCCTATATTGCTTAGTTCCCGAGCTATTTGAGAAAAACTGAATGACAAAAAAAATAATTAAATAACCCAGAAACTTACAAGATTAGCAAGCGGAGATGCAATCAGCAATAATAATACCACTGTTGTCAAAATACCCCAACGAAATTCAATTGCAGTTGGATCTTCAAATTGCGCATACATAAGAAGAATTGCAACACTTCCAAGCATTTTTCCAATTGCCAGTGAAATTTCATTCTATCAAATGAAACAGATTGGAATAAACAAGTGGAAATTTGACATGAAAGTAAAAACATAAAATAAATACGAACCCTTCTTTGTGAATAAAAATAAAATACTGCAACATATAATATACTCGTTGCTATTCCAAACAGATTGACGTTTATCATCGCAGGATCGCCAACAATAATAGCATATCTAAGCATCAGCAATCCCCTGAAAATTCATGAAAAAATAGAGAAAAAAGATGAAACCCTTTTTATGAGATAGGATGAGTCGATGTTCTCTTTCCACGATTTTTCCAAATATCTGGGACACTAATGGAGATATGCCTCTTTACTCTCATGCTTTCTGGTAGCTCTTGAAATTTTCAATAGCAATGGATTAAAACAAGGGGCGTAACTCCATAAATTTCCGAAATATTTTCCAATAGAGATCAAAACAAATTCATGTTTATTTGAAGGAATTAATAAATATAGATATAGAACGACTGTTGGCAATTCTTTGATTGGAGATAATTATTTGATACATACATTCCAATTCCACCAATGAATGGGATGGGGTCAAATCCATCACAAGTCCCTTTGCGGTGAATATCCCGACAAATCAAACTATAAAAAAAAAAATTATGGTACAGTTTTCACAGCTCATTGGTCAATGTCTCGACAATTAAGCTCATAGTAATGACATTGCGATATAATAATTATACATCTGAAGAATAAAAAACATAGAATGAGATTCATGAAAAATAAAAAACATTGACGATACATTTTTCGGAATTCAGTGAATTATTTAAAAGATTTTACAGTAAGTCGTTGCCTTAGAGAAGAAGTGGCGTACGTGCTATGTAGAAGCTTCTACCTGCACTTATGCCACTCTGTTCCTAAGGCAACGAAATAATGGATAGAATAACTCACGTTCCAGACAACATGTGGATCATTGTTGAAACTGATGCAGTAGTTGCTACGAGGTCCTTGTAATCTTCCAGCCCCATTGTATTCAGAGAAGAAGAAAAAACAATTCCAATACTCAAAAAAGACTTCTTATTTCTCGATACTCCGGATTTAATGATATGGAATACCAGGAAGTGCGGTGACCAGCAATTGAAACTGAATGTGCTTCGTCAGCTGTAAAAATGCAGTTGCTGCGTTATTATTTCTTTTCAATCGAGATTTAGTGGTTCGAAGCGTTCACTGGGCTAGCTGACTTGAGCCTGAGTGAACCTGAAGAATGTAGTTTATGTCAAGTTCCCCCTCCAAAATACTTGACACTCTCAACGTGTGCAAGGGCACGTAGCTTCAACCTTGAATCTCGAATTTAAATGAACTAACTTTATTGACACTTCATGAAAGACAAACTGATAAGAGAATTGATGCGAAACTGATAGTATCATATGTCCTTTATTTCTTGGAATTTTCTGCGATATTTCTATTCGATTCGTAATTTATGAAAATTAATTTGAAAAATTATAAGCGAACAAATTTGAATAGCGGTGAGGTAAAACTACAACAGTCGATTTTTTCTATCAATAGTTTTTGAGAATATCTCGGAAACTAAGCGAGATAGAGCGATTTGGCTCTGATCCTTGTTGTTAGCTTTTAAAATTCTCTACAGAAGAGCTCTCAGACGAATCGCCCTATCTCGCTTAGTTTCTGAAATATTCTTTGAAAAAAGATCGGTTCATGGTTTTACCTTTTTGCGACTGAATTAATTTCATAAATCTGTATGAATTTATAAGAAAATTTATTAACTTGAATTACCTTACCTTTGCACTAATTGTAATGCAAAAATCCAAGTTGATAATTAATCAAATGTCTACAACTGCGTTTAAAGGGAACATCTGCGTCAGTGCGCAGAGAGACACTGAAAAACTTGAAGGATGTCTGTCTCTTTTTTTAAGGCTGCATCGTTGCATCTGCGATAAGCTAGTCCAACCTGACCTGTTCCACCAGCCTAGGGTATCTAGTAACCTTGGTTACTTTGGTCGCCATTTTCTTTCTCTCGAACTCCCTCTATTTGTTGAACAGCTCAAGCGGTACGTTGTCTCTGCAAATTTCTCTACAATTAGAAATAATAAATCCATTAATATTATTACGATGTAACACCATCGACAATAGTTATCAGTGAAATATGTATCTTCATCATATAGAGTTTTTGATTTAGACCATATTTTTTAAAAACAAAATACTTGATGCTTTTTTCAATGTTTATCTGTGCATGTGAGGTTAACTATCAACCATTCACACACGTTCCATTGTTTGACACATTTTGGTAGTTAATTCAAATGTTATAAATTTTAGAATTTAAGCGCGTAAATACTTAAAAATACAGAAATAATTGTTGAAATAAGAATTCTCTTTTATTATATTGTTGACAGATCTGAGCTATGGGTCGTGTCATTCGTGCTCAACGTAAGGGAGCTGGATCTGTTTTCCGCTCCCACACCAAAAGAAGGAAGGGAGCACCTAAATTGCGTTCTTTGGATTTCTCTGAAAGACATGGCTACATCAAAGGTGTCGTCAAGGTACTATTTGTTCCCTAATTATGAGGATCTCTTTGTTATATTCAAAATTGTCAGTTAGATGATGATTTCTAAATACTTACCTTACTCCTGAGTATGTTATGAAGATTATACTAGAGGCTCTTTCTGAAGACACTGACATAATTAATTTCAATCACGGAAGAAATTGAATACCAGCAATCTGTTATAATCATTTTTTTGAAAATTCATTTAGGACATCATCCACGATCCTGGCCGTGGTGCACCTCTTGCTGTAGTACATTTCCGAGATCCTTACAAGTTCAAGACACGTAAAGAACTTTTCATTGCACCAGAAGGAATGTACACAGGACAGTTCTTATACTGTGGAAAGAGAGGTAATTATTTGGGAGATGAATAAAGAATTATTTGATGAGATGAGATAGCGATGATTGCGAGCCACTTGAGGTAGTATCCCAAGGAACTCGAGTACAGAGTTAACCCCTTATTTTTTTTTGATGCCCTATCAAAGATATTTTTTTTCAAATTTCTATTTTGAATTTTGTCATAATTTTTTTCCGTGTAGTTTATGGGATATGAGGTATCAAAGTTAATGAGGATAGTGGTTATGAGGATGAAATTCCCTAATTCGGAAGGAAATAACGAAATTACTTTTTAAAAAGCACAGCTGACTCGTTATTCAGAAACTATTGGCGAAGAGAACATCATTTTCAACTGAATAATAGAAAGAGACAAATATGGAAGTCTCCGTATAGTTATTGAGAAATTTTAATTAGAATGTAGTCGTGATTATTGGTCTCTCTTTCTATCTCATGCATGTAATAGGAAATTAGTAATGTCAAAAAAAATTCGAAAAACAAAAAACAATTATATCCTCAAGCTGAAAATATGAGTTTTGAATAATTCAATCGCTTTTTCCAGTAAATTAAAGCACGTTTTCTCGAATTATTAGCCATTAATTAGAAACTCTAACTTGAAAATCGTCATTTCCCCTGATTTGTCGACTGTATCGACTGTACTCTGGGATACTACCTTGAAACAAATAATTGTAAGTCAACATTTGAAAAAAATCCCAGTTTTTTCTTTAATTTTTGCTTTCAATTTCAATTTCACTGTCTCACTTAACTTCTGATAAATTCTTCAAATATGAATGATGAAATAAATCTACTTATTCTGTTTCGCTTCTTTACTATTGATTTCATTAATAAATTTGTAAATGACAGCCACCCTCCAGATTGGTAATGTCATGCCTGTTGGAACCATGCCTGAGGGTACAATTGTATGCAATTTGGAGGAAAAGACTGGCGACAGGGGTCGACTTGCCCGTGCCTCCGGTAACTACGCTACTGTAATTGCCCACAATCCCGACAGCAAGAAAACACGAGTAAAGTTGCCTTCTGGTGCCAAGAAAGTCATTCCATCTAACAACAGAGCAATGGTTGGTATTGTTGCTGGTGGAGGTCGTATTGACAAGCCAATTCTCAAAGCAGGACGGGCATACCACAAATATAAGGCCAAGAGAAACTGCTGGCCAAAGGTCTGTATTATCAATTCCATATTTATTAATTTTTTCATTATTACTCATTATAGGGAAGACCGGAGGAAAATGGACTTGTTAAGCAAAGTGATTTGCAGTTGTTTTGAGAGTAAAGGTCTTTACAAAAAAAATTTAAAAAATTCACCAACAATTTCAACATGTTGGAGCATCTACTCAATTTTTTCAGATTTTTTTACAAACTCCTTTACTCCAAAAAACATTCTATATTATTTTGCTCCGGAGATCCATTTCGTCCCGAACTCCCCTATTAAATTCTATCAATTCGAATCAATGATGGTATGACATTTGAAATCTGCATTTCTATGGAGATAAATACTTTTAACTGATGAATCGTCTTTCATCAATTTAGTTTAAAAAAAAAAATAAAGATTACAAGTATGTTAAAGCTAATTTTTGTTATAGGTTCGTGGTGTTGCTATGAACCCAGTTGAACATCCTCACGGTGGTGGTAACCATCAACATATTGGTAAAGCATCCACTGTCAAGCGTGGTACAAGTGCTGGTCGCAAAATCGGTCTTATTGCTGCTCGCCGTACAGGAAGAATTCGAGGAGGCAAGACAGACACGAAGAAAGACGATTAGACTGCACATTAAGTTCTTAATATGTGTGCTTTACGATACAATAAAATATTATAAAAAAAAAACAAACTATCAGTTCTATGAGTTGATATTATGCAAATGACCCAAGCGTATAATTTCCATTTCCCATGAATTCTTGATCCTTTTTTTCAAAATTTTCTCGAAAATTGATGGAGATACGCCTTTTTAGCCGTTATCCTTTTTCGTAGCTCTACAGAAATGGATTACAGTAAAAAGGATGTATCTCCTTTAGTTAACAAGACAAGACTTCATTGAGAGTATGATTACAAAAATAAGTCGATTTTTCCTGTTTTCTCCCTTTATTACTGAATTTTCTTAGGATTATTTTATTCATATATATTCTCTCTGATTCTTAAAATTTATATTCTCTCATTTCAATAATTATTATTTCCTTTTATTTTCATTCAAAAAATTTCAGTTATTTTTATTCTTCGTTTCCATGAATTTTTCAAATTCTACCGCTCAATAATTTAAGCAATATGGCGGCGTACGGATACTACACTATATCTAAACGTTCTATGTGTGTGCGCGACACACAATTCTCGTACTATAGTATCTTTAGTTTAGTTCTTTGATCTTGGCAACGTCGGAGGTTCCTTTGTGTCAGCACTAGCGGCGAGCTTGCCGAAAGGTGAATGAGTGATTGTGAATACTGGTGAAATAAGCCTAGAAAGCAATTAATTTTTTGTGCACCTTTTGAGTTTACCCATCAAGTTAATTAGACATTTTAACTAGAAAAAAAAGAAAAAAATCATAATCAGTATTGGACACGAGCGAAGACCTACGATAGACGAAAAGAAATTAAATCTACGCACCGAGGCGGAGTAATATGAGTAATGCAGCCAACCAAAATGGATCAGGTCTAGAGCAGCAAGTAAAGACATTAATTTTATATTATCTAAAAAAAGTATTTTAATTTATAAGGTATATTCATGAACTATGATTATTTTTTTTCGCAGAAAATTTTCCATAGTCACACGCTCATCCGCCATTCTTTTGCTCTTTCAGCCTATATATATACTTATATATATTGATAGCGTACATTGAATTTCATTAATTTTCAAGATTTAACGACTATATGATGGAGAAGTTTTTTCACAAAATTCCAATATTTCTCTCTACCATTATTAAATTTCTCTTTTTTTCTTTCATAATGCTACTATTTACTTGGGGAAATGCTTCTCAAGAATTGTAATATGAAAAGTTTAGTGAAATTTCCGTGACGTCCCTATTTCCACTTAAAATGGCGGCGATCAATGCGAGAAATGAAGAACGTGTTAAACGCACGCTACATGTACCAATGTCGGAATTTTTTTTTTCTCTAATACTTTGTACGTAATTATTTCTTTGATTCTCCAGTTACCAGAGATTAAAAGTGCTGATGAAACTCAAGCATTAATTTAAAAATGCGAATAATTTGAAGTTTTTGTTACATTTAAATGAAGTATAAAAATACTCATCTAAGGATTTTTTTTTCCATTTTCTTTTTTCTACAGCTAGCTGGTCTGGACTTGCAGGGTTCCCGCCAACCGAGTGGGGCTCGCTATATACCACCGCCTTTACGCAATAAACCCAGTAAGTAGAACAATTCGCATTAGCATGTACATCGAACAGAACAAAGAAAAGTAGGACTGATTTTTGAATTTTTTTAATTAAAAAAAAAAGGTAACGGGTCAACAGCTCCAAGTGGAGACAATAATCTCTCAGCAAATTCACGATCATATTCTGAAAGAGATCGTGGTGGTGGTGGAGGTCGTAGCGGGGATAATGATAGAGATTCTGAACGAAATGATCGAGATCGCGGATCATACGTACGGAATAATCGGGATGTCGATTTTGGAAACTTTGGTGGACGAAATAGACGTCCACAGGAGAATGGAAGAGACTTTGGAAGACGTGAATTTGGTGGAAATGATAGATGGCCAGAGCAACAGCGGAATGATCGCTGGCAAGAGAATAGAAGTGACTCGCGTAGCGGAATGGGCGGAGGAAATAGATGGAAGGACGAATCTGATCGCGGTGGAAACAGAGGCGGAAGAGGAGAGGTTGATTGGACAATTCCCACTGCTAAGGATGAGCGTCTCGAATTGGAGCTCTTTGGAACAGGAAATACAGGAATTAATTTTAGTAAATATGAGGATATCCCGGTTGAGGCTACCGGTGAGAATATTCCATCACACATTACATCATTCGATGAGGTCAAGTTGACAGAAATAATAAAGAATAGCATTAGCCTGGCTGGTTATGATACACCAACTCCAGTACAAAAGTATGCAATACCGATAATAATAAGTCGTCGCGATGTTATGGCATGCGCTCAAACGGGCTCTGGTAAAACTGCTGCCTTTTTAGTACCAATACTCAATCAGATTTATGAAAGTGGTCCACGTGCTCCACCACCTTCTGCTGGATCTGGTAGACGCAAGCAGTATCCACTTGGTCTTGTATTAGCCCCTACCAGAGAATTAGCAACTCAAATATACGATGAAGCACGTAAATTTGCTTATCGTTCTCGTATGCGTCCAGCAGTTGTATATGGTGGCTCAAATATTGGCGATCAAATGCGTGAACTTGATCGTGGCTGTCATTTACTTGTTGCCACACCTGGACGTCTCGTTGATATGCTTGGTCGCGGTAAAATTGGTCTTCACAATTGTCGCTATCTTGTCCTTGATGAGGCTGATCGTATGTTGGACATGGGCTTTGAGCCTCAGATACGGCGCATTGTTGAAGAGGACACAATGCCACCAACTGGTGAGAGACAGACTCTCATGTTTTCAGCTACTTTTCCCAAGGAAATACAGATGCTAGCTCGTGATTTCCTAAGTAATTACATATTTTTGGCGGTTGGCCGAGTTGGTTCAACTTCCGAAAATATTACCCAGAAAATTGTTTGGGTAGAGGAACATGACAAACGTTCATATCTACTTGATTTATTATCAGCAAATCATGTGGAAGATCCGACTGAATCACTGACACTTGTCTTTGTCGAGACGAAAAAAGGAGCTGATATGCTAGAAGAATTTTTACACTCAATGGATTATCCAGTTACAAGTATCCATGGTGATCGTACCCAACGGGAACGTGAGGATGCATTAAAACGTTTTCGCGCTGGCAAAGCCCCAATTCTTGTTGCAACAGCTGTCGCAGCCCGTGGTCTTGATATTCCACATGTTAAACATGTCATTAATTTCGATTTACCAGGAGATGTCGAAGAGTATGTTCACCGTATCGGACGTACTGGTCGTATGGGAAATTTGGGTCTTGCAACCTCATTTTTCAACAGTAAAAATCACAATTTAGTTCGGGATTTAGTGTCTCTTTTGATTGAGGCTAATCAAGAGCTACCATCCTGGCTGGATAATATGTTCTCGGAGGCAAGACATTCAGGAGGAGCACGACGACCCGGAGGTGGAACTAAGAGTGGTGGAGGGGGTGGTGGTGGTGGTGGTGGTGGTAGCGGTGGACGCTTCAGCAGTGGTTTCGGTGCACGAGATTATCGTCAACAACCAAGCTCTGGTATGACTAGAAGCAATGGCCCATCGGGTCGCCCGAGTAGTTATGGAGGTAATAATTTTATCAATCACTTTGAAATTAGTGATGGGCGACTTTCAATCGATCTTGTAAGATCGCTTCTTTTTTTTTTCTAAAAATCAATTTTTTTTGAACGATTTTAAGAAACCCGATTAATTGATTTGGCGATTCTTTTTTCGAAAAATCGTATGGTTTCCTTTTCTATGAAAAAATAATTATGAACAAGATTTATATTACCTTGAAAATTACCTTTAAACCAAAACTAAAAAACAGCAACTTCCGATCGTTTCTTGTCAAATATCGATTAGTCGATACGATAAATCACATGTTATTCGATAGTTCGGTTTCACCCGTTTTTAGCATAACGGGAATCAGTTTCCAATCGATCGATTTTCGAATTTCGATTAATCGGTGTAAAAATTCGATTAATCAAATTTTCGACGGATCGATAATTCAATTCTGTTCCACCGGTTTTAGTTCAAGAGGAGAAAAAAAAATAGGTGCAACGGAGCCATCGAATGTTATGTGATATCTCGAGATCATCCATCACTAAGTGAAATAATATCATGATTCCAAATATGTGAATTTTAAAAACATTTATTTTTAGGTGGCTACGGAGGGGGCTATGGAGGTAATTACAATTCAGCATACAATACTGCTAATAATGGTGGAAACGTCGGTCCTGACTGGTGGGGAAAGTAGATTTATTTATTCACACCACTTTCGTGGCTATCCACTATTTCAATAACTTTATTACATTACTCTACATGCAAATTTCATTATATGAAGAATATAGTATGAATGGTAAGAAAACAGCAAAAGTAAAAAATTAAAAAAAAAATACATAACCAAATAAGAGAACAAATAAACGCAACCTAACGCTAGACAAAGACGAATCATTGAGTGTTATGCTGTACAAATTATGAATAAAAAAAAGTTAATCACAATAAAACGGTCAAATAGTGCCCATGATAGATTCAAATTTTATCATAAAACACGAACATACTATAATCGAATTGAAATTTCTTTTTTGCCTTAGACGAATTTAGTTAGCAAAAAAAAGAACAAAAAAAAATACAAACAGAATACATCTTAAAAAAATTCTTTATTAACTTTCAATCAGGAAATTCTCAGCCTATCATTGACTATTGGAAATAATTGGAGTATAAGCACGAATTTAGTTCAATTTCTAGGAAAATAGCTAGAAATTTTAAACTTATTAGACCTATTATTCTTATTAATCATCAATGTAATTCAATTCATATTTATGATTTGGCAATTGTGGCCTTTCTCGGTGACGCAGTTTTTTTTTCTTCAATTTATCATGGTTTCTTTCTTCCATAGAGCACAAGATTTCAAAAGCTAATCAATGGTTTCCTATGTGTTGTATATTTGAATCAGCTTTCTGCTAATAGTTATTAATTTTTATGAGAATTAAAAAAAAAATACATTTTTATTTCCTATGAAAAACAATGACTATAACAGAGAAAGTTCATTTGAAACTCGATTTTTCTACATATTATTTGTCAAAATTTACAATGTGTCGACGATTAACACTTGGTTATTTTGCCGTCCCTCAGAAAGATTATGTCAAAAATGTTGAAAAAAAAAAAATAGAAAATTCAAACATTTGTATACTAAGAGAGAAAAAGAGAACACAATGTGTGAATTCAAAATGAAAAGATAGAATATGGAATGATTGAAAAATCAGAAGAGGGGGGATTATTGCATATGAACTGCAGGATAATATAATGTGGATGGAAAATTAAAAAAGATAAATTCTACTGAAACTTTAAAATCAGTGGAGAAAATATCAGTACGAGGAGATGAAGTTAGTGTTAATTCGTAATTTAGTAGCGAAAAAGGTAAAATTGAACAAGTTGATTTTCTTGGTGATTATTTCGGAAACTAATAGAGATACGAAAAGGTTCAGGATGAAATCGTCCTGTCTCGCTTAGTTTTCGGGATTTTCTCAAAAAATGGGGTATTGTAGATCAATGCCTAACTTTGATCTCTTGTATTGAACCTAAACATCGACGTTCATTGGCAACTGGTATTGCAGAATATAGAAAAGAAAAGAAAAAAAGGAAATGTACGCGATTGATAGCAATGGGCAATATTAACAGTTGCAAAAAGTCATTCATACATAAGTTCTCATATGCCGTAATACTTTCCTTCCTGCTAATTATTTCTCAGCTTATCAATCAGTACATTGATTAATTTCCCAATTGGTCGAAAACTGTCGAAATGATTTTAAATAAATAATTCTTTTTCCTCAAGAGATAGAATTGATAATATCAGAGTAAAAACAAAAGAAAGAAAAATACGGTTGCAGTTACAGAAACATATTAATGTGACAATGAAATAAATATTTAGAGAATGATGAAAAAAAAGGGTCAATAGTAAAAAAATGTAAACTCGGAGAGAAATTACGGAGGGGTTTGTCTGAATATCAAATTTAAAAAAAAATACAATTGATGCTTTGGTCTCAAACGAACAGCTGACGGGAGGCATCGAGATGCGTTCACGTAATATTTTATAACTATTTATTAACTATGAAAATGCTCTATAATTATATATTATACATAAAACAAGTTAAAGTGATATTCGTAAATTACATAATTAAAGTAATTGAACAACGACTGTGATATTAAACGATCTTGAGACATTCAATTTCCGCGTGGATTGATAGAAAACAGTAAATGGTTTTTAGTAAAAAAAAATAAAACGAAAAAAAAAACAATAAATGAGAAAGAAAAGAAAATAATTAAGTAAATAAATAAAATTTAATGTAATTTATCGCTAATATTGAATGTCGAGGACGTGATTTAGCTCGACATTAAAGTGTATTTCGAGCTAAGAAAAGAATATTAGAGTCGTTATAATGATGATACAAAAAAATAGACGAAAAGTGGCTGTTGTCCGATTTTTCCAGAGGACTGAACGCTCTATCGTTGCGGCGATTTTGTAAGGCGTTCTTGGGGCATTGTTTATACTTAATGATAGTGAAAAAAAAAAAGGAATGAATAGTTCAAATTAGACATGAAAGAAATAAAAGAAAAGCAGACGAAGAAAAAACGTGCAAGAAAGGGCAGATTGAATGAACTGCATCATATGTTTCTAGGGATCACAATGTTGTATTCAAGCGAATATTTGATAGGATGTCGTGTGTGTAGGATGTCAGTGTCACTATTGATGGAACTATGCGCCAGATTATTATCTAATCTGTGCGAACAAAGTACAAATTCTTTTTTTTTTTTTTTTTGATTTTCCTTTTGCTTATCTCATATATATTTTTTAGGAAAAGAATTAAAAAAATGTATATTATCAATTAATTGATTGGAAATTGAGGGAAAAATGACTAAAAAAAATCATCTAATTTTTATGTCTTATGATCAATCAATAAGTATTAGTAGTGCAATCACATGCGTGGGGCGTAATATTCCGTGTGATCGTGGACCAAAATTCACTAGCATCAATAAAGGAAAATAATTCTTTTATTTATATATTTTGAGATAGAAGTGGGGAAAAATAAATCACAAACTCTTCAAATCAATTCAATAAAAGTTACCTGAAGACGAAAAATCATTCCAGGAGTCAATGGAGTCGAATGTATTTTGAAAAATTAAATTGAAGACCAATTCTCTTGTGTTATACATATGGAGCCAACGAAATATCTTTACTTTGAAAATTATATAGAAATATTTATATTTCTATTATTTCATGTTCATGCGTATGAACCGCCTCACGCTTCGGGCCTTTATTTATCAATGCTGTTGATGACTTACATAATTAAAATAATAGAAAGAAAAAAAGAAGAAAAACATGAGAATGAACTGCAGTAAAAGAATAAGTTATGAAAAGCGAAAAAAACATGCAATCGATCTCGAAAGAATGGAGATGAAAGTGTGCATAGCGTTAATTCCAAAATTTCATTAACATAAACTGCCCAGCTGCCTATGAATTGAAGAAATGCAAGAGATGTTTGTAATAATTTCATAATTTACGAAGCTCGAGGGCTTCCAGTATTCAATTAATTATCACTGTTTACTCATTTCTAATCCCCTCTTATTGATACTCCTCGAGTGAATATGCTCTCATAAAAAATTGTTTTATAATTTAAACGTAAAGAGGAAAATATTGAGTTTGTTATTCATACTGCAACCGACGATTCTAACATCATTAATTGTAGAAGTGAATGACACGAAACGGAGCCCTCTCAGGGATAAAACCGGATAAGTTGATTTTTTTGAGAGTATTTCGAAAAATGATGGAAATATGCCCTTTTTTGAAGAAAATTTAAAGAGCTGTAAAAAGGATTACGGTATCATCATCCTATCTCTCGTAATTTCCGAGGTATTTTCAAAAAATATACGTGTCCGTTTTTATCTCTCTGAAAGATGAAGACGATCTGCTTCGCCTCACTCTCCCGAAAAATGTTTAGTCCTCTAACATTCATCGGACGAGCAGCCGAGTAATAATGAATAATCATCATGAAATAAAAAAGAAATAATGAAGTAACGGCGCTAAGTTGTTGCGAATAAGAAAAATCCGAAAATTAATAGACAAAGTCCACACGAATTACGAAAGAAAATGTTGGAAAATTTGGTGAATTAAAATTCTGAATTTGACTAATCAAAGTCGAACGTTAAATCTGACTGAAAATTCAAATAGGGGAAAACGGGGTAAAATTGATGTTTGATATTATGAAAATAACCCGAAATCAGTAGAAATATTGAAGATAGGTTTTTTCTGATGATTTCATTGGAGAACTGAGGAAATTTCCGATGAAAATCATATGCCATAATAGATACGGTCAAGATTTGAAGATGAAAATCTTTTTGTTTTTGAAAAATGTCACTTTTTCAAGAATAGCTCCGGTTCTATTGGTTGTAGCGAACTGTAGTTGGTCACAAATGCAAAGTGATTTCATTTCTCAGCGATATATATAGTTGTGGAAAAAATTATCGATTTTTCAAATTAATATAGAGGAAAAACTGATTTTCAGAGAATGGAATATAAGTAATTGAAAAATCGATGAATAGAAGTTTGATCTGCATAAATCAATGGAAAATGAGCTCACCTTTTACTCAAGATCAACTCCAGATCGCTACAACCAATAGAACTCGAGATATCCCCGAAAAAATAATTTTTTAGATTTTGCCGAAAAAACTAGCATTTTGCAGAAATAAAAAAAAAAATTTGGACACATGTTTTTCACCTGAAATTTCCTCAGTTCTTCAATTGAATTATTAGAGAATCTTTATCTCGGACCGTTCAATGGGAATGTCCATTTTACTCCACTTTCCCCTAAAACAATGAGAACGTGGTACTACATTTTCGACATTGATTAGAATGTATGAAATGATAGTAGTAAATCGAGTTAACTGTGACTGCAATCATCTCTAAAAAGAATGTTCAATGTGCATTGACGAATGGAAATTATAATGCGTTAAAGATAATTACGCATAGGGAGAAAACATATCTGAAAAGAATGTGTTTATTCGAATCTTTTGAGAGTTCAGATTCAATAGTAAAAATTGAAATGTAGATGATTAAACTACAATAATATGGTTTTAATTTCTGCATTTCATTTGCATTTTTTATCAATTCTCTTAATTTTATTCAGCGCGATTCCATCTCGGAAACTGTATGTTCAAATTCATAGGTAATTGAAAAAAAAAAAGAAAAAAAATTTATACAATTTGAATTTTCAAATCGAAATAGATAAATGGAGTAACGCGTGCGTGTAGAAAATTCAGATGAATAAAGTAATACACATGAACTTGTTAATCAATATAATAATTATGTCTCTTATCTTTCTAAAAATAATTTTCGTATTGGAATTAACACTTGAATTAGCGGAAGATCTGTAACATACCTCCTCAACTTTTAATGAATTAATCCATTCATCGTTTAACTGACGCCAAGGGGAAAAAAAAGTTAAATTGTGTTAGATGTTTCGACCACTTCAACAGCTTCAGAATCTGCCACACTTGTTCATAAAGAAAAAAAAAATAGTATGTGATATAATGAGTAATATGAAGATTCATCCAGTCGAAATTCCAAGATAATCTATGAATTATCAAATAAATTCAATGAATAGGAATTGAAAAGACTCTATACTCGGGATCAATAATTCGTCTACATCTTCAATTATGCAAAAAAATCTTTTCATTTTTGAGAGAAAATCTGATTAATTTTAATAGGAAAAATTGGAAGCATATGTGGAGACTTGTGTTTTTTTTATGAGATAATTTTCTTACTTCCTTTCATTTCCTCAATGACAATAAAACTTGATTCGAGACTTTTCTTTTAAAAGGTGTAATATAATGAAAAACAAAGTCCATGAAAATGTATTTTCCTCATTTGTACGAAGAAGATGATCCCGCCTCTCCACCTGAAGATTGATCATGCGAAAGAAATATTGAATAACATCACTTGAAAGGCAGCTTGCTAACGTAAATAATGCGGTGTATGAGAACAAATTAAATAAATGGATAAATGAGAAAAAAATTTAAAATTGCATTAGTTATGTTATAAATATAGCAGGTAAGTGATGAGGTAAAAAGCCCCCATTATTAACAGACTTCATTAATTTTTCGACTAATAACAGTGATTAGTAATTCCATAATAATTTTCGTAATTAATAATTGATAAAATGTAAGAAAAAGAATAATAGCTCACAAAATATGCAGAATAGATGAAGTAAATTACATAGGTAAAAATATCAATTATATTAGAATAAAATTTTAGTCACATTCCCTTTACTATAGGGCCTGTAGTGTCAATGATGGGGTCTTCTAGTTTATCCAGTAAAAACTAATTTCTTAATTTCAAAGTAAATGATAAATTGTAGGATTTACATTATTTGGACTTGGTATACAAATAAACAATGAATTCCATTCAAGAATGTAGTTTTATGGATCCACAAGTATGCACCGACAAAATTATAAAATTTAAGGACACAATGTTTCTATCATTATCTCTGTTTATCTTATGTATTGCATCTACATATAATTTTTTTTTCTCCCCCATTTTTTTTCTCATCTTTACACCAATTTACACATTAACACATAAGCGCTTGAACGCTTACATATATGGGAACAAAATATGTCAATGAGCTCGCTTTTTTTGCAGAGTAACATGTGTTAAGCAAGGCACATTAAGAACTTACATCATTTTCAAAAGCGAATAGTTTTTTTTAAACATAAGTATTGAAATGCTTTGATGATAATATTATAAGAAATCTTTTTATGCTGTTTGCGGTATTTTCGTAAATGTAATTTAACACAATTGAAAACTATTCAATCTTAAGATCATCGTGAGATCGAACCCTATTCCTTTTATATCTTATCATTATCATTATTTTTATAATTATATTTATTATTATTATATTTCTTCGGTCGATAAGTTTCGTTCAAAAAATCATGCCGAATATTAATTTTCATCATCAACACATCGAAATATAATGAACTATTCTTTCTTGAATTATTCAACATTTATCAAAGTACAAGTACATAATGTAACGATAATTCACTTTTATACCTTTCCATAAGTTTTATGAAGAGATTAACATAGTTGTGTTCTTAATCATGGACGGTTTGATTAAAAAAGTTAAATAGAGACAATGTAAAATGAAAAAATATATTAATATTCATTCAAAATTCGTTGTGAATGAATGTTATGCGATTACTATCGTGAGATTCACATAATTTACCTCTCGATTAGTTTTGCATTGGTTGAATTTAAAGTAATCATATCATTGGAATTACGTCAAAAAAAATCTAAATGCAACAGCACGTAATTCGTCGAGTTTATTGATGAGAAGAGAATAGTGAAATATTTATAGAGAAGTAGTTTTTGCTCAAAATTATGAGAAAAAATGAATTTTTCTCAAATTCTGTAATTATTATTTCGAAGTTTATTTATGTAGATGTTAGTGGATTATTGTCAAGATTGCATTTGCAGTATAACTACTTCAGTTATATTTTAAAAACTTTATAGATTTCAATGGATGGTTAGGGGAAAGTAGGATAAAATGGATATTTCAAACAAATGGTTCGAGATAAGGATTTTTTTTAATGATTCCGTTGGAAATTTGAGGAAATTTTTGGTGGAGAACTTGTGGAAAAATAATTTTTTTTTAAATTGAAAAATTCATTTTCTCGGGGATATTTTTGGTTCCATTGGTTGCGACCACCGGCTTCAATCTTAAATGAACATTGAGCTCATGTCCCATCGATTCATGTAGTTCGATTTTTTAAAAATCGCATTTTCAATTACTCTTCGCCCATTTTTTGGATATCAGTTTTTGCTCTATATTCATATGAAAATCGATCATTTTTTTTACAATTGTATAAAACAATGGGAAATCAGCTCACCGTCCATTTGAGACTTGTTCCAGGTTGCTACAACTAATAAAACTGCAGCTATCATCAAAAAAATGAAATTTTTCAAAAACGAACAAATTTTTACCTTCAAGTCTTGACCAAAAAAAATGGATTTTTTGAAAAATTCTAAAAAATTAATTCCGGCACATGATTTTCATCAGAAATTTCCTCAGCTATTCAATGGAATCATCAGAAAAGACCTATCTGCAATATTTCCATTGATTTCAACTGATTTTCATAATATAAAGACATAAAAATTAAGATGTGTCCGTTTTACCCCATGTCACCCTTTCACCTCATCTTCCCCTGCAACATGATTCCTCCTTAAAGTTTAATATTAAAATTTTAGACATGAAGTTTCGACAAAATATTTTCCACGTTCACTTCATATTCATTATCAATCGGTTACTCAATAATATCGACTCAAAGTTCCATATAAAAAAATGATTAATCCTAAACATTTGCACTTTGACGAAGCTTTTACGAGAATCCACTGTGTAAGGCCAATATTTTCAATCGTGTTATTTTTTTTCCACTCCAATAGGCATTTTAGTCTATAACACATCACGAGTGCAGTAGTGAATTTTTCTTGCAGGAACAAATCACGAGAATCGTAAGACCAACAAATTGGACTACTATTTCATATACGTGAGATTTCAGTCTCGTTTCCCATCTACAAGTAGTTTTCTACTTACATGCTAACTTTATATGCTTTAGGAGTAACATAGTAGGCGTATAATCTTCATAGTTATGTTATAACTTTTTTTTCAACCTAAGTTTAAGCAAATTATTATTCATCAAGCTCATGATACAGAACTTATGGCATTATGCGGAGATCCCATTTGTGTCAAGACTTTATCTAACCATTGCAATGGACCATGTAGATGAGCTTCTATCCAACAAGGAGTCGAAGTTACATCCTGCCGATGATATTCTGCTCCCCATCCTTTAACGAATGACATTCTGAAATTTTAAATCTTCAGTTAATATGGACGAAGGTGGGGTGAGAAGGGATGAGGGGTGAAACGGACATGTTTCAATTTTGAAAATATTGCCTGACATCATGAACAAAATCTGAAAAAATTTCTATTGGAAAAAAAAGCTGAATTTCTTGGAAATAGCTCCAAAGAAGTGAAAATCTCCAAAAATTCAAAAAAAAAATCAATTCGATCATATATTTTCCACTACAAATTTCCTCAGCTTCCATATCAAGCAATTGCATGGGAATGTCCATTTTACCCCACTTTTCCCTATATTATATAATAAAATGAATCTTAATACCTTATTGTGCACATCTTTGTCAATTCATAAACAGCTTCAAATCCATGATTAACACTTTGAGACAATAGTTGTGCAAATTCTTGATTATTGAATATTTTCAAAGAACAACCAGGTGGTATCTTGCATACTGTACTCGGATGAAAGCCATGATGATGATTACAATTTCTCGATTGTACGAATATCGCTGAATCTGAGAGACATTCAGCATAAACTTCACCACCAACATAATACAAATGAACTCCTTTACCAATATGTCTCCGTGTATTTTCAATTGTTGAATTACGATTGACATTTGACAATTGTCCAAGACAAAATCTGTCTGAGTTATTACTTGGATTAGTGAAGCCATCAACAATGATAGAATGTGATTGACAATGAAAGACTTCGCCAACTCGACAGTTTAGTTCATAATAAGCAATAGATGCCCAGTATGGTGGTTCTTGGTAACAAACTGGAGCAACTTCACCTGAAGTACCTGTATCCATGGCATTTGGATCTGGTGGAGGTGATGGTCCTGTCTGAGAGCCATCTTCAGGAGGTGAATATGCAGGTGGTGGAGTTTCTGGTAGACCATTTGTTCCATATGGACTCTGTGGATTAGGTGATGCTGTACTTCCTGGACTAGCCACTGAAGGAATTGATGACATTGGTGATGTTGGATTAATACTATTATTATTTCCAGCAGATGCTCCACCACTAGCTGGTGTGCCTGTTGAACTCGTTGGACCAGTTGAGCCCTGATTATTGAATCCATTGGATGAATAAGAGACATTATGTGGCATTGTTGGTTCTGGAAGTTGTTGAAAGGGAAGGAGCGAATGACCCGGTGCAAATTCTGAATGTCTAGGTACCAATACTGGTGGAAGTACAGGGCTCTCCACACGCTTGTAATGATATGGGTTAATGCAAACCTCCTTCTGTTTAGCTGAGAATGGATACTGACAAAGCTCAAGTGGCTTTAATTCATGATGAGATTGGAGATCTGGCCATCTCCAGACCCGACAATAAATAACATGTGGTAGACCTTTGCGATGTGACACTTGTAATCTACCGTCCAAACTTCTTGGAATTGTTACACACTTACTCGGTGTACCAGGACAACTCAAGGCTCTCTCCAATTCTTCAATTGCTCCTTTTCGTTTTTTCAATTTTTTTACTAACGAATCAACTGCTTTTTCTGCCCATTTCTCTTCTTCGTCACCTTGCTTCCATCCCAGAAGTTTTTTAACTGCTGGACTTGTGAATGAAAACAGGCTGTTTAATGAAGACATAGGCCCAGAGCTAGATGATCCCTCTTCGTCGTCCATATTTTTCTATAATCACGTCTTTTTTAATCCACTCAATTGAAAACTGTGGAATCGTAATAGAGATGAAATTTTTAAAAATTATTCATACCCATAACCACTACAGACATACTCACTATACACCGGCGTATATTAAATATATATCTATATATATATATTTCCTTTTTTTACTAAAAATTGAGTAATCAATCTGATGTGCTTTTGATTTGCGATGCTAGAAGGGATTAAATCACTAGGAACGGGCAGACAATAGCTCACTGTTTATCGATTATTTCCATAAACCCTTTTTTTTTAATATATTGTCACTCGATGATAATTGCACTTGATTGCAACTCCATAAATATTAATTCTCACGATAAAATTCTATTTGGTACTTATTTTTCATTGTATAAAATATTGTTTTTTTTCTTTTTGGCACTGCTTGGCATCACCATTATGTATTTACTATGGCGTAGCGTTACGTATCATATATATGTGTATGATAATATATAATATACCTATATATATGGTGATGATAGGTATGGTTCGGGATTGCTATATCATAGGCAGTATATGGTTTGAGAACATATGTATAGTTTCGAGACTTTGGTATCGTGGATTTGAGGTTAAGAACACCCTCCCGCCCCGAATTACTAGATATACTGCAGGTTAAGTGAGAGTGAGGTGAGGCTGGGTTGATTAACGACACTTCAGTACAGCCCTAAAGATCCTCCAATTATGCGCGAAAAATTTAAATAGAGATAAATAAGTAGTTTATGAAAATTTGAAATTCTTAGTCGTGAAAAAGTAAAACTGGAGAAATTGATTCATCTCTTTAAAAAATACGCCCTTTCTGTTTTGAACCATCTTTGTAGAGAATTTCAAGATATTAAAAGAAAAAAAAAAGGATTTCAGTCCTGCGAGGATAAAATAGACTTCCCAGATAACATGGAGCCGTCAATTTGTCGACGAATTGCCTTCCAAGCAATGAATATAATGAAAGTCCAATTATCGCCACAGTGTCGACAAATATTTCCGATAACATCGCGTGAGTTGTGCCAAAAGGTCGTATGCGCACTTTTTTTTCGATTTTTCTAATAAATTTTGAGCCAAAAGGTCGTATAAACACTCATTTCGGGAATAGTGTTTAATGTTACTGAGGTGTTTATACGATTTTCTAGTTCAAAATCACGCGAGTTGAACCAAAGGCCGTATATACACTTTTTTCGATTTTTAAAGAAGATTTTTGGAAGAATTACTATATGGAAAATAACGCTTTGTCTTAACTCCTCTATAGTGGAGTTAAGATCTCACATATACCAGGACGCGCGCAAAACGCCTCGATTTTCGAAAATTATTTCAAATATGAAGTGAAGGGAAAATTTTTTCGTTCTCTACATGTTTCACCATTAAATTATCTTCAAAAAAATTTAAAATATTTTCTTTCACTTTTAATATCACTCTATATAGTTGACAATCTCGGACGGCTGAAAAGGATGGTGCCGCATCAAAACTCGAAAATTAATACAGTCTGAAGAAAAAAATATGGTAAGAGAGGTATATAGTAGTTATAGTCTGTCGGGGGATTTTTTTTTTTAAATCAATGAAAAAAAATTCTCAAAATTTCGCACGATTTCATCAAACTTTGAGAATTTTTTTTTTTTGATTTTTGAAAAAAAAAAATTTCTCCGATAGACTTTAATTACTATATCAATCTCTAACCATACTTTTTCTTCCCAGATTAGATCAATTTTCAAGGATTTTTGATTTCGACCATCTGGGACCATCCTTTCCGGTCACCCGACATTGTGAACTATATATAGTAATAGTAAAAAAAAAAATTAAAATTCTTTCAAAGATAATTTAATGGCGAATAAACAATGTAGAAAAAACCATTTTTTTTTGTTTATGAGAACTATTAAAGTTTGGCGAATTACGTTTTTTCGTTAGTCAAGTAAAGGGCGGTTTTAAATTTTCATTCGTATGAACATTTTCATTTTTTCTTCTGGATAAGTTGGTTTTGATCCATATTTTGACTATCTCTAGTTAAAAAATCCCAAAAGTGTGGCGAAGGGGTAGGAAAAAAATCGAAACTACCCCAGGAATGAGTTTCATGCCAATATCTCGGAAATAGCAAACAATATGGAAAAAAGTTCGGAGCAAAAGTGGAGAATATCAAAATTATCTACAAAATTGTTCTGTTTAGAGCGGGATGATTTTCTAGTTGGATTTCAGGGTGGATTGCAGGAGGCGGTTAAAGGTAGTGAGAAAAGTAATAGTTGAATTACACGGAGCCGCAAGGCAAAATCGTTTTATTCGAACAAAAATCATGATTCACTTTTTTGCTACAGAAATTTTCTTTTAAAAAGATGAGTGTCCTGCAGGACACGTTCATTTTATTTCGTCAGTTTTTTGAGAATATTGTGGAAACTAAGCGAGATAGAGCCATTCTCTCCGATTATTTTTCCCGTAGCTCTTGGAACTTTCTATTAAAAAGAATCGAGACAAAAAAGGCGTATGTCCATTGAAAAAAGAATTCTCTCTTTTAATCGTCTCCGGACTGCCATTCCCCTTTTTTTGAGGAATATCTCGGAAAATGAGTGGTTCGAAACGATTTTGTCTCGATCCTTCTTTTGTAGCTCTTAATTCTTTTAATACGGTGAAAAAGTAAGTTCGAGTGTGAAAGGGTTACAATTTTCCATGAAAAAGAATTATTCCAAGATTGCCGTATGCCGGTTAGTTTCCGAGAAATTGGAGGAAAAATAATTGATCGAAAAAAATAGACTCTTCCCATTTTGTCCCTTTGCTACTGAATTATCCAGCGATATCTATGAATTTTCTGATCATACTATTATTTCATGGAAAAATCCTGATTATTGTTGGATTGAGTCTAAAAATTTAGAATTTACTGTATTTTCCGTTACCCCGAGACATTTTAAAAAGTATACTTCTATCCCACGTGACACACAGCGCTTCATATTTTCGCGCCTTTTTTCATCTAACACTAACCTCTCATATGTATCTTCCAGGTGTGATTTTCCTCAGAAACAACTGACGCTTGCTTCAACAAAGAAAAAAAAACAATAAATCGTCTCTGTTTGTAAATTTCAACTCATCAGACACTGAATAAAATACTGGAAAAATGAGGATTCGTGTAAATGGTCGAACTCTCAGTCAGGAAATAGGTAATTCCGTGACTCTGTTCGGTGTTGTTAGTAAGGTAAATTATAAATTTTAACAATACATTTGTCACAAGGACAAATTAATTATTGGAAAGCCTGAATTTCAAACAAGTATTGTCCCAACAGATAAGCGGTAATCAGACCAGCCTTGAGGTGACAACAACTGATCATGTCAAAGTTAATGTAGCTTTACCAGAGCCTTTCGTTGGAGAAATTGGAGATAGTGTAGAAGTACATGGATCTGCAAAATCAAAAACGACAATTAGTGCCGAGAGTTGTGTCCGCTTTTCACCCGAGGAAATGGACGAGTTTGGTAAGTTCAATTTACTTCGGTGTGAGAATCAAAAAAATTAATGAATAGAAGAATTTGGGGTAAAATGGGCATGAAGCCAAGGCATCGTCACCGGCTTTTTTAAATATCTCGGAAATTAAGTTAGATAGGGCGATTTGGTTTGAATCCTTTTTTATAGAAAATTTCAAAAGCTACAAAAAAGAATTAGGGCAAAATCTCTCCATCGGGCATAGTTTCCGAAATAGTTTAAGAAAAACTGACTATAAGATGAAATTCTTCTTCTTCTTCTCCTTTTTTATGGCTCTGATCATTTGATCATCCGGCCGTATAAGATGAAATTGATTTGTCTGAAAATTTCAGAGTTGTTTTAGCTCTGATGTTTTATGTATCGTCACTTTGGAAACAAAGTGGCGTAAGTACTGTGTATAAGCATAGCACTCACGCTTCTTTGTTTTTAAGGCGACGATATTATATATTGAGGAAGGTGGAATAAAATGGGCATTCCAATTGAAAAACTCGATAAGAGATTTTCTAATGATTCCATTGAAACGCTGAGAAACCAATCAATAAAACCAGAGATATTCTCGAAAAACTGAAATTTGTCAAAAACATAAGCGTTTCATCCCCGAATCTTGAGCGAAAAATAGAATTCTAGAAAGTAACAGCCAGCATACGATTGTGATGGGAAATTTCTGCAGCTTCCCAATGGAATCATCAGAAGAAATCTAGCTCTACTATTTACATATACTTCGAGTACTTTACATAATATAAAATAACAAAATTAATACGTGTCCTTTTTACCTCCTGTGTCCATTTTATCTCACCTTCCCCTATATCATAAAACCCCTGCTAAGAAAGTAGAATTTCCAGAAAAAAATAAAGAATCTCCATTTTAAGCTACTTTTCCCTATATCAATGTAATATTAATAATACTTTTCTTGTTTACTTATAGAAACCGAAGAATTCAATGATTTCCTACTACTATTGAAATATAAACTGGGAAATCACGATGGTTTGAAGAAGGCTTTTGGCATCGCTTGAACCCATCAACACTTAACACATTACAAATAAAAATGTTAAAATAAATAATTATGAAATAAAAATTTATTATTAATATACATATGATACAATATGAATTTGCCCGTAGAAAACAATAAATTACAGTGTATTAACACCAATAGCATAAGATGCATCCAATGAAAAGCATCTACACGTGCAGGAAGTTACTGGACATTCAATATGTTGTGCAAACCAATGGGTAATATGATCAGTATGGCCTCCATGCCTGCACGTTTGACACCAGGTGAACCAATTGCCAAATTCCGTGAGTTTATTATCTTCGTCAGTACGATTTGCTATGGCATTACCAACACCAGTGATAATTGCTTGAAAACCGCTGACTGTTCCCATATGCATGAGACAAATAGCACACCTTGGTAATGGTTTCCGGCAACTGGGACAAGAAGACATTTTCAATTTATTCGAGGTATTACCGAGTCTTCCAAAAGGGCCCCTTGCACGACTAAGACCCTGCATAAATGCAGATATACTTTTTCCACAGAAATTGCAAGATATATAAACTTGTTGTGGTGGTTTTTCATTTGTCGAGGATCTCATAGCAATATCAAAATGTGCTCGCTGATTCCACATTTTCCAAGCATCTAACAATCCCTTGTAGCTTGCTATCCACACTTGCACTTGATCCTCTTGAAGTAATTTTGATGAGAGCGCCCGAATTGCGATCAAACTGCAGCTTTGTACGTCACCTGTTATTTGTAAATATCTATTCAATAATTGTATTCCGTCCATTGTTGCTCCAGTCAATAAGAAACCAGCCAAGTCACCTTCTTCCGTTAATTTAATCGTCAATTTTTTCAAATATTCCGATAATTTCGAGTCAGATAAAAACATGAGTGCAAAAGCGACACGATCTTCAACAGCAACTCCTTTTTCATTGAGAACAGCTTCATAAGAATCATTATCTGTTGTCAAAAATGCGAATGTTGCTCTCAAATGAGGATCTGACAATTGCGATCTTGACTTCAGACAAAGTTCTCGCCACATGCTGTTTCTATCTTCAGAGAATCCTGATAATGCCATTGCAACAATATTCAAATTAGTGTCAATTGCCATTTTATTAGCACCTTTATTCAAAATTTCTATTGCCTGTCTTAAGCACAAATTAAAAACAGAAATAGCTGTAGCACGTGCATAAGCACCCTCTCTCTCTAATCGTTCAATGAATAAATTATTTCTTTCATCACTGAGTGCTTCTTTATTCTGAAAATCAAATCGCCAACCACATAATTGTAATGCCTTATCACGATCTGGAGATTTGTAAATTTTTGCTGTATGATTTGTTGATCCTATGTCTGACCAAGGTCGATTTATCAATTCTGATTTAATAAAATTATTCGATTGTCCATCTAATTTGAGAACAGTCCTTACACCAGGATGTTTATTATCACCTGATGTTATAACTCCATCTTCAACGAGAGATCGACTGCAATAGAGCCATTGCCATAAATTTTTGAGCTGTTCATTCTCAGCTAAATCGCCATTCTGTGATAATTCAGGCAACAGACCGTAATCGGTGAGTGCACGTTTTTTCGTCAATATAGCTATATCATCAAAACTTTTGTAGATACCATCAGAACTGCTGATATATTTTACAGATTTTGAAGCATGATTCCATGCTATGTGAGATCGAGTTGACCAATTAACAGTAATTCTCTCGTAAACCGTGTAATCAGTCAAAATACCTTGGTGTGATATAGCCAAGAGTCTATTAACATGATTAGGATGCCATGAAAAACTCGTTGGATAAGAGGGCCACGGTGGCATGACAGTTCTCTCTAGAGCACCTGGTTCAGTCTCTTCGCTACCAACTCCTACATTCACAACAACTCCAACACCAACTCCACTGGGACCTCCAACAACAATTCCACTATTATCAACATCTCGTGTATTTCCACTGCCTGCATTAATACTGTTTCCACAGTGCTGAATGTCATGGAGATGAAGAGCACTCGAATCTTTTTGAATTGTACCTAAGAGATTGTGCCGTGTTGGACACCAAAGAACTTTAATTATTTGACGACTCTGCGGTAACGTTAATACTGGCTTCTCAAAATAACGTGTATCCCAAATTGTTATTTGATTCTCATAATGTGACACAACATGATATGAATTATGTGGATTAACACCTACACTGTAAACTGCTTTAGTGGATGTTGTATTGACGATTCTAACGGAATCTCGGAAATCAATGATCTTGAGCTGTTTGTTATTGACACCAGCAACAATACATCGAGATTCATTGTTGAACCAACTGAGAGAATGCGTCGTTTCAGATACTCCAGCTTCAGCAACTGGCCGAAGAGTTGCATTATGATCTGCTTGACCTACTCCTCCATGGTGATATGATTGACGTTCTCCACCTGATGGTGTGGAATTTTGGTTGCGCAGAACATCCCACAATAGAATTGAGTGATCTGTTCGGTATTTGTCGAGACCGCAAACAATGAGATTCGGATCTATTGGATTCCAGGCAACTGCATTACATTGACGTGCGTGTTTTGGCGTCAATTCTTTGCCAGTTAATCCAAGAGAATCGAAGGCAGTTGGGCCAAATGTTGTTAGGACGACTTTACCATTTGCTAAACCAACTGCAAGAAGTATGTCAGGTTCTGGCTGTGGATAAATGTCAATGCATCTGACGTATGGATGACTCGAATTCGTTGCCAGTTGATGGGCAACTGTTTTCTCGGATATTCTTTTACCTATTGAAAATTCGCATCATGAAAATTATTATTTGGTGGGAAATCAAATTATAGGGGAAAGCAGGGTAAAACGGACACATCTTGGTTTTGATGGTTTATATTATGAAAATTACGCGAAATTTATGATGATTCCATTGGGAAACTGAAAAAATTTCCAATGAAATCATCTGCTAGATTTTTTTTTAGAATTTTCCAATAATTCTATTTTTTGGTCAAGATTCAATTTCATTTTGTTGAAAAATTTCACTTTTTCGAGAATATCTCTGGTTCTATTGGTCGTTGCGACCCGGGGTTGATCTTAAATGAGAGGTGAGCTCTTTTCCAACGATTTGTGCTGTTAAAAAAAACAAATATCAATTTTTAAGTAGTACAGTGCAAAAACTGATTTCCAGAGAAGGAGCTAAAGTTATTGAAGAATCGATAAAAAAAAACTTTGAACTACATAAATTCATGGGAAATGAGCTCACCTTTCATTTAATATCAACCCCAAGTTACGAAGAATAAAACCGGAGATATCCCCAAAACAGTGAAATTTTTTAATTTTGGTCAAAAAACTTGAATTTTTAAAAAATTCCAAAATTAAGTTTCACACATATTTTTCATTCAAAATTCCCTCAGTTTTTCAATGGAATTATTAGAACATCTCTATCTCGAACAGTTTAATTGAAATGTCAATTTTACTTCATTTTCCCTTACTTAAAATCATTGTTATGATTACTTACATGATGATCTGACGATATCTTTGATTTGACCGACTTCATAAAGACATATCTCGGTTCCCCAAGTTATGAATTTATTGTAATGAACTGGAGACCACTGTACTTCCAGTCTCGGACTATTAATTGTTGTCATTACTGACAATGCATCAATTAATTTAATATTATAACAATTTTTGGTTTGGGGTTATGTTTTCCTTGGTTCCAAGAACAACAATCGAATAGTGGTGCTGATGTCGGTAGTTTCAGGACAATGAGAGTGCGTCTTCCATAAATCTCCATTGACAAGAACAAGATGAGTTTTTAGGAAAAAAGACGAGCACTGATTTTTCGTGATTTCTCAGTTTATGATGCAAAAATACAAATTTGGCAGCTTTTTTTCGAATATCTCGATAACTAATGGCAATACGCCCTTTTTTGGAGCTTCTATCCCTTAGTGGTTATATCCTCTATTAGAGGGGCAAGTACCAAATTCTTTTTGGAGTTTTGGAAAATCCGTTTAACGGGAAAGGATTAGGGCGCAATCGTTCCATCTCGCTTAGTTTCCGGAGTATTTTCGAACAATAACAAGATTTCATTAAAAAAAAAAAGAAATACTTTGATTTTTTGCAGATATTTTGTCGGAATTATTTTGAAAAATAAGCGAGACAGTTTTGTTATGAATTTTAAGTTAAGAAAAGAGATTCGGGTGCAATTGCTCCATCTCACTTAGTTTCCGAGATATTTTCAAAGAACTGATGGAACTTTCAGCAATCGAATAGATATAAATAAACATTAAAAAATGAAACTTTCAATTTTATTAGTTACAAAAATAAATCTAGTTACAGAATATCATCAATTAATTAGGCCATTGGGTGCCGTTAATTGAATGACATAATTATAATTATTTCCACAGAAAACTCTTATATAATGAATATCTAACACTAGTAAATTATGAGTTTATAGATCACATGAATTTTATATCGGAATCACGATTGTCAATTTATAAAATCGAGGAAAAACAAGAACAAGTTTCACAGGTAAGATACAAAGAAAGTGAATTATTTTCTGGTAGAGTTCCAAATGAAATTTGTCCAGGGCAAATAAGAGAATGAGAATACAATTGGCTCTTGATGATAGCTGATAATTGATGCAAATTCATCTTTGGTGGCAAACATAAATTACAACCTGCACAGATTAATCCACCTGGAGTTTCAATGAGTTCTGACTTTTCACAAATTGGACAGATAACAGTGTCTTTGAAACTCTCTTCGACGTATAAATTTAGCAGATAATCTTCGTCGTTGCATAATTTATCATACTCTTGCAGAATCCATTGCTCTGGAAAATCAAAAATAGGTACAAATTTGTGAAAGCACGAGGAAGTTAGACATAATATTACATGATGTACGACAATGAAGTTTTCAAATAAATAAACCGATTTTATATCATTATCTTTTTTTTGAGAATATTCCAGAAACTAAGCGAGACAGAGAAGTTCTGCCCTAAATCCTTATTTCCGGCTCTGAAGATTCTCTACAAAAAGGATAGAGGCAAAATTGCACTGTCTCGCTTGAATCCCGAGATATCCTTTAAAAAGCTTATGATAAAAAAGAATCAACTACGAGTGATGAAGCAATTTTTTCTCGATCATTTTTTATAGAAAATTTCGAGAGCTACACAAAAATAATAAGAAATTGCGCTATCTCGTTTAGTTGCCAAGATATTCTTAAAATATGATTGTTAAAATGAATGGAATTATCGTTTTACTTCACTATTGAGTTATATCGTCGTCTCAGTGTTAAAGGGGCGTAAGTACTATGCTTGTACACAGGACTTACACCTCTTTGTTTCTAAGGCAACAATATACTGACAAGACATTCAAATATACCTTCTTCTTCCAATAATTCTGTCTCCAGTTCAAAAAGTTCTTCTTCAGTCAGAGGCTCATCCAACAGAGTAGAAATATTAATGTTATCATTATCAGTCCTTGTAGTTAGACCGCTCATTTCTTGACGAACAATTTCCGTCAAAGCATCATGAATTGTTCCATTAACATCAATATCGTTTGATAAACCAGTTCTCCTTGCGCTGAATAACTCTCGACGTTTTTCTCGCATTCTGTCTCGACATCGCTGAAAAAAAACACAACACATCAAGAAAATACCATTGAGTGATGGAAATAAAAGCTCTGATTACCCTACTTATTCCATAATTCTATAGGAAAAATGGAGTAAAAAGAGAATATGAAATTTTCAGAAAAATTAATTTGATTGTATCAACAGCTTTGGTTTTTAATATCTTGAAAACTAAGGGAAATAGTGCGAATCTCGTCTCAAGACATTTTTAAAGGAAAATTCAAGAGCTATAAAAGAGGATTATGCCGAAATTGCTCTCGCTTAGTTTCCAAGATATCCTTTAAAAAACTGATGATATAATAAAATCGATTTGTCTGACAATTTCGGAGTTGTCATGAAATGGGGATTCTGATGAAACTACTTCAGATAGTTTTTTTTCAACGATTTCATCGAAAAGCTGAGACAGCTTTGAGTGGGAACCATGCATCAGCATTGATTTTTTTGTATTCTAAAAAAATTTGACTCCTTCGAGAATATTTCTGTAATTCAAGTGATTCAAGTTCATGTGATTCAACTCTTTTGATTCGATTTTCGAGTGACTTTTTCACAAATCTATAGATTTCTTTTAAAACCTCATGAATTAATGGCGAATGATCTCAGCTTTCAAAAAAGGGAAATTTTTACATTTTGTAAAGAGTACAAGAAAATATAAAGAGTAAAAAATGAATTTCGGAATTTTTCTGAAGGAAATTTCCTCAGCTTTTTAATGGAATCATCGAAAAAATGATGATACTGGAAATAGCAGACACATGTCATTTTTCAGATTCTTTTTTCTTCCAATAAATAAATTATTTTAGAAAAATGCAAAATATGCACGCGTGGAACATTGAAACAATTATGAATGCTAATTTTTTTAATATTTTTTTTTTGTAAAAATTGATTTTTAACAGAAAAACATCGAAAAATTTGTCGGATTTGCTTTAATTTCGTTTTAATTATTATTAAATATTCTACTACAGTATTTTTCCTTTTTCCCAGTTCCCATAACATGAAACATCAAAAATAAAATGTCTCCACTTCACCCTTCTTTACCCCTAATTAGAAAATTATAAACATAATTATCTAACCTGTCTCAAAACTTGCTGAATTTTCGGACTACCATACTTGATTTTGTTGACAGCTGCTTTGTTTTTTAATTTCAGAGCAGTGCTAGGACTCTGAAGGAGATCTGCCATTTTTCTAAATCAATATCATTCAAAAAAAAATAATTGTGTTTATATATTGTTTATAAGGACGGTCCGACCGACAGTTGAGAGCACAATCACAACACAATATCCCGCCGAATGTGACAAAATTATTTTGAGATTGAAACTATTCGAAATTATAACGGTTATTTTACGATAATAATAAAATTAGCAGACATCTGACAATTTTGTGTATTTTTTAAAAATAAATAAATTATTATAAAAAAAAATATATAAAAGATTTGCTCTGACAAATTTTGGAGTTTCCTACATGTGCAGATTTCCCATTTTTTAAAATAATTCATTTATTACAAGAAAAAAAAATCTTAATATTCTCCGATCTCTTCTATTTTTAGTATCATAACGTCACCCTAGAGTCAAAGAGGCGTACTTGCTTATCGCAATACCCAGCACTTACGCCACTTTGTTTTTAGGGCAACGATATTTTACGCAATGGGAAATGACCGTCATATGACGCGCATGACGTCACATTTTCTCTTTTCGTTACCCACGATACTATCTAGTCAAATCATCATCAATAAAATTCATTAATTCTATTTTCCTCATTCACAAAATTCTCTTTGCATATCAGAATTAAAGGAGAAAAAATAAAAAACGATTTTACAAAAGCTTTTTTCCCCTAAATTTTTTAAAATCATTTTATTGTGACACACACCTCATTTATCTTTCTCTTGCAGTACTGAGTGTGACTGAAGTGTTTCACTCCATTCTGACATTAATTTATTAATTCATACAGTTTTTGCTGTTCAATAATTGACAATGCCGAAGAATAAGGGTAATTATAACTTAATTCCAATATAAAGACAATAAATTTCATATTTTTCAAAACAATATTACATTACGGTTTCAAATCATTGGATTTTTCAATGCAAAATAATGGTTAGATCAAACTAACCTAAGAAAGCTATTGTGTGACATGAAATTTTGATGTCAATGACTTTTTTTTTTCTGAAATTGATTGATAAATTTCTTGAATCCTATTTGTTTCAATATTTTCAATTTAATTATGGCAATATTTAATTTTTCATTACCAATTTCTTAATAGGAAAGGGAGGTAAAAATCGTAGGAGAGGAAAGAACGAGAATGAAACGGAAAAACGAGAGTTAGTGTTCAAAGAAGACGGTCAAGGTAATTTTTCAATTTTTTTTATAAATTAAAATATTTAATAAATCGAGAATAACAAATTTTCAGATAAATTGATTTTATTTTGTTATCAGTTTTTTTTTGGAAATATCTCGGTAAATAATGGAGATACGTCCTTTTTGTCCTAAATAGAGTTTTATATAGAGTTCTAAGAACTAAAAAAAAGGATTAATGCTAAATCGCTCTATCTCGCTTAGTTTCCGAGATATTTCCAGAAAGATTAACTTTTGCGTCAAATCGATTAAAAACAATGTGTAAATTAAATAAAATCATGTCGATGATTCACTACGATTTAATATTTTATTATTATTATTATTTATTAATTATCATATATTTCATCAATAGAGTACGCACAAGTAACGAAAATGTTGGGAAATGGGCGACTTGAAGCAATGTGTTTTGATGGAGTTAAACGACTATGTCATATACGAGGTAAACTCCGTAAAAAAGTGTGGATCAATCAAGGTGATATCATACTGATAGGACTTCGTGATTATCAGGATGCTAAGGCTGATGTTATCCTCAAATACACATCTGATGAGGCACGAAATCTAAAAACATACGGAGAATTTCCAGAAACTGGTAAGAAAAGCTCCATTTTCCAATGAGTCATTAATCAGTTAACTTCTTTGTTCGCGCATATACACTGTCGCCTTAGAAACAAAGAGGCGTAAGTGCTATGCTCATACACAGCACTTGCGCCACTCTGTTTCTAAGATGACGATATTTATTTGTGCACGTCATTAACGCAGAAGCAAATAATTTAATTTTTTTTTTCGCCAAATATTTTCCGAGAATATCTCGGAAACTCAGCGAAATAACAAAATTTTCGTAGAAATCTTTTTTGTAGCTCTGCAAAAAAAGATTCTTATGAAAATTGTGCTATTTCGCTCAATTTCTAGAATATTCTCCGAAAATGAATTATGAAAAAAAAAAACTTTTTTCTTTTAATTCAATGAAAATCATTAGCAAGACCCATGTTATGTATTTTTTTGGTATTTTCAGTGCGTATCAACGATACTGTTACATTCGTGGAGGATGGCTTTGATGAGGACATTGAATTTGGTGATGAAATCAGCGATGATGATGAGGACGACGTGGATAACGTAAGTATTCGCATCATCAATTTTTCAAAAATATCTCGAAAACTAAGGGAGATGGAGCGATTTTGCCGTAAATCTTTTAGATTCCAAGATATTGAAGGAAAAACTGGTGATAAAATAGAATGAATTGGTCTAAAAACTTCATATTCATGCCTCAAGAATATTAATACTGAATGAAATGAATTCTCATTTTAGATCTGATGAGTTTATGGCTGTATAGTGGAGGCAACATAATCAGAGATGAGCAAAATTATTAAATTCCAGCATCCGAGGACAAGTGACAAAATCTAGATTCAATTTTCGAATATATAATTGATTGTATTCTATAAAATAAACCAACATGATTATTTCTTTTTTTTCCATTCTTGTTTTGATCTCTACGTGTAAACTCGATTAATTAATCGTATGTATGATGATTATTCAACTGTAGGAAATTGCAATAAACTTTTACAGCAAATGAGCGACCTATATAATATAACTGGTAATATGCATTATAATATTCTCAATGTGGGAAATAAAATACCACTTATTAGTCTCATGAAAAATCCTTAATTCTCTTTGTAATAAATTGAATAGTTCACTGGAATATGACATGAGATAAATCTGATCAAAAAAGATATTTCCAGATGAATTCACCGTTTTATTTTTTCTTAGAAAAAAAGCGAGTCAATGCCAATATTAAATGTAATATCCGAATACTTCTAATAGTTCAATTATGACACTTTTTCTTATAGCATTGTTACTGCGCTCTCATTACTCTGATGGATAGTCCAGTTATTTAATTGTATCATCATTTTTTTAAGAGTCAATAAAAGAAATAATTGCAGTTCTTCAAATATCCATTTTTCCTTATTGAATCATCTCTTTTTTAATTATAATAAAATGTAGAAAATAAGGACTTACCTGAATAGAGGAACGTGGGGTGAAATGGACCTTATAATTGAATGGTTTGAGGTAGATATTTTCTAACAATTCCAGTGAAAAGCTGAGAAAATTTTAGCTGAGAAAACATGTGTCAAAATTAATTTTCTGGAATTTTTTGATAATTTGATTTTTACGACCGAAATCGACGAACTTCACTTTTTTGGAAATATCTCCGGTTTTATTGGTCGCAGTAATTTGGAGTTGATCTCGAATGGAAGGTGAGCTCATTTCCCATCAATTGATGTAGTTCATAATTTTTATTATCGATTTTTCAATTATTCATTGGCCAGTCTCTGGTAATCAATTTTTGCTTTATTTGAAAAATCGATAATTTCTTTTAAAACTATATAAATGAATGAGAAATGAGTTCACCTCCCATTTGAGACCAGCCCCTGGTCGCTACGACCAATAGAACCGGAGATGTTCCTGAAAAAGTGAAGTTTTTCGAAAACGGAAAGGTTTTCACCTTCAAATTTTGACCGAAAAATCGAATTTATGAAAAAATTAAATAAATCGATTTCGGCATACAATTTCCATCGGGAATTTCCTCAGCTTCCCAATGGAATCATCAGAAAAAACCCATCTTCAATACTTCCACGAATTTCGAGTGATGTTCATAATATACAACATCAAAATTCAGTAGTGAAGAGGTAAAACAAGATAAGTCTCTTTTTTTCTCATTAAGTTTTTTGAAAATACCTTAAAAAATAACCGAGAAAGAGCAATTTTGCCCTAAAACTCTTTTATAACTCTTGAAATTCTCTACAAAAACAGATGAGTAATATCACCTTATCTCGCTTAGTTTCCGAGATATTTCCTTCGAAATGACCTCAAAGATAAGTCGATTCATCTTATTTCACCTCTTCACTACTGAATTAAAATATGTCCGTTTTACCCCCAGTGTGATACTTTTTGGGTGATTGTTAATACTTATATGAAATAAAGAATATTCAGTTTGTGATTGTGCCTTTGGTCCTTAGGTCAAGTAGGCTCTAGGCAAGTCTATTGAATCCAATTTATCATAGACATATATAGGTACAATAATTTATAAATTTTGAATGTGCAGTCATAGTTCATCAAATACAATATATTATTATATATTATTAATAGAATATCTTCAATCTAGAACATTTCCCTTCCATGATTCATTGCGACCGCATATCCGCCAATAGTTCATCTCTAAATATGAATTTGAAATACATGCTAAAACTTCCATAATATTTTCATTTTTTTCATTTAATTATAGAAACAACGAAAGCTAATCGTCGCATGGCCTAAATGTGAGTCGTTATTTAACTTTATACTTTAACATTTTTAATTTAGCTCTCGAAATAATTTTTTTCTCTCACTTCCATTAACTCTTCCTCAAAAACAAATTAATGCTGAAGCATGTTTTGAAAATAGGAATTATTTCATGATTGATCAATAAAATTTTCCTCTATGATTGATATCAACTCTGCATAAATAAAAATTATAGCATGCTACGTTCAGTGTACAGCATTAAAGTTATACAATAGTTATGAAATATAAGATATTAAGAATATTAAGATACGAAAATAATGATAATATACATTTCAATTGAAGTTTCATTTGGGACAATCATTATATCGAATACGAAAAATGTACATTATATTAATTATTCAATGATAAAATTACGAATGCCATATAGAGTCGATATCAAGATCAATGAATTGATCTCATTTTTTTTTCTCTTAAATTTACACTTGCGCTGATGCGATGAAATTTTATTGGAACTTTTTTTTTATTTAGTATCATGAAGCGGTGAAGCATTTTTTTCCCTTTGAAATTGCAAGCCAAAGCTCAAGAAACTTTTAAAAAACCTCGTCACATTTTATGGTAGCGAGTGATACACTTTCGTGCTGCGAATTAGCAGTTTTCTTCCACATGATTCAGCCGAGAAAAAAAAAGTATAACTTTCACTTGATTTTCTGTGTTCCATTATACATTGATTCGGCGAGATTTTAATAAAGTATTAATAGACCAGTTGCTCTTTTTGTTAGAGAATCATAGGCCTAGGCCATAGATTTTATGAATACATATTTAGGAACATCAGATAAAATTACTTAATTTGAACTAAATAAAAGAAAATTTACAAAATACTGATTAAATTAATTGAAAAACTGAATCTGTTTTGAGGAATTCATTCTCTTTAGCTATACCAATTTTCAATGATTTGCTTTTTCTTCAAAATTTAATTAACGTATATTAAGCAGTCCTGTTAATTTACTGGCCTCTCCTTTCTTCTGTCATGAATTGGTCTACAATTTTCTGCATCGATTCTCTGAGCTCATCACTTCCACCTGCTGTACCCGTAGATGCTGATGTCGTTATTCTCGTCGTTCTCGTTATTCTAGAGATTAAATTTGATGAATAAAATATCAGTCAAGATCAAACACAAAATAAGTCGATTTTTTCTGTCAAGAATTTATCGAAAATATCTCGGAAACTAAGCGAGATAGGACGATCTTACTGTGATATTTTTTGTCGCTCAAATTAGTGATCGGTGAAAAAATCGTTTCTATTTTCGTGAAAATCGATTTTTTCGGACGATTTTAAGAAATTCGATTAATCGATTGTTGAATTTAAAAAAAAGCATTTCTCCTTAAACTCAAATTGGTGAAACGGAACTATCGAATGATATGCGATATCAGTTGTGATGTTCATTCCATGTTCATAAATTATTATGAACGTGGATCACAGGACGTTGGAATCATTAAATCTAACAATACTAATAATTGTCAAATGAACGACGTTTCGTTCGCTTTATTCAGGCTTCCTCCAGTTCTCAACATCATTAGTGTGTAGTCAACTTAGAGACATTTTCCTCCAATCGGAAATAAAATCCATACAAAATGATTATTATTAACATCCATTTGACAATTATTGAAATTAATTTGACAATTATTAGTAAAGTTAAATTCAATAGTTCTAACATCCTATGATCCTTACATCTTGATATGCAATATCTCCAATTCAAACTGAGATTTCGCATCGATTAATGAATTTTTGAAGATGATCGATCAGAAATTGGAATGATATCTTTTTTTTTTATTCTCTCTATTTCATAATCAATTCATCGACTTTCTCACTTCAATTTTTTCCTTGAAAAAATCGATGCTTAAAAAATTGTATTTCATGGAGATCGATTCTTTTTCGAGAATTCATTTTTTTCGAAGATCGCCCATCACTAGTTGGAATTCTCTACAAAAAAGGACTAGCGTAAAATCACTCTATCTCTAGCTCTATCTCGTTTAGTTTCTACGAAAGATATTCTCTACAAAAATCGGGAAGATAAACGACTTTAATAAAATATCTGCAAATACCTTTCGTTTGTAATTGGATTGATCTCTGTTGTTGTTGTTTCTACATAGGATGGTTCACTTTGTTGCATAAAGTCAGATTCTGCATAACACAAGAAGAACACAACACAATTACATGTATTATAATATTGTTACTATTTGCATGATTCATTTCGGGATATTGCTATGAGTAATCTGCATTTCCTGTTAATATTCTGATTTCTTTCATTATGTACTGGTCTAAATAGTTGATATTGTCTCTTTTCTTATGATTTATATGTATATATATTCCTCGAAATTACATATCATGCCCAAATTAGGGTCAACACTAGACATATAATTAAAAAAAAATGAAAATATGACAATAGTACTATTTGTTAAACTTCGGCAATACGAAACATTATTATGTAATTTCTTTCCACTCAAATAACTATTTATCTTTCTCAGCTTCTATTAATTGTGTTGAATGCCTATAATGCCACAACATAATTTCAAGATAATTCGGACAATTTATAATGCAGTTAATCCCAATATACGTGAAGCTGTCAAAGCCATTATAGCATATATAAAATAACCATCATAGAATAACAGTCGTAACATTTTTTCAATATAAACTATCAGTTATTATCGTATTTAATTGAAATTATATTCTGATTCTCTAATTTTTATTATCAGCAGTTTAGGATTATCTATTTTTTATTAGTATTGTTAGACGAATTATGAATAATCTTCCTATATTAATCATTTAAAATTAAATAAAAATAGAATTGAAAAAAAAAAATTGGTTTTTTACACTCCATCCCCGCTGGAAATATGGATGTCAAACTTTGACGGATTTTGGTATAAAATGTCATATCCATATAAAACTTGACTACTTTCCAGATAAGTTAGATCATGATTTTAGATATTTTGACAGATTATGACAGAATATGTCTCATTTTGATTTCATTGTATAGTATATAGTATATGATTCTGAGAGGTTTCTCATATTTTGACATAAACGTCCGGGAATGACAAAGAGTAAAGGAAAATAACATATTGTGCCATCATACGAGACTTTAATATGTTATGACTTAACATTTCAAAAGACTAGAATTGGATTCATTACCATGTTAATGATAATGATCTAAAGTATCACGAGAAATTGGAAAGTTTCTTTAAAAAACAATACTAAAAGATTGTCTATTCGCAACGTTTCGTTTATAATTTAAGCTTCATCAGGCTCTTGACATTATCAGTATCTTGTCAAATTAAACCGTGTTTATAAATTGTCATTTTCGAACAAATGATGTTAAATTTAATGATCATTTTATCACCATCAAAGATATGAAAAATAATGTCCGAAAAATGATGACATTTTTCATAAGGGAATGTCATTGATGATCACAATTCATCAATTTATAACGAATCAGAATATATGTCATAAAATTTCAAAAAACTTCATGAAAAACGTCATTAATTTTTTCGAACAAATGATATTTTTCGACATATGTTTGACAAAAAATGACAAATTTTTACACTTTACATCGTTATTGTCCAGACAAAAAATGACATTTTTGTTCTAATATGTGAAAAGATAGGATACGTCAAAATTTGATATTATCCTCATTGATTAATTGTCATATTCCTCCATATTTCTTCATTTTTTGCCATAGTATGACATTTTTCATCACAGTAAGTCATGCATACTCCCACCAGGAATATGTTTCTCAAAAAACAAAAATGGCTGCTTAATTTTCATTAAATTGTTATTTTGCGTAAGCTGTGCTATATTCGACAATTAGAATATAAACCATTTACTTACTTCTAGATTGGAGACCATATTTTTCAAGTTAAGATTATTAATATCATATCGAAATCTTTGAATATTCGTCTAGCAATTCTAATTTACTTATGACTTATCGCAAATATGATGGTTGGTCCCTCTACACTTTAGCTTTATCTTGAATTATAAATAAATTTGTCATAGGAGCTATAGAAGGATAAAAAGTAACTATTGTATGTTTTGTTTGTAGAGAATGAAAATACAAAAGAGCAAACTAAAACAACACAAGAGCATAAAATAAAACAAATTTTGTTTGTTCACTGTTATTATCGTGCAGAATAGTCCTATAATTATTTCTAATACTATTATATCATATTCTTCAAGCTGATAAAACATGTGCAGCACTTACTATATTAAGATTTAAAAATGAAAAAAAAATGCAACATGCATTATTACAAGAGTGAATATCTATAAAATGTACTTGAAACGAAATCATGCATCGAAAAAATTGTAAAATAAGCCTCATTATTTTAATTTATGTAAACTTATCTGTAGACTCTAGCACGCTCAAGGGATTCAATTAACGGATTACCCAAAGTAATGTTTTTATTTCTCCTCGCTTTTCATATATTACTTCAATATTACATGGCTCGAATGATTATTTTCAGAAATTTAATTCCGATGAAACTAATGAGTCAGAGAAATTAGGAAAAAAAAAAAAACGTATCGACCGTACCCAGTTTGCCTCGGATCGTTACTCGATAGAACATGTTGTACACTAGGTTCCAGAGCAAAATAAAGTGAAACTACTCCGACCAACACCGCTGCTGCTGTGCTCAGCCAACAAACGTATCTTGAACTACCTTTTGTCCTCATCCTGTTAGGGCTGTATGCGGTATCTAAGGGACAGCTTGACAATCCTGATTCCGTCAATGGATTTGAATTCTCCTTGACTATTCCACGCAAAAATTACATATTCTCCAATAATTTTTCATATTTTTTCTTTTTCAAGAGAGAAGGTACATTAATTATTTTCACCAAGCTCCATAAAAATTCCATGTAAACTGTTAGAATTTCATCTTGATCAATTATTTTTCACAAATTTTAACAGAATTTGAGAGATTGAAGAAAAATTGCAGAAAAATTGGATTATAAGCACATAAAAAAAACTTGAATAAAAATTCACATTTGCTATTTTCAATGCATAGCAATTTCTTTGATACATTCATGAATATAATTTGAAAGGAAGATTCTGACAGTACAGCATGAATTCAAATTAGCTCATATTGAGGAAACTCAGAATTAATTCACAAGGCATAGAAATGAGAGAGTATAAGTAATAGTACCCTCTCCCCCACGATAGCTTCCGCTTCATGAACTATTCAATGAAGAATAATGATAATAATTCTTAACATGATTGTAATTAAGCTACTAAGCTTTTGGGTTTTATGATTTATGCTACCTCGACCTTGATTTTAAACCTAGGCCTTATGAACCATTGATCGTCCGAGGGATTCCGCATGGAAACTTTTGAGATACCTGAGATTATCATTGTCAACAGTATTAGAATGAATAAGTTATAATAACAAAATAGGATAATCGTCATTTTTTTCACGCTTTTTGAGAACATCTGGGAAAGTCATGGGGATAAAAATCCTGGAAAATTTCCACAACTCTCCAAATTGCGAAAAACATCGTGATTTTTTTAGAAACTATGTGGGCAAAGGAAGCTTGCTGAAGCTCAATTTGGGAAAATTGTGGAGAATTCAAGAGAATCTCCAAATATGGACAAAGGAAAGTTGTTGGAATTCAATTTGTGAAAATCCTATAAAATCCCCAAATTGGAAGAAAAATCCTGATTTTTTAGAAACTATGTGGGTAAGGGAAGGTTGCCGCAGACAAATCCTGGGAAAATCCTGGATAATCTCAAAAGAAAAATCGGGAAATCCCCAAATGTGGGGAGAAGTTTGCTGGAATTCAATGTGGTAAAATTCCACAAAATTATGGAAAATCCAGGACAAATCCGGAAAATCCTGAAATTTGCAAAATTTTCTGATTTGTCAAAGGACGTATCTCCATTAGTTTCCAAGATATTCTCAGAAAAGTAATCACAAAAAATAGACTTATCCTGTTATACGTCAAAAAAATCCCAGGTAACTCAATTTCTATCAAAGAAGATTAACTGAAAATTTTCCGCTTCGCTCCTACATAAACGGGAGATGTCTACACAAAGTACCTGGCAATAACCCATTTTTCGTTGAAATACGAGTTTTGTTGAGAGAAGCAACCTTATAAATATCGTCCAACATGCTTCAACCTTTATTAAGAAATAGAAAAAGAACCTGATAATATACTCATAGTCCCACATAGCATTCTTAAAGCATTAGAATTCGCAAGATAACAGAAGAAAAGGTAGAAGTAGCGGGATTTCCATTGACACATAAAGCTGGGCTTTTTGGAAGGTTCTGCGATATTGCAATTGGATTGGAGATGATAGGATTTATGAGCTGACTTTATTTAGCGGGACATATACATCGCTTACTTAGAACTTTTAGCTGTTATTGCGGTACCTTGGTCGTCCTCTAATGGTGAAAGTTCAGCACCTTCATGCAGAGCTACATCTGATCCACTTGAACTGCCAAGAGTGCGTCTTTTGCTCAAGGATCTTCTGCGAGTTCGTGGTGAGCCATCGCTATCGCTGTCACTCGGTAGTTCCTGTCGTGAGTCACTATTTTTGGTGAAACCGGGATCACCAGAATCAGGTGAAGCTTCTGAAGAGAAGTGTCGATGCTCCCAATTATCCTGGTTATCACGTATCCTCGTTGATGATTCCCACGAGCTTTTTGCGCTGCCAGAAGTTGTTACTTCCTTTGCATTTCCGCAAGTACTAGAGTCTTCTCTCGATGTAGATGCTGGTATTATTTCAGTTATTATCGTTGTGGTACTTACTTCTGTATAGGTTGATCCCATCAACTTCTTGGTGCTCGTGGAATCACTCAGATCCATTATTGGTTCTCTAATGGAAGTGCTCGTTGTTGAATGAACAAACCTCTGACCATCATTATTTTCAAACGCTTGCGTAACAGTTTGTGTAAATGGAATTGCAGTATCTTCCATTGACGATTTGGATAGGGTTGTAATAGAACTACTGTCTATAGCTTCACCTCCTTTATTTTTTTCACTTGATTCTTCATTTTTCTTCAGCTTCAAAGTCTTGGGCTGTGGGTGATTTAGATCATTTCCAAGATTGAGATCCAATTTTTTTTTCAGAGAAGATGGGTCTGGAACATGTGACATGGTTGGAGCAGGAGAAACATGCCTCTCTACAGTCCCATCAATCTCAGCTGAATCCATCCAAGAGGACATGGACATGAACAGGAACGAGGGCATAAAGCACATTGATACACACTAAATAAGTTTTGAGTTACTAGCCCAATTTGAATTATTCGACTTTTCGAATATATTTTTTTTTTCTCAATTTTTTTAATGTTTTATTTAAATTTTTTTATTTTCTTGCAAAACAAGGCTGAGACCATTAAGAACTTTAGTAAGGGAACAATAACACTAGTCAGTAAAGAGAATCATTAGATTTCAGATTGGCATTGATGTGGAATTCATTAATTGTGTCTAAATGTATATATATGTATATATGTGTGTAGGAAAATTTTGCAGCAGAGGAATAATTGAAAAAATTATTTATAAGATGCAATCTATTTTGGAAAATTTTTGTTCTCAAAATATCATTCATTCAATGAATTATCGACATATACACATATATATACATGATTAATGACGTGTTAAGATTCTTAGAATGCTCTTCACTGATATCATTATAATATTTTGTTGCAAATGAAAAGAGGAATATTCTTATCATTCCAAAGGAAAAAATCTGGAAACTATTGAAATTCTTTAATAATCGATTCCACTGAAGTGCATTCGTGAGATATTAGTCAGTGTGATAAGCGTCAGCAAGTGCTAACTATGAAAGATAAAGCTAAATATAAATGAGGGTACCAAAAATTGTTTCGTAGACCTTAACATATTTTTCCAATAATCCCTGACCTACGATGTATTTGTATTTGGTCTCGTTGAAATTAGTATTATACTTCCATTATTTTTTGTTCATAGTTTAATTGATACGCAAATTTTACCTGATTCTTCAATTCCATGTGTCTGGTCCGCTATGCTCTGAGCACGTTTAGCAGCCTCCTCCGTTACATCTGTAAAAATCCATCGAAAGAGAATATTAATATTACATGTAAATATTAAATAAACATTTAAAGCAGTGAATTTCGAACAATAGTGATTAGGATGATGGTGATGAAGATCCCTGGCATACTTTGGTTCACATGCTTCGCTAGACCGTGGGCTTTCCTGTTAATTAAATGACAGAGATTACTTACTGTCCGTTAACGATTAAAAAAGTTTTTCATTCTATTAATTCCTATTCAAATGATTTTTTTTTCTTGGATAATTATTTAGTTTGTTGTTATTATGGAGGATGAAAAATTTTATGGAAATTGAGATTTTCATTTATGTACAAGATATTTGTGTACCGTAGACACCACAGGTGGAGAAAAATAAATAAAAATGCAAAATTCAAAAAGCTGTGGTAATCATCAACTGAAAAATAAAGTAATACTTCAATTATTTGAGAACATGCAAGGAAAATTCAAAAAAATAAAATTAAAAATGTTAGTCGTAGTTGAATAATCACCTCCGAGTATGTACAATAAATAAATATAGTTTCTTCAGATCCCAAGAGATATTACGATCACCCACAAAGTCAATATCTCTTCCGCATCTTTCAGATCTCTTGATTAAATAATTAGTTAAAAATCATACTGACAGTTATAAATGTAAAAACTATTGAAATTAATGAAGTTTTAATGGATGATTTTTGCTTTTTTTTTCATTTAATTTTCGTTCTAGACATTTTTCCGTTAATAGGGTCCACTTGAGGTAAAATAAAAATCATTATAAAATTTAGAAAAGAAAATGTTAAGAAAATAATATCGAAAGCATTAAAAATAACTTAATAAAAATTATACATGTTACACACAGCTGGTATGTAATACATATGTATATATAACACAATCAATCAGTGGAAGATACCTTTAATTCTACTGTCACCGAGCTCGTCGGGGCTGGGTGGCGGAGTCGACATTTTCGTCCTCGTAGACGACTTTGTTACGATTGTCGTGACGGTTTGCCGTGTATGAGGCTCAAGGTGCCCTATAGCCTTATCCCTATCATCTATTGTTTTTTGTAATGGCGTTTCAGCACTAACTACTCTAATTTCTTTATCAAATTCAGCTATTGCACTTATTTTTTGTGGAATGCGTGAAACTGTTTCCCCTCCTGAACTAGATTCACTCGATCTAATATTAATTGGACCAAAAGATTCCAGTTTTACGAGCGTTTTCTCTGTTTTATCATGACTTTCATCTGTTTTACTTTGAGGGGAAGAGATATCATAACTACCTGAATCATGTGAGGATTCAGACTCATGCTTGGTATCCTCCCAAAACTTTCCCGTTGCAACTTTAGCGCCTTTAACTATATGCGATATTACACCCTTCGATTTTCCTTCGGGATGATCTGTTTGCATTGGAGAGGATTCATATTCTGATACAGCCCCTACAGAAACTGACGGAATAGATTCAACCGGTCGGGAAAGTTTATCGTCTAGTTTTATCGCGGTTGCACGAGTATCTTCTAAGAATTCTAATGTTGCCAATTTAGGATCATCGACAGTGGAAACCGGTGCTATTTCCGGAATAACATGATCCTCAGTTAAGTCCTTTATTTTATCATGTTTTACTGTTTTCTCTTGTCCTGGCTGCAATTTCACATCTTCTTCTTTTGTACTCTGTTTAGTTTCATCCCAGAATTCTTTAACATCTTCCGAAATTTCACCTACAGCGTGCTTGGCTCCTTTAATTATCCCCGAAAGAAAATTTCCACTCTTGTCTTTTTTCTTCTTGTTGCCCTTAGTAATCTCATTTTCAGCGTCAATATCTGTAGTGAGAGGAACATCTACCATATCATCGTGTGATTCTGAGGGTAATTTCATTTCTTCTGCAGTGGAGGCTTTAGTTTCTGGGCGTTTTAAAATTCCAAAAATTGGACTACTTTTGTGCTTGATTTTTTCGACTTGAGGTTCCATTCCTCTTTTATCTTTGGGAATATCGTCAACTGCCCCAAAGGTAATTTCCTTCATTTTTCCAGTGCCTGTTTTATTTGCATCATCCGTTCCGTCCTTCGATACTTTGATATCAGCGGTTTTTAGAGTTTTCTCTTCTTTCTTCTGTTTCTCCTCCACAAGTTCTTTCATATTTTCTGGAGTTTTTTTCGATAGCTTCTGTTCATCTTCCATCGCTATCTGCTCAGTCTCATGGATGAACTCTTTCATATCTCCAACTACTTCATCAGCTGCATGTTTAGCTCCTTTGAAAATGCCAGAAAAGAAACCCTTTGTTTCTTCCTTAGTTTTTGTTAAATCTTTCTTCAATTCCGACTTTTCATGCTGAGTCTTTTCCGATATTTCTGCTGTAGTACTTGAAATTATGTCACCAGTAGCTTTTACGGTATCGACCACTGCCTCTTCACCAGCAGCTGCAGTGCTCATGATCTGACCTTTTGTTTTTCTTGCAGCGTCAGTAACACTTTTTTTTGTGTCTGTAACTTGCTCGGCCAACTTTTGTTCCCCTTTTTTCATCGAATCATGGGTTTTCCCGATTAATTTTTTAGAATCTTCAACCGCTTCATCCGCTACATGTTTCGAACCTTCAAACACGCCGGAGAAGGAGTCCTCGATTCTTTCTTTTGATTTTTTTGTCTCTGCTGCAATTTCATCTTTAGTTGCCTTAACTGTTTCAACAACATCATGTGCAACATTAGTTGTCTTCCCTTCAATGCTTTTCGCATCTTCGCTGATTCTTTCAATGACCTTGGATTTCGTTTTTCCTGCAGAGTCGATAATGTGATCTTTCACATCCGAAACTTGCTCCGACACTTTTTGCTCACTTTCTTCTATCTTGTCTTTGGTTTTAGCAACTGAACTCTTAGCATCTTCTACTACTTCTTCCGAAGTATGTTTGGCCCCCTTGAAAATACCGGAAAAGAAACCCTTCGTTTTTTCCTTGCCTTTTGCTGTTTCTTTGTCCAATTTATCTTGACTAGCCTCAGCAGTTTGTTTAACATCATCAATAATGCTCTCTTTTATGTTATCGACAGCATCAGCAGAGTCCTTCGTGGTGTCTGAAACTTTTGCGATTATTGTTTCTTCACTGCTCTTCATTTCGCCCGGAATTTCTTTCACATCTGAAATCTGCTTCTTCATTCTCTGTTCACTGGATTGGATTTCTTTTTCGGTTTTCTTCATTGAGTCTTTTGCACCATCGATTGCTTTACCTGATTCATGCTTCACTCCCTTGAGAATTCCGGAGAGGAAACCTTTCGTTTTTTCCTTAGTCTTGGACGCTTCTTTTTCTATTCTATCTTTACTTGTATCCACGACATCATCAACAGCGTCCGCTGCGTCAGACAATTTATGTTCCAAGCTTAACGCGGCTTTCTCCATTTCTTCTCTTTCGACTTCCGCTGCTTTTTTCATGTCATCCATGAATTTTTTAGTGACATCTTTAGCTGTTTCAGAATTTTCTACAGCGGCTCTGGAAATCACATCACCAGTTCGTTCAACTGCATTGAGCATCTCTGCTTCCATTTGTTTGGTACTATGAGTGATATCTTTTTTCGTGTCTGAAAGTTGTTGAACTATTCTTTCTTGGCTGTCTTCTTTTTTCTTTCCAGTTGTTTCAAGCAACTCTTTCGCATCATCCACGGCATCATCCGCTTCATGTTTTGCGCCTTTAAAAATTCCGGAGAAGAAACCTTTGGTTTTCTCCTTGACTTTTGTTGCGTCTTTTTCAATTTTATCTTTGCCTGATTCAACAGTATCAGCAACCGCATCTTTGCCATGAATTATCTTGCCTTTCAAGCTCTCTGCATCCTTCTTTATCTCTTCACTAGCAGTCTCCTTTACTTTTTTCGTGTCATCGATTACTTTTTTGGCAGTATCCTGAGTCAATTTAGAAGCTTGCTCAACACTACTCGTAATTACCTCAGTAGTTTTTTCGGTAGCATCGAGTACTGCATTTTTACCAGAAACACTAGCATCAATGATCTCTCCTTTCACCTTCTCAGCGGTATCAGTGATGATTTCTTTAGTGTCTGAGACCTTCTCTGCCAACTTCTGTTCACTTTGTTCAATTTTGTCACCAGTTTTCTCTACAGAATCTTTGACATTTTCAGCAGCTTCATCAATTTCGTGTTTTGCTCCCTTGAAAATTCCAGAGAAAAATCCTTTTGTTTTTTCTTTAGCTTTTGTTGCATCCTTCTCAAATTTGTCTTTGCCTGCTTCTACAGTATCAGTAACCGCATCTTTGCCATGAGCTATCTTGTCTTTGAAGCTTTCCGTATCCTTCTTTATCTCCTCACTCGCAGCCTCTTTTACCTGTTTCGCGTCATCAATAATTTTTTGAGCAGTATCCTGAGTTACTTGAGAAGCGTGTTCAGCACTATCTGCAATTACATCACCGGTTTTTTTCGTAGCATCGAGAACTGCGTCCGTACTTGAAACACCGGCATGAATAACGTCTTCTTTTATTTTTTCGGCAGTATCTGTGATGCTTCGCTTGGTATCTGAGACCTTCTCTGCTAATTTCTGTTCACTCTGTTTAATTTTGTCTCCAGTTTTCTGTACAGAATCTTTGACATCATCAGTAGCTTCATCGATTTCGTGTTTAGCTCCCTTGAAAATTCCAGAGAAAAATCCTTTCGTTTTTTCTTTAGCTTTTGTTGCATCCTTTTCAATTCTATCCTTGCCTGCTTCAACAGTATCAGTAGCTGCCGCTGTAGCATGAGTTATCTTACCTTTCAAGATCTCTGTATCCTTCTTCATCTCTTCACTTGCAGCCTCCTTGGCTTTTTTCGTGTCATCAATAACTTTTTTAGCAGTATCCTGAGTCAATTTGGAAGCTTGTTCAGCACTACTCGTAATAACGTCGCTAGTTTTTTTGGTAGCATCAAGTACTGCATCTTTACCAGAAGCACCAGCATCAATGATTTCTCCTTTCACCTTCTCAGCGGTATCAGTGATGCATTCTTTAGTGTCTGAGACCTTCTCTGCTAATTTCTGCTCATTTTGTTCAATTTTGTTTCCAGTTTTCTCTACAGAATCTTTAATATCATCAGCAGCTTCATCGAGTTCATGTTTTGCTCCCTTGAAAATTCCTGAGAAGAATCCTTTCGTTTTTTCCTTGGCTTTTGTTGCATCCTTTTCAATTTTATCTTTCCCTGCTTCAACAGTATCAGTAACCGCATCTTTGCCATGAGTTATCTTATCTTTCAAGCTTTCCGCATCTTTCTTTATCTCTTCACTCGCAGCCTCTTGTACTTTTTCCGCGTCATCAATAACTTTTTTAGCAGTATCCTGAGTCACTTTAGCAGCTTGTTTTGCACTACTTGTAATTACGTCGTCTGTTTGCTTGGCAGCATCGAGAACTGCATTTTTTCCCGCAATACCAGCGTCAACTATCTTATCTTCAATTTCCCCTGCAGTAGTAGTGATGCTTTGCTTGGTATCTGAGATCTTCTCTGCTAATTTCTGTTCACTCTGTTTAATTTTGTCTCCTGTTTTCTCGACAGAATCCTTGACATCATCAGCGGTATCATCAATTTCATGTTTTGCTCCCTTGAAAATGCCTGAGAAGAATCCTTTCGTTTTTTCCTTGGCTTTTGTTGCATCCTTTCCAATTTTATCTTTCCCTGCTTCAACAGTTTCAGCAACCGCATCTTTGCCATGAGTTATCTTATCTTTCAAGCTTTCTGCATCCTCCTTTATCTCTTTACTCGCAGCCTTTTGTACTTTTCTCGCATCATCAATAACTTTCTTCGCAGTATCCTGAGTCACTTTTGAAGCTTGTTCAGCACTACTTGTAATAAAATCGTCAGTTTTTTTGGTAGCATCGAGTACTGCATCCTTACCAGAAACACCAGTGTCAATGATCTCTTCCTTCATCTTCTCAGCAGAATCAGTGATGCTTCGTTTGGTATCTGAGACCTTTTCTGCCAAATTTTGTCCACTCTGTTTTATTTTGTCTTCCGTTCTCTCTACCGAATCTTTAACATCATCAGCAGCTTCATCGAGTTCATGTTTTGCTCCCTTGAAAATTCCTGAGAAGAATCCTTTTGTTTTCTCCTTGGCTTTTGTTGCATCCTTTTCAATTTTATCTTTGCCTGCTTCCACACTATCAGTAACCGCATCTTTGCCATGATTTATCTTGTCCTTCAAGCTCTCTGCATCTTTCTTTATTTCTCCACGCGCAGCCTCTTTAACTTCTTTCACGTCATCAATAATTTTTTTAGCAGTATCATGAGTCACTGCAGAAGCTTTTTGAGCAGTACTTGCAACCGCATCACCAGTTTGTTTGGTAGCATCAAGTACTAGATCCTTACCAGAAACACCAGCGTCAATGATTTCTTCTTTCATCTTCTCAGCGGTATCAGTGATGCTTTGTCTACTATCTGAAACCTTCTCTGCTATTTTCTGTTCCCTCTGTTTCATTTTGTCTCCAGTTTTGTCTACAGAATCTCTGACATGATCAGCAGCTTCGTCAACTTCATGTTTTGCTCCTTTGAAAATTCCCGAGAAGAAGCCTTTGGTTTTCTCCTTGGCTCTTGTTGCATCCTTTTCCATTTTATCTTTGCCCGCTTCAATAGTATCAGCAACCGCATCTTTGCCATGAGTTATCTTGTCTTTCATGCTCTCTGTATGCTTCTTTACCTCTTCACTCGCAGCCTCTTGTACTTTTTTCGTGTCATCAATAACTTCTTTAGCGGTATCTTGAGTCACCTTAGAAGCTTGTTCAGCACTACTAGTAATGATGTCGCCAGTTTTTTTGGCAGTATCAAGTACTACATCCTTACCAGAAACACCAGCGTCGATGATCTCTCCTTTCATCTTCTCAGTGGTGTCAGTGAGGTTTTGTTTAGTATCTGAAACTTTCTCTGCTAATTTCTGTTTATTCTGTTTAATTTTGTCTCCTGTTTTCTCGACAGAATCCTTGACATCATCAGCGGTTTCATCAATTTCATGTTTTGCTCCTTTGAAAATTCCTGAGAAGAACCCTTTCGTTTTGTCCTTGGCTTTTGTTGCATCCTTTTCAATTTTATCTCTGCCTGCTTCAACCGTATCAGTAGCTGCATCTTTTTCATGAGTTATCTTAGCTTTCAAGATCTCTGCATCCTTCTTTATTTCTCCACTTGCTGCTTCCTTGATTTTTTTCGTGTCATCAATAATTTTTTTAGTCGTATCCTGAGTCACTTTAGATGCTTGTTCGGCGCTACTCGTAATAACGTCGCTAGTTTTTTTTGTAGCATCAAGTACTGCATCTTTACCAGAAGCACCAGCATCAATGATTTCTCCTTTCACCTTCTCAGCTGTATCAGTGATGCTGTCTTTAGTATCTGAGACCTTCTCTGCTAATTTTTGTTCACTCTGTTTAATTTTGTCTCCAGTTTTCTGTACAGAATCTTTGACATCATCAGTAGCTTCATCGATTTCGTGTTTTGCTCCCTTGAAAATTCCCGAGAAAAATCCTTTCGTTTTTTCTTTAGCTTTTGTTGCATCCTTTTCAATTCTATCCTTGCCGGCTTCAACAGTATCAGTAGCTGTCGCTGTAGCATGAGTTACCTTGTCTTTCAAGATCTCGGTATCTTTCTTCATCTCTTCACTTGCAGCCTCCTTGGCTTTTTTCGTGTCATCAATAACTTTTTTAGCAGTATCCTGAGTCAATTTAGAAGCTTGTTCAGCACTACTCGTAATAACGTCGCTAGTTTTTTTGGCAGCATCAAGTACTGCATCTTTACCAGAAGCACTAGCATCAATTATTTCTCCTTTCACCTTCTCAGCGGTATCAGTGATGGATTCTTTAGTGTCTGAGACCTTCTCTGCTAATTTCTGCTCACTTTGTTCAATTTTGTCTCCGGTTTTCTCTACAGAATCTTTAATATCATCAGCAGCTTCATCGAGTTCATGTTTTGCTCCCTTGAAAATTCCTGAGAAGAATCCTGTCGTTTTTTCCTTGGCTTTCGTTGCATCCTTTTCAATTTTATCTTTTCCTGCTTCAACAGCATCGGCAACCGCATCTTTGCCATGAGTTATCCCATCTTTCAAGCTTTCCGCATCTTTCTTTATTCCTTCACTCGCAGCCTCTTGTACTTCTTTCACGTCGTCAATAATTTTCTTTGCAGTATCGTGAGTCATTTTCGAAGCTTGTTCAGCACTACTTGTAATGACGTTGCCGGTTCTTTTGGTGGCATCGAGTACCGCATTCTTACCAGAAACACCAGTGTCAATGATCTCTTCTTTCATCTTCTCAGCAGTATCAGTGATGCTTCGTTTGGTGTCTGAGGCCTTCTTTGCTATTTTCTGTTCACTATGTTCAATTTCATGACCAGTTCTTTCGACAGAATCTTTGACATCATCAGCAGCTTCATCGATTCCATGTTTTGCTCCTTTAAAAATTCCTGAGAAGAAGCCTTTCGTTTTTTCCTTGGCTTTCGTTGCATCCTTTTCAATTTTATCCTTGCCCGCTTCAACAGTATCAGTAAGCGCATCTTTGCCATGAGTTATTCTATCTTTCAAGGCCTCTGCATCCTTTTTTATCTCTTCACTTGTAGCATCTTTCACTTGTTTCGCATCATCAACAATTTTTTTAGCAGTATCCTGAGTCACTTTAGAAGCTTGTTCAGCCCTACTTGTAATTACGTCGTCTGTTTGCTTTGCAGTATCAAGAACTGCATTTTTACCCGCAGTACGAGCGTCAACTATTTCATCTTTTATTTCCGCTGCAGTATCTCCAATCTTTTCTTTCGCATCTGAGACCTGCTTTGTTATCTTTTGCTTCTTATGTTCAATTTTGTCTTCAGCTTTCTCGATATATTTTCCGACATCATCAACCACTCCATCAGTTTCACGTTTAGCTCCTTTGAAAATCCCAGAGAAGAAACCCTTAGTTTTTTCCTTGCTTTTCGTACCTTCCTTTTCCATTTTCTCTTTACTCATTTTCATAGTGTCATCGACAGAGTCTACCGCATCAGTCACTTTATTCTTCAAATATTCGGCGTCTTTCTCCATTCTTCCTCTTGTAACTTCTTCCTCTTTCTTCAAGTCATCAAGAAATCTTCCGGTGGCATCACTAACTGTTGCAGAGGTCTGTACAGTAGTACTCAAAAGCACATCGCTGGTTCGTTCAACATTGTCACCAATCTTATCTGTCATTTTTCTGGCACTTCCAATGATATCATCTTTTGTATCTGCGAGCTGTTCAACTATCTTTCCTTCATTATCATCGATTCTCTTTTCAGTTTTCTCGAGCAAGTTCTTTGTACTGTCCACGGCTCCATCTGCTTCCTGTTTCGCACCTTTGAAAATCCCAAAGAAGCCTTTCGTTTTGTCTTTACCTTTCATCGTTTTGCTTTCTATTTTACCAGAGTCTTCAGCATCAATTCCTTGACTCTTCAGGCTTTCTACGTCTTTACTAATTCTTTTCTTGTCAATATTTTCCACTTCCTTTATATCATCATCGATTTTCTTAACATCATCATGAACCACTCCAGAAATATCTGTTACAGTACTCGAAACTCCATCACTTGTTCGTTTAGCAACATCAAGAACTGCATCTTTACCAGTAACACCGACTTCAATCATGTTCTTTTTAATTTTTCCTGCGGTCTCTGAGATATTAGCTCCTGCATCCGAAACCTGCTCCGCAATTTTTTGTTCATTATCTTTGATCTTGTCTTCAGTCTTCTTCATTAAAGACTTGGTTTCATTAATTCCATCATCTACTTCATGTTTAGCTCCTTTAAAAATCCCAGAAAAGAAACCTTTCGTTTTCTCTTTGGCTTTTGTTGATTCCTTCTCCAATTCATCTTTACTGGCTTCTACAGTGTCACCGATAGCAGTTGCTGCATCAGTTACCTCGTGTTTCAAGCTTCCTGCGATTTTCTCAACTTTCCTCCTTTCACTATCTTCAACTTTCTTCAAGTCATCATCAATTTTTTTCGCAGCATCTTTTGTGATCTTGGATGCTTCCGCTGCAGTACTCGAAATTTCATCAGTTGCTCGTTCAGTAGCATGAACAATCGTCCCTTTACCAGCAACACCAGCCTCAGTAATTCCGTCTTTCATCTTCTTTCCAGTATCAGCAACATCTTCTGTTATCTCTGAAACTTGCTCAATCATTTTCCTCTCACTCCTCTCAATTTTGTCTCCAGTTTTCTCAACACCATCTTTCCCATCTTCCACTGCAGCAGTTGCTTCTTGTTTTACTCCTTTGAAGATTCCAGAAAAGAAGCCTTTGGTTTTTTCCTCAGCTTTCTTGGCTTCTTCTTCAGTAGCATTATGAATAGTAGCTGCTGCATCTTTCATCTTATTGTCCAAGCTCCCAGCTTCTTCCTTCATCTTCTCGTCAACTACAGCTCCTACATCTTTCACACCATCAATAGCACTCTTAGCAGCGTTTTGAGTCATTTCAGACGATTGTGCCGCAGTAGTTGCAATGCGATCTCCAACTCGGTCAGTGGCATCTAGAATCGCATCTTTTCCGTCAAAACTCGTATCAATAAATTCCTGTTTTGCGTCAGAAATCTGTTTGGATATTTTTTCATCACTCTGTTTAACTTTGTCTTCACTAGTAGCGATTCCATTTTTAATATTGTCAACTGCTTCATCAGCTCCATGTTTCGCTCCTTTGAAAATACCAGAGAAGAAACCCTTAGTTTTATCTTTTGATTTTTTTGCTCCTTTCTCGATTTTGTCTTTGCCTGTTTTCACAGTATCGGTAGCAGTACTTGAAACATCAGCTATCTCATTCTTCAAGAATTCTGCATTTTTATTAATTTCTTCATGTCCGATCTTCTTCACTGCCTCTAGATCTTCCGTAACTTTTTTCTCTGCAGTTCCAATGGTTTCTGACACTTGAGACGCAGTACCTGAGATGGTATCACCAGCAGTTTTTATTGTTGACTGCGAAGTTTCAGAGACCTTTGTAATTTTTGCTGAGAGACGTTTCGCTAACTCTGCTTCTTCTTGTTTCGTTTCTCTTTCTGTCATGTCCATGAATTCTTGCATTTCCTTTACTACCTCGTCAGCCGCATCTTTCCCTGTCGTGGAAATTGCAAAAATCATATCTTTACCTTTTCCTTCCTTGTCGATTTTAGGAGTTTCGCCATCTTTTATTGCTGCAATTTTTGGAGATTTTTCATCTATGACTCCTTTGGGCGTTTTTTCTACTTCTGCAGCTTCCACTTTAGTCTCAGCAACAAATTCTTTTATATCCTCAGTAACTTCATGAACTGCACTTTTCGCACCATTGATTATACCTGAGAAGAAATCAGAATCTTCATCCTTTTTCTCAATAATTGGATCTTTCGCAATTGATGGTTTAGTACCATCGTCAACTTTACTTTTAACCAGTTTCACATCCTTTTTCACTTGTTTAACTGTAGGTTTTTTAGCTCCATTCGGACTCGGTGGCTTAGTCGCCTTCGCCTTTTCAGGAGCAACTACTTTTGCTGCTTTTGGTTTCTGAACGGTACTTGGTTCAGTCGGTTTTGTTGGCTTGGTTGGTGCAGGTTGCTTTACTGGTTTGGCATCAGTACTATCTTTAGGCACTTTACTTTTCTCAGGAATAATTACTTTGGGAGCTTTCCCTTTAGCTGCAGGCACTTTATCCTTATTGTTAACTTTTTTGGTCGCTGTTTTAATATCTTCTTTCGGCTCTACTACCGTTTTTTTGGACTCACCATTACTACCATTCTTTGTAACCGCTGCAGTTTTCACTAGTTTACCAGTTTGAGGAGCTTTTCCTTTGGTAACTTTTGAAGCTGCTGCTGCAACATTACCTATTTTTTCCTTGCTTTTGTCATGCACTGTTCCATTAACGTCTTTTCCTCGTTCCGCATGATCTTCCTCTTTTTGGGCTTCTTCCTTAGTTTCATCCCAAAATTCTTTCACGTCTTCAGAGATCTCATCAACAGCATGTTTAGCTCCTTTAATGATGTCTGTTAGAAAACCTGCACTCTTTTCCTTAGTTTTCTCGGAATCTTTCTCTGGTTTAGTGCTTGGTGTTTTAGGTGAATCAGAACTTTTGCCTTTGATTGTCGTTTTTACTTTTGTCACAGTTATTTCTTTCTTCGAAACTTTAGGAGTCGATTCTGTGGATTTAGGTATAACTTTAGCAGTTTTCTGAGATTTTCCAGGGAGAAGCGGCGAGATCTTTGAATCTACTTTCTTTTGTTCAGCTTTTACAGGTAATTCCTTTTTAATCTTCGGAGTTTCAAGTTTAACTTCTTGCTTTACTTTTGCTTCTGCATCAGCTTCCTCTTTCGTTTCATCCCGGAATTCCTGGATATCGTCAGTTACCTTGTCAATTATAGCTTTTGTAGTATCTGAGATACTAGACTGTGAGCCAGTCTTCTCAGGAACTTTTACAACATCTTCTTGATGATCTTCATGGGATTTTTCTTTATCAGGAGATTTGATAGTAGGCGCAGATGGATATGGATGTTCATCCATTACATCAGAAATATGTCGCGTGTCATCAAGAAGTTTTGCAGTCGTAATCTTCAATTTATCATCAGCATCATCCGATGAAATTTCAGCCGATGAACGTTTTTCCTGTGACTTACTTCTTTTCTTAGCACTTTTAGGACTTTTGAAGATTCCAAAGAATCCGCCTTTATTTTTGATATCATCATCTCTTGATTTTGTGTCAATAATAGTTTCCCCGCGATTGTCCTCTACTGCCGTCTTAGTCTCGATTAGAACATCATCGGGTGCTTTCTCATTTCCTTCGTCAAATTCATTAATTTGATCAGCAATTTTTCGGTTTTCATCCAAGAATTTTGACGTTGTAATTCGGAGTTCTTCATCGCCACTGTCAAAAGATGGTTCAGTCGATGTGCTTCGATCTCGAGAGCGACTTTTCGATTTGGTTCTTAACTTTGGACTTTTGAATTTTCCGAAGAAGCTTCTACTGCCTTTAGGTTTCGTCTCGTCTGCTGAATCTTCACGATCGGTGGAATCCTTTCGTTTTTTGCCAGTTCCTCTGCTCACGTGAATACTTTTTTGTTTGGGTGATGGATCAGCGGCACTAGATTCTTCATCCGAAGTAAACGTTTTTGCTGTCTTTACCTCGGGCTTCGTGACCGGCGAAACTGTAACATCGTATGAACTACCTTTTATACTCTCCTTTGGCATGTCAAATTTCTCAGGAACTTCTGTTACGAATTTCTCAATTTTATCAATAAGTTTCAATTCAGCTTCAGCCTTACTTTCTGAAAGAGTTCTGTCCGCATTTTTCCTTGTATCTTCTAAAAATGCCGCCGTACTTGTCCTCAGTTCTTCATCACCACTATCGAAAGAAACGTCTTTAGAAGTATCTCTGGATCGACTTCGACGATTTTTACTTTTTGGGCTTTTGAAAATACCAAAAAATCCGCCAGATTTATTTTTTGCATTGTCAGCTACTTCTTTCAAGTCAGCATTCAATTCTTCTGCAGTTTTCTTGCTATCTCTTTTAATCTTATCTGCACTCGATTCCACTTTTTCAGTAGTCGATATGATCTCAGTAGTTAGATGTTTAGCATGATCATCTACGATTTTTTTCTCACCATCAGTGATAGCTTTATTAACTTCATCCTTCAATGACTTTATTTCTGAATCGACGCTATCTTTCGAAATTTCCATTGACATGTGTTTCACTTCTTTTACAGATTTGTGAACTCCATCTATTTTTTCAGGAATGTCTGAGCCTTTGGTCTCTGATTCTTGGATATTAGAATCAACATGAGTTTCATGTTTCTTCGAACCTTTGAAGAGACTAGAAAAAAATCCAGATTTTTCTTTATGGTCATCAGATTTTTGTGGTACCTCATCTGCCATTTTACCAACGTCAGATGCCGGTTTTTCCGCTTCCGGAAGAAATGCTTCAGCACTTCTTCTAGAATCATACAGAAAATCAGCGGTGGCCCAAATTGTATCTCTATTTGGTTCATTCTCGGGTAATTTTGGTGGACAAATGGCGATATAAGTAGCAGGATCAAATGCCGGATATTCGAAGTTGGGAGACAGTTGTGTTCCATCAGCACCTTTTTCCGTTTCACCTACAAATTCTTTCGTAATCTTAATATCTTCGTCTCCACTGTCTAAGGAGCCATCCTTGTGATCTTTTTTTCCTTTCAAATCCTTTGTTTTTGGTCCCTTGAAAATATTCGAAAAGATACCGGTTTTATCTTTCTTCTTCCCTCCGTCAGTTTTTGACTCCTCTTTATTAACATTGTAGACAACTTCATAAGCATTTTCACTCGATTTTCTGGATTTAGAAACAGTTGGATCATCTTCAGAGTCTCGGGATGGATCAACAATTGGCTTCTCCACTGATTGGCTCATTGTAATACTCTCTCTGATATTAGTTGTTCTATCTATTATTAATGCACTATCTGGACCGCCTCTCGTCGTTGTAGAAATTGTTGTCGTAACTACTGTACCGTGTGGACTAACGATTGTTTTATGTTTCTTTTGAATTATCGGTTCAATCGATTGTTCTCCGCGACCTACGCTTTCTTTAACTACAATCCCCTCAATTTTCCCTATAGCACCTTCGGCCTCTTTACTCGCATCATCATGATAAACCCCTGACAACCCCTCCTTTGCTAATTTCTCCTTCTCTTTCTCAGCGTCTTGTAAAACACCTGTTAATTAAGTATTATAGAGTTTTAAGGTACATCTATAAAATATCACAATACATAATACACATTTTGATTTTTATTTCTTTAAATTTTCTTTGGTATTTTCTTTTTTTATTTTGCATTCTAATCAGCTCTGTAACGTCATTTTCCTCGATTCAATTAGTCAAGCCGCACTTGCTGAATATTTTTCTTATTTTTAGAGAAATTAATTTTAATTAATGCTTCCAGATTGCACATTTATACGATAGGAGCGAGGGCTGAATTCCCGTGTGATTTTTTGTGCATAAAGTGTTTATTTTTTGTGCTGTGGAGCAGCCATCCCTATTATGAGTTCTTTAATCTCTTAAACTTGAAAAAAAAAAACTCATTTTTCATTTCGTCATTCTGTTTGGTCTTGATGTTTACGCTTTATTGTCTGACTAAATATTCATACTCTAGTATCAGTTCTGATTTCAACTTATGGTATTAGATCAAGTTGAATAATAAAAAGCAATATTTTATGCTCAGAGTTTCGATAATCATTTGACGAATTTGCAAATTCAATGTTCAATCGGAAATCAAACGACAGCTGCTCCGTTTAATCACACAGTCAGATTTCATGCAGCGCTTAATTAATTTTAATCAGTTTATTATTAGCGCTTTGCCTGATATAGTAGTATTAAAAATGCTAAAAAATAAAATTATACGATGAATAAATTGGCAAATTTTATCTTCGATACAGCTAAGATGAAAAATTCAAAAATAGCTAAGCTGTTAATTGTTCGCTCATAAAAGCAGCTTTTAGGAAAAAATCAATTAAAATATAGTGCATTGAAATAAAAATGCTAAAATTATTATATTATGTGTAGAATCTTCAGCTGTGGGTGTATATTCATGCTACATGTTGTCTGTGTGGAATACTATTCCATGAATTGCGAATATGACAGAAATTGAAAGAAGGAATAAATAAAAGTTGATACGCGGAGAGAATTTCTTAATAAAAATTACTATTCGTGACTCATGAAGCAGATGTAAAAAACTCTTGGAGAATTTTCAACTCCAAAATAGAATTCAAACATATTTAATGTAAATATAATTCAATTTTTTATCTGTGGTATCGCTTCTGATATTGTCATTTATATAATTTCCTGTTTCCTTTATATTTAATGATAAATATAGAATTCAAAAAAATTGCTTATGGACGTAGATTCCATAAAAATTTGGACCTCGCAAAATTCTTTGTGAAAAAACTGCGTTTAATATTTACGACGAATTAAATCACCTCTTCATCGTCCTATAATAAATATAATTTCATCGAAAAATATTTCTTTTCCAAAAGATCGGTGAAAATGAAAAATATGGCAACGAATGGACGAAAATAATGACTGGTTATAATTTTTTTAGGAATTTACAAACATAGCTCAATGTAATTATTTTTATAAGAGATATCATGAGAATATTCATTAAGAATTAACCACGCTGATGAGCTACGAAATGCATGAAATATATTAGAAAAGAAGTCAATAAATTATGAAACAGAGAAAGAACATTACAATCAGATGAAATTTATAAGAATGAAGTTTTACATCACGAATGGCAATAATAAATATTTATAGAAAAAAAAGGACCTAGGGAAGTGAGAAAAGAGAAACCAATATAGATATAGAATAGCCCAGAATGAAGGCGCACACGGATACGTAGCTGAAAAGAAAATTATACACTATATTTTTTTCTCAGGCAATATATGATAAATTGCACTCAATCCATATGAGTATTATGTTATTCGTTACGATCTCTACTCCATCCAACTTGGATAAAATACTACTACATATGAGAAATATTTTTGTTTCTAATCAAGAAATGATAAAAAAAAAAAGTCATATTTCATTACTCACCAGTGACCAGTCTATTAGCATCCTCAATTATTTTCTGTCGATTTTTATTGTCATCGTCTGCTTCGTCTCGTATTCTTTTAGTCATTGTGTCTGTCTTATGACACTTGTACTCAAGAAAGTCAGCCATATCGTCGTGGAGTTCTTTCTCATCGCCCGCGTATTTGTCTTTAATTGGGGTGGATGTACCGTTGAATGCAGTGCCATTGATTGTTATGTGCTGCGGTTTTGCTATAGAAAAAAGTGCCAATATTCATAAATTCATGTGTAAATATTGAGTTAAAGTGATAGTATGGTGAAAAGCATGATTAAACATATGTAACGTCGATTCAATGTTATGTGTAGGAATATTGAGTAGATTCCATTCGAGGTAAAACAGGATAAGTCAATGTTTTATTCTCGATCTTTTTTTGAGAATATCTTAGAAATTAATGAAGGTATGCCCTCTCTGTCCGAATTCTTCCTTTTCAGCCCTTGAAATTCTCTACATAGAGAATTAGGACATAATCGCCCTATTCTCGCTTAGTTTTCGGAATATTCTATTAAGAATGGTAATAAAAGTGGGTCGATTTGTCCTGTTTTACCTCTTCATTAGTGAATTGTTCTTAAGAATCCAACGGAAAGAGTGAGCGTATTTAATCTGTGTCAAAAAAACTTTCAACCAGACGTTTGTCATATGCTCAAGGTCAATTGCATATTTGCAAGTTCGTAGAAGATAACACCGGAGAATAGCATAAAAAAACGCTGATGGAATTCGACATTTATATTTATAACTTGTTACTGATTGAACATTTATGAGTCAGACTGCTCCGAACCTTTGTCAATAAATAAATCATTTGCAGTGGTGTAATGAATGAATAATATAAAAACAATGTGAATGAGGATGTAGAATTGCGCAACATTCAAAAAATGAACAAGTTCATTTTTTCACGGCGCTACTTAACTATATATATATAACATTGCCGACTTTGAGTGAACGAAGCTACGTGTGAAGGGTGTCGTAACTCCATGCATTTTTACAACAGTGTCTCAATCTTGTATTTTAATAAATTTTTTTTTCATCCCGGATCACTGGGAATTCTTAATTTTGCCAATGAGATATAACACGCGGAGTCATACAAATTGATGATTACCAACTTGATTCCGAATATGACATCATGCCTGACTTCCTGTTTTCTCACAAAGCTCATTACATATTTAATATGAAGAAAAAAACTCATTTTCATCTTCATTGTTTGAAATGAATGTTAATTTTCGAATAACTGGAGAAAGAATGATGAGTAAACTAGTAGAAATTCCTAAATTATAGACTAGATCATGTTATCACTTACTTGGTTTGTGCGGCACATCTTTGGTTGCTCTGAGATCCTCGATAGATTCAGAATCCTAAAAAAATTGAGAAGAAAATTTGTGAAAATTGTGAATGACTAACAGTGCTTGTGGTAGCTTCCCTGGTGGAAATATGCATCATGCATTGTCACAAAAAAATGTCGTCATCTAACAAAGAATGACGAAATATGACAATTAATGAGAATATTATCGATCTCTGTCATCATCTCTCATAAACTTTCATTTTTTTGACGTATCATAATAAAAAATTGTATTTTTCTCTGACCAATAATGACCGAATATGTCAAACTCGCTCATCGACCGAAAATTACATAAATTGTCAAAATTTCAGGGCACCAACTATTGACATCCCATTTCATTTCATTGTCCACTTGATCAATTTTTCGATTAATAACAGTAATAAATACTCCTTTATAGGATGTAAAAAAGTTTAAGAATAGATCGAAAAAAAATCAATCATATTTCTCATAGTAGCAGTAATGAGGTCTTTCATGTTTATTTTGGAGGCAATAGTGAACAAAAAAAATACCTTCATTCGATCTGGTTCATCGTAATCAATATCGAGTTTACGATCTCCGAGAGTACCATCGCGTCGTAATGACGAGTCTCTGGATGGCCCCAATTCTTCTTTGAGTGAATCAAAGCCGGGTTGATCAAGTCTGACCCTTGCCACCGCCTTTTCAACGTCGTCAGTCACAAGTTCAACATTGAATATACACTTCTTTACAATATCTTCACGGCCAATTTTATTCAGGGCTTTCTCCAACGTGTTTCCTAATAAAAAGAAATCGATAAAAAAAAATATTAATATCAAGCAAACTTCAATAATTGAATACTAAAAATAGCAGACATCGAAGAATTTTTATTTTATTTTCATTTTTTCAACAAAGAAATCATTTTTAAAAATAGAATGAAAATATGCACTTGTAGAAATTTATAAAAAAACTATGAGTGTAAATTTTTCATCTATTTTTTTCTATAATTACTTATTTGTTTAAAAAAATCTAATAATTGTTGGATGTGTGCTAATTTTGTGATCGTATAATTAAATTTTCATGTCTCTCCTCGAACCTTGTTGATTAACAATATGTATATACGTTTTGGGTGTTCTCTTGAACAGTAAATGGAGCTCACTAGTATAACCAGAAACTGCCGGATTTTCGTAACTCTGATAGAGTGAGATAAACATTATTAAAAGAGTTTCCCTTATATTCTTACAATAAAAACTATATTCACTTTACTAAAGTCTAGAAATACACTGACGCGTCCCAATCGTGTCTTATTCTCACTTTAATATTTTATGTCATTGATAGCTTGAGGCTAGTAGCAAAGTGATTAGCATGAAAGACGCACAACAACAAAGTTTATGGGAAGGGGTCTATAGTAATCGGTATTGGAATGACTGAGGGGGGAGATGATCTTTCACATGTTTTAAACGACCAGCATAATAATGCTCGCCTCATCAGTGAGATCATAAACTACGTTTGTGCTGAAATTCCAAACATGTGACTCATGAAACTATATGTATGATATTTTTTTCCTTTTATATTGCTTATTCAGTCCATTTGTCATTAATCTGAGTCTTCGGGAAAAATCAAGTGATTTTTATTTTCAGAAGTTATTTTCAGAAGTGCTGAGCTCGGTAATGTGTAAATTGACAGACTGCAATTTCATTTGAGGTTCTAGAAAACAGGCAATAGCAGAGAATGCACATCCCGTTTAGATTCCGCAATATTCTTAAAGATAGAAGTCTATCCCTGTTTTTTTTTCTAGCTCTAGAAATTGTCTGCAGAGAAGGATTAGGACGAAAAAGACGTATCTCCATTACTTTTCGAGATATTTCAGAAAAAAGGGCGCCAATGAATAATTAAGTTAGTATCTCGAGTACGGTGGATAAAACGAAAAAAATGAGAATTTGTAGATTAGTCTCCAATTAATCACTGATAATTCTGGAAAACGAACTTTAACTTAACTGTGAAAGTGGTTAAACTATTCGAAAGTCATATTTTCAGCTTGTGAATACAATTTTTTCTTGTTTCTCGAATTTTCTTTACATTACTAATCTCCTATCACATGCATGAGATAAAGAGAGAGGCAAATAGTTACGACTACCTTCTAATTAAAATTCCTCAATAACTATGCGGTGGATTGAACATTTTTTTCTTCTATCATTTAGTTAAAATGCTGTTCTCTTCGCCAATAATTTTTAAATAATGGATCAACCGTGTGGTTTTTTTTAGTAATTTCGTTATTTCTGTCCGATTAAGGGCGTTTTATCCCCACCACCGCTATTTTCAGTAATTTTGATAATTCATATCTCATAAACTACACGGGCAAAAATTATGAGAAAATTATGAAAAATGTAGAAAAACATCATCTTTGATACGGCATCAAAAAAAATGAGTCTCACCTGTTGCTTTATTTCCATGAGACTGCCAAATTTTGAACATAGTTGCCGCTTGAAGTGCGGGTTTGTCTGGGTGTTCATTTTTGATGAATTCCACGTCTCCAGGAGATATATTGAGTTCTTCAGCAAGCTTTTCCCAATCATGATCGAGGAGATTAGCAATATCGGTCAATCGAATTGTTGCCCGATGGATGGTATCAGGTCTGCTTATACCCCCATCCCTCAAGAAACTATAATTCTTTGATAACTCGAGTAGATCAAGTTCTGAATGTCCTGCATCTGGCGAAATTTTTTCGGGGAGGAGAATATTGAGTGTACAAATAGGGGTTTGTGGTGGTTCACCCTTAGCGACTTTTGGCTCACTCATGAATATTATTCTTCCCACCATATCAGCTGCATCGGGATCTTTGACTCGAGCTGTAAATGGTACACGGTTTTCCTTGAACCCCCTGAATGGTAGCTGGAGTTGTTCACCACTTTTTAAAACGGGCACAAGATTGCCAGCAAATTCCATATATTGAGTTTTACCCTCGAGAACTTCGACATCACGACTTTTTGCAACTTCGGTGAAATGTTCTTGATGTTCTAATGTTTTGTCTTCCTTATCGTCAGTCATACAAAAAACACGGAGACGAGCTTCGAGAGGATCAACTCGTTTTGCAAATACCACAAATCTGTGAAGAAAATATTAATGAACAATGAAAATACTATTTTCGCCAATTATATACGGGAAAATGGAGTCAAATGGAAATACTGATGAATTGGCTTGAGATGAGATTTCTCGGAGAATTCCTTTGAAAAACTGAGGAAATTTCCGGAAAATGTGTCAGAATTGATTTTTAAAATTTTTTTTTCACGATTCTAATTTTTCGACAACGATTCTTTTTTCGGAAATATCTCTGGTTTGAATTGCCATAGCGATCTGAGACCGATCTTAAATAGGAGGTGAGATCGATTCCTATCGATTAATATGATTAAATTTTTTTCTCTCAATCTTTGATTGATTTATAACTCATTCAATAAGAAATACTTTTTCCATTACATCATCTTCGAAAATTGATAATTCAATTTCAAACCATCTAAATTAATGGCAAACGATCTCACCTTCTATTTAAGAAGCCGCAAGTCTGTACGACCACTAGAACCAGAAATATCCTTGAAATTATGGAAATTTTCATCTAAAAAAATGAATTTTGACATATGAAATTTCTTGCGTTTAATTTCTTCAGTCTTTCAATGGAATTATCGGAGAAAATTTATCTCAGATATTTTCACTGATCTGGCAATTTTTATGATATGCAACATCAAAACTGAAATGTGTGTTTAATGATAAAAATTACTCTAAAAACAATGAATTTTTTTAATTTTTCAATACAGATCACTTGAATATTTCGTGTTCTATTTCCATTTTATGAAGCGCTATTTATTTTGATCTATCGAAGGCAATAACTTACTTAGCCATGAAAGGAACATGAGTTGCATGAGTGTAGAGTTCTGTTGCCATTTTAGTTGCTTCAGTGACATTACGACAGTCCATCAGCCAAAATCTAGCTGAGACAGTGGTTGTGAATGAAACGCAATCCTTAACAAATTGCAATGGTGTTGAGCCGGTTACATCCTCCCAGACCGCCCGTGACTGACCCCCTGAACGACATACATGCCAAGTCCAATAACATTATTAAAATATGTCCGTGATGCGCGAAGAATATGTGAATCGTGTAAGGAATAGTTATTAATTCCTGATATTAAATACAGATGTGTACTAAAATACATTTATCAATAGGGTAAGGTGAAGTCAAATGGACATTCCAATTGAATGGTTCGAGATAGGGATATTCCAATGATTTCATCGGAAAGCCGAGGAAATTTTAGATAGAAAACATGTGTTAAAATTCATTTTTTTGAAAATTTTTTTTTTTTGGAAAGTTTTTGAAAATCGAAGAAGTTTACTTTTTCGGCGATACCTTCGGTTCTGCGGTTCGTAGCGAGTTGGGATTGATCTCAAATGAAAGGTGAGCTAATTTCTCATCGATTTATTTTGTTTCAAATTTTTTTATCAATCAATTTTTCAAATACTTATGGATAATTTTCCAAAAATCGGATTGCTTTAAGTACTTGAGAAATCGATATTTTTTTTAACCCGACAAATCGATGGGAAATCAGCTCACATTCCATTCGAGATCAATCCCAGGCCACCACACTAGAAGAACCAGAGATATTCCTGAAAAACTGGAATTTTTCAAAAACAGAAAGATTTCACCTTCAAATCTTGAGCAAAAAATTGAAGTTTTGAATAATTCCAAAAAACAACTTCAGACATATTTCTTTCATGGAAAATTTCCTCAGCTCTACAATATAATCATTAGCAAAAAAAACCTATTTCCATCGATTTCAAGGAATTTTCATAGTATAAAATACCAAAACTAACACCTATCCGTTTTGCCTCTTGTGCCCATTTTACCCCACCTTCTCCTATATTTGACTTTCAACTGTATTCAAATGCAGGTTTTTTTTGTATGTGCCTTATTGTTATGTGCTTGGTATTTTTATGTTAAAGAGAGAACAAGAAAAGTGGCACCCATTTGTATAAGGCTTGCGAAATAATAATATGAATGTAATTTCAGATGTTAATGAAATATAAATATACATTGACTGATGAAGCAATGGGTGTGACTGAAAACGAAGCAAGAGTAAATTATAATAATATCAGCAATTATTTCAATACTGGCATTATAACATTTTAAATTCATTATTTTTTTTTCCATAAAAAAATATTTGGGATCTGTGATGACTAGAAATGATCCGTTTTTTTTAATATTCCAAATAACATATATTCAAAGCATATTCCAGTCAAATAAACTGTGCTAAGATGAAAAATATCGCGTTTAAAAAATGAATAATGAGCTGAAAAAGATTTTTATGTTAAGTAAATAATTAAATTAAATAAAATAAATTATCTACATTTAATTAATGATCCATACCTAAATGACTCAATCCTAAACAATACGCAAGCATTAACAATGAATCACAACAAGATATGTATACAACAATGATAGTCGATAATTCGTTACATTGTTTATCAGAAATCTTTTTCAGTTAATTCGACTGTTTTCATTAATTTTATTAATATTACATTCTGCCAATTCGTCTGATAGGAGATACAGCTACAATTATCTCCTCTTAATCTCTGTTTTGTTATCTAAAAAAATTTCATTGATTTATGAAATTTCTTAATTTTTTGCTTCATCGGAAAGAGTACGAAATAAAAAAAAGAAATGATGAAATCACTGATAACTAGAGATTGTCAAGCCAAACTAGTTACTGCACGTAGAAAAAGTACCAGGGTCGTCACAAAGGGATCATAAATTTCCTGAATTTCTGTGAACGATTTTTTTCTTCTGCAGAATAAATTGCACAGCTTTTGCTGTGAAAGGATTCCCTTCCCATCTCGGAAATTAAACGAGATACCGCAATTTTGCCCTGATCCTTTTTTGTAGCTCTTGAAATTTTCTAAGAAATTTTTGTTCTTCTGAAAAAATTCTCCAAGAAAGAATTATAAGAAAAATAGTATATCACACACCTAGGGAGGGAAGAAGTCAACCTCTACAAAAATTGGCCTCCCGAACGAAGCGAGGGTGCCAAATTTCTGTCGAAATTGACTTTTTTCCATTCGGGGTGTGTATGCTTTTTTTTGAACCAAGGTAGTAAAGAAGTGAAGTGAGTGCTTTACTCCCTAGGTGTAAAAATGAAGTTGTCCTATTTTATTATTATAAAATTGGCGAGGGAAAAAATTTTTCCATGAAAACGAGGAAAAATTGTGATACTCTTGATGATGGCGACCGCACTGGGAATTTCTTTACGTGCATGCCCTTACATTGTTACGTGCAAGCATATATTACCAGTTATACTGCAGAGCAATCTCAATGTGGGTGTTTCTCCAGAGTACTGATTTATCATGCCCTTATTAGCTGCCTGTGGTACGGGTATCGTGAGGGTAATTGGTTTATGGAACTTTCTCCTCCTTGGTTCGACCGTTACTATTGGTGAGACAGCAACGCGGTTGCCTAGTAGCTTCGCCACAAGCTCCACAGGAATTGGGTGAGCCTGAGAAAATATTACAAATATTCAGTACTTATACAACATAAAAATATGAAGAGTGAATTAGACAAATTTTGATTTTCATGTTTTATACTATAAAAATCACTCCAACTTTGTGGAAATGTTAGAGATATATTTTTTCTAATGATTTTATTGGAAAGCTGATGAAAATTTTTGTTACAAAACAAATGTCAAAAGTCTTTGAAAAATTTTACTTTTTTGAGGATTTTGTCAGTGATTATGAAACTGATTTTGAATGAAAGGTGAGGTTTTTTGCCATCACTTAATGTGATTTTGAAGAAATATAAATTTTTTAAGATCTTCGATATCCTCGGTTAAGTAAGAATTTTCGAATAGAGAAAAAAAAATTGACATGTGTTTTTTGCCGGAAATTTCCTCTGCTTGTCAATATAATCATTAAAAAAAAACGTTTTTGAATGATATCATTAGAATTCCCATTTTACCCTACTGAATAATTGGATAATATGCATTCGGCATGTACCTGTAGACCAACTCTGATTTTCTTCGTCAAAGCAGCAGGAGGAAATACTGCTTGGACTTGTGGTACTGCTGACGATGACACAGTCCCACCTTCAGGACCGACAGCGTGAACTTCTTGTCTGATTCTCGACACTACCGCAAAGTAATGTGGAAAATCAACAGTGAGAATCCGAACAATGCGAGATGTTTGAAGATCTTCCAACTGACTCAATTCTACAAAAAATAAAACAATTTTTATTATATAAAATTCTCAGCATTTGTGATTGAAAATTTGCGAAAATACCTTCTCCTTCGAAGCTCTCGTTAAGCACATCCTGTACGGCCTCTTCACTGGCCTCAAGGGTGTGCTCACGCCATGTTTCTCCATTGTCAGATCGCAAAATGACAATTTCCCTCTCTTTGCCACGGAGTGATGCAAAATGTGGTACTTCAATAATTACCGGCCTGAAAATTTCAAATTTGATAACAAAAAATTTTCATAAAAAATTGATTTAATAATGATAGTGAAATGAGCACACGTCTAACAATTTTTTGAAACAAATAATAAATATATAAATATAAATAAATAAATGATTTTTTAAAAATTATTCAAAAAAATTAAGGTGCGTATTGTGTATTTCTTTGAATAATCGATTTATTTTCAAAAAATTATTTATTGGGAACATACCCCAAGAATTTAGCACCAACTGGACCTAGTTCGAGAATCCTACTAGCAAGTGCTTCACCTTCCATCAGAGGCGGTGGATTCGTCAATTTATCTCTCTTCAAATATCTGCAAGTGACTCTCATTGGCATTGCTGCTTTTCTTGGTGGGACAATCACACGTACTCCACTGTGTCGGCATCCTCGCATCGCACCACCACGAGCATCCACCAGGAACGAAACCAAGAAGCTGTATAGGATGGAAAATTATTCAATACAAGTTCTCAACTGACAAGACAGTTAGGGGAAGGTGGGGTAAAATGAACATTCCAATTGAACGGTTCGGGATAGAGGTTTTCTAATGATTCCATTGGGACGCTGAGAGGTATTTAGGTGGAAAACATGTGTAAAAATTCTTTTTTTCCTTTTTTTTTTAAATTTACTTTCTTGGCCAAGTTTTCGAAAATTGAAGGAATTCACTTCTTTGACGATATTTTCGGTTCTCTTAGTCGTAGCAACCTGAGGATCTAAAATGAAATGTAAGCTCGTTTCTCATCGATTTATGTGGTTCAAGTTTTTTCGAATCAATTTTTCAAATACTTGCAAGGCCATTTTTTAAAAATCTGTTTGTGCCTTGAGAGTACTTAAAAAATTGATCTTTTCTTTTAACCACATGAATCGATAGGAAATGAGCTCACCTTCGATTGAAGACCAGCCTCAGGTCACTACGACCAATGGAACCAGAGATATTCCTAAAAAACTGAAATTTTATCGAACAAAGAAGAGTTTCATCTTCAAATCTTGAACAAAAAAGTGGATTTTTGAAAAGTTGAAAAAAAAGAACTTCTGACATATGATTTTTATGGAAAATTCCCTCAGCTTTTCAATGGAATCATCAGAAAAAACATATCTCCAATATTTCCATCAATTTCAGTAATTTTCATAATATAAAATACCACCAATACCCCTTCCCCTATTTGCAAATTCATAGTAAAAAAAATATCTCATTAATATGCTCCTGCATTAATGATTGTGAGAGTTAATTTTATAATGTGCTCCTGAAATTACACTATTATATTAAATTTCGTTAGAGTTTGAGTTATCACTACTTGTCTTACTTTATGTCATTTTCACATATGAATTGCTTGATTACCGCTTTCAATTACTCTTAATAAATATTGAACATCAATTTTCATAAATATTCCCTCGATATCTCATTTTCGAGGAAGAAAGGAAAAGAATTTTTTTACTAAATTTAATTAATTTTCTCCTCATTTAAACATCAATTATCAAAGAAATCTCGTGATTTTGAAAATAAATTGGATTTTATAGTGAGTGACAAGGAGATTACAGGCATCCAATTATCGGCGGTTTTCGTGCGAATATTTTAAGCACATTTAAGCGCTGATAAGCGCATCTTTCACATACTTGTCACATAAATTACCATTTGTGTACTCTTATAATTCACTGGTTTAAAATATATATTCTAATCAGCGGCACTCGAATGCGGTGATCCAACGATGAATTAAAGCAGATGAACAAAACTATTAGCCTATTTATATACTACGAACTAGACATTCAAAGAACTCTCTAAATTTGTGCGTGAATTATTGCATACATATAATTTAACAAATTAAAAAAAATGAATTATTCCAACAAATTTTTTTTTTGTAAATAAACGATCAAATGAAATGATCGTGTTCTTGTACCACTTCAACTTCATCATTCATTACTCCATCACTAGATGAGTTATCATAAATTTGAGAGTGAAGCGAGCAAATAATAAAACATAAAAATGCAGCGACTGATTGGGATAATGTCTCCCTCTTTTTTTTTCTCTTGCCACAAAAAAATACAATGAAATGAGGCATAGGAGAAAAAAATTCAAGATAAAATCACTTACTTTTTCCACTGAGGAATTCTGCGAGGAGCGTAAATAAGATAACAGAAAGAATCGGAAACAAAATAAAAATAATGCTTTAGTACATAATTCTTTCTTTTTTCGATACGCAATAGCGTATTTTGTTTTCTAAGATTGAGAAATAAAATAATTGAGTTTTAGATAATTTCTATGCCGGAAAATATCGTGTAAGAAGGTGAAAAAATTATTTTTTCATCCGTTAACAAAACAATAATAATTATGTATTATAGTAGAGATTTGGGAATGCGACACTTCACTCACACTATTTGGATTGAAAATATACTTTTCCTACTCGAGGCTGGTAGACAGGAAATGGGATATCAGTAATGTCTTCAAATTTTCATTGTCTCCTTTTTTTCCCTTATCAGCCTAAATTAATTGAATTAATGTTTAATATAGCATTACTTCTAGCTGATTTCATGTTGCCACTATTTTTGAAATATCGCAGAAAGTTATCGAGATAGGGCGATTTTGCTTGAATCTTTTTTTTTGTAGCGAATTTCAAGAGCTACAAAACAAGTTCAGCGCAAAATCACACTATCTCGATTAGTTTCCAAAATATCTAAAAAAACTGGTGGAATGAAATCTTTTTGAATTATAAATGCCTATTAAAATATTAAAAAAATAAAAAATAAAATGATTTGATGATACCGAAAATAGCAAACATCTGACGATTTCTATTTTTTTTTCTTACCAAATAAATTATTTTCGAGAAAATGAAAAAATATGCACATGTAGAAAATTTAAAAAACTATAAGAGCAAATTTTTCGAATATTTTTTTTGTACTAATTTATTTGTCTAAAAAATCCAAAAAATTTGTAGATTCTTGCTAATTTCATTATCATATATTTTGAATAGTTAACCAAACCATTAAGTCAGAATGTTAACTTCCGAGACCCATTTGACCATAATACTACAGATTTAACAGATAACTTTGTGATATAATTGATTTTTATACCTGTCCCTCCACATTCCTTGTCCATTTGATTGATTACCAAGGGCTGCCAGCGAAGAATTTAAGAACTCTAGTGACAGTCTAAGTATTGCAACAGAATTCCATGAAAATAACAGTAGAATAATTTCTTTCTAAACCGTGCTCATGCTTTTAAAATTCGATTACTGTTCATTTTTTTTCTAAAGAAAAATTATTCTACTCAAGTTTCCAAAATTTCAGTCTTTTAGCAGGCATAAAATATTTCGTCACATTAGAAACAAACAGGCGTAAGTCTTATGTATAAGTATAGCACTTACGCCACTTTATTTCTAAGATGACAATTTAATTTCGTGAGAGACTAAAAAAAGTGCTTCAACTTAAAATATAAAGGATTTCTAAAATAATCGACACAAATACAGTGCAAAATAAAAATTTCTTACAACATAACTAAGTTGATGACTGCCAACACTTTAGATGAACTATGCTTGTGTTTTGTTTGTTTATTATCACTTGAACAATAAAATTTTATGAATTCCCAAAATAATGAAATTTTCACCTTCTCGTCATTCTTAGAGAATAACACTTCTTTTTGTGATATTTCATTTAATTGAAGACGTGTATTCACGGGACGTCAAGCACAAAGAGTAGCACAGAATAACGTGTGTTAGGGAATACTGCGTCTGAATTTGCCCCTCTTTGATGATAGAAGAGTCGTTGAAAGAGGTAATGAATGAAACGTATCTTATGGACAACTCAATGAACTCAGTATTTCCACAACGGGATTGAGCGTGGTCGATTTTAACTGTTGGTAATAGCTACCTAATTTCTATGCATAGAACAGTGTCCAGTATCACGATAGAATATTTGATAGGCAAAGCCTGAAGTATCATCCATATTAATACTCTAACAATGGATTAGACAAGCAGTGATAAAAAATTATCTCTTTCGTAGACCAATAAAGGGAGATGGGGTAAAACGGACACGTGTTAGTTTTGGTATTTTATACTATGAAAATTATTCGAAATCGATGGAAATATTGGAGATAGGTTTTTCCTGATGATCTAATTGAAAAGCTGAAAAAATTTCCCATAAAAATCATACGTTTGATGTTATTTTTCTGAATGTTTCAAAAATTCAATTTTTTGGTCAAGATTTGAAAGTGAAATCCTTCTCTTTTTTTTGTTTCAGCTTTTCGTGACTGACTCTGGTTGTAATGGTCGTAGCAACCTGGCGTTGATCTTTTATTTCCATCGACTCATGTGGTTTAAAAAGAAATTATCCATTTTTTAAGAACTCATGGGGCAAAAACTCATTGTCAGAAAATGGCCTATGAGTATTTAAACAATTGAATAAAAAAAATTCGAACCACATAAATCGACGAGAAATGATCTCACCTTCCATTTGAAATCAATCCCAGGTCACTTCATCTAGCAAAAACCGGAAATATCGCCAAAAAAGTGAATTTTTTTGATTTTTAAAAACTTCACCAAAAAAGTAAAATTTAAAAATAAATTGAAAGAATTAATTTCGACATATGTTTTTCACCTAAAATTTTCTCAACTTCCTAATGGAATCATTAGAAAATCTCTATCTCGAATCGTTCAGTTGGAATGTCCATTTTACCCCACCACCACCTATACAAACGATTCGACAATTATAAGAATGACCAACATAATTTTTTCTTTCTCTCTCTCTCCATCTATCTTTCAATTAAAATAATTCATGGTTTGTATTAATAGAATACTAAAGTTATAATAATAATGAAAATGTTGATTCATGCCAGGTTGCATTCACATTTCGATTTTAATTCAAACTACTTCATTTTTATTTTAGTTATTACTTCGTGTGCTTAGAAAAAAAAGACAAATCGCGTGCCAAATTCAACGAAGGAAAAAAACGCAACTTCTCACGGAAATTCAGTTCTTCGAAGATTTACATACACCACACATTCATTCATACCCGTAATCACTCTATAATACAGAATATATTGTTTCGACTGTTATATATCGACATTATTTACATTTTCGTGAGTTATTAGTTATTATTTTATGTTAGAGTTCTTTAATCAATTCCTTCAAAAAATCTCTCATATCTTTAAAAATCATAATTATTTAATTTAATGGTAATAATTCTGATACATACCCAACATGGACTGGATGTCGATGAATATCAATGTTGTCAGTTTTGAGATTTGGGGCGTTGGTACGAGCGTAGTTCTCTTTGGTGATCATGTCAGTAACGGTGATGCCTGTAATTAGAAGGAATTTTTGAAATTTTACAGTTATTGGATGAAGAGATGACATAGGGTGATGGGAACTAATTAACTGACCTCCGGAATGTCGGTTGTCCTTCTCATCATCGGTAACGTTTACCCTCATTGAATCATCACCCATTGACTTCATGTCATCAACAGTCATGTAACGATACTGCTGTTGGTCGCTGAGCATTGGATCTTCGCCTGCAAGAATCCAGGGAATATTATAATAGAGCAATGAATCCAGTAGTAAAGAGGTATCACAGGATGAGTCTCTTTTTCAACAATTTGTAGAATATATTCCGGAAATTAAATGATAATGGAATTACCATAAATCTGACAATCTTTTGGATTTCTTTAAGCAACTGAATTATTGTAAAAAAGACATTTAAAGGAATTGCATTCATAGTTTTTTGAATTTTCTGCAAGTGCATATTCTTTATTCTTTTTTGATGATTCATGTTGGGGAAAAATAAATAAAATCGTCAGATCTGTGTTATTTTCAATATCATGAAATTAAGCGAGATAGCTGAAAAAGGATCAAGACAAGAAGAGCGTATCTCGCTTAGTTTTTGAGATATTCTGCAGAAATGAACGAGATTTTAGTATTGAAAAAGTGAAAGAAGAGAATTTACTTTTTTGCCGTTTGTTTTTTGAGAATATCTCGGAAACTAAGCGGGATAGGGCAATTTGGCCCTTAATATTTTTTCATATCTCTTGAAATTTTCAACCAAAGGATTGAGGCAAAATCGCCCTATCTCGCTCAGTTTCCGAGATATTATGAAAAACAAGATACAAAAAAAAATCCCTTCTTTTATCATTTCAACACTGAAATCTCATTCTTTTCAGGGAAATATCTGGGGAACTAATAAAAATTCGCCCTTCTTGCCCAAATTCTTTTTTTAGCTATTGAAATTCTTTGAAAGAAAGAGATTAAGAAAAAAACGCGTTATCTCGTTTAATTTCCGAGATATTCATTAAAAAAATCAACTTCGCCTGTATTTTATCTCTTCGCTACTGAATTTTTATTGTATAAAAGGGAAAAAGGAGAACTTGATTGTTTAAATTAAGAGTAAACATGAATGAAACATTCAATGAATCAAACTCTCATGAAAAATCGTGGAACTGCAAATGAAGTTTACAACAAAATGGGATGAATAAGCAATAGAAGATAATGAATATATATTCACGTATTTACAATTTCAAGCGCAGATACAATCGCTAATTTTTACATCTTTTAACATCATCTGAACAACGAAATCTTACAAACGTAGAATATTTATTCCATTGCGCTATAATTATTGGATATTCTTGTCTGCTGCTTCGTAATTCACGATTAACTACTTCCTTCCAAGCGCTATTCAAAATTCATGAAAATAAATTCACTTTGCGATACTAAATTTTCTGGGGAGAATTGTTTACATGACATCATTCCCCGTTAGTTTAATATAGCTGTTCCTAATTCCTACTAGTGTAGAGTGTTATATTTGTGTTCCTCCAATATTGAATAAAAAAAAAAATTATCATTATGACGTCAAGTTAATGAAATTTCCACAAGGTGAATGAAGACATTACCGAATAGGTCAGGAATGTGAGCAACATGAAATGATAGCCGAGAATATAGTCCAATTGACCCGAGATGAATCTACTCAAATGCATCCCACGCACTCATTTTTTTTTCCTATAGTCTCAATCATTCAAAATACTCAGGCGTTAAAATAGAATAAATCAGTTTTTTTTTGCTTATCGTTTTTTCACAATATCTTGGAAACTAAGCGAGATGAAGCTATTTCACTTGCATCCTTTTTTGTAGGCAATTTCGAGAACTACAAAAGAACATCATGAATTATATTTACTGTTTTCTCTTTCGTTACAAACATATGCCAGGTAGGCTCAATTGAGTGAGAAACCCACAACTCTAACTAATGCGACTCATGCGAAAAAAAAGAGGAAAAAAAGATAAAATGCTGAATAACTGCACTGTGAACGATGAATGCACACAGAATGAATACTCCTGTACATGACGTTCAAGGGCAGAGTAACAAGTAGTTTTTTATTGAAACTCAAAAGTTTTTTCTAATTCCTTCATCAGCTGCTTCATCTTATTTCTTTCGTAACAGTTAATTACTCGCAGTATAATATAATTTTTTGAAATCAATAGATCATTGAAATACGACTTTTTCATTCCATTATCAGTTTTTTGAGAATATCTTGAAAACTAAGTGAGATGAAGCGTTTTTACACGAATTTTTTTTTTAAGATTTTGAAATTCTCTACAAAACCTTTCTTAGATTAAAAATAACGAAAAATTGACTCAATCTGGATGGATTTTATTTGTCCTCATCATTTTTCGAAAATATTTTGGAAACTAAACGAAATAGAGCGCTTTTATACGAATAGTTTTTTGTAGCTCTCGAAATTCTCTATAAAACCGTCTTAGGGCTTAAAGGGCGTATCTCTCTGTTTTCGAGATACAAAAAAAAAGATGATCAGTTCAGAAAAATTTATCAATACATCTTATGTTTTCTCATTACTTGTTTAAGAATATCTCAGAGAGTAAGTGAGATAGAGCAAATTTGCCCTCATCTTTTTTGAAACACTTCAAGTTCTCTACAAAAAAAAAATTGGGGCAGAATCACCGTATCTCGCTTAGATTTCAAGATATTTTCAAGAAACTGACGGAACGAAATAAATTTGCCTGAAAACTTTATATTCTTATTAAAACTAAGGATTCGGATGAATTGAAATTGATATTAATATTAAACTCAACATTATACAGTTGTCCAGAATCTGTCACCGTTCTGTATGCGTTCTACCTGACCCAGATGTACGATATGAATACCAATCGCTTCCTTCATTCGTTTTAACGATGACGCGCTTGTTAAAGAATGTGAGGTAATCAAATTACAACAAACTATGATGTATTATGCTCAAAGATACATTATGTACGTAAATTGTCAATCTAAAACTAAGACTAACGTTTTTAATGCAATTGATACTCATTGAGAAATGATCAATCATCTAAAATTACAGAGCCATTCATATTTATTTTATTTTACAATAATACTTTTATAATTTTTAGTAACTATATGGGATTAAAGTGAATGCATTCAGATACCGTTTATTTTGTTTATTTATATTACATCATGCTTGACAGAATGGAGTGATAATATGAATGAAACAAGTATGATAATTTCAAGTGATAATTTTTAATTACAAAATATATCGCTGTTCCTGTTACGAGTACATCCACAACAGGCCATCTTCTTCGGCTTCTTCCGGGTCTTTACAGTTTTGTCCTTCGCCATTGTCAATTATTTTTTTTTTCCTCTTTATTCTCTTACTCGATAATTAGGAATGTGAAGTTCATAAATTTCCTTTCAACTTATTCAAACGCATAAAGTACATAAGCACTCAATATCACTTATTTTTAAAAATTAAAAAAAATTGGACCACTTTGTAATTACTTTGTAATTAATGCACATCATACACAATAAAACACTGGCTCGAATTGATTTTAAAAAAAATAAAACAATGTATTATAATATTTTAAAATAGACACATACTTCTTTCTACATCAACATCTGTTGTGCTACCGGTATTCTGAATAGCTTCTGACGTTTGGCGAAGACCCGATAGCATCAGAAACAGCGACTCAATCCACGATTGATTCTAGATCGGCGCGCGTCTAGTAATATGACCTCCCGATCATGGAGCACCAATTTTATATTAGCATCTCTCAGTTGAGGCTACTTCACCCCCACCGGGAGTTAATGAATTTTTATATTCCGTTTCTTGACGCATTCCTTCACGCAAATTTTCTCAGCACAAAATATTAAGCACAGTACTATTTATTTTGCATTATTATAAATAGTCATGACGAGCTCGTTCTCGAGATATCTATTAATGATAATTGGTAAAGGAATTGAAAAAAAAAAAGTGATAAAAATCATAATCAACTATTCTTTGATTTTCCAGGTAATGTCCTTTGAGTTTTCCGCTTCCAATCGAATCTCCGGAAAAATGAAATTATAATGTAGCGTTACATAAATTAGCTTATTTCGGTCGACAGATCTGAGTTTGGCGGTCAGCCAGCTCTCGCGTCGAACTAACTACACCGCGAAAATAAGAACCATAGAACAAGGCTACAGGCGCACCAAGCGCAATATATTATGTAAGAGGCAGCAACGGGTGTGGACAACAAACGACACATCGCATCATCACAACAACAACTCTCTGATTTTTCAACAGTACCACATTGTTTATAATAATCTTTAGCCTATCGAATATCATAATTCATTTCCTATTCTTGGATGCATAGACTCTGTTGTAACTGTAATTTGCGTGGAACATGAATAATTCCATGATAGTAAATGACGATAAAGTTTTCGGTGAATCGATTTTTTTCTATCAGGTTTTTGAGAGTATTCCTAAAGCTGTTCGGGGTAGAGCGATTCACGTGTGAATAATCACTGCAGAGGATTTCTATGGTTCCATTCTATACAGAATCCTAAAGGTTTATTGTATACGATATTGGGATATTCTTGTAGGCATTGGTAAAAATGAAGAGATGAGCACGAAAAGCACGAAGTTTATAGACATTTTTCTTATAGCCACAAAATTTCACTATAGAATCACATGAAACTTTACTCATATATAAATAATTCTCATAGAAACAATACATATAGAAAATATTTAAATATCATATACGATGAGCCTATAGGATTTCCTATAAAATGAATTCCTAGAAATTGTCTAGAAAATTTTCCAATAGAAAGGATCTATAGAAAAATTACATCGAAATTTTTTATCGACATTTTCTATGGAAATTTTCCATTGAATTTCCAATCGAAGTTTTCTATAAAATTTTTCCATTCGCGTTTCGCCCTTATCTTCGTTTATATTCCTTCAAACTCTCTATAGGACGGGATTCGGGTAAAATCGCCCTATGTCGCCTAGTTTCCGAAATATTTTTGAAAAACTGATGATGAAACAAAATCAATTTATTTGAATACTTTATATTTTTCTATCCTCAATACTGAATTAAATTTCCGAACAGCTTAAAATTAATCAAGAGGGGAAACTGATCAGTTTTGAAGGTCGTAAACTATAATTAGACTTTATGAATAACTTCCGTGACTCTTTCACGTTCTAATTAGAAAATGGAGAGATAGAGAAGAGGAATCATTGAGAAGTGAGGTCTTCAATTGTAAGGGGATGAAGAAAAACAGACGTGAGTCAGAGTGTCTTGGGAGTCTTTCAAGCTCACTATGGATTCTGCTATATGAATATAAATATCTAATAATAGATTGAATCTATGTGTATTGTAGCTGATGAGCAGAGTGAAATAGTTCTGTTGAGTGATTCCTAATCTAATGGGAATCAATATTCATGTGTAATTATTTATGATAAAACATCAAATAATTCATAGTCTATGTGTATTTCTACATACAATGATTTTATATATTTCGATGGTTGATTTTAACACAATGGAATAAAATTAAAATAATAATAATAAAAACGAAGAAAATAATGGAGGGCTAAACACAATGAGACACAATTAATTAACGTAAACTTACGGGTGTAGGTCATTTGGCCCTGGTAGTAAGAAGGGAGATACACGTGTTGCGCGTGTGGCGGTTGTCCGTATACATTCATGGTTGCCATTCCGATTTCATCACCACCTACATCGTATTATCGGATAAAGCTCACACCACCATTCATTGTTTTTAATAACTAATGGAATCCAGTCTCTTTTTTTTCTTCTTTTTTCATCACAGTTTATTTTCTCAATCAGTTTCTTCAAGATTTATGCAAGATTCCGAATGATATATTTAAGACATTCAGAAGATGAAAAGAAAAACATAACATCCTCAATGTAAGAAAAATCCGAAAAAAGCTCAACCTTCTGGAGGAAATTATAAAAAGAAAATAATCAAATGTTGAAATATCTCTCAATTTCTATTGAAGAAAAAAAAACCTATCCTATCATCCAATTGACTCACTTGAAGATCAGGACCAATCAAAAAATTCGGAGTATCTTCAAGATCATTAACGAATTGTGGAAATTATAGAATGCCACGCATAAGACAATCTTGATTGTATTGGAAGTATTGAATTCACTTCATTCGATAATTCAATAAGAATATGTTAGAGTTAAAAACACACATGGACACTGATAATTGCAATAAAACTAAATACTCACCACCTTCATCTTCACTATCACTCATAAATGTTTCTTGCATTGATTCTGGTGCTTGAACTTTATATTTTTCTTCAATTGTAATTGTTTGGGTAGTTGTGATGACAGCCTCAGTTACAACTTTCAGTGTTTCAACGACACTGATATAACCGAGTTTTTGTGCAATTGCCAAAGCAGTTTGTCCATTCTGTATTGGAATTAAGAAAAATCAATGAGAATCCAAATAATTCAGTAGTGAAGAAGTAGAACAGGATAATTCTAGTTCTCTTGCTCTTCATTATCAAATATCTCGAAAACTAAAGCGTAATTTACGATGAGACATTTTTTGCAGAGCTTCGAGAGCTACAAAAATGGTCTCAACCAAAATTTCACTATCTCGCTTATTTTTCGAGACATAAGAAAAAGGGGAATTCTGAGAAAATGGATTGAGATGATTTTTTTTCAACGATTCCGTTGGAAAACTGAGAAAAATCACGGTGGACAACATGTGTCGTAATTAATTTTTAATTTTTTTGAAAATTCGAGTTTTTTGCAGACCCTCAATTTTCTCCTGGAGAGATAGTTTTTCTTAAATTCTCAAAAATAAATGTCAATTATTTTCGTGACATCACTTTTTCATGGCATATCGGTCACTAACGCGTTCGTTCATGATTTTCACCGAACTTTTTATTTTTAAAAATAAACTTCGACATATGTTTCCTAGCGTAAATTTCCTCAGCTTTTCAATGGAATCATCAGAAAAAATAGATTTCCAATATTGTCCCTGAGTATTCGTAATTTTCATAATACAAAACATCAAAAAATAAAGAGTATGAAATAGTATATTTTGTACCTAGGCCGAAAAAACTCGCTGCGTTCGGGAAGCAAATTCTTTTCGCAGTTGACTTTTTTACGGCCAAGGTGCGAATATTATTTTTTATACCGAGGACACGAAAAGTCGTTTTTCGTGTCCTAGGTATGAAAAAGAAATAGTATCCTGTTCAATCTCTCCACTGCTGAATTTATAGGGAAGACCGAGGTGAAATGGATCAATGGGGCACAATGAAAGATTATTTTTTTGAGAATGAGGGCCTTCATAAAAAAATTGGAAAAAATTACGCAACAATCTAGGCATGTTCTCCCTGAATTTTTCAGATTTTTTCGCGAAACCAATCATTCTGAAGAAAAATCCTGCATCATTTTGCCCTGGAGTTCCATTTTGTCCCGATCTCCTCTATTAAAATTATTTAACAAAGCTACAATTATAAATGCGATTGATGAACTCACATTAGTTGTTGCATTGGGTTTAGCTTTGCTTTCAAGCAATAGATTAATAATTAGCGTATGCCCCTGTTGCGCTGCTTGATGTAGAGGTGTATATCCAGCCCCAGTACTACTGTTAACTCCAGCTCCATTTCTCAGTAGAAACCGGACCATTGACGCTTGTCCAAAATGAGCTGCTACATGTAGTGGCGTATATCCCGCCTAATAGAATTTTTAAAAGATCGATTAATAAAATGGTCAAATGAAGAAAAACGAATTATGAAAGAGTATGAGCAGGAAAACGACTCATCAAAATAAAAATACATTTTTCTCAAAATATCAATGTGATCATCAGTAAAATCCCAAGTATTCTGTTACTCAACTAAATAAACTTTAATGAACTTGCAAATTTTTCAAGGACCATGATTCACTATTGTGATTTGAATACTAATTGACGCCTAATTAACGTACTATATAGTCACGATTATTCTGTCACATAGAATGACAGCAGTATGAATAGTCAATAGAAAAGCTAATAAAAATAACTCTAATTACCTTAGTCTTAGCATCAATCTGTGCTCCATTTTTCACTAGTATTGTAGCAACATTAGTTTTATCCTCTTGTGCACATAAATGGAGAGGTGTCAGTCCGTTCTGAATAACAATAAAAAAATAATAATGATTATATTAATAATTTAATCTATTCTTTTCCCTAAATTGAACGGAGAAATTTCAATTTTACAATTAAATTCATTTTTTGAAATTTCATCATGAAGTAATTTCATTTAGAAAGAGATCAATCGGTTTAGGGGGAAGATTAATTTTTCTTGTCCATTTAAGGGAGGGATTAATGCTACTCTACCTTTGCCTGATGATTTGTATCGGCTTTATGTTCAATTAATAAAGTGGACATATCAGTGTGACCTTCCTGTGCGCTGAGATGGAGAGGGGTGAAGCCAGCCTTTGATTCTGCATTAGCTTTTGCACCATATTCCAGTAAAGTAGTGGCAATATCCATTTGATTTTTTCTCGCAGCGATGTGAAGTGGTGTATGTCCATTTTTAGCCATTGCATGAGGTGATGCGCCTTTGTCCAGCAATAATAGTGCAACATTTTGATGATCATAATGTGATGCAACATGAAGTGGTGTCACCCCATTTTTTCCTTGCGCATCAACTGGTGCATTCTTTTGTAACAAAAGTCGTGCAACATTCATATTTCCATATTTTGCTGCCAAATGTAATGGAGTAAAACCTTTTTTGGTTGTGGCTGTGAGTGAAGCTCCATTCTCCAATAAAACAGAGGCGACCTGTAAATTCAAATGGAAGTCTTTGAAAAAAGTTCATTGTATTTACTTAATACTCATTGTATTTGATTAATCAAATTTATTTTACCTCTTCCTGGCCCTCTTTAGCTGCGATGTGCAAGGGCGTATATAAATCTTTTGTCGTTGCATCAACATCAGCACCGTGTTGAAGTAACAGCATAACAATATCAACATTGCCAAGGCGTGAAGCTACATGCAGCGGTGTCTGTTCTTCCTATTAATTTCAGCAAAAAAATCTGAATTATTTCTAATTCTAGAAAATTTAGGGAAATTCTGAGGCATCCTAAATAGATCTGGAAAATCCCAATTTGAGAAAGCTCTGGAAAATTTTCCGGATTCTTCAGAAACCGTGTGAAGGAAGTTTGTCGGAGTTCAAAAGGGAAAAATTCTGGGAACTTTTAGAAAATCTCAAAAAATTCAAACTCAGAAAAAAAATCCTGATTGTTTAAAAATCAAGGAAAATTCAGAAGAATTCTAGGAAATTCCGAATTATAATAGAAATTCTCATTTTTCAGGGATCGTGTGAGCAGAGGAAGCTTGCTGGCGTTCAAAATGGAAAAATTCTGAAAAATCATAGAATATTTTGAAAAATCCAAAAACAGCAATGAAATCTCAATTTTTTTAAATATCGTGTAAGCAAATAAAGTTTACCAGAGTTCAATCCGGAGAAACCCTGGAAAATTGCGGAAAATCCTGGGTAATCTCAAATTGGGAAAAAAATCCAGAATTTCTTTCTGAATGTTTCATATTTTTTTTTTTTACAAAACGGCCAAATTAAGGTAAGTGTGGGAATTTTATGATATTCATTATATAAATGAACATTTCATATATTAGGGTGAGTGGTCCAGTAGTCAAGACTTGTCAGACAATAGTGATCGAACATGAAAAATTCGATAACTATTGATATACGTAACAATTTGGTTAGCTCTTATTTGAATTGATGACCATTCTATTGTGTTTCAAAGATTGGAAAAATGATATTTCGTTGTATAACCAATTTTTCCCCAGATAAATACGTTAAATAGTTTGATCATTAGACGAGTTCGAACACTGGTCAACTCATCTTACAAAGATTTTTTTTGTCCCTTGAATTTGTTCAACAAAAAAATTATTTGAAAAAATTACCCTTGCTCTTGCATCAACTTGAGCGCCGTTCCTCAGCAATATTCTTATAATATCAGTTTGATTAGCACGAGCAGCAAGATGAAGCGGCGTTTCTCCCCTGACAGTCGGTATATCTGGACTAGCTTCATTTTGTAATAAATATATAACGATATTCATACAGCCCATAAAACTAGCAACGTGAAGTGGTGTCAGGCCAGATTCAGTAGTAGCTTCAATACTAGCTTTATGTTTCAACAGGAGTTCAACAACTTTTATTCTATTTTTCTTGCAGGCAATATGAAGTGGTGTGAAACCATTGAGTGCCCTGGCATTGGGATCTGCATTGCGGTCGAGTAGAAGTTTCGCGACACGTACGTGACCGCAGTGGGCTGCTACATGTAAAGCTGTCAGGTAATCCACAGTTACCTCGTCCACAGGAGCCCGGTGATAAAGTAAAATTCTAGCGGCATCCACATGATCACCCTGGGATGCCATATGTAATGGTGCCAGGCCATTCTTTGTTTTCGAGCCAATAGGTGCGCCTTTTTCAATTAAAATATCTACTACCTCGTGGTGACCTGCTCTAGCAGCACAATGAAGGGGTGTGAGGCCATCTCGTGTTTTTGCCGAGATATTAGCACCCTTGCTCATTAATAAATTAACCATTTTTATTTTTCCCCATTTAGCTGCTACATGCATTGGTGTGATATTGTGTTTTGCTGCGAAATTAACATCCGCACCCTTTTCGTAGAGCAACGAGGCGATTCGATCGTTACCATAATGTGCGGCAATGTGGAGGGGCGTGAAGCCACTCTTTGATGTTACGTCAGGATTATGGTCGTTCTGTAATATTTCATTTGATTAATCAGATATATATTTCTCAGAGGAATGAGTAATTAAGGGGTAAAATATGATAAGTCAATTTTTTCGGAAGCCAACAGAGATATGTCTTTTTCATCCTAATCCTCATTTGTACCTTTTGAAATTCTCTACAAGAAAAGGATTTAAATGTAATTGCTCTATCTCACATAGTTTCCAAAATATTTGAGAAAAAAGATTAACAGAAAAAATTAATTTATTCATGAAAATTAGAAAAAGTTTTAATTACTTGAAGTAGCAATGCAGCCGCTTTGCAATCATCTTTTTTAGCAGCAATGTGTAGTGCAGGCAGTCTTACTTTTCCTCGAGTGTCATTTTCTAAGAGGACAGCGACCACTTTGTCGTGGCCTTGTTGCATCGCAACAGCCAGAGGAGTGAAACCGTCCTGTAAATTGTAATTTAATATCATATCGATTATGAATTATTAGGCTAGCTTACTAATGAATTTTATGATACCTCGGTGGCGAGAGTCTGGTTTGCTCCTTTGTTGAGTAAGAACTTGACGACGGAATCATGATTCTCTTGGGCTGCCATGTATAATGGCGTGAAGCCATTTTGTGATTGTGCATTTACAGATGCCCCTTTTTGAACAAGCAGTTGCACTACTTCTTCTTGTCCAGCTATTTAGAAGAGTCATGTCATTAGTATAGGGGAAGATGGGGTGAAAAAGGGATCAGGGGTAAAATGGACACATTTTAGTTCTGATGTTTCATATCATGAAAATTGCCAGAAATCAGTGGGAATATTTGAGATAGAATTTTTCGAATGATTTCATTGAATAGCTGAGGAAATATACGTAGAGAACCATATGTCAAAATCAATATTTTTCATAATTTTTCAAACATTCAACTTTTTCAAATATTTCAAAAAATGTTGAAAAACTTCAAAAAATTAAAAAATCATAATTTTATGAAATATTTTTCACCAGGAATTTCCTCAGCTTTCCAATGGAATCATTTAGGGAATTTTCTCTTGACCATTTTATCAGAATTCCCATTTTACCCCACTTTCCCCTACAAAAACATTAATATTGTTTCTCCGATAAGTTGTTTTTCTATTATTTATTTTTTGCGAATTTTTCGAGAACTAAGCGAGATAATAACATTGTAGTAGATACCTTTTTTTGTAGCTCTCGAAATTCCCTACACAAAAAGGTTTCAGGGACAATTGCGTTATCTCGCTTGATTTCTGAGAGGTTCCTCGAAATAAATGCCAATAAAAAGGGATTCATTCGGATCCAAAAGCACTTACCGAGAGAAGCTATATGCAGAGCGGTGTTTCCTTTTTTGGTAGCAGCATCGACTGTTGCACCACGTTTTAAGAGCTCACGTACTATTTCTAAATGACCATCTTTGGCTGCCAAGTGAAGAGCATTTAAGCCATTCTACAAGAAGAAAAAGAATTAATAATCGAATTGACGATAAAAAAAGTATAGGGGAACGTGGAGTAAAATGGACATTTCAATTGAACGCTTCGAGATCGAGATTTTCTAATGATTCCATCGGATTACTGGGAAGATTTTAAATGGAAACCATGTGTCTGAATTATTATTTTTCAATTCTTTTGAAAATTTTACTTTTTCAGTCAAGTTCTGGAGGAGTTCAACTTTTGAAAATCGAAAAAATTCATTTTTTCGACGATATCTCTGGTTCTATTGGTCGGAGCGACCTAGGGTTGATCTCAAATAAAAGATGATCTTATTTCTCATCGATCTATGTGGCTCAAATTTTTTTTAATTAATTTTTCAAATACTTATACGCCATTTTCTGAAAATTAGTTCTTGCTCTATAAGTATTTAAAAAATTGATGATTTCTTTCAAACCACATAAATCGATGGGAAATGAGCTCCCTTTTCATTCAAGATTAATCTCGGGTGCTCGAACCAATGGAACCAGAGATATTCTCGAGAAACTGAAATTTTTCAAAAACAGAAGAGTTTCACCTTCAAATCTTGAGCAAAAAATTGAATTTTTGAAAAATTCAGAAAAATAACTTCTAATATATGATTTTCATTGGAAATTTCATCAGTTTCTTAATGGAATCGCCAGAAAAAATCTATCTGAAATATTTCAATCAATCTCGAATAATCTTCATAGCATGAAATACCAAAACTAATACGTGTCTGTTTTGCCCCTTGTGTCCATTTTACCCCAACTTCCCCTGGAATTAATTTGTATTGATAATTGCATACAGCGTTTGAAGCGTTAATATCAACACCGGATTCAAGAAATTCTAGGACTTTTTCTAGTTGTCCAGCTCGTGCTGCACGAAGAAATGCTGTACTCGGATCACTCTGTAATCACAAAAAATAAAGAATTATTCATCTGAATTAAAGACAATTTGTTATCACCAACAATTTCATGGATGGCAAGAGTCAAGGTATTCGAGTTATGTTGTGCTGATGTATGCTGACTCGAAGGTTACGAGAACCTAATAAGACAGTGCAATTTGACTACGTCATGACTATTTTTATCACGATATTCGAGTAACGAAGATACGGACGAATGAATGAGTTGAGAATTCCAGTGACATACGATTAAAAGAAAAAGTATGCAAGTAAAGACTGAAATAGAGATGAAATAAACGAAAACAAATTGGGCTTTCTGCGTTGCAGTAATACCACCTTATCAATCAAGTGGATCAAGGAAAATACATTCATGTTTGTGGATTTATTTAAACTTGTACTTTTACTTGTTGAAGAGAATATCGGGAGATTATTCCCGTTCTGAAGAGGTAAAGCAAGGACAATATTCTCAATGGAATATATCAGAAATTAATGGAGATACGGCTTTTTTGCCGAATTGTTTGTTATAGAGAATTTGAAGACCTACAAAAAAGGTTGCAGATAAAATCGCGTAGTTCTAGTAGTTTCGTAGATATTACTCGAAAAGACTCAAATTTCAAGGTTGAGAAGATAGAAAAGCCCTTTGCCTTTTTTGCCATTGGTTTTCAGAAATTCCCATTCTTGCCGTTTGTTTTTGAAGAATAATTTGAAAACTAAGGGGGGTAGGGTGACTTGCTCTTGGTGATGGGCGACCTCCGAAAAAAATAGATTTTCGAAGAATTAATCTTTAGAAAATACGATTTTTTGAGAATCGATTTTTCAAAAAAACGAATCGAGGAATCGATTGATATATAAGTAGATATTGAGCGTAGATGCATATTTTTAACATAATTTGGTTTAAAAAATTACGTAAGAAAAATTATCTGAAAAACATTCGAAAAAATCATGAAATCAACTTCCAATTGATCAATTTCAAATATTCGATTAATTGATACGACTTCTCGCATTTAATTCGATATGTCACATCGAAAACTAAGCGAGATAGGGCGATTTCGTCCGAAGCATATTTTCCAATAAATTTTAAATACTACCGAAAACTATCGGAGCAAAAAGGGAGTATCTCGATTAGTTCCAAAAATATAAAAAAAATATATATTTGGCAAAAAAATAGACTCATCCTGTTTTATCTTCCCGCTACTAGTTCTATAAGCGTCTTTTCTTCAAGATGGAGAAAAAAAACATTCTCTTAAAGTATTTACAGATTCCCTCATCTTTACTAATTACCTTTTTTTTAGACGCTCTTGTGAGATACTAATTGATTTTAACAATTTTGCAGGTTTTTGAAATCTTTTTAGAGAATTTCAAAAGTCACTAAAAAGGTTTCAACAGAAATAGTGCCAACTTGTTTAATTCCCAGAGTCAGAAAAAATAAATGGAAAAAAAATAAACTTTTGTAGAGATGAGGTAACTTGCAAATAACGTAACTATCGTTTTTAGAATAGTATCGTTTCATTGATATAATATGTAATATTTATCTCATAATCCCCCACCAAAGAGAAAAACAAACAGTCTGCTATAACATAAATTTCACGGACTCGCTCGAACGCCTACGGCTGTAATAATCTTGACCATGGTTTAACTCTTACCAAACCAGTATTTATCAAAAGCAATCACGTCATCATTTTGTTTTTTCTCTCTTTTTTTTAAATGGAAAGTTGGAAAGATGACGACAACACAGATGATTGTAGGACAAAAAAAATTCTGAATGTCAAGAGGAATAATGTGTTCAAACAAGTCTCGACAGCTTCCCTTTTAACTTCTATATAATAGTACCCTATATTGAATTGCACTGGGTTCATTGAATGAAGGTGTGCGCAACTCATTCTCCTCTCCCCTCCGTTTTCATTAGCATTGCACTTGACCTGCTATGCAGAACAATAACTCTGATTTTAATCCTACAAAGTATAAGATCAAATAGCCAAAAGGGAATATTGGGAATCCGATATTGAAAGAGAAATCAAAAGTTTAAAGCGACAATAGGATAAAAGGGTAAATATGCAGAATAGCGGCCTATAAAATTTAATAATTATCAAAGTCAAATCTTCGGAAAAAAACATGGAATGCGCAAGGGAAGTTTGAACTCACAACCATCTGATTACATGTCAGATGCTCTACCAATTGAGCTATTGCAAGTTCCTATACTGTCCTCCAAATCTTTGACCAAGATACACGGAGAGAAAAATATAGGAATTTTTCTGAATGATTTTTTTAAAAATTACCATGCCGCTCCATAAACGGGATGCAATTTGCTTCTGAGTCGAAAGATTCCCATGCTCCACATCATAATCTTTGCTGTTTATTTCTTTAAAAAAATAGCCATTTTACACTTCGCTTTGGATTGAAATATCTCGAAAACTACTCAAAAGTTATCAAGACATGCTGTGAATGAAATTTAGAGGACAGATTAACGAATGAAATAAGCAAAACTCCGGTTTTCTACCACTCGTAGTTATTAAGATATTAATTTTTTAATAAAAAATTCAGAAAGGACGCCCGAGCGCCCATTTATTTGCTATCGGGCCTCGTCCATTGTTCCTGAACTACTCATTAAAAAATTGATATCTCGGAAACTACTGGTCGTAGAAAAACGGCATTTTGCTTATTTTCTTCGTTAATTTTCCCTCTACATTTCATTCACAGCATCACGTCTCGATAAATTTTGCATAGTTTTCGAGACATTTCAATCCAAAGCCAAGTGTAAATGACCAATGGCTCATGTACCGAAAACAGTCGAAGGTACCCGAATAGCCTCTTCGTTCACCCATTATGAGGCTGGCATGGGAAAAATTCTAAAAAAAATTTATAAAAATTCTTAGTAGCGTATGAAAATTTCTAAGGGCCCAATGATTTATCATTTGTCGGATAGATAATTTTTCCTTAGCTTTGAGAGAAAAAATTATTAGCTAATATTTTTGTAATGCTACGTAACAGTTATTGTAATATTTTATCTTGAAAATTTTATTGGTCCTATTACTAATTGCCATGGCAAAGACATTTTCTCCATTAGTAGACTCATGAAATACCCCCGGCCTGTATTTTGCATCCACATTATGTCGCTGAGCATCATGATTTTTCAGAGAAATTTCTCTCCGTGTATATTACATCATTTCCTCCACCACCCTTCCTGAGGCAAATTTAAATTGAATTATTTTATTTATTTTTAGTGTCATATTTTGCATATTTACCGATAAACGATCCCATTAATATTTAATATTAATATATCCCATTATTTAATATTGGAAGAATGGAAATGAATCCGATAATTAATTTATCCCATTAATATTAATTTCCAATTAATTTTTTTTCGTATTATTTCTATTTATACTTTTATATATGTACGAGAACGATCGCGCGCTACGCGCGCCCAATTTATATCTGATGGTTCGAATATATAAGAAAAAATGTGAAGATCTGCGATATGAATTTGTCGAAATTCTGCCGATGGGGGAAATGATTTTTTCTTCTTTTAATTGACCAATGAGGAATCGGTCTTACGCACTTCGATAATTTTCGACTCTTGACTATGTTTATCTTTGTGTATGCTGTATTATAGGACCAGCAATTAAATGCGCGCTGTGGAACCTTTTTCTTGCAAAAACAACTTCCGATCATCATTTTTTCACATATTCGATTAATCGCATTTAAATTCGATATATCGCAAGTTCCGTAACACCAGCTTTAGTATTTAGGGAGATTCCACATATTCGATTAATCGCATTTAAATTCGATATATCGCAACTTCCATAACACCAGTTTTAGTATATGGGGATTTCACATATTCGATTAATCGCATTTAAATTCGATATATCGCAGCTTCCGTAACACCAGTTTTAGTATATAGGGATTCTTTTTTCCTTCCAATTTTCCAAAATTCAAATATCAAACCATCTGTGATCGAATGAACTGGATTCCTTTATCGGAATCAGACCTTTATGAAAAAATTGAGAAGATGCTCTAGCATGTCTGTATTGTAGGGGGATTTTTCGAAAAAAAATTTTCATAAAGACCTTAACTCTTAATAATGAAGAATTATTGAACTTTTTTACATCATGTAATTCATATTATTATTATAGAATTGTTTATTACTTTTATTAGTCAATGATGGGAGCTTTTATCTGATTCAGTACTGGAATCTTATATGCATCTGTAATGAATATGGAAGGAAAACGTGAGACGCATATGTTATGAGTATGCAAGGTTTTGCAGTTGTTTATGATCATTCGATTGCCCAATTATTTATTTTTTGATGAAAGAATTCTTTTATGAAGCGAAGAGGTAGAACAGGTTAAATGTATTTTTTTGTTGTATACTTTTTTGAAAATATGTCAGAAACTAATGGAGATATACACCCTTTTTGGCCTAATCCTTTACCTCTTGAAAAAAATAATCGATGTAAAGAAGGCATATCTCCATGAGTTGTTGACTTGCTTTGAATCATTCTCGAATAATTTTCATGCGTTGTTGCACTCGAGAAGGCTCGTTTCGCGCCTGTCTGACCTAGTTCCTCCGTAAATTAAAAAAATCAAGATTGTGTTTCTCAGTAACTGGAGCTTAGACGCAAATTTAGACTGTCATTTATTATTGAAGACTCACGTAATTGTCATTTTCTCAATCCACGATGAGCTAGCGCAATTTAAAACGACACATTCATTGTTGTTAACGAATTTCTAACTTCCAGAGTTTTAATTACGAGAACGATGAATCCGTGATAATTATCCGGTATGTAAAAAATATGTAGGGGAGACCGGGACAAAATTAACTATAATTTTTTTTTTTTAATATTTCAAGCTATTATTATAATTTTAGAGATTATTATGGAATGCCGTATTGTTGTTGTTGGTCAGAAATTGACAAAATGAACGAAAAAATGAAGGAAATCTTTATATGAATAAAACTGAGAATTATTCCAAACTTATAAAACTGATTTTTAAACTAGCGTCAATTTACATCCAATGAGTCATTTTCTCGAAGGTAATTTCAAATCTATATTTATGCATCTTTCTTCATTTTTCAATATGTTTTGATTTCTATTCTTGATACAGTTGACTTTCAGTAAAGTTGCACCCACTGAAGTTTCCTTCTCTCTAAAGTTGTAAGGGTAATTCCACTAAAGCTTTTCGTTGGTTCCCCCATTCTAATTCGTTTGAGAGCCAATCAGAGTTAAGTTTAGAAGCGCGGCAATTTTAAATGTAGGGATGAGTGGGGCAAAATTTACAAATCCCAAATCATTTTGACCATCAGGTTCATTTTCTCCCCGTTTCCCCTACTTTGAGACATATTTTAACGTGCTGCGCATTAAACTGCGCATAGGAGAATGCTCTAGTTAAGGAGTAGCAATAAGGACGAAACAAAACTTTGGTAAATAGTTCTGGAAAAACGTGGAAATTTTAATGGAAGTCTCGTGTATTTCAGTGCAGCTTTGCTGCATTTGACTGCATTCTCGCTCTATCTTTGACTATCCTGTTTCCCGCTACGATTTTTTGTAACCACCAAAACGACCAATCAGAGAGCATCTAGGCGGGCATATTTAAATTTTGAAAGTTCAATTTGTTAATGGCGTTTTGCGCTGCGCAGACTGACGCATATGAGACATGAGTGTGACGTGGTGGGACCAGAAGGATGTGTCAAAGATAGAGAATCGTCCTGGACGGACGAGTCAAATATAGAGGAATTCCACTATATGTACCTTTGTTCAATCAATTCCTACAGTTTCTCGAAAAGTTTTATTATATCCGTCGTCATTCACTTTTTTTTTTACCAACAGTCAACTGTATTGTAGTTGTGGTTCACTGCGCTCTTTTCGTCACGCTCTACAACGAAGGTACTCGCTCTCTATTCCATCTTGTTGCTTTCCGTTTTCCTCTCTTTGGCAACAGCAACAAAGAGATTTTAGCACATTCCGGTAATATGCAAAAATATATCTACACTGAGAAAGAACATTTCTTGTCTCAACTAAGGTTCACTGGTGAAAAGTAGATAATAGTCATATTCATATGCTTATTCAGCGAAATCAGAATGATTTACTTTTACTAAATAAATTTATTTGGGAGAAATAATTTTTTTTTCAGTGTAGCAATGGGTTTCCTCTCTTCTTTTTCGGTTACATTTTTTTTGGCTTATCGTGTAACTTAGACAAGTTATACCAGAATTTTTTTTTTTTAATAAAAAAAAAATACCAGCATTTTTGTACTGTCATCGTACTTGCAGGGAGTTTAGTTCTCACTAAATTCATCGAGATTTTCAATTAAATTAAACTACCTATTTACTTGCTATGGGAGACCCTTCTATACCGTTTCTATGGTTGAATGGCCTTTTCAGACCCTGAATAGTAATAAAATTTATCTCCTTTATATCGGTCTATTCTCTGTGTTTGCTTCTGTATCCTCATTCTACCCCTCGGCTATTTATTTTGGTTTCTCCCTAGCCGGATCTACAACGGTAATTTTTTTTTTCTATTATACCATGAAGTCATCTGTGGGCCCACGAACTTTTATGCCGTTACTCTTGGTCCGTAAACCTCAAACTTTTAGAATCTCAGCGAAAAACGAGTATTCCAGTTTAAAATTGATCATTTATTTAGATAGTTTAAATAGCCATCATCACGAAAGTTGATAAATTATTTAATCACAGAAAAAAATTTTGATGTCATGTCAAGAGCATTTTCAATGTCCGCTTCTTTTATAACGTGGTCAAGGCCAATTGACGTACTTAAATAATTGTGTTTTATTTGTGATATGCCGTCATTTTTTATCTTACGTCATCTTGTATGAATCATACAAGGGAGATCATAGCGGATGAATTCTGAATGAGTTTATTTAGATAAGAGATGCTCCGATTTCTTGGAGAAAGTCAGACAGACTCTGGCATTATCCAGAGTAATAATGCCTCATTAGCTAATGCTACAAATATTGAGGGGAGAGTTGGGCAAAATAGACCCGCATGGCAACATGATCTAGGAATTTTTTTTCTGACTGAAGGACTTCATGAAACAATCTGACAAAATTTGAGGAGAGGCTCCAAGGATGTGCATGTCGTTAGGGAAGTTTTTGACATTTTTTCATAGACACCTTTAATCTCAATAAAGAACCCTAATTATTTCGATCCGCAAGTCCATTTTGCCCCATTCTCCCCTATTATCTCAATTTTTCAAGATCGAAGCCCCCATTATTAATAGATTATTGACACACTTTGCTAATCTAAGAAAAAGTCGTAAATAGAGCTCTAACTTTCAACTGAAAAAATCAAACTTTCCAAAAAAATTTCAAAAATGAATTTTGATAGATATTCTCTAATATAAATTTCCTCATCTTTTCAATGGAGTCTTCAGAAGAAACCTATCTTGAATATTTTCATTGAATCAGAGTAGAGACGTTGGGGAAATATAACCGGTTAGTTGACGGTAACTGACCAAATGATAATTACTGACCTTTTTGGTAAAAACAAAATGACCAAGTGTCGTTTCACAGAGCTGCCTAATTTCTCTTACTACCGTCAGTTTTCATCTAAGTAAATTTTCATAATTCGACCATGTATTTTTGCCATTCAATGAATTATCGAATATTTCAATTCACATGCATGTCCTATCTTGATCCAATTGAGCAATCTTGCTCAATTTTAGAGAGATTTCATTAAGAATGAGCATGACGATGAACCGATTTGTCTTGTTTTATCTGTTCAGTACGTAAATCAGTATGTAAGATTTAATAGAGGAATTTCGTTAATACAGGTTTCACTCAGCCTTTCCTCGTCAACAATAGAAAATGAAAAAAATCTGAAAAATTACATAAAATGACCGTGTCTTGAAATTACGGCAATTTCGCAACTATATTGATGCATTCCTGATCACGTCAATTCATTACTAACAGTCTGGAGAGATTACGGTAACTTTGCGACTATATTGACGGATTCGTGATCGCCTAATTTTATCATTGACAGTCCAAAGAAATGACGGTAATTTTGTAACTATATAGACTTTTGATCATCAAATTTTATTACTGAGTATCCAGAAAAATGACCGTCATTTTGCAACGGAAATGAATGGTCAGGTTGGAAAATGGTCAGTTAATCACTGGCCTGACGTGTTTTGAAAATTACTGTAATTTCACATCTCTAATTCAGAGCAATTCACATATAAAGCTTGCTTTAAAAATTTGTAGTCTTATGTCATCAACAACTGATTACTCCTAATTCCGCATTTGAACTCATAGCGATGCAAAGGTTGATAGAATTAATCACAGATCTATTTTTAAACTTCAATTTACAACTAAAAAACACATTATTCACTAGTCTCAGGTTCATGTAATGTTCCTCTTAGTTAATGTCTCCTCTTAAATACAGGAGATGAAAGGACCAGTCAGAATTGAAAGTGAAATGTTTATACTTTTTAAATTGATGATAGTTTGAAATGTCTAGAGCATCCTTATTACGTTACGTCACTAGTAGCTCCTTCATTTTGAATCGTTCATTCGCTTTTGTCAAATGTTTACGTCCGGTATGTAAAGTAGGGGAGATCAAAGCAAAATGATCCAGGATTTCTTTCGGGGTGAGGAATTTTACTAAAAAATCTGCCAAATTTGACAAGATGCTTCAACATGCCTACATTGTTGGTGAATTTTTTCAAACTTTTTTTTGGTATCTCGGTTCATTTTTCCCCGCAGATCATGAGTCTGGAACCATTTTGTACTAATAAGAACCATTTCGTTGATAGGATTGCCCTCACGAAACGCCCATGCTAAATTTATTTGTCTGTATGTATGTATATATGTCACTAAGTGGGGCATTTGGAACATGGTGGGGTTTAGGATCGATATGAACGCGGCAGTGCTTGCTGCAGGCTCTCCTCTTCACTGTTTCCCTTCACTACCCTCGCAAGTGTTTACATATTTGATTATGGTTATCCATATGAAAACGCTTGGTCACATTTGCCTTTTTTCTCAAGCCCCATGGATACAAAATAGTGTAGCAAATGAGCTCCGTATCAATGCATAAATATAATATCGTAACCTTAGGCACAAAGGGGCGTAAGTGAAATAAATAAGCACAGGACTTACGTCACTTGGTTTCTGAGGTGAAATATAGTATGGTCAGCCTAGGAACAAAGTGGCGTAAGTGCCATGGTTATTTACAGCACTTGTGCCATTTTGTTTCTGAGATGACGATATATTTCGGACGAATATGTTCTACATTCTCGAAATTTTTTTGGAGGCAGTCTTCGAATTCAAATCTAAGCTTCCTGTTCAGCGCTTCTTCATTACTTAGCTGAACTATTTCTCAAAGGATTCTGCATGTTCCTAAAGATTTTGGAGTCGCAAGATATTTCAACTTGAAACCGCAAAATATGTGTATTAGCAAGAAGTTCTTCAGCCTTTGAAATAATTCCGTTATTTATTCATTTTTCTCAGAGCCTTTGTGAAACGTTTCGCACGTCTATTACAAGGAATCCGACTATGCTGCTCATTTCAAGTTTAATTCCTGAAGTAAAGAATTGGAATTGTAGAGAGTGAGTGTATACATAGGACGACATATGCTATACTCGTGACAAAGAGCCATTTAGTTCCAGACCGTCAGTCGAACGGCGAAGACTGAAATCGATACCTCTCCTGCTGTTTCTACTAGTTAGATACTTATGAAAGAGGAAAATCATGGACAATAACCACCTTACAATACTGTAGATTTCCAATAAAATTTCACCCATTAAAGTTTCCAGGATTCTTCCATTAAAGTTTCTCGTTGGCTCCCCACACATGTATTTTTGGACATATTTTAGCATTTTGCACATCGAAGTGCGCATAAAAATGCTCTACCGGAAAAATAGGGATGAAGACGGAACAATAATTTGAAAGAGTGGTCCTGGACAGACGTGTCAACTTTTTTGGAAGTCTACCGTAATGGACTGGATGAATCCTACACAATTTTTAAACAATGGATGTGATCGACCAAAATAATATCCTCGCCTATGCTTATGCAGAAAACTTAAGCCGCTTTGATCCTAAGAGGAAAATATGTAGAAGAGACCGGATCGAAACGATCTGGGATTTCTTTTTGGAGTGCAGGACCTGATGAAAAAATCGAGAACATGCTCCAACATCTCTAGATTGTTCGGTAGAAGTTTAATGGGGGGGGGGGGGGGGGTTCTGAGAACTTTAACGAAAGAGGAACTTTAATGGGTGTAACGTTATTGGAAGTCTACTGTAAAGAGAATAGAATGTCTATAGCGTTTACAATGAGCTTCTAGATAACTTCCCCTATCAGCCCAGTTCATTACGCCATGAAGCATTCTCCTATGCGTATTCCAGTGCTCAGAATGTTAAAATATATCCAAAAATACATTTGGAAATTCTTTCTTCCAAATTCAATTCTGATTGGCTTACTAAAAAATCAGAGTGGGCAAGCAACGAGGAACTTTAACGGAGGAGGAAGTTTAATGGGCGGAACTTTATTGGGAGTCTGCTGTACCGTTTTGAATTATAACTGCATAGAATTTTGTCATGGGTTTAATTTGAAAAATTGACAGAAATTTGGAAAAAAATTTAATCGAAAGAATCAACTTATCTTGTTCTACCTCACCACTGCTGATTTATATCTATTGATTTTCAACAACAGCTGCACAAATATCTTCAATCATGCGAATATCAGTATTAGTACATGCATCAATTTTTGGAACTCGAGGCCAATTACATATCTCGAGTCGCAGATTACTTAAAATGATGATGCAGCTCGATGACGCATGAGTTGGAAATTATAGTAGTGAAGAGGTAAAACAGGACAACTCGATTTTATCATTCAATTTTTAAAGAATATCGCGGAAAATAAGCGAGATGGGTGATTTCACCTCCATTATTTTTCGGAAGCTATTGAAATTCTCAAAAAAAAAAGACAAGGTAAAATTGCACTACCTCGCCTAATTTCCGAAATATTATTAAGAAAAAGATTGGGGAAAAAATCGAATTATCCTGATATAACAAGTGTCATAGAGAAAATTCTTTCTTACTTCTCCCATTGTATTCTGCACTGAATAGGGGTGAGTGGGATAAAATAGACCACATGATCTAAAAAAAATTTCGTAGTGGAGGAGTTGGTGGAAAAATCTGAAGAAATTAGAGAAAATCTTTCGACGTGGAAATTGTTGGTGAATTTTCAAAAAGAAATTTGTAGTCTCCTTCACTCTAACAAAAAATCCTAAATCATTTCGATTCGCAGGTCTCTATATTTTTCAAATGTCTATCGTAAAACAGTCCACCCTTTTACAAAGGCTTTTGCATCAAATAGCGTCTAGGAACATTAGTTACATGAGAATAAAAATCAATATGTTGATTCCATGAGTTTCACAACAAAAATTCGAGGGAGAGTGAAAAAATTACTCTCTACTCATTAGTAAATTAATTGACACGTGAAGACAGACGAAGAGAAAAGTCAACTATCGAGCAGATCAAATTTTCTAAATCCAATATGAAGAAGTTCTGGTATTTTTCTCTCTGTTATAAAAGTATTATTAATAACTCCTCGTCATTCAAATTCATGGCTATTATCTGGCAGGAAATTTTTCATTACACTTGGGTGTGAATTGTCTGCGATCGTTCTCTCTATATGAATGTTTATTGCTTGATTTCATGGATGATGCTTTTACTAATGCATATTAACTACGTTTCGTCAGACCCTCAATTTTTTTTTCTCGGTAAAAATATTAATAATACTAAATTGATAACATTGAATCAATTGGATATGCTTTTGTTCTCACCAAATTATTTTTTATATACAATTTCAAGGGCTACAAAAAAAGTCCCTACAAAAATTGCCCTAACACTATTATTATATGTTAGCGATTATAGAAAAAATGTCTGGAGGTGAATGTTTGAATGTTCCCTAGTAGGACGTAATGAGATAATGAGACACGATTAACCATTTGAAAAATTACTGACATGACAACAAATTATATGAGGAGCGAAAGATAAAAAGGATAAGTTTTTTTTCATCCTTTATTTTTTTTGAGATTATCTCTGAAAATAATGAAGTTACGCTCTTTTTCCTTGATCCCTCTTTGTAACACATGAAATTCTCTACAAGAAGGGCTCAGAGTGAAAAGGGTGTATTTCCATTAGTATTGGAAATGAAGATGATTCTCTTCATTCATGACATCTTTGGAATCAGAAATTCGCTCTAAATTCCTAATCTCTGATCAGCACCGGCGAATTGAAACGTTCAAGATCCAAATGTGTTTTCTTTGAATCAGGGAGATAGGGAAAAAAAGGATCAACGATATACCAACTGTGGAATTATCAATATAGGGGAAACCGAAGCAAAATTGATCTGCAAATTAATATTATTCGGGATTTTTTTTTCAGAGTGAAGGAATCCACGGAAAAATTTGAAAAAATTCATCAGCAGTTTTCACATATTGGAGCATCTTCTCAAATTTTTTCCGATTCTTTCATGAAGTCTCTCACGCCGAAAAGGAATCCTGAATCATATTGACATGGAGGTCTATTGTGTCCCACTCTCCCATATGCCTAAAACCTTTTGAGAACCAATTGCTAGAGTAGCGAATCAGAAATCCAAAACCCAGGAGTTCGAGTCCCATTCAAGTATTCCTGACTTTTTCCGAGTTTCTTTCGGAAATTTTTTCCTTTACCTTTACTTGCCCAAGCAAACTGGGCGTTAGTGGAACTGTGAGGATCGAAATTCGATTAGAAAGTATAAGAACTCTCGGTAGTTAGTAGAATAGCGGACCAGTAATTCGAAAGTCGTGGGTTCAAATTAGAGATGTAAAATTACCGTCATTTTTTAGATGTGTCAGGTCAGTCGTAAAATGACAGTTTCCTGACCATTTCTGACCTGATCTGTAGTTTCTGTTGGAAACCGACGGTAATTTTTTTTTATCGTCAATAATTATGTTTTGTGATGAAAAATCATCTATATGGATGAAAAATGACGGTAATTTTTTATTTCAGTCACTTTTCCGGTCATTTTTGTCTAACTTTTCTTTTTTTTTTTTAACGCATGAAGCTTCAAAAGGGGAAAAAAATATCGAGCATTACATTTCAATGAAATTTGTATTATGTAATACAATGAAGTGAACGCCAATATTTCGCGTGAATTTTGCTCTCCAAAATGAGGTAACAGAGGAAAAAAATTGAATTCAGCTATATAGATGTAAACTGACTGTAATTTAAATAATGGGTCATTTTTCTGACGCAAGATTTGGTCAGTTTATTCCTGATGAAAACCGTCAGTAATTCAGCTTTGGTCAGCCATATGTAACTTACCAGTAAAATGACGGTAAACTTACCAGTCAGTTTACAGTTTTACATCACTAGTTCGAATCCCGTTCGGGCATTCCTGACTTTTTCCCAATTTTTCTTTTCTAAGATACCTACATTTAGAATCGCAAAGTCCATACTTTTTCGATAAGATAAGCGTATTACAAATGCACTGTAATAGCAATCCATTTCATATGAAACGCACCTCCTTGCGTTGCTGTAAGGGGAAAAAAGGGTTTCCACCATTGGCTAAATTCGTCCCTGAAAACAGCATACAGCTTACCTGTTTGCCTGGTCGTGGGAGTGTTTCCATATTCGTTCCAGCAACAACCGGAGCCTTCTCCGATCCACCGTTCTGTTGTACGAGGTTGTCAGTGGCGCCAATGTTGGTACCATCACCCCCACTACTCCCCTTAGTATCTTCAACACCCGTCATCCTTCGGCTCTATATTTCCACCCTCTGGGAGACAGCACTGCTCCCACGTTCCCCCTCACGTCTATCTGTCTTTACGCTTATTTCCACACCCTTATAATTTTCTCCCCCTTTTTATTTTTTTCGGCATACACTCCAGAATTGTAAATCACTTTTTATTTAATATTTCACCTTTTTGCTGTATTGTCAGCACTTTCTCCTGCAATTTTGTTCCCTAGGACAAAGAATTACCATGAATTTGTCGTATTTTGATCAGATTTCTGCGTCAAAAAAAAAAAAATTTCATCACTATTTGAATGTTTTCCGAATTTTTGAAATTACTTTAAAAATATTTCGCGAAATTTCGTCAAATTAAAAATATACAAGACAATTGTGAATATACCGGCTTCGAAGATTCAGAAAAATGAAAATAAACCGATGCACTTTTACATGCAATCCAAGGATTTTTGCTTCTGAATGAATCCTGCTCGAAAGTACCGGTGCCCCCTCCATTACGAACGTGGCACACCAGATTCTATATATGCATCTTACGTTTCCAATCAGAATGCCAAGGCATGAAAGCCCAAAATAAATTCTACACATACAACCCACCTGAAAAGAGAACCGCACCCGAGTATAATACTCCGTAAAAAATTCCTTCTATTTTACATTGCAACTTAAATTGTACTTGGAAAAAGCGCAAATATTTACAGTACTAAAAAATTTGATTGTACCAGCGGATGTGATAAATAGTTAGTTGATTTTTAATTGGGATTTAAAAAAAAGAGAAATAGTTGAACTCTAGTGCACCGGATCGAAGACAACAATCGCGCACCTCCTCATCGATTTTGGAGTCATTCTCCGTAACCCGCTTCGTAATGTTTTCTTTTTTCCATGAATTTGGTTTATTGAAAATATACTGCAGTTGACCATTTTCCCCTCTCAAAGAAGCAAATACGAGAGCAAAGAAGAGATTGTAAAATTAATATTATCATACATTATTTGTAATGTAATTTGATGATAGATCTGCCTGATGCTACGGTGAAAAAAAAAAAAGGAAAGAACACAAATACACAACTGGACTTGCTTTTTTTCATATATCGGACTCAATCTCATAAAAACTTGTATTGGAGATGGAAACCCACATAACATAAAATCACTGTCAAATGACAAATATATTAAACATTTCACTCATCCACGATAGTTCATTGTAATACACTAATTTTTAATTGTTCTTTTCGTTCTTGCCTTGAATAATATCAACGCATTGCTCTGCAATTCGATATTTTTTTTTGATTGTCGACAAGTGACTGCCCTTCCTGAGTCTCTCCTCTTCGTCTTTACGGTGCGCGATTCTATGCGCAGCTGACCACCTATTGAGTTTACCGAATTTAGAATTGGAGCAGATGGCGCAGAAGCTTTTACGTCACTAGGGTCCCTAAAATCTGAAGTTTCATGAAGACGATTGGCCATTTTCATCATTAGGGTCCCTAGAACTTGAAGTTTTATGAAGAAGTTTTTGGGTCACTAGGGTCCCTAGAATCTGAAGTCTCATGAAAACGGCTCATATGATTGAAATTTTCCCCTAGACTGGAGAATTCCCCTAGGGACTCTAGCGTGATGAATATTCACTAAGTCAATACTGGGACACTTCTCAATTTTTATCAGTACATTATAAAACATCACGGGGCAGGAAAAAATAAAGTAATAAATGAGTAACAAAAATACAGAACGACTGTGCATAAGTATACATACCAAATAATAAAGTAGAATTCAATAATTAACGATAAAAGCCTGTATCGAAGAATGACAGAATTTGAAGATAATGATAGTAGTGAACATGCTAAAGTCGTTGATGGGACTGTCACGAGGAACGTTGCCATGGCGGAAGATCAGTCTGGCAATGAATCAGCATTAGTCAGGGAAAATAATGAAAATCCAGAAAATAGTCAAGTAAGTAATTCAATCAATTTTAATTACAACCACAAACTAGATTCTTTATTAATAATTTTTCGATTGTCAGATAGGCAACCAGGGTGAAGCTGATAGCATTCAGGCACAGGCCCTAAAAAATCAACCAAGTCGATGGGAGTCTTTTTTTGCAGTTACAAAGTCGTTAATAATAAGATCGTTGATTATTTACTTCATCACTTCATTCTTCAAACGTCCACAAACAGATACTGCACCAGCTACTGTTGGTTCCGCTGGTGCACGTTTGCCAGCTGTAAATATCTTTGAAAATGGAACATTATTCGATTTATATGTGTTCCTCTCGGAATCTGAATATTTCAGTAATTACGAGGATAATCAAGCATTAATATGGCAAGAAAAAGGTTTGGTATACGGGGACTGGTTCTCTGGGCCGAATCGAGATGGGACACGAGAAATTTTCCACACATTTGAACCTTCGAAACAATTAATTAATAATGGATCAATCTATATCCACGTGTATGCAGCTAAAAGTGGAAAATCATTGGACAGCAAAAATCTCGTACGAGACGGCAATCAAATACGATATAATGATAATAACATTTGTTATACAAAGAAATTGTTTAACAAGTTCAAAAAGATGAAGTATGAGAAAAGGCATAATTTATTAACTGGTGAAACAACTGCTACTGCAGAAGAAATTAAAAAAGCAGAAATGGTGAATCACGAAATTGTCTCACATTGGCATCCAAATTTAACGATTAATTTTGTGACAGATCAGACTAATTGGGTACTGGGACAAGTTCCACCACCATTAGATGATTATATTGAATTTATGAAGGGAGGCAGTGCTTACAAGCCGCCAGTTTATCTCAATGATTTCTGGAATATGCAGCGTGATTATCAGCCATTAAATGATACTATTAAAACATTGGAAGTTCATTTGACATATCAACCATTGTCTCTCTTCAAATGGCAACTTTATTCAGCACAATCAATGCGCAATAAATGGACGTCCTCGCTGATGGGTGAGACGGCCGATGAGGATGACAATGATCAAGATACCCTCAAAGAAACAATCCTTGAAACCAATCCATATTTATTGGGAATGACTATTTGTATATCAATCCTGCACAGTGTTTTTGAATTTTTGGCATTTAAAAATGGTAATTATAGAAATTATTTTCTATTTATTCTAATTAATTCAGAAGTGAGGTAGATTTTGCCCTAATCCTTCCTTATAGCTCTTGAAATTCGCTATAAAAGAGGAATTGAGCAAAAACGCTATCTCTCATAGGTCATAGCTCCCGGGATATGCTTGAAAAAGAAAATTCTCTTTTTCCACCTTCTTAACACTGACATCTCATTGTTCTTGAAAAATGTCTTGGAAAAAATGGAGATACGCCTTCTTTTGTCCGAATCTTTATTTTCAGTTCCTGGAATTCTTTACAAGAGAGGATTAAAACAAATTCACCTCATCTCGCTGAATTTCTGAAGCATTCTTAAAGAACAAATAGCAAAAAAGAGAATTCTCTTCTTTCATCTTCTCAAAAAAAATCTCATTCATTCTTGCAAAATATCTCGGAAAATAATGGAGATACGCCTTTTTTACCTTCATCCCTTCATACAGCTCTTGAAATTTTCTACCGAAAAAGTTTAGAATAAAATCCTCATATCTAGTTTAATTTCCGAGATATTCTTAAATAATAACTGGCAAGAACGAGAATTCCCTGCTTTAACCTACTCAATATTGAAACATCATTCTTTCTGGGAAATATCTTGGAAACTAATCAAAATGCACCTTTTTTGCCCTGATCCTTTTTCTGTATGAATAACAATGAAGATAACATCGCTCCATCTTGCTTAATTTCCCTTATACTAAGAAAAAAAACAAATTGAAAAAAGGGGAATTCTGTTCTTTCCCCTTCTCAATCCTTGAATCTTATTAATTTTGGCAACATATAACGGAAATTAATAGAGATACGCCTTCTTTTGTTCGAATTCTTTTTTGCACCCCTCTGAATTTGTTATAAAAGAAGCGCTAATGCAAAATCGTGCTTCCTTAGAATGATGACAAAAATGAATCGATTTGCCCTGCTGACTTCTTTACTACTGAATAAATAATTCATAATTTTTTTTTTGTTTCAGATATTCAATTTTGGAATAATCGAAAATCTCTCGAAGGATTATCAGTAAGATCAGTCTTCTTTAACGTCTTTCAATCGCTGGTAGTGCTTCTTTATGTATTAGATAATGAAACAAATACACTAGTCCGAATAAGCTGTGGCATCGGATTATGTATTGAGATATGGAAAATCAACAAAGTAGTTGATATTTCGATTGATTCAGAGAATCCTAAGATATTAGGAATAATTCCACGAGTTACATGCCGTGAAAAAGTATCGTACGTTGAGTCTTCCACCAAAGAATACGATAGATTAGCATTTCGATATCTTTCATGGGCACTGTATCCGCTTCTCGGTGGTTATGCTATTTATTCACTAATGTATTTAGAACATAGAGGCTGGTATTCATGGGTTCTGGATATGCTCTATGGTTTTCTGTTGACATTTGGCTTCATAATGATGACGCCTCAATTGTTCATTAATTATAAATTAAAGAGTGTTGCGCATTTACCATGGCGTATGATGTCCTATAAATTCTTAAATACTTTTATCGATGATATATTTGCATTTGTCATTAAAATGCCAACGCTCTATCGACTCGGATGTTTTCGTGATGATATTGTATTCTTCATATTCTTGTATCAACGATGGATATACAAGATTGATCTTTCGAGAGTCAATGAATTTGGATTCTCTGGTGAAATGGAAGGTCAACTTCCGAATCAAGAGAATGATAAATGCCTGATGTTGAAAAATTCGGAAGAAGCATCAGAAGCTGTTGCCAAGAGCAACAAAAAAGATGATTAATATTTAGGGAAAGTAGATCAATAATAAAAATTCATCTCCACTATTTCGTTGCCCTAAAAGCGGAGCGGCGCAAGTGCCAAAAAAACACCGCTTTTCAAAGGGAAAGGGGCGTATGTGCGAAATATATCTCAATATGTCGTAATTGCTGATGTGTAACGTGGATGTAGTAAGGGCGTATCTTCCAAACATATGCTCTTCTGTTATTGATAATGTTAGAAAATTTGCGAAATGTTATGAGAGTTCATAACAATAAAAAGGTGTATTTCCAGTTCATACACCCCTTTTTATTAGTAATTTCTTCGATCGTACCATCTATTTCAACAAATACATAATACCAAAAGGGCGTATCACCGGCACTTGCGCATTTTTCTTAAAGGTTATTTTTTTTATCCTCAATTTACTTTAGAATTCCACAACAACAAAAGGGCGTATCTCCTAAAATTCTTGCATAATTAAAAAATGACTAAAACTAAAAGGGCGTATGTGTAGGAGATACGTACCTTTTACATTGATAACTTGGACATACGCCTATTTGTTACTCGAAAAAAAATTCTGTAAATCATCGGAAAAGAAGAGAATAGTCGATTGGATAGAGAGAGTATGCTTTTTTTTTCATTGAAAAAAAAGAAAAATATAGCACTTATGCCCTTTTGCTTCTAGGACGACGATATGAATCTGGAGAATTTGATATATTCGTATTGTAATGGAAACTGAATCGTTTCGTTTCAAATTAAATAAATTTGAATGTATTAACATAGAATTCATTGTTCCTTGACTTCTTCTTTATTTCTATTTATTATCAATTTTTCAAATAATATTTTGTAAGGACCGATGGTTTTGGAATAATTTTAATAAAATCACATGTATATTAGGCTTCAAAATTATTTATATCATTATTACAGTAAATACTTCAAATCATTTTCTCCCTACTTATATAATATAATAGATTGTGCTTTGAAATGAAGATTTTCAACGTAAAGAACAAATTGAAACATACATTATTGACATAATTAAACAATTAAGGAATCGAAACACTTCGATACTTTATCTGTATAATGGGAAGAAATAAATGACGGTCTCCGGCCTTTTTTTTATAACATTACCAATAAATAACTGTTGTAAGTACTCAACATCATTCTAAGTACTGGTGATTATTCATCATGGGAAGGATCTGTCGCATTAGTATATGTACATAATTCACAGTATAATTCAAGATCAAGGCACTTTTTCATTGGAGATTTGTACAATAAATTCACTACATATGCTTTCATTTTTTTTTTTAAGGAACAAATAATCTAAATTTTTTCCTTTTATAATTCAAAAAATACCAAGTTTATAATTACAGGAAACTCTTCGATATTAGATTCTTCTTTCTTTCTTTCGTCTATTTTAAAGCCTAGGAGGCATTGTTAACATGTAGAGCATATGTAGAGTCAATATCGTATAATCAGTGTAGAGTGCGACTATTTACTGCACAAATGGAAAATTCTTTTTGAGGTTTAAATCACCATGATTTTGATTTCTAATAAATTAGTATTTATACGGCAAGGATTTATTATTGACAAGTATAGGGACGAAAGATCCAATGTAAACTATAGGGGAAGCTGGGGTAGAATGGATACATGGGGTAAAACGGACACATGTTTTGGTATTGTATATTATGGAAATTACTCGAAATTTATGGAAATTTTCCATGAAAATCATGTCAGAAGGTGATTTTGGAATTTGTTGAAAATTCACTTTTTTGCTCAAGATTTGAAGGTGATTCAGGTGATTTCAATTTTTCGGTACTATTGGTCGTAACGACCTGGAGTTGATCTTAAATAAAAGATGAGTTCGTTTCTCATCGATTTATGTGGTTATATAACAATTGTCAATGTTCTAAGTTCTTATAGAGAAAAAACTGATCCTCAGAAAAAGATGGACGAGTATTTGAAAAATTTATTAATAAAATTATTTGAACCACATGAACTCATGAGGAATGAGCTCACTTTCTCTCTAAGATCCCAGGTCGCTACGACTAACAGAACCGGAAAGATCACCGAAAAAGTGATTTTCTGCCATTTTCGGAAACTTGGACGAAAGAGTGAAATTTTGAAAAAAGTTGAAAAAATCAAATCTGACACATGTTTGCTACCTAAAATTTTTTCAACTTTCTTTTTTTTCATTTATTTGATCTTCAACTTTCCAATGGAATCATTAGAAAATCTCGATCTCAAACCGTTCACATAGAATGCCCATTTTACCCCACCTTCCCCCATACGTGTTGTAAAAATCACTAGGTTTCATTTTAAATTCTAAGTACATAATTATAGTGTCATGTTCAATGATTCCAATTGGCCAGTATAGTTTACTTAGTCGCATGAAATTTTCAAGCAAAATAATGAATGCATTAATTCAAATGAAAATGATGGAAAGCTTGTAAATTCAATGCGCATTTATTTACTCAATGTCATTCATAGGAAAAATATGAGAATTATATTTGTTTTTAAGAAATTATAAGCTGCTGCTGTTGTATGATGGCAGTATTTTGAGTAATTGAATTGGACATTAAAAGATACAATTGAATAATGTTAATTTTACAAGATCAAGTTCCATGTAGAAGAAATTAAAATACAATGTGCGTCTACTACACGAGAAAAAGAAGAAGAAAATTTTAAAATACGCTTAAATAGAATTAATAAATTTCATCATTTGGCTTTTTTTTTATTTTGCTCGTCGCTATATTCAATTTGTTTCATGCTACTAATCCAGCGTCTTTAGCCATACTATAGAATGCACTAGTAGGTTTTTGGAGCAGGACCTCTGGTGAATCGAATTCCGTCATATGCCCTTTGTCAAGGACGATAACCCTGAAAGGAATACGTAAAAATATGAGAATATGGCATTTTCTGACAAATTGATATCGTTTCATCATTAATCTTTTTTAGCGAGATTGAACGATTTTCATAGTAACCTTTTTTTTTATAGAGAATTTCAAGTACTAATGGACGATGACCAAAAAAAGTCGATTCTTAAAGAATCGTACTTCAGGAAATACGATACGACTTTTCCAAAAAATGAGCGAAAGAGCAATTAATTTAAATTCTTAAAATCGCCCAAGAAAAGCGATTTTTGAGAAAGAAAAAATCGATTACGTAAAGATCGATTCAAAATCACTAATTTCGAGAGCTACAAGAAGATTATTATAAAATTTCTCTATCTCGGTGAGATTTCAAAATATTTCTAAAAAAAACCTCAGATTATCAAAAAGTATTAATGAACGTTCATAAAGATGCATGTAAATGGCAATGAATGATTCGCACCTGTCAGAGTCTAATATGGTGTTGAGCCTGTGCGCGATCGTTAGTACAGTGCTATCTTTGAAATCTTCTCTGATTGTCCGTTGGATAAGATCATCAGTTTCTAAATCGACTGCAGCAGTGGCTTCATCCAAAATGAGAATTTTAGTTTTTCGAAGTAGAGCCCTAGCCAAACAAATGAGTTGTCTCTGGCCAACGCTCAAATTATCACCACCTTCCGATACACTATGAGACAAGCCGTTGGGGAGACCTAATTTGATAAATATTTTTATTATTAATTTTTTCAAAATATTTTATGAACTACACAAAATATTCGAATTTTCTACACTGAGGAATAACATGTTTGTTGCAAGAAAATTGACTGAGTTGTAGAAAATTTATATTGCTGCAGAAAATTTTATTATGAGATAGTTTTCTTGTCTCAAGAATTTTTTTTCTCAGTGTAGAAAGAGGCATCCTATAAAAAGTGCGCTTTTCCGCCAAGTTTCCGAGATAATAAAAGAAAACATCTTACTTTTAATGAAAGTCTTCAAATGAGCATGTTCCAAAGCTCTCCAGATATCCTCGTCCGAATATCGATTAAAGGGATCAAGATTCAGACGCAGTGAACCGGAAAAGAGAACAGGATCTTGCGGAATAATAGTGAGTCTTGACCTGAGTGTATGGAGACCGAGTGTAGATATATCAATGCCATCAATAACAATTTTCCCGTCAGCAGCTTCAATTATTCTGAATAATGCCAAAGTCAATGATGATTTACCGGCGCCAGTTCGACCAACAATACCAATTTTTTCTCCACCATTGACAGTGAATGATAATCCATTGAGGACCAAGTCCAATCCTTCTCTGTAACGAACTTTGAAATTACAGAATTCAACGCGACCCTCTGCCGGCCAGTCTTCAGGCAGACTTTCATTTGATAATTCCCACGCGGCTTCTTGTGGTGTCTCTCCATATTCCTTTATCCTTTCAACTGCAACAATATTTGTCTCCACGTCCGAAGTCATTCTAACGAGCCAATTAAGTGTTTGCGTTATTTGTAAGGCATAACTGACAGAAAGACCAACGAGTCCAGCAGTCAGTGTATCTCGACCAAGAACAGCAAAGAGAGATGCGAAAAATATGATCATGTTGCCAACCATTTCCAAACGCACTGCTAACCACCTGTCATATAAAAATATATTATTACAATTTTGATGTTTTCAGAAAAATCCTTTTTCTATCATCAGTTTTCCATGAATATCTCGGAAACTAAGCGAGATGGCGTGATTTTATCTTAATTCTTTTTTTGTAGCCCTTGAAATTCTCTATGAAAAAGAATTCAAACAGAATTGCCCTATCTTGCTTAGTTTTTGAGATATTTGGAAAGAAAGAATGGGATAAAACAATATAAATCTATTTTTTTTACACTTTTATAAGAATATCTCGTAAATTAAGCGAGATAGAGCGATTTGGTAATCCTCTTTTGTAGCTCTTAAAATATGTATAGAAACGAGTTAAAGCAAAATTGCTCCATCTCGCTTGGTTTCCAAAATATTCTCCAAAGAAAATTGATAGAAAAATATACCAAGGTATTGTAATCTTAGAAATAAAGTGCCGTAAATGCTATGTATAAGCATATAGCACTTACGCCACTTGGTTTCTAAGGTGGCGATATGTCTCAATCTTTTGGCATTTATTTTTGGTAAAAATTTAGAAAACTAATGGAGATACGCCTTTTTTGCCCTAATCCTTCTATGTAGCTCATGGAATGCTGTACAAAACTGCTTTACGGCAAAAAAAGGTTTATTTCCATTATTTACCGAGATATTTAAAAATGCCTTTGGTTTATTCTATTTTTAATGAATTTACCTATTAGCAATGATACTCGGGTAATAGCACATTTGGTTGTAATCGACCCTATTCTCAGATTCAAGAATGAATCTTTCTTGGACTCCATAAGCTCTGATGGTTTGAGCACCTGTTTGATGAAATATAAAGGATTCATCAATAAATGAGAATATATTTTGTCGCCTCAGAAAGAAAAGGGAGGAAGGGGCACTGCTTGAACAGAGCACTTACGCCCTTTCGTTCCTAGAGTGACGATTTATTTAACACAACTTTAAAAACATCATACCAGTAACTGATTCACCAAAATGCGAATAAATTGGTGATCTAGAGACTGATTCTAATCGCTTCAATTGTCGAGACGTTGCGACGTAAAAACGTTGTATGAAGTAGTAAATCACTCCAATTGGTACAATTATTGATATGAATTCACTTGTACTGATGCTTATTACAACGAGTGTAGCAATCACCTGAAACATTATTTTTCGATCAATGAATATATTTAAACAAATATAACGATAATGGATAATTGAAATTTTTCAATTGCATTGGGAAAAAAAAATCTTTCGAAATAATTAAATATGTGAATCTCCCGTCATGAATTGCAACAACATAAATTAATGAAAGAAAGACAAACAGATGAGATTGAAAGTAAGACAAACACAATATGAATAAACATAAACAGTCCACCAATAAGTACATTGTTCATCTTAACATCCTAGATAGCTATGAAACATGAAGTACAAGCTACACTGAAGTGTTAATAATTGAGCACTAAAAAAACGTAATAAGCAGAAGCATTTCTTTTATCACAACTGGTCTGATTATATTCCTATAAAGTCATACTTATGCATCAAATTTGACGGATAATTATACCATTATGATTATTATATAGACATCTAATCTAAGTTATTTAATCTAATGACTATATTTCAAAAAATCTAAATGATCCTTTCTTTTGTTACAAATGGTTTAAAAAAAAATCGAATAAAGTATATTACTGAAAATAGCTTGAGGAAAAGATAAATCTAGGTCTAGTACTACAAACGACAATATAATTTTAAACATAATAATTTGTTCTCCTCAAATTTTTTATTCATTTTTGGACCTCGCTTTTCTCCATAAGAACGATTCGTATCAGGTGTCCTCTAGATTACCTCGAAAAAACAATAGATGCTATCTGAAATTTGTTGGGGGAGTGATGTATCCAGCACGTCGATGTCTTTAGCGAATCTGGAGATAATGCGACCGGTAGGTGTTGTATCAAAGAAGGTCAATGATGCGCGCATCACCCCGGAAAGCATGACCAGGTGCATCTGGCGTGCAGCCAGCCAGCAGCCCAGTTGTGGTGCCAAATCGCAGAAAAAACTCGTCACGGCTACAACATTAGAGACGAGCGGAATATCATTGCAACTACTGATATCACATTGCTGGTGAATTTGATTTTTTTTCGGATACATTAATATAGATTTCTTTTTCGATTAAAATTATGAGTATCAATTACAAATCTATCGCGGAAATTTTTCTAGATTTTTTAAAATCTTGTAAACATATTTTTGATACATAGGTAAAAGTAGTCACAATGGTCGACGAATTCAATTTTTCAATATTATTTCACTTATTGTAAGAGCTCTCTTTTCTATTGAGAGAGAAGGAAAAAAAACCCTCAGAGCATTTCTCTGTACCGCATTTAGGCAAGAGGATGGAGTTTGTTGGGGAATACATATAATTTATGTAAATTTCGTTGAGAGGAAATAAAATCGAAATTACAAGGAACAGAAAATGATATAAAGTGCGGCTATTATTGAAGCATATTCACATCAGCTAATACATCGAACGTGATTCAGCAGAAAAAAGGAATAGTAATGGCTACTTTTAATGATGAAATTTTTCGAAGCTGTATAATTATATCCGTCAAATAATGAGAGTATGGCATTAACAATAATGAATATTTAACAGTGTATATTTCTCATGCAGTTATTGCATATATATGTGTACTGAGAAAATCGTGCATTTTTTTAATCATAATAATTTACAATTATCCAGATCGTAAGAAGGAAGAAGAAGTAACAAATGCTACACTAAAATCAATTATGATACAAAATTAGGATAATAATAAAATCAGTAGCGGAGTGGTAAGACAGGATAAACCTATTTTTTTCGGCGAATATTCTTTCGAAACAATCATAGAACTGAAAATAGCAGACATCTGATAATTTTTATTATTTTTTCCTTTTCAGTGAATAATTTATTTTGAAAAATGGGAAATATGCACATGCAGAGAATTCGAGAACTGTAAGTGCAATTTTTCAGAATATTTCTTTTATAATAATTTATTCGTTTTGATCAATCCAAACAATTGTCAGATGTGTGCTGATTTCGTCATGATAAAATATTTCGGAAATTATGCGAGATGGCAAAATTTTTATAGAGCTTTTTGTAGGGCGTGAAATTCTCTCAAAAGAGGGTACCACGAAAGATCCATTATCTCGCTGAACTTCCGGAATATTTTTCGGAAAAGAAGGGACTTGTCCTGATTTACTACTTCATTACTGAAATATTCAAGAATATGAAATTTTAAGGCAAATCAGCTGTTTAGAAATATCTCGGAATTTAAGCGAGATAGAGTGATTTTCATAATGACCTTTTTTGTACCTCTGATTGTTCTCTACAAAAAAGATCATTACCCGAACTATTCCATCTTGCTTCCATTCCGTGATATCTTCAAACAACTGATGACTTAATAAAATCGATTGGTCTGAAAATTTCATCCAGTTATAAATATCCCTAGACTGGTCACCACATGAGGGACTCCCCGTATCCCGCCATTTTTATTTTTATATGATCAATCGGTTGAGTGCGGAATTCGCGAAAAAATTGATTCTATTCATTGAAGTATTTGATAAACTATTATATCACCACCTTAGAAACAAAATAGCATAAGTGCTATGAATAAGCATAGCATTTACGCCCCTTTGACTGTGAGGCGACGATATCTTAAGAATGGCATTCTATAAATTTGATGAAGAAATAAAATTAAAAGCTATCCGGTGAGCGACGTTGCCGAAAACTCGATGAACGCGCCCGGGCAGTGTAGAATAGATTCGGCAAGGTCGCAGTCGAAATAACGCGCCGGAGAATCCCATATTACTCGACGAAAGTCGCTAGATCGCTCATGGTGACCAGTTTAAGAATATTCAACTAATGATGGCAATGTTATTGATGACGCGTGATGGATGTTGAAAAGTAGCTTACCCTAGAACAACAGGGTAGCCACTGTACGAGTGACATGGGTAGTCTCGAATCCGTGATGTCTACATCAGCACCGAAACGGCTCAATATTCGCCCAGTAGGCACTGTATCGAAGAGTGACATGGGGCCGCGTAATACGTTGTGCAAAGCATCACGCAGTAATGCAGCGGATGATCTCAAGGTACCAACGTTTACCGACAGTGCAGATAAAAAGACACTTATAACTGTAACACAATACTAGCTGCGTGAGATAATTAGCATGGTCTAATCGTTCAAATTTTGCATTACATTTTTTTTGTGAATACTTCATGTACACATATCATCGCCCTAGAAGTAAAAAAGGCGTAAGTACAAAAAAAACCGCTTTTTAAAGGGAAAGAGGCGTATGTCCGAAATATAAATCTGAAAATCATCACCTTAAAACCAAAGTGGCGTAAGTGCTGTTCATGATCATAGCAGTTACGTGCTTCCGTTTTTTAGACGATGAAATGTTCTTCATGATGTAATGAACAAGAATGAGAAACTAAAAGTTGCAGCAACAAAACATCGTAATTGTCAATGTGTTGCATAAAAAGAGCGTATGTCCAGTCTATATGTCTTTTCGTTACTACTTTTTCTAGTATCATCTCGCAGAAGGTCATTATAACAAAAGCGCGTATCTTCTAAGTGTACGTCCTCCTGTGATTAATGATGTCCGAAAATTTGTTAAATGTTATAAGCGTTCATAACAACGAAATAGCGAACCTCCAGTTTATACGCCTCTTTGTTATTAGTAATTCCTGCATATCTTTCAACAGTAGATAATATCAAAAGAGTGTATCACCGGCAATTATGCCCTTCCGTTATTGACAATTTTTTTCAATTCACTTTGAAATTCTATAATAAGGAAAGGGCGTATATGCGGGAGATTCGCTTCTTTATCATTAAACAGTCGGTGCACGATACTTCGAATTTGGAAAGAAGCAAATAAAATGAAAAGGGTGTTTTCACTGGAAATACGCATTTTTACTATCATTAATTTGATTTCAGGAATCCTGAATTGAGGAAAACATGAGAGACAAAAGTGCGTACATGCAGGAATAGATAGGCTATGCCTCAGCTGGATTACTATTTCACCAGTTCTGGACCGTGGTCCTATAGAAAAATCTAGTCCAAATGGGTGATGAGTCGCAAAGCGGCTCGTGGTTTGATTTGCGGATCTATCCCTCCCTTTCGTTCTTAATTCGCGATTCCGTGATCCAATTGTCAATTTCGAATTGTTATCTCAAATTCTAACCTCTGTAGGATCTAGTGGATGGTGAATCGTAAAGCGATGATGGATGCCTACTATCACATATCCAAGATCTTCGATCGTTTTTGGATAACTGGGCCAATTAATAGTGATGAATTGGAAATATATGTATAAATAATTGGAAGTATATGGCGATCTCGATCATAAGGAGGTGAATCACTTCATTGTTCATTGAGGGTCGTGTGCTAAGGTATAGCGGCACGATTGATTTTTTGGGAATTAAATCGAGACATCGTGAACTGAAAACGAGGATTACACCGCAAGTCACTTCGAGACTCGCCACCGATCCTTCAGGGGTCAAGATTTGTGATGAAATTTTAAATCGGCCCATTTGGACTAAACTCCTCTACAGGACTAAGGTCCAGAACTGGTAAAAAATGCTCCAGCTGTACCGTAGCCTATCTACTTGCAGGAGCTAAGTCCTTTTGTCATTATTTAAAAAAAACTGAAGAAATGGCACTTACGCCCCTTCACGTCTAGCACGACGATATCTGTATGTGTACATGATGGAAATGTTGAATATATATTCAACATTTCGGTCACAGGAACAATGTATTATTGAAACTCTTTTTTCATAATATTAGTACGTTTGCACAACAAAATTCTACATTAATAATTTTTCTCCGAATTAGTTCCGTCCGTTTAGACTATTATTAACATATGACTGATGATATGGAAAAAAGCTAAGAATTCGATCATTTCTATGGGCTTTCGCGTTACGCGTGGAATGATCATGAACGAAAAAGCATGATTCAAATCAAAATCTAAAAGTGAATAATGTATCATACCGAGAAGAAACAATTGACCCACATTCGGAGTACCATTGGTATAACATTATCAACAACATCGGTGTCTTTATTAAAACGATTCAACAAACGACCAGTCGGTGTCCTATCAAAAAATGACATGGGACATCGAAGGGTATGGATTAAAAGAGCTTCAAATATCATCACCGATGCTCTAATTGATCCCAGCGCCAACATAAGTGATACTAAGAATGTCGTGATACCTAGAAATAATAAATTTTCAAATAATAGTAAGTTATTATAACAGTCTTTATATTAGAGTATGTAATTCTAGTTTCATTAATCAAACCATACTGTTTCGAAACATTGTTCCTCAAATATGATGAATGACGAAAATCATAGTATGTAGATAATTTATTAAAATAATGATAATCATCTTAAAGCACAATCTTATCAGCGATTAATTGGGAAAATTGACTTTTCAACTCCTTGAATAATATTTTTATGGTTAATCAACTACTCTCCGGAGATCTAAATATATCTATTAAGCGATATCTTTCATCAGCTATCAATAGATTTCATTCAATAGCGAAGAGCTAAAGCAGGATGAATCTTTTTTCATTGTGTTAAGAATATTTCGTGAAATAGAGAAATTTTCTCCAAATTCTTTTCTTGTAGCTGGGGGTATAATCACGTTATCTCCCTTAGTTTCCGAAATATTGAAAAACAAACGGCAAAAAAAAATTCTCTTCGTTTATCTTCTCAACACTGAATTCTCATCTTTTTGAAGAATATCTCGGAAACCAATGGAGATGTGCCCTTCTCGTCCTCATCCTTTATTGTAGCTCTTGAAATTCTCTCAGTGGATCAGGGTCAAAAGGGCGTATCTGCATTATATTCCGAGATATTCCATTGTAAATGATCGCAAAAATAAGTCGATTTGTCCTGTTTTAGCTCTTCACTACTGGATTATATCTAATTCTTCTTTTCGAGAAGCCACTATTTTTTTGCAAGGAATTCAGCTCTGAGTTACTATTTCGCGAGTAGGAATTTCGTTATTCAAATCTACTCTTACCAATTCAAAACCAACTTGGGGATGTGTCCGCAGTGACTCCATCATCTCTGAGAGGAGACTATCCAATCATATAAGAGTATGTCCAAAACCATTGGATTTGGGAGAATTCTTCGAATAAATAGAATATCGGAAAATTTTCTAATATCTATAATCATGGGAAGCCCATTCCCCGTGGGAATTGTGGTGGAAATGAAATATTTACATCGTCAGTAATTGAGGAAAAAGTGAGTATATATAAGGAACATTATTTGCGATAAAATTGATAATACACAAAAAAAAATAACGGAACCTCTAGCATGCTGAGTAACGTTTTGTGAGTGACAAAAATTGATGGATTTGATAAGTGTTAAGAAGTGGAAAAAATAACACAATATTGAAAACATTATCATTCTGTAATAATGAAAAACATTTGTACGAATTGGTGGACCCACTTGGTGCATGTTATCGAGACGGAGATTGCATGATGTTTCTATAATTTGTGCTATTATCTTTAAAAAAAAAGGTCTAGCACATACCCCTGCTAGGCAAAATAACCATGCTCTAAGGTTCGGTGGTAAAACATTGTCGATAACATCAACATCCTTGCCAAAACGATTTAAGATTCTTCCCGAGGGAGTGGTATCAAAGAATCCGATGGGTGATCGTAGTATGCCATATAATAAAGCTGCATGCAGCAATGTGCTGCTTCGTAGGCAACCAATGGCCATAGTCAGCTGTGCAAGCAGGACAAATGTAGCTGAAATTTATTGAAAAATCCCGTAATAGGAAAAATTAATCAACTAAATGGATATTATTCTCAGAGTATCTTTGATACTGCTTTGATGAAAAATTAAAGCATTAAACAGAGTTGAAATTATTAGTGTCAAATGGGAAACATACTGGCATTCTATACAAATTATTATTATTTCACATTTTATGAAATTCAGCCGAAATTCAATGTGATTGAAGTTAATTGAAGGATAGCCCTTTTATTACAAAATTCGTGGTATAAGAATGCAACTACGACCACCAGAGAATGACATGAATCAAACGAAAATCCCAGATACATATCCAGGACTTCAGGTGAAAGACTGCTGCAAATGTGAATCTGTACAGAAGAACAATTTTTTGTGTAATTGATTCACTTCACATCTTTGTGATCATTCTCAATTAAATATCCCGGTAACTGATGAAGATATGCCCTCTTTTCCTGAATCCTTCGTAGTCAAAAATCTCAAGAGTTGAAGTATTCCACACTACTTCATTCTCTTTTAGTCTGATGATTTTTGATTCTGTTCATTTTTGGATATGACGTGGAAATGGCTCCGAAAAATTTTCAGAACAAAAGAAAAATACAAAATTTAGGACCATCTTGAGTATAAAAAAAACGCTGTGGATACCCATTCCTCTCCAACTTCAAATGTGCGTATCCCATTAAATATCAGTTATATGAAAAAAGTGAAAGAATACTTTTTTGTGAAGAAACAGCATGAAATTGCATTAAAATTTTTCCCTGTAATTGAAACGGGATTTTTCAAGTTTTTCTATTTTTTAAGTTGTGAAATAGAGAAATTGATGGCAATTATCGAATACGCGCTCTTGAAAATCTAAAAAAATGTATGCTAAAGATTAATTCATTTGTGATTTTCGGGTAGCTCTACTAAAAAGAATCAGGACAAGAAGGGCGTATCTCCATTGATTTCCGAAATATTCTCGAAAGATGAATGACAAGCGGTTCTGACTTCCCCTGTTCTATTTCATTTTTTCTTGGCAATATTTTCTTGAGAATGTCTTGGAAACTCAGTGAGATAGGGCTATTTTGCTCTAACCTGTTTTCGTATAGAATTTCAAGAGCTATGAAAAAAAATTAAAGCAAAAAGGTCATATCTCCATTAGTTTCCACGATATTGACCAAAAATTGATGCTAAAAAATTCAAACATATACTGTTTTATCCTTTTATACTTTTTCATCAATCTTCTTTGGAGAATATCCTGGAAACTAAACGAGATAGAATGTTCTTGCCTTCGTCCTCTTAGTAGAGAATTTCAAGAGCTACTGAAAAAGGCAAAGACCAAATCTCTCAGTTTTCGAAATATTCTCAAATTGATGAAGAAAAAAAAATAGGTTCATCTTGTTTGATCCCATTCTTTTTTTCTAAATATGTCGAAAACTAAACGAGATAGCGCAAAAGGTCAATATGCAGAATAGAGACCTTAAAATAAAATTAATCCAAATTTGTCTCAGGAAGGGAGGTGGAGAAAGTGTGGTAATATATCGGAATCAAAAATTCGAGGGTAGATATCGGAACTCGCAATAGCTCAATTGGTAGAGCATCAGACTGGTAATTTGGAGGATGCGATTTCAAACCTCGCTTGAGCATTCTATATTTTTTTCCGAAGATTTGATTCTGTTAATTATTAAATTTTATGGTAGGCCGCTATTCTGCATATTTACCATCCGCCTTTACCTCTCTGCTACTGAAATGTTAGTATGTTTGTGATTTCTACAGTCTATCATGTACTTTGAATGAACATGCGAATGATATCGTCGACTCAGAGTTAAACTGGCATGAAAGCTACGGTTGTCCATAACACTTTGATTGGAAGACGATGAGGGCCAAGTGGGATTCCCACATTCAAATTGAATAAATTTTTTCAACTATACTCTAGTTATGTTCAAGGATGTGTTCATCAGTGACGAGGGTTCATAATGTGTCGCTGAGCAGAGCACTTGCAAGGAACTCACGGTGGTGCTCGTGTCAATCGACAGAGACCAGGTTTTGAAACCAAAACGTTTGTGGATTGCAAATCCGTCGTTCCGCCGATTGAGCCACTACATACCCCCAAAAGAGAGAGAATTAAGGTAGTATCCTAGAGTACAGTCGGTGAAACGGAAAAAAAATGAGCATTTGTAAATCAGTTTCCAATTAATTACTGATAATTCGGAGAAAAGTGCTTTAGTTCCTCCGAAACCGTGATTAAACTATTCAAAAATCATATCTTCAGCTTCAAAATATAATTTTTTTCTGTTTCTTGAATTTTCTTTCCATTACTAATTTCCTATCACATGCATAAAATAGAGAGAGGGAGGCGAATAGTAACTACTATCTTCTAATTAAAATTTCTCAATAACTATATGGAGAATTGAATATTTTTTCCTTCTATTATTTATTCAAAATGCTGTTCTTGTCGCCAATAGCTTTTAAATGATGGGTCAAGTGTGGGTTTTTTTTTTTTAGTAATTTCGTTATTCTGTCTGATTTAGAGCTTTGTATCGTCACCACTCCGTTTTTCAGTAACTTTGATAATTCATATCTCATAAACTACGCGGGCAAAAATTATAAAAAAGATCAAAAAGATGTAATAAAAATATCATCTTTTATGCAACATCAAAAAAGTAAGAGGTTGACTGTACTCGAGTTCGCTGGGATACTACCATTCAAAGGGAGAATGTATGATGAATCTTAGGGAAAGACAGCAAACTACATTCGCCATTTCAGCCCGTAGATTCATCTTCTCAATCAGCTAACAATTTCATGTAGGAAAGCATTAAGAAATTCCACAGAAATTGAAAAAATATATTGCTTTTCTGAAGAAGACATGGAAAAAGTCAAACATGAAATCTTGAATTATGGAAATCGATGATAACCAAGAGTAAGATGGCGTTAACCCTAGACTGGTTATCACAAGCGACCTAACGACTTGGGTCGGATAATGAGGGATTCCCCGCCGATTTCATTTGCGAGAAATTTCGCTAGCTCCAAGAATTTATTTTATTTCTCCATCAACTTTGCAGGATATGTCATTAGGAAAATATGATGGTTTTTTAAACACTTCAACGAATTAAGTCTAATTCTTTCAGAATTCCCCGCTCAACCGATTGATCATAAACAAATAAAAACAGCAGAACCTGGGGAATCCCTCATGAAGTGACCAATCCACGGTTGATGTGCGAGAATTAGCACATGGCAACATTTTCAAGATTGACTCGCACAATTCGATACTGTTGAATTCCATTTATCTATGCATCTTCCTCGAATCCCAATGGCAATTGGTCTTCAACATATTTGTTGCTATGATAAATTCAAGGAATGAGTGATATGAAATAATCGGGTGACGAATTCAATAAATGAAAAAGATGACCACACTAATCAATCAGAACGGCCACCAATGGCAGTCAACGATCAGTGCAGATCATTAATTATAATTTATTATCATGATTGAACCAATGAGAATGTAAGTAAAATGGCAATTACGTTTTAATCTCATTATTTTCGTAGTTTTTTTGCCTTTGGGTCTCTCAAATCACAAATAATTCAATAGTGAAGAGGAAAATAGGATAAAGCTATTTTTCTTGCTCCTTGTTTGTTCAAAATATTTCGGAAGCTAAGCGAGATGACGCGATTTTCGCCGAAACCTTTTTAGTAGCTCGAATTCTCTATGAAAATGGATTAAGGTAGAAAGAGCGTATCTCCGTTAGTTTTCGAGATATCCGCAAAAAAAGACCGGCAAAAAAAATCAACTCATACTGTTTTATTTATTCTGAAGGCTTCAACGAAAAAAATTTGAAAAAAGAAATAACCCAACTATGGAAAAATGTTAAAACTTTGTCTCAATTTATTTTCTGACTCTTTCATTTCTGATTCCTTCACTCCGAAAAAAAAATTCTAGATTACTGTGCCCGGGTCTCCCCTAAATAATAGACAGTGAATGATTACTAAAACTGAATATCTATGGGAAATTCCATGCGAACTGTATTTCTCACAGTAACTCTACAATGCTTCACATTCATGCAAATTTGATTGGAGTAATATTTTGAGCAATATTTTTCTATTAACTGCACTCTAAATTCTAATCACTTGTTATCTTCTACGCGATAATGTCCAGAAATAAAACTATCATGTGTCCAAAATTACAACTATTCCACATTCATATGAGTATTATGCTCAGGTCATAAGATTTGTTAATTCCACTCGGTTTTCCTATCATTAAATTTAATAGTTGGGGGTTTATTTGCCTCCAAATATTCCGAATAGTAATTACCCTATCGTAATAGCAATAGGATAGTAATTATCCTGTTGCTCAGGAGAAGATCGAACTCTTCGCGACACTGGGTGGCTCACCAGATTCGGATAAAACTAAATGAAAGAAGAATGTAAAGATAGAATGAAATATTGACTCACCTTGTCCCAGACCTAGTGCTCCATAGACACCAATATACATATCTCTCAGTCCTTTATCCTGTGTACCATTGACGACTGTTGAACGATCATCTGTCCACTTGCTGATCCATACGTTTGAACCAATACTGAATGATTGGAAGATGGCGTTCATAATAATCGTAGAGATTGATAGAAACCAGCCGATGGATTTTAAGTAATGTGCGTAGACTTTCAACTTGACCTAAGGAATGCGTAATAATCATTCATAGGACTGAAGACATTATCCGTTATTTCAACCGGTATAGTTACTGGGCCTTCGAATTTTTTCAATGCTTTTGATATGTCATTGATTGAAAATAATAATTAGTGATTGTAAATCGCAGAAGTATCAAGTGAGTTTTGAGGAGATTTCAGGGGATCTTGGGGGGAATTGGCAAATCCCCTTAATTCCCCCGCATATCCCCCAACATCCCCCACAGCCCACCTGCAATTATGATTATGTCTTCTGTTTAAAAAACGTTTCTGAAGTATTTTGGAAAATTTATGTTTTAAAATTTTAGCGATAAGGTGGGGTAAAATAGGCATTCCAATTCAACGGTTCGAGATAGAGATTTTCCAATGATTCCATTGGAAAGCTGAGAAAATTCAGGTGAAAAAAATGTGTCAAAATTATTATTATTTTTTTCAATTTTTTGAAAATTTTACTTTTTTGGCCCAGTTTTAGAGGAGTACGCCTTTTAAAAATCGAAAACATTCGATATCTCCGGTTCTGTTGGTCATAGCGGCCCGGGGTTAGTCTCAAATAAAATATCAGCTCATTTTTCAATTTTTCAAATACTTATAGGCCATTTTCTGAACTTCAGTTTTTGCCCTATAGATACTCAAAAAATTGATAGTTTTCCTTTGACCACATAAATCAACGGGAAATGAGCTCACCTTTTATTCAAGATTAACCCCAAGTCGTTACGACCAGTAGAATCAGTAGATATTCCGGAAAAACTGAAATCTTTCAAAAACAGAAGGCTTACCTTCATTATTTTCATCGATTTCGAGTAATTTTCATGGTATAAAATACCAAAACTAACAAGTATCCGTTCGACTTCTTACATTAATTTCCCCCCATCTTTTCCGATACATTTAACCGATAATTAAAAGCATTGGAAAAAGTTCAACCCTAATCATCAAATGTTATTCAAATTCCATTTCCCCGAAAAAAAATCGATTAGAATCGAATATACTCACACTCCCGGTTTCAGTTTTTTCGGTTTCAATGATTTTTTCCCCAACTTTTGTTTCAACTTTCGATGTGTTTTCTTTGATACTCGTACTTCTTACGAAACTGCCTGAATGATGGCTCTCAGTTGATTGTTGCCTGGGGAATTATTAATGTATGATAACTCTTTGGAATAATAACACGAAATGTTGGAAAAAAAATTGCATAAATCTCGTTTTACCGATGTAATGATCCGTTCGGAGATCTCCGGTCAACTATTGAACCAGATTCACTGCGATTTATTGAATTCCTGGATTGCGTTTTTGTTAATTTTTGTTTCAATTCCTCTGAGCCAATTGTTGATTCCAATTGTTGCTTTATTTCAGTTAAATCACTTTCACCATCATCTTCAGGTCTCACTGTTTTGAGTAGAAAATGTTTAGAATATTTTAGAGGATTTTTGACAATGAAAATTAAAAATTTAATGAAACGCTATGTGATGGATTTTTTATGATGATTCCATTGACAAGCTGATAAAATTTCTGACGGAAAACATGTTTCAGAAGATATTTTATTTTTTTCAAAAATTCTCAAAAAATAACAAAAATCAAGAGAATTTTTCAAAAAAATGTGAAAAGGAAAAATTACAATTTAATCTCAAATTTTGAAATCCTTAAGAAATATTGATTTTTTCTATGCGATATATCGCATTATATGCATAGTTTCTCATATTCATCAAGAAACATCTTTATTTCACAATACTGTTAAAGATGTCTCTTAGTATCTCTCTTTCTTCGCTACAAAGGAATGACGGCAACGTGATCTCTCGTCTTTGAAATATCATGTATGTAGATTATTTGTTATTATTAAATTATTTCCTGTAAATTATACCTCACGCAATGTAAAGAAGTATGTATGGAAGAAAAGTAAAAAAAAAATCACAATATACAAAACTTTGAAGAACCAGAATCTTTTTAAAAGTTTTCAGAAAATCTAAAAATTAAAAATATTCGAGAATTTTGCAAAAAAATTCTCAAAAATGACATTGGAAGAATGTATTCTGGCGTTAAATTTTCTCAGCTTTCCAATGGAATAATCAGAAAAATATCCATCTCAAATATTTTCATTGATCGGTTCCATAACAACTAAGGGCTCAAACTATAACAGAATGTTGAATATACCTTCCTGAAGATGTTGTATCAAAAAATCAGCAAAAGCTCCACGTTTCTCCAACAGCTGCTTATAAGTACCGATTTCCGTAATTTCACCATCTTTAAGTACAACAATATTGTCAACTTCTGGTAAGTACGTAATACCATGAGTAACGAGGACTCTAGTCTTTTTCTTCAACAATCCACTTGGTCCAATAACACTTTCAAAAATATGTTTGCCTACATGAGAATCAACAGCACTGAGTGGATCATCAAGAAAATAAATATCACTGTCACTGTAAACAGCACGAGCAAGTGCAACACGTTGTTTCTGACCCCCTGACAAATTAATTCCTTTTTCTCCAATTTCAGTTTGATCACCAGCGGGTAACATTTTGATGTCAAGACCAAGTGCACATGATTCTACAACTTTTGAATAAAGTGGTTTATCCAAAGATTTACCAAACAATATATTATCTTGCATTGTGGCATTCTGGATCCACGCTTGTTGAGACACATACGCAATTGATCCTTTGGTATTAACCCGTCCACTCAAACGATCCATTTCCCCTAAGAAAGCTGATACCAATGAGCTTTTTCCAGATCCAACAGTTCCAACAATTGCAATCAGCTGCCCATGTTTAACTTGAAGATTAATATTACGCAATGTCTGTTTTTCTCCCGCATCACTGGAGTCCCATGTAAAATTCCCATTTTCAATAATGAGTGGATGAGCTTCAGTTTGATCGTGCTGCACATTACTTGGATCCAATTCTTCGGTATTCATGAAGACATTGATCCGTTTAACAGATACAGATGCCTGTACGACATTACTTATCATCATTGGTAGCATTGATAACGGAAATCTCAATATGTTGAACAAACTAAGTGATACAAACGCTTTACTACTAGTTAAAACATTTTTTTCATCAATAAATACATAAGTCGCGAATGAAACCAATGACACCAAGAATGGTGCACAAGACCATATGAAACTTGTAGCAGCATTTAAGTAAGCAGCCTCTTTAAGTACACGAATTTCTCTATTTCGTATATTTAATATTTGTTCCTCGAACGATGGCTCCCAAGCGTATAATTTTAGTACTTTTATTCCATTAAGTACTTCATTCATTAATTTAACTCTCTCGTCTTTGCTCTTCATCTGTTTTATCTGCAAGGTTTTAGATTTACTGGCAATTAATGCATTTACTGGAATGAGGATAATCATGACTGCTAAACCAGCAAATACTGAATATTCGAGGATGTCGTATAAAAAGTAGAGTGCCAATGCTATTTGTAAAGGTGCCGACCAAATCATATTGATATATGCTGTCAGATCCATGAATCTTTGAGCATCAACAGACATTAAATTGACAATTTCACCAACAGTCGATTCTTTACGCGCTGAGTTTGACATTCTCAGAGCTTTACGATAAATCGCTGCTATCAATGCTGTTCGTATTCTCAAACCAACTATGAACATTCTGTTGAAATATTGGGAGAGAACCAAAGTTTGAATTATTGCTGTGATAAGTAATAATACAGAATAGAAATAACCTTTCCACAGTGGCTCTGAGCCTTCGACAAATTTAATCAATAGCTTCAACACTTGGGGACTGATGAATATCATTATGTCCTGTGAGAGCTTCAGGAAAGCTCCAAATACGAACATGGGACCGAATGCTTTACACAGTGGTATTAATATAGATGCTCCTTTCTTTCTTCTCCCACTATTGAAGTTAACTTGACCAGACGCTTTTCGGAATGACGCCTTAGCATTTTGATTGCTGAAATATACAATCATCCAATCATTAAATTAGTAGTAAAGAGGTGAAAGACGATTTTTTCTCCTTATTTTTTGAGAATATCTCAGAGATTACGGGGAATAAAGCGATTTTGCCCCACTACTTCTTGTAGCTTTGGAAATTTCGTACAAAAAAAAAGAATTAGGTATTAAAAAGAGGTGTATCTCCATTAGTTTCTAAGATATTATCAAAAAGAATATGATTATTCTCAATGGAAAATCTTGGAAATTGAGTGAGATGGGACAGTTTTATCATAATCCTTGGAAAAAAGGGCAAAAAGGGCATATCTTCATTGGTTTCTGAGATATTCCTCCAAAAAAGAATGAGATCTCAGTCTTGAGAAGGTAGAACAGAATTTTCTCATTTGCCATTTGTTTTTTTAAGAATAGCTCGAAAACTAAGGGAGATAGGGCGATGTTGCTTTTGTAGCTCGCGAAATTATCCAGAAAAAAAAGGATTAAAGTAAAGAGAACACATCTCACTTAGTTCCCGAGATATTTGCGAAAGCATCGACTTATGCTGTTTACCTCTTTATTTCCTCTTTTCTTTCTACATAAAATTTTTTCATTTCACCTACCTACAATAATCCCAAGAGAGCCTTGTCGGCAAATTCAAGGAGATAGTAATGATTAGATGAAATGCTTTTCTATTCTTATAATTGAAAAAATTCTACTCACTTGTCATATTTTTGAACACTTTTATTCCAGTATCTGTCAAACTTTGGCACAATTTCAGATGCAGTATCATCTGGATTCATTGACCATAAATCTGATGTTTCCAGAGGTTTTTTGAAACCTCTCCATGCCAACGGATCAAACCAAGCAAATACAATTCTTGAAGCGTATGAGGCACTTTGTTCGGGGCATGGTTTATCAACCTGATTCAAAATAATTCATTCATTATTATCTATTATTGAAATCGGAAAATGATTAAAATAGTTGTAGATTGTGCCTTTTACCTGAGCATATTCAGAAAATTTCGGTTCTGCATCTACCAGAAAATTTAGTAGGAAAAGTGTCAAAACCACTGAATAATATATCATATATGATACATAAGAATAGGTTGACTCGGACTGAAAATAGTTTTTAGAATATAGTTAATTCTCAATATTAGGGGAAGATGGAGTAAAATGGACACAAGGGGTGAAACGTATTACTTTTCGTATTTTATCCTACCAAAATCACTCGAAATCGATGGAAATATTGGAGATAGGTTTTCTAGGATGATTCCATTGAAAAGCTGCAGAAATTTCTCATGTTGATCGTATGCCAGGAGTTATTCTTTTGAATTTTTCAGAAATTCTTTTTTGTTGATCAAGATTTGAAGGTGAACCCTTTCAGTTGTTGAAAAATTTCAGTTTTTTAGGAATATCTCTGGTTCTATTGGTCGTAACGACCTGCGATTAAATGAAAAGAGAGCTCATTTCTCATCTATTTATGTGATTAAAAGAAACGGCAATTCTTTGAGTACTCTTACGGAAAAAACAGTTTTTTAGAAAATTAACTATGAGTATTTGAAAAATTCATTTAAAAAATTCGAACCACATAAATCGATGAGCAATCGGCTCACCTTCCATTAGAAATTACCCCCAGGTTGCTACGACCAATAGAACCGGAGATATCGACGAAAAAGTGAATTTTTCGTTTTGTCGAAACGGGTATCCCTTCAAAACTTGGCCAAGAAAGTGAAATTTCAACAACTAAAAAAAATAATAATTGGCACATGTTTTCCACCTGAAATTTCCACAGCTTTCTAATGGAATCATCAGAAAATGTCTATCTTGAACCGTTCAATTGGAATATCCATTTTATCCTACCTTCCCCTATAATTATGATGAGGTACTGAGATAAATTATTTACCTGACTATCTGAATCTCTAATAAAACTCCGGAATTGTACAGCTCCAAAGAGTGCAAGGAAGAACCAGAATAAAAACAACAGTCCAGAAGTTCTCATTCCAAATTTTCTATTATAATGTAAGAATACTGCCGCCAATCCCTAGAATGAAATTATGAAATTTACTGAATTTTTTTTTCGATACAATAGAGAAGAGAAAAATTAAATTTTCAAATTTATTTTAGTTCGTCACCATTTTTTTGCAAATATCTCGGAATCTAATCGGGATAGAGCGGTTTTACCTAAAACTTTTATTGTAGCTCTTGAAATTTTCGACAAAAAAAGATTAGAATAAAATCGCTCTGTCTCGCTTATCTTCCGAAATATCTACGAGAAAGGATGAATAAAAAAAATACTTACAAAGGTGACAATTTTTACGAATGGTGTATAATATTCTACTTCGTATACAGTTTGAGTATTACTGTTATAAAGTGCTATTCCTAAATCCGTTAAGCTTAGGATAATGAGAGCAGCTGTGAGTAGAGCTTTTGAGATGAATTTCCATGTATACGGTATATCTCTGCGCTTACTGTTTATCAAATAATATGCCTCCAAAAATGCAAATGTCCAGAGGTATAGGCACGGTGTCCAGACTAATACTGTTTTTTGAAAACATGGTGTTAAGTCTGGATCAGTTGTATTCCATGACAAATTGTAATCCTACATCAACCAAAAAGAAAAAAAATGAATTAATATTTAGGGGAGATTGAGGCAAAATGAACTTCCAAGGTAATATGATTCATGTATTTTTTTCGGAGTAAAAGACATTGTGGAAAGATCAGAAAAAAATCGAGAAGATGCTCCAATATGTGGATATTGTTAGTGAATTTTTTGATATTTTTCGGAAAAGACCTTAACTCTAAAAAAAAAAATCCCGAACAATTTTGCCTTGGTCTCCCGTATTTAGTAATAATTTTTTAATATTTACAGATAATTAAAATAATTTACCCAAAACTGTGAGCCACAAAACTGGTCCATCGTGTCATTACTCATGTTAAGAGCCATCTCTCCTCTTTATTGATGAAGATAATTGAAACACGTCTTGACTACTGTAATAAAAATAATAATTTAGTTTTGAAGAGATAAAACAGAATAAATAAATCTTCACGGATTTTTTTTCGAGAATATCTCGAAAAATAATGGAGATACGTTCTCTTTGTTCAAAGTATTCTTTTAAGAGAATTCTAAGAACTAGGAAAAAGGATTGAGACAAGATCGCTCTATCTCGCTTAGTTTTCGAGATATTCTGTTGAAAATGGTCACGAGAATAAGTCGCAAAGTGAAAACCGGATGAGTCTATTTTCTTTTATCATTAGTTTTTTCCAAATATCTCGGGAAATAAGAGAGATAAGGCAATTTTATTACAATCTATTTTATTAATAGAGAATTTCAAGAGCTACAAAGAAAGATCAAGGCAGAGTCACTCTATCTCGCTTAGTTTCCGAGATATTCCATTGAAAATGTTCACAAAAATTGATTTGTAAGATAAAAAGCGACCTTTTTTCTGTGTCATCTATTATTTCGAGAATATCTCGGAAAATAAACGAGATAGGGCAATTTCATCCCAATCCTTTATTTTTGCTCTTGAAATTCTTTATAAAAAAGGATCACAGCAGAAAAGATGCATCTCCATTAGTTACCAAGATATTTGAGAAAAATTGCAGGAAAAAAATCGACTTATCCTGACAGCTTGCGAGTTTTATAACCTAAACAATTCTCCATAATCTGCATGATCATTGAGCTACTATTACAGCATTGATAGGAATCATTTGAAGAGTATCAATGCCAGATGCTATTGTTCTTTATTTCTATTAATCACAATCTGATCTGCACGTATATGCACATACATCTACTATTGTACCTTCTCAATGAGTGAAATCACTTCATTTTTCAGTATAATAAAATGTACTTCTTATCAATGGAGAATTGCTGGTTACAAAACAACACTTTCAAGAATTTTATGAAAACTATTTTTCGAAAGTAAACACACTTGTCTTGAACCAATTATTGAACATGAAGAAGTGGAAAAACAATGTTAACACAGAGCTGATATTATCTATCGTAATTTCATCCTGCGAATTAACAGCATTATATAGTCGAGCCAGGCAAGAGAGTAATCGGCGTTTTTTTGTACGAATCTCTAGAGTTCCGCAATTTTTTCAAGCACGAGAAGCCTAGTTCCTCCCTCTCCACAAGTTACTCTCTTACTGTAGTCATTATATATGATAAAAAGAACTTAACCTACAGCAGGCATAGGCGGATTTTAGCTAACCCGTAACTACTCGTCTTAAGGATGTTTCTACATAGACCGTAAGCGGATGCTGTGCGGCATGAGAGGGGCAGTGATCTCGTCAGTGCTCCAATCCCTGAACATGAAAAAAAGAGTTTTTAAATTCCTCATTAAAATGATTTTCAGGGAATTATGGAACGCTGCAGGTGTTCAAATATTATATTATTATCATTACATTTCATAGAAATTTTTTTTATTCTTTATTCAATTAGTTTGAGAATTATTTTGAAAAAAGCGTTGCATTCTAGGAAATTCTGGCGACACAATTTGGCAGCACTTACGCGAGATTGACAATTTTTCAAGCATTTTTATCAATTTGAATGCCAATTATTGATCCAATCGTCGTATAAAAATGTTACGATTGTGCGGGGGATTATTTCTCACTTATATCCGAAATTTCATCGAATTTAAAGAATTTTTCGAAAAGTTACTTGAGCTTTTGTGAATTTCCCATAAGAACACATGTTGAACGATGGTTTTTAAAAAATTATAACTTTTAAACCAGGTATGAAAAAAATCCAAAATTTTGCATACGGTTTTTTTATGAATTGAAGAACCTTGGAAAAACTTTCATTGCATTCTTACATTTTTAAATTTAGATAAAATACTTGTAGAACGTCCTTAATTCCATTACCACTGTTTCTGCCTAAGGCCTATTCTAGCCATAAACAGTAATCCCCCGATCATTCAATTATGAATATTTCGTCGTACCGATATTTGTAAGAAGAAACTGTGGGCGATCACGTGCATAATTCCACATATTCTTTCGAGTGCTAGTATTCATATCAAGAAGCCGACAAGTATTTTTCTCAGACTACTCATTTGCGGTGTCACATATTCTACTATATCAACGAAAAGAATTTGAAACAATTTAATTGTGAAGGAGTGAAATTGGATGAGTCTATTTTTATCGGTCATTCGTTTTTTTTTAACATCTCGCAAGCTGAGATACCGAAATTTCCACAGAATTCAGGTAGTATTCCAGCGAATTCGAGTACAGTTAATCCTGTAATTTTTTAATGCCGCATAAAAAATGATATTTTTTTTTTATTTTTTCATAATTTTTGTCCGTGTAGTTCATGAGATATGAATTATTAAGGTACTCAAAAAAAAGCGGTGGGGATGTAACGCCCTAAATCGGATGGAAATAACAAAATTACTGAAAATCCACACGGTGGACCCATTATTTAAAAACAATTGGCGAAGATAATAGCGTTTTAACTAAATAATGGAAGAAGAAAATATTCAATTCTCCGTATAGTTGTTGAAAAATTTTCATTAGAAGGTAGTCGTAACTACTTGCCTCTCTCTCTGTTTCATTCATGTGATAGGAGATTGATGTAAAAAAAAATTCAAGAAAAAAAAATTAGATTAACAAACTGAAGATATGACTTTCGAATAGTTTGATCATTTTTTCGGAGAAATTAAAGGACGTTTTTCCGAATTATCCGTTATTAATTGAAAACTAACTTACAAATCCGCATTTTTTTCTGTTCTATCGACTATACTTTGGAAAACCACCTCAAATTCTCTACAAAAAAAGACTGAATGAAAATTGCGCTATCTCATTTAATTTTCATGATTTTTTTCAAAAATTAGTCGATTTTTTGAATCGACCTATCTCGTTTTACTTTTTCGCCATGATTCTTCCTTCTTATTGATCTTTTTTGAAAATATTGCAGCGTATCTCCCTTCTACATTAGTTTTTAGAAGACAAGAAAGAACTATGTCCCTATAGAAACGGAGGTCTTTTGGTTAAGAACAAGAAGACTTCACTTTGCTTTGAGATTTGCCACAAGAAACATCAACTGTCATCGATTAAATAATAAAACGTCCTTCTTCTTCAAACTGGACCATTTTATTATTTCAAAAGGATAATAATATCTTGGAAAGTAAGCGAGATAAGGCAATTCTGTCTGAATCTTTTTTGTAGCTCTTCAAATTCTCTATAAAAAAGGAAGAGAGCGAAATTTCTCTGGCACAACTGGTTTCAAAAATATTTAGAAGAAAAACATTGCTGGAAAAAAAGTGTCCTGTTTTTCGTTTTAAAAGCTGAATTGTCCACAATATTGTTAGATTTATCATGTTTAAAAAATTATTGAAACAATGTCGCTTTACCTGCATAGATTGACAATATAATGGTATTGTATAGATTTATTTTGTTGATGAAACTTTCTTTGTCCTTAATCACTCTATACCTAAACTTGTCACAATTTTCTCCAGTCCAAGTGTTTCTCTGGAGTTTATGCGGAATCGACTGTTACATGATACATGAAAATAGGTTATGATAGTCGGGAAGGCTAGGCCGATCAACACGGAGTAAGTACTCGCATGGAAAGATGGGATGCTCCAAGGACATATCGGTATGATTGGTAAATTAATTCAACCTCTGACCGCTCTCATAAAAATGGGAATTCTATTCGAAATGGAAGGGGACTATTATTGATGAAAATGTTTTTTGTTTCTCAGAAGTTGAAGAGAATTGTTACGAGAGATGGAGATATATTTCGTGTAGTGAAAAATCACGATTATGAAACGTTCAGCCAAATCGATTTTATTTCATCAGTTTTTTGAGAATATCTCGAAAACTAAGCGAAGTAGAGCGATTTTGTTCTAATTTTGTTTTGCACTTCTTGAAATTCTTTACAAAAAAGAATTCGAGTGAAAAGGGCGTATTTCCATTGATTTTCGAGATGGTGACGAAAAAGATTCAAACGATTGGAAAAAGTCGATTTTTTTCTTACAATTTTTTGAAAATATCTCGGAAACTAATGGGAATGCGTTTTTCTTTGCTAAATCCTTTTTCGGAGAAAAAATCAAGGGCTATCTCGCTTATTTTCTGAGATATTCGAAAGAAATTGACCCATCTAGGGTTTACCATTCGACTTATTTTTGGAAATATTTCGGAAACCAAGTGCGATAGATTGATTCTTTATCTTTTCTTGTAGCTTTTGAAATTCTCTATAAACTAAGGTAAAATCGCTCTATCTGGCTTGAATTCCAAGACAGTTCTAAGAAAAATGGTGGCAAAGTGTTCTCAGATTCAGAGCTTTGAAATGCGCCTTCTGCGCATCTTCATCGAATTGGAATGAAATAACTGCCTATTTCACTTATTTCCACTATTTTAATGGGTTATTATTTCACGCATCGAATTGATAAATCTTGTTTCCTTTCGTTCTGCAAATAAATTGTCTACCCATTATCTCGGTAAGAAAATCGTTAATATTCATTGATATTTTCAGAATGACAAGAAGTAGAACAGTTTAAGTAAATTTTTTTTATGAACAATTTTTGGATAATATTTCCTTTTTTATAGCTCTCAAAATTTTCTACAAAAAAGAATTAGAGAAAATTCGATTTGTTTTACCTCTTCACTACTTAATTATGGAATCATTAATTTAGTTTTCTCTGTAAGCTATGAAAAAACTCGAAAATTTTTAAAAAATCTCCGAAACCTATTTCCTCTCTCTCTCGTTCTAACAAAATGAACTATTTTAATGCTGGAAGATGACTGATTTACTCACTTGAAACGGAATATTCCATAAACGTATGAAGAAAATGTCTTGATGATGAAATTTCTCGATTCTACTGAAATAGAAGCTCCTGTATTTTCCCTCACACAATTCTATAGATAATGTTTATCAGTTTGATGATGCGATAAGAGATAGATGACACGAAATAATACTCATGACTGCATGACTTTCATTTATTCACAGTAGTTATTAAACGTAGACGTTGCAAAATATGTCCTAATTCAGAAATAACCATTTTAAATCAATAAGAAAAAAGTAAATTCAGGTACTTAACATGATTTTTATAGATTTCATAAAATTAAATAGAAATTACATTCAAAAATTTTCAACAATTCTATTGAAAAACTGGATTATTAAATAAAAGTGTCAGTAATTCTGGTTGTGACAGATTCCGTTTATACTTTTGTACCATATCTTGAATTTTCAGGCGTCTTCGCACATGTGGCGGATGATAACTGTCGTTATCAAGTCGTTTTCTTCTTGCCATATTCAAAGCAGTTTGTCTAACAAGAGTGCCGAGAATCCTTCTGGACACTAGCATACCATCAATTAATGGCGTAGCTAAATTGATTCTCGATACTGGTCCCTGCAGCTTAACTCTGAGCAAACCATTTGATAGCGCATACAAATAGATAATTAAAGTATCAGAAGGCTGTAACGTTCGATAAGCACTTGACTCCATCCCTGTACTCGTGTAAGGCAGGAGCTGATCAACAGGAAAGTGAATGGAATCCTCAAGACTATCCAACCAAACAATCATGATCTTTATTTCCATTTGTCCAGGACATGAGCTCTTCATATTTCTTCGTGATCGCACAGGAAATTCCGAATTCGACGATACGCTGGGTGGCCCAGAACTTGTCAAACTCGACGGCTGCTTCTCGAGGTCCAGCGACATCGTTCTCGTACTAGAATTGTGCGTGTATCTGCCTGAATTTTCACTCACACTTCGCTCGTACCCAAAACCGTAATTAGCAGAATCTCCTTGGCTAATTTGATCTCTATCGACTAAATCCATTTGAATGTTGGGAATTGCGGATGCAGTTGGAACGATGAATGCTATTTCAGAACTGACATCAGCCCAATAGAGAATATGAGTATCGCCATTGTAAAGTGAGCCACCATGATCATTATCATCATTCTGTAATGAATTATTTGACTTTTGAGTGATCCGCCAAGATGTATTGACATTCCCCGTCCATCCTGCATGAGTATCAACACTCACTGGCCATCCGAGAGAATTTAGGAATTCGATGAAATGAGGTGAAACATTATTTTTAGTAAGCACATTTGCTAAAATATCTATTGGATTTTTCTGTCCAGATTTGACGTAAAATATGTGAACCGTATCACAAGTTCTTGGAATTATGTGATCTATACTTTCGAGATCTGCACAAAAACCTGCGATTGTTGGATCTAGTGCACTGATCTCGGGGGATCGCACTTCATTTTGTTCTTTCGTAGAATCGACATTGATGAAACCGAAGTGGCTTAAAAAGAGCCGTGCTGTTTGAAATTCGTCTGAATTCTCCGGGGAGAGGCACTCGCCAGGACTATCCCTATTTTTATCAGATCCTTTGATTTCTTTGTCCATTTTGGATTCAACATTCATTTGTCGTTCAAGTATCTGGGATAACAAGCTATGTTCTTCTTTGACCGAAGTATTATCGTTCATTACTGCTTCGAGACTCGGAATGGATTCGTCCACCTTGCAGTGGGGAATTTTTTCAACATTTTCAGGGAAAAAACGGGGTTTATAATCAGTACGAGGAATTGTCTCAGCAAATGCAGAAGGTCTTCTTGGATTCGTCTTTCTATTTTCTGTGCCTGATTTGTGTCGAGGTAGGTGACGCAATTGCATTGTCCAAGCGTGTCTTCCGAATGGTCCACGAATGACAACGATAACTGTTGGATGAACTTCGTGTTTACCTAGTGCATTATTCTCTGGTTTCTCGAGGATTGCCAGCATCGTAGCATTTTCAGCGACGAAATACCGAAATTGCTCGACGATCTGCTGACGCGTGATGTCTTCGTTCGAGTTACGGTCTAGAAAAGTTGCTTCATCGAGAAGTGAAGATAAGGAGTGAGCTCCACAAGCACTCGGAAAATAGCCTACTTGCTCGAGAATAATTGACAATAGGCCGTCAGCTGCATCACGGACACGCATTGATGCAGGCTTCAAATCTTTTTCATCTTTCATTTTTATCGGTTCACCTGGTTTTCCAACACTCTTTGTCCCAGAGACTCCGAGTTCAACTACCTCTAAGACTGTTGTTAAGCAGTCTTTGTCGTGAAGTAGTTCAGGATGAGCTGTTAGCCAGGTAGTTAGACAGGAAAATGCAGCTACTATCGATGAGTGAAGGTCTTTGGAATGTGCTGGAGGTGGCCGCCAGCATTGATACGTTATGTAGTCACATAGCCACTTCACTGCTCTCTTACATTCCAGGGAATCTGTCAAAATTTTTTATGAATATCACTATTAGCTGTTGAAAATTTTGAAATAGGAGGAAGTGGGGTAAATTAGAGATTCTGACTAAACAGTTTGAGATGGAATTTATTTAACGATTCCAGTGAAAAATTGAGGGAATTATCAGTGAAAAATATGTGTCCGAATTGATTCTTTTGAATTTTTCAAGAATTGCTGAGAAAGTAGAATTTTCAAAAAATTCTTGAAAATAAATTTCGACAGATGTTTCCTAGTAAATTTTTTTCCACTTTTTCAGTGGAATCATGACAAAAATCTTATGAATTTCTGACCTTATCTCCTTTTCACCCCAACTTTCTCTATTGAAAACTAATTTGCAATTGAATTAATTATTGAGTTTTTTTGAGTCGAACCTGTCATTCTCCTTGCTAGTTTCCGATCGAAAGTGAAGCACGAAAAATTTCAAAAATGATTAATGACTCTTATACAATGAATACATTAACATTTACCTGTCTCACGTATATTCGTCCTTGCTAATCCAGAAAGTAACTCGAGCGCGGCCAAGGATATGTTGAGATCGGTTTTCCATGAAGAAATTAACCGATGGCAAACGAGATAAGTTGCCCTCAGAAAGAGTGCATGAGCTGAATCTGAAAGTGAAAAGAATTGAATCTTCGAATAGATTTATTAAAAATTGGCATGAGCTATTTACCGAAAGCAGGAGTTTCTCCTTGAATTGTAGCATTATCGGAGCCTTCCCCAAGTGAACGGAGGTCACTGGAAATACTAGTCTGACTGGTTGAATCATTACTGACTAGAAAAACAATGAATTGAAATTATAAAAAAAAAATTTCACTCTCATCATCTTTTTTTTTTTTGGATATCTCGGAACCTTAGCGGGATAGCACGATTTTGCCTGAATCATTTTTTCTAGCTCTTGAAATTGCCTACGAAAATCTTTTAGGACAAAAAAAGCGTATCTCCATTTTTTTCCGAGATATTGGGGAAAAACTAGTGACAAAATGAAATTAATTTATTTGAAAATTTCTTATTCTTTTTAAATATGCTATAAAGATAATCATCATGAAACTTCAAAGTCAACCAATCCTCACCCGATGATGACAAATTAATGGAGACATCATTCGTCGAATTGTCAAGAGACACCGACTGTTGGACTTCCTCTGCCGTTGCCGAATCTTGCACACTTAGTAGCAGTCCACCTGGATAAGAAGAAAATCATATTAATCAATCGAAAATCCATGAAAATAGTAGGGGAAGGTGGATTACAATGGACATTCCAACTGAACAGTTCTAGATAGCGATTTTCTAATGATTCCATTCGAAAGCTGAGAAAATTTTAAGTGGGAAATATGTGTAAAAATTAGTTTCTTCCAATTTTTCAAAAGTTTCACTTTTTTGGCCAAGTTTTAAAGGGGTACCCGTTTCGAAAATCAAAAAAATTGTTTTTTTTGTTGGTGATTTCTCCGGCTCTATTGGTCGTAGTGACCTGGGGCTGATCTCAAAAGAAAGATGAGCCCATTTCTCATCGATTCATGTAGATCGATTTTTATCAAATCAATTTCTCAAATGTTTACGCCATTTTCTGAAAATCGGTTTTTGGCACTACAAGGACTTGAAAAATTGATATCGTTTTTTTAACAACTAAATCGCTGGCGGATGAGCTTACTCTCCATTTAAGGTAGTACCGCCGGTACTAGATTGACCGTTCCGAAAATTCTGAAATTTGGTACACTCGTAGATTATGATAAGATAATGATCCAGTTAAATTTTTAGAGGGCTAGCAAGATCGAGTCAAAAGATATTCACACTTGAAATTTCACGACTTTAACATTGAGCCTTATGGGAAATCGCAAATTTTATCATATTTTACAAAACTGACCGTTCCGATTTGAATAAAAAAAAAAGTGCAGTGATAAAAAATGATATCTAAAACATTTTAAAACCTTGAAAATACAGGTTCCAAGCGTGTGATAGCAGTAATTAGTGAATAACTATGAAAACTGGACTTTTTATATGTTCTTTCTCTCTCTTACTCATGCGGAACGCTATCTAGTGTGTAAACACTGCATGATTCAAACGAGATACTATAACCACTGACTAGGGCAGTATCGGCGGTACTACGTTAAGATGAACCCCAAGTTGCTACGACCAATAGAACCAGAGTCATTCCCGAGAAAACTGAAATGTTTGAAAAACAGCAAGGTTTCACCTGCAAATCTAGAGCAAAGTATCGAATTATAGAAAAATTCGAAAAAATAACTTTTGACATGTGATTCCCATAGCAAATTTCTTCAGTTTTCGAATGGAATTGTAAAAAAAAAATCTACCGTGAATATTCCATCGATTCCGAGTAAGTTTCATAGTATGCAATACCAAAACGAACACGTGACTGTTTCACCCTCTTGTACCATTGTACCCCGCCTGCCCCTATAAATTTAGAAAATCTATTTACCTAATAACATGTGCGTATTTAGAGGATCACTTTCAACTTGGAGAGCATTGATTAACAAATTCATCAGTCGCGGTTTCAGTTGGCCGAATGTCAAGTGAGTTTTTTCTGAATTATTCTTTTGAGGAAAAAGTAAAAACTCACAAATCGGAAGATTCTGAAAAAATGAAGGGAAAGTAAATAAATAGTGATTAATTAATTGAGTAAATAATCATAATGATAATAGTAATAATAATAAATGAATTATAATTATACTTGGAAATGTAGCGGTAGAACTAGCATTGATATCAATAGTTGAATGGATGATCTTCGCAGTTCTACTTTCGTTACACTCGTTGATTTCAATTTGGAATCTTTATCTGGTAGAACTAATTCTAAAGCAGTCAAAACTGCCGGTGCAAGTATCTCCACGCCATCCAAATCCAATCGGAAAATGTCAGCTGAATTAGTTAATATGCTAGCTAGTGTTTCACCGCATTCTCGATTCTATTTCATTAAAAAAAAATTATTTATTCGAAACTGATCATTGGAAAGCAATGGTGTGAACTGGGGATTCGCATAAAATGGCTTGAGATTTATTTTTTTTATGATTCCGTTGGAAAGCTGAGAGAACTTCTGGTAAAAAACATGTTTTTAAACTCATTTTTCGAAATAAAAAAAAAACAAAATTTAGGGCTGAAGTTCAGTTTCTTGAGGATATTCAGACTTTGATTGGTCGAAACGTGAAAATTCCAAATGGAAAGCCAAGGTGAGATCACTTCCCATCGATGTGCATGGTTTTTAGAAAAATATATTATTTCCACGTGATTATAGTCCAAGAATTGATTGTCATAAAAAAACTCACAAGTAGAATTTTTTCATAAAAAATTGGAATTTTCCAAAAATGAGTAAAAATGAATTTTGACATATCGTCTTAGAAATAAAGTGGCGTAAGTGCTATTTATAAGAATGGCGCTTACGCCACATTGTTTCTAAGGCGACGATATATATTCGCTAATGTTGAATTTCCTCAGTTTTTCAATGGAATCCTCAGAAACAAACCATATCATATATTTTCACCAATTTCTCCCGATGTTCTTGAAATAAAACATAGAAATCAAAATATGTTCCTTTCAACCCATCTCCTCCTATTTACCTCATCGATTTTGAGTCCCCGATACATGGCTTGATAAAATCTAGCTAGATAAACTGGAAGAATTTCTTCCCCAGTCTTCTTCGCACAAAATATTCGACAGAGTGCCCCCATTGCTTCCGCCCTTCCGAGTTCATAGCGATCAATGCTCAATGATGTTGGAATTTCACTAATTGTTTCTTGCAATGAACTTGGGCCCTCTACGAGCACAGATGATGGTCGCTTAGATGCCCCCATCGGCTCTGAAAATTACAAAGAAAAAACGATTGCAAATTTTTACATTTATGAACTAATTTCGTACAAATGAAGTAGATGATAAATCTTACGTGGCAAGTTTTGAGACCATCCGTCAGTACCAATGAACGCGGCTTCGAATAGCCATTCACCAAATAAATGTAAAACTGTATTACACTTTGGTCTACCAACAGCCAATGGCGGCCGAATGTCATTACTGTTTAACGAGGTAATCGCTAAAATAATTGCATTACATTCAACTTCGAAGATTATTCTTAAAGACATAATTCTTTCGTCCTAGAAGCATAAGGGCGTAAGTGCCAGTCATAGGCCCTTTTGTTATTATCTATTGTTTGAGAAAGGAGTATATGAACTCTCAGAACATTTCGCAAATTTCCTAACATCATTAATAACAGGAGTGCGTATGTTTAGAAGTAACGTCCTTCTGGTATTATGAACTTCTGGGAATTTGAACAAAAAATAATAATAGCAAAAAGACGTATGGGCTGAACATACACCCCTTTCCCTTTATAAAGTCTGTTTTCGGCACTTACACCGTTTTGCTTTCAGGGCGACGATTTAATACAATTTATTCCCTTACAAGCTGTACTTGATGTTGATGACGGTCCAGAATTCGCTATATTGGGCTGCGTATTTGAAATTCTACTCGTCGTCAATCCAATCAAAGATGCTTTTGGCATTCCTATATAATAATAATGGCAAGAGCTTTAAATAGAATTATTTTGTGTGAATAAGATGATAAGAATCAATTATTAGATTTATCTCTATTTTATATGAGTAGAGTATGAGGGTATTTGTGCCTTCTGAAAGGTGCTATCATAGGTGAGATTAAAAAGTATATTGTGCCTTCGAAGAAGGGAAAATGTAAATAAGATAAGAGTTCCCATCATTGACACCAGATATGGATCAGTGAAATATCTTCGACATAGTAGCAATAAAATAAAATAAAAAATATCTTTACATTTTTTTTTAAATATCATGGAATCTAAGCGAGATAGGGCAATTTCACCAGAAACTTTTTTTTATAGAGATTTTCAATAGCTACCAAAAAGTATTGGTACAAAATCGCTCAATCTCACTTAGTTTCCAAGATATTCGCACAAAAACTGATGGAAATTTCTCGAAATTGATAAAAATATTCTCGATAGATTTTTTCTGATGATTCCATCGGAAAGCTGAGGAAATTTCCCATGTAAATCATATGTCGGAAGTTATTTTCTTAAATTTTTCTCAAACTCAATTTTTTGCTCAAGATTTAAAGGACACCCTTCTAGTGATAGTGTAAAACTAAAAATTGACCGTCAAAACAATATAGCACGTGTTTTCCACCTAAAATTTCGTCAGCTGTCCAATGGAACCGTTAGAAGATCTCTATCTCGAACCATTTCATTGGAATGTCCATTTTATCCCACCTTCCCCGATATATACAGAGAGTGCTCAATACCCTTAGTTACAGCAGAAGGTGTGACGCTGAAGCTCTTTGCAAGTCTGCGTTGCGTCGGGGGTGTTGGTGAGGGTTGAGGTAGATCCTTATTGTTGCTTTTCTCCCCACCAGCACCCCCAACTCCAAAAGAACTGGTGTTCGGTGGGCTTGTATTCGCACAACATTCTTCCCAACAGCAGGATTGTGAAACGCCTAAAAATGTCGAATGAGTGCACAATCACCCAAAGATAGATAATCCAATGAAATACCTGTTTATTGTACTTATTTCTACTGAGAACCGAGCATTGAAAAAGGACAGAATTGATGCTAGCTATAAATGATTAATCTTACCTAGAAAGGCATCAACTTGTCCAGCTATACCTTTGATGGCTTTCAAAAATATTTGGGGTAATGCTTGCAAACATGGATGTTGACACGGGTCAACTACATTCGGACTAGCTATTGCATATTGGAGGAAGGCCTGAGTTTGAGATATCACCGCTGGACGACACAAGTCAATGGGATCACCTACGGTCCGTAGAAGACGATACCATGCTTGGGCAACCGCCTCGTCCGACATCGTCGGCGATACCAAGTGAGCATCATCTTCACCTAATTCCAATAGAGGGAAAATAAAAATTCAGTAATGAAGAGATAGAACACAATAAATCGATTTCATCTTTCAACAATTTTTTGAAAATATCTCAAAACTAATGGAGATACGCCTTTTCCACCCCAATCTTTTTTTGTAGCTCTCATAGACAGAATAGAGATGAACACAATCGTCCCATCACGCTTACTTTCCGAGATATTCTTGGAAAACAAACGATAAAAACGACAATTCTCTTTTCTTTTGATCTTTTCAAAACTGAAATCAGATTTCTTGGAAAATATCTAGGAAACTAATGAAGATACACCCTTTTCACCCTATTTCGCTGAGTTTTTGAGATATTTTCGAGAAAAAAAAATCGACTCTTCCTGTGTTTTACATCTCTGTAACTGAATTATTCTCTATTAAATTTGAGACATACTGATCTTCAATTCTGGGAACATTGGTCCATACATGATGTTCAATAGTCGCGCAGTTAGGGCCAGGCATACCCGATTCCATTGTTCAATTAATGCTAATCGATGTCGCCATCGCAGACATGATTCCCTCAAAGTTCGCCACAGTGGTGGAGACGGAAAGTTTTTTTCACAAGCCACAAGCCACACCTGCATTATGATCATAATAAAATTAGCACACTTTCAAAATTTTTTTAATTTTTTTGAACAAATAATTTATTATTATTACTATTATCATTTTTATTGGAAATAGATGAATGATTATTAAGGAAGTATTTAAAAAATTTGCACTCATAGTTCTTTTCATTTACCACATGTGCATAATTTTCATTTTTTCAAATCATCATTCATTTCTATAAACAGAAAAATTATCAGATATATTTTCAGTATCATGGATTATATACAAATTTATTATTTTACAATCAAGGAATTCCCCTTTAACGAGAGACAACATACCTCGAGGAGAACTCCAAGTACACGTTCACAAAGCTGCTCGCCAACATCCTCGCGAACAGCTGGTGGAGCCAATAATGAATTGTTGATACCGATTAAAAATAAGAGTAGACTCTCCCAAGTTTCGGAATCTAGAGTAGCTGGTCCTCTAGCTACCTGTTGAAGGGTCCTCAGAACACGGTGACACAGAACAGCTTGTCGGTTTATAGTATCAGTACCTGAAGAGAGAGCAGTGATAAATTTTTCATGTAATGTGATTAATTCGAATTTTCGCCAGTGTAAAAGATCCCATCATTGATAAAAATTTGAATTTTTCAGACAGATTGATTTTGATTTGTCATCTTTTGTTTGGAATATGGCGGAAACTAAGCGAGATAAGGGAACTTTACTAGAATCCTTCTTTATAGAGAATTTCATGAGCTACAAAAGAAGGATAGGATAAAATCACTCTGCCTTGCTTAGTTTCCGAGATATCTCAGGAAAAATGATGATGAAATTAAATCGAATTTTTTTTTGTTGATATAGGGGAAGGTGGGATAAAGGGGTAAATCGGTGGAAATTTATGAGATTAGCTCTTTCGAATGATTCCATTGAAAAGCTGAGGAAATTTTCATTGGAAAACATACGTTAAAACCCATTTTTGACAATTTCTGGAGATTTCTACTTTTTAATCTCGTTCACCCTCCGAAATATTTGAAAAAAATTATTAGAAAAGCAAAATCTATCAAGAATAAATCCAATTTTTTGTTATTCCTTTTTGAAGAATGTCCCAGAGAGGAAACGAGGTGAAGTAACTTTACCTCAATCCTCTTTTGTAGCTCTTGAAATTCTCTTACGAAAAAGGATCAAAGCAGGAAGGGTGTATCTCCATTAGTTTCTGGAATATTCATTTAAAAAAATGACAAGTAAGTTGACTTATTCTAGACAATTTTTTTTGTTCTAATTATTCTTCGAGGATATCTCGAAAAGTAAATGAGTAGAGCAACGTAGTCCTATCCTTTCTGAGTGGCTCTTGAAATACTCTACAAAAAAGGACCTCAGCCGCATAAATCACTTCATCTCGCTTAGTTTCCGAGATATTTTGAAAGAACTGCTACAAAAAGAAATCAATTCGTCTGAAAATTTCATATTCTTAATAAAATAATGTCAATAATTGGTACTCTTTCAAGAATGGAGACTTTTTCCTCAACCCAACTGAATATAAAACAAAAAAAGCGCCGGACATGTTCCACAATCACAAGGTAGTATATGTAGAATGACAATGAATAGTTACTACAAAATATTATTACCTAAATCCTGATATAAAAAGGCCCAAACTAGAGGATCAACATCGGAATGTCGAGATCATAGATTAAACAATTATTACCAATTATTTATAAATTCATTATGAATAATCATAAAATAAAGGCAATATCTTACCTTCGCCTCTTCTCGGCACAAATAAATTATGAAAATGACTTATTATTTTCCTAGCGTAAAAATTCGGATCCTCAGTAATTGGCTTTGGTACTGAAATCTTTGGTGATGCGTAAAGTGCTGAGAGCCATTCACAATAAACGTTGACACAGTCACGTACAGTGTCATGTTCTGCCAGTGGTAATGACAGACCAAAACAAATAACTTCCATGCACCATTGAACTTCTCTGTCAGTATTTAATAGACTTGATTCAGCTGCTTGAGCAATACCAAGATTCGATGCTAATTGTCTAACAATAGAGAGGGCAACCTCTCGACCAGCACCTGGTGAAAATTTTTCTAAAACACTGCGACATTCGTCAGAGCCTCGTTGTATCGATGAACTCAGTGATGCCCATTCAGAATACATTCCGCCTCCTGTCCCCTGAAAGTAATTGAAACTCTGATAAATGAAATATATCATTCTGAATATTTGTTACATCAATTTTTCAAATTACCTTCAAATTAACTCTATTGAATACGCCTAAATTCATAGATTATCATAAACTGTGATATGAATTATATTCAAACATTAATGAGCAATGGGTTTTTACGAAGTGATGTACAAATTTTTTGTGGTAATAACAATCACAATAATGAGCTGTCAAACGAGAGCAGCTGAAGAGAGGCGTTCTCTTCTCTTCTTACTCTTTGTTGGCTATATCTCAAGGTTACTAGATACCCAGGTTGGGACAATGCATGTTCTCGTGTTAAATTCTGTCGCTGTGCTCAATCTAGGGAAAAACGGGAGAGCCAATAGCGAACGGAGCACAACGTAAGCCGCGTTTTCACGGACACCTCACTTCTTTTGGAATGAGCGGTATGTATGAAATAACTCGAACTATAATTTCGATCATTTTTCTACTCTTTCATTTTAGAAAAAATGATATAAAAATTAATTGTCATGTTCTTCAAATGCTTTTACTATATAATCATAATTTATCACAATATTACTCCATTATTGTTCTTCATAATTGATTATTGTACAGTTTATTGTATTGTTCAGTGAAATAAATATATTTCAATTAATTAATCTCGCACATTATTCAATTTATCTTCCATCTCTCATATCGTTATATTAGTATTTCTACTGCATACATCCCTTTATCATTTACAATTTCGTCAGTTGTCCTATATCTTTCAAAAATAGATATTAACAAAAAGGCGTATCATTGACGCTTGTGCCTTTCCATTACTGATAATTTTTTCCAAATTATCAGTTCACGTCCGAATTATATAATAATAAAGGGCCTATCTATAAAAAATTTTGTGGAGTTAAAAAAGATTGAAAACAGAAGACGTACGTACGGGAGATACCCTCTATATCATCAAATTAAAATCAAGAGTGCTTTTTTTTTATTATCAATTCTCCATGGAAAATCCTGAATGGAGGAAAAAATTAAAAACAAAAGGGCATATATGCCGTTCTGTTATTATCAACGTTATACGATAATTGGTCGCTGCGACCATGGAAAACATGTCGCTGGAGCCAGCCCCGAAAATATCCTCAGAAATTTGGGCCTCATAGCAGCTACGATTTATGCATATCTAAGAGATAACATTCATTAACTTCGGCCGTATGGCGAATAAAGGCATGAAATTTTTTTATGTAATACCTGAGAGCATTCGGGAGTCCTCGGCTTCGGAAATTCGGGGAAGGTTACAAGGAGGGGGGTGTTAGAAATTTTTTCCACTGTCACACCATATTCGGGATCTTATTCGTTATTAGTCCCTGTCTGTGGCGAATTAAGGCATTTAATTTTTTTGTGTGATATCTGAAGGTGTGTAGGAGCCCTTAGTTTTGGAAATTCGAGGGAGGTAACAGTACGAGGCGTTTTAGAATTTTTTCCACCGTCACATCATAGATTTCGCGATTTCATGAGCTATATCTATCCTCTCTGGCGAATTAAGGCTTGGAATTTTTTTGCATAGTACTTGAAGGCACTTACGCGCCCTCAGTTTTGGAAATTCGAGGGAGGCGGCAATAAGAGGGGATCTCGGATTTTTTTCTCCACCATAGATTTCGCACTGTGTGACGGTGGAAAAGAATTCTAACACCCCTCTTCTTGCCCCCTCCCTCGAATTTCCAAAACTAAGGGCACGTAAATACCTTCAAATACTATACAAAAAAATTTCACGCCTAAATTCGCCATAGTGGATAGATATAGCTTATAGAATCGCAAAATGTATGGTGTGACGGTGGAAAAAATTCTAGAACCTGCCATATTGTCACCTCCCTCAAATTTACAAAACTGAAGGCTCGTACACACCTTCAGATATCACGCAAAAAAAATTTAATGCCTTAATTCGCCATAGAGGAGGACTTATAACGAATAAGATCCCGGAATCTATAGTGTGACAGTGGAAAAAATTTCTAACACCCGCCTCCTTGTAACCTCCCCCAAATGTCCGAAACCGAGGACTCCCGAATAATCTCAGGTATTACACGAAAAAAAATTCAGGCCTTTATTTGCCATACGGCCGAAGTTAATGAATATTATCTCTTAAATATGAATAAATTGTAGCTGTCATAAGGCCTAAATTCCTGAGGATATTTTCGAGAATATTTTCGTGGCTGGCTTCAGCGACAATGGAAAACTGTGGATATCTCTGTAAAAGTCTGAATTTTTGCTTCCGAATGGGCGCTATGTCATCGTAATTTTATTCGAAATGCCAATTTTCATTGGAAGTGACTAAAAATGATCCGAAATATCGAGAAATCATAGCCAGAAAAAAGTAGACGCACGCACACGTCTGTCTGTACGGTCTTACGACTTCCTATTATTTTAGAACGGAGAGATGAAGATCTGACATTTTGGCAAGAAATCAGTTTTGATGAAGTGAATGTTCTATGAAAATTTCAGCGATATGGGCTGAATAGTTTCTGAAGTAGGGGAGACCGGGGCAAAATGGGGTACTTAAAGCACATTTCGGCTTTTCAAAGCTCAAATACGATAAAAATGCTTTTTTTCATTCATATTTGAAGTAAATGAGAGAAATTTCTAATTGCTATGACAAAAAAAAATTCTGTTGACGGGGCAAAATGGGGTACCCTTAAATTTTTTATTTTTTTTTTCTACTATGATCAATTTTTTAAGATTCATATCTGGCGTTAAGGATGTATGATCACGACAAAAATTTTCGATTTGGGGCGTCAAAATTTTTTTATAGTTAGATTATCCCTCGAAGAATTTTATCGTAAAAAGTCCGGGGTAGCTATCCATGCATATAAGAAAGAAAAAAATTATTGAAAATTGACAGAAAATGCATGGTTTCTTATGGAGGAATAGGGGTTACGGCCATAAATTAAACATGCTACTCATGACAACAATTTTCGATTTGGGGCGTCAAAATTTTTCTATAGTTAGATTATTCCTCGAAGAATTTTATTGTAAAAAGTCTGAGGTAGCTATCCATGCATATAAGAAAGAAAAAAATTATTAAAAATTGACAGAAAATACATGGGCTCTTATGGAGGAATAGGGGTTACGGCCATGAATTAAATAAATGTTAGATGTTCAAGCTTGCGTAGTATGAAAAATTACTATGCATAAGAAAGATGGATAGTGTAGTAACTTGACGGGATGGGTGCAACTGCCCACCAGCAACTGCCCACCGCTAACACTGCCCACACATTCATTGCATTTTTGCAACTGCCCACATGAAACTCGTCAAGTGCCCACAGTTTCTTTACCCTCCGAAAATTCGGTTAAGAGTAGCATTTTTGTCTGAGAAATTATTTTTCTCCCCTTTTTTTCATTTCGAAAGCAACGAGGTCTCATACCTAATGTGTACACGATAAAAAGAAATAAGAAAACGTTAACAAAATAATTAAAATGGATTCATAAAGATGGTATCCTTCTCAATGATTCTATTCATCAATTGAAGGAATCTCGAATAAAACGATTCGTTTAAGAAGTAATTGTTGACATATTTGTGAAAATTTCCTCTGGAAAGTCTCATTATTCCTATTCTCGTAACTCGTATCTCTTTCGAGGATTTTCTCAATTTCGCTCATTGCAGAGAGAAAATTCCGACTCAGCTTTAATATCACTCTAATTTCCATCGATTCTTGCCTTATCGTTAATGTCAACAGAATGCAAAAAAACCTGACATGATCAATTTATCATTTTTTTTATTCTCGGAAAAAAAACATTTGTAAAAAAAATTAAGATTGCTTTCATTCAATTCTTTCAATGTTATTCACCCTATGTCTCCGTCATTCTTTAATTGTTTTTGAAGTATTTCAATTTGAAGCTCAGCTGAAATTATTATCGCTGCATTTGACTTTGAGTTATTTCATTTTTTTTTCAATAGTTAAGTTTTTCATTATATTATAGCCTTTGTGAAAAAAAAATTAAGCGTTGCTTTTACTCTGTTGGAAAAATAATAATTTCACCTGAGCTTCGAATTAAAATACTTCAAAAACAATTAAAGAATGACGGAGACATCGGGCAGGGTGTCGATCGACCTGGAAAACCTGGAAAAGTCAGGGAATTTTGATGTTAGTCAGGGAAATTCATAGTTTATTTTTTATTATCTCCATATTTTTAAGATTGATAGATATTCAATTGAAAATTCTAATAAAAAAAATTGTTTTCAAGAATAACTAAGAATTTTAACGTAGAGAAACGTGAGGCAAAATGGACATTGTCATAAAAATATTGTAGATGGATTTTTACCAATTATTTCATAGGGAAGCTGAGAGAATTTGAGTCGAGAAACATGTGCCAGAATGAATTTTTCTTAATTTTTTGAGAATTCGATATTTTCTGGCATTTTTGAGGGGTTTCGATTTTTGAGCAAATTCAGTTTTTTAGGAATATCTCTGATTCTATTGGTCGTACTGACCTGAAACCGATTTTAAATGAAAGGTGAGATCATTTCCCATCGATTTATGGGGTTTCAAATATAAAAATATCGATTTTCCAGATAGTTATGGGACAAAAACCGATGATCATAGTTTTCACGGAAATTCCCATAACTATCTGAAAATCGATATTTTCAAATTCAAAACCCCATAAATCGATGGGAAATGATCTCACCTTTCATTTGAAATTGGTCTCAGGTCGCTACGACCAATGGAACCAGAGATATTTTCAAAAAACTGAATTTGCTCAAAAATCGAAAGGCTTTTTACCCCTCAAAAATGACAAAAAATATCAAATTCTCAAAAAATTGACAAAAATCAATTCTGGCACATATTTCTCAACTAACATTTCCTCAGCTTTCTGATGGAATCATTAAAAAAAATCCATCTCCAATATTTTCATTCATTTAAGGATGTTTTCATAATATATGCATAAAAACTCAAATGTGTTCATTTTACCCCTTATGTCCGTATTGCCCCACCGTCCCCGATATTTAAATAATAGTTTTTTTTATACGTCCTGGAATTTTTATTTATACTCAGGGAAAAGTCATGGAAAAGTCAGGGAGTTTTGAAATTAGTTTTCAGTCGCCACCCTGATTGGATGAATAACATTGAAAGAATTGAATGAAAACAATCTTAATTTTTTTTACAAATGTTTTTTTTTTCGAGAATAAAAAAAAATGATAAGTTGATCATGTCAGGTTTTTTTTGCATTCTGTTGACATTAACGATAAGGCAAGAATCGATGGAAATTAGAGTGATATTAAAGCTGACTCGGAATTTTCTCTCTGCAATAAGCGAAATTGAAAAAATCTTCGAAAGAGATACGAGTTACGAGAATAGGAATAATGAGACTTTCCAGAGGAAATTTTCACAAATATGTCAACAATTACTTCTTAAACGAATCGTTTTATTCGAGATTCCTTCAATTGATGAATAGAATCATTGGGGAGGATACCATCTTTATGAATTCATTTTAATTATTTTGTTAACGTTTTCTTATTTCTTTTTATCGTGTACACATTAGGTATGAGACCTCGTTGCTTTCGAAATGAAAAAAAGGGGAGAAAAATAATTTCTCAGACAAAAATGCTACTCTTAACCGAATTTTCGGAGGGTAAAGAAACTGTGGGCACTTGACGAGTTTCATGTGGGCAGTTGCAAAAATGCAATGAATGTGTGGGCAGTGTTAGCGGTGGGCAGTTGCTGGTGGGCAGTTGCACCCATCCCGTAACTTGACAATATTTTCTAAATACTATACATCCATCCATCCTGAGAAGAAAAATCCAATTGAAATTCAAATTATTCCATTTAATGCTTCTTTTCTCGTCATACTCGCCATTTTCTGCTCTCATGAGCGCCACAGCCGGCCAATAAGAGAAACAGAGGAGAGCCCCACAACCCCCCGAGCCCATCCCCACCACCGCTTCCCCCACTCCCTCGATCATACATCCTTAATATGCACGTTTACTGTCTGTATTCACCGTCGATGGCGCTGTGTTCGCGCCTGATTTGTAAATTCAAATTTCTAACTTGTATTTTCTAACTGACAAATGAAGCATTTGTTGACAAATGAAGTTCTTTACATGACGGTGCTAATTGTTGAAAAAATTGTTTGTTGTTGCAATAAAATTGATAAAGTATGGTGCGTCATTACAAACGAAAAACTGACAGACCGAGCTGGGGAGAAATTTCGATGGCTGATGCCATCGAAGCTGTTTATGATAAACTAATGGGGTATGAAGCAGCAGCCGAAAGTTTTGGAGAATCGGCTCACGACTCATGTGCTGGTGTTTCAGAGGACGACACGAAATTCATTTGTGATTATCGTGAATAGTTATACTGTACCTATAATGAACATTAAAAAAAAATTTATTATTGATTAATCGTTATTTATTGTTTATTTGAAGTTAAGGATAACATTAGCAGTTCAATTCCAAAGAACATACTATTGAAAAGTGATCATTATTCGTTAATCTATATATATATATATAAAAGGAAAGTGTTAGTGGGTTTGTCCAGCCTTTCCTCTATAACCACCCACTGCCACCCACAAGGGGTTGTAGTGAAAGATAGCCCGTGGCCTGCACTCTCAAGTAAGGGAGTTTGGCTTCGGTGGGTGGGTGTGGGTGGCAAAAATGTCTGTTGGGATATTTCCATCCTTCTCCAACACATTGTATGGCTAAGATAGACTCGGGGTTGTGTTGAATGACATGAAGTGTATATATGTGTGAATATTCGAGAAATATCTTTAACATTTTAGAATGTTCTCGGGATTAATTTAGGAACCTTCTAGAATGTTCCAGAAGGTTCCAGAATTCTCAAAAACTTTCTAAAAGGTTCAATAATAAATTGGAGCATTCGGGAAAGTTCGAGAACATTCTAGAATGTTCTAGAAGGTTCGAGAATTCTCTAGAATGTTCAAAAAAGTTCGAAGATATTTGGAATGTTCCAGAAAGTTCCAGAACATACTAGAGTGCTCCAGAAGGTTCAAGAATCTTCTAGAATGTTCCATGAGTTTTGAGAGTCTTTTGGAATGTTCCAGAAAGTTCGAGAACATACTAGAAAGTTCCAGAAGGTTCAAGAATTTTCTAGATTGTTCCATAAGTTTTGAGTGTCTTTTAGAATATTCCAGAAAGTTCGAGAACATTCTAGGATGTGTGTGATCCTATTACCATTAAGCGAACGATATATTTTGACCCGGGCAACGCCGGGTTTCGCAGCTAGTTAATTATAAAATCTAAAATTACTAAAAGTTTCAATGGTGAAAGTTCAGAAATTGTGAATATTCTGAGGTCATTCATATGAATAAATTAAATTTTAACTTTTGAAATCTTTCTATTGCCAATGTTCTTCCAAAAATTGTGAAAGAAAAAATTCGTTTCAGCTAAAAATATTTTTGAAATTCATTTCGCGCCATTCTAAAATACTTTTGAAAAACAAATAAAAAATCGAAATTTTTGGGGTACCCCATTTTGTCCCGGTACCCCATTTTGCCCTGGTCTCCCCTATAGTAAATTTGTGAAAATTGTTTTTCCAAAATTCCTCCATTTGCGTGGGGCAAATTCCGTTCAGATTTTAACAGAAAATTTTCATTCATAGTATCTAGCTTTTGGCGAATTTTCATAAATTTAATGCCAAAATTTCATGAGTCATCAATTCATGCTTTTTTTTTTAAATTCATTTTATCGATCATAACTCGATGAATAATTGACTTGAAGAATTTAAATTTTTTGTGTATATGCAATTCCTAATAAAGACAGTTGGGATTGAATCTGAATCATATCGGCTGGACGGTTCTGGAGATATTCTGAATTGTATTTTCTTTGAAAGTAGGCTATATCTTCCAAACTACTCTTGCGATTTTATTCCAACAGAGCTCAAAAGATTCATCTTCATAAGCTGAACTAGCCGTCAATTTTTGTAATTTTGAGATGAAGTCCTCCTCTGCTTATTACATAAAAAATGAATTTTTTTCTTCAATGGTTCCAAAAAATGCAATTTTTCTCGTTTTTTTTTGCATGAACCCTTAAGCTATTTTCTTGTTTCTTTGGAAGAACACATTCCTCTCTTCAAAATAAGCCCATACTCACCTAGGACAATCAGAAAGGCCACCCAAACAGGAACATTAAAAGTGAAGAAGTGATTTTTTATGTGAAATTGAGTATAATTTGAAAGTAATCAGATTTAATTGATCCCAATCATTTTATTCTATATTTTGATTTAATATAACACGAAATGAAAACTTTTTAATCTGCACCAATCTGATCTATATTTATAGATCGACATTAGACGATATTTCTTGATCCTCTTTCAAATTACATTTTATGGGAAAATCCCGAGTGGCTGTGAAGTGACTTATGAAGAAGAGGAATGAATAATTATCGAGATTAGGCATATTTTTGGAAATGAATGGAAAAAGTAAACTTTTTTAAAAAAAGATGTTAGAAAAATAATTCAGATGAAATTTGGAAAAAATCATTCGGAAGCATTCTGCTGATCCTTTCGCAGAAAATGACAGTGCAGGCAAAATGGGATAGGCCAATTTTGGGAAGAGAAATTAAAAAACAATGCTTCCATTTCGAAGCAAAATAAAAAAAACGATCCCAATAACTGATTAATTTGTCTTCATGTTTTCTTATCATTTCCGATAGGTAAAGTGAGAGAAAAAGGCTATAAAGAGTGAAACGGACAGAGCTTTGATGATTCATATAATGGAAATAGCTTGAAACTAGTGGAAATATTTGCGATAAGTTTCATTTAATAATTTTGTTGGGAAACTAAGAGAATTCCTGATGAGCATCATGTGCTAGAATTCTTTCTCTTCATTTCTCACGGATCCGATTTTTTCAATCAAGATTTGTGAACAAAAACCCTCTCCGTTTATGAAAAATTTGGCGTTTCCGAAAATATCTTTGGTCTCACTGGTCGTAGTGACCTGGCTTCGATCTAAAATGGAAGGTGAGTTCGTTTCTCATCAATCCATGTGAGTCAAATTTTTTTAAATCGATTCTTCCAATATTCATATGCCGTCTTTTTTATTAAGTCACATAAATCGATCGGAAAAAGTTCGCTTTTTGCTTGAACCTGAGCCCTTATCACTACGATTAAAAGAACTGGACATATTTTCGAAAAACTGGAAGTTCACGAAAACAGAAGGTTTTCTATTGTGAAATCGTGAGCAGAGCATGGAATTTTCGAAAATTATGAAGAAATTTCTGGCATATGATTATCATGGGGAATTTCGTCAGTTCACCAATAGAATTATTAGAGAACATCTATCTTCAATATTTCCATCGCTCTCTAACGATTTCTATAGTATGAAATACCAAAACTACCACGTGTTCGTTGTTTTCCTTGTCTCCATATTACCCCCTTTTCAGAAAATGATATAATCTTCCATTTGCGATGAGCTCATGAATCGTGACGATGAATAGAACTAGTGATATTCCCGAAAACGCGAATTATTCAGAAAATGAGAAATTTCAAAAATATCCGAATCCTGGCCGAATAGCCCAATTTGAGAAAAAAAACGGAAGAATTAATTCCGACACGCATTTCCGCCTAAAATCTCCTCAGCTTTTCAATGCGCTCGTTAAAACTCTCTATCTCTAGCCGCTCCATTAGAATCTCCATCTAAGCTTATTTTTTTCCCTATACCGTTTTGTTCGTAGGCAAAAAGGATCAATAATATTGAAAAATATTTTGGTTGATAATTGGCCTTGCGGTCATGACCGCAAGGCCAATTATCCACCAAAATATTAATTTTGAACGGTCAAAAAAACATTATTTTAATATTGAAAAAAATAATACGAAATTGGTATGTTCTTAATGATTTTGCCGAAAATCAATCGAAGCAGTGGAGAAACAAATATGGTGCATTTCAAAAGATGATATCCCATTTTTCCCGGCCTTTCCCGATTATCTAAAAGAAAAAATGAAAAATATGCGGATGTTGAAAAGTCAAGAAACTATAAGTGCAAGTTTCTCCAATATTTTTTTGTAATAATTTAATCATTGGAAAAATGTGAAAAATTGTGAAATCCGTGCTAATTTCATTATCATATATTTTCGCTGTTTTTTTCACGATTTTCATAGAATAAAACATTAAAAATAAAATATGCCCGTCTCATCCGGCTTCACGTTAAGAGATCTTCGTAAATGAAATCTTAGTTCTTTCTATCAATATTATTGTATAGATATCTCAAGAACTATTGGTATTTCAAGAATTTAGCAAGAGACTTTTCGCAAGCTCATGAATGGCTCTCCGAAAAAGTTCTCTTGACATTTTTCTTTAATTACCAAAAATACGGATGAAGCTGACCAGGACGTTTACTGAAGATCATTTGACGTTTCACCGCCTCTGCCCTCATGTTTCATTCATTTCATCTTCTCCTAAAATATGCCATGAATAGAAAACTGAACATGATACTAACGAGAGCAGACATCTGCCAATCTTTACATTTTTGTATTTTAAGGGGTAAAACCACTGTAAAACTCTAAAAAAAGGTGTTTTTTAGCTATTTTTTTTTCTATAAATAAAGTGGCAATAGAATAATGATATTTGAGGGAGTAATTGAGCATGTATTTGGGTCTTCAGAAAAAAAATTCATCAAAAAATATCAAAAAATGACACAAGAGCCATTCTTGCGAGACCCCTCGAATTTGAAACACGCTGCGGCAGGCAGTATAACTGGTGCGAATTTCAATTGAAAAAAAAATTAGCTCAGTCTAGGTATACATGGCTACAGAAATACGTAGGAGATTCAAAAAATATTGTTTTTTGTGGGATTGGTGACCCTTTGAACGAAGAAAATTCAAATTTCGGCCAAAAAACCGGCAATTTTTTATCAATAAAAAATGTGAAAATCAATTTTTTGAAAATCCCCTACGTATATTTGTTCGAAATATTGTTTTCAAGATGCTGTGGGAAATTCAAATGAAAATAATGAAAATTATTGGAGTTATGCTGCGTGCCAATTTGAAAAATCATGTTTCGAGAAAAACGCGATTGAAGTTTTGACTCAGGCTATGAATTTGAAGAAATGCCTCGGGAAAAATTCAAAATCTCACGTGAAAAAATGAGTTCCAGGTGATAATTTTCTTGCCCATATTCTGGAAAGCCTAAGATAGTTTTTAAAGCAAGGAAAAAAATCGATTTTTAGAAAATTCTACAGTGGTGTTACGCCTTAATAGATAAATTTTAAAAAAATATGCACATGTAGAAAATTGAAAAATCTGTAAGTGCAAATTTTTTAAATACTTTTTTTATAATGATTTAAGGTATGACTATCACCAGAGGCTTGAAATACGAAAAATCTGAAAAAATTCAGAGATATTCTTCACAGGAAACCCAACAACTTTTCCTCATGGTGAAAAATTTTCTGACCCGTGGAATCCGAGATATTGAATTTCAAAAAGTGCATTTTTCCCATAAGAAAACGAGTAACTTGAGTCGCGATTCAATCATTATAAATTTAAAGAAAAACGACATTTACGGGGCTTCTGAAAAAATTGTAGTCCATAGTCACCACTTTTAAGAATTTTTTGAGATCAAAATCAGTTATTTCTGACCCATAGTTTTGGAGAAAAAAAAATAAACGATTAATGGCAGGCCAGCACCGCTGTGTACGTACACGCGGTCGCTCTGTATGTGTGTACAACTACAGGAGTATTCTCTAGTGTGCGCGCATACGTATACGCGCACATTAGTGTGCGTAGGCAGGCCCGTATCAGAATTTTAAAAAATGGTTCTTCGAAAAAAAAATCAAAATATTAGTAGATATAATTATTTTGATTAAATTATGCTTTCATATGAAAGCAAGAAATTATTGAGGCTGAATAGCATTATAGGTTGAACAATTTCTCCCTCCTTTGGTTGTTCCAAATGATTTTTTCCTAACCTCCCTTGCCCCCACGCTTAGTGGTGACGTGAGCGATAGTCTTACCTTAATGCTTTAAAAGAATGTAAAAAATTGCCAGATGTCTGCTAATTTTATGACCATAACTAAACTGATTTTTACATTAATTTTTTTCATTTTCGGTCTGTTCTATCTCATCACTCATTGAGGAATGCGGATATAGGATTCAGAGAATTTATTCAAATATTTTCGATTGAAAAAAAAAAATTATAAATAAAAGAAAAATTGAAACAAACTTCGGATTGTTTCAAATTTTACGAAGAATTTACAAAAACAGTAGAATTTCTCGAGAAAACTTTCAAGAAATGCATCAGAATTTTTTTTCCCTCTAATAGCAGTCAATTGATTTGGTTAATTTGTTCAATTAACTCATCCACACCTTCAGATTGACGGCCGGATGATCAAACGATCAGAACCATACAAAAGAAGAAAAAGAAAAGCTTTAAATTGAACATTTCATACAGCGAGAGAAAATTTCAAATTTGTAACCTGAATGGTGCATTTCATTTGAGCGACACTTCGGCTCCGTTCCTAACAAATTATGGCGCACCCGCATGACCATTGACCACAGCGACTCGCCATTGTCCCAGCCTGGGGATAGATTCCGCGCGTTATAACGTACTGCGTTATAACGTAAAAGCGTTATAATTTTGCTCCCGGCAGAGGGCATCGTAGAAACGAATTGACTCATTCAGTGGAGTTCGAGAACACAGAACCGATTCAAATTCAAAGCGAGAAAATTTTCGAAAGTATTTTCGTAAGTTTGTTCACAATGACTTGACAAGTAAATCACAATTGAATAAAATATGCATTACTCCAAAATGAATTTACGCATTTTGGAGTAATGCAACTCACGATCATCAGCCATATTGCTGAAAATTCCAACGCTCCAAACTGAAAGAGTGTTCCAAACCACAATCAATTTGTCCCCTATGTGAATGAAATGCCTCCTGTCGGGAGCAAAATTATAACGCTTTTACGTTATAACGCAGTACCTTATAACGCGCGGAATCTATCCCCAGACCAAATAAATGTCTCCGATGATTTAATTAACTAGTTAATGATGAAAATATAGGTTCCAACAATAATTTTTTATTATTATGAAGTTTCATTTCAGTGAGGTTAACATGTTGAAAAAAGCAACTTTGCTTTTTGACGCGACCGCTTGCCGCTAATTTTTGAAGTGAAACTTCTTTTGGGAGGGTACCAACTTTTTTCTCGCGTCACGAACGAGTGAAAGGTTTTGAGGGGAACGTGGTAGTGGAGTAGTGGGGGAAAAGTAGAAGCAAGAGGAGAGTGCGTTGGTGGGGATGCCACTCTAGCATATGCTTTAGCGGCGGAGAGGGAAGATGGCAGAGGGGGGGGGGGGATAGGATCTTCGCGTAGAGTGCTACATACATATTGTTTTTTCATTTTGTAATTTTTTTTTTCAATACACGGAGAGGATAATATGGAAATTTTTTAAAAAGATTTTCATAAAAATTACCATGCCCCACATCATAATTTTCGCTTTTTATTCCTGAAGAAAATTGCCATTTTACACTTGGCTTTCGAATGAAATATCTCGAAAACTACTCAAAATTCATCGAGACATGTTGTGAATGAAATTTAGAGAGAAGATTAACGAACAGAATAAGCAAAACTCCGTTTTTCTATGACTCGTAGTTATTAAGATATCAATTTTCTAATGAAAAATTCAGGAAGGACGTCCGAGCGCTCATTCGTTCGCTATCGGGCCTGGTCCATTGTTTCTGAACTATTCATTAAAAAATTGATATCTCGGAAACTACTAGTCGTAGAAAAACGGCGTTTCGCTTATTTTCTTCGTCAATCTTCCCTTTGAATTTCATTGACAGCATGTCTCGATAAATGTTGCATAGTTTTCGAAATATTTCAATCCAAAGTACCCGACTATGCCCCTTTGTCTACCATATTATGAGGCTAGCATGAGAAAAATATGGAAGTAAACGTTTTCTTCGAGTATTCCGGAATTTCAGCAAGATAGAGCAAGCTTGCACGAATCCTTCTTTATAGAGAGTTTTGAGAGCTACAAGAAAGGATTGAAGCAAAACCGCTCCATCTCGATCAATTTCCTGTGTATTTACGAAGAACTGATTTTAAGAAATGTAGTCGTCTGAACACTTCATAATCGTGAAAAAATGATAATTTGTTAGTGAACAGATAACCAAAATACTATAGGCAGATACTCAAATTCTCAAAGTGCTGTGTTGATGACACAGCTAAATGTGCTGAGCTGTGCTTTTTGCCGTTTCCCTTCGAGATTAACCCCGTATCCTCACATTTCTCCATTATTATCACTTGTTCATTTGAGAAAATCCTAATTCATCGCTATCTATACACAATAAGCAAGAAGTTTCACTTCTGTCGCGTGGGTTCCACGCACCCTCTTTTTTTTTCAGTGGCGGGAAATTCAAAATAGTGTCACGTGACCTGATTTGACGATGGACGCTAGTGTCAAGCGTCTGCATGAGGCCGTACCTTGAGGCCGTACCTTAACCTTGTTACCATTGAGTGTCTTCTATCCTTCATGCGTACAATTTTTTTCAAGTGCCAAGATTAATTGCGAATAGGTAAGAACGTTTGTATTATTAAAGAACCTTTACAAGGTTCTTATTAAAGAACTTAACAAGATTTTTGAAGAATAAAGTTATTTTTTATTTAAGATTCATGGCATATTGGAAGTTTACAAAGAACAATACTAGATGGTTGTCGATTCGAGACGTTTCGCTTATTATTCAAAGCTTCCTCAGGCTCTGGAAGACAAAAATTATTTACTATACAAAATAATACAAACCATTAGGGATCAACTTGCTTATCTCTCATGTATAACCTCAACTATTTCAACTTTTATAGCAATTACTTTCTTGGTAAATTTTTTTCTATGTAGAGAATACTGGAAAAAAAATTTAATAGGAAAATAATTGCTGTAAAAGTTGAAATAGTTGAGGTTATGCATGAGAGATGGGAAAAGTTTGTCGTTAATGGTATGTGTTATTCTGTATAGCAAATAATTTTTTTAATTTTTGTCTTCCAGAGCCTGAGGAAGCTCAGGGTGGCGATCGACCTGGAAAACCTGGAAAAGTTAGGGAATTTAAAATTTCTAGAATAGTCAGGGAAAAGTCAGGGAATTTTAATGTTAGTCAGGGAAATTCATGGTTTATTTTTCATTATCTCCATATTTTTAAGACTGATGGATATTCAATTGAAAAATTGAACTTTCAAACAGTTTGAAATCTGCAAAAAGGTTCACAAAAAATGACAATTACGAAAATTTAACGCAGTTTCGGGAATTGTTGTAAAAATCTAATAATAAGAAATTGTTTTGCCAAGAAAAACTAAGAATTTTAATGTAGGGAAACGTAAGGCAAAATGGACATTGTAATAAAAATATTGTAGATGGATTTTTTTCAAATTATTTCATCAGAAAGCTGAGGAAATTTAAGTCGAGAAACATCTGCCAGAATTAATTTTTTTTAATTTTTTCAGAATTCGATATTTTCTGATATTTTTGAGAGGTAAGAGCCTTTCGATTTTTGAGCAAATTCAGTCTTTTGGGAATATCTCTGGTTCTTTTGCTCGTAGCGACCTGGAAACGATTTTAAATGAAAGGTGAGATCATTTCCTATCGATTTATGAGGTTCTAAATATAAAAATATCGATTTTTCAGATAGTTATGGGACAAAAACCGATGATCATAATTTTTCACGGAAGTTCCCATAACTATCTGAAAAATCGATATTTTCAAATTCGAAACCCCATAAATCGATGGGAAATGATCTCACCTTTCATTCAAAATCGGTTCCAAGTCGCTACGACTGATAGAACCAGAGATATTTTCAAAAAACTGAATTTGCTCGAAAATCGAAAGGCTTTTTAGCCCTCAAAAATGACAAAAAGTATCGAATTCTTAAAAAATTGAAAAAAATCAATTCTGGCACATATTTCTCGGCTAACATTTTCTCAGCTTTCCGATGGAATCATTAAAAAAAATCCATCCAATATTTTCATTCATTTAAGGATTTTTTTATAATATATGCATAAGAATTCAAATGTGTCCATTTTACCCCTTATGTCCGTATCGCCCCACCTTCCTCGATATTTAAATAATAGTTTTTTTTTGTACGTCCTGGAATTTTTATTTTTAGTCAGGGAAAAGTCAGGGAATTTTGAAATTTGTTTCCAGTCGCCACCCTGAAGCTTAAGGTATTTCGAGCGCCCCACCTCATACCTAGCAAGGGTACAACGGGGGCGAAAGAAGCATGGCCATTTATGTTATTAAATTGATCAAAAGGTTTTTTTATCTATAGAAACATGTTGTTTAGCCTTTATTTTCACGGTAAAATCCATAAAATAAACTAAATATGTAGATTCGTCAATGTTTTTCCTTTTTTCAATTTTTTCTCTCAATAAAATTTTAGAGACGTCCCTGGCGTAATACACGCAAACGCAGTGTGTATGGATATACACGTACATGGGCTCGGTGTGTGTATGCACGAGCCTGTGTTTGTGTATGTGTTTTTTTTCGAATTTTTCGTACTTTAACATTTTTTTTCTTGTAAACTAAATGGGCACATATATTTTTTTTTGTGAATATTTCTAACAGCTGACACTATCACTGGGATTTTTTTCTTTGAAATCTCAATCATTTTGAAGAAGTTATTGGAAAAAATATGACTAAATTGACGAATCTCCATGTTATCAAATGAAGAAACGGCCAAACTTTGAGGGCCGATATCTCTGTTTCCAGATGGGCAAGTTAATTTTTGGGTCATAACAAAGATTTTTTATTTTTTTTTATCTACTTTTTGAGCCTAGTTAGAAAAAATTCTCAATTAAAGTAATGCCGCGCTCGAGATACCTTAAATAATAAGGGAACGTCGCAAATTGACAATCATCTGGTATTGTGCTTTGTAACCTTCCAATATCCCATGAATCTTAAGTAAATATTGCAAACATGGAAATGAATCAGCCTATCAAAATTATTTTTTTCAGAGTTATGGATGCCGGGAGAATTGTGGAATACCGAGAATTCTGTTGCTATCTGTGCAATGATTTTTTCGATCATCCGACAATTTTGAGATGTGAACACATTGTTTGTAGAGACTGCCTCACTGAGTATGCAAGAACCGATCCCATCCATTGCCCTATTTGCCACAATCGGACTGGGATGAGACGGGATATTTGCTCGAATCAATTCCACGTAATGGTGCAAACATTTGTCACCACTCTGAGACAATTGATGGAGCTCCTAAATGGAGATGTCGCACCACTTGGAGATGCTGCTGTAGCAGAGGGGGAAGTGATAGAGATTCTATCAGACTTAGAATCTGAATTTGGTGACGAACTCGAGGAATACAATGCTGCTGTAGGAGATGCTGCTGTAGGAGATGCTGCTGTAGCAGATGCTGCTGTAGCAGAGGGGGAAGTGATAAAGAGTCTATCATACTTAGAATCTGAATTTGGTGACGAAGTCGCAGAATATAATGCTGCTGCTCCTTTTTCATGGTCAGCCATCAAGCCCAGCCACTATCCCGCTCGCCACAATTGGTTGTGGTGACGAGACAATTCGAGGATCAGGATTTACCATTCCGAACGTTCCAAGAGTTCGTATATTTCGACAACGGGTTGGTGACAGATGCAAGAAGAAATGGAATCGTCAGTTCTTTATTCACTGTTAATTCGTTTCTAGCAGACCCATTTAACCCTCGGAGTACATACCTCTGAACAGAACTTCAGAGTATACACGGGCTCAAATCAACCCCACTTGATTTTCTGAATGCTACATCTCAAAAACTATGCATTTTTTCGGAATTTATGTTATGAGGTTTCTTGTAGATAAAACAAAGTACTTTCGAATACAATCATCATTGGTTTGATTGATCTATTTTCTACGGTGAAAAAATTATTCGAATTCGGATCTCTTTTCTAAAGTCGACTAATTTGAATAAAGAAGCTCATAAGCATCGGAGCCGAGTATTTCAAATATTTTGATTCATTTGATCATATTTTAGGGCAAGAAAATTGTTGGGGTCAAAATGACCCCCAGTGTACTCCGAGGGTTAAAAATAGAAGAGTTTCTGATTGTCATTTTTCTTTTTTCAGAAGGAATTATTTCAGCAGATGCAACCACGTCAACTGACTGTGAAGGACGCCGTGAAGATGATCTTGACGCAGTTTTTCTGCGTGCAGCCCCCTTTACAACCCTGGTTTAAATCCAACTACTCGCTCTCGGACATAACGCAGGGAATAATGTTAGGGATGCCTCCAAAGCTACAAAGTTCTATAGTTGTTTTCAAGGTTCGTAGTATAGTTTTATAATTCAGTTATTCTTATTGATGTTTTCTGGAGAATATTCCGAGAAGTAAGCAAGATAACTCTATTTTTTTATGAATCCTTCCATGTAGAAAATTTCGAGAGTTACTGATGCAAAATCAGGATGTACTTGCTTCCCCAAATATTCTCAAAAATATGTCAGAAGGAAAAATTATCCTGTTAATCGTATCAATAATTTTTTCAGAATATCTCATTCATACGTATCGCTTCAACCCTGAAGAAGTTCAGGAGAAGACGAGAAGATTTTTGAAGAATTTTGAAAAATAGTTCGAGCTAGAGACACTTCTGAATAGTGATGGATGATCTCTGGAAAAAATCGATTCTAGAATTTATTCAATTTCAAGGAATTTTTGATTCTAATGATTTTTTTTCACAATTATCTGATTATTCATGATTTCGAGAAAAATATTTTAGAAAATAAGTGAAAATATGTCGAAAAATATGGGGCTTAGGAAAATTCATCAAGAGACTTCAATTCCGGTCTAGAAAGCTTTCGACTAAAAATGTTTCTTAAATTGATTATCAGATTCATTTCCATTTTTCTGTATTTTAATATTGTAATTGTTGATCCTATGAACTTGAAATATTGGAAAATTCAATAACAACATCAAAATATAGTCAAATCGCGATATTTTGCATGGATAATTCCAGCTGCTTCAGGCTCTTGACTGAATTATCCAGCGAAACGTCTCAATTTGAAAATAATTTGATGTTTTTACTAGCTTTTTCAATCAAGCAGTATTTCTTCTTGCATCTGTCACCAACCCGTTGTCGAAATGTACGAACTCTTGGAACGTTCGGAATGGTAAATCCTGATCCTCGAATTGTCTCGCCACCACAACCAATTGTGGCGAGCGGGATAGTGGCTGGGCTTGATGGTTGACCATCAAAAATGGAGCAGCAGCATTATATTCTGCGACTTCGTCACCAAATTCAGATTCTAAGTCTGATAGACTCTTTATCATTTCCCCCTCTGCTACAGCAGCATCTGCTACAGCAGCATCTCCTACATCAGCATCTCCTACAGCAGCATCTCCTACAGCAGCATCTCCTACAGCAGCATCTGCTGCAGCAGCATTGTATTCCTCGAGTTCGTCATCAAATTCAGATTCTAAGTCTGATAGAATATCTATCACTTCCCCCTCTGCTACAGCAGCATCTCCAAGTGGTGTGACGTCTCCATTTAGGAGCTCCATCAATTGTCTTAGCGTAGTGACAAATGTTTGCACCATTACGTGGAACTGATTCGAGCAAATATCCCGTCTCATCCCAGTCCTATTGTGGCAAATAGGGCAATGGATGGGATCGGTTCTTGCATACTCAGTGAGGCAGTCTCTACAAACAATGTGTTCACAGCTCAAAATTGTCGGATGATCGAAAAAATCATTGCACAAATAGCAACAGAATTCTCGGTATTCCACAATTCTCCCGGCATCCATAACTCTGAAAAAAATAACTTTGATAGGCTGATTCATTTCCATGTTTACAATATTTATTTAAGATTCATGGGATATTGGAAGGTTACAAAGCACAATACCAGATGATTGTCAATTCGCGACGTCCCGCTTATCATTTAAGGTATCTCGAGCGCGGCATTACTTTAATTGAGAATTTTTTCTAACTAGGCTCAAAAAGTAGATAAAAAAAAATAAAAAATCTTTGTTATGACCCAAAAATTAACTTGCCCATCTGGAAACAGAGATATCGGCCCTCAAAGTTTGGCCGTTTCTTCATTTGATAACATGGAGATTCGTCAATTTAGTCATATTTTTTCCAATAACTTCTGCAAAATTATTGAGATTTCAAAGAAAAAAATCCCAGTGATAGTGTCAGCTGTTAGAAATATTTACAAAAAAAAAAAAAATATATGTGCCCATTCAGTTTACGAGAAAAAAAATGTTAACCCTCTAAGTCCCAAGTCGTAGTAAAACGTAGTTGGGGCTATAGAGTGGGGGACAGCCAATCGCACGGCGATGTTCGTCGGCCCAGGACCCTTGCTAGGTACGAGGTGGGGCGCTCGAAATACTTTAAGCTTCAGGGTGGCGACTGAGAACTAATCTCGAAATTCCCTGACTTTTCCATGACTTTTCCCTGACTAAAAATAGAAATTCCAGGACGTACAAAAAAAACTATTATTTGAATATCGGGGAAAGTGGGGCAATACGGACATAAGGGGTAAATGGACACATTTGAGTTCTCCTGCATATATTATGAAAAAATCCTTAAATGAATGAAAATATTGGAGATGGATTTCTTTTAATGATTCCATCGGAAAGCTGAGAAAATGTTAGCCGAGAAATATGTGCCAGAATTGATTTTTTTCAATTTTTTGAGAATTCGGTACTTTTTGTCATTTTTGAGGGGTTGAAAGCCTTTCGATTTTCGAGAAAATTCAGTTTTTTGACAAAAATATCTCTGATTCTATCGGTCGTAGCGACTTGGAACCGATTTCGAATGAAAAATCTAGTAAGAACATCAAATTATTTTCAAATTGTGACGTTTCGCTGGATAATTCAGTCAAGAGCCTGAAGCAGCTGGAATTATCCATGCAAAATATCGCGATTTGACTATATTTTGATGTTGTTATTGAATTTTCCAATATTCCAAGTTCATAGGATGAACAATTACAATATTAAAATACAGAAAAATGGAAATGAATCTGATAATCAATTTGAGAAACCTTTTTAGTCGAAAGCTTTCTAGACCGGAATTGAAGTCTCTTGATGAATTTTCTTGAACCCATTACCTTTAAAGATATTTACAAAAACTCCATGAGAAATCCTTCAACTAATCTTTCACTATTTTATCATTATCCTGGTTTTCAAGGAATATCTTAGAAACGAAATGTGATAGGAAAATTTCCCCCCATAAATGACCAAAAAAAGTATTGTTAAAAGGTTACTTATTCCGTTCAGCTTTAGCGGTATTCTACGGAAACCGATCATCAATCAAACCTTGCCCTACTTTTTTATTCCTTTAATTACTTTTTCACTAATTTTCTATTAAATCAATCAATGAACTGGTCTATTCGATGAATTTAAGAAATACTCACATAATTTTAGTCATGAGTGCACGGGAATGGTCCAGGAGACAACGACCTGCACCAAAGATCGTGGAAATTCAATGTTCCAGGGTTTTATAATTGTTCTAAGTGGTGATGGATATCCACCAAGCAATAACATACATTTTACTGATTTCGTCTTTTCTTAACTTTTCTTAATTTTCTCAGTCGTTTCTTATCCATACATTCAAAACATGTTATATACAAAGCCGATCGGCATTTATACATTAATAAATAAATAAATAAATAACACTGTTGATGCAACGTAGCAGATAAAGTAATGAGATGTCCTGAAGGATAATGATAATTCATTAGATTTTAATTTAATAAAATTCACCAGTACAAAATAATCAATAAGCCAAGAACAAAAACTTCACTACCTCTCTGATATCTACTCAGTAATGAAAGACAGGCTTATTATGATAATACTGCATAAATAATTAATAAATGTAAACACTCAGGAACATAATGTTGTACAGTATAAATACCAATTATTATCGACAATATGCGAAATGAATAATGTGATATTTTTTCTGCAAGAAAAAATACAATAGTTTCATTTTTAATCATTCATTCAAAAATTTTTTTTCAAGATTTCAACAATTATAGTTAAATACTTATTCATGAGGATAATCTGTGTAAAAATATTAAAAGTCAATGAAGCTAAAAATAATGGAATTAAGTAAATGGCAGTCTCAAAAACACTTGGAAAAATTCAATTATTATAAATATCCCTCAATGTATCAACGTTAATGTCTTCATATTTATTATCATATCGTCAGATGAGAATTAAAAAGGCGTAAGTGCTATGTTTATACACGGGACTTATGCTTCTTTGACTCTAAGACGACGATATTCAAGTATCTAGAGAAAAGCTAAAAACTAATAGACCTCTTGCAAAATTCGCAAGATTTAAGATCTTGGGAGCTCGCAATTTCCCCTTCCTAGGGCCCAACTCATTTTATTAGCATCTATGCTACCCAACAATTTTTTTGTCTCGTTATCTTTTATAGTAATTTTTGCGTCAATGTGAGAGCTACCAGCACCAAAATCAATTAGTGTACGCATAACAGCATTGCCCTCAGAATACTTAGTTATTTTCCCATCAATAAGTATAGTCCTATCTGTGGAGTCAATGGCACTTGCCCCTACATGGGGATATAGCCAAAAGGAATAAGAAGAATAAGATCTATGGAGTCAACATTCCGTTGAACTTTGTCGAATAGTTTTTTAGATTCAATTGAACTCGCTATCATATCGGCAAATCTCTTACTTTCTGATATAACATGTGGATCATCAGAAGATTTGCCAGTACCATCCTCAAAATCATTAATAATCACGTAATCATAATTACTCAAATCCACCCAGATTTACCTATAGCTTTCTTTCCTCTTTTTCACCCGCTTCATCATCGACTTTGTTTTCAATATTCAGATAAACTTCTTCTGGGTTGGCCATAGATTTCATGTTTACAATCAACTTCCGTGTACACTACTTTGCCCTCAAATAATGAGAAAAAACTTCTGCAAAACACCATAGCATCTGTTGAAAGATTGGATAGTTCTAAATCCTTGATTAATTTTATTTTAATAGTTTTTCTATTCAAATTGATATCAAAGGGCTCAACATCTTTAAAATCAAATATCAATTCGCACAATTTAAGAATTTTATTAATCTATTTTCTAACTCTGTGATTACTAATTCTTGTATACTGTTTATTTTACTAGCGCATTAATCCACTTCCTCAATATCAACGCCTAAGCTGAAAATATCTTGTTTGAAAGTTAGTACAGCATAGTTATCGCTATGACTCATTGAACCAACAATTTCATCAGGCCATATTGGTCGAAAAAAATTGTTTGACCTATGGCATCTTCAAACTTTTCAAGTAAAGTTTCCAGTGCGCATATTGCACATAGGCGACCAACCGCAAATTCTTTTTGCCTTTTAAAAACTGATGTTCTATTTTTTCAGGAATTGAGTAACCCTTGTCTAAGTAGTTTTTAAGACCGTTTTTTGTAATGTTTTTTAAAACTTTAATCATCAGAACCTTATAACTACACGGCGCATTACTCTTGGCTTATCAATTTCCAACGCACCATCCCCTATATGCAAAGTAGCGCTGTTATCCTATACAATAAGGTCATTTTTGTGATATTTCCGCAAATAAATATCGCGTTACTAATGCCAAAAGGGCGTATCGCGAATTTTACGCCCTTTTGGCTTTGCAGAACCAAAAGGGCGTATCGAAAAGAAAAATTCTCTTCTTTTCGATTTAAAAATGTTCAAAACGTATTTTTTCGTGAGAAAAATGAAGAAAATTTTTTTTTTTGTGTACGCCCTTTTGGCTTTAAAATAAAAAAATCTTAATGCCAAAAGGGCGTATCTCAACTTTTTTTTCACAATTATTATTAATTATGAAATGGATAATAATTAGTAAGTTGGCAATAATTTTCCTTTTTTAAATCCTTCCCGCTTTTATACGCCATCTACAACTTTTTCCAAATTGAAGCTGGCAGCATTTGCTCGTTCGATTCAATTTTAGCTACATATTTTTTTAAACTTGAAAATAATAATTGAAGTGATTCATAATTGATTGTACTAATTCACTTTTCTGAGTTTTGTGAATTTAAAAGAAAAACTTCTGAAAAAATATACCGTGTGTGACAACTTTTTTTTTTAATTACGTTATGGCAAATGATACACACAGAAAACACTGGTCTCGGATCACGATCCATAGGGCGTAATTTATGCCCATCCGGGTCGTGCATCAAGATCTTCCAATTGGACGTAAAACACGTCCCCAAAGTACCTACTTCATGCTCAATTGGGACGAGAACTATGTTCAACCGTTCAGCATGATGAACGTCCCGAATGTTCATGATTCACGTCCTCTGAGGGGCATGATCCATGTACTCTAGGGGGCGTGATTCATGTACTCTGCGGGGCGTGATTCATGTACTCTGGGGGACGTGATCCCAGTACCTCAGTACATGATTCCCGTACCTCGGTAAATAAGCGAGATGCAGCGAAATAGATATTAGTATGGGATCAGGCGGGAGTTTTTTCAGTTTTTTTTGCTATTATCTCGGTAAATGAGCGAGATAGAGCGAAAGAGACATTAGTATGAAATCGGGAGGGAGTTTTCCCAGTTTTTGTCGATTAACTCGGAAAATAAGCGAGATAGAGCGAAATAGACATGAATGTGAAATCGGCAGGGAGTTTTTCCAGTTTTTGCCGATTAACTCGAAAAATAAGCGAGATAGAGCGAAATAGACATTAATGTGGAATCGGGAGGGAGTCTTCCCAGTTTTTGCCGATTAACTCGGAATATAAGCGAGATAGAGCGAAATAGACATTAGTATGGGATCAAGAGGGAGTTTTATCAGATTTTTGGGAATATCTCGGTGAATAAGCGAGATAGAGCGAAATGGATGTTAATTTGCGATCACCATAGAGTTCTCTCAGTTTTTCGCGATTATCTCGGTAAATAAGCGAGATAGAGCGAAATGGACGTTGATATGGGATCACCAGGGAGTTTTCCAGTTTTTCGTGATTATCCTGGTGAATAAGCGAGATAGAGCGAAATAGACGTTGATTTGGGATCAGGAGGGAATTTATCCAGTTATTCGCTATTATTTCGGTAAATAAAGGAGATAGAGCGAAATGGACGTTGATATGGGATCATCACGGAGTTTTTCAGTTTTTCGTGATTATCCGGGTGAACAAGGGAGATAAAGCTAAATGGACGTTAGTTTGGGATCAGGAGGAATTCTTTCATGTGGAAACTCCCTCCTGATCCCATATTAATGTCTATTTTGCTCTATCTCGCTTATTCACCGATATACTCACGAAAAACTGAATAAAATCCTGTCCGATCCCAAATTAACGACCACTACGCTCTATCTTACTGCTTCACCAGGATAATCACCAAAAACTGGAAAACTCCCTGGTGATCCCATATCAACGTTTATTTCGCTCTATCTCGCTTATTCACCGACATAGTCGAGAAAAGCTGAAAAAACTTCCTCCTAATTCGAAATCAACATCCATTTCGCTCTATCTCGCTCATTCACCGAGATAATCACGAAGAACTAGAGAAACTCCCTTCTGATCCCATACCAATGTCCATTTCGCTCTATCTCGCTTATTCACTGAGATAATCCCGAAAATCTGATAAAACTCCCTCCTGATCCCATACTAATGTCCATTTCGCTCTATCTCGCTTATTTACCGGGATAATCACGAAGAACTGGATAAACACCCTCCTGATCCCAAATAATAATTGCGATGAAAAAAAGTTGGGATACGCCCTTTTGGCTTCAAATTTTTTGTCTCTTAAAGCCAAAAGGGCGTACACAAAAAAAAATTTTATTCTGTATTTTTCTGACAGAAAAATACGTTTTCAACATTTTTGAATCAAACAGGAGAGGAACATTGTTTTCGATACGCCCTTTTGGTTCTGCAAAGCCAAAAGGGCGTAAAATCCGCGATACGCCCTTTTGGCATTAGTAACGCGATATATTTTTCAAATGTAGAATGTTTGAACAATGAATTTAGATAATATCCGCTTTCATTTTCATTCACTCTAATAATTAAGTTAGTATGAGTCCAATTTACAAAAATTGAGATTTTTTTAGTTAAGGGATGTTCTCCAACTATTGGGTGAGCACAGTATGGCTTTTGATCTTCCTTATCTATTATTAAATTATAACACCTTTGCTTACATCGTTGCATTAATTTATCAGAAAAATGAAAAGTAGCTTTTTTTCCTTGTAGTTTCTTTTTTACTATTGGATCCAAATCTTCGTACGCCTTGATTGTATTAGCAAATGGAGTATTACCACCAATTTCTGGAACTTGTTCCGCATAGAGAAACGAGAATTTTGGGGGAATTTTTTCGTAACACATATCCGAATGCCAAATATAAAATTGGGGCCAGGATATCCTTTAGAGATTCCATTTTCTGTAACATTAGAAACGTAAGTCATTTCTCTATAAGGACAAGTGTTGTTCTTTAATGGATGAAGCTGAATTACTCCAAATTGTCTAAGAAAGCCAATCTGTTAGATGGGAGAAAGTTCTTGATCTTTGAAGACAACAACCTTGTGTTCTAGTATAAGGTGCTCAATATATTTGGTTGTATCTGAATCCATATTGACATGAAGATTTGCGTCTAGCCCTTCCAAGCCAAATGTGTTGCTGAGAGGTTTAGTGTGAAACATAACAATTACCTTCGTAATAACTTTTTTTTTATAAAAAAATTTGCACATTGTCCTGATATAAAAGTAATCAATATTATGATGCTCAAATTATACTGAGTATTAAAATTGTATGTGACTAGCAATATTGCAAAACAAAAAGCCACCATAAATTGTTGAGCTTCATACACAGATGCTGCTGCTGTTGTCGAATTACATTCGAAATTTTTCATTGCTCCAGACATACACGGAGAGAAAAATATTGGAGTTTTTGTGAATGACTCTTAGGAAAACTGTTATGCCGCTCTATAAACGGGATGCAATTCGCACAAAGAGAAGAACATTGTCATTCGGAGGAGGAGTTTTCATGAAGCGCGACCGAAAAATTCCCATGCTGCACATCATAATTCTGATTTCTTAAAAAAATAGCCATTTACACTTGGCTTTGGATTGGAACATCTCGAAAACTACTCAAAAGTTATCGAGACATGCTGTAAATGAAATTTAGAGGAAAGATTAACGAATAAAATAAGCAAAACTCCGATTTTGTACGACTTGTTGTTAATAAGATATTAATTTTTTAATAAAAAATTCAGAAAGGACTCGGCCATTGTTCCTGAACTACTCATTGAAAAATTGATATCTTGGAAACTACTGGTCGTAGAAAAACGGCATTTTGCTTATTTTCTTCGTTAATCTTCCCTCTACATTTCATTCACAGCATGTCTCGATAAATTTTGCATAGTTTTCGAGATATTTCAATCCAAAGCCAAGTGTAAAATGGCCAATGGCTCATGTACCGAAAACAGTCGAAGATACCCGACTAGCCCCTTCGTCTACCCATTATTAGGCTGGCATGGGAAAAATTCTGAAAAAAATTTATAGAAATTCTTAATAGCGTATGAACATTTCTAAGGGCCCGATGATTTATCATTTGTTGGATAGAAAATTTTTCTTCAGCTTCCAGAGAAAAAATTATCAGCTAATATTTTTGTAATGCTACATAACAGTTATTGTGATATTTCATCTTGAAAATTTTATTGGCCCTATTACTAATTGCCGTCGCAAAGACATTTTTTCCATCGGTAGACTCATGAAATACCCCCGGCCTGCATTTTGCATCCACATTATGTCGCTGAGCATCACGATTTTTCAGAGAAATTTCTCTCCGTGTAGAGCCTCCAAAAGACATGCCAATAAAAAAATTTATACTAAACATGAATATGGTGAATATTTGAAGAGAGCTAATATAATTTGTCAAAATAATCATGATGGATGACAGGAACGATATCGCTAGATAACTCAGAGTTAAAACTATGTCTAAATTTATTTTTTCAAGCTCTACACCCTAGCGGTATTGGTGACACGGTAGAAACCCGGTATAAACACGGTGTAAGTACAGTGTAAACACAGTGTGAATACAGTGAGAACACTATGTTTTTCGTGCAGTTTTGACACTCAATTTACACAGTGTATATATGGTGTTTCCGTGGTGTTTCTACGGTGGTTCCACCGTGTTTTGATCGTTACGCAACAAATTTCTTTCATTATTATTATGCCCACTAGTAAAATTTTTTCATAAAAATAATCTTTTTCGATTCCCAAATTCCTTATTGATGATAAATTTGTATGAATAATAGAAAAAAAAATTACATCTACTCGGGATCGAACCTGCTACCTTTGGATTTTCAGACTGTGACCCTCTCGCCTGCGCCATCAGAATATAATTTGATAAGCCAAAAATTTTGTACGTGATATCTCTTTTGCCGTTTATTTTCCTTAAACAGATCAAATTCAATGGAATTTGTCCAGAAGTGGCTCAATTATCACAAATTATTGAATTAAATATTGAAAAAAAGTTGAATCTCGAATATTTCACGAATTTTGGACCTCTAAATCAAGTGGAACACTAATAACACAATATACATCTACCGGAGAAAATGAAAAAGTTCTAGAAATTCTAGTTTTCTGAGTTTTAGGAACACTGCAAAAACACTGTTAAAACACGGTGGGACCACCGTCAAAACACCGCATATACACTGTGTAAATTGAGTGTTAAAACTGCACAAAAAACACTATGAATACACCGTAGTTACACCGTCGTTATACGGTGTAAACACTGAAAGCGTGTTTACACCGTAAAAAAACTGTGTTTACACCGTGTTTTCACGGTGTTACCAATACCGCTAGGGCAGCCTTGACACTCGAAGATAAATTCAAGCTCTTCATTTTCATATCAACCACAGAAAGTACCAGGGGGGTTTTTGAAGTCTTAGGAACCATAATTTCACTTTCAATTGATAAGCCCTCTATTTCAAAAGTTTTTCCAATATCTAAATAACTAAAAATGATATCAAAAATATTATCAAAGTTTTCATGCTGGCCTCTGTTTGCTATAGCGAGTAGAACTTCATCTATTGGTGCATTTTGGAATGATAAGCACTGTAATAACTTTTTTCTACAGTATGAAAAAAACTGTTTCACTGTATCATCTCCACGGATTTCAGCTAAAATTGGCAATGTATTAATGCAGTTCGCAACAAGTTGCTGTCGTGCAGGTGAGCATCTGTTAGCAGTAGGACAGCCTATAGTTAAAAACTTTCCGAAATCCATTCTGTATAAGGCAATATAGAATGCACCAAATAGTAGAGTTGGTAAACTTAAATCTAGTTTATAGGCGTAATCACGGAAATTTTTTTTACTTTCAGTATCAATTTTTATAGCATTTCGATAACTATTTGAACTCAAATAATTATTGTAAGGCCATGAAACTAGAGGTTCATATTGTGCTAGTTCTTTTTCCCATAATTCTAATGCTTGGGATATGCAATTTCTGTTGTCAGAAATGATAACATGGTCTACATTAACATCATGTTTAGATATTTGATTCATAAGATTATCAATGCCAATACCATCAATGACTACACGTGGACAACAAAAATGAAGGCAGTAACAATCAGATATTTGATGTGTTAAGATAACTCTGACGAGCAAGTCCGTCGATAGATCAAAAGGCAAATCCTGAAAGCTCGGATCTAGGATATCAGAAATGATGACATCTTTAAGGATTGTATCGTGTGTATATCTCACCATTTTTTAGTACATAATTACATTAGAATGTTTTGTTGTTTGACAGAACATAATGGCATGATTTTCTTAGTTTATCTATATCTAGCTTTTTATCAAGAATATTAAATGTTATGGCAATATTATAGCTACTTGAATCTTTAGAGTGAATATAAACATTATACATCCTTGCTTCTTCAAAACTTACCTCATTATTCTTAAAAAGAGTAAACTTTCTCCTAAAGTTTTTACCCTAGTAAAATCGGCAAGTTTTCCGAGGTCAGCAATCGTGTAATTTTAACTTAGTAGCTTTTATAATGTAATATCATTGTCCCAACGTTTATGACATTCCGAAAAAATTCTAACTGCATCCAAGGAATCTCCCCCCCCCCCCCCCTGGGATATAAGGTCTAAATTAGGATCCACTGGAACATTTAAAACTGTAGAAACCAAACTACAGAAACTATCAACATCAAACTGTTTATTTGGTAATAAATAATTTTATATCACTCACGCGGGTGAAATGGCGCTTTACCTCGCTCTTTAGAGGTTGGCAAGCACTGTTTTATCCACTGAAACGTCTTACCCACCGCGTTCGACGAATGAGACTTTTGACGTGGATAAAGACCACATTACCCACGCCGCAAGAAGCCGGGTTGGCTCACGTCTAGGGTTTCTCGATCAGGTTTCGATCAATCGTAAGATCGATCTTTTCGGAGTCGATCCTCGATTTTTTTGATCGATCTGTTAAGCTGATAATTTCCTCGGGAATTGTGGTTGTCAGGAATTAATTAACGGACATCAAACACGTGTTTTCACAGTAAATTGCCGTATAATGTTCAAATCTTTCATATACAGGCACACTCGTTTTAAACAAAAAATAAATGGAAAAATGGAAATATAAAAGAAATAGAAAAATGAAAATATAATAGCCACGTAGATTGATTTTCGTAATTTTGTATTGTTGCGTGACTTTTTAAATTGACTCAGTGCTTTGTCTCGTCGTCGAACCCACACTGCCCCTCGTCCGTCTCAACTCTATCAAATCCCCAAAATCGACAGTCATCATCATAATGGTAACGTTCATCATATTCTATCGATTATTCCGGTGTTTACATTTGTCCGGATTGAACGTTAATCCGGACCACCACAACAAGTCGTTGGTAGCTAACAGATCTTTTTGGTGAGGTCGATCCACGAGATCGATCTTTTTTCAGTCAGATTGATCGACAAAAAAAAATTTATGAATATTTTTTCGTGATCGTGAAATAAAAAAAACGAATCTTTCGAACTAAAATTATGAGAATGATGATGAGAGGACGAATGTGCCGACCTCGTCTTACATTCTCAATATGAGCAGTAGTACAGTCGTACTAGCCAAAGAAAGATCCTCGGAAATATTCGGCATAGGAGCTACAACATGTAAATTTCACCTTCGGGTCGATTTCGGAGGTACCTCTTTGGCTGAGAAGACTGTACCGACACATAAGCGTATTTTCGCTTCACGCACGCACGCGGTTTGTAGGAAGAAGAGGCTTTCGTGGAAAACAACACGAGACTCATTGCCGGTGCTAGAAACAGAGAAATCTATCCTCACGAAATTTCAAATTAGAAAAAATTCAACGTTTCTTGAATTTTCAGCAGACTCCATGGAAATTTGTGATATTTCTTGAAATCTTTAAAAATTTATAATACTGAAGATATCGGACATCTGACAATTTTTTTAAATTTTTAAACAAGTAATTCTTTACGAAAAAAAAACAATAATTGAGAAATTTGTACTCACAGCTTTTCGAATTTCCTACGTATGCATATTTTTCATTCTGAAAAAAAAATTTATTTAAGAGATTTCATAGATTTCCATGGGAATTTAACAATTTTCGGGGAATGCTAAGAGATTTCGAGATTTCATGGCAGAAAGAAAGATGCATAAAAAATCAAAGAAGAACAATTCAATTAAATTTCTCCAGTCACAACTTATTTTAGAAATTCGACAGACTCACAAATTCCAAAGATTTCGTGAAATTTTCATTCGATTGCACCAGTTCGTGGATGATTGCTTCTTTCTAGATTTTATGAGATTTCAAATTTTTTTAAAATCTTTCAACAACATCTCAAATTTTCGTAAGATTTCTGATTTGAATGTACATTAGATTTCACAAGTGATTATCCCCTTTGTATCAATAGACAAGAACCAAAATTAATAAAATTGAACAGCGTCTAATTTTTCTTTTCAAATGGACTCGGTATTTCAAAGGAAGTGTCGAAGATTGAATGAGTTGACATGGCTTTAGTATGTGTTTTAAAAAAATTATATGGATCGTTTCATCATTGATTAATTTTCGACTTTTCCTATTTTTTTCAATTCCTTTTTTCTCTTCTTCCCTCAAGCAAAAAAAAGATCGATCTTCAAGAGATCGATCTTTTACTGCTCGATCCGATCGATGATCGATCAAAAATCGACCGATCAGGATCGATCTGGAGATCGATCATTATTGGTCCAATCAAGAAACCCTAGGCTCACGTCCAACTCGTAGACTGTGGTGCTCCACACGGCCATTTCCAACATGTGCACATGTGCCCATGTGCGGGGAAATTTCAGGTTCCTACCTTGCCGAACCGGAATAATTGAAGTAAATACAATTAGGGCCCCCATCCATAACCTCTAAACGGTCCAAATCGAATGAAAATTGAAATTATTTCAATTATTACAGTGCGGAAGGTAGAAATCTGCAATTTCCTGGCACATGTACACGTGTGTACATGTGCACGCGTGCACATGTGCTCATGTGTACTGTGAGCTTTGATCTCACAATAAAAAGGGAATTCTAGGGAATTTCGGGAGTGGAGGTAAATGACTCGAAACACGGTGAAATAAAGTGTAACTAATACTTTTATTCAAACTTCAGTCTTTCCACCTCTCCTTAGTCCACAGATACTCATTATTATTTGGGGGGATTGTCTCAGGGGAATCTTAATTATCAAAACCAAGGGGTTTCCAATCGTTCGTAATAATGACCACTGGTACCGTCAGTTGACAGTCACGGTAAAATTACACAGGGTAAAATGACTGGTTCTGTTGCCGCGGTGAAAACGACCAGCAATATGTAATGACCAGTTTTCTGCCAATTTCTAATCACATAAAAACCTATAAGGAGAAGCAAAATCAGTCTCCGGACAAAAAAGAAACGAAACACAACGAATAATTCAAAAACAAATACTGAAAATGTATAAAAACCATTCCACTACGAAGCTCAATGAGTATGTATGTGCCTCAAAAACTGTTAGGTTAAGAAAAATACTGTTTTCCATGTTTCCCAGTATCATAAGTAAAAAGTAACAAGCAGGCGGCCGGCCCCTGAGCGTTACTTGTAAGTTTCAACACTATGCTTAAATTTCATATTCTGCCAATGCAATTGGCAGACAGCTTCCGAATGGAGTTTTCAATTTTATAAGCTGCCAATAACTACCGTGATGCATCTGAATTACGTTAATTTGCGTTATTTAGCATAAAGACAGTAAGAATAAAATATCCTTTTCTGTGAGACACATTCAATATATTGTCTCTTTAAAACTCCCCCTAATCATTTAGAAATATGAAAAACTATATTTCTAAATTACATTGTGAAATTATATTTTGAATCAGCATAGCGCTCCCCACGCTCTACGGCTCTACATAGAGCCCACATGATGATTCAAGAATATGAGATTTTAAATGCAGAATTAAATTTATAATTATTTTAAATATTTATTGTTGCACCAATTTCCATCGACATTATTCCAACAAGCCTATGAGCAATTATATAAATTATTAGACTAAGAGAAATTTATCTATCAGACAATATTGAAAAATAATTAACCCTCGGAATACACGATGAGTTATTTTGACCACATAAAATTTTATGCACTAAAATATGATAAAATGTATAAAAATAGTTGAAATATTCGACTCAGACGCTTATAAGCTTTTTCATACGAATTAGCCGACTTTAGAACAAAGGTCCGATTTCGATTCATTTTTTTAACAGCAAAAAATAGTTAAATCAAACAAATGTTGATCTTGTTCAAAAGTACATTTTATATATACAAAAAACCTCATAACATCAATTCAACAAAATTGCCTATTTTTTGAGATATAGGACTCATAAAATGGAGTGGGATCAATTTGACACCGTGTGCGTTCCCAGGTTCTGTTAGGAGATGTGTACTCAAAGGGTTAAATAAATACTAATGTTAAGGGATTTATTCTGAGAAAATAACCTTTGTGAGACTCCGGCAACAACAACTGATGGCTCAAAATTTGGGAATTGGATAATATCCATTACTCTTTTTACTATTGATAAAATGATTCAATATTAGGCCATGATTGATAAAATTTTCTAAATTATTAATATTTGAAAATGTGAAAGACAAGTATGTGAATGATTGACACGAAGTGAAGTTTGTTCGAATGCTTATTCAGTATTCAATTGACATCTATGAAAATATAATTTGAAGTGGTATCCGCTTTTCAATCATTGAACACTTTCATTTTGATAAACAAAGCAAAAAATTCAAAATTAATCTCCGCTCACTGTGATAGAATATAATAAGTTACAAAATAAAAATTTACACCTCGAGAATGAAGAACTCACTTTCCTCCCTCGCTTTTCTCTGTGAGAAAATTCTTTACTCTCTTTGTTGGACAAAATGGCATGCACACACCGAAAGTATTCTTGCCTCCCTAGGTGTGTAATGTACTGTTAGAACATTGTTCTTATTTGAATTCTACTTCAATATAATCTGTCCCCCTTAAATAATGACATTTCATTTAAAAAAATCAATATTATACAAAAATTTAGATCATACAGTAAAATTGAAAAATTTTAAAAATGAATTTCAGGTTTTAATTAGTCTTTCTCGTTGTCATAGTAAAATGATAATGGGGTCATTTTTTAGGAAAAATTGTCTACTTTTCAATTATTAAATAAAAAATACTAGCGTTCCTAGGGAAAAAATGGAGAAAAATTGAAATTTGTGGAACTATTTGTAGAACTATTTATTTGAGCACTCGTATCAGAGAATTCGAAGGAAAAATCTGAAATTATCAGCATTTGTTAAGCTCGTCTAAGCGAATATTTTAAGCCAAACTCGGGCGAAATCGGTCCAGTAGTTCCAGAGATAGAGTGTCTATTCCTTTAATGGTTTATCAAGAATATCTCAGGAACTACTGGACCGATTTCGCCCAGATTCAATCCCAAAGGTCTCACTCATAAGATATACAAACCCACGAAATTTGAAGTTTCTAACTCAAATTTTTTTTAGTTATCGTGTTGCCCAGGATTTCCAAAAAAATACATATTTGTTAAAATACCGGATAGACCAAAAATTTGAACGCTCGCCACCTACAGGGTATAATGTGCGCCTTATCAATGCCCATCTCCTCGCTGAGGATGGATGCTGTGAAATAATTTTTCGCAGAGAAAACTCGGAAAAACGATTTTTTAATAATTGGCTTTTTCTCGGGAACCATTCGGTCGATTGAGCTGAAATTTCTGTGAGCACATGGCGCACACGTGGTAAATATACCGTAAAATTTTCAAGTCCATACATACAGCCGTTATTAAGAAAAGCGATGGAATGTGTCATCACACACACACACACACACACATACATACGGACATACATACAGACGACCCCAAAAAAATATCATTTTTCGACGTTTCTCATCATTTGGAGTCATATTCCGATGAAATCTCAAATTCGAAAAAAATCACGATTACAATGCTTCCATTCGGAAGCAAAAACAGCAATATGTCCAGTGCTCGAGCACGTGGCCGGCACAGACTTTGGGATTAATGATCACGGGGCCTAAGGGGGGATAATCTCTCAATCCAACCAACTAATTATGTGAAACTCAAGGGGAATCAGGGGAATCTCTTTTCTAATTGTCAACACTCGGGGTTTGTCTATGGGAAACTCAACATATTCACAGGAGTGGGGGAACAATTATCACTCTACCTCTATTTTTTTCTCAGGGCTCTGTCCTTCACTCTTCGTTGGGAAATAACACGAGGGAAATACTCTCCACTCTTCTCTTGCACTTTTCACGTTCTCCTACACAACTCTATTACTCTCTAAACTTCAATTACTTGGGACAACACACTCCGATCACACATGTTGGTCTTCTCTCTCTCAAGTCCCAACGCCATGTTCTGCTATCTCGGCCAGCCTCAATATGGCCGCTCCTCCAGGAGATTCTCTCGGGCTCCGTCCAATGGCGCGTCGAGTATCTCTCGCGCGATTCTCGACTCACCCGGTTACAGTACATGTGCACGCGTGCACATGTGCACGTGTGTACATGTGCGGAGAAATTGCGGATTTCTACCTTGCTGCACCATGATAATTAAAATGAATTCAATTTTTATTTGAATTGGACCGTTTAGAGGTTATGAATGGGGGCTCTAATTGTATTTACTTCAATTATTCCGGTTCAGCAAGCCAGAAACCTGAAATTTCCGCGCACATGGGCACATGTTGGAAGTGGCCGTGTGGAGCACCACTGTCTACGAGTTGGACGTGAGCCAACCCGGCTTCCGTAGTAATGTCATTACCGCTCACTCCAGCATGGGTAATAGTCTTTTTACACACCAAAAGTCTCATACATCGAAAACGATGAGTAAGACGTTTCAATGGATTAAAACGGCACTTACTAACCTCTAAAGAGTAAGGTCAAGCGCCATTTCACCCCGCATGTAAGTAATATGAAATTGTAGAAACAACTCGTGCAGGGCGCCGTACCCACTCGCACGTTTAAGCGCACTCGCTTCGCTCGTGCGCTCAAACCGTGCTCGTGGGTAATACGGCGCTTCCCGCACTCGTTGTCGAATATACTATTGTGATACTAATTCTTTCAATGTTTGTCTGCATAATTTACTATTAGGTGTCCTTGGCAGTGGACTATCAACTATCAACCAATAGTGAGGCATCATATAACCAGTGACTCTTTTACGGAGTTCCTTTTTTATATCTTCATTACTGCCTGACTTATGAAAGAACAGAACAATAACTAGTTTGATATTTTCGCCTTCATTCATAGCCCTAGTGGATCATGCGACAGGGCAGTCGATTTTTTCACGGAATCGACCGTGATTCAATCACGGTGCGATCGGATCGCAGCTGCATTGCAGTCACATAGCAGTCGAATCGTCGTCGCACACACTCGAACGCAATCGCATCGTGGTCACATGACAGTCGAGTTTATGAAGAAATCGACTGTCTGATCGATATGCAATCGCCGGATCCATCAGGGAGTTGTGACTCCTACATCTATTGTATGTTCCATATTCAAAACATGATTCTCAAGTTCTTCCAATTCGATATGAAACTCACGTATTTTTATCTGAAAATCAAATCTACCTTTGAGAACTATGAGAGAAATTCTAGCCTTTGATGAAGGCTAAAATGAAATTCAAGCCTTTTTAAAGGCTAAAACTGAAAATCTAGCCTTTATAAAGACTAAAATGGAATTCTAGCCTTTTGGAACGGGGATTCGTCCAGTCCCGTCACACTTCCGGCCATCCCTTTTCGCACACACGGTTCGATAGCGTGGGCGCCAGTTTATTCTTGACCGGAGGAATAAACAAAACTCACTGTGTGCTGGTTTTCCCTGGGCTCACCACGCTTAACCTCTTAGGGCGGTTCCGGGCTAACCTGCTGAACCTTCGGTAGTAATTACTCGGGGAATTACTAACCCCAATGGATGGCATAGGCAATCCATTCCCGGTAACCCAGTGTGCTGGTTATGGTAGAGGGGCGTGAGTCTAGTCACAGTCCCTCTAGCGAGAACAAGTCGGAATTAGGTATTCCGCGATAACCTCTGGATGAGCCCGTCCGCAGTATTCCTCTGATCTATCGTCACCCAGAATATACCGGACGTTTCCATCCACACGAGAAACGCCACGCTACGGGCAACCAACGGTAACTATCGCCGAAGCGAGCGGTAGAGGTTCCAGGGACTACTCCCGATCCTCTAAAGTCTGCCACCCAAGGCAGACTAACTGCTCACCATGTCGTTGGGTCTATTTATATCGGCTGGGACTGCTTCTCCTCGTCTAGAGGTCTCTCCGCGCGCCTGCGTGGTTCTTCCTCTCACACCACTGCCAGGCCCAGAGATAACTCTGACATCTTTAGTAGAGCGCCAGCATTTCAGCTGGGCTTCTGCCTTATCCTCAGCCGCATATAAATCCCAATGACGTGACAGTTAGTTTACGGTAACTTTTAGGTGTCATCTTACGCAGATGGCACCACGATATGAATTGTCTAGCTGTTCACGTGTGAGTTTTCTCGAGCTCTACACTTGAATAGCTTCACCCGAAGGTGGCATAAGCCGATGCGATAGCTGTAACGAGGAACCTCGTTACACTTTAAGAAGGCTAAAACTGAAAATCTAGCCTTCATAAAGGGTAAAATGAAATTCTAGCCTTTATAAAGACTAAAACTGAAAATCTAGCCTTTATAAAGGTTAAAATGAAATTCTAGCCTTTATGAAGGCTAAAACTGAAAATATAGCCTTTATAAAGGCTCAAATGAAATTCTAGCCTTCATAAAGGCTAAAACTGAAAATCAATCCTTCATAAAGGCTAAAATGAAATTCTAGCCTTTATAAAAACTAAAATGAAATTCTAGCCTTTATAAAGGCTAAAACTGGAAATATAGCCTTTATAGAGGCTCAAATGAAATTCCAGCCTTTATAAAGGCTAAATCTGAAGATATAGCCTTCATAAAGGCTAGAATAAAAATCTAGCCTTTATAAAGGCTAAAATGGAATTCTAGCCTTTATAAAGGCTGAAACTGAAACCTAGCCTTCATAAAGGCTAAAATGAAATTCTAGCCTTAATATAGGCTAAAACTGAAAATCTAGCCTTTATAAAGGCTAAAATGAAATTCTAGCCTTTATGTTCAAAATCTGCCCAATTTTGAGGTAGATTCTGACGGGAGAATTTCGATGCAACTCGCCGAAACCCTCGTTGATTTTCTCCTTTTAGTGGACTGTATAATAATTAGCTTTTGAATGATTATAAGGAATTTAGATGGATTTCTCAATGAAAATTGACACGTGGTTTATCCAAAATATGATTCTTTAATGAATAACGTGACTAGATTTATATACTCAAAGATAATTTGCCCGCACTGAATTTATTGTTTCTTTTGATTGATTGTCTCTATTTCATAAGTGTCTCTTTTTTCACTAATGATCAATTAATTCGCTGTTGATTTAATCCCGGTTGTAAGTCGCGATTAATGCAATTTAATGATTCACTAGTTGATGTGCTCTACTCAAACCGTTAAAACAATTGTCAATTATTAACGCCACGCGTCTATCGACATCGGCGTCGGTTTTAATCGCACTAGATAGAGTCACACACAATTTAATTCGATGATGCTTTCCTGATGAGACCCACGCGAAGAAGGACGATAATTCGCGAGACCACGCCGGTGGTCCCCGAAATCGCCTCTGGTGTCGATACGCGTAATTATATGGACGTGATTGACCTCCTGATCCCGCGGTAATTCAGGATCAGTCGGTAATTTTAGCTACTTTCTTAACACTTTATACAGGCTAAAACTGAAAGTCTAGCCTTTATAAAGGCTAAAATGGAATTCTAGCCTTTATAAAGACTAAAACTTGAATTCTAGCCTTTATAAAGACTAAAATGAAATTCTAGCCTTTACAAAGGCTAATATGAAATTCTAGCCTTTATAAAGGCTAAAATGAAATTCTAGCCTTTATAAAGGCTAAAACTTGAATTCTAGCCTTTATAATGGCTAAAATGAAATTCTAGCCTTTATAAAAACTAAAACTTAAATTCTAGCCTTTATAAAGCCTAAAATGAAATTCTAGCCTTTATAAAAACTAAAACTTAAATTCTAGCCTTTATGAAGGCTAAACCTTAAATTCTAGCCTTTATAAAAACTAAAACTTAAATTCTAGCCTTTATAAAGCCTAAAATGAAATTCTAGCCTTTATAAAAACTAAAACTTAAATTCTAGCCTTTATGAAGGCTAAAACTTAAATTCTAGCCTTTATAAAAGCTGAAATTGAAATTCTATCCTTAATAGAGGCTAAAACTTGAATTCTAGCCTTTATAAAGGCTAAAATGAAATTCTAGCCTTTAAGAAGGCTAAAATGAAATTCTAGCCTTTATAAAGGCTAAAATTGAAATTCTAGCCTTCATAAAGGCTAAAACTGAAATTCTAGCCTTTATAAAGGCTAAAATTTCACTCGAGCCTTTATAAAGGCTAGATTTTCAGTTTTAGCCTTTATTCAGGCTAGAATTTAAGTTTCAGCCTTTATTCAGGCTAGAATTCCATTTTAGCCTTTATAAAGGCTAGAATTTAAGTTTTAGCCTTTATTAAGGCTAGAATTTTATTTTAGCCTTTATAAAAGCTAGAATTTCCGTTTTAGCCTTTATAAAGGCTAGAATTTCATTTTAGCCTTTATAAAGGCTAGAATTTAAGTTTTAGCCTTTATAAAGACTTGAATTTCATTTTAGCCTTTACAAAGGCTAGAATTTAAGTTTTAGCCTTCATAAAGGCTAGAATTTCGTTTTAGCCTTTATAAAGGCTAGAATTTCATTTTAGCCTTCATAAAGGCTAGAATTTCATTTTAGCCGTTGTAAAGGCTAGAATTTCAGTTTGAGCCTTTATGAAGGCTAGAATCTCAATTTTAGCCTTTATAAAGGCTAGAATTTCATTTTAGCCTTTATAAAGGCTAGAATTCCATTTTAGCTTTTATAAAGGCTAGAATTTAAGTTTTAGCCTTTATAAAGGCTAGAATTTCGTTTTAGCCTTTATGAAGGCTAGATTTTCAGTTTTAGCCTTTGTAAAGGCTAGAAATTCATTTTAGCTTTTATAAAGGCTAGATTTTCAGTTTCAGCCTTTATAAAGGCTAGAATTTCATTTTAGCCTTTATAAAGGCTAGAATTCCATTTTAGCCTTTATAAAGGCTAGAATTTAAGTTTTAGCCTTTATAAAGGCTAGAATTTAAGTTTTAGCCTTTATAAAGGCTAGAATTTCAAATTAGCCTTTACAAAGGCTAGAATTTCAGTTTTAGCCTTTATTCAGGCTAGAATTTAAGTTTCAGCCTTTATTCAGGCTAGAATTTCATTTTAGCCCTTACAAAAGCTAGAATTTCAGTTTTAGCCCTTATAAAGGCTAGAATTTCATTTTAGCCCTTATAAAGGCTAGAATTCCATTTTAGCCTTTATTAAGGCTTGAATTTGAGTTTTAGCCTTTATAAAGGCTAGAATTTCGTTTTAGCCTTTATAAAGGCTAGAATTTCATTTTAGCCTTCATAAAGGCTAGAATTTCATTTTAGCCGTTGTAAAGGCTAGAATTTCAGTTTGAGCCTTTATGAAGGCTAGAATCTCAATTTTGGCCTTTATAAAGGCTAGAATTTCATTTTAGCCTTTATAAAGGCTAGAATTCCATTTTAGCTTTTATAAAGGCTAGAATTCAAGTTTTAGCCTTTATAAAGGCTAGAATTTCGTTTTAGCCTTTATAAAGGCTAGATTTTCAGTTTTAGCCTTTGTAAAGGCTAGAAATTGATTTTAGCTTTTATAAAGGCTAGATTTTCAGTTTCAGCCTTTATAAAGGCTAGAATTTCATTTTAGCCTTTATAAAGGCTAGAATTCCATTTTAGCCTTTATAAAGGCTAGAATTTAAGTTCTAGCCTTTATAAAGGCTAGAATTTCATTTTAGCCTTTACAAAGGCTAGAATTTCAGTTTTAGCCTTTATTCAGGCTAGAATTTAAGTTTCAGCCTTTATTCAGGCTAGAATTTCATTTTAGCCCTTACAAAGGCTAGAATTTCAGTTTTAGCCCTTATAAAGGCTAGAATTTCATTTTAGCCTTTATAAAGGCTAGAATTCCATTTTAGCCTTTATAAAGGCTAGAATTTAAGTTTTAGCCTTTATGAAGGATAGAATTTCATTTTAGCCTTTACAAAGGCTAGAATTTCAGTTTTAGCTTTTATTCAGGCTAGAATTTAAGTTTCAGCCTTTATTCAGGCTAGAATTACATTTTAGCCTTTACAAAGGCTAGAATTTCAGTTTTAGCCTTTATAAAGGCTAGAATTTCTGTTTTAGCCTTTATGGAGGCTAGAATTCCATTTTAGCCTCCATAAAGGCTGAATTTTCAGTTTTAGCCTCTGTAAAGGCTAGAAATTCATTTTAGCCTTTATTAAGGCTAGAATTTCATTTTAGCCCTTACAGAGGCTAGCATTTCAGTTTTAGCCTTTATAAAGGCTAGAATTTCATTTTAGCCTTTATAAAGGCTAGAATTTCATCTTAGCCTTTATAAAGGCTAGATTTTCAGTTTGAGCTTTTATAGAGGCTAGAATTTCATTTGAGCCTTTATGAAGGCTAGATTTTCAGTTTTAGCCTTTATAAAGGCTAGAATTCCATTTTAGCCTTTACAAAGGCTAGAATTTAAGTTTCAGCCTTTATTATTGCTAGAATTTCATTTTAGCTTTTCTGAAGGCTAGATTTTCAGTTTTAGCCTTTATAAAGGCTAGATTTCCTGTTTTAGCCTTGATAATAGCTAGAATATCATTTTAGCCTTTATAAAGGCTAGAATTTAAGTTTTAGCCTTTATAAAGGCTAGAATTCCATTTTAGCCTTTATAAAGGCTAGAATTTCATTTTAGCCTTCATAAAGGCTAGAATTTGAGTTTTAGCCTTTATAAAGGCTAGAATTTGAGTTTTAGCCTTTATAAAAGCTAGAATTTCATTTTAGCCTTTATGAAGGCTAGAATTTCATTTTAGCCTTTATAAAGGCTAGAATTTCATTTTAGCCTTTGTAAAGGCTAGAATTTCAGTTTTAGCCTTTATAAAGGCTAGAATGTCAGTTTTAGCCTTTATGAAGGCTAGAATGTCAGTTTTAGCCTTTATAAAGGCTAGAATTTCATTTTAGCCTTTATAAAGGCTAGAATCTAGGTTTCAGCCTTTATAAAGGCTAGAATTTCATTTTAGCAATTACAAAGGCTAGAATTTAAGTTTTAGCCTTTATAAAGGCTAGAATTTCGTTTTAGCCTTTATAAAGGCTAGAATTTCATTTTAGCCCTAATAAAGGCTAGAATTTCATTTTAGCCTTTATAAAGGCTAGAATTTCAGTTTTAGCCTTGATGAGGGCTAGAATTTCAATTTTAGCCTTTATAAAGGCTAGAATTTCATTTTAGCCTTTATAAAGGCTAGAATTTCATTTTAGCCTTTATAAAAGCTAGGATTTAAGTTTTAGCCTTTATAAAGGCTAGAATTTCAGTTTTAGCCTTGATGAGGGCTAGAATTTCAATTTTAGCCTTTATAAAGGCTAGAATTTCATTTTAGCCTTCATAAAGGCTAGAATTTCATATTAGCCTTTATAAAAGCTAGGATTTAAGTTTTAGCCTTTATAAAGGCTAGAATGTCAGTTTTAGCCTTTATGAAGGCTAGAATGTCAGTTTTAGCCTTTATAAAGGCTAGAATTTCATTTTAGCCTTTATAAAGGCTAGAATCTAGGTTTCAGCCTTTATAAAGGCTAGAATTTCATTTTAGCAATTACAAAGGCTAGAATTTAAGTTTTAGCCTTTATAAAGGCTAGAATTTCGTTTTAGCCTTTATAAAGGCTAGAATTTCATTTTAGCCCTAATAAAGGCTAGAATTTCATTTTAGCCTTTATAAAGGCTAGAATTTCAGTTTTAGCCTTGATGAGGGCTAGAATTTCAATTTTAGCCTTTATAAAGGCTAGAATTTCATTTTAGCCTTTATAAAGGCTAGAATTTCATTTTAGCCTTTATAAAAGCTAGGATTTAAGTTTTAGCCTTTATAAAGGCTAGAATTTCAGTTTTAGCCTTGATGAGGGCTAGAATTCCAATTTTAGCCTTTATAAAGGCTAGAATTTCATTTTAGCCTTCATAAAGGCTAGAATTTCATATTAGCCTTTATAAAAGCTAGGATTTAAGTTTTAGCCTTTATAAAGGCTAGAATTTCAGTTTTAGCCTTGATGAGGGCTAGAATTTCAATTTTAGCCTTTATAAAGGCTAGAATTTCATTTTAGCCTTCATAAAGGCTAGAATTTCATATTAGCCTTTATAAAGGCTAGAATTTTTTTTTTTTTTTTTTTTTTTATTTAAGGCACTGAAACCTCTAAGGTTCATCTGCCGGTAATCATGTACACATCTATTTATACATATATACATATACAAGAGGAGAAAAAAAAAAAGGAAAAGAAGTATTCTTACACAGATAGACTCGTACAAGTTTTCCATACAAACTTTTGGATATACCTTCTCAATTCATACATGTAAATTACAGTTAACTAGAAATTTATCAATAATTCTTAACGCTCTAATATCTTTGGCAACAAGGAACTCTCTCGCATGAAAAGGTGAACTGTACCCCAAACGTATTAGTTGCTCAGTCATTACTGAGCGCTCTACAGTGTACTGTTCGCACTGCCACAAAACATGATCCAAATCTTCCTCAAATAATCCACATTTGCACATAGGCGATTCTACAATTTTCATCCGAGCCAGAGAACTTGCAAGGGCATAGTGATTAGCCCTTGCGCGACATACCCATGTGATGATCCGCCTTGGAAGTTTCAACCCTCTGAACCAAGGTGTCTTTTTATTGTCATAATAGAACTGAAAATATTCTATACCTTTAGAATTCCCCAATTGGACAGAAAAATTATTGGTATTGACAGAAGCTGATTCTTTATAACCCTCCCTGTAATCTGAAAAAGGTACCAGGTAATTGTCATCCCAAGGCAGATCCGTGGCAGCTCCAGCTAGACGATCAGCCTCTTCATTACCGTCTATTCCTCGATGTGAGGGAACCCATATACATTCAATCTCCCCAACTCCACCATTCTCGTCCAAGTACTGTACATATTTTTCTTTCGCCTCTAGAATATACCTATTACATTTAATCTTATCAGTTACTTGAGAGAGACATGTGAGAGCACTCATCGAATCAGTAACAATTAAAAAGTTACGATCACTGTGATCAAGGGCTATACTCATGGCTTCACTCAAGGCTACACATTCAGCTGTGAATACAGATGTTAAATGGTTTAGACTGATCTTCTTTCGTATGTTGAGTTCTGGGCAGTAACAAGCAGCACCCACTGACAAGCCATCTTTTTTCTTACTCCCATCCGTATAAATTCTTATGGTGTCTTGTGAATAATGATCAATAATTGAATTTACATTATTTTCCCGACTCGGTATCAATTGGATCGCCCTTCTCAATTCGGAATTGATTTTAAGTGTACATAAACAAGTTTCATAGGAATACGAGAAGATTCCAAATTTATTGCTAATAAACAATTGCACGATCGTTGGATAAATCTCCCTCAAACTTCTCTTCAATAACTGAATTCTGGAGAGCGGTTCATTATTGGCATAGACCTCTGAGACCCATCTTGTTACTGTAATACTTTCATTTGATAGGATTTTTATCATGTAATTTTTACATAAAAAGACTGCCCTTTCTCCGAGTGTAGGCAATTTACTTTCAGCTAACAATATATTTACTGGTGTGGTATTGCGGTACCCCAGGCACATCCGGATGGCTGCGAATTGAAATCTCTCCAGCTTGAGTCTGTACGTTTCTCTTGAAGGAAAATAAATGAATAACCCGTACTCTAGAATTGACCTCGCAAAAGCTTTGTAACTCATTATTAAGGTTTCGGGATCAGCTCCCCACCAAACACCCCGCGTAAACTTCACAATATTCAGCGCCCTTAGAGCCCTGCTAAGTATTTTCTGCAGATGAGGTTTGAAACTTAATTGATGATCGATTGTAAGACCTAAAAAACGAGCTTCAGGAGTGCATGTAACTTGGTGATCACCCACTCGAATTGTTGTATTGGTGGGAGGAGTTTTCCGTTTATTGAAATGTATCAGTTTAGTTTTCGTAGGAGAAATATCAAGCCCTAACTCTCTCAAATTAGATTCTAGAATTTTAATATTAGTTTCCATAATTATTTTATTATTTTCAACGGATGCGTCACTGGAATACAACGCAATGTCGTCAGCAAATTGTGACAAAACAACATTATTTGAAAGACCTCTGTTAATTTCAGAAACATAGATGATATATAAAAGAGGAGAGAGTACTCCTCCTTGTGGTACCCCCTTGAAAGTCTTTCTTACTTCAGAGTTGACTGTCGATATTAAATGTCTTTCGTAGCACAAGAATTTGGTGAATCGAATTAAATTGAGTGGGCAGCCAATTTCAGAAAGTTTGGAAATTAATATCTCAATATTTACATTGTCAAAAGCTGACTTAACATCCAGAAACGCGGCTAAGGTTTCTTTGTTTTGTAATAAATTTGAATCGACATGTAGTACCAAATTGCTCAAATTATCATATGTTGATCTCCCCGGTCGGAAACCACTTTGAGAGTCAGGTAGCAAGTGATTAACTTCAACCCAGAATTGAAGACGATTTTTTACCATAGTTTCTAGGATTTTACACAAACATGATGCTAGCGCAATCGGGCGGACACTTTGAGAATTGGCTTTTGGTATAAAATGCAGATACTGCACTCTCCAGCTTTTAGGATAATCGCCCGAGAGATACATTTCGTTCATAATATCCAACAGTACTAGTTTAAGTTGAGGAGGGAGTCTGTGGAGGACTTGATAATCGATACCATCAGGACCCGGAGCCGATTTGGACTTGCGTGAATCTAAAGCTACATTAAATTCTTTAAAGTCGAACGAAGCATTCATGAAGGTATTCTCAGGACAATTTGGGAGAAATTCAGGATCTGCAGGGCACCATGGAGGGCTGATTGAGTCCAGACAAATATTCGCTTTTTCCTCAAGCTGGAGATTCTCTTTCTCTTTGATACTATTAATGTTAACCCATCTATTCTTCAATACTTTACACGTATTCCACACATAAGTCAAATTATTGCGGATATTAATATTAATCGTGTCTGTAAAGTTTCGATAATTATTTCTTTTTTTATTCTTGAAGACTTTAATTGCTCGAGAAACGCTACGCTTATAAGCATATTCATCACGAGGCAATTTCGTGTATTGCCATTTTTTGTAGCTAGCCCTCCTCAGTCTCTTGACTTTGTCACACTCAGAGTCCCACCAAGATACAGGGTTTCTGTGGATATGGATAGGAACTACCCTCCTGGTGGGAGTATATTTTCTAATTTCTTCCGTTAGTTTTCGAACAAAGACGTCATACTTTTCAGAAGGAGAAAGTTCAATAAAATCTGGAGTTATATATGAAGTGAAAGAGACCTCCAACGATCGATACAATTTTTCCCAATCCGTTTTAACCGAGCTAATTTTAAATGTTTTCTTTTCGTATACGTGTCTCTCTACTGAGAGCTCTATCATGATGGGATAGTGATCGGATCCCAGTTGCTCATCATTGATACAAAAACTAACTTTATCTGCTAATAGCGGAGAGGAAAATAGCAAGTCAATGTTCGAAGCACTATGACTGTCTTTTCTCGTGATCGTATCTGTCCCGACTAGAAATTTTATCCGGCACGCCTGCTGTCACACTTGGTACGGATCCAGAATGAATACGGTTATCCTGATCAGGCATGCCGTGGCTGCGTTCGATCAAGTCTGGATCCGGGATGAGTATGGCTATCTTGATCCGGTATAACCCGTGCGCGCCTGATCAGATCCTGATCCGGAATGAGTATGACTATCCTGATCCAGTATAGCATGGGCACCCCTGATCAAGTCCTGATCTGGAGTGAATATGGCTATCATGATGAGGCATAAGATAGGCAGACCTGATCAAATCTAGATCCGGAGTGGGTATGGCTATACTGATTTGGTATAGCATGAGCACGCCTGATCAAATCCAGATCCGTTATAGCATGGGCAGGCCCGATCAAAGATGGCCTTGATCAGTATTATATCAGGATAGCCTGATCAGAGAATTTTAGAGAGAACGCTAACTCTAATAGGACTGGCCTGCTCTGGCCCTGTCATCTCCCGGATCTGGGGAATCTGACCGGGAATTATGAAAAACTCTAAGTCCGATCAATTTATCCTGATCCGGAAATGATCAGGACCATATCAGGTTCCCCGGACGTTTATTAATCTTTATGAACTTTATCATAAACAACTCATGGATCATTCTGAGTTCCCCACAGATTTATGATCTAATTCTGGAAATTATCAATATCCCTATGGAAGAAGTTTATGTGAATGATTAGACTGACAGATGCTATAACTGAACTGTAGTCAAGTGGTTAGCGGGTCAGCTTAGTGTGTAAAAGGTTCTGGGATCGAGTCCACCCAGGTGCAAGCCAATTTCCTAATTTTAAATCTCTAATTTCAGTGAAAAAATGTCATCTCACGTGCAAATATAACGATCAATCACTTGAAAGTGAATAAATAATATATTTTTTGTTATTGCGTTGATTAATTGATGATTAAAGTCTTTTGGATCATGTATGGAATTTCTCATCCGGCACTCATCTGGATTGCCTCATCCGGTCCTGAGATGGCGATCCAAGTCAGGCCCTGACTTGACGAGCGCGTTACAACCCAGACGTGGACAGGATAAGGCATCCAAGCGAGGGCCTGACGTCCGGAGTCAGGCCAGCCTGATGAGGTCCAGATGAGACCCGGATCAAAATTTCTAGTCGGGGTGTTATGTAAAATAATATCCTGATTTAGAATGCAATCTGACAAACTTTCTCCGTTAGTATCATTTCTGGAACAGTTCCAGGCAGAGTGATGAGCATTAAAATCACCCACCATGATTGTATGATCAGCTGAACTACAAAATGATGTAATATTATTCCATTCATCTTGAGAAAGTACTTGACCAGGAGGTCTATAAAAAAGAAATAAATTAAATTTAGGTGTGGCGTTCGTGATTGAAAGACCAATGCTTTCAGCCACTCTGCTCGGAACCGATCCAGTATCAATTCTACGATATGCAATTGCTTTTCTAATTGCTATTAAAAGTCCTCCCCCCGGACCATAGTCCCTGTCAACTCTGATTACATTAAATCCAGAAAAATTGATGTTTCTAGTATATGAAGCACCGAGATGAGTTTCTGAGCACATTATTATATCGAAATCTTTTGCCATAACTTGAAGTTCTGGGAGTCGTTGCCGAATGGAACGGCAGTTCCAGTGTAGGATGCGTAGCCCTTGAAGATTCAATGATTGTGTAGTATTTGCCGGTCTTCTTTGTCTGATATTGAGATTCATAATGATGAAAGTATTTGCAAAAAGAGCAATGTGGAGATTTAATTATTATCAGATGACTCAGATGAGTCAGTGTTCACGAATGGAACCGCTATAATTTTGGACAGCTCTTGGCAGACGTATCGAATAAATTTCTTCGTTCCTGAGTCGATAACCAGTCCTCTGGCTACCCGCAACATATGTATCAACCCCGGAATATCTTTCGTGAAGTCCTTTATGAATTCATCATCAATCGTGGTGGTACGGGCTTCTTCCAGGAGAAGTACCAAATTATCAAAAGATAGAGTGTACTTTTCGGCATTAAGTAGGAAGTGGTCGCGAGCATCCGTAATGTATACCTTTACTGCCAGTTGTTGGAATGAAGAATCATTTTTCATTACGGGTCTCTTTTTTTTTCTTTTGGGTTGCAAAGTCGACCTCTTATCTATCACCTCTTTGGTTACCGGCTGAGTATTCTGAAGAAGTGAATCAGCGTCTGCCATTTCAGTAGTAGTTGAGAGAGCTCTCTTATTTTTTTCTGCTGTTGTTGTTGGTGTCTCCTCACTGGCATCCGCCCCTCGATTTCCAGTTTCCCCCTCTTCTACATTCAGTTTTTCATCGTTTAGTAGTGAGTCATCCTTGCTATTCTCTGGGTTATTTATTATTGTCAGTTCTTCTCTTTTTCCATTGTCCTCAAGAATAGTCGTGTGCTCTGAGTGACCTTGATTATCACTTGTTTGGGGAATTTCTATAACCGATGGTTTTTCTCTCTGTTCTGTATTGTTGTGGTTTGTATTTGATGGCTGCTTGTTGAGTGTATCGCTGGCTCGTTTTTCGTTCAGTGTTTCATCATAATTTTTGCAATTGCTGGCAATATGCCCCTCCTCCTTACAAAGGAAGCACTCAACTTGTTTCGTCGTTAAATAAATCCAATAAGTAGTGTTTTCGAAGGTCACATGAATATTAGAAGGTAGCAAGCGGATTTGGTCATCAGGAATGTAAAACAATTTCCTCCATGAGAGAATGTGTTCATATCCAGGCTGTTTCATCCCAGATTTAATAGTAATTATCCTCGATGTTGGCCGTATTCCCAAATCTCTAATCTTTTTCATGATTAATTCATTGGGAATAATTGGATTTGCGTTGGATAAGATAACTTTTTGTGTTGGTGGCTGGTAAGGTTTTATTTCAAGCTTGTGAGAGCGAACAGTAATTGTATTTCGCGTGTCTAAGAGTCTTTTAACTAATGCCTTACTGGATAAAAAATAACAAATTTTTCCCATCGATTTGTTTTGATGTGTAATGTCTCGAGGTTCAACAACTTTACCCAAGGCCAACGTATATTCATGTATCGGAATTTTGTCAATTGCTTTGATAGAAATGCTATGGTCCGGCGTAATACTTTGTTGAGTGTGAACCACACTCGAATAAGAGATCCTTGAGTTTTCTGTATTTTTTAACTGATGCATTTCAGAAGATACCTGATTGCCCGATGACATCGAATCCGACGTCAACGAGGCCTGTGACTGGATCGCACTTCCCGCACTCATCCTTCACAAGCACACACAAAAGAAAAAAAAAAAAAAAAAAAAAAAAAAAAGAAGAAATTATTGCTTACAAAAAGCCACTAGTCACTATAACACACTAATAACAGTTATAATTATCGAAATAATTCTTATTTTTCCATACGGTTCCACAAATGATCGTTATACTAGAATACTCCCAAATAAACCAAGCAGGAGCTGTTGACAAACACGTCTTAACACCTCTGTGGCTCAAACGAGACTCCAAGGCTAGAATTTCATTTCAGCCTTTATAAAGGCTAGAATTTCGTTTCAGCCTTTATCAAGGCTAGAATTTCATTTTAGCCTTAATAAAGGCTAGAATCTAAATTTTAGCCTTTATAAAGGCTAGAATTTCATTTCAGCCTTTACAAAGGCTAGAATCTTAGTTTTAGCCTCTATAAAGGCTAGGATTTTATTTTAGCCTTTATAAAGGCTAGAATTTCATTTTAGCCTTTATAAAGGCTAGAATTTAAGTTTTAGCCTTTGTGAAGGCTAAAATGAAATTCTAGCCTCTACAAAGGCTGGAATTTGAGTTTAAGCCTTTGTAAAGGCTAGAATTCCATTTTAGCCTTTAAAAAGGCTAGAATTTCAGTTTTAGCTTTTATAAAGGCTAGAATTCGGTTTCAGCCTTCATAAAGGCTAGAATTTAAGTTTTAGCCTTTATAAAGACTTGAATTTCATTTTAGCCTTTACAAAGGCTAGAATTTAAGTTTTAGCCTTTATAAAGGCTAGAATTTCGTTTTAGCCTTTATAAAGGCTAGAATTTCATTTTAGCCTTCATAAAGGCTAGAATTTCATTTTAGCCGTTGTAAAGGCTAGAATTTCAGTTTGAGCCTTTATGAAGGCTAGAATCTCCATTTTAGCCTTTATAAAGGCTAGAATTTCATTTTAGCCTTCATAAAGGCTAGAATTCCATTTTAGCCCTTGTGAAGGCTAGATTTTCAGTTTTAGCTTTTATAAAGGCTAGAATTTCATTTTAGCCTTTATAAAAGCTAGGATTTAAGTTTTAGCCTTTATAAAGGCTAGAATTCCATTTTAGCCTTTATAAAGGCTAGAATTTGAGTTTTAGCCTTTATAAAGGCTAGAATTTCATTTTAGCCTTTATAAAGGCTAGAATTTCATTTTAGCCTTTATAAAGGCTAGAATTTCATTTTAGCCTTTATAAAAGCTAGAATTTAAGTTTTAGCCTTGATAAAGGCTAGAATGGCAGTTTTAGCCTTTAAGACGGCTAGAATTTCAATTTTCGCCTTTATGAAGGCTAGAATTTGAGTTTTAGCCTTTATAAAGGCTAGAATTCCATTTTAGCTTTTATAAAGGCTAGAATTTAAGTTCTAGCCTTTATAAAGGCTAGAATTCCATTTTAGCCTTTACAAAGGTTAGAATTCAAGTTTTAGCCTTTATAAAGGCTAGAATTTCGTTTTAGCCTTTATAAAGGCTAGAATTTGAGTTTTAGCCTTTATAAAGGCTAGAATTTGAGTTTTAGCCTTTATAAAAGCTAGAATTCAAGTTCTAGCCTTTATAAAGGCTAGAATTCCATTTTAGCCTTTACAAAGGCTAGAATTTAAGTTTTAGCCTAGATAAAGGCTAGAATTTCGTTTTAGCCTTTATAAAGGCTACAATTGCATTTCAGCCTTTACAAAGGCTAGAATTCAAGTTTTGGCCTATATGAAGGCTAGAATTTCGTTTTAGCCTTTATAAAGGCTAGAATTTGAGTTTTAGCCTTTATAAAGGCTAGAATTTGAGTTTTAGCCTTTATAAAAGCTAGAATTCAAGTTCTAGCCTTTATAAAGGCTAGAATTCCATTTTAGCCTTTACAAAGGCTAGAATTTAAGTTTTAGCCTAGATAAAGGCTAGAATTTCGTTTTAGCCTTTATAAAGGCTAGAATTGCATTTCAGCCTTTACAAAGGCTAGAATTCAAGTTTTAGCCTTTATAAAGGCTAGAATTTCGTTTTAGCCTTTATAAAGGCTAGAATTTGAGTTTAAGCCTTTATAAAAGCTAGAATTTGAGTTTTAGCTTTTATAAAAGCTAGAATTCAAGTTCTAGCCTTTATAAAGGCTAGAATTCCATTTTAGCCTTTACAAAGGCTAGAATTTAAGTTTTAGCCTAGATAAAGGCTGGAATTTCGTTTTAGCCTTTATAAAGGCTAGAATTGCATTTCAGCCTTTACAAAGGCTAGAATTCAAGTTTTAGCCTTTATAAAGGCTAGAATTTCGTTTTAGCTTTTATAAGAGCTAGAATTCAAGTTTTAGCCTTTATAAAGGCTAGAATTTGAGTTTTAGCCTTTATTCAGGCGAGAATTTCATTTTAGCCTTTACAAAGGCTAGAATTCCAGTTTCAGCCTTTATAAAGGCTAGAATTTCAGTTTTAGCCTTTATGAAGGCTAGAATTTCAATTTTAGCCTTTATGAAGGCTAGCATTTCATTTTAGCCTTTATAAAGGCTAGAATTCCATTTTAGCCCTCATAAAGGCTAGAATTTGAGTTTTAGCCTTCATGAAGGCTAGAATTTAAGTTTTAGCCTTTATTCAGGCGAGAATTCCATTTTAGCCTTTACAAAGGCTAGAATTTCGGTTTCAGCCTTTATAAAGGCTAGAATTTCGTTTTAGCCTTTATAAAGACTGGAATTTCATTTTAGCCTTTATAAAGGCTAGAATTTAAGTTTCAGCTTTTGTAAAGGCTAGAATTTCATTTTAGCCTTTATAAAGGCTAGAATTTCATTTTAGCCTTTATAAAAGCTAGAATTTAAGTTTTAGCCTTGATAAAGGCTAGAATGGCAGTTTTAGCCTTTAAGACGGCTAGAATTTCAATTTTCGCCTTTATGAAGGCTAGAATTTGAGTTTTAGCCTTTATAAAGGCTAGAATTTGAGTTTTAGCCTTTATAAAGGCTAGAATTTGAGTTTTAGCCTTTATAAAAGCTAGAATTCAAGTTCTAGCCTTTATAAAGGCTAGAATTCCATTTTAGCCTTTACAAAGGCTAGAATTTAAGTTTTAGCCTTTATAAAGGCTAGAATTTAAGTTTTAGCCTTTATAAAGGCTAGAATTTCGTTTTAGCCTTTATAAAGGCTAGAATTTCATTTTAGCCTTCATAAAGGCTAGAATTTAAGTTTTAGCCTTTATTAAAGGCTAGAATTCCATTTTAGCCTTTATAAAGGCTAGAATTTAAGTTTTAGCCTTTATTAAGGCTAGAATTTCATTTTAGCTTTTATAAGAGCTAGAATTCAAGTTTTAGCCTTTATAAAGGCTAGAATTTGAGTTTTAGCCTTTATTCAGGCGAGCATTTCATTTTAGCCTTTACAAAGGCTAGAATTCCAGTTTCAGCCTTTATAAAGGCTAGAATTTCAGTTTTAGCCTTTATAACGGCTAGAATTTCATTTTAGCCTTTAGAAAGGCTAGAATTTCATTTTAGCCTTTATAAAGGCTAGAATAACAGTTTTAGCCTTTATTAAGGCTAGAATTCCATTTTAGCCTTTATAAAGGCTAGAATTTAAGTTTTAGCCTTTATAAAGGCTAGAATTTCATTTTAGCCTTTGTAAAGGCTAGAATTTCATTTTAGCCTTTGTGAAGGCTAGAATTTCATTTTAGCCTTTATAAAGGCTAGAATTTAAGTTTCAGCCTTTATAACGGCTAGAATTTCATTTTAGCCTTTAGAAAGGCTAGAATTTCATTTTAGCCCCTATAAAGGCTAGAATTTCATTTTAGCCTTTGTAAAGGCTAGAATTTCATTTTAGCCTTTATAAAGGCTAGAATTTAAGTTTCAGCCTTTATAACGGCTAGAATTTCATTTTAGCCTTTAGAAAGGCTAGAATTTCATTTTAGCCTTTATAAAGGCTAGAATTTAAGTTTTAGCCTTTACTCAGGCTAGAATTCCATTTTAGCCTTTATAAAGGCTAGAATTTGAGTTTTAGTCTTTATAACGGCTAGAATTTCATTTTAGCCTTTAGGAAGGCTAGAATTTCATTTTAGCCTTTACAAAGGCTCGAATTTCCGTTTAAGCCTTTATAAAGGCTAGAATTTCATTTTAGCCTTTACAAAGGCTAGAATTTAAGTTTTAGCCGTTATAAAGGCTAGAATTTCGTTTTAGCCTTTATAAAGGCTAGAATTCCATTTTAGCCTTTACAAAGGCTAGAATTTAAGTTTTAGCCGTTATGAAGGCTAGAATTTCGTTTTAGCCTTTATAAAGGCTAGAATTTCATTTTAGCCTTTACAAAGGCTAGAATTTAAGTTTTAGCCCTAATAAAGGCTACAATTTCGTTTTAGCCTTTATAAAGGCTAGAATTTCATTTCAGCCTTTATAAATGCTAGAATTTAAGTTTTAGCTTTTATAAAGGCTAGAATTCCATTTTAGCCTTCATAAAGGCTAGAATTCCATTTTAGACTTTATAAAGGCTAGAATTTAAGTTTCAACCTTTATAAAGGCTAGAATTTGAGTTTTAGCCTTCATAAAGGCTAGAATTTGAGTTTTAGCCTTCATAAAGGCTAGAATTTAAGTTTTAGCCTTTATAAAGGCTAGAATTTCATTTTGGCCTTTTTAAAGAGAAGAATTTAAGTTTTGGCCTTTATAAAGGCTAGAATTTCATTTTAGCCTTCACAAAGGCTAGAATTCAAGTTTTAGCCTTTATAAAGGCTAGGATTTCGTTTTAGCCTTTATAAAGGCTAGAATTTCCTTTTAGCTTTCATAAAGGCTAGAATTTCATTTTAGGCTTCATAAAGGCTAGAATTTCATTTTAGCCTTTATAAAGGCTAGAATTTAAGTTTTAGCCTTTATAAAGGCTAGAATTTCATTTTAGCCTTTATAAAGGCTAGAATCTAGGTTTTAGCCTTTATAAAGGCTAGAATTTCATTTTAGCCTTTACAAAGGCCAGAATCTAAGTTTTAGTCTTTATTAATGCTAGAACTTCATTTTAGCCTTTATAAAGGCTAGAATTTAAATTTTAGCCTTTATAAAGGCTAGAATTTCATTTTAGCCTTTATAAAGGCTAGAATTTAATTTTTAGCCATTATAAAGGCTAGAATTTAAGTTTTAGCCTTTATAAAGGCTAGAATTTAAGTTTTAGCCTTTAGAAAGGCTAGAATTTCATTTTAGCCTTCATAGAGGCTAGAATTTCGTTTTAGCCTTTATAAAGGCTAGAATTTCATTTTAGCCTTCATAAAAGCTAGAATTTAAGTTTTAGCCTTTATAAAGGCTAGAATTTCATTTTAGCCTTTATAAAGGCTAGAATTTAAGTTTTAGCCTTTATAAAGGCTAGAATTCCATTTTAGCCTTTATAAAGACTAGAATTTAAGTTTTAGCCTTTATAAAGGCTAGAATTTCATTTTAGCCTTCTCAAAGGCTAGAATTTAAGTTTTAGCCTTTATAAAGGCTAGAATTTCATTTTAGCCTTTAGAAAGGCTAGAATTTCATTTTAGCCTTTATAAAGGCTAGAATTTAAGTTTTAGCCTTTATTAAGGCTAGAATCCCATTTTAGCCTTTATAAAGCCTAGAATTCAAGTTTTAGCCTTTATAAAGGCTAGAATTCCATTTAAGCCTCTATAAAGGCTAGAATTCAAGTTTTAGCCTTTATAAAGGCTAGAATTCCATTTTAGCCTTTATAAAGGCTAGAATTCAAGTTTTAGCCTTTATAAAGGCTAGAATTTCAATTTTAGCCTTTAGAAAGGCTAGAATTTCATTTTAGCCTTGATAAAGGCTAGAATTGAAGTTTTAGCCTTTATAAAGGCTAGAATTCCATTTTAGCCTTTATAAAGGCTAGAATTTCGTTTTAGCCTTTATAAAGGCTAGAATTTCATTTTAGTCTTCATAAAGGCTAGAATTTAAGTTTTAGCCTTGATAAAGGCTAGAATTCCGTTTTAGCCTTTATAAAGGCTAGAATTCCATTTTAGCCTTTATAAAGGCTAGAATTCAAGTTTTAGCCTTTATAAAGGCTAGAATTCCATTTTAGCCTTTATAAAGGCTAGAATTCAAGTTTTAGCCTTTATAAAGGCTAGAATTTCATTTTAGCCTTTACAAAGGCTAGAATTTAAGTTTTAGCCTTTATAAAGGCTAGAATTTCATTTTAGCCTTTATAAAGGCTAGAATCTAGGTTTTAGCCTTTATAAAGGCTAGAATTTCATTTTAGCCTTTACAAAGGCCAGAATCTAAGTTTTAGTCTTTATTAATGCTAGAACTTCATTTTAGCCTTTATAAAGGCTAGAATTTAAATTTTAGCCTTTATAAAGGCTAGAATTCCATTTTAGCCTTTATAAAGGCTAGAATTTAATTTTTAGCCATTATAAAGGCTAGAATTTAAGTTTTAGCCTTTATAAAGGCTAGAATTTAAGTTTTAGCCTTTAGAAAGGCTAGAATTTCATTTTAGCCTTCATAGAGGCTAGAATTTCGTTTTAGCCTTTATAAAGGCTAGAATTTCATTTTAGCCTTCATAAAAGCTAGAATTTAAATTTTAGCCTTTATAAAGGCTAGAATTTCATTTTAGCCTTTATAAAGGCTAGAATTTAAGTTTTAGCCTTTATAAAGGCTAGAATTCCATATTAGCCTTCACAAAGGCTAGAATTCCATTTTAGACTTTATAAAGGCTAGAATTTAAGTTTTAGCCTTTATAAAGGCTAGAATTCCATTTTAGCCTTTATAAAGACTAGAATTTAAGTTTTAGCCTTTATAAAGGCTAGAATTTCATTTCAGCCTTCTCAAAGGCTAGAATTTAAGTTTTAGCCTTTATAAAGGCTAGAATTTCATTTTAGCCTTTAGAAAGGCTAGAATTTCATTTTAGCCTTTATAAAGGCTAGAATTTAAGTTTTAGCCTTTATTAAGGCTAGAATCCCATTTTAGCCTTTATAAAGGCTAGAATTCAAGTTTTAGCCTTTATAAAGGCTAGAATTCCATTTAAGCCTTTATAAAGGCTAGAATTCAAGTTTTAGCCTTTATAAAGGCTAGAATTCCATTTTAGCCTTTATAAAGGCTAGAATTCAAGTTTTAGCCTTTATAAAGGCTAGAATTTCAATTTTAGCCTTTAGAAAGGCTAGAATTTCATTTTAGCCTTGATAAAGGCTAGAATTGAAGTTTTAGCCTTTATAAAGGCTAGAATTCCATTTTAGCCTTTATAAAGGCTAGAATTTCGTTTTAGCCTTTATAAAGGCTAGAATTTCATTTTAGTCTTCATAAAGGCTAGAATTTAAGTTTTAGCCTTGATAAAGGCTAGAATTCCGTTTTAGCCTTTATAAAGGCTAGAATTCCATTTTAGCCTTTATAAAGGCTAGAATTCAAGTTTTAGCCTTTATAAAGGCTAGAATTCCATTTTAGCCTTTATAAAGGCTAGAATTCAAGTTTTAGCCTTTATAAAGGCTAGAATTTCATTTTAGCCTTTACAAAGGCTAGAATTTAAGTTTTAGCCTTTATAAAGGCTAGAATTTCATTTTAGCCTTTATAAAGGCTAGAATCTAGGTTTTAGCCTTCATAAAGGCTAGAATTTCATTTTAGCCTTTATAAAGGCTAGAATTCAATTTCAGCCTTTATAAAGGCTAGAATTTAATTTTTAGCCTTTATAAAGGCTAGAATTCAAGTTTTAGCCTTTATAAAGCCTAGAATTCCATTTTAGCCTTTATAAAGGCTAGAATTCAAGTTTTAGCCTTTATAAAGGCTAGAATTTCAATTTTAGCCTTTAGAAAGGCTAGAATTTCATTTTAGCCTTTATAAAGGTTAGAATTTAAGTTTTAGCCTTTATAAAGGCTATAATTCCATTTTAGCCTTTATAAAGGCTAGAATTCAAGTTTTAGCCTTTATAAAGGCTAGAATTCCATTTTAGCCTTTATAAAGGCTAGAATTCAAGTTTTAGCCTTTATAGAGGCTAGAATTTCAATTTTAGCCTTTAGAAAGGCTAGAATTTAAGTTTTAGCCTTTATAAAGGCTAGAATTCCATTTTAGCCTTTATAAAGGCTAGAATTTCATTTTAGCCTTTATAAAGGCTAGAATTTCATTTTAGCCTTTGTAAAGGCTAGAATTTCATTTTAGCCTTTTGAAAGGCTAGAATTTCATTTTAGCCTTTATAAAGGCTAGAATTTAAGTTTTAGCCTTTATTAAGGCTAGAATTCCATTTTAGCCTTCACAAAGGCTAGAATTTCATTTTAGCCCTTAGAAAGGTTAGAATTTCATTTTAGCCTTTAGAAAGGTTAGAATTTCATTTTAGCCTTTAGAAAGGCCAGAATCTAGGTTTTAGCCTTTATAAAGGCTAGAATTTCATTTTAGCCTTTACAAAGGCTAGAATCTAAGTTTTAGCCTATATAAAGGCTAGAATTTCGTTTTAGCCTTTATAAAGGCTAGAATTCAAGTTTTAGCCTTCATCAAGGCTAGAATTCCATTTTAGCCTTCACAAAGGCTAGAATTTCATTTTAGCCCTTAGAAAGGTTAGAATTTCATTTTAGCCTTTAGAAAGGTTAGAATTTCATTTTAGCCTTTAGAAAGGCCAGAATCTAGGTTTTAGCCTTTATAAAGGCTAGAATTTCATTTTAGCCTTTACAAAGGCTAGAATCTAAGTTTTAGCCTATATAAAGGCTAGAATTTCGTTTTAGCTTTTATAAAGGCTAGGATTTAAGTTTTAGCCTTTATAAAAGTTAGAATTTATAATTCAGCCTTTAGAAAGGCTAGAATTTCATTTTAGCCTTCACAAAGGCTAGAATTCAAGATTTATAAAGGCTAGAATTTTGTTTTAGCCATTATAAAGGCTAGAATTTAAGTTTCAGCCTTTATAAAGGCTAGAATTTCATTTTAGCCTTTATAAAGGCTTGAATTTCATTTTAGCCTTTATACAGGCTAGAATTTCATTTTAGCCTTTATAAAAGCTAGAATTTAAGTTTTAGCCTTGATAAAGGCTAGAATTTAAGTTTTAGCCTATATAAAGGCTAGAATTTCGTTTTAGCCTTTATAAAGGCTAGAATTTCATTTTAGCCTTTATAAAGGTTAGAATTCCATTTTAGCCTTTATAAAGGATAGATTTTAAGTTTTAGCCTTTATAAAAGCTAGAATTTCGTTTTAGCCTTTATGAAGGCTGGAATTTCATTTCAGCCTTTACAAAGGCTAGAATTTAAGTTTTAGCCTATATAAAGGCTAGAATTTCGTTTTAGCCTTTATGAAGGCTGGAATTTCATTTTAGCCTTTATAAAGGCTAGAATTTAAGTTTTAGCCTTTATAAAGGCTAGAATTTAAGTTTTAGCCTTTATAAAGGCTAGAATTTCATTTTAGCCATTATAAAGGCTAGAATTTAAGTTTTAGCCTTTATAAAGGCTAGAATTTCGTTTTAGCCTTTATAAAGGCTAGAATTTCATTTTAGCCTTCATAAAGGCTAGAATTTCATTTTAGCCGTTGTAAAGGCTAGAATTTCAGTTTGAACCTTTATGAAGGCTAGAATCTCCATTTTAGCCGTTATAAAGGCTAGAATTTCATTTTAGCCTTCATAAAGGCTAGAATTCCATTTTAGCCCTTGTGAAGACTAGATTTTCAGTTTTAGCTTTTATAAAGGCTAGAATTTCATTTTAGCCTTTATAAAAGCTAGGATTTAAGTTTTAGCCTTTATAAAGGCTAGAATTCCATTTTAGCCTTTATAAAGGCTAGAATTTGAGTTTTAGCCTTTATAAAGGCTAGAATTTCATTTTAGCCTTTATAAAGGCTAGAATCTAGGTTCTATCGTTTATAAAGGCTAGAATTTCATTTTAGCCATTACAAAGGCTAGAATTTAAGTTTTAGCCTTTATAAAGGCTAGAATTTAAGTTTTAGCCTTTATTAAGGCTAGAATTTCATTTTAGCTTTTATAAGAGCTAGAATTCAAGTTTTAGCCTTTATAAAGGCTAGAATTTGAGTTTTAGCCTTTATTCAGGCGAGAATTTCATTTTAGCCTTTACAAAGGCTAGAATTCCAGTTTCAGCCTTTATAAAGGCTAGAATTTCGTTTTAGCCTTTATAAAGACTGGAATTTCATTTTAGCCTTTATAAAGGCTAGAATTTAAGTTTCAGCTTTTGTAAAGGCTAGAATTCCATTTTAGCCTTTATAAAGGCTAGAATTCAAGTTTTAGCCTTTATAAAGGCTAGAATTTCATTTTAGCCTTTATATAGGCTAGAATTTAAGTTTTAGCCTTTATAAAGGCTAGAATTTCATTTTAGCCTTCATAACGGCTAGCATTTCATTTTAGCCTTTATAAAGGCTAGAATTCCATTTTAGCCCTCATAAAGGCTAGAATTTGAGTTTTAGCCTTCATGAAGGCTAGAATTTAAGTTTTAGCCTTTATTCAGGCGAGAATTCCATTTTAGCCTTTACAAAGGCTAGAATTTCGGTTTCAGCCTTTATAAAGGCTAGAATTTCGTTTTAGCCTTTATAAAGACTGGAATTTCATTTTAGCCTTTATAAAGGCTAGAATTTAAGTTTCAGCTTTTGTAAAGGCTAGAATTCCATTTTAGCCTTTATAAAGGCTAGAATTCAAGTTTTAGCCTTTATAAAGGCTAGAATTTCATTTTAGCCTTTATATAGGCTAGAATTTAAGTTTTAGCCTTTATAAAGGCTAGAATTCCATTTTAGCCTTCACAAAGGCTAGAATTCCATTTTAGACTTTATAAAGGCTAGAATTTAAGTTTTAGCCCTTATAAAGGCTAGAATTCCATTTTAGCCTTTATAAAGACTAGAATTTAAGTTTTAGCCTTTATGAAGGCTAGAATTTCATTTTAGCCTTTATAAAGGCTAGAATTCCATTTTAGCCTTTATAAAGGCTAGAATTCAAGTTTTAGCCTTTATAAAGGCTAGAATTGCATTTTAGCCTTTATAAAGGCTAGAATTTGAGTTTTAGCCTTTATAAAGGCTAGAATTTCATTTTAGCCTTTATAAAGGCTAGAATTGCATTTCGGCCTTTACAAAGGCTAGAATTCAAGTTTTGGCCTATATGAAGGCTAGAATTTCGTTTTAGCCTTTATAAAGGCTAGAATTTCATTTTAGCCTTCATAAAGGGTAGAATTTAAGTTTTAGCCTTTATAAAGGCTAGAATTTCATTTTAGCCATTATAAACGCTAGAATTTAAGTTTTAGCCTTTATAACGGCTAGAATTTCATTTTAGCCTTTAGAAAGGCCAGAATTTCATTTTAGCCTTTATAAAGGCTAGAATAACAGTTTTAGCCTTTATTAAGGCTAGAATTCCATTTTAGCCTTTATAAAGGCTAGAATTTAAGTTTTAGCCTTTATAAAGGCTAGAATACCATTTTAGCCTTTATTGAGGCTAGAATTCCATTTTAGCCTTCACAAAGGCTAGAATTTAAGTTTTAGCCTTTATAAAGGCTAGAATTTCATTTTAGCCTTTATAAAGGCTAGAATTTGAGTTTTAGCCTTTATAAAGGCTAGAATTTGAGTTTTAGCCTTTATAAAAGCTAGAATTCAAGTTCTAGCCTTTATAAAGGCTAGAATTCCATTTTAGCCTTTACAAAGGCTAGAATTTAAGTTTTAGCCTTTATAAAGGCTAGAATTTAAGTTTTAGCCTTTATAAAGGCTAGAATTTCGTTTTAGCCTTTATAAAGGCTAGAATTTCATTTTAGCCTTTGTAAAGGCTAGAATTTCATTTTAGCCTTTGTGAAGGCTAGAATTTCATTTTAGCCTTTATAAAGGCTAGAATTTAAGTTTCAGCCTTTATAACGGCTAGAATTTCATTTTAGCCTTTAGAAAGGCTAGAATTTCATTTTAGCCCCTATAAAGGCTAGAATTTCATTTTAGCCTTTGTAAAGGCTAGAATTTCATTTTAGCCTTTATAAAGGCTAGAATTTAAGTTTCAGCCTTTATAACGGCTAGAATTTCATTTTAGCCTTAAGAAAGGCTAGAATTTCATTTTAGCCTTTATAAAGGCTAGAATTTAAGTTTTAGCCTTTACTAAGGCTAGAATTCCATTTTAGCCTTTATAAAGGCTAGAATTTGAGTTTTAGTCTTTATAACGGCTAGAATTTCATTTTAGCCTTTAGGAAGGCTAGAATTTCATTTTAGCCTTTATAAAGGCTAGAATTTAAGTTTTAGCCTTTATAAAGGCTAGAATTTCATTTTAGCCTTTACAAAGGCTCGAATTTCCGTTTTAGCCTTTATAAAGGCTAGAATTTCATTTTAGCCTTTACAAAGGCTAGAATTTAAGTTTTAGCCGTTATAAAGGCTAGAATTTCGTTTTAGCCTTTATAAAGGCTAGAATTCCATTTTAGCCTTTACAAAGGCTAGAATTTAAGTTTTAGCCGTTATGAAGGCTAGAATTTCGTTTTAGCCTTTATAAAGGCTAGAATTTCATTTTAGCCTTTACAAAGGCTAGAATTTAAGTTTTAGCCCTAATAAAGGCTACAATTTCGTTTTAGCCTTTATAAAGGCTAGAATTTCATTTCAGCCTTTATAAATGCTAGAATTTAAGTTTTAGCCTTCATAAAGGCTAGAATTCAAGTTTTAGCCTTTATAAAGGCTAGAATTTCATTTTGGCCTTTTTAAAAGAGAAGAATTTAAGTTTTGGCCTTTATAAAGGCTAGAATTTCATTTTAGCCTTCACAAAGGCTAGAATTCAAGTTTTAGCCTTTATAAAGGCTAGGATTTCGTTTTAGCCTTCATAAAGGCTAGAATTTCATTTTAGCCTTTATAAAGGCTAGAATTTAAGTTTTAGCCTTTATAAAGGCTAGAATTTCATTTTAGCCTTTATAAAGGCTAGAATCTAGGTTTTAGCCTTTATAAAGGCTAGAATTTCATTTTAGCCTTTACAAAGGCCAGAATCTAAGTTTTAGCCTTTATTAATGCTAGAACTTCATTTTAGCCTTTATAAAGGCTAGAATTTAAATTTTAGCCTTTATAAAGGCTAGAATTTCATTTTAGCCTTTACGAAGGCTAGAATTTAATTTTTAGCCATTATAAAGGCTAGAATTTAAGTTTTAGCCTTTATAAAGGCTAGAATTTAAGTTTTAGCCTTTAGAAAGGCTAGAATTTCATTTTAGCCTTCATAGAGGCTAGAATTTCGTTTTAGCCTTTATAAAGGCTAGAATTTCATTTTAGCCTTCATAAAAGCTAGAATTTGAGTTTTAGCCTTTATAAAGGCTAGAATTTCATTTTAGCCTTTATAAAGGCTAGAATTTAAGTTTTAGCCTTTATAAAGGCTAGAATTCCATTTTAGCCTTCACAAAGGCTAGAATTCCATTTTAGACTTTATAAAGGCTAGAATTTAAGTTTTAGCTTTTATAAAGGCTAGAATTCCATTTTAGCCTTTATAAAGACTAGAATTTAAGTTTTAGCCTTTATAAAGGCTAGAATTTCATTTTAGCCTTCTCAAAGGCTAGAATTTAAGTTTTAGCCTTTATAAAGGCTAGAATTTCATTTTAGCCTTTAGAAAGGCTAGAATTTAAGTTTTAGCCTTTATAAAGGCTAGAATTCCATTTTAGCCTTCACAAAGGCTAGAATTCCATTTTAGACTTTATAAAGGCTAGAATTTAAGTTTTAGCCTTTATAAAGGCTAGAATTCCATTTTAGCCTTTATAAAGGCTAGAATTTCATTTTAGCCTTTAGAAAGGCTAGAATTTAAGTTTTAGCCTTTATAAAGGCTAGAATTCCATTTTAGCCTTTATAAAGGCTAGAATTTAAGTTTTAGCCTTTATAAAGGCTAGAATACCATTTTAGCCTTTATTGAGGCTAGAATTCCATTTTAGCCTTCACAAAGGCTAGAATTTAAGTTTTAGCCTTTATAAAGGCTAGAATTTCATTTTAGCCTTTATAAAGGCTAGAATTTGAGTTTTAGCCTTTGTAAAGGCTAGAATTTGAGTTTTAGCCTTTATAAAAAGCTAGAATTCAAGTTCTAGCCTTTATAAAGGCTAGAATTCCATTTTAGCCTTTACAAAGGCTAGAATTTAAGTTTTAGCCTTCATAAAGGCTAGAATTTAAGTTTTAGCCTTTATAAAGGCTAGAATTTCGTTTTAGCCATTATAAAGGCTAGAATTTAAGTTTTAGCCTTTATTAAAGGCTAGAATTCCATTTTAGCCTTTATAAAGGCTAGAATTTAAGTTTTAGCCTTTATAAAGGCGAGAATTTCATTTTAGCTTTATAAAGGCTAGAATTTCAATTTTAGCCTTTGCAAAGGCTAGAATTTCATTTTAGCCTTTACAAAGGCTAGAATTGTAGTTTTAGCCCTAATAAAGGCTAGAATTTCATTTTAGCCTTTATAAAGGCTAGAATTTAAGTTTCAGCCTTTATAAAGGCTAGAATTTCATTTTAGCCTTTATAAAGGCTAGAATTTCATTTTAGCCTTTATAAAGGCTAGAATTTCATTTTAGCCTTTATAAAGGCTAGAATTTCATTTTAGCCTTTATAAAAGCTAGAATTTAAGTTTTAGCCTTGATAAAGGCTAGAATTTAAGTTTTAGCCTATATAAAGGCTAGAATTCCGTTTTAGCCTTTATAAAGGCTAGAATTTCATTTTAGCCTTTATAAAGGTTAGAATTCCATTTTAGCCTTTATAAAGGATAGATTTTAAGTTTTAGCCTTTATAAAAGCTAGAATTTCGTTTTAGCCTTTATGAAGGCTGGAATTTCATTTCAGCCTTACAAAGGCTAGAATTTAAGTTTTAGCCTATATAAAGGCTAGAATTTCGTTTTAGCCTTTATGAAGGCTGGAATTTCATTTTAGCCTTTATAAAGGCTTAGAATTTAAGTTTTAGCCTTTATAAAGGCTAGAATTCAAGTTTTAGCCTTTATAAAGGCTAGAATTTCATTTTAGCCATTATAAAGGCTAGAATTTAAGTTTTAGCCTTTATAAAGGCTAGAATTTCGTTTTAGCCTTTATAAAGGCTAGAATTTCATTTTAGCCTTCATAAAGGCTAGAATTTCATTTTAGCCGTTGTAAAGGCTTAGAATTTCAGTTTGAACCTTTATGAAGGCTAGAATCTCCATTTTAGCCGTTATAAAGGCTAGAATTTCATTTTAGCCTTCATAAAGGCTAGAATTCCATTTTAGCCCTTGTGAAGACTAGATTTTCAGTTTTAGCTTTTATAAAGGCTAGAATTTCATTTTAGCCTTTATAAAAGCTAGGATTTAAGTTTTAGCCTTTATAAAGGCTAGAATTCCATTTTAGCCTTTATAAAGGCTAGAATTTGAGTTTTAGCCTTTATAAAGGCTAGAATTTCATTTTAGCCTTTATAAAGGCTAGAATCTAGGTTCTATCGTTTATAAAGGCTAGATTTCATTTTAGCCATTACAAAGGCTAGAATTTAAGTTTTAGCCTTTATAAAGGCTAGAATTTAAGTTTTAGCCTTTATTAAGGCTAGAATTTCATTTTAGCTTTTATAAGAGCTAGAATTCAAGTTTTAGCCTTTATAAAGGCTAGAATTTGAGTTTTAGCCTTTATTCAGGCGAGAATTTCATTTAGCCTTTACAAAGGCTAGAATTCCAGTTTCAGCCTTTATAAAGGCTAGAATTTCGTTTTAGCCTTTATAAAGACTGGAATTTCATTTTAGCCTTTATAAAGGCTAGAATTCAAGTTTCAGCTTTTGTAAAGGCTAGAATTCCATTTTAGCCTTTATAAAGGCTAGAATTCAAGTTTTAGCCTTTATAAAGGCTAGAATTTCATTTTAGCCTTTATATAGGCTAGAATTTAAGTTTTAGCCTTTATAAAGGCTAGAATTTCATTTTAGCCTTCATAAAGGCTAGCATTTCATTTTAGCCTTTATAAAGGCTAGAATTCCATTTTAGCCCTCATAAAGGCTAGAATTTGAGTTTTAGCCTTCATGAAGGCTAGAATTTAAAGTTTTTAGCCTTTATTCAGGCGAGAATTCCATTTTAGCCTTTACAAAGGCTAGAATTTCGGTTTCAGCCTTTATAAAGGCTAGAATTTCGTTTTAGCCTTTATAAAGACTGGAATTTCATTCTAGCCTTTATAAAGGCTAGAATTTAAGTTTCAGCTTTTGTAAAGGCTAGAATTCCATTTTAGCCTTTATAAAGGCTAGAATTCAAGTTTTAGCCTTTATAAAGGCTAGAATTTCATTTTAGCCTTTATATAGGCTAGAATTTAAGTTTTAGCCTTTATAAAGGCTAGAATTCCATTTTAGCCTTCACAAAGGCTAGAATTCCATTTTAGACTTTATAAAGGCTAGAATTTAAGTTTTAGCCCTTATAAAGGCTAGAATTCCATTTTAGCCTTTATAAAGACTAGAATTTAAGTTTTAGCCTTTATGAAGGCTAGAATTTCATTTTAGCCCTTTATAAAAGGCTAGAATTCCATTTTAGCCTTCATAAAGGGTAGAATTTAAGTTTTTAGCCTTTATAAAGGCTAGAATTTCATTTTAGCCATTATAAACGCTAGAATTTAAGTTTTAGCCTTTATAACGGCTAGAATTTCATTTTAGCCTTTATAAAGGCTAGAATCTAGGTTCTATCGTTTATAAAGGCTAGAATTTCATTTTAGCCATTACAAAGGCTAGAATTCAAGTTTTAGCCTTTATAAAGGCTAGAATTCCATTTTAGCCTTTATAAAGGCTAGAATTCCATTTTAGCCTTTACAAAGGTTAGAATTCAAGTTTTAGCCTTTATAAAGGCTAGAATTTCGTTTTTAGCCTTTATAAAGGCTAGAATTTGAGTTTTAGCCTTTATAAAGGCTAGAATTTGAGTTTTAGCCTTTATAAAAGCTAGAATTCAAGTTCTAGCCTTTATAAAGGCTAGAATTCCATTTTAGCCTTTACAAAGGCTAGAATTTAAGTTTTAGCCTAGATAAAGGCTAGAATTTCGTTTTAGCCATTATAAAGGCTAGAATTGCATTTCGGCCTTTACAAAGGCTAGAATTCAAGTTTTGGCTATATGAAGGCTAGAATTTCGTTTAGCCTTTATAAAGGCTAGAATTTCATTTTAGCCTTCATAAAGGGTAGAATTTAAGTTTTAGCCTTTATAAAGGCTAGAATTTCATTTTAGCCATTATAAACGCTAGAATTTAAGTTTTAGCCTTTATAACGGCTAGAATTTCATTTTAGCCTTTAGAAAGGCTAGAATTTCATTTTAGCCTTTATAAAGGCTAGAATAACAGTTTTAGCCTTTATTAAGGCTAGAATTCCATTTTAGCCTTTATAAAGGCTAGAATTTAAGTTTTAGCCTTTATAAAGGCTAGAATACCATTTTAGTCTTTATTGAGGCTAGAATTCCATTTTAGCCTTCACAAAGGCTAGAATTTAAGTTTTAGCCTTTATAAAGGCTAGAATTTCATTTTAGCCTTTATAAAGGCTAGAATTTGAGTTTTAGCCTTTATAAAGGCTAGAATTTGAGTTTTAGCCTTTATAAAAGCTAGAATTCAAGTTCTAGCCTTTATAAAGGCTAGAATTCAATTTTAGCCTTTACAAAGGCTAGAATTTAAGTTTTAGCCTTTATAAAGGCTAGAATTTAAGTTTTAGCCTTTATAAAGGCTAGAATTTCGTTTTAGCCTTTATAAAGGCTAGAATTTCATTTTAGCCTTCATAAAGGCTAGAATTTAAGTTTTAGCCTTTATTAAAGGCTAGAATTCCATTTTAGCCTTTATAAAGGCTAGAATTTAGTTTTAGCCTTTATAAAGGCTAGAATGTCATTTTAGCCTTTGTAAAGGCTAGAATTCATTTTAGCCTTTGTGAAGGCTAGAATTTCATTTTAGCCTTTATAAAGGCTAGAATTTAAGTTTCAGCCTTTATAACGGCTAGAATTTCATTTTAGCCTTTAGAAAGGCTAGAATTTCATTTTAGGCCCCTATAAAGGCTAGAATTTCATTTTAGCCTTTGTAAAGGCTAGAATTTCATTTTAGCCTTTATAAAGGCTAGAATTTAAGTTTCAGCCTTTATAACGGCTAGAATTTCATTTAGCCTTAAGAAAGGCTAGAATTTCATTTTAGCCTTTATAAAGGCTAGAATTTAAGTTTTAGCCTTTACTAAGGCTAGAATTCCATTTTAGCCTTTACAAAGGCTCGAATTTCCGTTTTAGCCTTTATAAAGGCTAGAATTTAAGTTTCAACCTTTATAAAGGCCTAGAATTTGAGTTTTAGCCTTCATAAAGGCTAGAATTTAAGTTTTAGCCTTCATAAAGGCTAGAATTCAAGTTTTAGCCTTTATAAAGGCTAGAATTTCATTTTGGCCTTTTTAAAGAGAAGAATTTAAGTTTTGGCCTTTATAAAGGCTAGAATTTCATTTTTAGCCTTCACAAAGGCTAGAATTCAAGTTTTAGCCTTTATAAAGGCTAGAATTTCGTTTTAGCCTTCATAAAGGCTAGAATTTGAGTTTTAGCCTTTATAAAGGCTAGAATTTGAGTTTTAGCCTTTATAAAAGCTAGAAATCAAGTTCTAGCCTTTATAAAGGCTAGAATTCCATTTTAGCCTTTACAAAGGCTAGAATTTAAGTTTTAGCCTAGATAAAGGCTAGAATTTCGTTTTAGCCTTTATAAAGGCTACAATTGCATTTCAGCCTTTACAAAGGCTAGAATTCAAGTTTTGGCCTATATGAAGGCTAGAATTTCGTTTTAGCCTTTATAAAGGCTAGAATTTGAGTTTTAGCCTTTATAAAGGCTAGAATTTGAGTTTTAGCCTTTATAAAAGCTAGAATTCAAGTTCTAGCCTTTATAAAGGCTACAATTCCATTTTAGCCTTTACAAAGGCTAGAATTTAAGTTTTAGCCTAGATAAAGGCTAGAATTTCGTTTTAGCCTTTATAAAGGCTAGAATTTGCATTTCAGCCTTTACAAAGGCTAGAATTCAAGTTTTAGCCTTTATAAAGGCTAGAATTTCGTTTTTAGCCTTCATAAAGGCTAGAATTTGCAGTTTTAGCCTTTATAAAGGCTAGAATTTGAGTTTTAGCCTTTATAAAAGCTAGAATTCAAGTTCTAGCCTTTATAAAGGCTAGAATTCCATTTTAGCCTTTACAAAGGCTAGAATTTAAGTTTTAGCCTAGATAAAGGCTAGAATTTCGTTTTAGCCTTTATAAAGGCTAGAATTGCATTTCAGCCTTTACAAAGGCTAGAATTCAAGTTTTAGCCTTTATAAAGGCTAGAATTTCGTTTTAGCTTTGATAAGAGCTAGAATTCAAGTTTTAGCCTTTATAAAGGCTAGAATTTGAGTTTTAGCCTTTATTCAGGCGAGAATTTCATTTTAGCCTTTACAAAGGCTAGAATTCCAGTTTCAGCCTTTATAAAGGCTAGAATTTCAGTTTTAGCCTTATGAAGGCTAGAATTTCAATTTTAGCCTTTATGAAGGCTAGCATTTCATTTTAGCCTTTATAAAGGCTAGAATTCCATTTTAGCCCTCATAAAGGCTAGAATTTGAGTTTTAGCCTTCATGAAGGCTAGGAATTTAAGTTTTAGCCTTTATTCAGGCGAGAATTCCATTTCAGCCTTTACAAAGGCTAGAATTTCGGTTTCAGCCTTTATAAAGGCTAGAATTTCGTTTTAGCCTTTATAAAGACTGGAATTTCATTTTAGCCTTTATAAAGGCTAGAATTTAAGTTTCAGCTTTTGTAAAGGCTAGGATTTCATTTTAGCCTTTATAAAGGCTAGAATTTCATTTTAGCCTTTATAAAAGCTAGAATTTAAGTTTTAGCCTTGATAAAGGCTAGAATGGCAGTTTTAGCCTTTAAGACGGCTAGAATTTCAATTTTCGCCTTTATGAAGGCTAGAATTTGAGTTTTAGCCTTTATAAAGGCTAGAATTCCATTTTAGCCTTTATAAAGGCTAGAATTTAAGTTCTAGCCTTTATAAAGGCTAGAATTCCATTTTAGCCTTTACAAAGGTTAGAATTTAAGTTTTAGCCTAGATAAAGGCTAGAATCTCGTTTTAGCCTTTATAAAGGCTACAATTGCATTTCAGCCTTTACAAAGGCTAGAATTCAAGTTTTGGCCTATATGAAGGCTAGAATTTCGTTTTAGCCTTTATAAAGGCTAGAATTTGAGTTTTAGCCTTTATAAAGGCTAGAATTTGAGTTTTAGCCTTTATAAAAGCTAGAATTCAAGTTCTAGCCTTTATAAAGGCTAGAATTCCATTTTAGCCTTTACAAAGGCTAGAATTTAAGTTTTAGCCTAGATAAAGGCTAGAATTTCGTTTTAGCCTTTATAAAGGCTAGAATTGCATTTCAGCATTTACAAAGGCAAGAATTCAAGTTTTAGCCTTTATAAAGGCTAGAATTTCGTTTTAGCCTTTATAAAGGCTAGAATTTGAGTTTTAGCCTTTATAAAGGATAGATTTTAAGTTTTAGCCTTTATAAAAGCTAGAATTTCGTTTTAGCCTTTATAAAGGCTGGAATTTCATTTCAGCCTTTACAAAGGCTAGAATTTAAGTTTGAGCCTATATAAGGCTAGAATTTCGTTTTAGCCTTTATGAAGGCTGGAATTTCATTTTAGCCTTTATAAAGGCTAGAATTTGAGTTTTAGCCTTTATAAAGGCTAGAATTTAAGTTTTAGCCTTTATAAAGGCTAGAATTTCATTTTAGCCTTTATAAAGGCTAGAATTTAAGTTTTAGCCTTTATAAAGGCTAGAATTCCATTTTAGCCTTCACAAAGGCTAGAATTCCATTTTAGACTTTATAAAGGCTAGAATTTAAGTTTTAGCCTTTATAAAGGCTAGAATTCCATTTTAGCCTTTATAAAGACTAGAATTTAAGTTTTAGCCTTTATGAAGGCTAGAATTTCATTTTAGCCTTTATAAAGGCTAGAATTCCATTTTAGCCTTTATAAAGGCTAGAATTCAAGTTTTAGCCTTTATAAAGGCTAGAATTCCATTTTAGCCTTTATAAAGGCTAGAATTTGAGTTTTAGCCTTTATAAAAGCTAGAATTCAAGTTCTAGCCTTTATAAAGGCTAGAATTCCATTTTAGCCTTTACAAAGGCTAGAATTTAAGTTTTAGCCTTTATAAAGGCTAGAATTTAAGTTTTAGCCTTTATAAAGGCTAGAATTTCGTTTTAGCCTTTATAAAGGCTAGAATTTCATTTTAGCCTTCATAAAGGCTAGAATTTAAGTTTTATGCCTTTATTAAAGGCTAGAATTCCATTTTAGCCTTTATAAAGGCTAGAATTTAAGTTTTAGCCTTTATAAAGGCTAGAATTTCATTCAAGGCTTTGTAAAGGCTAGAATTTCATTTTAGCCTTTGTGAAGGCTAGAATTTCATTTTAGCCTTTATAAAGGCTAGAATTTAAGTTTCAGCCTTTATAACGGCTAGAATTTCATTTTAGCCTTTAGAAAGGCTAGAATTTCATTTTAGCCCCTATAAAGGCTAGAATTTCATTTTAGCCTTTGTAAAGGCTAGAATTTCATTTTAGCCTTAATAAAGGCTAGAATTTGAGTTTCAGCCTTTATAACGGCTAGAATTTCATTTTAGCCTTTAGAAAGGCTAGAATTTCATTTTAGCCTTTATAAAGGCTAGAATTTAAGTTTTAGCCTTTACTAAGGCTAGAATTCCATTTTAGCCTTTATAAAGGCTAGAATTTGAGTTTTAGTCTTTATAACGGCTAGAATTTCATTTTAGCCTTTAGGAAGGCTAGAATTTCATTTTAGCCTTTATAAAGGCTAGAATTTAAGTTTTAGCCTTTATAAAGGCTAGAATTTCATTTTAGCCTTTACAAAGGCTCGAATTTCCGTTTTAGCCTTTATAAAGGCTAGAATTTCATTTTAGCCTTTACAAAGGCTAGAATTTAAGTTTTAGCCGTTATAAAGGCTAGAATTTCGTTTTAGCCTTTATAAAGGCTAGAATTCCATTTTAGCCTTTACACAGGCTAGAATTTAAGTTTTAGCCTTTATAAAGGCTAGAATTCCATTTTAGCCTTTATAAAGGCTAGAATTTGAGTTTTAGCCTTTATAAAAGCTAGAATTCAAGTTCTAGCCTTTATAAAGGCTAGAATTCCATTTTAGCCTTTACAAAGGCTAGAATTTAAGTTTTAGCCTTTATAAAGGCTAGAATTTAAGTTTCAGCCTTTATAAAGGCTAGAATTCCATTTTAGACTTTATAAAGGCTAGAATTTAAGTTTCAACCTTTATAAAGGCTAGAATTTAAGTTTTAGCCTTCATAAAGGCTAGAATTTAAGTTTTAGCCTTCATAAAGGCTAGAATTTAAGTTTGAGCCTTTATAAAGGCTAGAATTTCATTTTGGCCTTTATAAAGGCTAGAATTTCATTTTAGCCTTTATAAAGGCTAGAATTTCATTTGAGCCTTTGTAAAGGCTAGAATTTCATTTTAGCCTTTAGAAAGGCTAGAATTTCATTTTAGCCTTTATAAAGGCTAGAATTTAAGTTTTAGCCTTTATTAAGGCTAGAATTCCATTTTAGCCTTCACAAAGGCTAGAATTTCATTTTAGCCCTTAGAAAGGTTAGAATTTCATTTTAGCCTTTAGAAAGGTTAGAATTTCATTTTAGCCTTTAGAAAGGCTAGAATCTAGGTTTTAGCCTTTATAAAGGCTAGAATTTCATTTTAGCCTTTACAAAGGCTAGAATCTAAGTTTTAGCCTATATGAAGGCTAGAATTTCGTTTTAGCTTTTATAAAGGCTAGAATTTAAGTTTTAGCCTTTATAAAAGTTAGAAATTATAATTCAGCTTTTAGAAAGGCTAGAATTTCATTTTAGCCTTCACAAAGGCTAGAATTCAAGATTTATGAAGGCTAGAATTTTGTTTTAGCCATTATAAAAGCTAGAATTTAAGTTTCAGCCTTTATAAAAGCTAGAATTTCATTTTAGCCTTTATAAAGGCTAGAATTTCATTTTAGCCTTTATAAAGGCTAGAATTTCATTTTAGCCTTTATAAAGGCTAGAATTTCATTTTAGCCTTTATAAAAGCTAGAATTTAAGTTTTAGCCTTGATAAAGGCTAGAATTTAAGTTTTAGCCTATATAAAGGCTAGAATTTCGTTTTAGCCTTTATAAAGGCTAGAATTTCATTTAGCCTTTATAAAGGTTAGAATTCCATTTTAGCCTTTATAAAGGATAGATTTTAAGTATTAGCCTTTATAAAAGCTAGAATTTCGTTTTAGCCTTTATAAAGGCTGGAATTTCATTTTAGCCTTTACAAAGGCTAGAATTTAAGTTTTAGCCTATATAAAGGCTAGAATTTCGTTTTAGCCTTTATAAAGGCTAGAATCTAGGTTTTAGCCTTTATAAAGGCTGGAATTTCATTTCAGCCTTTACAAAGGCTAGAATTTAAGTTTTTAGCCTATATCAAGGCTAGAATTTTTTTTTAGCCTTTATGAAGGCTGGAATTTCATTTTAGCCTATATAAAGGCTAGAATTTAAGTTTCAGCCTTTATAAAGGCTAGAATTTAAGTTTTAGCCTTTATAAAGGCTAGAATTTCATTTTAGCCATTATAAAGGCTAGAATTTAAGTTTTAGCCTTTATAAAGGCTAGAATTTCGTTTTAGCCTTTATAAAGGCTAGAATTTCATTTTAGCCTTCATAAAGGCTAGAATTTCATTTTAGCCGTTCTAAAGGCTAGAATTTCAGTTTGAACCTTTATGAAGGCTAGAATCTCCATTTTAGCCTTTATAAAGGCTAGAATTTCATTTTAGCCTTCATAAAGGCTAGAATTCCATTTTAGCCCTTGTGAAGACTAGATTTTCAGTTTTAGCTTTTATAAAGGCTAGAATTTCATTTTAGCCTTTATAAAAGCTAGGATTTAAGTTTTAGCCTTATAAAGGCTAGAATTCCATTTTAGCCTTTATAAAGGCTACAATTTGAGTTTTAGCCTTTATAAAGGCTAGAATTTCATTTTAGCCTTTATAAAGGCTAGAATCTAGGTTCTATCGTTTATAAAGGCTAGAATTTCATTTTAGCCATTACAAAGGCTAGAATTTAAGTTTTAGCCTTTATAAAGGCTAGAATTTAAGTTTTAGCCTTTATTAAGGCTAGAATTTCATTTTAGCTTTTATAAGAGCTAGAATTCAAGTTTTAGCCTTTATAAAGGCTAGAATTTGAGTTTTAGCCTTTATTCAGGCGAGAATTTCATTTTAGCCTTTACAAAGGCTAGAATTCCAGTTTCAGCCTTTATAAAGGCTAGAATTTCAGTTTTAGCCTTTATAACGGCTAGAATTTCATTTAGCCTTTAGAAAGGCTAGAATTTCATTTTAGCCTTTATAAAGGCTAGAATAACAGTTTTAGCCTTTATTAAGGCTAGAATTCCATTTTAGCCTTTATAAAGGCTAGAATTTAAGTTTTAGCCTTTATAAAGGCTAGAATACCATTTTAGCCTTTATTGAGGCTAGAATTCCATTTTAGCCTTCACAAAGGCTAGAATTTAAGTTTTAGCCTTTATGAAGGCTAGAATTTCATTTTAGCCTTTATAAAGGCTAGAATTTGAGTTTTAGCCTTTATAAAGGCTAGAATTTGAGTTTTAGCCTTTATAAAAGCTAGAATTCAAGTTCTAGCCTTTATAAAGGCTAGAATTCCATTTTAGCCTTTACAAAGGCTAGAATTTAAGTTTTAGCCTTTATAAAGGCTAGAATTTAAGTTTTAGCCTTTATAAAGGCTAGAATTTCGTTTTAGCCTTTATAAAGGCTAGAATTTCATTTTAGCCTTCATAAAGGCTAGAATTTAAGTTTTAGCCTTTATTAAAGGCTAGAATTCCATTTTAGCCTTTATAAAGGCTAGAATTTAAGTTTTAGCCTTTATTAAGGCTAGAATTTCATTTTAGCTTTTATAAGAGCTAGAATTCAAGTTTTAGCCTTTATAAAGGCTAGAATTTGAGTTTTAGCCTTTATTCAGGCGAGCATTTCATTTTAGCCTTTACAAAGGCTAGAATTCCAGTTTCAGCCTTTATAAAGGCTAGAATTTCAGTTTTAGCCTTTATAACGGCTAGAATTTCATTTTAGCCTTTAGAAAGGCTAGAATTTCATTTTAGCCTTTATAAAGGCTAGAATAACAGTTTTAGCCTTTATTAAGGCTAGAATTCCATTTTAGCCTTTATAAAGGCTAGAATTTAAGTTTTAGCCTTTATAAAGGCTAGAATTTCATTTTAGCCTTTGTAAAGGCTAGAATTTCATTTTAGCCTTTGTGAAGGCTAGAATTTCATTTTAGCCTTTATAAAGGCTAGAATTAAGTTTCAGCCCTTTATAACGGCTAGAATTTCATTTTAGCCTTTAGAAAGGCTAGAATTTCATTTTAGCCCCTATAAAGGCTAGAATTTCATTTTAGCCTTTGTAAAGGCTAGAATTTCATTTTAGCCTTTATAAAGGCTAGAATTTAAGTTTCAGCCTTTATAACGGCTAGAATTTCATTTTAGCCTTTAGAAAGGCTAGAATTTCATTTTAGCCTTTATAAAGGCTAGAATTTAAGTTTTAGCCTTTACTCAGGCTAGAATTCCATTTTAGCCTTTATAAAGGCTAGAATTTGAGTTTTAGTCTTTATAACGGCTAGAATTTCATTTTAGCCTTTAGGAAGGCTAGAATTTCATTTTAGCCTTTACAAAGGCTCGAATTTCCGTTTAAGCCTTTATAAAGGCTAGAATTTCATTTTAGCCTTTACAAAGGCTAGAATTTAAGTTTTAGCCGTTATAAAGGCTAGAATTTCGTTTTAGCCTTTATAAAGGCTAGAATTCCATTTTAGCCTTTACAAAGGCTAGAATTTAAGTTTAGCCGTTATGAAGGCTAGAATTTCGTTTTAGCCTTTATAAAGGCTAGAATTTCATTTTAGCCTTTACAAAGGCTAGAATTTAAGTTTTAGCCCTAATAAAGGCTACAATTTCGTTTTAGCCTTTATAAAGGCTAGAATTTCATTTCAGCCTTTATAAATGCTAGAATTTAAGTTTTAGCTTTTATAAAGGCTAGAATTCCATTTTAGCCTTCATAAAGGCTAGAATTCCATTTTAGACTTTATAAAGGCTAGAATTTAAGTTTCAACCTTTATAAAGGCTAGAATTTGAGTTTTAGCCTTCATAAAGGCTAGAATTTAAGTTTTAGCCTTCATAAAGGCTAGAATTTAAGTTTTAGCCTTTATAAAGGCTAGAATTTCATTTTGGCCTTTTTAAAGAGAAGAATTTAAGTTTTGGCCTTTATAAAGGCTAGAATTTCATTTTAGCCTTCACAAAGGCTAGAATTCAAGTTTTAGCCTTTATAAAGGCTAGGATTTCGTTTTTAGCCTTTATAAAGGCTAGAATTTCCTTTTAGCTTTCATAAAGGCTAGAATTTCATTTTAGGCTTCATAAAGGCTAGAATTTCATTTTAGCCTTTATAAAGGCTAGAATTTAAGTTTTAGCCTTTATAAAGGCTAGAATTTCATTTTAGCCTTTATAAAGGCTAGAATCTAGGTTTTAGCCTTTATAAAGGCTAGAATTTCATTTTAGCCTTTACAAAGGCCAGAATCTAAGTTTTAGTCTTTATTAATGCTAGAACTTCATTTTAGCCTTTATAAAGGCTAGAATTTAAATTTTAGCCTTTATAAAGGCTAGAATTTCATTTTAGCCTTTATAAAGGCTAGAATTTAATTTTTAGCCATTATAAAGGCTAGAATTTAAGTTTTAGCCTTTATAAAGGCTAGAATTTAAGTTTTAGCCTTTAGAAAGGCTAGAATTTCATTTTAGCCTTCATAGAGGCTAGAATTTCGTTTTAGCCTTTATAAAGGCTAGAATTTCATTTAGCCTTCATAAAAGCTAGAATTTAAGTTTTAGCCTTTATAAAGGCTAGAATTTCATTTTAGCCTTTATAAAGGCTAGAATTTAAGTTTTAGCCTTTATAAAGGCTAGAATTCCATATTAGCCTTCACAAAGGCTAGAATTCCATTTAGACTTTATAAAGGCTAGAATTTAAGTTTTAGCCTTTATAAAGGCTAGAATTCCATTTTAGCCTTTATAAAGACTAGAATTTAAGTTTTAGCCTTTATAAAGGCTAGAATTTCATTTTAGCCTTCTCAAAGGCTAGAATTTAAGTTTTAGCCTTTATAAAGGCTAGAATTTCATTTTAGCCTTTAGAAAGGCTAGAATTTCATTTTAGCCTTTATAAAGGCTAGAATTTAAGTTTTAGCCTTTATTAAGGCTAGAATCCCCATTTTAGCCTTTATAAAGCCTAGAATTCAAGTTTTAGCCTTTATGAAGGCTAGAATTCCATTTAAGCCTTTATAAAGGCTAGAATTCAAGTTTTAGCCTTTATAAAGGCTAGAATTCCATTTTAGCCTTTATAAAGGCTAGAATTCAAGTTTTAGCCTTTATAAAGGCTAGAATTTCAATTTTAGCCTTTAGAAAGGCTAGAATTTCATTTTAGCCTTGATAAAGGCTAGAATTGAAGTTTTAGCCTTTATAAAGGCTAGAATTCCATTTTAGCCTTTATAAAGGCTAGAATTTCGTTTTAGCCTTTATAAAGGCTAGAATTTCATTTTAGTCTTCATAAAGGCTAGAATTTAAGTTTTAGCCTTGATAAAGGCTAGAATTCCGTTTTAGCCTTTATAAAGGCTAGAATTCCATTTTAGCCTTTATAAAGGCTAGAATTCAAGTTTTAGCCTTTATAAAGGCTAGAATTCCATTTTAGCCTTTATAAAGGCTAGAATTCAAGTTTTAGCCTTTATAAAGGCTAGAATTTCATTTTAGCCTTTACAAAGGCTAGAATTTAAGTTTTAGCCTATATAAAGGCTAGAATTTCGTTTTAGCCTTTATTAAGGCTAGAATTCCATTTTAGCCTTCACAAAGGCTAGAATTTCATTTTAGCCCTTAGAAAGGTTAAAATTTCATTTTAGCCTTTAGAAAGGTTAGAATTTCATTTTAGCCTTTAGAAAGGCCAGAATCTAGGTTTTAGCCTTTATAAAGGCTAGAATTTCATTTTAGCCTTTACAAAGGCTAGAATCTAAGTTTTAGCCTATATAAAGGCTAGAATTTCGTTTTAGCCTTTATAAAGGCTAGAATTCAAGTTTTTAGCCTTCATTAAGGCTAGAATTCCATTTTAGCCTTCACAAAGGCTAGAATTTCATTTTAGCCCTTAGAAAGGTTAGAATTTCATTTTAGCCTTTAGAAAGGTTAGAATTTCATTTTAGCCTTTAGAAAGGCCAGAATCTAGGTTTTAGGCCTTTATAAAGGCTAGAATTTCATTTTAGCCTTTACAAAGGCTAGAATCTAAGTTTTAGCCTATATAAAGGCTAGAATTTCGTTTTAGCCTTTATGAAGGCTGGAATTTCATTTTAGCCTTTATAAAGGCCAGAATCTAGGTTTTAGCCTTTATAAAGGCTAGAATTTCATTTTAGCCTTTACAAAGGCTAGAATCTAAGTTTTAGCCTATATAAAGGCTAGAATTTCGTTTTAGCTTTTATAAAGGCTAGGATTTAAGTTTTAGCCTTTATAAAAGTTAGAATTTATAATTCAGCCTTTAGAAAGGCTAGAATTTCATTTTAGCCTTCACAAAGGCTAGAATTCAAGATTTATAAAGGCTAGAATTTTGTTTTAGCCATTATAAAGGCTAGAATTTAAGTTTCAGCCATTATAAAGGCTAGAATTTCATTTTAGCCTTTATAAAGGCTAGAATTTCATTTTAGCCTTTATACAGGCTAGAATTTCATTTTAGCCTTTATAAAAGCTAGAATTTAAGTTTTAGCCTTGATAAAGGCTAGAATTTTAAGTTTTAGCCTATATAAAGGCTAGAATTTCGTTTTAGCCTTTATAAAGGCTAGAATTTCATTTTAGCCTTTATAAAGGTTAGAATTCCATTTTAGCCTTTATAAAGGATAGATTTTAAGTTTTAGCCTTTATAAAAGCTAGAATTTCGTTTTAGCCTTTATGAAGGCTGGAATTTCATTTCAGCCTTTACAAAGGCTAGAATTTAAGTTTTAGCCTATATAAAGGCTAGAATTTCGTTTTAGCCTTTATGAAGGCTGGAATTTCATTTTAGCCTTTATAAAGGCTAGAATTTAAGTTTTAGCCTTTATAAAGGCTAGAATTTAAGTTTTAGCCATTATAAAGGCTAGAATTTAAGTTTTAGCCTTTATAAAGGCTAGAATTTCGTTTTAGCCTTTATAAAGGCTAGAATTTCATTTTAGCCTTCATAAAGGCTAGAATTTCATTTTAGCCGTTGTAAAGGCTAGAATTTCAGTTTGAACCTTTATGAAGGCTAGAATCTGCCATTTTAGCCGTTATAAAGGCTAGAATTTCATTTTAGCCTTCATAAAGGCTAGAATTCCATTTTAGCCCTTGTGAAGACTAGATTTTCAGTTTTAGCTTTTATAAAGGCTAGAATTTCATTTTAGCCTTTATAAAAGCTAGGATTTAAGTTTTAGCCTTTATAAAGGCTAGAATTCCATTTTAGCCTTTATAAAGGCTAGAATTTGAGTTTTAGCCTTTATAAAGGCTAGAATTTCATTTTAGCCTTTATAAAGGCTAGAATCTAGGTTCTATCGTTTATGAAGGCTAGAATTTCATTTTAGCCATTACAAAGGCTAGAATTTAAGTTTTAGCCTTTATAAAGGCTAGAATTTAAGTTTTAGCCTTTATTAAGGCTAGAATTTCATTTTAGCTTTTATAAGAGCTAGAATTCAAGTTTTAGCCTTTATAAAGGCTAGAATTTGAGTTTTAGCCTTTATTCAGGCGAGAATTTCATTTTAGCCTTACAAAGGCTAGAATTCCAGTTTCAGCCTTTATAAAGGCTAGAATTTCGTTTTAGCCTTTATAAAGACTGGAATTTCATTTTAGCCTTTATAAAGGCTAGAATTTAAGTTTCAGCTTTTGTAAAGGCTAGAATTCCATTTTAGCCTTTATAAAGGCTAGAATTCAAGTTTTAGCCTTTATAAAGGCTAGAATTTCATTTTAGCCTTTATATAGGCTAGAATTTAAGTTTTAGCCTTTATAAAGGCTAGAATTTCATTTTAGCCTTCATAAAGGCTAGCATTTCATTTTAGCCTTTATAAAGGCTAGAATTCCATTTTAGCCCTCATAAAGGCTAGAATTTGAGTTTTAGCCTTCATGAAGGCTAGAATTTAAGTTTTAGCCTTTATTCAGGCGAGAATTCCATTTTAGCCTTTACAAAGGCTAGAATTTCGGTTTCAGCCTTTATAAAGGCTAGAATTTCGTTTTAGCCTTTATAAAGACTGGAATTTCATTTTAGCCTTTATAAAGGCTAGAATTTAAGTTTCAGCTTTTGTAAAGGCTAGAATTCCATTTTAGCCTTTATAAAAGCTAGAATTCAAGTTTTAGCCTTTATAAAGGCTAGAATTTCATTTTAGCCTTTATATAGGCTAGAATTTAAGTTTTAGTCTTTATAAAGGCTAGAATTCCATTTTAGCCTTCACAAAGGCTAGAATTCCATTTTAGACTTTATAAAGGCTAGAATTTAAGTTTTAGCCCTTATAAAGGCTAGAATTCCATTTTAGCCTTTATAAAGACTAGAATTTAAGTTTTAGCCTTTATGAAGGCTAGAATTTCATTTTAGCCTTTATAAAGGCTAGAATTCCATTTTAGCCTTTATAAAGGCTAGAATTCAAGTTTTAGCCTTTATAAAGGCTAGAATTCCATTTTAGCCTTTATAAAGGCTAGTATTTGAGTTTTAGCCTTTATAAAGGCTAGAATTTCATTTTAGCCTTTATAAAGGCTAGAATCTAGGTTCTATCGTTTATAAAGGCTAAAATTTCATTTTAGCCATTACAAAGGCTAGAATTCAAGTTTTAGCCTTTATAAAGGCTAGAATTCCATTTTAGCCTTTATAAAGGCTAGAATTCCATTTTAGCCTTTACAAAGGTTAGAATTCAAGTTTTAGCCTTTATATAGGCTAGAATTTCGTTTTAGCCTTTATAAAGGCTAGAATTTGAGTTTTAGCCTTTATAAAGGCTAGAATTTGAGTTTTAGCCTTTATAAAAGCTAGAATTCAAGTTCTAGCCTTTATAAAGGCTAGAATTCCATTTTAGCCTTTACAAAGGCTAGAATTTAAGTTTTAGCCTAGATAAAGGCTAGAATTTCGTTTTAGCCTTTATAAAGGCTAGAATTGCATTTCGGCCTTTACAAAGGCTAGAATTCAAGTTTTGGCCTATATGAAGGCTAGAATTTCGTTTTAGCCTTTATAAAGGCTAGAATTTCATTTTAGCCTTCATAAAGGGTAGAATTTAAGTTTTAGCCTTTATAAAGGCTAGAATTACATTTTAGCCATTATAAACGCTAGAATTTAAGTTTTAGCCTTTATAACGGCTAGAATTTCATTTTAGCCTTTAGAAAGGCCAGAATTTCATTTTAGCCTTTATAAAGGCTAGAATAACAGTTTTAGCCTTTATTTAGGCTAGAATTCCATTTTAGCCTTTATAAAGGCTAGAATTTAAGTTTCAGCCTTTATAAAGGCTAGAATACCATTTTAGCCTTTATTGAGGCTAGAATTCCATTTTAGCCTTCACAAAGGCTAGAAATTTAAGTTTTAGCCTTTATAAAGGCTAGAATTTCATTTTAGCCTTTATAAAGGCTAGAATTTCATTTTAGCCTTTGTAAAGGCTAGAATTTCATTTTAGCCTTTGTGAAGGCTAGAATTTCATTTTAGCCTTTATAAAGGCTAGAATTTAAGTTTCAGCCTTTATAACGGCTAGAATTTCATTTTAGCCTTTAGAAAGGCTAGAATTTCATTTTAGCCTTTATAAAGGCTAGAATTTAAGTTTTAGCCTTTACTCAGGCTAGAATTCCATTTTAGCCTTTATAAAGGCTAGAATTTGAGTTTTAGTCTTTATAACGGCTAGAATTTCATTTTAGCCTTTAGGAAGGCTAGAATTTCATTTTAGCCTTTACAAAGGCTCGAATTTCCGTTTAAGCCTTTATAAAGGCTAGAATTTCATTTTAGCCTTTACAAAGGCTAGAATTTAAGTTTTAGCCGTTATAAAGGCTAGAATTTCGTTTTAGCCTTTATAAAGGCTAGAATTCCATTTAGCCTTCACAAAGGCTAGAATTCAAGTTTTAGCCTTTATAAAGGCTAGGATTTCGTTTTAGCCTTTATAAAGGCTAGAATTTCCTTTTAGCTTTCATAAAGGCTAGAATTTCATTTTAGGCTTCATAAAGGCTAGAATTCATTTTAGCCTTTATAAAGGCTAGAATTTAAGTTTTAGCCTTTATAAAGGCTAGAATTTCATTTTAGCCTTTAGAAAGGCTAGAATCTAGGTTTTAGCCTTTATAAAGGCTAGAATTTCATTTTAGCCTTTACAAAGGCTAGAATCTAAGTTTTAGCCTATATGAAGGCTAGAATTTCGTTTTAGCTTTTATAAAGGCTAGAATTTAAGTTTTAGCCTTTATAAAAGTTAGAAATTATAATTCAAGCCTTTAGAAAGGCTAGAATTTCATTTTAGCCTTCACAAAGGCTAGAATTCAAGATTTATGAAGGCTAGAATTTTGTTTTAGCCATTATAAAAGCTAGAATTTAAGTTTCAGCCTTTATAAAGGCTAGAATTTCATTTTAGCCTTTATAAAGGCTAGAATTTCATTTTAGCCTTTATAAAGGCTAGAATTTCATTTTAGCCTTTATAAAGGCTAGAATTTCATTTTAGCCTTTATAAAAGCTAGAATTTAAGTTTTAGCCTTGATAAAGGCTAGAATTTAAGTTTTAGCCTATATAAAGGCTAGAATTTCGTTTTAGCCTTTATAAAGGCTAGAATTTCATTTAGCCTTTATAAAGGTTAGAATTCCATTTTAGCCTTTATAAAGGATAGATTTTAAGTTTTAGCCTTTATAAAAGCTAGAATTTCGTTCTAGCCTTTATAAAGGCTGGAATTTCATTTCAGCCTTTACAAAGGCTAGAATTTGAGTTTAGCCTATATAAAGGCTAGAATTTCGTTTTAGCCTTCACAAAGGCTAGAATTCAAGTTTTAGCCTTTATAAAGGCTAGGATTTCGTTTTAGCCTTTATAAAGGCTAGAATTTCCTTTTAGCTTTCATAAAGGCTAGAATTTCATTTTAGGCTTCATAAAGGCTAGAATTTCATTTTAGCCTTTATAAAGGCTAGAATTTAAGTTTTAGCCTTTATAAAGGCTAGAATTTGAGTTTTAGCCTTTATAAAGGCTAGAATTTGAGTTTTAGCCTTTATAAAAGCTAGAATTCAAGTTCTAGCCTTTATAAAGGCTAGAATTCCATTTTAGCCTTTACAAAGGCTAGAATTTAAGTTTTAGCCTAGATAAAGGCTAGAATTTCGTTTTAGCCTTTATAAAGGCTAGAATTGCATTTCGGCCTTTACAAAGGCTAGAATTCAAGTTTTGGCCTATATGAAGGCTAGAATTTCGTTTTAGCCTTTATAAAGGCTAGAATTTCATTTTAGCCTTCATAAAGGGTAGAATTTAAGTTTTAGCCTTTATAAAGGCTAGAATTACATTTTAGCCATTATAAACGCTAGAATTTAAGTTTTAGCCTTTATAACGGCTAGAATTTCATTTTAGCCTTTAGAAAGGCCAGAATTTCATTTTAGCCTTTATAAGGCTAGAATAACAGTTTTA